>JAREIS010000025.1:4821666-6027083 GCA_030060385.1 Muscicapa striata striata | reverse complement strand
CAGCATCCAAATGGCTGATGTCAGTGTTAGCAAATAGTTGCTTTTTAGCCTGGAGTTGGTAAATTTTACCTTAATCCACATTTTTTAAGCTTCAGCCAGGATTTAATTCAGATGGAATAAATCCTAATAATTGAGAAGGATAAAATTTCCAAAGCAAAGGAAGTCAAGTCAGTGGGAACTACTTCTGAGCAATCAGATGTGGTTCTGATGATCACCACTGACTTTGAAACTCTCCTTGCATACGATGCCACTAAATGTAGCTGGTGCCTTCCTTTTTTAGGAATTTGTGCAGTAAGCAAATCTCAGCTATTTTCCAATATGATTTTATTATGGTTTTAAAAACCCAAGAACTGATGAGGCCTAAGAAGTCTTCAGGAATGGCTTGTGACTCTGTTCCCTCTTCTACAAATACCCAATAATTCCAAATTTGCAGTTATCACAGCAGAAAAGCTGCAGTGACTGAAACGAGGCAAATTACTTCATTGTATGAAAGTTTGTGTCAGAGGCAGCACAAGAAGTTGTAAAATGTAAATCTCGTGCTCTCAAATTTCCCCGTGTTTTCACAGAACTGCATCTGTGACTGTGCAGCACTACAAAAATTTCCTGTGAATGTGCTAATAGGCCTTATGAGAATGTTCTATCACCATCCATCTGTCACTTTTTAACAGGCCTGATTGGCAAGCACTTGTAACAACTGACATCTGTTCTCGCTTATTGATATGTAGATTTATGGTAATTGCTGTGAACAATAAGACACAAAATTACCTAAGGTGAACATTAAATTAAATTTTCATGCCCCTATCCTTATAAATAATTTTTTTAAAAATCTTAAGTTTCAAGCAAGGCATACTGTCATCTGTTTTGTACATAATTTAATTGTATTTTTAATCTGCCAAATAACAAAATGAAAGTTGAATTTCCTTGCAATCTTGAATATTTGCCAAGCTGATAGCACATTGGTAAATACACGTTATTAAAAATGGAATCAAACTGTATTGTGAATCTGGGTTTTTTAATCATTTCCCTTTAATTCCCAACATTGTCTCCATCATGAAGATCAAGAGTTATTCCTTACCCAGAAGGGGTTTTTTTCCTCTACAGGAGGATATTCATTTTTCATGTGCAGCTCTGCCTATGAGGCTGTTCCTCAGCGTAAAGCAATTTGCATTTCTTCAGAGAGAGGTGCATTTGCTGAGTGAGCAGCACTTTCAAATAAAATCCATCTACTTATTTGCTGTCCAGCTTTGTTGCGGGATTTGGGAGTGTTTTGAAAAAACTGTAGGATGTGAAATGTGTGAAGAGTGTGTGTGAAAGGGGAGAGAATGAGAGAGCAGATTCATCCCACAGAACTGCAGAACTATTCCTTAGCTGAGCTTCAATTGAACCAAAAATCCCTGTTTGAAAGCAAAGTACTTTTGGGGTCTGGGACTTCAGAGCATTTGGTTTCCCTCCTCCAAGTTTGTCCAAGCAAGTGGGATGTTGACACTCCTGACAAGTTGATGGGAGAAACCAATAATGAGGGAGCAGAGATGATAGAATGCCTGGGGAACGTAAAACAGTGATGACAGGACTTATTTTTCAGATATGAGCAGACAGAGGATCCTAAAGAGGATGCATATTAAGTGATAAAGCTGTTGACAAAATGGGCTCTAGGGCATGCTGGGTGGCAGAGTGTGCCATGAGCCCTCGTTGACACTCACATTTGGGTGGTCAGTTCAGTGGGGACCTTTCCTGCCCTTCTCTTGCTCAGGTGTGACAATAGCCAGCAGGTTTTTCTCCTGCAGACACCCAAGCTGACACCCTATATCATCTGCAGGCTGCTTTGTGGCCAGTGTCTTACAGTCACTGCTACAGTAAAACAAATTGGGTGGGGAGACAATTTCATCATCACCAAGCTCTTGTTAATTCATTTTTTTTGGCATTTAAATTCATTTGCCAAGTTGATGGGTTCCTCCTGTGCTTATACAGAAAATGTCCCACTATTAAAAACAAAAAAAACAAAACAAAACAAAACAAAAAAAAAAAAAAAGTTTTTGTGGAATGAGGCAATGATGGTATTTGTTTTGCATCCACAGAGGTGCAAGGTGATTCATGAGTGCAAAGGCAGCAGTTGTTTGCTCTGCTTCCTGTTGACCTTGTCTGGCCTAGGCTGTCCTCTAGAACCATTCTGTATTCATCACAATTATTTAATCCTACCATGTATACCATTTAAAAGTCCAAAGAAAGCCTCACACAGAAGAAATTATGACTGATCCTTTTGATGAATAACTAAACAGTGGGTGATAGCCATTCCTCTGAAGGAGAGCAGCCCACTGCTTTCCCAAATCCTTGTTACAGAATGGCATGAAAATACAGCCTCAGTGAAGATCAGCAATGTTTGCTGGATATTCTTTGCTGAATTACTTATTCTCCTTATGAAATAGGAAGGTAAATTATAATTAAGGACCAATATGAGCCCAGGATGAAAATTAATTCCGTATCTCATTATGAGGGTTACTGACTGCTTTGTTCACAAAGATCTGGGTCCCAGCTTAAGTCATTTCCATCATCAAAATCTTGTTTGAAATAGTCTGCAGTCTTACTACCAAAGCAAGATAATTCTTTGGTGGGGAAAAATGTACTTAACCAGTAAGTCAGATGAGTAATTTTAAAAAACAAAACCATGTTGTTTGCATACCTGAATCTCTATCTGAACTGTCTTCCAAAATAGTTTGGATTAGTAATGTTTGAGAAAAGCCTTATCTTTGAAGCTGGTCTTTAGCCGCCACAAGAAATCTTAAAGAGCTTTCTTGGTCATGTAATTTCTCCAAGTGTCTTGTTTGAGTGCCAGACTGAGTTGGTGTATCTTGGATCAACTAAAATCTTAACTCCTCCCATTGCAATTGTGTCACATTTTCAAAAAACACATCTAAACTGAATTTGGGCGTTGACTGAGACACCCACATTAGAACCTTAGCTCATCTGAGGCCTGACCTGGCTGTTGGAACATGCTGTATTTAATTTTGGGGCTTTATTCACAAATAGATGCTTACATCAAGGTGTATTTCACAGCCCATAATGGTGTGACAGTAAGAATTCCTCTTTATGAAGATTATTGATTGTACTAACCTGAGTCTGCAGTACCTGTGTTTTAAAGTAATATTACTTTCCATTATTGCAGGAGTTCTGAATTCCTACAAAGTACCTCTCCTACATTGCATGTTTTTTTTCTTCTCAAACATATTTACCAATTTTTGTATTTAAACACTCTTTTTTTCATTTTCTCCAAGTTGTTGTTAAGCTGCCCTGTTTGAGATACAAAGTATGCAGGGAGAAGTAACATCTCTTCTAGATAAGCTAACATTCAGAAAAAATCAGACAAGTTTCTAGGCATTCTAACTCTTCTTTAGTGTTCCCCAATACTCATGCAGTCTTCCCAGCTCTATCACTAGGTCCTACCTAACCTTTTGTGAGTGTTCTTGTATTATCAGGACTACAAGAACATAATAAAACTCTTGTCTGGTTAATGTTCACGCCCATCTTATATCTGCATTTTAGCTCTTACTGAAGTATTTCACCTTAGAGTCTGTGCCCAAGTACTTTATTTATGCAAGGTAAAAGGTGTTTTCTTTTGAATTCCTTTGGAGAGACCAACTCCTGTCCCTCTGATTTAAGCAAATGTATGCCATTGGCTGTTGCTCAATCATCTTCTTTTTCCATTTCACAAAAGGTCTCTTTAATTTTTGTCATCTTTTTCTTGGCATCTAAATTAAATTTAAATGCCTCCATTTCTTTAAGGTTCTCCCTAAAATAAAGGTGCATCTCCCCCATATCTTTTAAAATAATGAAGTGACATACTGACTCAGTAGACTTAGCATCATAGTCCAGAGCTTACAGCCTGAAAATCCCTGTTTCAGTGATGGTTCTGTGGTCAGGCTGATACTAATTTGATGTACTTAGTGCATTTGTGTTTTCAGAAATGAACCATCAAAAGGAAATTGAGCACGATTATTGGCTACTGCACCTTATATAAACTCAGTGGTTATAAGTGGTTATATTCAGAGGAGACATGGGAAACAAATTTTATTCATTCCATTTATATGACCCTGTCCTGAATGTGTTTTAAATGCTAGTTATCTTTACATCACCCATTGTTTCAGGAAATAATATTATGCCTGGGCTTCCCACAGAGTTTAAATGACTTTTAATTCTACACTTCCCTTAGAAGAGGCACAAACCAGGTTTAATTTTCCTGAAGTATAGGCTGGTGTCTTTGGTGCATTCTCTCAACTCCAAGGTAGAAAGATGAGAAATACTCAGGAACTGTCAGAGGTGGTTTGAGATTATAGATGACTTGGGAATGAAAAGAATCAAGTTTATTGGCAAGGTACACCCCAAGCTCCATGACCATTGAAAACAGCACTTGTAGATGATTATGATTATGGTTATGATGATTATTACCTGTTTTAATTAACCCTATTGCTTCTCCACATAGGCATGAACGCTTTACAGTTACAGAATTTGGCAACTTTAGCAGCCGCAGCAGCCGCCGCCCAGACCTCAGCTACCACCACCAATGCAAACCCTCTCTCCACAACGACTGGTGCTCTGGGAGCCCTCACAAGTCCTGGTAAGAGCAGAGTTCCTGCTTCCAGCACACAAACATGGGCCTCGAGGGGAAGGTGGTTGTTAAAACGCTCATCCCATGTTGTGTCGTAAGTTCCGTGCTCGTGCAAATTGTGAAGAACCTGTAATAGCTGACTACGTGTTGGTTGCTGTTCTTTTCAAGCAAACAACTGCTTTTTCAAGTGGTCCAATGTGGACATGTTCACCTTTCCAAATTCATTTCAGTGGCCATTAAAGCTTAACAGACCCATCTTAAAAAACTCTGCGTGAAAATTACAATTGCATGGGAAACTTAAGATAAAATTAACTTTTCACAAAGAATTCAGAACATGACCAAATTCTTTCCATCCAAAGGAAAATCAGCTGAAGTGGTTTGCTTTAATCTCCAAGATACTGATCTTTGATTCCCATCACATGCACGTATTGCCTTTACCCTTCATAAATTTTTCTAAAGTCCTTTTTATTTTTCTCTTCTCTTGCTGCATCTCAGTTGAGCTTTCTTCTGGTCCTGAGTACACAGTTACAGAAGTGACATCAGATGCACAAGGAATATACAGCCAGATTCTGACTTTATTACACTGAGCAGAATCCAGATTTATGGGGGCAAAAGGGACAGGATAAGAGGTGGAAATGCCTCCATGAGCACCATATGGATTTCCAGCCATGCGTCTCTCATATCTCCAAAACCCTAGAGAGAAACTGGAGCAGATTTAGACTTAGGTAACACTTCAGGATCTCCAGAATCCACAGAGAGAGATGTTTATTCAGTGTAGTTACTCTGGGTTTATAGTGCTATAGCTGAGTAGAGAATCCGTCCACTTTTTGTTACATAAAGGCTGCAGGGTGTAATTATTTGCATCATGAAGTGTGTTTATTGCTGTTCTAAAAAACATTCATATTATTTTAGACACCACTAAAGAACATTTGTGTTTAATCTTGTTTAAGTGTGTATTTATCCCCCATGAAAAAGTAATTCATGGCAGACTGTTTGAACTCATCAGTAAGGAAAACAGTCTTCACTGCACAATAGAACTGGGACTGAGTGTGGTGCTGGGTGTTAGTGCTGGCCAGGGCTCCCATTATATTACAGTTTTATTGTTTGTTTGGGACAGAGGTTAAATAGAAATAAGCTTGGCTAGTACTAAGTTTGTGCATAATTTTCCTGGTTTTTTGGCATGAGCCTCATCTTGACCTAAAAATAATATTCATTAGCAACATCTCTGAGAAGTAGGTTGGGTGAAAATAATTTTGGCTTGCTAATGTGTTTTTTTTTTAACCTGAGCAATCTTTTCCCTCTCTCCTGGAGCTGAGACTTAGCATTTTGCAAAAGACTATTCCCAGTGTCAGTGTTTCCATGTTACACCTGTCTAAATGCCACCCATTTATAGAAGCAGAAGTGTTGCATTTCATGCATGTTCTGTGATATCTCTGCATTTAGCTGATGAATGTCTGAGCAGCCTTGTCCTCCAAAGACACACACAGCATATCTTGGCCCAAACTGACAAGAGTTCCCAGGGCAACTCAATGCACTTCATTGTGGGGCAGAGGGGCTGGAAATTAACTCCCTTTTTCTTTGCTGCTCTGCAGCACAGTGGCACCAGAACGTTCCTGTTGTGCACTTTGTTTTGCCATGTGCACACAAACCTTAAGGCCCACATTTCTCTCTTTCCCTCTCCAACAGAGTCTCCTTATCCAGCCTGTCTGATTTGCTGTTCCCTTTGGATCTGGAGGCTCCTTGAGTACCTGGGAGGTTGTTTTATCTGATGCCCAGGTCTGCAGAGGCCCTTGGTAGACAGGTGCTTCCACTGGGCTGGGCAGATAAATCTCTGGGGTAACCAGAGCTTCCTATTTCTCAGGGTGGTATTGTGGAGCAGATACCAGGGGTTTTTCCAAAATTTTGGCTAGCACATTGAACTTAAGTTATTTTCAAAAAATTCTGGACATTTAGCCTTTCAAATAGTGTGTTCAGAATGTCAGTTGCCTTTGAAAGCCTTATAGATGGAACCTGTGCACAGGTGTTTCTAATATTAGACAGCTTGAAAAATCTCTAATAGTTCCACTGACCTATTTATGTTGCACAACCAACCTAAAATCAAGCCTTATTAAAATGTTCTTCAGTTTAACCTTCCTTATCTGGTTCCACATTCTCCACCCTATTACATATTTTGTAAACCTGAATAATATCTTCAATGATTTTTCTCTGTTCCATGGAAAATGAATTTAGTGGGATAAAGCTTTTCATAGTAGCTCAAAGGGTTTCCACTAAAACTTGAAATATGTTGGCAGAAAACATTTAAATCTGCCTTTCAATATGTGGATGTTTGGAGGCCTTAAGGGTATTTTTTTGGTCTAGTTTTCCTTTAATAGAACACTTCAGTTTGTTGTGTTTCAAAAGTGTAAACTATTTTGTCTGATTTCAAAGCCTGCACTAAGCCCAGGAAGAAATGTTTGCATCTCTCCAGATAATGCATTAAATTAATATTTCTTGGTTGAGAGAACAGCCCACATTTGGGGCAGTGCAAAGGTAGATGCTTACATTTAATCCTTCTTTTGATGTTTTTAAGGGCAAAACACTGCACAGAATGGAGATGGGCATAAGTGTGTACTTCCAGTATGCCTTGAACCATGGCAGACACATAATCCATGTTTCTAGCCAGATATATCTCCCCTGCAGATCTCCCCTGAATCAATCTTTGACCAAGAGCTCTTCTGTCCTTTGTAAACATGTGTCAAAAGAGCCCCAAAAATGGTTGTTTCAGTTAAAATTCATCTTGAAGCTTAATTTTACAAAGATAAGATTTAGCAGCCATCAGTGCACCACACTAGGACAGAGGAGACAGTGGTCAGGCCAACTTCAGTGCATTGGCAGCACAGAAAAACAGGCCAGGAAGTGAGGAGCTAGCAGGACATCTGATATTTGAGGATTTCCAAACAAATTAAACTCCAGTGATCTTTCTCTCACACATTCTGACTAAATAACTTTGACCGCAAGAGAGTCTAAGGACACTCATTCTCCATGTGCTAAATACTTTCTCTTAAGCTTGAAAGAGTATTCATTCAGAAAGAACAGAGACAATACAATCCCCCAAACTATTAATTTTTTTATAATTGTAAATTTATAATTTCAATTTTGCATACCCATGGAAGTGTCTCCCTACAGCATTGTTAGAAATGATTTTTTAAAAGCCTTTGCTTAAAAAAACATGAAAGATTAAGCTTTCATTTTAGTAAAAATCCCCTCAGGCAATAAATAGGTTCTTTTGTCTCTTGGCCCTGGAAAAAAATTTAAATGGTTTAAATTGCCTATGGTTAAAGTAACTGTTTCTTGCAATTATCAGATGGTAGTGAATAAAAATTAAAATGAAATCATGAAAGACTAAAAACCAGGTAAAGGCATATTATGTCTTTCATGAGTTTCTCATGGGTCTTTTGAAGACTCATTTAATCATCTTTCTTGTCTTTTATTTTGATATGATAATTGTTTCCTTTATTTACTTTAATCACTTCTATTTAGTTAATTAATTCTTCACTTTATTTTCATTTCACTTCCTTAGGATACTTTTTCTGTTTTGAAGACAGGTACCAGTACTATTTCATAATATTTTAAAGGAAGGTGCCTGTAGTATTTCATAACACAAGGATTTGGGCTGGGGTAGCTTTACCTGACTCCAGGTTTGTCTCATCCAGTTTGTCTCAGCTGCCTTTGGGTGGGGATCTGGAAATTTGCATTTCTTATTAGCTGGGCAGGGATTTTGGGGAGACTACCTCAACTGTAGGTATCCACTCTGTAAATATCCCAGTCTGGGCAAGATGAATCCCAGCTGAGTGTCAGAAACCTTATTGTCTCCTGCAGAGACTGTCCTTGACACATCCTGTAAATGGATCAGTGAGCAAAGGGAGGCTGCTACTCAGAGCCTGCAGAGCTGTAGGGTCATTCTGTGGGTGTGGTAATGCCTGGAGGTGGCTGTGAAGGAAGGGCATATAAGCTCAGGATCAAAGTATCTGTCTCTTACACTGTCTGACATTTAATTTTCCTCACTTGACCCACTACCCCAATTTTCCCAAGGGTAATAACGTGTGTTATGACTGGGTGGTACCAGGCTAAGCAGCACTGTAAAATGTGGATCACTCAGAGCAGGTTGGTGAAAGCCATGTCCAGTCAAGGTCTGAGTAGCTCCAAGGATGGAGACTCCACAGCCTCTGTGAGATCATTTCAATTTTGTTTCTTCAAATTCATACATAAATGTTTGTTTCAGTAACCAGTAGGAAAGCCCCACTATGTGTAAACGAAGATACTAAACATCTAATCATATATCCCAATTTATCTGCATGAACATACACAATATAATTTCTGAGCTGTGGGGGGATAGAACTGCTAAACCAGAAGCTAATGCAGTTTCAGACTTAGGAGCCTTCATTTTCCATGACATTCTCATGATTATTTGATTCTCTAAACTATTATTTATTCACACTAGCTATTCATGCTTCAGTAAAAAACTCTTTAGGTTTATCTGCTGTGTATACCTAAGAGGAAATATTTGGGGAAAAAAATACTGATAGGGTAAAAAGTGAGAAAGTGAGACTTTTTTCCTTTAATAACATCTTAAAATCCAGCACAGCTTTTGTCATACTATGTCAGTATTCAGCCATTAACTCTTATGCTGAAAAAAAAAAAAAAAAATTTCTCTTAAGCACAAAGGTCTAAAAATACTCATTTTCAGACAGATGCTGACATTGAAGAATAACAGTCCCCAAAAAAGGAAGACTGTGAAGTATAGAATAAACTGAAAAAGAAAAAAAAAATGCACTGCTTTTCCTGTAAGAATTAATTCCTTCTTTCCCTCTCCTCAAAGCAGAGAATTATAACTTACAGCTATCATCCATGGCTCATTATTTTCTCTACCCCCTAATCTAGTATGAAGATTGTCTTTGTTAGGTGAAGGTGTTCATGTTGTGAGCACAGTTGTTGAAATGGTAGAGATTTTGTAGAATACACAAGTTGCTTCAGCTGAGAAGCTGTGAAGAATGTTCAAATAACCATTCTTAGAAGATTTGCTTTTTGTTCACTTCAGTGCAATGCGTTTTTCTCCAATCAGTGGCTCAAGGCTGCTGCCGTGACATTTTGTAAGAGGCCAGTACACCCACTGAGATAGTTGTGATTTGCTTCCAGGATGATCCAAAAATAACCCTACCAGTAGGTGTGGAGGAAGGTCTGACAGTTTGCTAAAGACTGAATTGAAGTAGATGTTTCATGTTGAAAAAGATTGGTTTAAAATGTAGAATGGCACTCATCATGCTGTAGTACAAATGTATTATTTTTGTGCCGTTTCATGTGAACTAATGCATGTTCAATTGTTGTACAATCATTTAAAATAAGCTTTATTAGTTTTGCAGAACATAGAAAAACTTCCCTAGTATAATTTTCATTAATTTTAGGATAAAGATACAGTTGACAAATATAAGACATAGCTTAAATAAAGATTTTTAAATAGAGTGTATGTACAGTACACACACTTAACCCAAGCGTATGTTTTAAAATTTGTATTTAAGTCAAGTTATATAAATTGCCTTGTTATCTTAGTGCTTGGAGGACAGAGAATTTCAATGCCTTAACTCTCATCTCAGCACCGATATTTTAAAAGAATATGTTTTCAAGGAAGCTATGGAAGAAAATCTTGCCTTAGCACACCCACATCCCAGTGCCTGTTATTGGACTGCATAGCTCAAGGAGATTTGTGACAGGACAAGTATATTTCTGAACTGTTGTGTGTCAGCTGTTTTTACACACATGGTGATAATTTTCTGAGTCTGTGGTTAGGCTCCTCAATCAGTGAATTGATTTTGACTGCTCTTAGTGCCCAGAGATTATGCTGCTTCTTGGAGAGATATATTGGTACTAAGCCCATCTGATAATTAGGACACCCTTAATCACGCATGCAAACACAAGTTGGAGCCAGAAACAGGAAACTGGTCATGTATCTTTGACTTATATTTGTATTTTTAATAATGCTTCAATACGTCTTAAATGACTAAAGGAGAAAAGAGTGGAAATTGTGGCCAGGAATCTCCCAGAGTCCCAGTGCAGTAAAAGGAGAGGTGATGGATTCATATGCAGCCTCCCTGGATCAGCACTGTCTCTCCCTGGTGTCCTCATTGGAAAAATGAGCCAGTGATAACCTGAAGGATGCTGGTGGCAGCACACAGGCCATCAGTTTGCTGTTTGCATATTTGTCCCTTAAAATGTAACAGGTCTTTGTACATTCTCCTCTCAGAAGGGTTTCTGAGCAGGTGCATCACTGCCGCCTGAAGGATCTCAGGAAGGCCCAGACAGTGAATGGGCTCAGGGTTGGCAAAACTGCTTTGTGGAGCAGTGTGAGGCTGCCTGACAACTGTAGGGGTCATTTTGGCAAAGCTCCTTATCTGTTTTAGAATCAACATTATCAATTTATGCATTTTTGGAACAGAAATCTCCAGCTGTTTCCTCAGAATTCCGTTTAATACCAAAGGACAGAATCATGGACATATTTTTAGTCAAGCATTGTGCTAGTTAATTTTTTTTAGGTTTGTTTTTTTCTTTCAGGAAGCAGCATACAGTACTAAACCATGGATTAGTAGGATCTAGTTCAACAGGAGACATGTTTGTTTTTTAAACATTATTACATTATCATCTTCCTAAAGTATTAAATCCATTGCCTTAGCACATTTCAGGATTTACTTTGCTTGCAGTATACAGATAACATGTATAATACATTATATTTTGTAAGTATCTCTCTACCCCACTCTTAATCTCTATTTCAAGCTACAAGAATCCCAGTTTGTAAAAAAAAAAAAAAAAAAGCTTTTTTTCCTTCTGTTGGAAGCACTATTTGAAGTTCATTCAGGGTTGCTTTCTACTAAAGAAAGATGATAGTATCAGTTTGCCTATACAGGTAAATATGTGAGCTTATATGTAATATATCTTACAAGAAGTTACAAGCCCAGAAAATGCTGTGGTTCATAATACCCAGGAAATAATGTAAATCTTAGAAAAACTCATGCATTTGAAGGAGCTTTCAACTACTGCCAACACTGTTCCTTCAATCCTACTGGATTGTGCTTCTGTCCATGGGTACTCCTGGTCTGTATACCCAAGGCAGAAAAATTATAATTAATGGTAAAAATTTAATTTTTAAAAATCTTAATTTTATTCTATTTTATTTTATTTTTAATATCTTAAACTAATTGTTTTAACATTCTCTCGAAAGAGCTAGTTGCTTGAATATGGGGCTACTGCATTATTTTATGTAATGTCCAAACAAATGCATGAGTTTAAAGCCGAGTAAAGTAAACCCTCAACTGCCTTTGCTGTTTGCAGAACAAAAATGTGTAATATGGATGAAAAGAACCAGTGTCACAGTGAACTCAATATGACTTTACAAATGGTCTGCAAAGGACCTGGCTGAGTAATTTTACATGAGGCAAGATAATCCTCAAGTTCTGCAGTTCCCAGGGGTGAACAACTGCATTTTGTGGATGTGCTATTGCAATAAGGTTGTGCTTGCACACCCCGCTTAGAAACTCATCTGCCATGGAAATAATTGCATGCACCTTCAGGATTCATTACTCCTTTAACTACAAACTCAAATTTTCAATGTGTAGTTTTGCTCATCTGTATTCTAAAATACCATGGTTTGGACTCCTAAGTGTCTGAAGGAAACAAGTCTTTTGGAAACATCTTGTTGCAATAGAAAGACAAACACCTCCCAAGGACTGTTTACCTGATCTTAAGACAAATATATGAGAGAGGTGAAAAAGAAGAGGAACCAGTCCATCCTCTCCCATGTACTAGAATTTGAATTGGTATATATACATGTGGTAAGCACTTGTAGAACAAAAACATTGCTTGTCTTGAATGATAGCCTTGGACTTTGCTGACACTCTTTATTTTGATTTATGGAGAGATGCTACTGCATGTTGTTTGTCAATGCTTAGTGCTGAAAGTGTGTCAAAGATGTTGCAGGCACACCAGGGGCCATGTGAAGGGACCTGTACTCCAGGCACGAGATCCTGGCCTCAGTAGAGCCTTCTTGATTTTTAGAACAGAAATTCTTTGGAAAGTGATTTATAAGTGGCTGTGTTCTGAAGTGGCTCCACATGGAGGTCATTTCAGCATCGGGGCATGCATCTCTGAACAATAGCCCGCTCCAAATTGTGTGAGATAGCTGTAATAAACATGAGAGCACAGCTGGAAGTTCCCTGTAGAAATGGCTTTGATGTGAACTCAGTGGTGCTTCAATGAGCACAGCCACAGCCCTTGGCCCCACTGAGTAAAACAGAGTCATAAGTGCTCAGTAATTCTTCTTTGTTTCCCTCATATTGTGGTGATTGAATTTGGTTTGATTTCAGTTAGAGTTACAGTTGCAGATGTACCATGGCCAGCTATGAAGCTGAACTCAAGCCAGTCCACTGCGCATTATTATTCTGTTCCTGAGCCACTCTAAAGTACTTCCCACCCAAAACCAAAGACAGTTTATCATTGTGGTGTGCTGGGGAGAATGGACAGCATGTTGCAGGCACAATATTGAGGTACTACTTGTAGTTTACTCTAGAGGTGGATGGTCTTCACCAAGAAATGCATTTCAACAAAACAGGAGCATCAGCATGGAATTGGCCCAGAATATTAATTTGCTTTTTACTCTCTCTTCCTCTTCAAAATCTCATAGGAAAATGTGCCCTTAAACACCAAGATTCACAAAACCAGCCTAAATTCACAAAGACATGCCCTATCAATGCCCTTGTTTGCTAATATACATTCTGCTAGATAAATAGGTTTGGGGGAAAGTTATAAAACAGAGGATTAGAAAACTACAAAAATAACCAACTAATAAGTTTGTCTGCCATACTTGTAGTACCTTTGCATGCTCTGTTTTCTCCTCCTTCTTTGCACTGCTATGGAAGGTCCATGGTGTAGACACTGTAATTTCATGACAATCATAAATGTCAAGTTAGCTGTTGACATAAACAAGTGATTAAAATGAGGGTCCCTGATTTTTGCTTCTCCCAAGCTTCCTTAGCTCTCAAAAACCCATGCAGGGCTAAATAGTATGGATTTATGAGCCTAAAGTTATTCTCCCATTGTGGAAGGCCTTGGCTTCTGAATTTGCAAAAATTTGAATGTATTGGTTCACTTCTTTATGTTTTCTGGGTTTTTTTTAATTCTTGTATAAGTCAGTGTCCAAAAAGGACTTCATAAAATACAAACCTGCTTTCAGAAAACCAGAACCAAAAGGATCACCATGGGGAGAAAGACTCCTTCCTCTCTCTCCCTCTCTGCCATGCTTTCTTTCATTTGCACATGCATGCACACAAACACAAAAAAGAGACCAGATGTTGAGTGCATGGTGTTCTCCCTTCCTCCTTTGCTCACTGCTGCTTCTCTTTCCCTGTTCCAAGTGAGGAAGTGGAAAATCTTTCATGGGCACAGTTCACCTGTGAGTAATGGAGAAGCAGAGAGGCACTGACTTACTGGAGAATGGCTGTGATATTGGTATATGTCTTTCTATATTGTCATTCTTGTTTCCCCTGACTCCTTCTTGCTCTCTTGCTTTTCTGGTGCTCTTTCCCTGGAGTGCATCTGTCACTTTAATTTTATCCTATCCAAGCACAAGCAGAGCACTTAAACTTCCTAGAATCTTCCTTTTTGACATGTCAGACAGCACTTCCAAGATACCAGAAAATGTGCAAGTTTTTGCTTCTTTCTCCATACCAATGGCAATGTGCTTGTCAGAGGATCTTATGGAAAATACACCTCTCCAGACCAGGAAAATCTACCTCACCTTTGGCAAAATCTGCCCTGAAAAATAGAACCAGGGCCTGCTGGTACTGTTAGCAACAGAGAGGCCAGTTTGTGCTAGGGTGGATATTTGGATGGGCTGGAGATCACCGTAAAGGGCAGACAATTTAATGCCAATCACACATGCTAGTTAGATTAGAATACTGATGAGCCCTAGTGAAAGGCCAACTGCATCTTCTTTTAGCAAAAATATTAAATTGCCCCCGTTTCTCCCCCTCCCCCTCCAGTTTCTCCACAAGAATAAATTAAAACTTGGAGGTGTGGTTATTATCACAGAATAATTAGACCCCATGGGATTAGAGACACTCAACGTTTGCTAATGCCCCTGGGTTGTGATTATCTAATAATGATGATGCCTCTGTCATTGCTTAATTATTCTTCCCCTTTAAAATGTTCCTTCTGCAGTCAGAGCCCCGTAGAATGTGCTCATTTCAGCCAGAAACACCAGTGCAAATTCCTGAGAGCAATGTCACATGGGCACCATGATTGACTTGCCCACTTCTCCCCCACACCGTGTTTATAATCCTCATTTCATAAGCTCCAGCATTACTATATTTGAATCATTCCTCTTTTCCATAATACATTTCATTTGTGTGTTCAGAAGAAAACTCTGTGCCCTCCATCTCTTCAAAACAACCAGTTGGTGTTAGTGCTACACAAAGGTAACACACCTTAATCAGTTGACCTTAAATATATAAGGTCAGATCTGTGCAGAATCCCTCCTAACTCCAGGTTGGTGGTCCAGACTCCCATCTACATGAGAGCCTCCTACAGCTGGGTGCCATTCTCAGTTTAAGAGAGTACCACCACAAAACTGAGATCATATGAACCAAAGTTAGAAGCTTTGCACAAACTTTGTCCAACACAACAAAACTTTGTCCAATATCTTTAGTCTTACAGTCAGGCCAGCAGGTGTTCCTCATATTTAGATACAGTTTTCAAAACACAGTTCCAAACATCATTGGTTATTGCAACTAAAGATTAGAAAGAAAACAGAGAACGCAGCCTTAATCTGATTATCCTTAAATCCAGTGTTGTCTCTTAGCTTTATTATCCCTCTTGGACTAAGCAAGGGACAAAGACATATTTTGTTTACTCAAGAGATTTTGTGTACTAAGCAAAGATTTTAAATTCAGCTGGCTAAAATTAGAGATTTCTACTTTTGGGGTTTAATATTCCTTTTTATTTTGTCCTTATAATTCTCTGATAAACTCTTAAATTTTTTTTCTGTCACTGACTGAGAAGCTGTTAGAAATATTTTTTTTTTAATCGCCTTTACTCTCTTTCTATGATTTCTTTATATCCTTTCTTTACATTCTTCTACTGTGATTTTATTTTCTGTTGCACATTGCTGAATCTAAGAGGAATCTAAAAGCTCAAGGAAAGATCCAGTGTCAGAACTTCTTTTGTTAGATGTAGTTTGGGACCTAGAAACCTCACCCACACAGTGTAGTTGTGGCAGCCTAAAATCAAAACCACAAATAAGAGTTAAGTGTCATAATTAATGTCAACCTCTGTTTCTGTAAACAGACCCAAGAACAGAAACTGGTTTTACTGTTCAACACATCTTCATTTTTCAGCCCTTTTTCATTCTGCCCTAGTGTGAGCTGACTTTCTGTACTTTTCTCCTATGCTGCTCTAATTCCCACAGAATGATTGAGGTTGGAAGGTCAGTCAGGACATCTGTGGCCCAACTCCCTGCTCATGTGAGATCAGGTTGCTCAGGGCTGGATCCAATCAAGTCTTAAAAACCTCCAAGGACACAGTTGGAGCAATCTGGATAATCTGTTCCAGAGGAGGAAGGTAGCAGGACAAGGTGGAAAGCAATGGAGAAGTGCACACTTTACACTGCCCATAAATAGTGCCAAGTTAGCACATATAGCAGGGAGTTTCCAAGAGATCCAGGGGTATTTGTGGTACAGGACTTTGCTGGCAAGTCGCTGGAATTTTTTTTACTTAGACATTTACCAAAAAAATTAAGGAAAAGATGAGGCTGACTACACACAGCCATTCCTCTACTAAAACAAAGTGACATGTGATTGGAATAGGTCCTTTCCTTCAGTGCAACAGTCAGAGGGTGGGTTATTTAGTTCTATGTCTTCAGCAGCCTTCCTGGACCCTGACCTCCACTGTGAGAAAAGGATTGCTGAAGATGAACAAAGAGATGGAGCACCTCTCCTGTGGGGAAAGGCTGAGGGAGTTGGGACTGTTCAGCCTGGAGAAAGCTCCAGGGATTTTATTGCAGCCTTTCAAAAGTGGGCCTGCAAGAAAGATCAGGACAAACCTTTTAGCAGGGTCTGTAGAAATAGGACAAGGGGCAATGCCTTTAAACTAAAAAATAGTAGATTTTGACTAGATACAAGGAAGAAATTTTTTTTAATGAGGATGGGGAGACACTGTCACAGGTTGCTCAGAGAGGTGGTGGATGCCCCATCCATGGAAACAGTCACAGTCAGGTTGCATGGGGCTTTGAGCAACCTGTTCTAGTTGAAGATCACTCATTGCTCATCTTTAAAGATGCCTTCCAACTTAAACCATTCTGTGATTCTATGATTCACTTTATGAATTGGCCTGAGACATAAGAGGGGTGGTACTTGCCCAAGGCTGTACTACAGAAAAACATAGGTCTGTGGTTTCAGTATAGCAAGAAGCTCTACCAGGGGCACTCCTCAGTCTGAGGTGTAGGAAGTAAATAGGTGTGCCAAAAATGTGCCTGTGTCTCCAAGATACAGCTTTCTAAGAGACAGGCAGCAGCTGTGAGGAAGCAGAAAGCCTTGCAACAAAAATCATAGCAATGGCTTTATCCAGGGCACAACAAGAAGTTTGAGGGAAAGCTGGGGAAGGCACCAGTAGCATCAGGTAGTTGAGCTCATCCACATGCTCTTTAGGGCAATCCAGCCCAACCTGAAATAGAAATCTAAAGGTAAGGTGTCTGTATTAGAGGTCTTTAAATCTCAGAAACAGTCTAGTTTTGACTAGACTAGCTTGAACGAACAACGAAGCTGCCAAAGGTGGGGAAATTAATTCCATCAACAGGGTATGTAGCAAAGCCAAAGAAATATTTACACATCATTGCCTTTCCTAGATGCTGTTATCCTGAAACTAGTTTTCCAGCTGAGGCAAATCCAGATGATGTAAATCATTATGACTCTATTGACATAAGCTAGCCAAAAGAATGGCCAAAAGTTTCTATGGTAATTCCTGTTGGTTTTCTAGGTTGGCATAGTTTTTAGGAATTGTGCTGAAGTGTTATTTAAATTAAAATTTAAAAGAGAAATGGCTCATTGCTAGTTCATATTTCAGTTAAAAGAAATAAAAGAAAAAACAAAACAAAACACACAAAAAAACCACCAAAAAAACCAAAAAAAAAAAAAAACAAAAAACCACTAATCCAAAAGATGTTATAACCACTTATAGGCAGAAGTGAATGTTTTGAGAACATTTGAAAATGCCAGGTCCTTGCACCCTTAAAAATCTCCATAAGTGCAGCATTACTAGTTAAACACAAATATCTGTATTGTGTAGAGCAACCACTCCAAATAAAAACGTGTTCTCTGTATCAAAGAG
The DNA here is from genome assembly GCA_030060385.1 of Muscicapa striata striata. Taxonomy (NCBI): domain Eukaryota; kingdom Metazoa; phylum Chordata; class Aves; order Passeriformes; family Muscicapidae; genus Muscicapa; species Muscicapa striata. Next base: position 6,009,079 of record JAREIS010000025.1, on the reverse strand, counting down.
GACTCTGACAAAGAACATAATAACCAAAGTCCAAGTGGCTTGGCTTGAAGTTTGGAGCAGGTAGCAAAAATCTCATCAGTTAAATGGAGAAGCACAATAAGAGGAGGAGCAGGCGCTGATCTCCTCTCTGTGATAACTAGTGACAGAACCCAAGGGAATGACCTGAAGTTGTGTCAGGGGAGGTTTAGGTGGGATATCAGGAAAAGGTTCTTCACCCAGAGGGTGGCTGGGCACTGGAACAGGCTCCCCAGGGCAGTGGTCACAGCACCGAGCCTGACAGAGTTCAAGAAGAGTTTGGACACTGCTCTCAGGTACATGGTGTGACTCTTGGGGTATCCTGTGCAGGGCCAGGAGTTGGACTTGATGATCCTTGTGGGTCCCTTCCAACTCAGCATATTCTGTGATTCTGTGAATGTTCTGGTGTGGAGGCTAGAGGGAGTTGTGAAATTTATTGTTTTTTTCATTTATTTGGTGTCAGAGGAACATGGAACGTAAAACCCAATTTATAAATTATGTAGGTAGCCAATCTATTTTTGTCTTCTGGATAACTAAAAGACATAAATATAGAAAGTATTCCGACAGTGAATTATTCTTCCTTTGCCATTACTCTGAGCATTTGTGGAACCTGAGATTTTTGCTGACACAAGAGAATTATACAGGCTCCCCCAAAGTAGTGCAGTCATTTGCTGTTACCACAAGGCATGTGATTTTTCTTCTTTCCCTTCAGTTTAATATATGTTACCATTTTTTTGTTGGAAGGGAAGTAGAAAATGGCAAAGGACGGGAGAAGCACTGTCCTTGTCTCCAGATGGATTTCATCTGGGAGCACAAGAAGAAAAAACTTTCAGCTGGTCTATGCCTTCACACTTGTCTTGTAGGACTTTTTAACTTTTCTTTCATCTTCCTTCAGATTTCTCAGGGACAAGGCATGCCATTGCTTCATCTGTTGATTTTACACAGCATTTTGTTAGAAATTTTCACCTCTGTTAATATTTTGGACCTTTTATAGCCATTTTATGGTAATATTTTAGCTGTATCCCTCTGTATCTGTGAGGCAGATCACTACTAAGCAGAAGAAATACCACAACAAAACACTCATTCCTGAGGTGCTTTAGGGCTTCAACCAGTATTGTACAGTGAGTATGTGCCAAGTCTTTATTCAGGCAAACTAGATAATCAGCATTGCACCTTCAAGTGGGCGAAAACACTGAGGCATCTGCTCTTTATTTGCCTGATGGAATAGAGAATCTTGATATCAAAAAAAGGAGAAAGAGATGCTGGCCTGGATACTGACCATCCCTGGAGCATGTGTTTGAACAGACAGTAAAAGAACCTCCATAATTCACTGTGGGCTGCACAAAAGGGAAGGTTTTAAGCAGATTTTTTTTTGCCTTCTCCAACAGATGTGTTGACAATCCATAAGCATATGGCTCTTGTTCACAAGAGCTATTTGCCCCCAGCTTTAATGTAATTTACAGGCAGTTTCCTAGTCCTCATTTCTCTCATTTCTTAACTATATGTGTTTCCTCAAGAGAAAATGGTAATAATCCTCTAAAATAGAAAATGGATGGAATCTAGTCCAGTCAAAACTAAAAAGATCCTTTAGATTTGCATTTTATATATTTCATTTAAATCATTTGCTGATGAACACTGACAATAATAAACCAGTGTTGGTCACAGCAAATTAATTTTGGTTTTTTCCTCTCTTCTCTGTTGGTGCCCAAATTATTTATGGAAAAAAAAAAAAAAAAAAAAAAAAAAAAAAAAAGGAATGTTTTACTTTTTGGTTTTTTTAATTACTTTTTAAATCAATGACATTATTGGATTGTTATTGCTTTGTGGGGACAGATTGAATAATCATAGCTGCTTCTGTTTGCAACATATAAAATTATTTGAGTTAGCATCACAGATGCTAAGAGACAAGGACTGCACCACAGAGTCTGTAAATCTCTCTTGCCCCACAGCAAGAATGTTCCTTGTACTTTGGGGCCCCAAGAGTGTGAAAACCAGTCTTCAGTGGGTCTTAATGCTGCAGAGGCAGGTTATTTGTAGGTTAGAGCTTCAAGGTTTGCCCACAGAGTGAAAAAGTTACCTCCTACTTTCCTTACTAGATCCTGTCAGCTCTAGAGACTTCACTTTCTTGAGGGTTCACTGAGTAATCTGATGTGTTTGACAGCCCAAAAAAAGCACCAAATAAAAGTGGTCTTAACTATTTCATAGCTAGGTAATGAATAGGAGCAAAAAAAGCCTGATTGTAGACATGATGTGCCTCCAGTACATCATCAACAAAACTTTGACTTTAAATGTTCACCTTTCCCAAGATAATGCAACTTTATAACAGGAAAAAAAAAGGAAGTCTTTGTGACTGATATACAAAAGTAGGGCTCAGGAGACGAGATAAAAACTTAATTGCTTCTGCAGCTTTTATGAGTGTGATTCATTTGCTATACATTTACCTACCTGTGAGTTAAGTATTTAATCTACACTGGTTATCCAAGGTCCTTCTGTGAGACAGACAGATATTTCTAGTTCACCCTACCTATCCCAAATCATGACTCCTTATTACTTTTTTATGACAAGAGATTGAGTCTCTCCCTAAACACATAATTTAGATTGATTAATTTTACCCACCTTCATCATTCCCTTGACATTTTAGCATCAAGATCATTTTTTCCACATTCTCACCTCTGGCAGAGCTTTTGGGGATACATACAGTATCACAGGGGTGCATATGCATGATTATCTATGTACTAAGGCCAGGATAAAAGCCTGCAATAAAGTGAATGGTAGTTACATTTTGTATTTGCCTGTTCATTCTTCTTGTTCCTATTTTCAGATCTTTAGATGAAGTTTGTACAGTGTCCTAGAGCATAGTGTCTTCACTTAAAATAATTAAACTTACTGTTAGAATATTTGGGGCCCAGAACAGTAATCTGTTGTATTACAAAATTACTAAGTCTTGTTTGTTTAATGATGGACTTATTTGGTGGCTGGCAAAATCCCAAAAACCTGGTGAGCTGATCTACCTGGGTTGCTAGGTTGATTGACAAAATTTTGAGAAAGTCTGATCCCACACATACTGGTTTGAAATTATATTTGCAAATAATAGCAGATTACTGAATTTTGTGATCTAGTATTTGCAGTTCTAGGCTCATCAACACTTCCGATGAACAATCATACTGCTAATGTCTTGAACAAGACTGGTCTTGTTGGTCTCATTTTCTTTTTTCCTTCTTGCAAATAGCCCTGTTGTGCTCCTGTGTGTGATTGTAAGCTGTTCTGTGATCAAATAAAATAAACAAACTTAATTGCCTTAATTTTGCTTTGCTTTTTTTCCTTTCAGTGGCTGCATCAACTGCTAATTCCACAGCTGGTGCGGCCATGAATTCTTTGACTTCTCTGGGTACTCTCCAAGGACTGGCTGGAGCCACTGTTGGACTGAATAATATTAATGCACTAGCAGGTACCGTAAACAGTGAGTATTTATTGCTGTGGTGGACAGCCTTCCCCAATAATCATGCCACAAAAACTATCAATTGTAAAGTGATAATATGATTTTTGATCTCTACACCAAATAAGGGGGACAAGTTGATTCACTTCCATACTACTACTACATATGTAGCTCTCTGGAGTCTTTTAGTTTCACACAGTTTATTCTGCAAAGTGAATTTCCTTGTGTCCCTGCATAAAGACTCCTCTTCTTGCAATACATACAGAAGGTAAAAGAATTGTCACTGGGGAATTGGGTTGTCTAGGTTATAGGAGAGGCTCCTTTTTCATTGAGGGAGTCTGACAACAGGTGTATCACCCCAATGTACAAAACCCCACTCAGAAATGTAGTGCTAAGAAAGATGTTTGCCACAGAGGCAGTCCTTTAAAACATCTGTAAGAACTATCTAATTGACTTGAGAGCAACATGCTTTAAAAATGAAGGCAAATCTTTGGCTTTTAATTGGCAAGTATAGGAGAATGTGCAGTCAGTCACCTGTAATGCCAAAGCACGCACACCTATCCTATGACATCTTAACAAACCCTGGCATCTCCAGCTAAGAAGATGCCAGTAGTTGTTAGAACACTCTTCTTTGTTCTTAGCCTTGGTCAAGATTTTCTTGAAGAAGAAGGATTTTTTTTTTATTATTGTTTCTGCTATGATGACTTCACCTTTGCCTGTAACAGAAGAGATTTGCCCAGCTGCATTTTTCCCCCCTCCCTCTTTTTTTTTCTTTAGCTGCTGTTGCTCCTTGCATTTCCTTTTGCAATGCAAGGAATCTATTTGGTCATTGCCAGCCCATGACCCATCATAATGTACCCTCAGGAATGGATGTCCTCCTCAGTATCTCTTGCTCACTCTGATGCTGTGCATGATGTCCTTTCTGTCACTGTTACTTGGCTGCTCACCCAATATTTTTGTTCTGTGATCTCTGGTTGGCGTTGCTGGGAGCTGGGAAGGAAGGGGGCTTATGGATGTCCATGTAGCAATGTTGAATGGTTGCATGGGGTCTCGTGTAAAACAGGACTTGCTTCTGGCAAGGACATGTACGTTTCACACAAAACAACCTCTTTGTAAGTACAACTCAAGGACAATGTAAGAAATATGAATATGTCCCAAAATGGCAGACATTAGTTTCCTTTCTTCTTATTCCATTAGTGTCAAAGCAAGCCACTGGAAATGGCATGCATAGAAAGCTAACTTACCTCCTATCCTCTTGTGAGCTCTTGCAGTAAGAGATCTACCCTGTCATGAGTAAGAAACCATTAAATGTCCTTTCTGATTAACAGTCATTGTGCTTCACCTGGTGTATAAAAAAAATCACAATATCAAGACCAATATATGACATCCCACTCCTTCCCCTCCACAAATAATAAGAACCCAGGCACACTGGAGCACTCCAACATAATGTATCAAAACCAAGCAGGAGTGAATCTTATGAGCTCATTGCGTGGGAGCCCTTCTGTTGCACTCCTTTAAGCACCTCTTGCTAGGCTGCAAGCAGAGTTTACATTTTTTCAGCAAGCATTTTGAGGTGATGTTTGTGCAAACTTATCTGCATGTGTCATTTGAAGTATTAATGATGTATTCACAACCTGGTACCAAATTTCAGTTAAGTCACCATTGCTTCCATGGACTTGTACTGACAGTGACTGCAGTCTCAGATCTTCTTCATGGCTGTTGCTATGGATATGTGTGTAGTGCTTGAAAAATGTATGTGGGTATGTCTGTCTATGTATATACATACATGAGAGAGAGCTAAAGAGGGGAAACTGCTTTTCCATGACACAGTTCAGCATTAGGGCACTGTTTCTCTCAAAAGGGAATTTGATTATCACTTTCTGGTACTTGTGATGCTGATGATAGTTAAGCATTGCTCAAATTAAAATAACCTCCCCTGTCTATTTTAATGAAAATTTGGGCCTCTTCCTGATGACCTTGTCTGACTCAGACATTCACACTCAAACCCACCTGGGAGATTGCCTTAGGGAAACCTCATGTTCAGTAAGTCTGATATTCCACACATGGCTTATACCATGGTCATAAGCAGGCCATTAAAAAATATTCACTGGCCATGGACATTCCTGAAGTAACTGTGCAGCAAATTGGGAATTGAATGACATGTTTCTAGTTGAGAAATTAGAAAATCCAAAGCACAAGTCAAGCAGAGCTTAACCCAAAAATTGATCAGAAGATGGCATTGGGCTTGGGTGTTGATTTATACAGAGGTTTGAAGAGATGCTCTCCTGCCTAAGCCATGCCCTGCATGTGAGAATCACATGGAGAATGTCTTCCATGTTGAGCTCACCAGAAGACTTTTATCTGTTTTTTCAGTCCTGTTTGGGTCTGTGAAAAGCAGCTGTGCTATGGAGGCTGATAGTGCTGTATTTGTAGAGAGAAGCATTTTAAAAAGATGTCTGGAGGCCTTAAATAAAATGGAGTATGGTAAGTTTAGGTGTCTCCAAGGTTTTGCAGCAGTTGTACCTAAGGGTGGGGATTCACTCTTCCCTCAGTTATTCTTGAAGCACCTAAAACTTTAAATGACAAAATGTTAGACTGCTTGCTTTGAGCACATGAATTTAAGAATTCTAAACAATAAAAAGAATTATGAATTATGAGGAAAAATTACTAAAGAGGGAGGAAGCAATTCTTTGCAATTAAGAAAGAAGACCATACTTTCAGTATACTGGACAGCTGTGGCATAATATTTGTGTGTGACTCCAGGGCAGTCACTTAGCCTTTTTGCCCCCTTATTTACATCTGTAAAACAGAGATAAAACTATTCATGACAGATTTGAAGGTGCTTGAAAAGCACTTTGAGAGACCTTTGGACTTGCCAAGCTTTGTTGCTTTTGTATTATGTAGAGAAACTCAGAAAAGTAGAAAGGCTCCAAAAGGTTATTTCACAGAAGGGAGGAAGGGACCAGAGTTCAGTGTGTGACTGAGGTGCATTGGTAGAGATAATAAAGAGATGGCAGAGATGTGTAACAGCAGCTGGACCTTGCAGATTTCATAAAAATGTAACAGAAGAAGTGTTGGGTGCTTTCTGCAGCTCTGTTTTGCTCAGGAGGGAGATGTGTGCCACCCGTGGGCTGGGGCAGCAGTAGCTGTGCCCTTCCCAGGAGCAGAGCTGTGGGCTGGGATGTCTGGCTGATGGCTGGTCTGGAACTGCTGGGTGGGAAGGTGCTATTGATTCCAGGGGAAAGGAGGGGGAGGATGCAACACAAAGCATGTTTATCTAATAGGCCAATGACTCACGAAAGATAACATGGTATCCTAATGCTACCTCTGTTATCAAGTTATTTCAACACTAATAAAAAGAGAGATACGAGCTGCTTTATCAGGAGCCTTTACTTTAACCAGTCCTGTGTGTACTCCCGTGCAAGCAGTGACACAAATCTAAGTACAAAACATCAGAGCAGACTACAGTCAGCCTCAGGATCAAAATAGTATTAGTGGTAATATAGCATATAGCATAGCATATAGCATATAGAATATATCATTTATTATAAAAATATTATTGATATTGTTTTTATTCTTATTATTGTTATTGTAATATTTTGAATGCCACTCTAACACTCCCCCTCCTGAACTGGACAGAAGAGAGAAAATATAACAAAAGATTTGTGATTGAGATAAGGGCAGGGAGAGATCATTTGCCAGCTACCATCACAGGCAGAACACTCCTGACTTGGGAAAATTAGTTTACCAGTCAAATCTAAGTAGAATAATGAGAAATGAAAGCAAATCTTAAAAACACCTTCTCCCCACTCCTACCTTCCTCCCAAGCTTAACTTTATTCCTGAGCTCTCCAGCTAGGGTCCCCAGTGATGCAGGAGGACAGGGAATGGGGGTTGCAGTCAGTTCATCACCTGCAGCTCCTTCCTCCTCAGGGTTGGACTCCTCACACTGCTCCTCTGCTCCAGCATGGGGTCCCTCCCACAGGAGAGAGCTCTTCACGAGGTCACAGCCTCCTCTGGGCATCCACCTGCTCTGGTGTGGGCTCCTCCATGGACTGCAGGTGGAATCTGCTCCCCCATGGGCCCCAAGTCCTGCAGGGCACAGCTGCCTCACCCTGGGCTGCACCAGGGGCTGCAGGGGAATCTCAGCTCCAGTGCCTGGAGCAGCTCCTGCCCCTCCTTCTCCACTGACCTTGAAGAACTGTTTCTCTCACACTTTCTCACTCCTCTCTTCTCTAGCTGCAGTTACCATTGCACAGGGATTTTTCTCCTTCTTTACCATATTACCTCAGAGGTGCTACCACTGTGATGGGCTCAGCCTTGGCCATTGACAAGTGTGCCTTAGAGCCATCTGTCATTGGCCCTGTAGGACATAGAGCAGCTTCCAACAGCTTCTCCATCACCCCCCCCCCCCAGCCCCACTACCACCCAAACCCAATACAGTTTTATAACTGGAACCATTATACAAGAAATACTTGGGTTTGTTGAGCTCTGACAGGGATTTTTATTCAAAGTAGTGGCAGCCAGCACCTCCCATCAGGGTACAGTGATGCTCTGAAGTGGTGTGGAGGGGAAATAGAAGTCTTCAAAGTGAGACATTTTATTAAGGAAAGGCTAAGAATATCATATCTCTGTCAAGTGTTTAGTCACACAAATTATAGTAAGATCAAAAGGTATAATTTATGCAGTACAATTCTCTTAATTGGCACAGACTCTGGTGGAGCCAAAAAGGTGCCACTTGAGCAATTGTCCTGATTATGGGAGACTCATAGGAATATGCTTTTCAAATCTAAATAAGAGGCAGAAGGATACTGGGGTCAGCATCTTTATCCTCCTCTGTCAATGTTGGATAATTCCCTGCAGTATTCTTCCTGTATCTAAATTACACATGTGATAAGGTTTCTGCCATCTTCCTTGAAGATTGTTTCCCAGTTTAATAGATTTAATTATTAATTTACTATAAAGTGTCCTCTGCCTAATTTCCCCACTTTTCACCAATTTACATACCAACCCTTATTATTTTTCTGAAATTAAGCCCTTTCCTTCTCTTTACTCTTCCTTGCTTTGGAGTCTTAATATGACACCACCAGTCACATCTTCACCCACCATTTTATCAATCAAAACATTACACAATGTCTAAGAAATTATTTCTGGTGATTCTGGGTGCCCCCCCCCCCCCCCCACCCCCAATCTTCTAGTGACCGATCTCCTGTACCTCTGTGGGCCTGTTAAGCCCTCTTAGTTGTTTGTGAGCTGTTCACCTAGAAACTGGGGAGCTGGGATAGCTTATTGTGCAGAAAACATGCCAACTCTCAGTCCTGATGGGCTCTCAGTGCTCAGGTTGACACAGGTTGGGCGTGTGGAAGATGAGCAGGGCTCTGAACCCTGACATGCTTTCAACCTCCAACAGGAAATTCACTTTTTTTGGAATTCGAGAAAGACATGCCAGCACTGTTAACTTCAGCATAACTCATTTAGGAGCCATGCTGAGCAATGGAATCAAAGGAGGGAAGCTGTAGCTCAGGAGTTTGTCCACCATCAAATCAGAGTAGTACAACTCCTTATGCAGCCCACACTGTTTGCACGGATGAGGGATGTCATTTTCTGCACAGCTAGCAATCCCATCTGAAATTTCCTCTTTAGCAGCCATCCCAGTTAAATTACTCTGTTACTTATCAGGATGTAGAATTGCTGTAAGTTAAAAAAAAGTGACTCTGCTTCCCTTGTGAAGAAAAACATTACTAGAAATAAATGGTTTTGTTTCTTCATGGAAGATGTCTAGTCTGGATGAAGTATTTTTAGTCACTCTGGGTGTGCTGTTGTTCATATCCTGTGGAGCGACTGGAGTAACTAGAAGAGGAGAGTGGAAGCAAAGAGCATCACAGTCCATCGTTCTACCACAAGCATAAGGGACAAAGCCTGTAATTGTGCAGAGGGTTATAATAGAATAATTTAGGTTGAAAAAGACCTGGTTTAAATGCAGTTAAACAGGGTTCTCTGCTTTTACTGTGTATAAGCAAAACACTTCTGACAAGGTGTTGTGATGGCCCATTGCTGAAGACCCTGGTCAGAGGGAGTGGGTTTCCTCACAGACTGCTTTTCCCAGTGTCATCTCGCAAGGACGCAGGACAAACTGGTCCCACACTGCCAGTCTCAGACACCCACAGCAGAAGCACAGGTGTCAAGGAGGATGAGCAGAGAGGCTCTCAGGGCACGGAGCTGTAGTACTTGCCAGTAGCAGGCTGCATGCGAGTCCATTTGACTGTGCGCTCCTTGTGCTGAAGTGGTCCTGATGCCAAAGTCGTGTTTCTTTGTCCTCAGTCCCATTTGGTGAAGTGCCGAGCTGCATGCACCGCTGTCGTTGTCAGTGTCGTATAATACCAACGACTTTCGGAAAGCACTAATGAACAAGTGCAATTTCTTTTCTCTATTGTTGGGTTTTTTGTAAAGTTGCTCAAATGCTCTCAGGTATGGCGGCCCTGAACGGAGGACTCGGCGCCACAGGCCTGACGAACGGCACGGCCGGCACGATGGACGCGCTCACGCAGGCCTACTCAGGAATCCAGCAGTACGCGGCCGCCGCGCTGCCCACCCTCTACAGCCAGAGCCTGCTGCAGCAGCAGAGCGCCGCGGGCAGCCAGAAGGAAGGTAAGTGCCCACGCTGGCAAACCCAGCCCAGCGCCTCCGTGTCCTCATCTCCAAGGAAAACACTGGTGCCACGCGTCTGTTTCTATGTTTCCGAGCAAAACAGCCGTGCCACGTGTCTGTTTCCATGTTTCCAAGGAAAACAGCCGTGCCACGTGTCTGTTTCCATGTTTCCAAGGAAAATGGAGGTGCCACGTGTCTGTTTCCGTGTTTCTGAGCAAAACAGCTATTCCACGTGTCTCTTTCCATGTTTCCAAGGAAAACAGCTGTGCCATGTGTCTGTTTCCATGTTTCCAGGGAAAACGGCGGTGCCACACGTCTGTTTCCATGTTTCCAAGGAAAATGGCGGTGCCACGTGTCTGTTTCCATGTTTCTGAGCAAAACAGCGGTGCCACATGCCTGTTTCCATGTTTCCGAGGTTTCATGGAAGGCCTCAGGTGGTCTAATCTGTGATTTCCCCTTCCTCCAGTTTTTTCCTGCTTAGCACTGTTACCTTCTTTAACCTCTAATGCGTTTCATTTTTCAGCCATCTGTCCTTCGAGTTATACTTTGCCACCCATCCCTTCGTTATAGACAAGCATTTACCCGCTATCACATAAAAAGGCGCCGCTAACAAAAGTCATCCCTCTGTGGATGCAATTTTGTCTTCTGGTTTCCATTTTCTGTCATAGTGGAGTTAATCTGATTAAGGTTTTGAGTTAATGACAAGATCCGTTTTCACTTTGAGTGGTTCTTTGCTTAATTGTGGGTCTTGTGAGGAAGCAGCTAAGTGAATGATTGCTCCCCTCTCCCCACACCAACAGCAAATAAACCTCAGGAAGTTATTGCTAAGAATAAATGAATACTAATTACAAGGTGTTTAGGAAAATGAAGCTACCCTTTCCCCTCTTCCGTTCCCCTTCATACTTCCCAGGCATTTTGAGGGGGGTTGTTTCTGTTTTCATTACTTTCTCCCATTGTAATTTCCAGCTAATTCTACAAAGACAGGAAAATACTGCATGCTTTCTAATACTGTATGTATGTTGTCACTACTGCTCTTGCCAAGGATAAGCTTTGAAAATAAACCTAGTATAATATCCTCAAAAGAAATCTTTTTTATCCTCTTTTGAAATAGTATCTTGAACTGTTATGAGATGTGTTTCCTAGGAAGACAAATATGGCATTGCCCCAGCTGGTAATTGTATAGGGACACTGGAGTTAAAATGTATATTTTTTCTGAAGTCTTTCCTTCATTTGCTGCTACAAGCTTGAATTATTCAAAATGAAAGGGGATTTAAATTTTTTTTTCCATTCTTTTTTTTTTGTTTTCTGCATTTATCTTTTTCCTCAGGCCCTTTGGTCAGCGACAATAGAGTATTTGACACCAGAAAAAAATTGTTTATTTGGTGTCATTGCAAGATGCATAGTGAAGGACAGATTATTTTTTTTCTAACTATTTTAATTTTTTTCTGCTCAGAAACATTGACATCAACTTTAGGCTTATTTTTATTTTCATCAATTGCCAGCATCCTTTTTAAAACACAGTATTTTTGTTATATCTCTTGTATCTGTTAGTAAGTGGTTAAGTTCAAGTGAGTGAATTCCACTACTGAATACTGACAAAAATCTTTTGTCTCTTACCATGATTTCTGATGGAATTGTGAAGACTCTGAAGTGGTTGAGGATAAACAAGTACCAGAAAAAAATGCTATATGAATATTAAATGCTGAAGCACAATGAACTGCCTTATGCATATGCTCTTAAATATTATTCAGTAATTTTTTTCCTATTATTTTAAAGAATATTATTAGCTGGGAAATGATGGTTTACTTTTGACAAGAAGAAAAATGTTCCAAGTGACAAGTTTTTGGGGTTTTTTTTTTGTTGTTTTTTTTTTTAATTTAATCTAATTAATTTATCTCCTCCTTTTTGGGTTAACTAGCTACCTTTTCCTTCAGGCTGAGAGAGCAGCCAGCCTGTGTTTGAGTAGTGGGAGAGGTGAGGCTATGTGGCTGTGTTGTGAAAGGAACTCCATAAATCTGATGAGCACTTTCCTCTTCCTCTCCAGAAAACCAAGAACATCACATCTGAGGCACATTTAAGTTCCATTAAGCAAGGGAAGACATGATCAGGCTATTCTAGGTGTGTTTTTAGCAGAGATGCTTGTTCCCTTTGTGTACCACTTACTCTGCTGGAGCCTGCATGGAGAGGCCGCATCTGGCTCCATCACATATCACACTCTTCCTGGAATCATTGCTCATTTCCAGTGTGTTGCTATTGAGCTAGGGTAAAAAAAATAACCTATCAGTACTCAGATTAATACACCTTTAATAATATGTATCTCAAATCTTGTCTGTAAGAAAAATATTCAAAGCACCTTTGAGTTTACACCTTTCTTTGCGAACTCAACCAAGTCTGAAGGCCACTTAATTGCAACCCAACTAGCTAATTTTGAACTCCTTTAAAAGACTTGCTTTACAAAGCTTCTTCCAGGAGACAGAGCTTTCTAGGTGGGATTTATATTTAAAAAAAAAATCATTTTGAAATGAGTCAGTACAAATTTAATTCTGAATGTCTCTTTCTCACTGACTTCACTGACTTTACTGACTTTTAAGTCACAAGGTGTGCTTTGTCTTACTATTTGTATTCTTCTCTGGACCATTTTCTTGCCCTTTGAGTTTAAATCTGTGGTACTCAAATCTGAGCTCACCTCCTTTCATTTCCATAAGTTCCTGCAACTGGAATTAAACTGACAAACCCATGCAGGTGTTGGAAGCAGCAGAGGACTCCTTGTGCAGTTCTTGGGGTATTTTGAGAGCCAACACATTCTGTACCTCTTTTCCTAACCTTAATTATACTGAAAGACACTCATGTAAATTGAAGAAAGAGGATGAATTTAACTACTTCTGTAGCAGGGTTATGAAATAAACACTTTTCAAAGTAAACACTTTTCACGATGGGATGCTCTAAAGAGCTGCATTTCAGCTGTGTTCCTTTGATATCCACTTTTGTTCCTTCAGAGTTGGAAAGTGAAATGCTTTTTGACCATCAGCTGCAGTAAGTATTATGGAAAAACAGATTAAATGTAGCACTTGTAATAGCTGTTTTCATACTTTTTTTTTTCTTTTATTTCTTTTCCTAAAGGTCCAGAAGGGGCAAACCTCTTTATTTACCACCTCCCCCAGGAGTTTGGAGACCAGGACATTCTGCAGATGTTCATGCCTTTTGGAAATGTTATCTCTGCTAAAGTCTTCATTGACAAACAGACCAATTTGAGCAAGTGCTTTGGTATGTCAAATTTAATAAATCAAACAGTAAAAGCCACATGCACTATACTGAAAAGAGGGCAGAAAAGAAAATTAACAGCAATGTGAGAAATGTCATACTGGAAAGTTATTCCAAAAATAATGGACTGTTAATCCTCAAATGAGCAGGAAGATGCACAGGCAAACTACTTCTAACTAAAAATTGGATATGAAAAAAAAACAATAATAATCTTCTAGTCTGACATCTCACATGAATGTGTCAAGTACATGAAACTAATTACACCCTATGTGGGGGAATGTCATTTAGTATACTATTAAATTGCCTTATTATGGATACTTAATTACTCTCTATTGTATAGCTGAGCCACTTAAAAAAGCTCTATGTTTAACCCATTGCTTCTACATTACAGGAATTTCTTTCTTCTGAATTAAGTACAAGATTTTGCAATTAGTGACTGAATGGTGTAGACATGTAGTTCAGAATATTTTGCAGTTGATGTCTAGATATGCAGCTCCAGCTGTTGTGGGTGGGTTCCAGTGTGTTATGGAAGGTGGCATTTCCCTTACCTCAGGGCAAGGATGAAGAGAGCTTCACTAGATCACTGTCAATTCCAGAGAATACTTTGAGCTGTCAGAAAATTAGATCACAGCAGAGGAGGAGATGATGTGCTGGTATAAAAATAGTTTTAGGGTTGATTAAGAGGGCTGATGTCTTTGGAATAGCAGAGATGTACCAGTTCAGTGCTTTGATGGAGTGGAGCAGAGAATGTGAGTGGTAAACTTTTGGAGCCTTGGCCTAATAATTATGGTCTTATACAAGACACAGGGAAGATTTAGGAGGAGGAAGGAATCTCTTAAACATGAGTTTTGTAAGGGTTGACAGAAAATATTGGAATTTCCTTAAAAGTGGCAATTCTTTTGCAGAGTATAGAAATGCAACAGTATATATGACAAAAGAGGATTGGATAGTACACTTGAAAAGTTGATTCAGTTCATAGAAAGATGTGACATTCTTTCTGCATTTTCCCACAGTCTTACAGTTCATTTTTGAAGCATTCACCTCTTTAGGCTTTACAAAAAGATATTCCTATCTAGACTAATATAGTCCAGCCTGTGTCTGCAATGGGTTAAAGCATTCCCTAAGGCTCTTGCAGATTTGAAAAGTGGAATTGAAATGGACTCCCCATTGATCTGAAGCCAGTTCTGTTAGTATGTTGGGGTTACAAAATCGTTGTTGAGGTCTCCAGGAATCTTGATGAAATGTCAAATCAAGCTACGTTAATCGAAATGCAGCAATTGTGGTGACTGCTGAAAGAATGTAAATTAGTTTGGGCAGGTGGCTCAATTCATCAGATCGTTTCCCACACTTGGTTTTTGTGCATTTTCTTTCATTCTTTGATTACCTTCTTACACATTTTCCTGGGTTTGTGGGACACAATTGCCTGACTTAAAGTGATGCATCAAAGCCATCTTCTTTAAGGGAAAATGGAGGTGTCAACACCCAATGGATGGAAGAATCCTCTGTCATTTTGGTTTTAGGCAGCTTTCACTGGTATTTCCATTTCTCAGTCTTCCTTCCCAGATACTCTGCTACTAGGGAGGGAGCTCTGCTTTAAAAACAAAAAGTAGAAGTGGCACATGAAGCTGATTTTTCTGATTTAGTGGGTGACTACTTGGTGATGCTGCAAATCACAGCAAAGCCAGAATTAGTCCTGCTAGCTTAATGTGCTGGCACAGTCTGCATGCACTTCTTCAGCTTTATTAGCAAGAATTGTTTATTTATTGTTTTAGTCTTATATTTTTGTGTCAAAAAACTATATTTTTTTTCTGTTCTCCCACCCAAAACCTACGATAATAGTGCCACTGAAGAACCCATTTCTCTGCTGAATTATTAATGGTCATTGCACTTGGTAGAGTTTGGGTTTGGGTTTGAGTTTTTTATTTGTTGGTTTGGTTTGGTCTTTTTGCCCCTCGTAATAGTAATATTATTAGTAATAGTAATAGTAATAGTAATAGCAATAGCAATAGTAATTATAATTGTAATTGTAATTGTAATTGTTTGTTTGCACGTGCTTAGGGCTTCCTACTCTGGAGTTTCCAATCTCCTGCCCAAAGGAGGAGGAAGTCAAATTTCAGAATAGGTTAACATCCAAAAGGTGTAAAGATTATCCAAGTCTGTCCACTGTCAGTAATGGGAAGGGAAGGTTCATTCTGAGTGATAGACAGAGATGAATCTTTATGTAAAACTGCTTCACAAAATGAAAAATTCCTTTTCTTTGCGGAAGGACTTAGGCATATTTTCGTTTCTTCTCCAAACCAGAATAAATGCTCAAGGATTAAATTATGATGAGGATGACAGCACAGTGTGTTTACACCTGGCAGTGCTCTTCCATGAGTTCTCACAGGCTCCATGGGCTTTAGTTGACTCAGCAGACAAAGGGTTTCACTCTTCAAGCTTATCTCTTGCCTTTCACAATCCTTCGAATAAGGAAAATTACATTTATAAGTAAGGCAGAGGAAGGGGCCTCAATTACATCAGTGCAGAAATGCAGTCAGCCTTATAGCAAAATTGTCTCTTGAATGATGAAAATTATTTATCCTGATTATAGAGATACCCAAAGATCTAAAACAAAAATCAGAGTTGTCATGACAGGGTCTTTGAGAATTAGTAAGAAACATCATTTCGACTTCATGTAACCTGTGGTTTAAAATTCAGACAAAAATGGTGAATGGGTGCAATCAGAAAAATTCAAATAAAGGGAAGGAATTCCAGATTCCTCAGTAAGCTTTATAAATGAGGATTCTCCATAAGGAAGAAGATGAGAACGTAATAAGCTAATGCAGGTATTGCATTCTATGTAAAGAGACAAATTGTGAATCAGAACAACAACTGAATGACAGGGGCTGATGCCAGCAGTGTGCTTCCTTCTCTTCATTCACCATCCACAGATGCCAAGTGACTAGTTTAGATCACTTGCTTACTTTCCAGGTGGATAAAACTAGGTAGAAAGGAAAGGAACTACAGTGATGGTAAGTTCATAGCAGTAATATGCACCTAGGAGAATAAAGTGAAAGTCAGGAAAGCTGTAGAAGGAAATGCTGAATTGTCAAGGTAGGTAGGAGTAGCTGTAGCTCAGTTGTGGAGCATCTGCCTGGACAGTGCTACAGCTGCCTCCCAACTCATGCTAACTCCCTTTTCTATCCCTGAGGCAATCCTAGAGCCAGTGGAAGGAGACACAGGATGTAGAGCAAAGATAATGACTGCAGTCATGTGAACAGATCTCCTAGAACCAAATAGGAGAAAGGAAGAATGGAAGAGACTGATGAAGCTCCCCAGGATTTGACAATAAATTTAAGAGGGAATGATCTCAGGGAGAAAGTGGGGAAGTAGCAAGAGTTGCTAAAACCAAGGAAGGTATGGAGGAACATTTATTGTCCCTTAAGGAGGTTACAAATAATGAACCACAGGACAATATGGATAGAGCCTATTGGCTTTGGCCAGGAGAAAGTCTGCAGAGATTCAAATGAGAGGTGGTTTGGAAGGAACAGAAGTTAGCCTGAGTTGTCAGAGAAGAGTCTTAACTTAAATAGTTTGGTGAAATTGATTTAAGGTGAAGCCACAGGGATGATCTATGAAAGAGAACAGCTGGACAAGGATACCTTGATAAGGGGAGAGGATTTTATGCAGTGGGTAAAGTGTAATAACACTCTGACTCCACAACTGGAAGTGCAAGAGCCATAAAAGGATAGGTTAAAGTAATGGTAAAAAGAGGTTTTGAGTCCAAGAAGTACACAGACACTAAGTACAAATGAAAAAAGCTGGTTGGTGAAAGAGAAGCACTGAGAAGCCTGTGTTAGGACTGAAGGCAAAGTGTGTGGCATCCATGCTTTAGGGGTGTGAAGGCATATGTGTTAAGGCAAATTCAAGTGGAAAGAAGTGGAAGCATTTCAAAGCAGATGCATAACAGCAGGCTGAGTACAGTAATAATTAGCCTGAGCTCAGGCAGAGCAGCAGTTAGGCAAGCTTTGCAATTACAAGTGGGAGGCCCAGATATGAAAATGAACTTTGAGCTTCCAGAATCAGGGAGATTTGAATATATTATGAACAGAACAATTTCAGTCTCCCAGGGAAAAGAAATCTGAGCCAGTCCAGCCATTCTGAATTACCCAAGCAAGCATTATCCTCCTAGTTAGTGCTCACACACGAGGAGCAGATCTTGGAGTTCTCATCAAATCCTACCATTGTCTTTATGATGCTGCTTAATTTTGATGTTTGTGTGCTCCTTTGGGGACCAAGAGACTGAATTAACTAACATTCAGGTACCCTGAGATCTTCAACTGGAAGGAGCTGTAAAATTACAAAATATTAATATTGCAACTGTCCTAGGTTGAGCCCAAAGGGATGAGTGTCCCATAGCATGCATGAACTCACACCCAGGTGTGCCAGGGGGCTTAGGGGTCAATTTTATAAGCAGGCTCACTGTTTCAGCTTCCCTTTTGCAGACTGGCCTAAATAGTACTTCCTAATAGACTAGGAGGTATTAGATACTACACTGAAAAGTGTTACAGTAATAAATATCTTCAGTCTCTAAGGTAAGTAGATAAATAAAAGAATGGAAACTGCATAGCACCAAAATTGGCCAACTGCATCCCAGCTAGTAAAGAAATATTATGAAGGTAAAGAGGAAGGCAAAAGGAAATGGGAGAGGAAATGGGAAATGAAATGTGATCAAAGAACTAATTGAAAGCGAGGTAAATGTGTCAAATAAATAGCAGTCATAAAATTCTAACAAAATACCTTCTGACATTTGTTGTAACCTAGAGCTGACTGTCTCTCTGTGTTCTGTGTCTCACAGGTTTTGTTAGCTATGACAATCCGGTCTCTGCACAAGCTGCTATCCAGGCTATGAACGGCTTTCAGATTGGCATGAAACGCTTGAAAGTTCAGCTGAAACGCTCCAAAAATGACAGCAAACCTTACTGATCTTAACCCCAGATGCTTACTGCTCTTATTTTAGCTTTCTTAGGGTAAGTCCCATGAGCAAACCTGTCCTCTGCAGGGGGGTTAAGAAAGAACATAGAGCCAACCTTCACCAAGAGACAGTTATTTTTACAGTTACCACTTCCATCTCCCCACTTGTCCTTACTACACTTGGCTCCCATTTCCTTGCCAAGTAATTACTGAGTTGTGTTACTGTATTTTGTTTTGCAGCATAATTTATCTCCTTTTTGAAACAAAAATAAACATCTTGAAATTCCAAACAGCACACACACACAGACACAAAAAAATGTGCAATTTAACTCTGTGAACCCTGGTGCCATTAGCACACAATAAAAGTTGTTTTCTATGGATGGATCGTATTTTACCAGGGTGGCACCAGCAGTTTATAGGTTAAACAAAATGGCCTCATGCCAGTTGAAGCACTTATTTTGCAACAAAAATTAAAACAAGTCTTTCCACTACATCAACTTGTTTTTTGAGAAGATCTGATTTTTTTTTTTTCGGTTCAAATCAACGTATTGTTATATATTAGTCTGATTTTACACTGGTCGTCTTTATATTTCATTTTTTTTAAGTTCTTGTTTTTTTGGAAAGGATTAATGTATAAAAGATTTAGAGATCTGTTTCTAAAGCTACAGGGTTTAAAATAAAAAAAAATAAAATAAAATGAGTGACAATACTTGATGTTTCTTGAGAGATAAATTTAATAATAATAAAAAAAAGAAAGCCACAGGCCTGTAAATTTTATTTGTAAAAAGCATTTCTATTTTTATACAAAATTTTTACTGCCTCAGAAATAATGGAATTTATTTATTGCCTATTGTTAACTTATTGGATACCTAAAGAGCAGCTCTCTATGCTAGCTAGATCCTTTGAAGTAGTCTCTAGAGTAATTGTGCCAAGAATGGGCGCTTTTTCACTGTTGAACCCTCCACCCTTTGCAGTTCATGCTTTTATCCTCCTGTTTGTATTTGTCTGGTTATTTTGTTCGTAGTTTCCATTACCTGGTTTAAAGTTCAGTTGTCTGACCCTTTTTTCCCCCCTCTCCCTGAACCTTTCTGTTACATTTGTAGAAACTGGTTCTTTCCTCTCTTTTCTCCCCAAAGAGGAATCCATTTTCTCTGACTCCTTTCAGATGGATTCTTTTGGGGTTCCATTGTGTTCTTGTTGACAAGTATTGTAAGTTAATGCAAATTATGTGAACGGCTCGTAGGCTCTACTGATAAAAGATTTGCATTAGTTTTCTCCTGCACCCATAAAAGTGATTTTGTTTGTGCTGCATAGATTCTGTGTAACTTTTTTCCTCTTCCTTGTTTTTTCCCTAGACATCTCCATGCCCGTTAGCCCATCGTTTGCCTAGCATGTCCCTGTGGCGTCTCAAAAAAAAAAAAGTTTCATCGTCCCGTCATTGTTTCTGATGTCTTTCTGACCTCACATCATATTTGGTTCTCCTACTGACCTAGTTTGACCTTTGAAATTTGCATGTGACCTCATCTAGCTATGAATTCTGGGAAGTCAATGTGAAAAAACATTGCTGCATTCATGCAAGACTGAAATTTATTATTAGATAAATTAATGATAGGATTTAAAAACAACCTGTGGCAAAATGTTTTTTCTTTCTTTCCTGTATTTTTTTTTTCTTTTAGTTTTGGTTTTTGGTTTTCTTCTTTCCTTGGAGGATTTGTTTTGTTTTGTTTGGGTTTTTTTTGTTTTGGGTTTTTTCCTTGGTTGATTTTTTTGTTTTGTTTTTTTTCATTTCGTAAAAAAAAAAAAAAAAAAAACAGACTTGAAAGTATTATACAGGGATTGGCATTCTGCCTGGTCACTGGTGACAATAGCAATATGTGTCCAGAGGCACAGAATGTTGGTTTCTAACAGACTACTTCCAAAACAGTTTGAGAAATAAAACTGTCTGATTTTAAGTCTCTAGAGGTCTGTAATAGTTTTTACATTTTTCAGGCAGTGTAAAGTTTTTTGATAAGGCCATTTTAGGTGGCTCACTTTCTCATTAAAGTATATATATAGAACCACTTTTTGTAGATTAGTATAAGAAAATATTTACCCTGTTTTAGGGCAAATGCTACCTACTTGTGTCACCTTTTGCTGAACTGACTCACAGTTAGACAATCCATGGTTTAATGCACATGAAATTACCTATATTTTATACTGTTTCAATGTACAGAAGAAAGGTTACTGTAAAATGTGTTACGTTGGTGCTTCTGTGAATTAAGTTGTGGTTTCATCATGAGTCTTATGGTCTTAAGTGTTCTATGTTTATAAAAAGACAAGTTTAAAATTGGTTTACTTGAACAACAAGAACAAAAAGAAGATTCAAAAAAAAACACAAAAAAAAGTTGTTTGCTTAAAAAAATAATTTCATGTGAAAATGAAAAAATATTCCAGAATAAGTTTGTGTTGGCTTGTGACGCATTGATGTCATTTTTTTATTGTGAACAATTTAGGTGTGTTTGTGTTCAGCAAAATGTGATCAGTTTTTCTTTTAAAGAAAAAAAATCAGTGAAACTATAGTGCCAAATTCCAAAGGTACTTTCTTCCTAGAGCTTCAGTGTGTTTCTTGTGTGAAGTAATTTGATAACATGGGTATTTTATTATGTGTTTTGTATAAATCCCTAATATTTAAAGAAAAAAAGAGGTTAAAAAGTTTGTTAACTTGCTATCCTGTGGTCTTGTTGCCTGAAATTGTTATTGTTTGTTATTTCTCTTTGATGTTTTTTGTAAAACATTGTATAAGTGCCCATGTTTCACTTTTTTAACCACTCTGCACACATCAATGCTGTGAAAGCAAACCTCACTATGTATTTTCTTCATATTGTATGGAAACCTCTAAGGTGAGAAAGTTTTGAACTTTTAACCCTTTCCACCCAGAGCTGTCTTGAGTGTTAATACCTTTTATACATTCACCATTTTGCTGTTTATTTTTATATATATATCTATATCTATAAATATATATATACTTAGTTTTTTGTGGTTTATTTAATACATGGTTGAAATCAGAACAATGCACAGGGCAGATCTGAAGGACAAAAATATTTTACTGCTGTCTAAATTTCTTCTGTATCTATAACTAAAATTATTTAAAACCGTAATTAACTTGTGGTTTTCCTTTTTAGATTTTGGGGATTTTGTCTTTTCTTAAAGAGCTTTTAATATGCTGCTGGAATATGCTATTCAGTATTAATAAAATAAAAGAAAAAGAAAACAATTCTTTAATTATCTATTGTGTGAGCCACTCCCAGCCAGGAGCGGTCAATCCACCATTTGAAAACCTTGAGGAGAAAAAAAAAAAAACAGAATAATAATATTTTTGTAATTTAAATAAATGAACTTTTGCTTAAATCAGATGCACTAGATCTTCCTGGGTGAAAATTCAGTGTGCACTGCAGTTAAACTACTTTTTATGGATAAAGTTTACATACACTGTAATGTTTGGTGTTATTTGCCATTATTTGTCACGGCAATATATTGGCTTACTCCTGCAGACACTCGTACAGAGAGGAGTAACTTTACTCGTACCCGTGGTCCATGGGAATATCTGTGTGACTGATGTGGGTGTTTGCTGGAGGAAGCTCTTTGTAAGGAGCCAGAAAAGAGATGCTGGTAGCCCTTTTCACTGCCTTGTAAGTCTGATTGGGTTGCGTTTCTACCGCACAAACAGTGACCAACAACCAAATTCGGTTCTTTGCCACCGGTTTAGCGAATTCATTGCCAATCCAATGTGTGCAAGCAGCAGTACCTGCTACAGGTCATAAAGTGCCATACCTTCTTCCACCTCCTAGTTCTATCTGGTTATATCTGAAGCCACCTAAAATTAAAAATGAAGCCCTATATGAGCAACATCAGCTGGTGCACTCTTGTCTCTCATCCCCAACTTAAATGCTTCTTTATGTAGAGCCCTGGGATGGAAAGGACTAGCCTCTAGTGATGCAAAAAAATTTCCTTCTTATAGCACATGCACTTATAAATAAATGATCTATACTTTTCTCACGTTTTTACTACTGCTGGGGCCTTCCTACACCCTTTGAGGGCTATTTTGTACTACTTGCAGCAATTGTGCGTATTCAAAGTATCATCTCACGTACGTTATATTATATATATGTACATATATATATATATATAATATGAGATCATCATTTGGACTGTTTAGAGACTGTTTCACTAATTTCATTGTACCCACCGTCTAAATTTCCAAAGCTTTTGTAGATGCCCTGGTGTGTCCTGTGGGTTTTCCAGTCCAGTTAGAGCGGTGATGCCTCTGGTCCTTGGGCAGTGTAAATCAGCACCAGGCTGCCCTGAAGTACTCCACGGGACATTGGCTTAGCAGTGGGAGACAAGGAATGTTTCTGTACTTCCAGGCAACTGAGATGAGTCATTGCTTTAAAAAAAGTGACCATCTCTGGGAAAAAACAAAACAAAAAAAAAAAAAAAAACAACAAAACCAAACTAAATTCAAAAATAAAAAATAAAATTCAAATACCAAAAACGCAAACGTACCCCTCCTGGGAGACAAATTATCTACCAGTTCTCTTTCAAAATAATGAAAGGAAAAAGCTGCAAGGGTGCAAGGGCCTAATAAGAGAGGAAGTAAAACAAGGGAAATTGCTTTACAAAATTCTAATCAAAAGACTAGACTAGTTGTTTTATCAAACAAATTAGCTAATTGCAATGAAATGGCAGTCCTCAAAGGAGTAACAAGTTCATCTTTCTTTCACCATAGGGGTTACAGTTCCTTGGCTTGTGCTACTCTGGAATCATTTTACTGTTTCTGTTTTTATTATCTTAAGTGCTAATTAACAAAAGGAAAAAAAAATATCCTGTAGTTTCATTACCTTTTTGGATAATGTCATACAAAAAGAAAAAAAAAAACAAACCTATGTATTTGTGTTTTTTTCGTGCTGTGGGAATTGTTGTTTGTAGATTAATAATACTATCATTTTGTTTAGAATTACAAAATAGTTTTTAAGTATTGTCTGAGAAAAGCCAAAGTTAATGCAATCTAGTGGAAACTGTAAGACCATTTGAGTATTGTTTCTGTTTTATTGATGCATTTGGATTTTGTTGTTTGATGGAATTTGAGCCAAAAAAAAAAAAAGAACAAAAAAAAAAAAAAAAAAAAAAAGGCTTTCCTATTTCTACAACTTGATTGTACTTATGCATTTTGTACCAGTGGAACTTTTTATACTGGAGATTAAAAAACAAATGGAAATTTTTGTGGCTTACTCTCGTGGGCCCCCTCGATCATGACTGATTTTCAAGTTTGATTTCTGGACGGTAGAAAGAGAGTTGGTTTTGTTTCGAGAATTCAAAACTTTGGCTTGATTTCTTTTTTTCCCTTTGCTTATATCTAGTGTTTAGAATTTTGTCTTAACAAAAGCGGTAAGTTTCACTTTTTATTCTGTATCGTGCAGTTACACAATAAGGTAATTAGAATTAGGAGTACTCGGTCACTTTGCGTGGATAAATGTATTAGTTAAAACGTTAGGGGTTTGCTTTTTTGCTGTTTAGATCAGAGTTTTTTCTGATTCTTCTGTCCTCATTGTGAACATAACCGTGTAGTTGAAACAGTCAGACTTATTTTTGTAACGTATGTTATTGTGTGATGCAGTTTTTTGCTTCTGTCTCCAATATTAAACCATTTTCCTAATACTTGTCTCTCTACTTTGTGTGTTGTATTGTTGGTGGTCATTCTGTGTTGGTAATACATCTGCACACCTCACTGTTTCACGTGCCTGTTTTTTTTTCTCTCTTTGTTGGTTGTGTACAAAAGATACAGTCGATTCCACCTAAGTGAATAGCTGATTGGGGGGCAAAAGAGGATTTGTACATTTTAGACATGTTCTGGTTTCTTTGATTTTTTTTTTTTTTAATTTTCTTTTTTTTTTCTCTCTCTTCCTCCCCCTAGTCATGCCTTATCACTTGGATAATCTCTTGGAGCAGGAAGCATTTTAAATGAGTTTCCTGCAAAGTCCTATTGAAGCTAGCTTTTGTTAGCCTTCAAACTGCAAAACCTTCTGCACACAAACACACCTAAAAAGATTTTTTTTTTTTTTGCTGTGGCATTTCAGCCAGTCTGGAAAATGTGGATTATGGAGATAATTTCTTCCAAGTTGTTAAAAAAAAATAATAATACTCTACCACTATGTTGCAAAAGCATATGAAACATTCAAGAAAAGGAGGATATAGCCTTGGGATTTTTTCCAAACTGCACAGTAATCTGATGGCATATGGCGTTAGTCAAACTCCCTAGAAACTAATCATCTCATAACTAGGGCTGGGAGAGCCTGCAACATCTTACCAGGTGATCAAGCTTGTTACGTGCAGTTGTACAGATAATACTTTAAAATATATAACGAAATCCAAGTGAGCACAGGAAGGCTATCTACTAAAGCCAGTGGAAGCAAAAAAAAAAAAAAAAAAAAAAAATCAACAAAACAAAAAGAAGGAGAAATAAATGATGGAAAAAAGATCCCGCATTGTTCCACTGGGTGATATTTTTGCTGTGGGCTTACAAAGCAGATCATTCTCAGCATTGGCTGATAGTATTACACAAATCTCAAAAGGGACTAAAGAAATACCATAGCACTTTTTTTCTCATTATTTTTTACACTTGGCTCTTAGCTTTTTTATTCTTTCCTTTCCTATAATTTTTTCCTCCTTGCAAGAATTTCTCTGCTCTCCCCCAAACGGTGTCTACCACAATGAAATAAAAGCTGCAAAAGAAAAATCTATGTTGTTTTGGTTTACAGGAAGTCTCTTCTCTCCTCTGATCGCAGATACAAACCTTACAATTTGGAGAGGGGGGAAAAAAAAACAAAACAAAACCAACCAAACCAAACCCAAGGAGGAGAGAGAAGCACTGGTGAGTGCTCTCTGGAATTCAAGCCATATGCCCCCATCCCTTTCCTTTGTCCCACTTTCTGTGATGCTCAGGAATCGAAGACCACTTAAAAGTGCTCTTATGAGACCCAAACAACACTTCTCCCTCTTGTCTCCTCTCCCCTGGTCTTTCTGGCGCTCTGGCTTTGGCTCACACACACACACAGCCCCATCAACACCGTCCGACAAGGTCCTGGCGCACTGGGTGTATCCGTGTGGTGTCAGCAGCAATGTTGGTTCCTGCATTTGGAAGACTTTTGAAATTTTCTGGTGGCTTGTGAGTTGGCCTGGTTGATACTGCTCCATCTATTTTTCTAATTTTTTCTTTTTTTTTCCTTTTTTTTTTCACTTTTCCGTTTCCATGAGAAGCAAATGAGCGATGAGTCTGGAGCCCCCACCAAGCTCCAGTGCTGTCCAGCAGGGTCTGTTATCACAGGTCAGGGGTGCAAGCAGCTCTAGGTTTAACCTAAAACCACAGGAGCCTGTAGCAGACAGCCCAGGCAGGAAAGTAGAACCCGATGGTCAGACTATATCCTGGGTCTTTGACACCTCTAGAATTTACGATCTCGATTTGGATAATTTTGACACAAGTGGATTCAGTTAAGTAAGTCTTGACTTGCATGATGGATAAATCAGAATTTCTCTCTGGGGTTTTTTTAGCTTGCTGTGGATGTTTTCTTTTTTTTCCCTCCAAACTTGGTCTTAGGAAAGAAACTAGAGCTTTGTGAAGGGTCTTTTCTTCCAAAAATACAACTCAAAAAAAAAAGACTTATACTGCAGTTAGGTTTCTTTTAAATACTCAGGGCTGAAAGATACAGGGTTTTCTTTCTTTCTTTCTTTCTTTTTTTTTTAAATTTCAACAATGGGGAAAAAATGAGTTCCTTAAAGCAATGCAGCTGAATAGTTTGTCCTGCTTAAACACATGCTTTTAATTTCAATTATGTAAGGCACCTTGCAGTGTTAGCAAAATGTCTCTTTGTTAGCTATATGTGTATCGCCATGGGAAATTACCAAACTGTCACAAGACTCACTGATTAAAGAATAGCCTGCCAGAGTGTGTGTGCCTTTGCCCAGTGTGACTCTTAGGTATTAGGCTAAGGAAAACAGTTTAACAAAATGTAGTGTGAATCATTCCTGATAAGTGAATAAAGCATTGTGACCAAGCAATCAGATTATTCACTTATCAGGAATCGACTGTACTGATAGTTTGCCTGATCGTTTTTGTTCCTCATCTCTGTTGTAGTTTCACTACTTTGCTGTGTTCTGTTTTTTCTCTCATGCTCTTAGCAAAATCACTGGGAATATCCCTTCGTGTGATCATGAAACGTGCTACTGAGTAACAAATAAAAAAAATTTAAATATAAAAATGATATCTTAACAAAATCTATGCACTTGCTATCAGGAACACAATACTGGATGTGTCTTATATATATTGAACTATAATAGTATTCGATTTCTTAAATAAAGCTTAAGAAAGGATTCTGTTGTCTGTAAAATTTTATGAGCATTAAATGAAAAAAGAAATGTTTCTAGGGTTGGGCACTTTTTGTTATATGAAATCTTCCTGGGTATTTGGTCTTTAACCACGCCCAGGCAAATGTTAACTAATTCGCTTGATATTTCATTAATAATGGAGACTGAAAATTAGGCTTAATGAAATCTGTGGGGAGAAAAAGTCTTGCCACTCAGTGACTTGCAGAAAAAGATTCTAAGATGCAGAAATTTTGATCTCTTTCTGTATTTGCAGAAGCAAACATGCTTGGTTTTGCACTAAAAAATGTGGCTAAAATATGTGAATCAGAAAATGCCATAAAACAATACAATACTCTACTTTTTGGTATATGACTTTTTTTCCTCCTGATTCTAGATAGGTTTATAGTTAAAAAAATGAAAATCCACATGCTCAAAATTCCACAGATTCCACACTGGAGGTCAAAGCATCTTTTTTGGGAAGATGTATGGCTTACTGTACATTTCCTGTATTGAGCCTTCTCTTAAAAAAAAAAAAAAAAAAAAAAAAAAAAGCGTTTTCACATCAAAATCCGTGATTTAAATGGGAATTGAACAGGTAAAACTGTTGAGTACACTGAAAAAACTATTCCTTCAATGGCTGTATACTTGCCACAAAATTATGGATTTTAAACAGTCTGATTTTTATGGAAATGGCCATAATTCTTGTGTTTATCAAACTTTCAATAATGTCAGCCTTTGGCAGAAAGATCCAGGAGAATGAGGGGAGGGGAGGGAGAGGGGTTGCTTTCTTTTTTTCTTTTGAACTGCATTACTGCCTCACTTTTCATATGCCATTATATTATTTGAAAAAAAAAAAATTAAATTGTGGAAATCTATCTGCTGCTTGTATCATTCTATTCATGCATATTTAGTAAATGTTACTGAACTCAACATCCAGTGGCCAGGTGCGTCAGCCTTGTAAGCCAAAAACACTGCTCCACTACAGAGGTCACAGGGAAGATTTGCCTTGATGGGCAGCAGGGTGGTCCTGTCCATCCCACATCAGCACAGAGCTCAGGTGGGAACCCTGTCCTGGTTTTCAAGGGCTGTAAAGACAAATATTAAGTAATCACAATGATTAGCTCATATTTGTATTCCCTCTGATTTTCCTCATTAGCAGACTTTCTGGTTTTTTTTTTTTCCATTAAAGGGAACTGGAAAGTTGCAGTCATTTTCTGAATCATTTGCCCCTGTTGATAACCTAATTGTTTTACATGAATGCTAATATTTCCCTCTCACACATTTATATCTATCAGCTAAATCAGCAGTAAAGTAAACTCTTCTGGGATACATTCCTATATCAATTAGCAAGGATTTATGCTCCAAAGCACCATTAGCATTAATGGGAGTGTGCTCTTTAGCATAAACAATTGGCAATAGGTCTGGTGGACTTTATTTCATAAACAAAGGAGCATTTGAATCTTAGAGACTTGTTTCCTCAAGATGGCACTTCAGGGAGTGATGTCCCAGCCTCCCCGGCTGCTCTGGGGACATCTCACTCACAGGACATGCATAAATTCCTGAGCTGCCAGCAGAAGGAGACAGTGTCAGTTTGGAAAGTGGCTTGACTTCTGGCACAAAGTTTTGCTGGCGTTTTCCCTTCTGAAAGCCTGCCTGAGGACACACCAGGCAAAATTTTCAGCATTATCTCCTGTCCCTCCGACCAACAGCATGAGAAATTTTATTCATTGAGTGTTATGTATGTCAGGATGGAGACCACAGAGGGGGAGGGAGGGAGGGAGGGAATTTGGGAAGAGGCAGGACAGAGAGCAGAGATGAATCCTGTAGGAAAGAAACTGGTGGGTCCATCAGCTCCTTCAACTGGCAGCCTCCAAGCTCCATGGCTTTCAGTAGAGAGCTAGAGGGGACCAGTAAATCAACAAGTCTCAGCTTTCACATGCAAGTCAACAGTTTCTCCCTCACCCCATGTTTGATGAACAAATACACACTCAGAATATTTCAATCTTAATCTGAAGGCACTGGGAGCTGGGGCAAAAGCCCACCACTTCCCAGAGGTGCACAATCTGCTGAATCCCTGCCTGTGCTTCTGCAGATGTTTTCTCTGTAGGTTTTGCTTTGCTCAGTTCTGCTACATTAAAGAGCCTTTCTGCATCTGCCATTTCCCCCCAAAGGCACTCATAAACAGGTCTCAAGTTGCTTTTCATCCCTCGTTCATAAAATAAATATATCATGCTCTGGAAGCATCCATACACAATAGTGGTTTTCAGTCCCTGAATAATTCATGTGCTTTATTTCTGCAATTTCTTTCTTTTCCCGCCCAACATTCTTTCTAAATTTGGGTTACCAGAGCCAGATAGGTTATTTCAACATCAAGTGGTGCAACATGCAGAAATCAAAAAATTCATCCCTACTCTACTCCTCTGAATGACAGGGATAATGTCAGCCCCTCCAAAAATAACATGCAAAAGCCACAAAACACCACATTAGCAGAATTATTTGGGGTTGCTCCTTTAGGATGCTGAAATCCCACTGGGATGCATTGCACTCCAGGTTCCTGTGTGTGTGGTCTGCTTGCCTGTTCTTCCACTTGAAAGCTTCCTTACAACCACTCTGAGAGCATTTCTGTATAACTCCTAGTCCCCTCCAACATTTTCCAATGTTATCAGCAGTTTTGATATTTACTTCCAAGTCATTATTGAAGATATTCAATAGCATTCAGACCTCCTCTAAAAAAACCACTCTCCTACAGTGAGTCTCCTTTGACAGCTTCTTTGTTGACATGTCAGCCCATTCTTAATCCATTTTATGTGCCTTGTATTGATAGGGTAGAATGCTAATTTTTTAATCAGAATCTGTTGTGCTGTCAAACATACAAAAGTCAGAATATATTCCATCTTTGCAATTACTTTTATCAGCCAAAACCTACAATCACATGAAAGAATGAAATCCAGTTTGACAACCCTTCCTCCCTTAAAAAATGTGTTGATTGGCATTAATTGTTTACCTCATCTTTAATGTCTTTATACCCATATCAATATGTCCATTATTTTGCCAAAGTAATGTCAAACTAGCCAACCATGGGCTGGGCCATCCTTCTTGTCTTTTATCAGTACATGAGAATGTCACATTTCCCATCCCATCTGGGATTCTGCTGGTGTGCTAAAATATGCCTAAAGGTCGATGTCAATGGATCAGAACTCTCTACTCTATTCCTAGCCCCAGCTACCAGGAGCTACCACATCTTCAACAAAATGGTTAATGTTACAGAGTTAGACCAGAAACCTTTTATCCTTCTCCTGGCATGTAGGTATGTGAAAGAGGAGAATTTTAGACATTACCTCTTTTTCTGCAGCATAACTAGAAGTTTTCCCATCTCCAAAAGTCTAAGTTCAATGATAAAATAAGCACACCCAAAGAAATTTTTACAGTTGTCCTGCACTTCTCACCCAGGTAGTGCTGCCCATTTGGTGTGGAAGCAGAGGGCAGTGCATGTTTGTTTCTATGTGATATATTACTTAAAGATCAATAGGAAGCATGTGGGAAGGTAAAATACCCTTTCAGTCACCATCCTCCTCTGAATACACAGCTGCTCTCACTGGTGCACATGTGAGTTCAAGCCCTGTGGCTTTGAAGGAGGCAGCAGAGAAGAGTCAGTGCCCCCTGAGGATACCTGGGGTCTATTGGAGAGGAGAGGTCATTTGGAAACCTTAATTAAACAGACCTGATGCTTCAGCAGCAACAACAGAGGAAGGTGCTGTACTGATCTGTGCAACAGCACAGGTGCTGTTTCAGGCCATGGTGATCCCATAGAGGAGCAGGAAGGGTTCCTGCTCAGGATCCTCAACCTCAGCCCAGCTGTCACAAGCTGCTGCTTTACCCTGTAGTCATCTCTCCTAGTCAGGGTAACTAAATGCATCCTGCAGACAATTATTCCACCATGGAGCTGTATGCCAAAGCCCAGGCAATGAGGGAGCTGTCTGGAGGTGTTGCTGACTTTCCAGTGGCTGTAAGAGACAAGAGGAGCAAAAGAGAGTTTTCTCAGTAGAGATTTCAAGTACTGCCCCCAGTGCCCAAGGATGCCCTGCTGACTGCTTCACTGCAGACACTGCAAAGAAGGGCAGTGGTGGGTTGATGGCTGTACTCAATGATCTTAAAGGTCTTTTCTAAAACAATTCTGTGATTCCAAGGGCTTGCAGACTTGATGCAGGATGAATAGGGCATTTATGACCTCCAGCTCTCCTAGGCCTCCTAGGGCTCCTTCTACAAGTGTAGGAGTCTGATGCAACCAGATACTCAGCTAAGGATCCCTAAGCTTAGTAGAATGAATCTGTGAGCTGAATCCCACTTAAAGGCCTATATTCACTTTCCTAAACCTGGGCCATGTTGGATACTCCAGGGCAACTCAAATGGAATTGATTCCTGCATTTATTAAAGAAAAATTGAGCTCTAGGGGTCTAATTTGTAGACAGCTGAAGGTGAAATTCAGTGAATCCTATTGTTAACAAATGAGCCCCAGGTGATGTCCCATAGGCCCTAAGTGGGAATTGTACCATACCAATAAAAACACCAGCTGCACTGGAACTGCTTTTTTGGGGGTAGATGCATGCAGACTATCCCTCTAACAGGAAATCCAGACCCCCAAGGACTTGTACTTATGTGAACTATAGAGTACCTCTGGCATTAGCTTCATCCTATTCAGCTTTTGGCCTTGAGGATCCCTAGGAAGTGATCCCATACATTTCTTGTGGATGTGGCAAAAGTATCACATAATTAGTAATATTTGAATCTCTGATCCTGGTGTAATCATGCCACACACTTTAGCATCCCATACCCCCAGACCATGTATCCTCCTGTTCAACAGAATAAGAAAATAAAAACCAGGAAACTTCATAGACTCATTAGGGCAATTTGTTGCTGTACTTCACTGTTCTCATGGTGAAGATGTCTTTCCTGATACCTCTCCTGTCACAATTCATGCCCTTTCCTCTCACACCTGCCAGATGCCATTGCAAAAAGCCCTGCTAAAACTTCCTGAGAAGTTCCCCAAAGACACCAGGGCAGTGTGCCACTCTTAGGTGCCCCCAAGCTGTCCTGCTCCAGGCTGAGCAAGCCCAGCTCCCCCAGCCTCTCTGGCAGGTGACAGCTTGAGCCTGCCCAGCCATGACTGACTCCCCTGCCTCTCTCCAGTTTGTCCACTGTGCTGGAGGCACCACAAAGTGGTTGCAGCATCTAGATGTGGTATAGCACATGTCAGTAGTTAGTTTTTTTGGGGATTAGAGGTGATAATAATCTTCCACACAGTCCTGGCTCTGCAGCCCAGGATGTTGCCTTGGTTTGCTGCCAGGCTCACTGCTGCCTTGTGGAGATCTCCCATCAGAACACACACCCACCCCACGTCCCTTCCAGCAGAATTTCTCCCCATCCTGCCCATTCCCAGCCCTTACCACAGCAAACCCCTCTTCCCTTCTGGATGTGGGTGTCTGCATTTGTCCTTCTTGAATTTCACACTTTTCCTGCTGGCCCTCTCCTCTTGCTCTCAATGACAGCCCCGTCCTTGATCATCCCTCATAAATTTTGTGTCATCTGCAAACTTCATAGGATGGGACATGCATTGGAATGAAATATGAATGTTGCACTTGCCTTTGTACTTCTGCATGTGGGTGAATCTAAGGCAAGCCGAGGCTGAGGAGACAGGGAGCACATTATGATACCACACCCCTCTCCCTTTACTTCAAAATGAAAATAAATTTTAAAATAAGGAAATTCCAGAAGGTGCCAATAAAGGAAACAGGTTGTTCTCTAGCAGGCACATATAACTAGTCACACAGCCCATTCTGAGCACCTGTGGGCATCAGAACTGGGATATGTGCTCACCACCCTGCTGTGAAACACACTCAGTTAATGCTTCACTGGTCCAAACACCTACCAGTGCCTGTGATGCCCACAACAGTGACAGAGCCATGGCTGCAGCACTGCCAGGATGGCCAAAATCCTTGCAAGTGACAGAATACACCCACCCACCCCATTCCCTTGCCAACCACTGTTAGTCAGCTGCAGGCAGCCAAAAACATTCCTCCTTTCCTCAGGCATGAACACAACTTGTGGGGCAAGGTTTTGGGCCTCCTGCTCTTCTGTCCTGACCCCAGGTTTTTTTGCAATTCACCTTTCTCCCACACACCCTCAGCAAACCTCGGATTTCTAGCAAACGTGTGGGTGGGGAAAGGGGAAATGGTAACAGCACCACTCAGGCAGGGACTGAGAACATGCTGGCTAGAAAGGTGCAAAGACCTTGGCCAGAGTAAGTGCAGGGAGACAGAGAGCCCATGGAGGAGTCTTTCTCCTCCCTTTCCCATATCCCAGGTTCCTGTCCCAAATAATGGTCATACAAGCCTAGAAAATTATGTGGCAAAGGCCACACGTATATATTTGCCAAGCCAGTGGATCCCATGGTCATCTTCATGACCATACACATTTAATACTATCACAAATTCCTGTGTGAGATATCCCTCTTGCCTGTCCCATTCCAAGCACCTTCTGCATGACTGGGAATGTCTGCTTACTAGCCAGCTTTCCTTTATGCCAAAATATACTTTCCAATAAAAAGAGAACCCTAGCACAGTCCCATCCCAGCCCATGAACCTCCTTTTAATGTTCTTGCTTCCTGTAAAAGAGTTACGGCTGCAGCCAAATTCTGAGCTCCAGCAGTGGGGCTGGGCAGTGTAAGTGCTACCACTACTCAGATTGTACCCATTATTGTGCCACAGCCTGACTGTTTATATCTTCAACATCTCAGCAAAATGGCTTGTCACTGGGTCAGAATGTAATTTCTCTGCCATAAATCACCTCCTGCTCCTCCTGAGGGAACAGATGCCAGCCATAAATGCACTCCTGGTGGAACAGAGCTCCTGGATGAGAGGCCATGTTCCCAGGTGTGAATAAATGAAAAGTTCACAACTCACAGTAACACCAACTGGCTGGATTGTGGCTTTGCATGAAGGGCAAACAGGATTAATAGGAGGGTTCAGAGTGCCCTCTTCTCCTCCAGACTCATTTTCTTCAGCTCCTTTAGCCTCACTGTGTTCTGTTAATAGCTGGCCACCTCCCTGCTTGCTGACTGCTCTTCACTTCTTTGTCCAAGTACAGAAATAGTCCTACCTACAGTCCCAAGGCTGTGGAGTTCAGCCTGGAGGATCGGTGCCAAAATACCTACTGAGGCATTAGAGCTTCAGTGTGGCCAGCCCTTGGGTCAGTTACATGAAGTTCTTGGTTTGAGCATCCCTGTGCTCTGGGAATGGTGGAGAGGTATCACCACATGCAGGGCACACCTCAGCCTGACCGATTCTACACTGGACAAAACTGCTCATTCTCTGCTGAAGGGGGTGAGGAAGGGATCCTGGTGCAGAGACCAGGCTTTAGCATCCTGACTGGGATGGACACAGTGCTCTGGGACATTTCTTCTGCAGATAAGGTGCCCTTGTGCCCTAGGAATGCACTTCAGGGCTTGCCTAGAAATTTGTGATCTTCAGCTTTCAAGGTATAAGGAAATTAAAAAAAAAAAAAAATTAAAGAAAAAAAAACACCACCAAAACACAACCCTTCAAACTAGAGTTTGCACAGCAAAATCCACTCATGTCCTTAGGAAGGCAAGTTTGTGAGGAGCATTACTATCAGTGTGCTGGAAGTTCTCCTGAGTTCTACTTCTGCATATATGCAGGACTGCATTCATCTGGGCAGCTTTCACCTGCTGAAGGCTTTTTGGGCACCCAGAGGGCTGCAGGGTTTTTGTTCATGGTGCACTCCCACCACCCTCATTTCATGTTCTGCTGCCCAGCCGTGCCTGGGACTGACAGGCATCAAAGGCACCCTCTTCTGACAGAGCACTTCAAGACTCCAGGAGGAACAGTGTTATGCCTTCCCAAATTAACATGCAAAATAAGCAGCATGAACCAGCCACGGGGCACTGCAGCTCTCCTGTATCCCTTGTACCAGCATCTTGGATTTTATGCTTGGAGCATTGCTCTTTCTCCATTCCTTGCCTCTCAACTGGTTCTCTCTCATCTAGTTCCCATCCCTTTTCTTCCTATGAGGAATCCTTGGTCTCTGCTCTGTATTCAACTAGTGTTTGAAATGAATGAAGGAGGTGATTAATTATTTAGAATTGTACAAGGGAATCTAACTAGGTGCAGTGGGAAGGAATTAAGCAAGTGAGACATAAAGGCTGAAGATCAGGAAAATATTTCCTTAAAGTGAAATGTAATAGAGGGCAAGCCTGCCTCTGAGGCAGCACAGGAAGTTTCTCCTCCCATGGGATTTAGGATTGCAAAGAGCAGAAAATGGTCTTTAAGAGGAATCCTTCTGGAGCAAGGCTAGCCAGCCCAAAAGATTACATTTGTCTATCCCTTCTAGGCACAATGGTGGGACACAGTGTGTGAGAAAGCACTGAAACGAGAACACAAAGAGATTTATTCATGCTGCAAACTTAAAATGCAGTGGGCAACTTCCCTTCAGTGCAAACAACTCCTTTTATAACCTGTTTGAAGAGTTTTTTTATCTCCTTATTACTCGAGTAATTAATTTTCAATAACGAATGTGAGAGGATCCTGCATTAACACAGCAGGTAAATTTGGGAAGGAAAAGAAAGAGCGCTAGCCCTTAAAATGAGATTTATTTGTGAAGACTACATCTAAGTTTCTAATGGCACTCTGAGCAAAATCAAGGTTTTCTGCTTTCATTTGCTGGGCTGTCTTCTTTCATTACAGTGTCCTAGCACAAACTGATCTGCCACACTCCTGAATCCTTTTATCTCTCATTAACTCTCCTTTTTTTTTTTTTTTTTTTTTCTCATTGATCACTTCCTTCTCATGCAAAGACTTGATATGTTTAACCTTCATAATCTTTCTACTTTGCAGTTGTGGGTCTGTAATTACAGGCTGTTTGAGGGTTCAGCCAGCAATAAATCAATTTGTGCTAATTGAACAAAAATCTGTGCAAAAACCTTCTCAATGAAGTGGTCAATTTGCCCTTTTGTCGAAAATTTTGCAGCTCAGAAATAGCATGCAAACTTATTTATGTGTGTCAAGATTATTTTAATACAATCATAGAATCACTAAGGTGGGAAAAAACCTCCAAGATCATCAAGTCCAACCTTCAACTGAATACCACTATGCCCACTAAAACATATTGTGAAGGGACACAGCTACTCAGTTTTTTAACCCTTCCAGGGATGGTGACCCCAACACTTCCCTGGAAAACCTGTTCCAGTGTTTAACCACTCTTTCAGTGTATAAATCTCTCCTGATATCCACCCTTGGGCCACTGTGGCTGCAGATGAAGTGGTCCCTACAGCAGGTCAGGCTGCATGCTGTGGGCACCCCAAGGGAACTGAGTGACCAAATGTTGGTGAACCCATGCTTAGAGGACAATTCTGTCACATACAGCATGACATTTTACCACTACCACCATCCATTACTGCCTGTGTGTGGGACTAATCAGAAAGGCAGAGCACAAGATCATCTCACATGGCAAAGACAACATCACAATCCAGCAGTGGAGCACACGTGGGCTGGGGATTTGGCTTCTACACAAGTGGGTCTCATGAGCTCACAGTGAGGCTGTGCCAACACTCGAGCAGCCCTCAGGCTTTTGGCCAAGTAGAGGCAATACCTGGTGAGAGAGACTCACAGTCCTGAAGCTTTTTGGGTGTCTGATGCCTGTGTCAGTTGATGGGAGATACCTGCTGGCACTGAATCTCCATTCTGTATTGGCATGCAGAGCAGAGCTGGCTAATAATTAATGCTTTGCTATTGCTGGTAACACCAAAACTACTTCTCTTTGTTGTCCCTCAATTATCACACTGCATGTTCTTCTTTTTTTCTCTTATTTACTGCTGTTGAGGTGAGGACTGGCTGGTATCCCTAGGCACAGAATGTGTCTTTGAAACTCCAGTGCTCCAATGAGCTGACAGCAGCTTCACACTCTCACAACCATAGGCTGAGGAAGCAGGGTAAACAATTTTACAGTACAGAATCCTGATGCTTCAGAGCTGGAGAAGCCCCAAAGAGAGTGGGGGGATGCAGAAGTGACACAAGGAGAAGGTTTCTCAGCACTTTTGCTTTATCTCAGAGGGTAATGGCTGCATATTGATGCCAAACAAGATTCTGCATGTTCTTTAGTTTGGCACAATACCTCCTGCCTTGCTCTTTGTCTGACCTCCTGGATATATCAGTTGACTCATCTTGCAGATCCTCAGCTGGAATTTCTCAGTGTCCCAGCAAACCAAACAAAGCTTCTGTGTGTCTCAGTGGTTTCAGAACCCTTCCTTCTCATTTAATTAGTTCTTGTAGTGGTTTCAGAATCCTTCCCTCTCATTTAATTAATTCTTGTAGTAGCTAATGGCCACCAATTCTGCTGTTTTTCCCCGTGGGTTATGAAAGTCTGATTTGGAGATGATTTCAGAAGGCATCCTGTAAAGCAGAGGGCTTTGCCTCACTGACCCTCAAAATTTTATTTCTATTTCTGGTGATCCTTCACTTCCACACTAAATATTGCAGCAAAGTGACAGGATCCAGTGCAGGTAACAAAGGCAAAGCTCCTCCTGCACACTGCCAGTTTTAGAAAAGCAGTTTGAGACTGCCAGGACACATCACCCAGGTTAACTTCACAAGCTGCCACCACTAACAAGCTCCTCTTTGGCCATTGCACTGTGCAGCACAAGCTGCTCAGTACAGAGGGGCTTTGTGGCCAACCTGAGCTTGAGCAAACAGCTGCAACCTTCAGCAGCTCCTCATATACCTCAGTGTCCCACTGATGTTGCTATGCCATTTTCCTTCACAGAATGTCAAGAGATAATAGTGGGAGAAATTCTGTATCCCTGAAAAAACTTCTTATTCTCGGCTGGTGAGTAAATTTTTGGAGAAATTGTTATGTGCCTAGAATTAAAGAGAAGCTTTGACAGGATCTTGGAAAGCAGAGATTTTGTCCATGTAACATTTCAGTGAGCAAAGTTGTGCCAGGGAAAAGAATATGGAGAAGGTTTAGAGCAAAAAGCAGCTGCTTTCAATTGAATTGAAAAAAAAAATAGAAAAAAGAAGATTCTGTGAAAATATTTAATGTCTTCTCACAGTGAAAAACCTGAACTGAGTCTTTCCCATATATTTTTTTGTATTTCTCAATAAGCATATTATATTTTTTAATGTTTTTCTCCATAGAGTGTTAGTGTTACTAAGTGATGCTGGTTCCTGAGCCTTCATTTTCAAGACCCTGCCATGAATGCTTTGCAGCAAAGATGTGCCAAGGCTTGCATTTGACTCTGTAGTGCAAAGACTTCAAGTTCTCATTATCACTATGGCAACTATTAATCATTCATTTGTTGTACCATAATAAATACATGCCCTCCACTAGAAAGCATGTTACAAATCACTGGAGTACCCTCCAAGCTGCTCTGTATAGCTCTAGGTCACCCAAAGGAAGGCACAAGTACAGCTCTGAGTATGTCAAAATGTTGCATCAAACCTTGTGGTTTGGGTCATCAGGAGAACAAAGTAATCAAGTAGTCAGTGTGGGCTTTGTGTGATTTCTCAGAAGAGTAAGTGTTCATGATGTAAAGCATTAGCTCTAAAATGTGGAAGCGCAAAGGTTTGATAGTCACACCCATCTCTGCCACGCTCTGTGACTCAGCACACCACCTCCAAGGAGCTGGATCTTCATGTAAGAACAAAATTTGAGGTCTTGGAGACAATATAGGCACATCTGCAAGGATCTCCATTCTCCAAAGTAAGGCAAATGAGACTTTTCTTGGGCACAGAGTGACACTGACAGGGCTATACCAGGTCACACCTGGAGGTACCGTGGAGGTGCCTCTGTTGTGGGACACAGCATGAGCACATTCTCTGTGTGGTCACAAACTGAGAGCCAGCACAAGGCATCTTCTGTGCTCCTCTCCCCTTTCCCAGTCCCAGCTAGTCCCTTTCTAGTCATCAATACCAAGAAAAACTTGAGGATCTGTGCATGTATATGTATATGTCTATGTATATGTACATATGTATATATCTATACATCTGTATAGACATTTGAGCAGCCACATTAATGAAAATTAAAAGTAGCTCTCATGGCCACACTACTACACCAGTGCCCAGAACAAAGCTCACCCATTTTCCTTGCCAAGAGCAGCTGACTGATCATATCCTGACTGCCTGAGCCACTGTGAACATTGGGCACCAGCTTGACTTAGGTTTGCTATGGGATGCTTCATGGCCATCAAACGTTTATCAACAAATAATCAACAAATAATAAACATCAAATGTTTATTAGTGGGGTAAGGGCCCCCATTCCTATTTCAGACTATTCCTATTCTCTCTTTACAACATGATGGTGAGGGTGAGGGCAGAGCCCCAGGCCAAGGGATGAGAAGATGCCTGAGGGTGCAAAGCCTGGTC
Organism: Muscicapa striata striata; assembly: GCA_030060385.1. NCBI lineage: Eukaryota > Metazoa > Chordata > Aves > Passeriformes > Muscicapidae > Muscicapa > Muscicapa striata. The sequence continues at coordinate 5,969,936 of JAREIS010000025.1, read as the reverse complement.
AGGAGCATGTGGGAGAACTGCCCAATGCTATTTCCAGAACCACAGCGAGTCACCATGGCAGCTATGCCCAAAATCCAAGTGACTGTGCTGAGTTACCCTGGCAGCAACCCCTGCAGCCAATGGGTATGGTCATAGGGTCCATCACCAAAACAGACCAACAAGTGTCACTGGCAGCTGGAGATTCCCAACTGCCTGGGAAAACCTTAGCCCTCATCCTGACAGGCCACAGTAAATAGTAAAAACCCACACACCATCGCTTAGTCTTTGGATTCTTTTGAAACCATTAATGATTTTTTCTCCCAGATCAGTGTGAGCTTTCTACAGTGAGAACAGGCCTAAGGCCATAATTTATACAGGTCACTGGCACTGAGAGCTGGCACCAGTTTCAAAAGGCTCTGCAGTATCAGTAGCAATGGTATCCCAGAGCAACTCCTTTGCTCCAGAAGTGGGTCAGGGGAACTGATTACTCACTTTTATTTGGTACTTGTGAGATCACATCTGGATCCCTGGGGCCAGCTTTGGGCCACCAAGAGAGTGGTCAGTGTGATGGAGTGAGTCTAGTTTGGTTATTGTCAGAGGTGCTGAGGGAGCCAGAACACATGGGGTGAGTGGTGATGCTGAGACAGAGTTTGCTCATCCTGGAGGAAACACAGCTTCAGGGGAAGAGGGGGAGGATGGGATCTTACAGCTGTGTTCAACAACCCAAAGTGGATAGAGACATGTTCCTCAGGAGTCTACAACAAAAGGACAAAAAGCTACATGGACAGGTCAGGCACGAGAATTTGCAGGAAGGGCACTTCCAATTAGATACAGAGAAGGAAAAGTTCACCATGAAAGGAGTTAAGCTCTAGAATGGGAGTCATGAGAGTGGGTGAGATCCCTGACCTTGAAGACATTCAAATTTCAACTAGACATGGCCCTGAAGCAACCTGAGCTAACAGGGCAGCGGGCCCAGCCTTGAGCAGCACGTTGAACTAGGACCTCACAAGGTCCTTTCCAGTCAGAATTGCACTGTGGTGCTGTGATCTTTTATTTAGGTGATTCCTACCTCGCTAATCCCCAGCAGCACATCACTGCAAACAGCAGCACATCACTGCAGAATACATGCTACTTAATCCACCACTCTTTGATCTTTAGGACTGGAGTCAGGGAGGGGATCACTAGATGAATCCAGCTCTGGAGAGATCTTGTCTCCAGAGATTTATGACAGCTAACTACATTCCTCTCTCAGCCTACATGGCGTTTTATTTTCTTTTATCCTGTTCCTTGCCCACCCCAATCCCTGTGCCCAGTGTTGGAATTCTCCTCTGTGTTGTACAGAATCTGAAATAAAGAATTCAAAGGTGTGTTAGTGCCCCCAGGAAAGGCTTTAGAATTAGCTGGTAGATCTTAGATTAATCAGGGAAATAATCACATACAATGTCATAAATAGATGGATTCTATATTCCTAAAAGAAGCTAATCTTGCAAAAAATAAAAAAAAAATCAAAGGGTAGTTTGCATCTGGGAAGAGCAGGCTTATAAGGGGAGTGGAGAAGGAAAATCTTCTCATGGTATTTCTGTTCAAGTCCAGCCTCAGCATAAGGTGATCGCGTATGTATTTAAAATGAAAAACTTCAATTTTTCTGAAAGAAGATTTATCACAAGGATTATCTACAAAGGCTACACAGAAAGATGTCATAGCAAGGAATGATGTGCCAGCCTGGATAGGAGCAGCAGTAAAGGGGCTCTGTGATGCCCAGCACAGCCGAGATCCTCACACAACAGCCTCTTTATTCCATAAATGTTCCTCCATAACGCTCATAGCTGAACTACCAGAGCACTTTAAAGTCATGCACCAGGCAATATGACTAACATCTGTCATGTTCTCCCTTTCATCCTGTCCCCAGGGGCAGAAGCTTGTGCAGTTGTGAGGAGGGGAAGTTAATTAATGCACACATTGGTACGCACACATGTGACACACACACGTACATGCTGACAAAATCTTCTTCCTTTCATTTGCTTTTTGTCAGTAAGGCAAAGAGCTAGAAGATGTACTTTCCACCACCATCAGGGTGGAGATTTGCCACACATTTAAAAGCAGAGATGCAATTCTTTGAAGTTCTGAAATCCCAAGGTAGCACACCCAGAATTGCACCCTACAAGTAAAAGACAAACATTATTTAAAAAACATAATCATCTCTCCTCCAGAAGTTCCAACCCAGAATAACCTCTCTGTTCTCAAAACAAAAAAAAAACAAACAAGTTTTGGCTGCAAAAAACAATGTGAGACGTGGCAAGGCAAGAGATGTAACAGTGTTCTATTCCAAAGCAAACACTCAATGCTTTTATTACAGTGAAAAATAATAATGGGATACAGAGTGTACATGATGTAAACACCTTTAATGCAATTCTAATTTTATTGTTGCTTCAAGATCACAGATTGTTATGGCAACTAAAGAGGGAAGGGGGGGAACCTGATCGCAGCATTAATTTGATATCAGATTCATTTGTTCCACATTTGTGCTTCAGTGCATGCATAATAAACAATCCTGGTTAAAGAAAAATAATATTGTAGCTATAATAATGGAATAATGTAGTATCCACTTAACCCCCAAGTCTGGTTAAAAAATAAAAAATAAAAAAAAATTAAATCCATTATGAGTATATTACTGTTCCAGCTGCAATCCAACACACATTATAATCAATAACACTTGTAGAGCAGGAAGGCAAATTTTCAGAAACACAGTCTATTAAAGCCCTGAAAACTGCTAAACTGGCAATTACAGCGGTGGCCCAATGTCACAGCTGTGAGCTCCAGGCAGGAGACTCAGCAGCAGCAGAAGATCCCACCCCACTGCCTCAAATGGGGTGTGGGCACTGCAGCCCCAAATGCTGAGAGGGATTCTGCAATGCTGGCAGCTCCTGGGTGCAGCCCTGCTGGGATGGGGAGGGGAATCCCTCATGCTTTGTGAACCTGAGCCTTGGTGGTTGAGCTGGGATTTGGTTTCTGAGCTCAAACTGAGTGTGAGAGAACTCACTGCAGATGAGCAGCTCCCTGCATGGGCCATTAAAGCACACAGACCTTCATCAGGGCTCAAAGCAACTTGGTCCAGGTAAAGATGTCCTGTGGCAGGAGGGTTAGAACTCAGTGATCTTTAAAGTCCCTTCCAACCCAAACCATTCTGTGACTCTAAGATCCTTCCTGAGAATAAAAACTAACTGCAAAACCCTAAAATTTTCCACTAACCAGAGTGCCCATTCTGCCCAGAAGATCAATAAGTGTAAAGTGGAAAAAAGATTGAAGCTACTTAAATGAGGATTCTTAAGGGAACCATATCCATCTCTGATAAAGTGAAAAAAAAAATAGGTTGCATCAGAGAAATGGAAGATACAAGCTATTGCCCTCCAAGGAATGTGATGTCTGCAGTTTACCCAAACATAATTCTGTAGGCTTTGGGGCATGAAGTGTGGCTTCACTTTGAAAGGGACCCATTATTAATAGTGTCATGGGTTTCTGGGATTACTGTGTCTCAGAGGTTTATTGTATGTTCATTTGCTCTGTTTACTAGCAAAATGTTTCTCCTCCAGATTCTCATCTTCCAGGGCTGTAAATGCAGCTTAGGATCTGAAAGTCAAGATGAGCTCTTCCAGGGTCATCCATCAAGAGTAATAAAGTGTCTCCTGGAGGTTACACATGGGTAAGCAAGAGCACAGCCTGACAGCAGTGGGATTGCACTGTGTGTACTACAATTAGAAATTAATGATCACTCCTTTCAGATAATGCAGAAGAGAGAAAAGGCTCCAGTTCCTGAGTTCTGCTGTTAGTACACCCAGGCTGAGGGCAGGAAAAATGGCATGTGCTTCCCCAGAAAACACAGCTCCCAACACACACAAAGCATCCAGGCTCACTGGGGTGGGAATTTGCCTTTTCTGTGTCCCCCACGTTCAGAAGAGAGGGAGATTTTCCTTGCACTTCTTTCTTTGAAGAGGTGAAACTAGTAAGGCACGATGTGGCCTGAGGGTCAGAAAGATGAACACCCTGCTAATGCAGAGTGAATTAAAACATGAAAAATGGTTTCACACAATTGGCTAATAAATGGCAAAATGAGAAATTAGTTTGTTCTGTTCCCAGAATAGAGCCTCACTCAAATGTGAGACTGCAGTGCAGCTTTCAGAAGCATCATCCTGTGCCTGGGAGCCAGGTAAAACTGTTTCAGTCCAGCTGTTCAAAATTTATCTGTATTATTTTTTCAGTGGCAAAAAAAACCCAGTCACTTTACAAAGGACTACCAGAGTCAGCAATATTTGCATTTACAACTCATAAAAGGCCAAACCAAGTTCCACAGAAGCAGTGTCACAGAGCTACCAACCCCTAGTTCAGTGTGATTTAATTATTCCTAGCATCACTGCTTCATTTTTTTTTAAAGCTGTTTTCTGAGTATTCATATATGACAAAGAAAACCAATATGTCATAAACTAACCAAGTGTTTTGCTCATCCTCATTGCCACTTAGTGCATAAGATGCAGCAGTAAATTCTTAATTAGCCAGAGCCCCAGACAGATCTTTTTATCTCCTCTACCAACCTGTCATCAGTCACTCCAAAGCAAGGAGACAAAGACTTTCAAAGTTTTTTGGTGATCAAGGCTGACTGACCTGCAGCCTTTGAAAAAGCCTCAGTCTTTGCAGGACAGGCCACCTCCACCAAGCTGATGGCACCAAACCTGTGCTCAGGCTTACCCCCTGCCACAAACATGAACTTCTAAGTTCTTCTGACCTGCCAGCGTAATCTTTAATAACTGACATGTCATGCAGAGTTGTAGGAATTCATTTGCATGGTTGAACCAGCCATGATGGGAAGTGGAAACCTGACAAAACTTCAAGCAGGAAGCAGGGTGGAAACAATAGGCTTCCTACAGAGGAGACCAAATTAGATAAGACAATGATCCTTCTGAGGATTGAAGGCCAGGAGTTGCCTTTATTTTTCATAAATAAATATGAAATAGGTGTGCTTATCCAGGCACTTTGATAATGTTTTCCTTTTTTTTTTTTTTTTCCTCACAGAGGCTGGGCTGGCAAGGACAGGTTATTTGTGCAGGAATTGAAATATTTGTCCTTCATAGTTCATTTCTCATCTGACATTCTTTATTCCTGATTGTTCTGCTTTAAAAGATAGAAGCATCCAGCCATGGAGAAGCAATAATCCCCAGCAAGAGAGGAAGCTGATGACACAGCACAAATGGTGCACTTTGTGCTTGGTGCCTGGCACTCAGCAGCACCATGGGAGCTGAATCCAATGGGGGGGGTTTGCCCATTTAGCAGATTCTTCTGAATAACAAATGTGTTTAAATGAGGCTCAACCCATAAGCAAGAGGCAATAAAATTAAAAAAAAATTAAAAACCACATTGCCCAACTTCTCCAACAGGGATTTTGCAAATACTGACAACTGGGTCATGAATATTGGCCACAGGGTCTTGAATGGAGAGCCTCCAGACATCCTGTTTTCTTCTGGACAAAGATGCCTCAGATCAGGATTTCTGGTGCTGCCCACAACCTCCTGATTTCTTAGGAACAATGTGAAAATGACTCCTGTAGTAGAAAAGTCAATGTACTGGTCAAGCACATAAATAACAGGCATGTCCCTCTCCCAGGGGCTTGAAGCATAAAGGGTCTGTTTATGGGTGTTATAAAGGGTACAGTTTCTGCAGAGCTGTTTCCCATTCTCCTATTGCTGATCTTTTTTCCTTAACATCTGTTGCTGTTCTGGAACGACACCCTGAAGGAGAAGACCAAGAAAGGATTCTTAGGCAATTTAGGCAAACTCAGATTTTGACTCCCATATCTTTCAATATGCAAGTGAAACTTCTAAAAGGTCTTTTCCAGACAAGAACTGAGCATCAGGAGGGACGTTCTAAGTTCCATCACTATCACCATGGTGTTTTAGAGCATTGCTGCCCAGATCGGAAGTGTGAATTCAGATGTAAATTTTGGTTTTGGTGACTTTTGACCAGAATGTTGCTTTTGATGTCTTTATGATGGCACATTTTGGATGGCATTGGCTTGAGCTAATCAAGAGAGCAATCAAGCAAATGCAGTGAGCCCTCAGAGGCTCTGAATCTGCTCTTTTCCATCCAGAAAGTCCCAGTTACCAGTAGCATAAAATAACTAAAACTTTCAATTCTGAAGTTGATTTTTACAGTGATTTTGAATTTTTCTTGTTGAAGTTTCTAATGTTTAGATCATTTTGCTCTTTCAAGCATTTTCCTGCTTATGAGCTCTCAGCAACTTGCAGTGATTAATGGAAGGAAGCTCCAGCACACTCTCATATGACAGAGGAAACACAGGATTACAGCAGTTTCTTCTTCAAGAAATGAAAACTGCACTTTCTAAGCCACTAGAATAAAGTAACTAGTGATGAACATTGACTTTAATGGCTACTGGGAATGTCTCACTCCACCACTACAATCCAGCCACTTGTCAGATGAGAACATATCTACCACCCAGCCATCTGCAGCCACAAAGGAAAGCAGCTTAAAGATGGCAGTGTCAGGGTCACAATGCAACAGAAATGGAAATTGACATTCAACAAAAGCAGCTTCCCTAGCCTGAAAACTATTTTTACATGAAATTTTAAAATAAAATAAAAAATAGTCATTTTTAAAAGGACTGACCTCTTTCAGTTAGGATTAGTTCAAAGCAAAATATTTTCACCAAGTTCAGATTAAATATTGGGAAATGTAATTTGTGTTTAGATTCTATTCATTTCTGAAAATACTCTTGGACTTGCAGTATTTTCAGTGTAGTGGAAATGCTGCTTATAACACCAACAGCCCAGAGATGAGCCCCAAGACACTCTGCAGATGGATGGGAAGAGATATCCCATGTACCAAAGAACCTGGAGCCCAAAGAGATGAGTCAGGCAAAGAGTGGAAAGAGATGACAAAGACAAACCAGCTAGTCCAGGTCTCACAAATCCCACTCTGCTGCATCTTTTATGGAATCCCACCTTCTGATGGTTTTTTCCTTGCTTTCAGTTGCAAAGGACTCTCAGCTGGTACCTTGAATGGCCAGGCATGAAGGCTGGGCTTTAATTCCTGGTGTTTCATTCTTTTGTATGATTATGGCTGGCTTGGGCTTAGAATGAAAATAGAATCAGAAAGGCCTGGGGTTGGAAAGGACCTTAAAGATCATCCAGTTCCAATCCCCATGGCAAAGACTCCACCCACTAGACCATGTTGCTCAAAACCTCATCCAACCTGGCCTTAAACACTTCCAGGGATGAGCAAATTATTTGTATTTAATGTGTTTGGCATTTATTCTTTAGCCTAAAAGGTAGCTCAGGTGAGTTTCCTGGCAAATACAGCCTATTTTCTTTAGAGAAGTAAAAGCCATTATGCAAATCTGGGAGCTGGAGGACTTGTTTCTCCCTCAGCCTTGCAGACAGAGCCAGCTCCACTGAGTCCATGGCTGCCCTGATCTCATCACATTCATACCCCAACAAAGCAAAGCCCCACAGCCATGGTTAATGTGGCACAGATTAAAGACATCCTTTGCTAGGCAGCTTTCAGACAGAGCTCCTGCTGCCTGAAAGCAGTTGGGCAAAAACACCTTCAGTGACCCAGGCAATACCCAACCACCCATGTACTCATTGCCCAGAGAAGAGACCTCTTATCTGCAAAAAAAAGTGCATGGAAGGATCAGTTTAAATGTGTTAAATTCTCTCTGAACATAACCAAAAATCACAGCTTGAGCCCTTCAGCCAGGATTTCCTGGATCTTTGAACATTCTGCTCTGGGCTCACAAGGAGGTGATCCAACCCTGAGCCTCTGTGTGTTGCACAAGGGTACCCTCTGGAGAAACAGCACATCACTCTTTAGTGATAAAAGCATCTCCTGCCCTTCCTCTGACTGGTAATGGATATGCAAAAATTACCTGCTCTGCATAACCAACAAGCAGTAGCTGTTTGGAGGACAGGTTCTCTCTGTGAACACAAGACCTGGAGCTGCTGGTGGTGGCTGTGGGATGCCCAGAGTGGCCCTCATTCCTGGGAAGGGATGCTCTGCCCTTTCCAGGCTCTCTGCCATGTCACCCAGCAGTGAAGCTCTCAGCTGTGGAGTACATGAGTGGGAGACATGCTGGGAGGCATCAATTTTTATCCTCTGATGAAGCCTCATGTACAAAATGTCCTGCAAAAAAGAACTAGTCAGAGGTGGAAGAGACTCCTCAATGCAAGGCAAAAATAACATTCCCATCTCCCTCTCCAGCTGAGCCCAAGAGGTTGTGAAGGCATGCTGGGGCACTCAGCCTGGCACAGGAATCAGCCCCACAGTGGTGCAAGGGCCATGGTGAACAAGAGAGAAGGCAAAGGGTGCAGGGCTCCCTGTGAGCCCAAGGTGGTGAGTTCATGCCTGGAAAAAATTCAAATGATGGTTAGAAGTTTTTCATTATTTGCAGTAGACTTCCTCTCATTGTGATGTTACCCATTTCCTTTGTCCTGGAAGAGAGGTGGGCTCAGCTCCCAGTTCAGCAACTGGGAGAGCAGGAAAGAGTGGAGCTAAGTTAAAGTCTAATTATGGACTTTGTTGTCTAAAGCTTTTATATCAAGTACCTTGAGGTACAAAGACTGGATATTGAGGGTCTCAGAGGAGAGGCTATACCAACTGATGAGGTCAGGAGATGCTGGTTTGTTCTTGAGGCTGTATCAGAGAAAAAAGGAAAGATGAATAGCTGGGATGGGTTCCAGCACAAACCAGCCTCCCATGCCTGTCAGGAGCCAGGGTGACCTTCAGTGCCTGCCCACCCAACCTCAGCCACAGTGGATGTGAGGATGAGACATGATTAGCCCATAAGGATGTAAAACGTGGTTGTCTGGTGAAAGCTGAGTCAGGATTTGGCAATTCAGGGCTAACCAGGGCTAGTGAAACTCCTCAGGAGAAAAGCAGCAGGGGCGGTGGGGGCTGAAAATAACGAATGTGATGACAAGCTGGAGGGTGGGAACTGATGGAGAAGGTGATCTGAAGAACAGACAACCAGACAGTCAATGTAAAGACAAGAATCCACTGGGTGAAATAGAGGCAGGAGCAGTGGAGGCAGCAGGCAGCCAGTGTGAGACAGTAGCTGACAGGTAGGGCAGGCTGTCAGGATCCAACTGGTCACAGGGAGGCAGCTCCAGAGCATCAGTCTGTCATTCCCCTGGTATTTATTCCCCTCCACTTCCCCTTTGATTAAATAATTGCCTTTTCATCCAAAAACTCCTTTTGTCTCTGCTACTGGCAGCCTCACCATTTATTTTCTAACCCAGCCCTCCCAAAGTCATCCTTCCCATCACTATCCACTCACAGTCTCTCCAGCTCTGCCTTCAAATGTTCATGCCCCATCTCATCCAAAGCCAGCCCAGTGCACCTAAAACTCAACATGCTCCCATGTTTTCCACTGCTGTGCAACTGGGACACCACTCATCACATCACCAACAAGCTGTGCAGATGTGCCCCTGAATAAGGCACACATTCCTACAGCTCCCATGGGATCAGGGAGTCTCAGGCTCTGGGAAAAAGCAACATGCATGACCCTCACAGCTCACCTTGGGGCCAGGGCAATGTGGATACAGCACCAGAACTTCCTTATCCCCACCTCTTTCCACAGAAAACTGCTGGCAAAAAGAAACAGCAAAACCTAAAAGCAATTACCTGTGGTATTTGGGATAACGTATTCCCTGACAGCTGAAAAATGTCACAAGCAGCTCTCTGTACATCTGTGACAGAAGGGCTGGCAACTGCTCCAGGCCACAGCCAACCTTTGCTGAACTCATGCTGGCCCCACAGAAATTAACTCCCTCTGGCCCCAAATTCCTGCCCACTCATCCTCACACCTTTCCCACCACACGACCATGAGAAGGGAACAGTTTGCACCCTGAAAATGGCAAAGAAATCACAGCTTTGAGTAGAATCCACTAAAGAGTTTGAAATCAGGAGAGGGAAAAAATAAAAATAAAAAAAAAGAAGAAGAGGGAAAAGAGCTCCCCCAAATCTCACAAGTGTTTAATTTGTTCCTTCTCTGAGATTTACTAATTTTCAGCTGTCATACAAAATTTGAAGACTCCAAATAGAAGCAATACCATTCAGAATGGTAAAAAAGCTCCCATGTGACCTCAAACATCTTTTGAGCAGGGACTGAGCTAATCAGGAAAGCTTGTCTGTTCTCAGTCAGGACAGTCCTAGAAAGAACATCCTTTAGGACTGTTGTTTGCTTTGGCCCCATCAATGAAAACAGAATGATTTTCAGTGTGATTCACAGCCAGCTTGTAAGTTTTTTTGAAAACAAGAAGGAAAAGACATGCAAAACTTTTCCTTCTGCCACAGCTGGCTCTTCAGGAGAGTAACCAAGGCAAAGGCAGGACAGAGAAAGAAAATTTGAAACAAACTGAATTTTTTAAAAGCTTCCAAAATCCCTGTTGGGGTTGTTCTTAATGAAAGGCATCATGGCTTCTTTTCCAAGGTGTGTTCTTGAAAATTCTCTAAACCCAGATTTTCAATCACTGGAAACTACTTATTTTCCATGTACTATTCAAAAAGACAGAGAAGAAAACCACCCAGATCAGCCATTTCAAGATTTTTTTTTTTTTTTTTTTTTGGAACACAACTCCATGTTTGGGACATTTGCCACAAGACTCTGTATTTGGAACATTTAGCTCGTAGCTCCTGGCAGCTCTTGGAGACACAAGGCGCTGCTCAGAACAAGATATTCCCATTTCTCAGCTGTGTGAAGATGCAACACCACAAGCCCCTTCTGTTACTTTGTTCCAGCATCTGAAGAAGGAGAGGGAAAAACCTGATTTTGTATGATGATGCACAGGCTCAGCACAAAGGAGGAGCCAGGACATACATCAGGACCAGGGAAGAAATAGTCTTTCAGCTGATGGTTTTCATTGAATAAGGAATAATTTGTACCCTCAGCAACTAAAAAGCACAATTTTTTTATCCAAAGAGGTAAAAATCTAAGCCTTTCTCGTTTTTCTCAGTGAAATTTTGCTGGAAAGGAATATAGAAATTCCAATAAATGTGTTGAAAATGTTCTATGTGACTTTTTGTTTTTTTAATAGTGGGGGGAGGTGTTGAAAGAGAAGTTTAAAAAAATAAACTTGCCACCTGTCTTTTCAACTTGTGGGTGTCAAGCTTACAAAAAAACTAACAGCAATGTCAAAATCATGCCCATATTTAGAGCAAACATCACTTTTCATATGAACCAACCACATTATTATGCAACTTTTAAAAATGACAGATGATAGTTATTGAAAGTAAATGATAATGAGTGTTCAGATGGAAGTGTTAGGAAATGCATAGGCAAGCATACAACTTAAGCTTGCAATCTGTATGTGTTGAATGGAGGCTGTAAACTATATATTTTAAGTTAAATGAGAATGAAATGTTCCTAGAAGAGCTGAGCCCTATGAGTTAAATTAGCCATTCACATGCTGAGTTCCCAAATAGGTGTCACATTTCATGTGTATGCACATATTATAGACAATTATATAAAATTAACATTTAATTTCATTAAACATTTTATTTAGTTAAATAATATTAAATAATATAAATATATCAGTGTGTGTACATAAATATATGCATACACACATATCTGTGGATTAATTTTTTTAACATATTTGTGGGTGAACATGCACACACACATCTCTATATGTGTTGGTGGAGGCCTGCAACTTGTGCACATATGACTGATCCTATTTTGACATAATGGGTTTGTAAAATAGCAAAGACTTATAAAAATGAACTGTGCTGCAAGGACAAATTAGCATGATGTGAGAGCCCTGCAGAGGATATCAAGCATCCAGACATTCCAGCCTACAATGTCCTGCAACAAAGAGATCGCTCCAGTTGCCTGCAGTCATATTTTTTAAAGATGAGGAACTAATTAGCAGCATTATCAGCATAACTTCATCAAAAATACTGTATTTTTCCCAAGTTGGAGAATGAAGTGCACAGGGAAAACGTTGACTTTAACAACATAATAAGAGGGCCTCAGTGGGTTCTCAGTATAATAATAATAATATCAATAACAAAAGCAACAAATAGATAAGATAGGTTTTATCTTTTTCCATAGTGGTTGGTGGCACATCCCAGGTACCTGTATCAGTCTTTCTTCCTCTGGCCAGAAATAGAAAGAAATTAATTCAATCCCACCTCAATTTACTGAAAATATTTGAAATCTACCTCAGGGTCTATTATAGAGGGATGCAAGGATGGAGAGCACCAATCTTGATGGAGTCAAAAGAAGAGGTGAGAAGAGGTTCCTGGAGCAAACAACTCTCAGATCTGCATGTTGGGGAGAACAAGCTGGGGAATGAACCTACACAGATTAACCTGCACCTGTGGGCACAGCACAGATGGTCCAGAGCAACCTGAAAATCAAGCCATGGGAGTAGATGCATTTCAGGCTGAAAAAAAAAAAGCAAAAAACAAACAAACAAAAAAAAAAAAAAAAAAAAAGAGGGATAGAGTTAATTTTCTTCCTTGTAGCTGGTACAGTGCTGTGATTGGAATTTAGGATGAGAGTGATGTTGGTAACACACTGATGTTTCAGTTGTTGCTAAGTAGAGTTTATGTAAGTCCAAGACTTTTCATTTTCCCAGGCTCTGCCAGTGAGGAGGTGCAGGGCTAGGAGACCTGACCCAGGCTGACCAAAGAGATATTCCATAGCACAGGACATCATGCTCAGTAAATAAACTGGGGGAGAGCTGGCCAGGGGCTCTGATCACTGTGTGGGACAGGCTGGACATCAGCCAGTGAGTGGTGAGCAATTATGGTTTGCATCACTTTTCTTTTTTATTACCTTATTGCTCTCTCTCTCTCCTTTCTGTTCCTATTATTATCATTGCTATTATAAACATCATTATTATATTTTACTTTGTTTCAATTATTAAACTCTTCTTACTGCAGTCAGTGAGTTTTACTTTTTTTCCAGTTTTCCTCCCAACTGGGGCAAGGGGTGGGAGTGAATGAGCAGCTGTGTGGTGCTAGCTGCCAGCTGTGGTTAAACCATGACATTCTCTCTTTTTCACTGTGCTAAGGATGGAACAACTCCATGATTTATCCATCAACAGCCCTTCACTCTCAACCAGGGTCATCAGAAATGTCTGAAGTCCAGGGATAAGTAAACTTTCACAGCCAACCACAAATTTTTAAAATCAATATTAATTAATTAATCAAATCAATAACTTCTTTTAAAATCGTGATCTAATGTCAATATTCTGGCCAGATAAGGGCAAGCAGTGATAACACACTCAAAAGAACAGTTTGTTTTCAGCAGCTTTTGTTTGCTGCTTGGTGCTATCAAGTGTCATGATTTTACCAAGAAACTCACAGTAAGTGGTGCTTTTCCTGCTGGCCAGCATTCCTGGGATTGTATTTGTACTTCATGTGTCATGGAAGTCTTCAAAATTTCAGTCCTGTATGTACCTCTACCTGAAAAAAAAGCAAAAGCAATTTTAATTTTCTTTTCAATCTGCATTTTCAAGCCATTGTTGGAATTCATGGGAGTGAAAAATTATGCTGGACCTTGTATCACTGAGCAGCCAGTGACAGAGGTTTCCACTGTGGGCTTTGAGGTTTTACATGAGAAACCCACTCCCAAACTGTGCATACCATGAGCTGCAGAAGCCAACATAATCACTGCTGAAGGGCCAAATTATCCCTGCTGGCACCTTGAGCAGATGATCAAACCTGAGGCTCCAACAACTGGACTTGGGAAATGTCACAGAAGCCTGGAGAATAATGAAAACATGGAAATATCTCCCGAGGGAATGCATGTCACTCAACACTCCCGTCAAGGAAATTGCAGATAAATTTCGACTGACAAGCACACACCCCCCAGGAGCAGCAGGACCCTGGGTGACAAACCCATCACTGGGGAGCAGTGATTGCTGCACCCCTCCAGACTGCAGCCCCATCTCTGGGGGCAGAGCATCCACAGGAGTCAAACAAGCCCCAGGCCATGCAAACTGCCACACTTCCTGCAAAAACACCCTTCCCCAAAGCCCCAGTCAGAAATAGCCCTCACAGAAAGGAACACCCTGCTCTTGCCCTTTGCCTCCCCCCAGATGCCACCAGGAGAGAGGAACTGGAGAGAGGAACCAAAGCTTCAAAAGGAACTTTCCCATTCAGAGAGCAGAAGGCAGCAACATTTCTTGAACAGTGCTATGGACTTCTGGGTGTTGTGTCACTCTGAATGGAGGGAAATCAGCCCAGGGGAGTGTGTGCTGCCAAAATCACTGAGGGAGGGTCACTGCTCACACAGAGCCCCTTTCTCACTCTGGCAATGATCAGTTAAACTGAGCCCTCAGACCTGCCCACAAGTGCATGGATGGTGCAGGGACTTTGGCAAAGCACATGGATTTCTTCAACAACTTCTGTGGCTTTTGATTTGTTCATCTGTCCAAAACCTGAGTCTGGAAACACACCTGGTTGCACACAAAGGTAGAGGGAGAGCAGGGTTATAAAAATCACTGGAAAACTATGTAGCATCTATGTTGTACCTAAAATATTTCCTCTGCAGAATTAACAAAGCATCCTCCAAACCCCATCCATTTGGAGTGTTTAATTGAAAAGAAGATGAGGTGGTGTGTCAATGCCAGACCTCAGCTCTGAGACACTGGATTTAAATAACACTGAGGGATTTTGATGCTGGGTTCCCAACAGAAGCCACAAAGCAAGTCAGCTCCACTGGAAGTTAAGCTTAGGACTTGGGGCTGGCAGGTATGACATGAGACCTAAGCAAGAGTTCTTTTCTGCACTAACACCTGCATTGGGTCAAACAAATGAAGCCCTGACTCTCTGCTCTGCCCTGACTGTGCTGTTCTCTAGATCAGCTTCATCTCCACTGAAAATAATGGGAGCCAAAGACTTGAGCATATACAGAGAAACCTAATAATGTAGGTGTCACTTCAGGCTGAACCCCACCCTGAGATCTAAAAATAAAAGGACAGCCCAACCTTTTTTACCCACCTTTGTTTTGTATGGAGAATTTCCATTTTGTCTATCTACAAAGATGGGAGAGCAGCCAGAGGATGAAGATGGACATCAGCTGGGATGGCCACTGGCCAACAAACTGACAGGCATCACACACAGAGGGAGGTGGTTCATGGTGAGTACCAAACCAGCTCAGCAGTTCCTGGAGCTGCCCAGAGACTGTGGCCAAACCTGCAGACTGATCTGGGGTGTGACTTTTGGTGAGAGCAAAAGGGTGTCTGTTGTGAAGAACAGGATCTATCAGCTGTGCAAGTGGTTCATTTGGCCAGCAGATTTTTTTCTAGGGCAGTATAGAGCCTGAGGAATTTACTCTTCATTCTTATCCCTCTACTCACCACAGAGCTCTGGTCTTGTGAGCAACAAAGGACCCACCAGTCACCAGCTGCAGACCCTTCCCCCTGGGTGTTTGTATGAAGCACTTGTACAAAAGCAGAGATCCTGCCATTCCTCCTGACAAGTCCAGTTGCACACTCCACGTATTGTGGTCATCTGTGGATGATGTTTGAGAAAACATCTGTGAAAGAGCAGAGGGACTGGGAGGTGCAATATTGCTGAGCTCAAAGGTACAGCAGCAAGGATTCTGCTGAAACTTCACCCAAAATCTTCATCACTCCCAGGAAGGCTGGACTAGGTAGAAAGAGATGAGCCATAGTTTTCTTAAAGGATAAACAAATTTTCAGAATTTGTGTTGGGAAAGCTGGAGAGCCCAAAGAAGCAAGAACTGCCAAGAGGCAATGGCCTTCTGGTACATGAAAAGTGTGCTGAAAAAGGCAAGGCACAATCTGTTTTCCAGGTCCAGGGCTTACAGGACAATTAATAGGATTAAGTTAAGAAGAGGAAGACTCCGTTTAAATATGAGGAGAAAACTTTCCAGTGGCTGGAATAATAGAGAACTGGAATAAATTTTTCTGATATTGAGAGGTTTATGTCCCTATAACTTTTGAGATTTAGAATATAGTCTATTTACACTACTTACAGTATCATTGTATTTACATGGTTTTATGTATTCTATTAGTGACTTACCAGCAGCTGCCTGGTTATTTTTGAAGCTGTGCAATACTAGTATCTATTTATCAAAGTATAGTGCATAAAAATGATGCCTAAGTTTGGAAAAAAGTTTTTGCATGTCCCAAGTGGACAACATTCTGCAAAATCCAGCAAAAAATTTGCAACTGGTTCTGCATTCCCTGTTCCAGCCCATTGCTGCTGTGAGTTGTGGTAGCTTTGGGAATGTGGGATCTTTCAGCAGCCTGCTCACCTACTCTGATGCAGTTATTCCTTGATAAAACTCTTTTCTCTTACAAACAGATATAAGATGGCACATATGCACAGAGATCTTTAAAGTCAATCCCGGCAAGTGGAAATAAAGAATATTATTTGAGATGGGCCTGACAGATTGGATTTTAAAAATATATATTAAACCAGCAACAAACAGCCCTTCAGTGCCCGTGTGCCAACTTTAATCCCCCCGTTAATTAAAAGCAGCCGGATGATAACCCCTTTCCAAAACCGGGTTTGCAGCAGAAATGCCAACGGAGCGCCACGGAACACACGGGCACTGCCGGCTCCGCCAGGGCGGTATCTGCTCCTGCCGCCTCCTCCCGTTAATCGCTGGGTGGAAAGCGCTCCCGGCACAGCCGCTTTATCTGCGGTGGGCTCAGCCGGGCGCGGCTTGGCCGAGCCGAGCTTAGCGGGGCTGCGCTGCCAAGGCCGGCCGAGCGCTCCGGGCAGCGCTTGGCTGCCGGGCCGGGCTTGGGCTCGGCTCCCAGGCCGGGCTTGGCTCCCCGCTGCTGGCTGGCTCGGGGCTGAGCGCAGCCTGTGGCCCCGCTGGGATGCTGCTGGCTGCCCGCTGTATCGGGAGGGGAGCGCTCCGAGCTCCTCACCTGGAGCATCCTCACCTGGAGCATCCTCACCTGGAGCATCCTCCTGCGGATACAGCAGCGCAGCGCTGGAAGCCTCACCTGCTCGGAAACCAGGCTGCTTTCCCCTTGTGTCCTCTGATGGCTATTTGTTCTTTGCTTAAATTAGGCAAATAATTAAATTATGAAGCAAGGTTGCTCGTAATTATGAGTTTCTACCTTTTCTGGTGAGACAGCACCCTGATATCAGCTATTAAAACCTGTCAAGCTGAAGGGAAAATGCAGTCTAAAATGGCTCCTGCCTTTGCAGATGGATTCCCTGTATGAATCCCGGACCAGGGGCCAGGTCTCCACTGGAGCTGTGCCAGCCCACACCAGCTGTCAGCACAGCCACAGAGGATCAAGTATTTCTGTGCCACCCCATCCCTTCTTCACAACTGTCAGCTCAGGCCCCACCATAGAATATTTATTAGTGGTGACAACAGGAAAGAATAGAAATATCAACTCTTATGTTGACTTTTACAAAGTCAGTAAGTAAAAAATATACAATTTTTTTCCTTGTAAAGGGATTAAAGTTGTTGGAAAAGATATAGGGGAAAAAACCCAAATCCTTGGGGCTTAGGGGTAGGTTTGCTTTTTGCTTAATGAAGGATTGGCAAAGGACTTACACTGCATGAAACCAGACATTGCTCTCAAATTCAGATGCTGAGAAAGGAAGCAATCAGTGAAAGCACTGAAGCACTGGTGTATCCATGGGTCTGACCATGAAAAAGTTATAAACAACTAAGTGCTAAGGGTTGCTCTGTACTGAGAGACAGTCTCAAGTTTTTGCATTTACATAACAGCTGTCATCAAGGCTTAACCAAAGTGTTTCCAATTTCTTTTTATTGTATTTTGTGTTGTGTTTATGTGTTGGAAATCAAGGCACTGAGCCTGCAAGTTAGGGTGAAAATAAGGACAAATTAAGTAAGGTGCCAGTGGAATTCAGGTGCTTAAATGCACAGAAAGCAATATGTAAACTCTCTGATCTGCTGCTGCTTAAACTCAGAGGTATCGAAATGTCCACCATACAATTCTTCACTACACAAAGATTCCTTTATTTCTCTACAGTAAGTTAAATAATTTGCAATCCATACTGATGGCCCTCAGTCCAAGCCCCTCCATCCCACAGCCAAGCCATGCCATGATCCAGCACCTCCCTTCCCACCAAACTGGGGCCAATTCCAGGGCAAAAGAGCAAAACTCCCTGGCTGTGGGCTGTGTCTGCTTGGAGGAGCTTCCCAGAGACCCCATGTTTGGGATAAACAGGAGTTAAGGCTCATCTGCACAGACTGTTTTTGGCAGCAGATTTATGGCATCCCCTGCTCCCACCTGGAAAGTGGCTGAGCCTGACTCCAACTCTCGTTTGGAGCCCCTAAAGCCCACCCAGAAATGGGGGAGCAGAGATTTTGGGGTTTCCTGCTGGGCAGCCACGTTTGCAGGTCCCCACAGGACTCCAGCCCTAGTCACAGCTGCAGTGACACTCAGTGTGGGGGCTCCTGTCACTTCACATCCAGGCTGCTGAAAAGAGCCCCCTCAACTAGGAAGACATCACTGCAGAGAACAAAACCATCTCCTGCTGAACTGATTATATTTACTGTAAAACACAGAAGCAAATGAAATCTCTGATTGAGAGAGAAGGAGAAAGCTTTTAATCCCACTCTATGGTGCTTGCCAGAGTGACAAGTCTAGAAATACAAATGGAAGAGTAATTACACAAGACTCACGTTGGTGCTTAGATTTATTTTTCCAAATGTAAGAAAGAGACAGAAAAGGCCTGGCTTGTTATACTGGTTTCCATAGCTGTTAGTGCAAATTGATTAGAAATCAAAGCTCAAGATGTTCCAAACTACTAAAAAAAAAAAAAAAAAAACAAAACCAAAAAAACTCTTCTGAGCTGTGGCACAATCAAAAATGTCATGGATGATACAAAACAAAGGGGGAAAAAATGAAGAAAACAGCCATCAGGAGCAAAATCATGTTTTCATTGTTACAAGTCCTAGAGCTCTTTGTGGAAGAAGGGGGAAATGTCTGTGCTACCTGGTCCAAACAAATTAAAGTTATGTGAGTAAACTCTAAAAATATCCATTAAATCTTTGAATTCAGTTGCTGAATGAAAGTGATAGAGAGGACTAAACAGTGAAGTGTCTGTCAAGTTGTAGTCACTAAATACTGGGAAAAGATGCATCAGGGCTTTGGGTCAGGGCTGAACTCAGAGCAAATGCATTTCTTCAAGGGCCCTTGAGAACACTGTGCTTTATAATTGAACTTGTACTTCCAATCTGAGACCTGAGCATCCATCACATAATACAGCAAATACAGCATAGACAGGATTCATCTTGCCTAATTCAAAACATCCATGCTGGAGACATCTGTGCCTCACTGAGCCTCCCTTTCTTTGTAACCATGAAGGGAAACAGGCACTTCTACAGCCTGCTCAGCTGACTTATTTTAGATATCAGCTTTAGGGCAAGATGAATCATGCCTTGAATGTGCCAATTTCCCCGTGGTGCCAAAGCAAGACTAGACAACCAGTTTGTTTGCTCAGATGAATCCCACGTGGCTGAGGCTGATAGATTTGTGCTGTGATCTGGCTGAATGTGGTTCCAAGTCTTACATCATCCTATGGAGAGCCCTGTGTAGCTGTGCCTCAGTGGATCCTCAGAGGTGAGTTGGAAAACAGCAACTGCCTCCAGATACCATCAGTTTTGACAATTGCCATGGTCTGCTAACGAGTCTGGATGGCTTCCCTGGAGAAACAAATCACCTTAAACATTTAAGTTGTCCCCAGAGATTTTATAAAGTTTGAATCAAGCAATGATGGATCCAGACTCATTTCAGCCATGTCAGTATGGACGTGTAATGGGAATAATTTGCATGCTCAGTTTTTGGGCTTTAGTGGATGTATATTAATGCTCTAGATAGTTATCAGGACAACAATTTACATTCTAGTCTTTCCTCCTTTGTTGAGGAGCTTTATAGGTAAAGATTCACACTGCACAAGGACATTGAATATTGAACAGAAGCTTTCCTTCCAAATTTTGCTTCCAGAAGGGCTTAAGAAAGATAACCAGAGTTTTATGCATCTGATTAAAAAGCCAACACTCCAAACTCTGCATGTAGGTTTATGGCATTATTTCTGTTATGGTCATAATCAGCTGCTTGCCCATTCCAGCTGCTAAAGCACACTAGACAAGACTTGAATTCCAAATATTGTTCTCATCACCATGGTATCCTGTGCACAGATCCCCAAAGGTAATTAGAGAAGTTTGAGGCTCTGACTCCAAAGGCCAGGTCCATAAATAATTTCAGCTCTCGCAATTAGGTGCCACAGTGTTTTGTTTTGAGACTTTTGTACTGCAGGGAGTGAATCCAGAAGCTGCCTTGCCTCCAGCTGACAGAGAGAGATCAGGGCACCCCCACAAAAAACCAGTCACAGAGCAGAAAGCCAGGTCAGTGCAAGCTCACAGAGGATGCTGCACACAGGGGCACATCTGGGAGCTCACCTCTCCTGGAGGCTCCTCACCCAGGCTTGCAGGGAAGCAGCTCCATCCTCAGAGTCTTTGGACAGAATCCTCCTTTCCTCCTGGGTATCACTGTTAAAATCTATGTTAAACACAAACACAACTGGCACACAAACAGCAGAGGAAGATGTTTTGGTCCCTCCCCCCTTCACCTGCCAATTTCACAGCAAGAGCTTTAACTGTGAGGTGGCAAAGCAGAGACCCTTTGCTTTTTTTGGCCCAGTATTTTCATGAACATCCCAAATCCCACATTATTTGCCAGACAGTAGCATAAGCAAAACCAAGTTACTATTCTGGGAGAGGGAAGTTCTGAACCTTTATCCTTAATTCTCCCTCCCACAATAAACAAAAATAACCAGCATTCAGAGTGTATCTTTTCCTGCTTTTACCTAACATAAAAAGTATAACTATTGAGGCTGAGCAGCACCAAACATGTAGATAGAAAGGATTCATAAAGTGCAAGGAGGGACATAATCAAAGTCAGACCCTCCAGAACTGGGTAGGGGTTGGAGACAGGTATTATGTGTTGTTATGTTATATTTTACTTGCATCATGTGTATATTTTTCTTTAACTACCACGTCCCTTCTGGACACCACCCTTTCTAACCTGCATGGAAATATTTTCTTTTGGGAGTAGGGAGAGGAGAGCAATTCATAGAGGTATTAAAAGTGATTAAAAGAAGGAAGAGCAGAGAGTAGGAATGGAAAGTCCTAGGAGGACTGGTCCCTTGGAAAGATCCAACCTTCTGCATAAGGGGTAAAGGACTGGCTTTGTCTTAGGAGCAGCAATGTTTGTCCTGGATCTTCATCCTGCAAAAAATAGCAATTAGTGGATTTTAATATGTAGTTTTATACACTTCTAAAGATGGTTCAGGAAGCACAGGATCAGTATTACTCACTTGAATGTTTACTCCATTTTAGATCCTGCAGCTCAAAGGTTTTTTCTTTTTGTCCATTTTGTCCTTCTGTCCTAAACACTGTCAATTAAATGTCTTCTGAAGAAGATTTGGTCAAGCTGCCTTCCCAGTAATGAACATCTTTTTTGAAATTACAACTCTAAATTATACTATCTGCCATAACTTAAAAGCTATGAAGGAAAAGAGAATAAAACCCTTGGGAAGAGACATGTACTTTTCCCTCAAGTTATCTTCCATCCTTGCCATCTTCCATCAGTCTGACAAAAAGCTGTTTGTAAGAGCCTCTTGAAATGAGGAATCTAATATTCAATCACAAAAAGATTAGCCTTTGACTGTACTTCACTCCATGCTACACTAATACAATCAGCACAGGAAATGTTACCCAGGAAGAGGTTAGGGGAGAGGGTGGAAGACCAGGTGGTGCTGGAGACCTAAATTATAAAGGTTTATTTGTCATGAAGCATGACTTTTATTTGCTCCTAACTTTAGGAGATGGAACACACAGCAGGAGATGCTCAGCCACGTGTGCAAGGGCAGGTGTGCTGCTGGGCCACTGCTGAGCTTGGGCTGACCTGTGGAAAGGAGATGGGAAAACTGGGATTACTTTGGAGAAGTTAATTCAGAACTAGAGCAGCCTGCACACACCATGCCCAAAGTGTCACTGATGGCATGAGGAACCACAGGACACCTGGACAGAGTGTGGGCACTCCAATGTGGGACTGCAATCCACAGAACATTTATCACCTGAGGCTCCTAAAGGGCCATAAACACATAATTTTTGCCACTGTAATTACCCAGCTATCTGGAGTTTTGCTGCTGCACTCAGAAATGTTGTCATCTCAGCAGGACTGTGCAGGTTTGCATCTATGTCATGTACATGCCTGTTGGGATCTGCAAATTAGGTCTTTCTGTGCTTAAGTTCCCTGAGCAGTCTCAGCTTTTCCTTAGGTATGAAGCACAGGGGAGAATGTTTTGCACAGATTTTGTCTCATGACCCAGGAGCTCAGAGACTTCTTTCAGAGCAGGAGATGGGACACACCACCTCCCCTCCCAAAACTGCTGCAGTACAGGAGGAAATCTAAAGCTGGAGAGAGAGATTGCAGGATTGTGCAGCCCTGATAAAAACTGACCCTGCACAAAGGCTTGGCATTTCCCATCTCTGTGCAGGCACCACGTCTGCGTTTTGCATTATTTTCAGTAAGTCTTGTACCAATTCTGCACTTTTTTGTTTGCTGCCTCAGCAGCAGAAGAGATGTCTGATCTCCCACAACATAAGCTGCCCTCAGAGTTACATGACATAAATACATTACATTTTTGTGGCATGCACTGTCAGATGCTCTCTCAGTGCTAGGATAAACCAGAGCTCATGGAAAACAGAGCTGATGACAAGTATCATTAAATCTCCAAGTAACTTTTTTTTCCCTCTGAGATGTCCTTCCTGTAGCCACAGAGAAGGACATTCAATAAATACACGTGTCACCATTACTTACATCAGTAATCTAGCAGACAGGACTGTGGGATTGACATGATGGCCACAGGGGCTGAATTTAGGTCACCTAGGAAATGAATTAAAAGCTTCTCCTTATCTCACTGCCACATCTCGTCCTCACTCACACCCTTGTCGGGCACAAAGATGATGAAAACCAACTCACTGATTGCCAAGTGACTTCTAAACACCACAGCTCCTTAATCAGAGTACCAGAGCACATTAAACTGGTGCAGCCACAACAGCAAAGCTCCAGATTGTGTTTGTCCCCATGTAGTTACTTCTACAGATCTCAGTGACCAAGATCTGTGTGAGCTTATCCTAAAAAGAAAAAAAAAAAAAACCCAAAAAAAACCCCACAAAATCAACAACAAGAAGAAAACACACACCAAAAAAACAATCAAACAAAAAGCCAACAACAACAAAACATTAAAACTAAACAAAAACTCTAAAAACCAAAAAAGAAGAACCCACCCATGCAAGATTTGGACATAGGCTTGCATCAGATCAAATGGCTGGTGATATCTCTGCTCCTTATTTCAGCTCCTCTTTCACAGACAGAGCTGTGCAGCAGAGATGGCTTTGGGCTGAACAGCAGACTGCAAGCACAGACTGCCACCAGTCGAGCCCTGTGCTAGGAAAACAGCTCCCTTGTTCCCATTTTTTAGTGATTTATGGGAATGGTTTTATAAAGCACACTAATGCCCTCAGTGCCCAGATTTGCATGCACTCATCACTGATGTCCAAACAAACCTGCAGCCAACACAAAGGCACATCCTCACCTGAAATCAAGGCATGTTTGAGTCGTCTTGAGGTTGAAGAACAGCAGATGAAGGTGTTTTCTGGGTGTCTGGGAGTATTTTTGCTGGACAAGGTGGATAAAACTTGAGCCCTGCAGCTAAAGGAGCCCAAATCCTTCACCACTCAGCTCTCAGGTGTGGGAAGGAACCTAATGTGATGGGGTTGGATTTGCAGTGCTTACAAAAGAGGTCTGGAGTTTTAATCAGGAACATTTCTTGTGTTTGGTTCTGCTTGGGCACCTAGGAACTGACCCTGTATGCTTAATATGTAAATTCATACTATGCCAACAATCTCCTGGGCTTTCCCTCCTGAGCCAGCTTTGCAAAATTCCATAGTTTTGGCTAATGATTCTGATGAAAACCAGGAGCAACATGCTTTGCTGCTGCCTCAGAAACAAAGTGTGAAACCTCCTGCTTTTCAAGGGCTGGTGTGGTACCAGCAACCCATCTCTGGGGGCTGGCCAGCTCAAACCAGTGAGGCTTGGCAGAAATTAAACAGAGGTTAAAATTACTGTACAGTGGTTTGTATTCTCTCTGATGTGTTAGGATGAGATTAAATGAGAGGAAGAGGGACTTTCCTTTTTAGGATTATCTCTTGTATTTTGGGGTTTTGTCCTTGGAGAGCTCTTTGAAAGGTTGCCAAAAGAGGCAGCAGTGTGTAGGTGTGTAGCCAGAGTATAAAGCAGCATCCTGTGGGGAGACAGGAGGGTGGGATGTGCTGCCCAAAGCCATCTGCCTGCAAGGGGAGAGGCTGCACAAGGGAAGAGGGCAGTGCAGAGTGTGTCTGTGTGTGGGGAGGCAGGAGCAGGTGCTGCACAGCCACAGATGCCAGGAGGGGCAGGGGACAAAGCCAGGCTGCAGGAAGAAGCTCCTGGGGATATGAGTCAGGTCAGGGTGGTCAGGACATGCATGCTGGTGGCACCCAAAGAGATGATCTCTCCTTTCCCCATTCAGAGAGATATTTTAGAGTCTATTAGACCATGGATTAAGACAACCAATTTAGCCATGCCTCGCCTTGTACTTCAGCCTGTTCCATAATCACCACGAGACAGAATTTGGCTTTAATCATTTCTCATCCCAGGGACAAAGCCTGTTTTCACCCAGTGTGCCAAGACTGTCTATGAGATTAAAATTATGTCTCTTGCAAGATTGTCCAGATCCTGCCTTCAAGGGTCTCTTTCTAATTGTTTTCAGAGGCTGCCAGCCTTGCAGGGTGCAGCGCTAACTTCAGAAGATGTGGGGTGGAAAAGTCTTTTTTAAATGATTTTTTAAATCAAAGGAAGAGAGGAGGCTCTTTAATTCCATACAGAAAATCACTTCTCCCTGCCAAGCAGCAGTGGGAGCACAAGCCTTGGAGTTCACGGTTCAAGAGTGCAATCATTTGACATGCAAGCATTGCCAGGAGGCAAAAGGAGGGGAGGCCAACCCAGACTGAGGCTCTGTGACTGACCTTCCAGGAGAAAATCCCAACTTGCAGAGCTCTTCTTCGAGGATCTGCCTCCACAGGCATTCATTGCACTCACCTGGGCAATCAGAAAACAATAACAAAGGTATCAAGGTCAAAAAGTTTGGACTTAAGATTATAAGGTTGGGAAAGAAAAAAGAGGCTGTGGCCACCCAACAATAACCCAAAAAGCCCTCATTGAGAATGGCACTTGGATATTGGAAGAATGTGTAAAATTTTTATTTTTTTTGTCAGCCTCACTATTTAATTAGGACACTTTAAAATTCAGAGGAGTAAAATGACAACAACAGCAAGAAGCCCAAACACACCCTGCCCTGGGATAAGCCTGTTGCCTGGCATTGAAAAAGCCACCAAGTGACAGAAAGTACTGTGTTAATTCATGTCTGTGACATTACAGTGATTGTCTTTAATGCACTCACCATAAATTATTGTGAGTCAAATAAAGCACTCTGAGGAGACAGACAGACAGAAAAGAACATTCAAGGTTCTTGATTATTTATCAGTTGGCTGAAACATTCAGAGACCAATGAGAGAATTACATATCCTACCCAATGAATCAACTCATGGCAAAGGGTTTTACATTCAGATGAAAGTTTCCACTAAGAACTGTAAGGAAAGGATGTGCAAACAAGGTCTGTGTGACACAAGGAGGTTTCAGCAATGTAACCAGAGAACTTGGATCCCTGGAAACCACACCAGGGATGCTTTGTTAGAGGGAAGTTATCAGGCTAAACACATTTCCAAATTCACTGCTACCAACTTTAATTGAAATTAAGGACAGGTAAACCATATAATTTATTCTTCCCTTCCTGCATTCTGCTTTTTTCAAGATACTTCATGCAGCCACCTAAACAGCTGAAAGACTTTGCCTTCACATTTGGGCTCTCCCACGCCTCACAAATGCTGCACCATAAAAATACCACACTGAAGAACAGCTGAAGAGAACTTGGTCTCAGATGACATTTTAAAGCATTCAGGAAGCACTGATCACAAGTAGATATTTTCCAGTAGTTCTTTATATAAATAACATTTAAGTTTCTGCCACAAGTCACTTGTGTTCCTCCATTAGTGGATAACAACTGCAAAGTGCAGCAATTACCTTGTGAGTGCAGTGTGATGGGAAGAACCAGGTTGGGAGCAACAGAGAGCAAATAGGAGACAAAGTACTCACCTAGTGTTTCTAAGAAACCAACATGAAAGCCTTGTAAACTGCTATAATACTTCCTTTTTCTCTATCATACTTAAATTTCCTTTGCATTCAAATTCTTCACTGAAAAGCACTGCAGACTTGGTGCTGGATTTTTGCAAAGCCATTCTTAAAAACATTTCATCAAGGTGGAAAAAAAACTTCAAAAAAATCCTAAGGCCCTGCATGTGATGGCACCCTTCTCACTGATGCAGGCTCTCACACTGGATTCAGTCTGTTCCTGACAACAAGATATGCAATAATTTCTGCATGAGCCATGGGAGATAAGGACCCCCTTGGTTCTGAATTGCCATCGTGCTGGACTGCATGTAAGTGATAACTTAGCATTTTGGGGTAGAAAATAGTGAATATTCTACTCTCTTGTAACCACTTCTTCATCTTAAACTTTCATGTGATAATTCAAAAGATTCTTCCCAGACCTTGTATCTTTAATAGAAGTTAGACAAAGCCTGAATCACCCTGAGTTTGGCAAATGTTTTGCTGTGGATGCATTTTTAAATAAACAACTGATGCAAAGCCCTGAGCACACAATGTAAGAGTGGGATGTGCTGCTGTAATTCCTCTATCCAAATATTTCAGTACATCTGTGGTGCTGCTGCATCACCTAATGTTAACATGTGCAATTTATAGGGAAGAAATGGAGAGAGAAAATGTGCTGAAATAACTTGCCTATAGCAATATGCTAGAGAGATCCAGTGCCAGGGCTGGGAATTAGAGCTCAATTGATTTCTGGTATCCAGCCCCTTGCATAATTCACTAGGTCACAGTGACAAGATTTAAATATGGGACTAATTGAATGTTCATATAGGAATTGCTGCTCTTTTGGTCTAGCTTGATGCAAAGTTGGAGAGGGAGAAGGATACAGAGGAGAAACTGAAGTCCCTGGAGGAAAATCCAGGGAGGGGGGAATAGCTGGAAGAGAAAGCTGCTCTGTCCTCCTCCTGTTATCTCAGTGGCAGGTTAATTCTGGATGACAATTTAAATGTCAAATGTAGTAGATCTATTTCACCAGGGAAAAAGCCCATCTCCTCAAATCCCTGCTGACAGAGCAAGAGCAGAAAGCACCTGGGCCCCCAGTGGGCTGCTCTAAAGGAGAGAGCTGAGCTCCCCAAAACCATAAAACTGCCTCCAAGAGCAGGAACATCTCCTGAGGAAAGTGACCATGGACCCAGGGGTCTGGCTGAAGTCACCCTTGAGCTGCTGTGAATAATCATAAGCAGAAACATGACATGACAGAAAATATAAACATTAGGGTGAATGTCTTCAAAGGAAAATCCTCTCAAAGGTCTGAAAAAACCCAAATGGGTCAGGGCAATCACAGCTTCTCCCTTTCCTGGGCTGTCCATCACATCTGTGCAAAATTTCTCCTGGTTTTTTTGGCAAGTGGTTTGAATGCTGCACACCCTCCAGCTTTCCTCTAGCTCCTGATGGGGTGTAGAGTGGTTGCTCCTTCTGGGAAGATGTTTTCCCAGAGCAGCCTGCCTTGGGAGCAGCTTGTGGCTCCCAACACAGCTCCACTGAGCCCCTCCAGGTTTGCTGTGTGCCAAAGCACAACACTACAAATACTCCTATTCCTCCCCCCTGGAAAGCCAGAACACTCTTTTTCCTCCTCCTCCATGGTTCTGCTGGCACAGGAGAGGACTCACATTGCTGCCCTGATTATGTGGCTTGTCCTCAGGGATGGATCCTGAAGAAACTGCCCAGGTGTCTTCCCTTATCTTGGCAGTATTAAAGCATATTCTTCCCAGAACTTTCTCCTGCAAGACAGCAAATGCCAGGAGCTTGGGGTAGGGATGAGGCTTTAAATTTTTTGCAACCTCCAAAGCAGCCAATTCTTCCTCACCCACATGATATTCCTTCAATCTCCCATTAATTTATACAGGACATCCCTGGGATATTGGAAGCCCTCCAGGTATGTTTCTCACTGTAAGACCTGCAGCAACAGCTGCTTTCTTTTTTTTTTTTATGCCACAAATGCCACAGATTCTCTCTCTGCTTCAAACTTCAGGACCTCTGGGATGGCCCCATCAGGAACTCCCAGAGGAGTGCAGCAGTGAGCAGGTGATGTGTGTGCAGAAGTCAAGGCAGGCCAACACAGCCTGTTCTCCAGAGATGAGTGCTATCAATTCCTAAAGGTTTTGTATCCCAGTTGCTAAATCAGCACCCAATCTTCCTAAAAGAGCATCTAAACAATTTCTGCCTTCCCTCCAAAAAACCCCCTTGCTTTGACTGCCCTATGGAAATATTTGCTTTTCAGAGTTCATTTAGGAGCAGGAGCAAATCACAGCAGTTTCCAACAGCAAAGGTGAAGCCTGCTCAGCTGCAGTTCTAAAAATCCTATTTCAATTCTTCAATCTCCATTGAGAAGGTTTGATTGAGCTTGGTAATATTTAAGGTTAGTGTAAAAAATTAAGTTCCTCCATTCATATGTCTGTGCCCATGTCCCCTGCTCCCTCCCTCACCCCAAAAAAAGCAAATCCAAACAAAAAACAAAGCAAAACAAAAAAAAATCTCTGAACAAAAGAAATTTTAGAAGTTCCTATTAAAAAAGAGAGAAGAATCTGTTTTGGTTTTTCTGGTTGTTTTTTTTTTTTTTTTTGCTTTTAATTCATCCAGTGAAATATATTCAGCAAAATTATTTTAGAAAAACTTCTGACCAAAACCCCACGAGCTCTTTAAAATGCATCACCCAATGCCAGCAGGAGAGAGAGATGTTCTGAACAAAAGGGAATGCTCTGTGTCCTTTTTATATGTCACCACCTGGGGTGTCTTGCCAGTTCACAGACAAGCTGTACTGGTTCCTGTGCTGGAAAGTCTGGCCACAGTGATGGAACAGCCAGTTCTTCCAGAGCCCTCATGCTCAGACAGTTTCTGCAGGTGGGATCTGTTTGTGGAAACATAAATCCCTTGGCTGGGCTCTGAAATTACTTAGAGCAGCTAAGAAGCCACTGACCAAAATCATTACAAATGTTGCTCATCTTCACAGGGTCATTTGGAGATGAGCAGATACAACTCACCTTTGGACTGTCACCAAAGCAATATTAATAATTATGAAAAATGACTTAGGCTTTGCACGACATCACAAATCTAGAGCACCATGTCTGGAATTGGCCTTTCCTCAGTGACAAATTCTAAACAACAAACATTCATAACACAAGTCCATGAAGTATTGGCTGTAAAGGATAATAAATTCTTTGGCAATATGAGGAGGGTAGGAAAATCTTCCTGGCACAAGTATTGTTAACACTGTCTGTGCATTCCAATGGCAAGTGCAGCTGAATTCCCAGCTCTGGAGGAGGGTGCAAATAATTATTATGCAAAATGTTGTGCAAAATATTCCTTCCAGATAAATGCTAGCTGAGCCATTCACCTGACTACTGTCTTTAAAATATTTACACCTGGAATAGATAATGCAATAGATACTTTTTTCTTATATCTCTATATATCTCTACCAGCAAGAAGACACCTTCTACTGAGGTGCACAGGAAATGTATTTAATGCTGTTTCCCTCTCAAAATCATTATCAGGTTTTAATTTAGCTCTTCATGGGCAAGTGCCCACCCTATGGCTTGGTCCTCTGAGATCTTTGAATATTCAGGGTTATGATCAGTATAATACTGATAACTGAGCACACAACCAGATGTGATGAGACAACAGAGTGAACTATTCTACAAAAAATACTGCATAATGTAGAGAAAGGAAAGCTAATCTATCACAAGCAAGCACTGCTGGACATGGCCTGCAGCTACCTAACAAAATACAGAGTTCTGGGGGAAAAAATAAAGGTCTTTCACCTGAAAGTAAAAAAACCCCAAACCCAGACATGTAAAAAGTTGTGATCTGCAAAAAACACTTATAGTTTAAAGTACAAATAAAAAAAATGCTAAAAGCAGAGCAGGAAAAGGCAAAGAGTTTCAGTTGAGTTGAAAATACAGACAAGTAATAATGGAGAGTACAAAATTCAATGAAAACTTTATAAACTGCAAGAATTCAGCATAATAAAGAAGGCAAAGAAACAAAAGAAATCCCAAGTGTCAGGTACAGCTTTATTGTTGGACATTAATGTTAAAATTGTAAACACTGATATCAAAAGGCAACTTCATGTAATTGCATTAGTGGGAGATAGGAATTGGTGGGGCTTTTCCCAGCAGATTTCCCCAGGGACTAACTCTTGGCTCAGTATTATTTAATACTTTATCAGTGTTCTAGATGTTCATTTTAAAATTTCTGTAGATGACAGATAGGATAGCAGCAGATAATCAGAAATTGGTTTTACAAAAGAAGTTGTTTTTGGGAGTGGGGATTTTTTTGTTGTTTTAGCTTTGGGGTTTGGCTGTTTGTTTTTTTTTTTTTTTTTTTAAGGATCACAATACAGGCAAATTGATTCTAACATAACTAAACAAAGAAATCCTTCTGGAAACCAGGAAGATTTCCAAAGAAATTGGAAGCCAAAGCATTATGAATTCTTGTCTGCCACACAGGTCTTGATTTAACTGATCTTTGCTTGGGAACAAAAAGTTCAGTTTCATGGATGCTTCATATTAACATGCTTATTGAGGCAAAGTATTTGAATATGGCATTAAAAAATAATAAAAAACCTGTAAAGAGCTGTGATATGTAGCACAGTCACCTATCAAATAACATCAGTTAAATTCTCAATAGTTTGCAGAGACAAGAGACAAGACAGCAAGTGGTTTTTGGAAATCATTGGCTTTGTAAATCCACTCTCTACCCTGGAAATTTATTTTTCTAGACAGTATTTAGGTTCTTCAGCTCTAAGTTTTAAGATGAGCCAGCTAGAAGCAGACAAGAGGAAGATGTCTAAGTTCCCTTGATTTGTTCCCATTTTTACAGCCAGATAATAGATGTATTCTTGAAAGTTTCTGTTACTCATGAAGCCCACATCAAATACTGCTAAAAAAACCCAAGCTCACAGGCAAGGCAAGTCAATAATTTCTCTCTGAATATAATAGGCACTCACAGCCTGATCCTGCCTGTCATGGGACAAGCGATGACCTGAGCCAGCAACCAAAGTCACAAACACAGATCTACCTTGTATGACAACTGTCCTTGACTATGTTTAATTACCTATCAAATAATCCTTTCAGTCTCACAGGACAGAGACTTGTTCAGCCTTTGTGTTCAGAGATGTTGCTGAGTGGCTTTTTATTGTTGTTATTATTGTTATTTCCCTGAAAGAAGCCCAAGAGAAGTTGTCTCACTTTCATGAGAAGGTCTGGGTGCCCCATCTTACATAAGCCTTTGTTGGCATCTTTGTCCTTGATTTCAACACTCTTTATATCTGACACCTCTGAACCAAAGATGTGAAGAACTTTCATAGATATAAGTTTCTTGAAGTTTGTTAGAATTAATACAATACCATTTCCCTCCTGCTACATCTTTGCATTGTGCTGCCACTTCAAACACAGAGCCCACTTAGCCTCTTTTGGAATACTTCAGATGTCAAGGCTATGAGAGTCCTCTTGGAGCAGTTACAATAAAAGTCTCATTTCAAATACATGCTATTAAACAACATCTTTACAGAAAACTCCCATTAAAATAACCAAAAAAAGTTTTTCGTTGAGAATTAATAAATGTGTTGCAGAGTAACAGGTTCTATATTGAAAAGAGGCAAATATTTGGTATCCCACAGAGAAACTGAGAGAGAACCAACTTATGTCAGTACTTCTGAGAAGAGATAAAAGCATCATCCCACATCTGTGAATGCAAAAAAAAAATCAACCAAAAAAAACAAAACAACCAACCAAAACCCAAATACTGAGTGAAATTGAAGATTAAAGAAATGTAATTTAAAAGAAAAAAGGAAATCAGACACAGGAAGAGCTGTTTGTACAGTGCCAACCCTGCATGAAATGCATCAATGACGGTTATGAAAACCTGCCCAAAATTTTTAATCTCAGGCACCAAACATGCAAAGACTGATGGGTTTTTCACTTTGCTTATGGAAAATTTTCTCACACATAAACATCCCAGCTTAGCTGTGCTCAGTGGGCTCATGCACTCTGTATTTTACAGTTTTGGAGGACTGATCTGCCATGGAAGGCTTTCTTCTAGAGGACAGAAGGAACTCTCCAGCTGCAACCAAGAAGAAGGGAAGGTTGGGCAGGTACCAGGCAAGACCCACCCAAACCTGTCCCAGCCTTTGCTGTGGCTCTGTGCCAGGTGGTTTCTCAGTTCCCATGGTCAAGGAGACAGAGATTGGGGTGGGCAGGGCTCAGCCAGCAGAGGATGAGGGTTCCTGGGCTGGCCTGAGCCTGCACAGCACAGAGCTCCATGGGCAGAGGGTGGTCTGGCACAGAAAGGGCCAAGAGCAAAAACTTGCCTATGAAAGACTCATCAGAGAGGTTTAAAACCTGCTGAGAGGGGCAGGGAGTGAACATCTCGTGGGGACAACTCTCTGTGGATGAAAGGGGCAGTTCAGAGCTTGCAATAAACCCCAAAAACATGGCTGGGTTGAATTAAGAATTGGACTAAAAGATCTGCACAGGAAGAGACTTAATGGACAAGGGCAGAGAGCACTTAAATATTTAAGAATGTTCTTCATAGCTTTGAATTCTAATTAAGATAATTAAGTATTCTAGCTGACATTCTAATAAAGCTTTTTGAATTCAAAGAGCCATTTTCATTTTCTTTTGTTAGCTCTCTGCAGTGAGAGGTTCAGGTATACCCACCTCAAAGCACCACCAGCATCCTCTAGGTCTATTCAGCTCCTAGTTGGGAGAGAAAGGAAGCAGGCAGTGACTGAAAGACAATGCCCCAAGCCAAAAATAAGTCCAAAAGGTCAGACTAGACTTATCACAAGTTGATGTGATAGAAAATATTTGAAATTTTATGTTCAGCACAACAAAGTGCAGTTACAAACACAGCTCAGGAATTAAATGTTGCAGAGCAGGGGAGGCACTTTAAATCTTGTTAGGCTGACAAGCATTTATTATTTTTTCACAGTAAAGGCAAAAAAGCAAAGAGGGAATTTCTCCCTAAGCATCCCCATCATTAACACAGGAGTTAAAAATAAAAGGGCTGCAGGTTTTTCATATGAACAACATTATCAAGGAAGTGTCAGACAGAAGATGCAGGCTGGGGAGGTTGTATAAAGTAGCTCAGCTATGCTAATGGTAAAACTGAGCATCTGTCAGATGCCAAGGATACAAAGACAAGAGTTCTTACTTGCCTTTCTAAGCTACATAGACATTGGCTCCTCAAATTATACAAAGAACAGTGGGTACTAAGTCACTTGAGAGGTTGGACATAACTCTTTGGCCTGTTTCAATAATTTAAAATAATTAAATGCAATTCCCTCACAGGAGCACCATCATGGAAAGCACTCCTTCTGCATTGAGCATTGCTTGCTCTGATGGCTGGAAACAATTCCAGCCCCACAGCAATTCACTCCTACTGTATTGTTTACAGAGAAAAAAATTGCAAGACAGAAGTCCAGACAGCTCACCTTCCTTTTCTGAAGATAAACCCCTTAAAATTACTGATAAGCCCCCAATGGTCTCCACAGGTCATGGGTTAGGCTTGTAAATGGAAACAGTCCTTGCTTTAACTCCAAAGACATCTACTGAGGTGGCCAACTTGCCAGCTAGGATTTTGGTGAGCCCTTCCAGCAAACTGCATACAAGGATGAATCCTCCTGCATACACTACTCAGGGGATATACCCAAAGTATCTTTAAAAAAGGCAAATCTAGTTCAACTACCTTGCTGGCAGCTGGCAAGTCTTTTCAAAGGTACAGCTAACTCTCCATCTTTGGATGGGTAGTTAAGTAATTTTCCTTTATTAATCCAATCCAAGGATAATTAGCAGTCCTGGAAGTTTGGCTTCCCTCCTACAAGCCCCATTAGTCCAGCTGGAAAGGAAACTTGAGATCTCAGCTTAGGGTCATTTTAATATCAGAACATGATTCACTTCTAAAAGGGGAGGTAGACAAGGGAGTCTGGCCTTCCAGTTAATAATAAAGTAATTATCAGGGTTGCACAGAACATTATTCTGGAACTCAAAGGCCTCTGTAAGAAACCACTTAAATGAACAGGGAAAAACATCACCTGACCAACCCTATTGAGTGCAACATGAAGGTTATAATAAAAGTGATCTGCTTATGTGCCCAAAATCACACGTTCTGAAAAGCATTTCAAAGCCTTTGAGACATAACATTTACAATGATAAATGTGTGCCCAGCATGACACCCCACCCAGTCACTGAAATCGTGGGGTTTTATAATGGCATTTAAAGAGCAAAACTATTTTGTTCCTTTCTGAAGTTTGGCTACCAGAACTTTTCTCTGTGGGGAGCAGATAGAGCTGCACAACTTCCAGCAGGTCAAGTCCACAGATTTTAACTCCAGAATTCATGATTTTCCCTCTCCTTTGGTATTTGGCATAATTTGGACAGAACTGAGAGGACCAGGAGATGTGAAAACTGAATATATTCTAAAGCTTTGTCAAAAAACAAATAAACCCCACAACCAGCACCCAGGAGGAGACATGAATACTTGAGCAGACAAGGGACTAATTTCTTCCCCTGTCAGACTAGGTGTGCCAAATAAACTGAGCCCACCAAGAAAGCAATGGGAGCAGGCAGGATGGACACTGCCCACCTGGATGCACAACTGCATGGCAAAAAGCACACCAGAGGAAAGTTTTACACATTACACAGCAAAATCACAATGTACAGCATAAAAAAAGTTGGGGTATAGCTCTGCACAACTCCAGCAGCCACAAATTACTTTTTGTAGCTGTGAGTGTACTCATTCTATGGCAAGGAGAGACTATGCCTTCTTTATTCACTATATGTGATGAAATATTTGCAGAGAATTCTGTGCTCAGCCATCCAATAAAGGCTGACTTGCTCCTTTGTGCTGACCAGCATCAAATTGTCAAATCATGGACACAGCCTCCCACACAAGCCAGCTATCACTGGGGAAAAAAGCTCAGCAAAGCCACTGATCATCCCAGCCCTTCCAATTAATGGGGTAATAGATAAGCACCTCTATCACTTATGATGATTCAGGTGCTGCTCACAGCACAGCCACCAGATAGACCTTCCTAAAGTACTTATGACTGGCTTTTACACTGATAATTTCTGTTTTATGATCTCCAAATCATGTACTTTGTCCCTCTTTCAGTGTTTTCTCCAAAGCAAAGTGACAGCGCTGCAACTTGCAGACAGAATTTGAGACAGATTGGAGAATGCAGTGAACTGACACAAAGCATGAAGCTCATGACAGGCTGACACAAGAATTGAAAGAAAGCTCATTCACTGGAGAAGCAAACAGGTGGATATCTCTACTGGAATTGAAAAAACTCAGAGGAAAAAAATCTGACACAGTAAAACCTGGAGAACAAAAAGGGAGAGCACTCTGAAGGGTTTCAGGAGTTCCAGACACTAAGTCTGAACAAATGACATCTAAGAAAAATCTTCTAACACTTCTAGTCACTTTCTTTGGAGACTGAAATGTTGATTGGGTGAGTTGTCTCCAAGGCCAAGAGGACTGTTTTAAAAACACTTTAATATAAACACAATACCCAGTTTGTTCCAGGTTACATTCATGGGGTTTGTGTCCAGGAATTTGAAACTGCTGTCTTCCAGAAGGGACCCAACTCCTCCTCCTCTGAGAGCACAGGTTCTCCCTGATGTGTTTCAGCCAGGATACTGCTGACCTTGAGTACTGTGTGCAGAGCTGGGCATCACAGTGTAAGGGACATATTAAACTATTAGCATCCAAAGGAGGGAAACGATGGTGAAGGGTCTGGAGGTCACATGAGGAGAGGCTGAGAGCAGTTGGTCTGTTCAGCCTGGAGGAGACTGAGGAGAGAACTCATTGCAGTTACAGCTTTGTGGGGGGAAGACGAGGGGCAGACACTGATCTCTGCTCTGTTGTGACAGTGACAGGGAATGGGAATGGCCTGAAGTTATGTCAGAGGAGGTTTAGGTGGGATATCAGGAAAAGGTTTTTCACCCAGAGGGTGGCTGGGCACTGGAACAGGCTCCCCAGGGCAGTGGTCACAGCACCGAGCCTGACAGAGTTCAAGAAGTGTTTGGACACTGCTCTCAGCAGAGGGTGTGACTCATGGGGTGTCCTGTGCAGGGCCAGTAGCTGGACTCAATGATCCTTCTGGTTTCCTTCCCAGTGAAATTTCAGAAGAAGAAAACCCAGGTGTTGCTAGAAACCAGCTTTGTACCAAACTCCGCTCCCAAAGGTGAAGGCAGTTAAGCTTCACCATGTTTGAGAACCAGCCCTTCTGTCTCAAAGCTGTGCGTTTTACTATAAATCACACATTGCTGCTGGGTCCAAGGGGAGCCTTGCACCAGGAAAGCTTTTCCCCTTACCACTGCATTGCAAAACCCCAGTTTTTATGCCAACATGTCTGAAAATACCATCCAACTCACCTGATGGTAGCACTGGAGATCACTTACTACCTTTGGGTCATTCCCAGATCTGATCTCTCCTTGGGGAAATACAGTAACACGGATGTTTAAAAAGAAGCCACAGGTCAGACAAAGTAATCTAACAGACCTTCTGTTATTGAAAAAATCCAAGTTCTAAGGGACAATACCACAAATTATTCTAAAAGATACTGCTGAGCTTACAAATATAATGATTGAAGTGGATGGTTTGAAGCAAAGGCCAACTTCATTTCTCCTAATTAAAGACAGGAGTTCAGGCACCCCAGTTCTCAGCCCAGGCTTCAATTCTTTACCTCATTTTCAGCAGAAAAATCTGACAAAAGCAATGCATCTTACCAGGAAACGGGTTATTTATTTAACCAAATCAAACATATTAGACTGGCAGGAGGTCAGCTGTAGCTCCAAGCTGGCATGTTTCTGTGGCAGGACACAGTATTTTGCAAAAAAATCTTCCTTGGCCTGTGTGTAATATGGTTTTTGGTGCTTGACCCCAAGCAGAAGCAACCTTAGACTTTGGATTCCACAGACTTGTACAAAAGTCTGCACCCTACAGCATCCTTCACCAATTGCCAAGTTAAATTGCTTTCTCTCAGGAATTACCCTTCCTGGAGGATTTCTGACCAACAGCAATACTGACAATATAATTTTTGTTCCCTTAGTTTGCACATCTAGAAAGCAAAAGCTGAAGAGGCAAACAATGACCTCTGATATACAGCAGAAACAGAAGCAAAAAGGCATCACAAAGCCTCTGAAAGACATGCTGGCACATTATTAGAGAAAGAAGACACAAGAATCACATCTCACAGCTCACCTTGACAAGCTGACAACAAAATCAGTAAAACAAACAAAAAAAGGAAGAAAGAAAAGTCAGAACAAGATAGCTTTGTTTTCTGATTATTCATTCTAGATGTTCCATTGATTTTCTACTAACATATTAACTCCATAAGCACAAAGAAAAACAGTTGGTGTGAGCAGAGAGAATCGAATCACTCAGGAGAGGGACTTACGTGTTCCCTGCTGCAGTAAGAAGTTCTCTTGGCACAAAGAATCCAGAAAACAGTCTCTTTCCCAGGATTTGGCAACCACTTAAAGGCTATTCCAAAATTACTGCAATTATATTTCCAATTTCAATTGCTGGCCCAGTCATCTCCTCATTGCATCTCTGCCACTAAAAGCATTTGGGTTGTCTTAATATTGCCCAAAAGAAAAAAGAAACTGCAGCAAATTATGCAGTAGCTTCATGCCATCTAAAGAGGAGCCTGAATGATACTTGGCTAAGTAGCTGCTAAACTGTAACTATGCTACGTTTACAGAACTTTACAAAAATGCAGTATTTAAAGGACTACAAAAAAAGATTGTATTTTACTCTCACTGAAATATCGAAAGTGGAATGTTCTCTGCTGGAAATGAAACGGTGGGTGTTTGATGGCATATTTTAAATAGTATTCTTCTTTGTGCATGCAGTGTAATGCCACCCAAGGGTGGAGATTAAAAAAAAAAGTCTGCAATTTGCAAGTCCATTTCAAAGTCATATTGAAGACAATGTGAAATTCAGGATAGGATTCTTGAGAAAAATCTCCCTGGAAAATGTGTATGTACCTCAGGGAAGCTTTGGATTTGCTTCCCCACACTGGAAGGCTGTTCTGTCTTTTGACATTTCAATGTTGTTTACTGTTTGCATCTAATTTTGGAATTATTCTGTGGTTTATTACAATTGTGCATCTTTGACTTGCAATAAGGTATTTCTCCTCTGCATCCTCCATGATTTCTAAAACTCTCAGGCTACTTGTCTTGAAACTTTACTGATAGTGAGGATAGAGCAATTATTTTTACAAGGGATTCACCCTGCTGACAGATATTACACAGGTAACTGGTATTTGCACATCCCACCCTGAGAAAAATAGGATTGTCCACTCCAATCTGCTAATTCTGAAACAATCACAAACAACATCATGCTTTTAAGGCTTTAGGTAGTCATCAGCAGGTGTAGGAGGGAATACTCTCCCTTAAGAGACTTCTGGCTAAACAGGTTTTCTCTTTCCTTGGTGTTGCTTTCCCTAAACATTACAGATGGATCTGGGGAAAGAATTTTCCTGAGGTCAGATTCTCTTCCTGGCAAGTGGATATTCAGATTCATCACCAAATCTGATGCCAGAATCTTCCCCTGGAAGGGGAAGGAGGAGCAGGGAAGGCTTCTGTCTTCACTTGCAGTGCATAACGTATCTTGGTTATACAGGCAAGCAGGCACATGGATCTTGCAATCACATCCCACTCACCAAAATGGCTGAGTGCCAGTGATCCTTCCTGTCCTTCTTCCATGGCCACAACAATTTGTACTCACAAGACTGAAATGCTTCATTACCACACTGAAGTCATTAGATTTAATCTAGCAGAGCACCCAAGTGAAAGGAAAAGCAACCACACAGCATATACTCAAGGTCCTTTCTTTTCCCTTTAAATCCTAATTAGTTTAATTCCACTAAATTTTTGCCATACAGGAGTTAGACATGTCTCCTTACTTAGTCTCCTGTGTTTGTCTGTGTTAATTCTCCAAATCTTTATGCTGAATTTGTCTCACCAACCCCAAGGAAAGCTGTGACAACTAACAGGGACAAGAAACTTACAGTTTATACAGCTCAAAGCAGAGATCTTGGAAAATTATGAAACCATAGAAAGGAAAAAAAGGTCTCAAATATTTTATGCTGATACTTACCACTCCACTGTTTTCAGATAACAGAAAACAGTGACAGCAAAGCTCTTATGAGGATATCTAATCCATGACACTGATATGAGCCCCTCCACCAGAAAGGTACAGGCACAGCTGTGTCTCACTTCACTCTGCATCAAGTGGATTTTGCTTCTGGTACAAACGACAGACTCAAATCTGGCTATACCTTGAGTCTGGTTTGTCCAGTTAAATGAAAATAAACATGTATTTTTCACTACAATCGGATGACACAATGCTGGGCTGTTTTTTTAAAAAAAACCAACTCAATATCCTCCAAACATGCGAGAGACAGAAACCACAGTCAGACTATTACTTTGCACTTTGATCAATGCAACTTTCCAAATTCCTTATGCCAACCATTCTCTTTTACACTTGTATTGGGTGAGATTATTAAAACAAAACCAGAAAACTATGATCACAGTTTATGCTCCTAGCTTTTACAAATGATAGGCTGAGGTTTAGCAGTGTAATAAACTATAATCAATAATCTTGCTGCTTCTGCAATAATGCAAAAGCACTATATAGATTGTATCCACATTTCTTAGTCTAAAAATAAACATGTACAAATTAAATAGGATACATCATATATAAGCACATGATTCATTTATGAAAAGCAATTATTTGTGCTGAGAATAGCAAAAGTCCAGTTTGGAGCTAATCAAATAATTAAGAAGAAAGACAAAACAACGTAAGCTTAATTATTATTATTTTAACATGTTAAAAATACAGTCACATCAAAATAGGGTACACAGTTATAAAACTGTTGCAGATGAAATAAGAAAATAGTGTGTATACATTTTATATATAAAAATCTACAGTATTTACTAATGCTGATACATATTTCGGAGCCTCATGTTGTTTGCACAAATAAATTGTACAGCTTTGTTATGAATTACAGAACCATCATTAAACACTGAGATCATTACACTTAGCCACAATATTATATACATACATTTCTAAGCTGCTGTAAGCAATCAGAACTAAAGTAAGCCCAAGTCATATTTATCTTCACAATTTTAGTTTAGGATTTCAGTGTAGTGCTTGGCTACAGTTATGTCGCTGCAGTTTGCAATTTTCAAAATAAAAAATTACCCAGTTATTCAAAATTACATCAGACACATTATATACACAAAAAAAATGTCTTGAAACATACTAAGTAAATGTTACTTCCATTTGTAAAAATTGTTTTACTTCTGTACCTTAAAACTTACAGAGCCAACCTGCAGCAATAATAGGCACTAAAGCTCATTTTTTAAAGGAAAAAAAAATAATATCCACTTCTATGTTTTCAGTTAACAAACCTTAGAGAACAAAAGGGAACAGGACAACCTTCCAAACTGGTGTTGATACCAATGTTTAGTACTTCAGTATTAGAGAAATGTCTCTGTTCAGCACTCCAAGGACCTCTCCTGGCGAGACTCTCCTCTGCCTCGGCTCCTGGCGAGAGGTCAGCGCGCCCTGCAGCTCACAGGACTCCATCCTACATGTGCCACTTCACCTGCTTTTAATTCCACCCTCAATTCACAGTCAAAGAAAGGAAAATACAAAGGAGAAAAGGCTGCAAACACTAATTAGAATTACTTACATCAGCAGGAGTTTAAGGTTCCTGTTAACAACAGTCAGGGTCATTTTAGCGTGAAACACCACGCATTGCAAACCCGACAGCACAGCAGCACACGCCCCATCACAGACAGGAACCCACCAGAAATCTGGGGGGAAAAAGGGCAAAACACAACAGAATCCACTCGACAAAGCTTAAGAGAAGGGATACTGCATACACATGTAGCTCAGGGAGTATCAGAGCAAAGCTCAAACTCCTGCATGCACTTCACAGAGATGCCCAACAAGCTGTGCAATTCTCTGATACCTGTGAGATTTGGCCCTGCAACCAGTTTTAGTCTGACAGCACAGCATGGCAAATAGTGAAGGGTGCAGCACCATTTCTGTATCTGGAATTAGTCTCACTGTGCTCCAGTCTTTTGCATATAGAACAACATTCTGAAGGTAGACTTGGGTGAGAAGGTACAAATTCTCCCCTTTTGATGCACTTACAAAACCCCTAAACACTGCCCTGAATTTAAGCACCATTTCTTAGCCAGATTAGAGAGACATTTTTGGCTTTCTGCTTTTGCCTGCCTGCTCCTTCCTGCTGAGGAAAATGACAAACAGTAGTCAAAGGAGAGGAAATTAACTCCACATATGATTAAATTAATAATCCCAAAGCATCTCTCCTGCCCAGAACAGATACTGGGATGCTGAGGCAGCTGTATAAAAATGACGGAAATTCCCATTCAAAATGAATGGCTTCTCAAATAAATTACAAAGAAAAATTAATATGAAAAAAAAGTACTTCACAAGCTTTGCCCAAAGTTAAATGCATTTAAACTCTTTAGCTCTCTTCCATAGGAGTTTGTGTACTGTAAGTGCACACTCACACAGGCGCACACACACACATCTGTACAGTGCATTAACAATGTCAGTCAAAATAAAACTTTTCAGTGTGTTACAGGTTTTAAGCAGAAGGATTGTAACACAAGTTATTCAAATATATAAGGAGCGACAACAGCATGAACCACATGGTTTATATGAGCTTATTGCTATGTCTATGTGCATTAGATCACTTCCAGTAGCTTCCATGCAAGTCCAAGAACTCTACCAGCTTTCAACCAAAGTCTGAAACATCTCTGAAACCGTGTCATGATTTTTGAACTCACATGAACCATTCACATTTCAGAGAACTGAGGTGGACTACTACTGACACAGTACTGTTCAACTGGTTTTGGTTCTTGCCATTTTACTAAGCATAGCCGGACTCTCAGAGAAGCACAGATTCATGCATAGACAATCCATCAGTTCTGTTCCGATAGTGCTCGGCTTGAGCTGATGGGTTTGGATATTGGTACTGTGGGGAGCCATTCTCTTCAAAGGCTGGGGAAGTCCTGTATCTCACTGGACTATCCACAGAAACAGCAGGAAGACTGCGGTCTTGTAAAGGTGTTGACTGAAAATGCTGGTATTTCTGGCCTCTGTTAAGGTCTTGGCTCCAGGGCTGCCTGTAATGTTCATGTCTGTAGATGTAGGCGGCGTCCGGCCACTTTCTCTCCTCTGGTAAATAATCTGCTGGAGGGATGATGAACTTGACACCAGGGGAGGACCTCGAGTTGCTCGTGTAAGCATCAACAGGAGCAACTTCTGTCTGAGCAGGGGCTGGTGAAAGAGGATTTTGGCGACTGGCAGGATAGGAATTCATTTGCAGTTTATGTGGGGAATAATCTACTGACATAAAAGGAGGGTATGGCCTTCCAGAGGGACTGGGTCGATTCCCATGGTAATGCAGAGGTGCAGAACTTGCATTGCCTATACTGGAAACATGCTTTGGAGAATTCCCATAGTAAGTAGGGGGATTACTATAACCTGGCAGTGGCTGTTTTACATTCAGTCCATGAGATGGACCATCAGACTGAGAGGCATATTTTGGAGACCTGGGTTGTGAAGTGAAGGTGTAATTATTGGGTATTTTTAATGGAGCTGGTATTTTTTCTATTTGCTTTCTTGGACTATTAGAAAATGCTACATGCCTAGGACTTTCTGGATGAGCTCTCTCAAGCATATCTTCAACAAGATTCTCATTCTCAGTTTCATCCTCTGAAACATTGTCATACTGAGATGCATTAGACCCTCGCTTACCTTCATCAGCATCCAAAACCCTTACTTTTTGCTTTACATTCAAAGGTTGCATTTCTCCAGGACTTGGTGGTGGGCCCAAAACAGAAGGGTTTACAGGCCTCCCTTTCACCTCTACAGTGAGTTTCATTGTCTTTTCCATTATTTTTATATCAGATGGTTTATTCCACTTAGGTACAAATTCCCTTCTTGTATTGGAAGCAGCATTAGAATTTTGATTAGCAGCTGCATTATTGTATAGACTCGAGCTGTCTTGCTGTATTGGCTGAGGCTTTTTTCTGGTATCTACCTCATTCTTAGGCAAACTGGTTTGTGTCTCTATTGGTTGAATCTTTTGCTGTTGTAGGGAAGGTTTCTTTTCCACAGAATTAATTCTTTTTCGGTCATTTGGTGAACTTTCTGGTTCTTCTTCAGTGGATGGTCTTCTCTCTGTCTTTGCTGCTTGAGTACCAGTACTGTTTTGTCCATTAAGCATTGGAGTGGAGTTATGCACAGAAGGCAGAGGTCCTGATGGAATCTGCCCCAATGGCTTCTTTGGAAATTCATCTTCTTTACCTGAAACAAGAACAAGAACAACATAAATTCACCTTTGTGCAGAAGCCTTCTTTGATCATCATGCAAGCACAAATAATTAGAAATTAACTGGGCTTCTCTCTGGGTCACCATTCTGCTGAACACCTCAAAGGTTCTTCTATACACACAGATTTTCTTTAGCCTCTCATCCCAACCAGTTTACTCTTTCCTACACCACTTGCAATCACACCAAGCTTTTG
Organism: Muscicapa striata striata; assembly: GCA_030060385.1. Classification (NCBI taxonomy): domain Eukaryota; kingdom Metazoa; phylum Chordata; class Aves; order Passeriformes; family Muscicapidae; genus Muscicapa; species Muscicapa striata. Next base: position 5,926,009 of record JAREIS010000025.1, on the reverse strand, counting down.
CTCTATCATGATGCTGCTGAAAAAACATCCATTTTCCTAGATGACATGTTGGTTACAGTACCTACTCTGTATGGAATCCTCCTCATGTTACATTGAACAAACTATGCTGTCTACTTTAAAAATCTTTCCCAATATCACTCTTTCAGCTAATTGTTTTCCATTCATTCATCCTTTAATGTTCACCTCTAGCAAGCCACACCATCAGCTCCTCCCTCATGTGCATGAAGTTCCCAGATGACATCTTTGAACTCTCACTTCAGTTTTTGGGTGGAGCTCCTTATTAACATCTACCCAATTAAGACCTTGTTCCCTCTAAACACTTTCTGCCTAGAAACTTCACCCTCAGTATTAAAAACCTCCAGTAAAAGGCTCTATACACAGAATCAATTTTTTTCAGTTCAGCTTTTCATCAATACAGAATAACTGAAGCTGCTGACACCAATACTGGCCACATCATGGTTTCAATTGAGTGTTCCATGGAGGAGTTTTGCAGGACACAAGGGCATCATTTACAGAGCAAGAATACGAATGGAAAGTTCTCCCAGACTGGAGCTCAACTCATTGCATCAGCCAGTGCTAAACATCAACGGCGTGGGGACCCAGAGCAACCCACACTGACATACAGAAACAATAAAGAAGTGTTTCATGGCTGGATGCTGCTCACAGAACAATTCACTTCAAATTTTCTACTGCAATCCTTCTCTTTAGCAGTTAATGCCCTTCATAATCACAGCCAAAGTATTTTATCATATCTACTTGCATATAACTTATTTAATTGTGTCATCCATTACTTTCCCATTATAAGAAGAAAAGGTCATGCACTTCTCATTAAATGTATTAATCTAGATTTCATTCATTTGATGTTCAGCATTAAAAAAAAAAACAAAAAAACCCACAAAAGTTTTGAAGTCAGCATTACCAAACAAGTCTATTCACTGTGTATCTATTCATAAAGAGAAGCTTTGTTATAAGGAGGAAAAAAGAAATGGCTACCCTTGCTTAAATGCTATTCAAAATAAGTTATATAAAATGGCTGTTGGTAAAATAATTTTGTTTAATCCCTGCTTTTTCCTAAGGCAAGGACTGTAGAATCTCTTCCCATTTGAGATCAGAGAGTTAGCACCTCACTTTCTAGCTATTTGTAATTTAAATTCTTTTTGTTTGTCTATAAGGGTTCACAGGAGTGAATACACACAAATGCCTCTCCCTGACAAGTGCTGTAGCTACAAGTGAGCTATGTTCATTTATACAGGCATGAGCAGGAGCTCAATCTTTGATGAGTGGTACATGATACAGATACACTGAGGAAAGCCAGCAGCCAAGGTCACTGTTATTTGTTATAACAGCATAACAAACTACCAGCAAGGATCAGTTGCTATATAAACAAAAAGAAAACTCAGAGCTTGAGCCAGCCAGGCCATTGCAGGAGGACAGCAGAGAAGAACACAATGGTGCTGTCACAACAAGATAACTGAATAAATGCATTTAATAGAAACAGCCTAGATTTGCCAAACAATTAAACTAGTGTTTTCTTGATTTTTCTTCATAAGGGCCAAAGGTCATATGGAAACCTACCCCTTGCTTCAGAAATAACTTCAGAATCCTCACTTCACATATAGCACACATAGTGGGGCCAGGTCTCAGCACTAGGCTCCACTGAGTGGCTCTTGGAATTACAAGTTTGATCTCTTTCCATATGGGCCTTCACTCTTCCCAAATAAAATCTGAAACAGGGCTCCCAGACCTGCACCCCCAGCAAGGGAGTGTTCCACCACGGGAAGAACAGATGAGAGGACAAAGGAAGGAGTTGCACAGATGCTGTAAAATAGGTGATTTAACAGCTCTGCAATACACTGACTGCTGCACCAGCCTCTCCAAAATGGCCCTTTAGTCTTTACAAACATGAGTTCACTTTTTGAACTTGCTGCTGTTTGGCAAGAGGCATTTGTATCACTTAATTCCATCTGCATCCTCAAATACACCGTTAGGCAAAGCTGAAGATCTTGTCTCCTGAATAAAAGTAAATTTTGCACATAATGAACATTCCTGATACTTAAACCATAGATTGCAGTGCTTTCAATCTTACTAATCTTGAATAGGAAAAAAGCATGAAGTCTGCATTAAGAAACAATACTTTGGTATGTACAAAATACATACCAAAAACCTGCCATCTAAATCATACTGTACTGATCTTTATGGGCTGCTAATCCATTGATAACCTCCTGATAACCTCAAGGAGATCCAAAGTATTTACGGAATAGCACAGAATATATGGAATACGAAAACGGCTCTGCAACATCGTTAAATTATTTAATTTCTGTCCTTGCATGGAAGACATGTTTTAGAAAGAATGTTTACTTTATTCCACACTTGAAGTTAAAATATTCTAGTCATATATATAAAAATCTGAAGACCAGTTCCTCTGGTAGCTGCAATGCTTCCTTCATTTGCCCAGGGTCATCAAAAGCATGAACTGATTCATTTTCTCCCAGCTTCTACTCTAAAAAAACATCTACAGAGCAACAGGAGATCCTTTAAATATACTTGGTTGCACAGTAAAGGTGGAGTTTTGTGTGAGTTTTTGGTTTTTAATTTCACACACTTAAGGTTTCCTAATTACCATTAAGCTCTAAGAAACCCAAGTGAGAATACTGCAGACATTTTTATTGAATTCTATTGAGGCTGCTTTGTGTCACCTTTCCTTCTCATTCAGGGTAAAAGAACACCCTATAACCAGGCATATGTGGACTGCATGGTCTAGATGATGTATCCTGTAACATGAATCACAGCTGTAAAATGACTCTCAGAGAAATCTTGCCATGTCTGTAGTGAAATTGTTAGAACTCAACATTAATTCACATCCTGAGTAACAAGGAAAGCATTGCAAGACAATATTTGGAAGAAAATCTCTGTATTTTAATAGCATGATACCGTGTTTATAGGCTGGTAACACCAGAGCTTAGTGCTGTCAGGGAAAACAAAACACAGAACAATGAGAACATGTGGAAGAAAGCTCAGTGGGGAAAAGAAGAAATACAGGTGGAACTTCAGCCACAGGACTTCCACAAAACCTGCTTTAACTTGACCTTGGACACAAACAAGTGGCACTGGTTGCTCAGTCACCCACGTCTGCTTGTGGAACTAAGCAAGGCCACACAGCTGGAGCTACCAACCCAGGAATCAAAGCTACCAGTTCCAGTTCAAAGGTGCTCCAACACTGATCACCTCCAGCCATAAAAAGCACTGGGAAGAAAGGAATTGTGTAAGGATCTATGATGTTGCAGCAAAAAGACATCTTGCAAATCAATCACCTTTTAAAGGAAATTTTTGGAAACTGCAAAATGGCTAATTAATTCTAATTGAAGTGTACAGATCATACATAAATGCCCATACACACATACACAGAGTTGCCACTTCCAGTGAAATAAGAACTTAAAAAAAAATCCCCAACAAATAAAAACTCCGGAAGTTCCAAAAAAAGTTCACATAATAAATAAATAAACAAGTAGAGGATAACCAAATTACCACCATGCACGTGACTACAATGGGACACTTTTCAAATGCACAAACAGCATGCCAACTGTGTTTGAGAATGCTTTAACCAGCCCACTACCAGCAATAACAGCAAGAAATCCATGATGCTGCATGCTTTCAGCAAGAAAGAAAGAAAAAAGGTAATAAAAGCAAAAAGCTGAGGAAAAGAAATCATAATGCATAAGCAAACAAAAGAAACCAAGTCACAACAAACATCTCTAGCTGAAGAGGTACACAAACAACTCACCAGACAAGCACATGCAAAAGCACCAATTCCTTCAAGTCCCATTTCTTTTATCTACCATTTTCCCACTCCAAACCTGCCTAAAGCCTCACACACAGCTCTCAACCATCTCCTTTACTACTTCAACTGCACTCATTGTTCAAACTCCTCAGACTTGAGGACAAAGAAATTTTATTTGGATGTTTTAAAGGAAATTCAGTTGAGTATCTATTTGTGTTGTTGATCCAAGATCTGAGTTAATTCACTGTCTGGACATACCTGTCTGACTGAGAAATGAAGAAACTGTGGAATTCTACAAGAAGTACTTTTGGGACAGCTTTTCTATACAATCTGTGATATTTACAGACAAGAATTGAAAGCATTTTGAAACTAGAAGTTAAGACAAAGCTTCCAGTTCAGCTGTGATTGTTTTGACCTGTACAATCATAGAAATGTCCCTTTGTCCTCTGAAGCAATCTGGGCAATGAGATTTCTTCCCAAGTTGCCAGTATTCCTGTGAGATATGGATATCTCTCTCATCCTTCTAACCTTCCTTCCTTCAACAGAGTAGGTTTTTAGACAGTTTAGTTACTGGCTTTTCCTAAAACATGCACTATAATAGCTTGTATCAGAGTTTACAGAGCAGGAGCTATAGATTTTTCATTTTTCTTTTAAAAGAAAGGTAGTGATTTAGTTGGCTTCTATGCAGAATAGCATAAAATAGGCAAACAACAAAGGAAATAGGGTGAAAAATGGGTGAGGAAGGAGAGCAAAGGAAGTAGAGGGAGACAATTTAAGTAAAACAAGAACAATCAGGTGCTTGTTTGTTGTTGGCAAACATATTCCCTGACACAAAAAGGAGTAAAGCAAATATGAGCAGATCTGACTGTTCTCCAAAAAGGAAATACAAGCCATATGAAAGAAAGTTTGCCTCTTGACTTCCTCCTGCTCAAACAAGCCTTGGCCACCACCCAGTGGAAGTCGATCTCCACTGCAAGACTTTTACAGATAATTGCTTCAGGAGGCACTAACAGCCTCGTGCATCGAGCAGCAGACATATAATTGGAGTAAAGTGCTTTAAGTGCTCTCTCCGGTGAATAACAGTCTAGTCCTTAATTTCAGCACCAGAATACATGCACTTTGACTGTTCTAACACAATTTCCAAGGATGGTAATGGTCATAAAAACAACTCTTAAAATGACATCTTGAAATTTTGTGTTTATTTTCGATCAGTGACATCCCATCTTCTTCAGTTTACAAGTCCAAGAGAATTTTAAAGAAATTTAAGTGCCTGCACTAGAAGCTCAAGCTGCTGTCTGAAAGTCAACCTCTGCTCCTCCTTCCTTTATATGCCATCATTGGCAAAGGAGTTGCTAAATGAAATACTGCTGGACAACTTGAAGGGAGAACTGAAAGCACTGTTTGCCTCTCTTGCAGCTGTGTCACTTTTATAGTACTTTGACAGTAAACATCTACATTCAGATAAACAGAAATCTTAACAGATTTGGTTATTAGCCAGAAGATACAGGTGACCAGCTGCTTGCCTGTAAGGTGCCCTTGCAAAAAAACAAATTTCTAAAATTAACCACTGCTTTACATTCCTAATTCCACATTTCTTCCAGAAAATATGATTCCTTGAAAAGTCAGTTTTAAACAGCAATATGAACAATGACCAACACAACTATCTGGATCATGTGTTTCAAGATCATGCAAGTTTTAAACAACATAGATCTTTAAATGATGCAAAGCCGAAGTCTAAAACTGCTAAGGATATATACTAACTATATTAGCATAACTCCACATATTATTTTAGTTCATAGTATTTCAAAGTAGTTGCATCACACAAGAAACAAGGCAGAAAAAACAGTTTAGTTGATTAAAGCATTAAGTGCATTGTCTGAAATAGCTACTTGTGTATTCTTGAAGTACAAGAGAAAAATCCAAAATTCCTCTGAAACAAAACACAACCAAAGACAGACACCATCAGAAACAGGAAAGTCAAGCTGATTTCCATATTTCTATTGCTTTGGCTGTCAAAAGACTCATTAACAGGAGAGAACAGACATTATTTAATAGATTACTTAAGTAATATACATTTCTGCACTATCACTGATGACTGTGTAAAATAGATCATTGAATAAAAGATACTACTAATAAATTTAATAACACATAACTTCAAATATAAATATTAAATAATCATTTTAAAATTTATGGCAAATGCAAGATTCAAACTTTGCTAGTTTTCCCTGAATACAGAAAAGATTGGGAAAACTAGAAATGCAGTTTAAAGCTGGTGTTAATGACATATGTAGATTCCAAATTTGCCAATATTGCTTTCAAATTAAGGTACAAAGCCTTTTTCTTTGATTTAAGGCCTTCAGCTGCTGCAAAGTCTATTAAACTTTCAGTCATAAAAATCCAGCCCAGGACCCTCCTGCCCACCCTTTTCAGGACCCTTATATTAAAACACAGGTGAGAAACTGTGTCAAGAGCAGACCTGAGGGGCTTCAAGCCTTGAAGGTGGGCCTGGCTATCTTGTTCACAAAACACTGGATTAATAAAACTGTTTTCAGTAACATATTTTTAATATGGAACTTTCACTGGTAAGCATTCTGTTTATTAAAGTCAGACACTATAAAAATCTATCCATATATAAATATTGTTTATTAAGCATTGCATTATTCATGTAGTCCTACAGGAAAAAATTACAGCAAAGCTAGAAATTCTATCCATATCCTGTGAGCATTACAGAATTTAGCTGCTGTTTTAAATAACAGACAAGGAAAGAATTTGCATCTAGGAATTTTGGAAATCAGTGGTATACACCAAGAAAATTCTTCTCATTATAGTCTTAACATCACACTTGAATTAAGGGAGAGATTATTGAATTTACATTGGATCTGGCTCCAGGAGAACATGTAAAGCCTCACAGATTTGGGTGAGAGTGCTCTTCAAGAACCAGCTGTGGTGTGGACATCCTTCATCACATTCCAGCCAATCCAGAAAATACCAAATGCCTTTTCCTCTTTTTGAGGCTATGTCAGAGAGGTACCTTCAAGGTTCTCTGTACAGCTGGCACAGCCTACCTTCTCCAAGGTCTCAAAAACCACAGCTCCCAGTAAGAAGTGTGCCTATCACACAGGCCCCTCTCTCCAGAGCCATGGGAATAGAGGGATGCCCACCCTGGATTGTAGGAACAGCACTGGAGCTGCAAACCACCCTCTGGAGGTTGTAGTTGCCAAGTATGGACTACCCTACACTGGGCACACTCAACTAGAAATCAGTACAGAAAGGAAGAAAAATCCATGGCTTTCTTCATGCAAAACAGCACTGGTATTAGCAAAAACAGTGCCAATCACTGACATTCAAAATTAGCAAGATCCCCGAACACTCATGTCTTCTGGCTGGACATTTTAAGGGCTTTGACAGTGAGAAAATGTTAAACAAGTCCCTTCCTTCTCTGCTCTGAAGGGAACAAGGAGCTCCTTAATTCAGTGAGAGAAGCCATGGAGGAAGTGAGCCAGAGAAAGCTACATCAGACATAAATAGACATCCACTTTAAAGTAACACAAAAGTTATTACCTCTTTTAATATCCTACTGCAGCTTACCCTACTAGGGCAGGAAAATCTATACAGCCTAACAAAGGATGCCAGATGGAAAATTCCACTGAGCTTAATTAGCTCACTGCTATTCCTGGATGACTGATACTGATGCAACTGCAAGATGAAGATTTTTTTTTTTTCTTTTTCCTAACACACATTTTTACTTTAGTTCTTTAAGGTGTAATTTTTGCTCAGTGTAGAAAAAAAAGTACAAGATACGAAGCAGTGCTTTGATTTCAGCTGAGAAAACTAAAATAAATATTATTTTCTCAGGCTACAGTGAATATTTAAATGAGCAGGCTGGCATTTTTTGTGGCTATATATATATGTGGCTACATATAATAGTTTCATATGTTTTAGATTAAATTAGAAGATGAAGAGTGAAATTCAAGGAAGTAAAGAGAGTAGGGCCAGACAGACATTTGCATGGGGGTTGCATGGCCAGGTTTTGGCAGCCCGTGGGAGGGACCCCACCCTGGAGAAAGGGAAGAGTGTGAGGAGTCCTCACCTCAGGAGAAAGAAGCAATGTATGATGAACTGAGCACAACCCTAACTCCCTCTGCTGCTGGGAAGGAGGAGGTAGGAAAAAAACGAGAGTGAAGCTGAACTCACCAAGAAAGGAAGAGTAGGGGAAGGTTTTTATTAAGATTTAATTCTCACTGTCCTACTCTGATTTAATTGATAATAAATTCAGTTAGTTTCCTCAAGTCAAGTCTGTTCTGCCCAAGATGGCAATTGCTGCATGATGTCTCCCTCTCCTTCCAGAAGTCTTGTTTTGTTTTCTCTCCTCTGCCCAGCTGAGGAGGGAACCTGGTATCCTACCAGAATCAACCTGCCACAACACATGAGCAAAGCTGAATGTCTAGAAAATGTTCAGAACCTGAAAAAGAATACTGCTTGAAGATAGTGATTAATAAAACCAAAATTAGGAGATTGCAGAAAATTTTAAAAAATAAAACCAAAGGCTTATTAAATTCATATGAAGAGCAAATGAGGCACCCTCACTCAAGCAGAGATAAGACAAATCAGCTAGATTCCCAAGGATTAGGATGAAGGCATTTTATTTTAAGTCTGTGAAAGGTTAAATAATGTTCCCTTCTACCCCTAGCAAAAACATACCACACAGAAATGATTGCCCAGGTTAATCTGAAATCAAAAAGGAAAAAGCTTCAGCACCAAATTCCAGCACCAAAATATACTTCACTTTGGCTTTGCTCTTCCTGTTTTAAAATTAAACCTTCTCATTCATGTTCAGGCGAAGAAACTCAACACACAAAAGACATTCCATTACTGATTTTTCTTTAGCTACCAAAATTAAGAACCAATATGGCCCAAAACACTTAGCATGCTGTCAGCTCACTGTATCAGAAGTTACACCTAAGCGTGCACTCTGTGAAACCAAACAACTGCATCCCACTGCCAGAGTGTCTCAGGAAGAAGACACTGTCACCATTCCTTACTGTTGGTATCCACAAGAAGACTCAGTGAGTCTCACATTTTCTGTCACAAGGAGGTGACTCTTATGTCACCTAAATACTCCTTAAATTTTCTAAGAAAATCCAGAGTATTCTCAAACAAACTTTCACTTGAAGGCATTTTATGTTCTACCAAAACAAACGCCATAAAACAAATAAGTTAAGGACAGACTTTCTGCCTTCTGCATCAAGAAAACTTCCAGTAAAGTCCATATTTTCCACAGAAAAATCTCAATATTACTTACATGCATGTGATTTTCTAGGCTGGAAGATACACTACCTCCATCAAGTTGCTAACTATAAAAATGTTTCCCAGTTGTGTTTACCACAATTCCAAGTGGAACTTTTCACTGATAAAATTTACTTTACCACGTCCATTAAAAAACCCATGTGTGTACAAACAACTGAAGTTGTTGGGGTAACCCAACCCTGATGGTTCAAACATTACCATGCAGAACTTTGTATTTAGGATTGAGCAGACAGGACTCCTATGATCTATCTTCTTGTAACACGCTGGGGTGGAACTGATGCTAAAGGACACAGCTACTCATATCTGTCCCCCACTGCACAACAGGCCTGAGCCAGCACCTGGCTGAAGTGTAGGGATAAAGAGCAACTTCTTCTGAAGAGAAAGTCAAGACTGAAACTCAGCTTGGGATAAAAAGGATGGAGAGATGGTAGAATGGGAATGCTGTGGTGAGAAAGGGGAAGCAACAGATGAACAGGCAAGAGCAGAAAGACTTAGACCCATTGTGGGTAGAAGAAATCTGCTGGACAGATTGTACTGAAATTCAGAAACAGGGCAAAACATAGGAATGGAAAGCAAGAGAAATGGGAACTCTTGAGAAGAATCAAAATAAGAAACAAATATACAGAAAGTGTTTGTACTCCATAGGATCAGATCTGAAAAAACAGGTAAAACACGTATTTGCTTTTGATGAGGAGTTCTGGCACAGCCCAATACTGCATGCAATAAATATTGTCAACAGAAACAGAAAAATTGGGTTAATTAATGAAAGAACAAATTATCACAACAATGCTACACACAGGCAACCTTTATTCTGACACTTCTTAACTTCTGAAAGCTAACCATAGCAACTTTAAATTCTGCCATGTTTGTAATTTTTTAAAAAAAATATTTTCTCTCATACTTTTTCTGCAATTAGCAAGGATAAAGTAAAAGGACTCTGAGTGATCTCAAGAAAAAGTCTAATTAAAGACTATGGAGACAGGGATAGAAAAGGTAATAGAATCTTAAGAGAAAGAAGAGATCCTATACATTTCATAAGTAAGGTCACATGAAACTATCTCTTATCTGCAACCAAAAAGCACAAAAGCTAAAAAGAAATAATGAAAACTATTCCATTAAATACCCAGCAAGTCTGTCACTTGCAAAATCTTAAAATTCCAGATTTGACAAACAGAAGCATCTATTTGACCTGAAGTTTGGTCCATCTAATCAATCTACAAAACAGTCTGGATTCTCAGACAATGTAGTGTTTCAGACACTTTGAAACCTTGGTATTTGATCCTTTATCTGAAAGGTTTTATAAATTAAAGTTAATGAAATTTCCAGAACACGGCATTTTTCACAGTGCTTTGCCATTACCTTAAAAACAGTGAACAAAACACCAAAAAAAGATTAAATTAATGAAAGGAAAAGTTGTGATTTTGCACTGTGAAATATTTTTGGATAAAAACTCCCCAAATCTATGCAGTGATGAAGAAGAAAATATTTGCACAGTTTTCAACAGCATTAATTAACATTTTAAAAATTACCAATGTGTGAATAACTCCAAATATCTAACTCTGCATATGTGCAAGTTTCTTACCAGCTACTGGTAAATCCAGCTTTGCTCGTTTCAATTCTGATATAGAATTTTGGAGCTGCTCTATTACAAAGTCATCTTCATAGAAGAAATCCTTGGCTAAAGTCTCCTGCAGAAATTCTACAAGCTCTTCCATTTGTAATTTCATCAGATGCTCTATATAAGAAGAAAATATTACATTATACATTAAGATATCTTGATAATGAACACTCAAAAATGTACTTTAGTCATGAGGTGCTTTTGTTTTCAATGTAGAATGAAAAACTTGTTAATTAGGCAGACAACAGATTTCTAAAACCAGAGGTCTAAAATACATTAAAAATTCACTTGCAAGTCACCATGGAAATCCTTTCTATACTTATTCTTTACTTAGGATGGTGTTTTACAAAAAGGGTCATCTTCAGAAAACTAACTACAAGTCACCCTCCGTCAGCCTTCTCATGTCCAACAGCTTCAGGTTTTCATTTGTCAGCCTGCATCCTCAACTTACAACCACTGCTGTGGATCTGTACAACATGTATCATCTCTCTTACCAGGAGTTCTGAAAAGCAGAAAAACATTTTAAAAATTGCTATTTACAGCACCCTCATTCACAACTGAATTAACTCTCAATGAAATGATGATGGCAGTTCACACTTCAGAACTGCCGCTTCAGGCTCTCTGAAAATTCAGGTCATATTTTGAAAGCCATTTTACAGTTACCAGATTATTTTTCTTTCCCATTTTACACAGCAGTAAGGCCATGTTGCAAGGCTGTAATTGGAGACCTTTGTCTCTTTTTTCATCATTTGTACGTCATCAAAAGTTTTAGAGGTAAAATTTCTATATGGAAACCATTTAAAAAAATGTTTTGGTGCTGTAATAAAAATGCCATTGGCATGTGTTCCACAATGACACTGACTGAATAGCTATATCATGCATGTTTTTGAGGGTAGACAAGAAACTGGAAAACAAATCAGAATCTGTCTTCTGCCAGCCCTCTCATCTCCTCTGTTGCTGTGAGGTTCTCTCAGTGTTTGATCATGGAGGAAGTTGCTGTGTACTTGCTAAGCAAGCAAATCCACACTCAGAATTTTTCCTCAGGTCTTCCCATTAAAAGAGTGGTGAATAAAAAAAAAAAAAAAAAAAAAAAGTATATATCTATTCCCAAATACAGAAGAGAAACCAAAATGTTAAGCCTAATGATTTGCCTCTGAATGTTTAGCTTTCTCAAGTGCAATAATGTAGAAGGTAACCTGTTCCATTTTTCAAAGTTGTTTATGAACAAACTAATGAAAGCATCCCAGTGAGACAGTGAGGTAGCATCACCACAGTTCAAGAAGGATAAACTAGCAAGGAAATTATAACATTGATTCCCACACAGACCTCTGCATTTTCATAAATGACTTCACTCAGAAAGCCAAAGTCCCCCAGGAGGAGTGTCTGAGAGTCAAGCTACAAGGTGTCATCCTTAGAAATACTCAAATCTATTTAGAAGACAACATCCACCCTCAAAAGCTTTTTGGGTCCTTGGAACTTAGGATGCCAAGTCACTTTGGGGAACCAGGCATAGATGCTTTAGACAGTTCTGTTCAAAATATCAAATTTTACTTTACCCAAAGTCAAGAGATGAAGGAGAAGGTCACACAGACAGGCTAGAGAAATTCTGGATTTTAATTACATTCTTGACAAACAGTGTTATAAAGTGACATAGACTGGTGATTTTTTTGTTGCTGAGGTATTTGCTGGTAATTTTTCAGCTTTTAGTGGCACAGTCTTGATTCTTTGTGTGCTTTTTTGATTAATTTAAATCCTGTGGGGGCTAAGAAGCTATTTCCAGACCATGAAACAACTACTACACTTTTCCCCATTCTTTAGTCAGTAATACAAATGAATTCAGGTCCAAATAACTTTCTTACTCTAATAAACACTTCTGTTTGACAATCACACTGTACTGGGACCAGCTGAGATGGAGTTAATTTTCCCCACAGTTGCACTCCCAGTGCTGTGCTGTGCACTGGTCTCTAGAAAGGCCCATTTTGTTTTCTCCTTCCCCCAGTCCTGCTGAGGAGGGGAAGGATAGAGCAGCTTGGTAAGCACTAGGATCCAGCCAAGATCAGTCCACAACACACACACATTAATAAAACAAATATTTTTAACTTTTTGTGCATGAGGAATGAAAAATATCTGTCAGGAGCAGCATAAGGCACATGGGAAACTAAAATTTTCACACGTTAAGGTCAAACTACACAAAATGCAAACAAAACTAGCTGAACCCCTGTTTAGGTTTCAAATGTTTGACAGATTTCTTACTTCTGTGCAGTTTCAGAATTGTGTAAGACATAGCAGTGAGAATCCGCTCTCCTTCAAGTATGTAGATATCCCATATCCTGAGGCTTAATGTAAAGGGAGTCTGCAATGACAGAATCAGCAATGCTGTGAAAACAGTCTGCCCCAAGTCACAATTAAAAACTGCAACAGAAAGAAAAACATACTCACACGATCAAGAAAACACTGGAAAAACCACTTGGTTGTGTAAAAGCTGGTGGGCATTTCCTGGGAATCCTGCAAACAACACAGAAGTTAAAAAATACCTTCAGAAGTCCAAGTAATGCCTTGCACTCTCCATGAAAAAAAAACATTTTCCCCTGGAGGCTCATATACTCTATAGTCACTATAAATAATTAAGGTAACTATGTAACACAGTGTTACTTAAATCCAACAGATGGAATTTCTGGTTTTCATAAATTTTCTTCATCAATTTCACCACCTGAAAAACATACACTTGGAGGTGCTGAAGTATTAATACATCCTAGACTTTTATCATGTTCTTGGGACAGAGGTAGCAGAGGACAAAATCCTCTCTCAGGAAAATAAATCAGCATTCTGGAGCAACCCAGGTTCAGGCACTGGATCCATTAAGTCTTTCATTTCTCTGTAGCAAGGCTGAAAATTCATGTCCAAGGCTGAAAGAACTTCATTACAAAAATACATATCCACCAGAAATGATTGTAAAACAACCAATTTTTTTGACCACTGGGCCTCAAACAGGATGTAGGCTGATAAGGAATTTTATTTCTTGATTAAGGGGCCTAATTTCTCCTAGAGCACAGATAATCCATGAGGTATGACACCCAGTCAAAGATGGCTAAAGCTTCTTTGCAGCTTCATGGAGCTCTTCAAAGTCCTTTGCACAGTCAGAAGAAAAGCTGAAGTTAAGAAATCCTGAATTTTAACTGGGGGATAACATCGTATTCTATGCTTGCCAGATTTAGTTTCTCCAAAAATTATGGACCAAATTCCAGAACTTAGTTATATAACCACTGAATAAACAATGGGTCAAATCCCTTTGGTTTATGTGCAGGCTTTACTTTTGTCTTTCAGGAGTTAACATTGGCTCATTTTAGTGACACGCTCACAGGAAATGATGATGAAAAAGATATTGCTACAAATGAGCATCTCTTACACCATCTTTTAAGAACTGGAGATGGATTCTGGCAGTACCACAATGTACTGTAAAAGGAAATTCTTGATGCCTACTGGAAAAGCATTTTTCTCCCATCAGAAAATTAATGTACATCTTAGAATAAATATAGCCAATATTAAAAAAGGGCACGTTATTTTCTATTTAAAAGCATTAGAAGAGATAAAACTCCACTGTAGCTTCACAAAAAGAAGTATTTTTAAAAGACCATTACCCCTCTTACAAAGGTTATTTTTTAACAGAGATTAAAACTGGTTACTCCTAAAGTCACCTCTGTCCAGAGATGAACCACAAAGCTAAACATACAAAAAACCCCTGATAAAATGTTCTAGCATCAGTTTGCTTACAGAATCTCACACAAGGCCAAATAGAAGAGCCCCACATCATCCTTAACTCAGAGATACCAAGTGAGAAAGACACCCAAATCACTCTTAGGATCCAATTTTATCATAACTTTGTCAAGATGCACCATAACTTTTTCTATAATGAAAACAACAGCACTTCTGCCTCTTAAAACCTTGCATTTTTTCCTGAGGTTTGAGTATTCTTGATCTAGTGGGTTCAACTGAACTGAAACAAGGTAGAAAGCTGTAAATTACCATTGCTTGTATAGAGAAATAAATACTTACCAAATGCTGCTTAAGTTTGGACAAAAATTTCTTCAGTATTTTGTCATGATGTTCCTGAAACCTCAACAGTTTTGGAAAACCAGGAATAAAGAAACCTAAGAAAAGAAGTTGACCATTTAACAGGTGTCTGTACTATAAAATGACACTAAAAAAAGCCATTAAGGCTCCAAGAACATTATCCTTCTATAAGATCACTGGATCTGAATAGATATTCATAACAATATTTTGATGTCTCTATACAGATATGCACCTACTCCTGCCTGAATAGCTACAATCAATATATTCCCTTAGTGACAATTATTAGATCAGAATGACAAATGACAGCAGATCCATCAGTCCTACATTAGTCAAACCAATATATGATCGTGTGGAAACTGTATTTGTAACTATTCCTTAAAAGAAAACCAAAACAAAGAATCACAACCCTCACCCACCAAAATTTAAATTATAGCCCAGAAAATTCATGATAGAAGGGCAAACAGCATAGGTATCTACTAGAACTGTCTGCATTGAAGAAAAGACCATAAAAAAGACAAGAGGAATATTCTAGCAATATCATTATATCCTGTAAGTAACAACTGTGAGCTCACACAGCTGAAACAAAGGGCTTAAGAAACATCATTTAATTGTTTTAGTGATTACACATGGAAAAGGCAAACTCTGAGACTCCCCTTCCAGCTGAGGTATCTGCTAAGTTATAAAAAAACTCCAATATAATTTAAGCAGTATGAAAACTGGAAGAACAAGGACAGACTCGTACCAGCCACGCAACTTTAAAAAAAAAAATTACTAAAGTCTCGAACCAAAAAAGCAAAATCTTTCTAGTTACCAATTGTGCAATTCAGTGCACAGTCACTAAGACACAAGAGTTACTACCTCAGATAGAGGTTTAGTATCTCATAGATACAAATGCAAATTCTACAATACTAAATGTCACGTTGCATATTAGGAAATTTTAATAACACAGGTAAGGCATTTGGTTTTTTTCTTACTGTAAACAGTGACAACATCAAAGCTAATTAACCATCAACAATAACAATAAAGTTTTTTTTTCCATGGAAGGTTGCTCTTTCACATTTACAAACACCAACTCATTATCTTGAATTTTTAAGACTACAGAAAGATCAATGGAAAGAGTTTCCAAAAAAGCAAACTATTTTCAGGGTCAGATGTCTGTTTTTTATCATTCATTTAGAGACTTCACATCATCCATACAATATGAAGTACCAGAGAGGCCAAATTCATCTCTTGATTTCAAGTAGTTTTATACTAGAAATTAGTCTGGCTAATGGGCTGCACCCAAAAAGTATTCCAGGTTGCTGTATCACAGGTAAAAGTGAAGAACATATGAAAAACCTTATCTGTGGGGAGGAGTTTTTTAACCATCCTAATCTTGCCAAAATTTTGGCAATTTGATAATTCTAATTGAATTACTTAGCCCACCCCTATGATTTCCCTAAGGAGATGCCCATTTCAGAGAACTATTTGATGGTCAGTGGCATCAAATGCAAATATGAAAGTTTTTCTTCATGGATACTGGCAATTTGGAATTGAAATTACTCAAGCTTTATAAAGAGTTGACAAACTGTGCTTTAAGCTACTTTGCTCAAAGAACACGGAAAGTGCAAACTGTAATATGTAATCAGTTAAGTCAGTTTTAAAGTTTCTTTTCCAGAATCCACAGTGATATTTACAGATGCACAGTGACATTTAAAACAGATGCATTCAAGGAATCACAGGAAATCCAGGTAGGACAGGACTTTTGGAGATTATCTGGTCCAACCTGCTGAAAGCAGCACCTTAGACTAGTTGGCAACATTTAATAAATGACAAATTTGGAACATATGAGTTATAATTAAAATTTTATCAACATATCTATGAATGCAAACTTGCCTTACAGGCACTGCCAAGGCAGTTTCAGTGTGTATAATAAAGCTGTGGCACAATGGTTCATATGCTCTGTGGAGAAGCTCATCAAGCCTTGGGCTACTCAAAGCTCCTTCCTTCCCTCTCATATCACTTGACAGGAGTGTGACAGGAATAAAGGAGGGAAGGAGGGAGGTCTGCAACAGCCCAAGCAATGAATTTTCCTGTGTTTATCCTCTTGTTTATCATGCACATGATTTGGTAAATATGGAACTGATTTTGACTTACTTCCTCCAAAACATTTAGAATTTTCTGTGAGCTTTGAGGAGCTCAATATTCTATAGGGCTGCAGATGCACAGATTTGGATTATTATGAAATCTACAGATTTTTTTGTAAGATACTTTTAGTCTGTGTTTTCACTGTGTAAAGCTCCACAAAAATCTCTGACATTTGATGAAATCAAAATTTAATTTATGACATTAACATCAGATCACACTTTTTTTCCTCCGCTCCCCCCAGTTGGTAGCTTTGCAGAACTGTAAACAGCAAATTAACAAACTATCCCTTTGTTTTGGGGGTGGAGAACACCCAGAACAATGAAAAGCCTGGGAAGGAAGACTGAGAAAGATTCGTGTCACAGAATGAGAAATTCTTCAGCAGGGAAAAGCACCTAGAGCTCGTTGGAAATTTGCTAAAAAGCCCAAGTTCTGGATGACATTTACTTTTGCAGGCTTCCAAGAACCACAGCTTTTTTGAACCACCAGAACTGTAACATCACAAAGGTTCTGGAATTCCTGGAGTTGTTTCATACCAATAGCCATGGAATATGCATCAATCATACTAAATCTGGTATAGAAAGAGAGAACTACCAATAACATAAGAGCAACAATACCATGAGAGCAGGAAATTCTGTGTGAGGTAGAGATAAAACTGAGAAGCCTGAAGTTCATGCCTAGACACAAGTCCATTTTTTACTGGAGATTCCTGTCCTGCCAAATGATAGCACAGCTGCAGTATTATTTAACACATTCTGTATGAGGTTTCTACTACTATTTTATTACTATATAGATGTCTACATAACCAGTTTTCAATTGGTTACATTCCCTGAGAGAATCAGAGAAGAGCAAACCATCTGATTTTCATTAAGAACTACTTGAAAGCCATCACATATAAAAATCATTACTCTCTCTCATGGATGAGAGCTCCAGTAACATCCAATACCTCCCCCAAGTATAAAACTCCCATTATGCTTTATTTTTGACCAATCAGAACAGAATAGTTTCATTTTCAAATAATTTACAGTTTAAATAGGACAGCTTGAAACCTAAGTACACTGACATGAAACTCCATACCGTGCATAGCATGCTTTGGACCAGAGAGAAGTTTCACCAAGGCCCAGAAGGCATCTTCTTCATTCATGAACATCAGGAGCAAAGCTGTGATGTGGCTCATTCCCTGACAATATCCAACTTCCTGAAAATCATACAGTGGAAATATTAAAATGCTGGAAACAAAAGCCTCATAGCCATGAGCTTTTAGCTTTGCTGAGTTAGTAAAGGAAAGATGATGTCTGTCCCGATGGCAAAGCTTCCCACCAAACACACTTTGTATTTAAACATTAAAAATATTGATAGATAGAAGGGATGATGCACAACCCTCCAACTGAAAAGTAACTTGAAGTATTGATTGCTCATTAGAACTCACTACTGATGAACAAAATCCTTGGTCAATACTAATATTTTCAAGCTACTGTATCATCTTTTTGTTCAATGGTTGCATTTCTCATTTAGTTGTAAATTGGGGGGGAGTGGGGGGGCGTTGGTTATGGAAGGTGAAAGTATCTGGCTTTGCTGAGGGCACCATCTGCTAAACACAGGGATTTTTCAAGAGTGACCTGTAATTATAAACTTGCTCAAGTTTAGCAGCCCAATAGCAAGCAACTGTAATAAACCCAAAGAAAAAATTTATTGTTCCAAAACTGAACTTGAGTACTTCCTCTGCTATTAATTTTAATTTTATGGCAGGAACCAGCTGTCACTATCATTTAGCTGCAAAGATAACCCCATCAATAAAGTATTTGTGAGAACAATTAATTGTTGAGTAAGTTCTTTCAGGTTTATAATTTCTTAGCACAACTTTGTTCTAGAGATAAAACCAAAGCTTAAGAACTGCTACACATTGAGGAAAAATACAACAATAGAAGTACTAAATAAAAACTTCACTATAATATTCTCATCATTACACTTTGATGATTGATTTTACACATAAATATTCATGCAATTTGAAAATACCAGTGCAATGTTTTATAGGAGGTATAAAAGGTCAGACAGAAAGGTTACCTTTCCTAGAACTTTGAAAAAATCCAAACAAACCAATATTTAATTCAAGTAACTGCTTTAATTGCTCTTTCCTGCCCTAAAGTTAACATATTTTATATTGACTTCTGGGGAGTTACTGGTGGATATAGAATAGAAGATGCACAGAAATGTTCAAAATGGGCCCAAGGAATGAAGGGACAGTTGCATTAAAACCACAGTTAAATGTGGACACAAAGACATTTCTTTTTCTTCTATTTTTAGCATACAGCCAAAAGACATTACAAAATACATAAGCTTCTAACCCTTATATAGAGTCTGGAAACTCCACTCTAATAAATCCCCATTAAGGACTGCAGCCAAGACCAAGGGCTTATGTAAAGAAGATGCAACCTTTTAAACTAATTTCAAATTTTTAGAACCTTTCAGGTTATGAAATGCACCTGTGGACTCCAACATTCATCTTTCTGCAGCATTTTCTGTCCCATCATTGAAATGAAAGACAGGCAGGTAATACAATGGGGGAAATATCAGTCACATAACACTCCAGCACAACAGAAATTCATTATTCTTATTAGTCACAATCCTTGGCTTCAGCCAAATTGTAAGCATAGTTCAGTCTGTCCAATAAAACTTGCATTTCAGATGCTTTATTTTAACTTCAGCTCAAAATATGTCAACAAATAATTTATTTCTATGTACTACAAAAGGTTTCTGAAATGTTTGTTGGTTTTTACAGGGAGAAAGAGATGCAAATTATTATCTTACAGCACATTCAGAGAAACCAGATTTAAGTGGGAAGGAACACAGCTTACCGTATTATATATGGAATATGCAGCTAAAACATGGAACAAAGATTGTTGCCTGGAGAAATAACAGCAGAAAATGAAAAAAAAAATAGTGTTATCTTTTGTAAAAACAGAAAAACATAGAAGTAATGAACTAGATTTTGGAAGCGTTTTCCCAATACAGAACATTTTCCCACTAAAGAACAGGATAAACCACACTTCACAATGATAAGTGCTTCTGATTTCAAGCCTATTTTGTGATTAGCACCTTTATGATGTTTTACATGTTGAAATGTTTCAAAAAGTACCAATGTACTTTTGAAGAGATTGGTGGCACATCATCATTTTTACAGACAGGTAATGTGAAACATTGCATGGATGACATTTCAAACACTGATTTATTCTGAATGCCAAAATTTAAACTCCCCAAAGCTGATTTCTGTGCTTGCAGAACACTAACAGCTGTTACTGATTCCAAACAGAGATGTAGAAGTGAAGATGTGAAATACACAAAGCAGCCACAAAGGTGTCTTAATCTTGGCACTGAAATTAAAGTCTGCTCTAGTGACTGCTACTGTCAAACTGAAGAAAAACATTATTAACTCTGGCTCAGCATCCTGTGCTCAGCCCTCTGTTGATCTCTGGGTACTTCAGAGCTAGAATTACAAAGAGCTTTGTAGGTCCCTTGCTTTCTGTAAAACACTGTAACTTGTGAAGGTAGTAATGGTGGAGAGCTCTCAAAATCAACTTTTAAACTCACAGCTACTTTTTGTCACCTGTTCAGAAAAGAATCTGGATACCTGAATGCCTGCTTTTATCTATAAGTAAAACTGCTAAAATTTAACAGCAGAGTTCTGCATGTTGCCCTTTTTCTGTCCAGTAAAATTTTCTCCTGTTACTAATCAATGAATGGAAAGAAATATTAGCAAACTAAAAATAAAGGAAAGCATAAGCCAGAAAGTGCTTGTTTTCTTTTGTGAAGAGGATTTATACTTGGAGAATTTTATCAAAACATCTGTTTTGTGGCATCTTGGTTTACCCTCTTGCAGAACTGAACTTTAGCCATTCTTCAGTAACCAAAGAAAAGTGTAACAAGGTACTAGACATTGAGCTGGAGCCTCATTTCACAATGACAAACAAACAGGTCCCCAGTGTACATAGAAACCTCTTGTACCCTCAGCTGACCATATGAAACTGAGTGTAGGAGCTCAATCTCAGTCACAGTTCCATACACAGAATAAAGGTGATTTCAGTATTATTTACACCAGATGGTAGCACTGAAGACCTGTAAAAGAATGAACCTTCAAAGACATGCAGTCTACTTAAAAGTCAATCAAGCAATTGACTTACTATGGAGACTTTATTTCATTGCTATGTGAAATGATTTCTGAATTTTTCATCGAGGCATTGCTGGAAATGCATAATATATGTACAGTAATTCTGAGACCTATTCCAAATGTGAAATTGCTTTAGGCAGCCAAAGGATTTCCTGTGGACTCGAGGGCATGGTTACAACAGCCACAGAGACAGGAGCTGGCTCTGCTTGCATTAACCCCAAACTGACAAGGCAATGAGCTTCTGCTGACATCTAAAATGTGTGCACAGGACAAAGAGAGGCCTGAGCAGCACAGGCAATGCCAGCCCTGCACAAATGGATCTGAACTGCACTGGCTGCATGGAACCATCTCAGCCTGGGAATCTGTGCTCCTTCCTTAGAGCCATCGGAGAAATTTCCCTGATTTAGGATTTTTCCACAAAATATCTAGAATAATAATGTAAGAAAATGTTTCTCTTATTACCACATTAAAGTCCACAGCTCTTGAGTACCACTTTTTGAGAACAGCAGACTACCATAAAATCAGCCTTGGCAAGAAAAGGAGATTAAAAACAAAATACCCTCTTCCACTCAGCAGGGTGCTGATGCTGCAAGTGAGCAACAACACTGATGTGTGTACCCCCACCTTTTTCACTATTAAACATTTTTAAGGATGACAGCTGCCTAATATTCCTCTCATCTAGTGGCAGCAAAAAATAACAAAACAAAACATTTTGAAGAAATCCAAAACCATTATGGCCTACAGTTGTAAATCATTAAATGCTCACATACAAAAATACTGGTTTATTTCATTTTGAATTAGATACTGGGAGAAGAAGAATACAGAGGAAGTCTGGAATCTCTGGGAATAAAGTTCACTTACTTGACACCATATCTGTCCCGAAACATGATGTGGTCTCTGTACGTCCGGTTCACATCAAGGTCAATTTGCCGAATATCTGGAGAAGTCCCTCGTGCTTGACACTTCAATTTCTGGGAGTACAGTAAAGAACAGAAGTTTAAAATTGTGAACTCTAAAAAAAGCAGAAACCTGCTTGACTGTACAGCTGTACTGAATTAATTGCCATCATGTGATTGAAAACAATACAGAAAAGCAACTCACAAGATTAACAGTTTTAACTTCCAAAATAAGCATATATATGTACAAATTCTGTGAGTCAGACACAGCCACACAGTAAAGATGTAGAAAGACCAATCCCATAATATACATTTTTTTTGACACATCATTCACTACCCATATTTAAGGCTGTTTCAGCATTTCAAATTTCTTATTGCCATTTCTCAGGCAGGCATAGCACTAGAGAAAGACAGAAAATTAATTCTGCTACTCAGGAACAAGAACCTGAGATGCAAGTGCTCTAGACTAGGCTTTAAGCAAATGATTTAGTGTGGTTTTCATACTTTTCCTGTCTTTTTCTCTAGCAGAAGTAATAGCTACCTAGCTGCCAGTTATTATCTAAATATAGGTAATGGACACTTCTCTAATAATTTCCTCTGTCTTTCTATTCTAATCTAATTTAGTTGTAGAATATGTCTACTTCAGCACTTGCTTTAGTGTTTTATAATTAAATCCATTTCTGTAATTGAATACTTATGAAACCTGCACAGGTTTAGACTGACACCTTATTTTTTTGCACTTACAGTAATTTTCCCTTGACTTTTACTAATTTATTCTCACTTCTGTCCATAAAACTTGAGTTTGCAAGACCTGGATTCAATATGGTATTTTTAAAACATTACTTCTGACTACTAGTGAATACCAGAGACATTCAAAAGGCAAAACTCTACAGACTCTGGTTGAAAGAAAACAAGAGTAAAGTCAAAAATTATAATAACAAAGGGAACAATAACATGCATCAAGTCTGTTGAACACAACCAGAAGCTTTAGGCACATGAAGAATTACTTGTAAGTCACTGAACCAACACAACACTAACCATAGCTATGTGTACCTTTCAGTACAATTTAAACTAAACACCCAGAATGATTTGTCCCCCAGACAGACTGAAAACCAGCAAAGGGAAATTTTTTTAGTTTTAAACACCTATGATTGGATGGAATACAGGAAAAGAAGCACCCTGAGCCCTTGCAATCATGGCAGCTTCACGCGTGAGAGAACAGAAAGGTACCAAAAGTTTGAGAAACAGGAAGGACAGAAGGTTAAGAACTGGTCTTTCCCCTGCAAAGAGAAGTGAAAGAAGCGGTTTAACCTAAATAAACATGTATTACCCTTCTGACTTCAAGGTGTGCAGTTTGTAAGTGACACTTGCAGTGAGCAGTGTTAGTATCACTTCAGGAAATGTGAAAATAGAGAGCAGCAAGATGAGTATATCACAAATAAATCAGATAAGGAGAGAAGAAACTCTTCCTACTTCTGTATCTGAACTACAAACATTTCTTTGTTTTGCACTGAGCATTAGATGACATTAATAATTCCCAAAGATTATTTCACCTACTTTTTAAATGCTTCTCATTTTACTCAACATTCTTTCCCACAACTACATTATTCAGCATTACCTCTGTTTCACCTCCTTTGGATCTCCCACTACTCTTACTGAGGAACTTAAAACACAATATTATAGTCAGAAAAAGCAGCCTGTTAGACTAAAGAGCAAGAAATATGAGGAAGTTAACAGACACCAAAATTTAGATAACATCAATACCAACATCAATCTTCCTTCACAAGACTCCTTATCTATTCAGCTTTTGAATACACAGCCTTTTTCCTAGCTAAAACAAGCAATAGAATGCAATGTAATTTCTAATTTATTTTTTAACATTGTATAACAGCAAAGGCTTAATAAAGCCTGTAGCTTTAGTACCTGATATTTTAAAATTAAGTAGGAATTCTACAAACTCACATTATAAAAGTCTTTCATTTCTTCTTTCATCTTAGGAACATCAAGCAACAAAGACCAGACTTGCCCTCTGAACTGTCGTGGGATCCCTTTATAAATTCTCCTATGAAACTGCAAAAGAAGAAAAGAAGGTAAAAATGCAGCACAATTTACAATGCTCTGAATAAAAGGAACAATGATGCACAACATGCTAAAGAGAAAAATAGAATTACACCAAGCACTCTAGGAAAGGGATGACCTGCTGGGGACAAAGTGTTGCAGTATGTTTTGAGGAACACACCCAGCAATTTGGGACCTCCTGGCAGAATCCAGATGCACAGGGACAAAACAGACACACAGGCCAAACCATCTCAGGTGACGTTTTCAAGCCAGGATTTCTGCATGTAGGAAGGCCTATCAAAATTTTATCACCTTTGCTCAGCAAATTTTGTAATTTAGATCCCAAAAATCAGATTCTTAGCAACACTATTTCAAGATAAGCCACAAATAACTCACTGTAATTACAGTATATAAATAGAAATAGCAAAATGCAAGCAGCAAAATCACAAAGCTTTAAAAATTATCAGTAAAAACCCAAAAGCAGTACTGATTTTTGAATTCTTCTGAAACTGTGACAGTATGCTAAAATGCATGTACACAAGGAAATAAACTGAGATGACAAAAAACCAGAATGTGCCATTTCTAAAGCTAACAGATCTCACATTCTATTTCTAAACTAATAATCAGTCTCCTACATGCATATCAAAACATTTGCAAAAAAAAAAAAAAGGCAACAAAAGAACAAAAATAGGTGTTATCATCTTTTGAAGACATATCTAAGACAAGGAAAATTAAAAAGACAACCCTGACACAGAAAATGAACTCTTCTGAAGTTATGTTTTTACCGTTATTTTAATGATTACACAGGGAGACAATTAGGATTAAAAGAGATCAAACCACACACTATCACTCTCCAATTTTTTCTTCATGTTTATCCTACAATGGAAGTTAGACCTTAAAATTTCAGTTGACAAAGCTATCACTTCCTTTAAACATTTTTATAAAAAAGTTATGTTTGCAGTAAGTAATATTTTAAAAGCAATGTCCTCCTCAAAGACAGGATTGGTTTTCTTTTCATGTATTTCCCATCTCCAGTTTTGGAAAATGAATGAACTCCTCATTGCAGTGTATTTCCAAACCTCCTGCCATTTGGAATATATCGGTTCTTTAAAGGTGTCTAATGCCAGCAAGGATTTGTGTCTGGATTGCAGAATCTGTAACCCCTGCACAAGTAAGGTTATGAGTTTCTTCCCTTGTTCCTTTTTCAAATGAAAAACACAAACTTGTATAAGATACAACAGCCATCCTAGAAGCTGTCCACAAAAAAAATGTTGCGCTTCATAAAGAAAACATTGCTGCGTTAATACTAAGAATGCTAAAGCAGCAACACTTCCAGTGTGAGCACAGCTGTGCCAGTACAGTTTCTTCTGTAAAGATGAAGAACAAAACACAGGGCTCCAAAGCAGCCTTCTCTACAGATGGATACCCTGAGCTCAGGTCACACAGAATTTCAGTGTGTGTCAAGCCAGACACAAGGGTACTTGCTTGTGGAGAGAAGAAAATTCAGTCTTTTGAAAGCCAAACATCCCCAACTGCAGTGGAGTCATCCTAGGAAGAGATTAGCCTGTCTACTGGAAAGCAGAATGAGACAAATTTGCAGTATCTTTTCTGGAAATTTGGAAGAAAACTATGGGGAAAAAAATGCAGTGATAGGCAGTTTAATTCCTAAGGCCCATGACTGGCAGCAGATACCTTCACAACAAACATTTTTGTCAGATAATTCTAATGTTTTAACTAATTTTCAAATATCTCCAAGAACAAAAGGTTATTAATGAAGGCAACTGGTTGAAGAATAAACTCTCAAGACTACTGTTGTTGTATAAATTAATATTTTGGGAGAAGGCCAGGTGGGAAAAAAAAGGCCAGAAATAAGCCTTTATAATAATAACTTCTTATCCAAACAAAATTAAAACAATTCAAACCATCCATCCAAAGTGTGGAGTTGTTCAGGAGTTCTTTGGAAAATAAAACTGAAGGAGAAGACCCTCGAGTTTCAGAAGAGATCCTGACATTTACAATTTTCCCATCTTCTGCACTGCCTAGGCTGAAACAGCCAAATGCTACAAGAGCCCTAAAGCAGTAAGTAAAAACTGAGACAGGGAACTGTGGAAGCGCTTTTCACAGAAAAGTTTGAAAAGTGAGTTGCAAATATAACTTTAAAAAGAGCAGAAAGGACAGAGAGGTGAACAGTTTCATCAGCCCACAACAGCTATGACAAAAAAACCAAAAAAAACAAAAAAAAACCAACAAAACAGGGGGAAAGCAGACATTTTTAGTAGCTAAGTTCTGAATTGTTGCACTACCTGACAGAATAAACCCAAATAACATTCACATCTTCTTGCCAACCTTTTTAGATCTGTGTTCAGCTGACTCTGCTGTTGCATCTGCTCTTTTATTGAGGCAGAGAAAAAGCTCTCAGTAATCCCAAGTCATTACCAGATCCTGCCTCCAGACTCAGCAGAACACAAGAGCAAAGGCTTCCACTATCTGATACAGAACAGAGGACTGTCACTCAGTCATGGCAGAGGCTCCACTTCACAAACAAGAACACAGAAATGAGAGTGAAAAATTTCATGGAATGAAATGGAAAACTGAGAGGAGTGGCTGATACACAAGAGGGTTGTGCTGCCATCCAGAGTGATGTTAACAAGCTGGAGAAACAAGCTGCCAGGAACCTCACAGAGTTCAACAAGGAGAGGTGCAAAGCCCTGCACCTGGGAAGGAAAAACCCCAGGCACCACAACATTCTAGGGGTCACCAGGCAGAAAACAGCTCAGCAGAAAAGGACCTGGGGGTTCTGGTGGACACCAAGTCGAGCAGGATCCAGCACAGTGCACACCTGAAGCAAAGATGGCTGAATCAGACAAAAGTATTCCCAGCATGTTGAGAGAGGTGATCCTTGCCCTCTGCTCAGCATGGTGAGTCCAGTTCTGGGCTCCTCTGCACAGGACAGACATGGACACATTGCAAAGGGCTACAGAGATGATGAGACTTGACCATCTCTGCCATGAGGGGAGGCTAAGAGGGCTGGGACTGTTCAGCTGGGAGTGAAGAAGGCTCAGGGGGATCTTATCAATTTGGCTTTTGCACCACCCTGAAGGGACAGAGATGTCCACTGGTGCCAAGTCACACAACCAGAGGCAACAGGCACAAACTGAAACACTTGAACATCAAGAAATATTTTTTCACTCTGAGAATGACACAGCACTGGCACGGGTCACCCAGTCACACTGTGGTGTCTCCAACCCTGGAAATCTCAAAAGCCATTGGGACATTGTCCTGGGCAGCTGGAGGGGGCCCTGCTCGAGCAGAGGGCTGGACCAGGTGACCTCCAGAGGCCCCCTGGAAGCCCAACCTTTCTGTGACACTGTGCAATGCTGCAGTTTTGTGAAAATGACACTGTTGAGCTGCATCTTGGGGAGTGGTAGGGGGGAACTCACACACACTTCAGTGCAAAATTCATTTCTGATAATCAGAATTCAGTCACCAAACAGTTAAATAAAATATAGATGAGCACACTGATTTGTTAGCTAGCTGAATGTCTTTACCATAAGCACCATGCTAGTGCCCTCTGCTGTCTTCTATGTCCTTATGTAACACCAGATAAAAAATCTGCTGAGAAATGCTGCTTGTATCTCTATACTTCCAGAACTCTCATCTACTTTTCTGCCCTCTCCAAATTAATAATTAAAACAGAAAGCAGAAAATTCAGGAAGTTAGTTTTTTCTTCTGCTTCTGAGAAGATGAAATACTGAGTTAATTTTAAATAATTTGTGAAGATTAAGGCAATCTTAAAATAGTTGCTGAAAACAAAACACAAATATATAAACTCAGAGTTCAAATAAAAACACACATCTATGAAAGCATTCATCAGTCAAAGAATGGGGTTATGGGTTCTGGGATGTTTCCATCAGTACAGGACATAACAATATACATATAATTATATGAACACACAATACATAAAAAAGACAGGTTTAAGTTCTGTAGCACATCTACGCTGATATTCAGCCAAGGACAGCTGTCAAACTCTTGCAATTATTAATAAGATTGTTGATCCTGAAGTAGGTAGGAGAAACTGTCACTAAATGAGGCCCTACCACCTGGGAATTCAAAGGAGCTTGTCATGCTCCTTTGGACCTATATATGTATAGGACCATAAACTGGACCTATAAATACACTGAAAATATAGAACGAACTAAAACCCTTATAAAGCAGGAAGACAATGAAAAAAAATTACTATCATCTCAATGAAGGCCATAATGTCCAACATGCAAAAACACCTGGAAAACATACAACCCATCCTTCCTTGACTGGCCCTCATCTCTCCAGCTCATAAACCCAACTGGTTTCTGGACAAAAAATGAGGCCACTGTCACTCAGCACTGGCCTGAAGAGTGGCAACTGGCACCACTGCTCCTGCAAGATATAAAGCTGGTTTTCTTGAAAATAAAACGTTCTCAGCTGTCAGGAAGAGCTGCACAAGTAGCAAAGGAACTCTGCCATCTCAAAAAGAATCAGTGATGAGAAGCCTAAGAATTAAAATCTGAAGTCTCACAAGAAAGTATATTTATAATGAAAAGAAAATATATTTATAAAGGCTGCTGCCTTTAGAGGTTCTTCATCTTCTGTGGGCTGCATAAAAAGAAGAAAAAGTGCAAATAGAAGAGTTGCTCCATCTCATTCAAAGATCTCAGGAATGCAAAGAGGGTTCTTCATTAAGGCTCTGTGTTCAGACTCCAAACGAACTGGAGACTTGATTATTATACTGTGTGTGAATGCCAGAACAGCTTGAAATGGCAGCTACCCTGATTGTTTCTCTTCTTCCTTTCCCCTTCAATTTAGGCAACTTCAATCACAGATAGATGAAGGCAGACAGGGAAAGACAGAAATACTTTGGTGGAAATACTCAAATGGGAATACAACATATAACAGTTTTATTTAATCTTTCCTGAAAGTTATGATCATACTAAGCCAGGAAGGATTTACTATCTGTGGGTGGTTGATTGTACCCTGAATTACCAAGCAGTAGAATACAAATAGGAAATAAAAGCACAAACTAGAGAAGGACCACACTGAAACACAAACTTTGCTGCTCTGTGACACTTCCTGCATAAGAAATGACTGATAGGGAGATGAAAGCTTTATTTTGACAAATATCAATCCAGCAAAGACACAAGGGCAGTTATGTGTAAGAACCATGACAACTCCACTGAAAGAGATGCCTAAATAACCACACAGGAATCAAGGAGTTTTATGCACAAAGAGAAAGACAAAAGCACCAGGAGGCCTTTTTGAATGAACATGAGTGCCTGGACAATCTCAAATGAAAAAAGGAAGCCTATGGGGGATAAGCAATGACAGGCAGTATACAGAGACCATCCCAGCAGCCAGAGATCAGGTTAGAGAGCTAAAGCCCTGGTGAGATCAACTCTGGCCAGTGACATAAAGGCAACAAGAAAACCTCCCACATAAGGAAGAAATTGTTCCCTGCAAGGTTCCTTTCCAGAGAAGCTGTGGCTGCCCCATCCCAGGACAGCCAGGTTGGACAGGGCTCTGAGGAAGGTGGCCCTGCCCATGGCAGGAGGCTGGAACTCCATGATCAATAAAGTCCCTTCCACCCCAGGCCATTCTATGATTCTGAGATTCTGCACTTCTATGGAGTTGTACATGGGCTCACTTTGTTATATCATACTTTACTACCTCTAAATTATTACCCAAATACGGTAGAGCCTGGCATATTTCTGGTCTCAATATGACAATTTTTCCATCTTTTTCCAGTTCCTCATGGTCATACATTCCTAATCTCTATTCCCCATCCCATCTTTTTTACAAAATATAGCACAAAGAGTTCTAATGAGAAAACAGTGAAGTTCCCAGATGCCTCATCTATTTCTTGAGATATTCTTCAGCAGTCAAGACCAGGAGAAGATGTAAACTGAAGCATCTCAAATGCACATATCCACTAGTGTGTTAATGTTTTCTCATTAATTCTCTTTGTGAAGTTATGACAGAAAAAAAAAAAAAAAAGGTTGAGAAGCGGCCTATAGGCTGGTCTGCAAGAATATTGAACGAAAATTGTAGTTTGCAATTAAGCATGTGACAGTTTGGGATAATAGAATCAAATATATGGATTCATTTACAGCATGTGTACAGTATGAGCAGATTCCTTCCAGGCAAAGCTCTCTTAGCTGTAAATTATGAAGGCCCATCACAGCCTTTCCAAAGTCCTGTATTTTGCACATATATCCCTGCTGTATACTTGGGACCATCACTTTCCCTGAGTCTCCCTTTCTACCAATTTAAGAGCACATGCATGTCTCAAATATGCCATTTTCCAAAACCAAGCTATCACTACAATTATAATCTATAATCCCATAACATTATTACTGTTGTTGTTACTGCAATGTTCCCTTCAGTGCTGTTTCTAAAGAACACTCATTTCAGGAGCAGCCTGACTGCACAGAAACCATGGCAGTGTCAGGTGATTTGAGTCTTGTAACACACAGGCTGCTCATTTTCTTTAGAATTTCTTCCTCTAGCATTAATCACTTTATCCAGTCAAGTGAAGACAGAAAACAAGACTCAGGAACTGTTCCTGCAACTACTACTTCCATGCTTCAAAAATGTTAGCTTGGAAAGCTGAGGGATTCTTCCAACACACTTCCAGATAAAAACTGCATTTAATTGTGAGTTTTGCACAACTCTGAGAACATGGCCAGGCTTTCCATAAAGAGCAGTGGCAAATAATGCTTTCCACTGGATGCTCAGAAGGAGGAGGCAGCTGATTATTTACTCTGTATCTTCTGGTTCACTTAGCACTTAAGATGTGAGATAGAATAAGGAAAACACCCTTGTTTTTTTCAAATCTCATGTGCTTCACTACAGTTCAACAATGAGTGAAAATTTTTCCTAGCCTCAAGTGAAGTTCATCCCATTATGAACATATTGAATTATTCTGGCCACTATTTATAGTTCAGCCTATAATTTGTTACATGAACTGAAACTCTTTCAGCTGATCTACTAGACTTTCTGCATGCCTGGTGAAGAGAGATTATTTATTTAAGTCAGTGTCCCGTGGACTGATGTCACCACTGGCTGAGGAGCACAACCACTGCACCTTAGATGACACGTGGTTATTGCATTACCTGGAAGGTCATATTTAACATTCTCTTTGCAAACAAAGTAGCTGTTACAAAGTTTTTTTTATTGTCTATTTGACTTGGGAACATACTTGATCTTAAAATCTCCTTACTGCCACATTAACAAAACAGACACAACAGTTAAGACCTCCTCTCCCAGAGAAAATGGCAGGACAGAAAGTAAGATTATAAGAAAAACTTTGAGAATAAATAATTACTTTTAATGCTTTCACATCAAATTTTAAGGAAATGGACTTTCTAGATTCTGAGCTATACCCTGTAAGAGATCAAAAACTGGCTTTGGTTTTTAACAAAAAAAGGCTCAAAAATAGATGTAGTGAGCAGACAGGATGAGCAAGGGACATGCTGAGTATCTCTGTCTCTCTACTTTATTTGTAGCATCTCAGCTCTCTGCTCATCAGGCTAACAAGTATTCTGGTCTTAATCTCTCTCTTCTAAGGTCTCAATTTTGCAAAGATAATTTACTTAAGCAGGAGGCCAGTAAGGGAGTAAGGCCATTCCAGGCCAGACATTGGGGCAGGAACCTGGGATGTGTAACAGCTGCCCTTGGTCCTCTGCACTACAGGTGGATCAGCAGCATCAAAAAACACCAACAGAAAATGCAAGTCTTAAGCTGTGTCAAAGAGAAGAAGGAATCTGAATTCAGGATTCTGTGCATTATCCACCAAACAGCCACAAGACCAGATATGAAACTCCCCTCAGAACCCAGTGCTGGGAATATGGTCTCTCCAGCAAGTTTTTTCCAGCTGAAATTCTTTCATAATTTTAAGATGACCAAGACCACAGTTCTAGCAAATAAAATGTTCACATGGAAGTCCCCACCTAGCTTTTAAAGCAAGTAAAAGTATTTAGGACTTAATGGCACACCTGACATAACCCATTCTGTCCACAGTTTATTCTGCACACATGAACACACGGAACAGAATTCCTTGCATTTGGTCACCAATTTTGTTGGGTAATTTCTGATGGGTTATTAGGTATTATTGCATTTTGGAAGAACAAAAATCTTATTCTTTCAGTGTGGGGTTTAGGGTTTTTTTCAGATATCAAATACAGACATACTAATTTCAGGATATACATTCTTTCTGTAGTGGCAGCCAATGAAAAAAGCATACAGAATTTTACCTTTTCACTATTCTTGTATTTTTCCCAGCTTTTCAGCATCTTAAGCCATTTTGTAGTTCTTTCAATTTCAAGGTGCTTTTGCTGAAAAGGAATTAGAAATTTTTAGTCACTCCAAAGCGAATGCATTTAAAGTTGGGTTTTTTTAAAATGACAAGAAAAAGTTTAACAGAGCATTATGAACTTTTTTTCCAGTCATCTGAGAACAGCAAATAATAACATCAGTTAATTTAAAACATTCAAAAAACCAGCCAACCAAAAACCAAACAGAAACTCTTATTTTCAGAACTACGGACGAATTGTTTTTTGTAAGAGGAGGTTAAGTACAAGATTTCTAGAGGTGTCTTTTTTACTTACTTGGCAAGTTAGGAAAAAAAAACCAACAACAACTTCCATTTGTTTTTATACTCAGTTTTCAGGCAAATAATTTCTGCTGCAAGCCACTTAAAAGTTAGTTGTCTCAGAAATGATGATCTTTCCCCAGACTTGCCCTAAGCATAATTAGCTTCTGTTTGGAAGTGATCACACAGATCATCCCTCCTTAAAAGGCACAGAGTTCAAAAGGAACAAAAACAAGAACATGCAAGAGTGACAGCACCAGAGCAGAAGTGGGAATAAGCTTTAAATTTTATACATTAAAAGCTAGAAATCCTTGCCATAATTCTTCTTGGCATGGCAAATTTTCACATGAATTACCCTGTAACTTAACATCAAAGATTTCTTCTGAAGATCAATTTGCTTAAATTTTATTACTGACAAGAATACTTCAGTAGCAAGGTGGTAGAATGAGAATCCAAACCAAAACAAACCCCATCTTCTCAAAATAAACAGTTATAATACATAGTATATCAAGTACAGCCCTACTACCTTAGAAACTGCTCTTCTATCTATGAAAATATTGCTAGAGTTGCCATCAGCTTCTCGAATTTGGGAACCTAACAAGCACTTGGAATCAGCCATCTTAGTCCATGGAATTTCAAGGCACTTTGGCACAACACAACCAAAAATCTGTATTTTGTTAGCTCCAATGATAAGACTTTCAGCACTTACTTATTTTTACAGCTCGGTTTTACATTTTGCAAACTGTCTCTGATAATACTACAAAGTTAATAGTTAGCTGTGTGTTTTTACATGTTTTTATTGAGACTATTTAAACTCTCTCAATAAAGCTTTGGAGCAAAAGATCCAGACTGGAAAGGTTAAAGCTGAAAAATGTATGTGTGTGGCTACTGCTTTCTCTTCAGAGTTGAATATAAAGAAGTATTTAGTTTTATTGTAAAGGACAGCCCCTCTACCTCCAACTTTAAATCCAGGGATTAATAAAGACAGGAAGGATATTAATATGGTTAGTGATTCAATCTGGTAACAATGTAAAACTTTAATTTTAAAGCTCCTCAGGATAGTGAAAACTTATTAACACTTTCATTAAGCATTTATAAAGTCAATTGCAACCAAAATGTGGGGGAAAATATAAACGAAAATTATTACTTATTGTCCCAACAGAATCCTCATTTTACTTCTAGCTTTTACCCATCAGAATTTGTGCGTTCTTTCTTGGCTGTCAATGCAATAAAATGGGCTTCTTTAACTTCCTGAACTTCTTTAACCCAGGAGCCCAAAGCCTAGCATTAGCAGAAGTATAGCTCAATGAAGTTTAGGTCCACCGCAACTATGATAGGTCCACAAAATGTCCTGGAAATAAGTTGGTTTGGGTTTTCAAGTTATTTTTGTTTGAATTCAAATATTGTAAGCCCGACAAAAGTATAAAATTGTCATGGGGAAAAGAAGTGCCTCTACTCTTTCGACCTTATCTATCTATTCATGTTGCAATCAACTGCCCACATTCCTGTTCAGGTTCTGGCTGTACTGGGTAATACCTCAAATACTTGCCTTTTAAAATTTTTTTTAAAAAGACATTTCTTAAGACTTATGTTAGAGGGGAAGGCTAGAAAAACTATAGCTTCCAAGATTTCACAACACTGTTTCTGATTCTCCTTCACACTTGTAACCCCTTTAAGAAATCAGCATTTCCAACATTCCTTAAAGCAGTTGTTCTTTAGCCATGGTTTAAGCTGCAGGAATATCAGGAAGTCAGGAAAGGTCTCTGCCCTCAACAGGTTTTTCATGTAATTGGAAAGAAAAATAAAACCCTATCTGCTTCCACAGACTTTCTGTTTGTATGTTTGATCTGCTTTCAAGATTTTTGGTCTTTTGAGCCAGAAGCTCACTTCAATGGTATATTTGTTCAAGCTTTTATGTCTTTGTGTCAATTTACCCATTCTCAAGTGATGCTACTGTAGTCAAAATAGCAATTATTTTTGTGTTCAGTTGTTGAAAACTTTTAGCTATTTCTTTCCCTATCTGAATTATGTTCACTTTCATGTCTAACAGGTACAACACTGAAAACACAGACAGATCTGAGGCAGCTCATTGCAGAGCAGAGGGATGGTGCTGCTGCTCTTTCAGACAAATTCCATGTTGTCACCAAAAAAAGGGAAAAAAAATCCATTTATCTGTCTTCTGGGTACATTTTACACTTTGAAGCATTTTTGCCATTGGGTGTAACAGAATCCCTAATTGAAGCAGAGCTGGTTTCTACTCTCATGTCAGTAAACAATGCACTAGTGAAAGCAAAAAAACCATGAAGTTTGCAAGCATTCCCTCATGTGCAGCACTCCACCTTCCCAGAGAGAACATGTGCCAGGGGCTGAGGCTTAAAACAATGCATCAGCAAAAGCCTCAGACAAAACCAAAACTTGCTGAACTGCTCCCCAGAGAATTTATAATCAAGTAAACCAATGACAAAACCTAACTGAAAATTACTTACAAAACATTTCATAGAACTTGAAAATCAGAGTCACACACAGACTATAGATTTACTGAGGTCAGTTTTCCTTTCCTCCTCCAGAAAATCTTTCCTCCACTTGAAGTTTCATCTGAGATGTGCTGGATCATTAATCTCAAGGTTAAGAAGTTTATGACACAGGACAATGATTTGATGCATTTAAGGCATGAAATGTGCAGCAATGTAAATGAAGCACCAAAATGAGTAATTATTACTGTTAATGCAGAGTAGAGGTGTTATGACCAAAAATACCCACACGCAAATATCCACACAGAAATCCCAGCCTAAGGGGTTTTTTTGCATCCAAAGAACAGATTCCAAATTCACAAGGATATCAACCTTTTACATAAGTTGTAAATGAAATGAAAACTTTAGTTAGGAATATTTTTTAAAATTCACAAGGAAAAGGAAAGCATAAATAGTTCTGCCGAGTAAGTGACTTCAAAAGATATTGTATAGAAAGCTTTTAATCTTAGCCTACTTAGCATAACACAGTAATCCTTATGAATGGTATCTTGAAAATTGCAAAGATTCAAACCCTGCTGACAGGAGCCTGATAAAGCTCAGACCAGCAGAGGTCAGGATACCATCAGGAGTGTAACCAGGAGTTGAATGCAGAAGCATCACTGGATGATTATAAAAGCACACGGGACTTGCAATTTAACACTGACTCCATAAATACAGTTCTGTGCTGACACTTTGAGACAGCACGAATACAATTTGGGACAGAGAACCTAGACACTATTTCCCCCAAATAATTTAAGGCTAACTACAAAGCCACAGTGAATCAGAGCTTCAAAACACATCTACCACAGTAGCTGCAAGCTGCCTAATATTTCTGCTCAGAGACTCACCACCCTGCTGTGTTCTTCTGATGGAAATGAAATTATACATTACACTCACTGTGTTATTAAATGCAATGAAACATGGCAGGAAAATGCAGTTATTTCAGGCTGTGTATGTAAAACCAAGGCAAAACAGAAGAGACAAGTTCTACTCTTCTACAGTAAGAACTTCTTACTAGCTTCAGCATATAATTGAAACACAAAATAATTAATTTTCAGAAGCACTGCTGCTCTCAAGGAGCTGAGCTGCCTTGAAATAAGTCATTCCATCCTTTTTCCATGTCTTCTAGTGATTTATGCAGCCAAGAGGGCTAACTTAAACTTACAGCTTTAAATACTTGATCTTGATTTTTCTGGTTTGATTTGGTCTTGGAGGTTAGCAACAGACTCGACTGACTAAGGGGAAATACCAACAGTAAATAGGTCCAGACAAGCAGACATTCAGTTCCCCATTACTTTTTCACATTCCCAACACATCAATTGCCAAACTACTTCTCCAGAACCCAGAAGGATTTTTGGACTAGGACCCACAGCAGCTGCCAGCAGGACCTGCACGTCCAGAATACACCCAGCTCAGCATTACAAGGGAGTCACCACACTGCAGTGGCAGCAGGATATTTGTCACCATTTCCCAAAGGAGCAGAGCAGCCCGTGCTCCTCAGGACACAGCACACACCCCAGTGTCAGTGCCACCACCTCACTCCCATCATCCATCCCCCTGCACAGCTGATGGCAGCTCCTGGCACAGGACCTCAGCTTTCACTCCTACAGAGTAAAGCTGGGTGTGAGCTCTTAAGCAGCTCCATTTCCTTCACTAGGCCACAAAACTGGCCAGGAATATTCACTGCCATTGACAGGAGCAAATGTAAGAACAAGTGGGCACCCAGGGACCTGTGACAGTTTGTAGGGGCCTTAGAATGTGCTTCTTTGGAAATGCCAATCACTAAAATCTTTCATCAACTCATTTCACAGTTATTTATATTTTTAAAAGCTGTAAAGCTGTAAATGTTTACTTACTAGTAAAAAAACTAGAGGACAGTGGACTTACCTTTTCTATCATCACATCATGGACTGGAAGCTCCTCTGGACTAAAAACAAAGACAAAGTTTATGTTAGTCTTGGTTGATCTTGGCACAAAGTCACTTCTGTATAGGCTCTTACAAGTCACCACTTACACCAGCAATTTGCACTAATAAGTGAATGAGAATTCTGAACTGTGAAGAAGAGCTAATATTAAGTACAGGATAGAATAATAGCTTAATAGAATATTTTAAGTGCAGAACTAGAATTTTAAATCAAAGTAGTTGCATAACTTAAGACAAATATCATACAGCTTAAGAAAATTTTCTTTTTTTCTTCTGTGAAAGCACTCCATGCTGTACTATTGAACTGAAACCCAAATGTTTTCTTTGACCATACTATTGTTAGCTGATTTACAAAAACAAAACAAAAAAAAGCATCCTCCTTTACTACTGTACTCAAGGAAAGGCACCAAAACTTTTCTTGACTTGGGAGAGTTAACTCACATGTTCTCAAAACTACAAATCTCATTCTAAGTAACAAGCAGGAAGTAGCAGGAAAAAAAAAAAAAAAAAAAAAAAAAAGGACTTTTGGTACTAGGTACCTAAGTAGTAGTAAAAATTGCAGTCTTTTCACTTCTTACCCTAAGCCTAAAAAGGCAGTTTAGGAATTGAAAGCTTGAAAAGCAACCTTTGACCTGATACATCTTCAGATTTTATATTACTTTCATTTCATTCTGAGGCCTCTGACTTCTGTTTTTCTTAGTAAAGAAACTTGTGCTTTTTCTCTCCAAAATAACTGGACCACCTTTTTGCCAAGTGAGCCTGCCTTCCCCTGCAGCTTCTGAAAACACAGCAGCTCAATTGTAAAAAGCAACTCCCTTCTGCTCTACAGGTCAGATAAATAACACACCCAACAAAACCATGTTTAAAGGGGATGAAAACACAGGAAATATGTGAAATACTTTTAAAAATTCCTACTGAGTCTTGATATTATGAAAAATACCCCTCATACCCAAATCATTATAGCTTTCTACAGAGAAGCTATTAAACACCAGTATTTTAAACCTGTATCCACTCTGTGCAAGGGTGACCTTGGGGAAGGCTACAGAAGTAAAGCCTGCAGTCAGTGTAAGAACACTGATGCAAAACACTTCAATTGTATTCAATCTCATTTCATTTATAAGATGCTGTTTCAGATTCAGAAGTTATATTTGAATACAGAAATACATTTGAACCGCTTCATCTAATGGAAAAACTTGCTCCTATCAACACCTTCACAGAGACCACAAACAAGTCAAAGTTTCCAGTCCACAGCTCAGAAATTGTTAAAACCAAGAGTGTTGCTTTTGAGAAGCATTGTAAAAAGCATAATCCATTCATTTAGATGAACTTAACAAATATCTGAAAGTTTTCTTGCTGAACAACAACATAATCGAAAAAACTCTTGATCAACATCTAATGCACTAGAAACAACCTCCAGTCAGTGCTATTTGTAAATGTTAACAAAATTATAGTACTGTGCACGCTCTCATATAACTAAATCAGCTGAAAAGCAGGCCCTTTGTACATCAAATATCACCTAGAAATTCAGCTTATTAGAAGTGGAAAGGAAAAGCAAAGGGGAAGAAACAATTCAATTTAATACAATCTGCTTGGGGTGGCTGTTGTTTGGTTTGCATGCACAAAAACTACTTGGCCTTCTCACATCACTTAAAAATTCCAATTCTTCAGTGACAGTTTCAGGCCCTCCATGAGCCTCCCACAGCAGCCTCATTCATTGCAGCCCTGCAAGGTCACACCAGCAGCTGGCTGTGCACACAACACACAACAAACTCCTTTTCCTCCAGTGCTGCCTGCACTGTGCAAGGCAAGAATCTGACAGCTCCTCATCCCCACGGACTCACTCCGGCCACAGCAGCTCCTCTGCTGAACTGGGACCCCTCCACAGCTTATCTGCACACTGGCATGGAAGCTGATCACATGAAAGATCAATTAAACCTTGTTTTTCACAACAGGAATATGAGTTTTAGCAATTTATTAAGGAATTGCTAATTTTGCGAGTTATCATCAATGTACACAAAAAAGGCTTGACTGAACCTCCTGAGTAGGGAAAGGCAGCCCTCATGTCCTGGGAAGCAGACACTAAATTAATCCAACATT
Organism: Muscicapa striata striata; assembly: GCA_030060385.1. Lineage (NCBI taxonomy): Eukaryota > Metazoa > Chordata > Aves > Passeriformes > Muscicapidae > Muscicapa > Muscicapa striata. The sequence goes on along the minus strand of JAREIS010000025.1, from coordinate 5,886,838 downwards.
AAATTTATGCCCAGATTGCTCATTATTTTTTTTAGAGCTGCACAGCTCTGCACTAATACCACAGAACTACATCCAACATTCCACAGCAGCACATTGAGGCAGCCCCTGTTTTTATTCCCCAAGTCACTGCTGAGCACCTGGTAAATAGCACAGAAGCCAAATGAATTGCCCAGGGCTGCTCAGTAACTCACTGGACATGCAGGAGTTCCTGGAGATCTCCCTCTCCACTAACAAGATGGCATCAACTGTGCCCCTATACTCACATATGTAAATACTAAAATCTACCCTGCAAGGAAAAGCAGTGCCAGGCACACAAACTCTCTCAAGCCCCTAAAGGTATTTTAAATAAATATATTTCCATTTAGTGTGTTTTCTATGCAGAAGAGCCTTAGAGATTTTCTTTTATTAGGTAGGATCAGACACAAAATCAATTAATGTCTATGTATCTGTTATTTTATTGTACCTTCTATTTTTTCTTTATAATGATGCATCTTTCCCTTCCTTCCCCAGCCAAGTCAATCTAATATCATTATACCTTAATTATTTCTTTTAAAAATTAATCTTCTCCAACCATTCCCAGTCTATTTAAACTTGCATTTCTCCATGGCTTTTATCTGCATACTTCACCAAATAATAATGGGAAATAGTAAACAGCATTAACATAATATAGCTATATCCTGCCCTAAGATGACTGTTTTCCTTTAATAGCTCAAGTAATATTCATTTAGGAGATCCAGAGAGAACAGAACTGATTAACATAATTAGCTTGGAACCATGCAATACTGGATATCCAAAAGAGGAGTCACAAGGATGCTTTTAACTGAAGTAATGAAAATAAGGTTTCACTTAGCAGAAACAAGATCTTAACACTGCTGTCCCCACTAAAGTAAAATCTGAATAGGTAAAGTCAGCTGCTGAATGAGGCAGTAATTAACAATCACTACACCTGGTCTGTGCCTTGCCATGAGGACAAGAGCTCCCAGCTGCAGCCACACAGGAGCCCAACAGCAGCTCAGGGCTCTGCCCTGTCACTGCCAAGCACCTCTGGGGTTTACAGCACCAAGAGAAAGGCCTGAAGACTTTGTCTCCAGGCCTGGGAGCTGCAAACCACTGCTAATCAAATTCCAACTACGGTAAAGTGCCTGATGGTCATCCTACTATGAGGTTCCTCAAAGACTTCTCACTGGAAGAAGTATAAATATATAAATGTATTTTAAATTGGATTCCAATTGGATCTCTACCCATGGACCTCACTGGTGGTGATGCGCAGCACAAGCCCAAAGCCATCTTCCCATCTTTCAGCATGAACTACTTCCACCTTCTGGTAAGAAGGTCTCTAAGGTGAAAGACAAGACTAGACTTCATTTATTATACCAGATTGAAAATGCCTTTTTTTTATTACGTTATAAGAGACGAATGGGTCTTACATCCTTAAATCCACCACTCTGGCTAACACAGGTTTTCACAAATGTTTAAAGAATTTTTTTTTTTTTAATTATGTCAAATGCATGAACATCTGTCACTTCAGAACATTAGATATGAAGATCTATTGTTTTGACCATTACAGCATGTGTTGTAATTAGCCTCCTTGAGTAACAGTGGTCACTGAAATAAATTGAAAAGTCTAAGGCTTAACAAGCTTACACCCCTACCCACTGCTACTGTTTAAATCAGTAATCTTTAAATAGCACTTTGATGTATTTGTTTAATACAAACACAAGAAAGACTTTATTATAATAGACACTCAAAAGATTTGTTCTTTTCCTACACTTGTGTTTAAATCCCAAGTATGCTCCCCGCTGACTCAAATCACAGCACTTTCCTGTTTCTGGTTTGGCTTAAGTTTAAAAAATGTAAAACCTCTGTCTTTTCCAACTTCAGTTAAGGATGGAAGATATTTAGTGCAATGATCAGCCTTGATACACCAGTTTCCCCAGAACTCTGAATTCCAGATGATCAATTCATTACTTCACAGTTACAAGTTGGACAAGGCCTAACAACAAAATTTTCATTGGGGGAAAAATAAAGTGGCAAAAATTGACTACAGTAAGACCAAAAACACTACAAAGCTTAATTGCCCAAATAATTGTAATGTTCAAAATCTTTTGGTATGCTGTATTTTTATTTATCAATTTCTATTTCAGAACTGGCCAGGGCACTGTGAAGAACTTTGGGGCTTATCATGAAAAATTTGTGGGAATAACTGTGATACACACAAGTGATCTAATTAAAAATTCAATTACATTCAATATTTCTATATTACTGTAACAGAGATATTAAAAAACTTTAATCCTCATAAAGCCTGCAAGGGAGTAGCTATGCAAAAGGTTTTCTCAAACTATTACTCAATTATTTTCCCACGCTCCCCTCTAACTGCAATAGCATCACCTTGTACCACTGCACAGAGTTTCATTTTAAAGGAAAAGTAATTTAAAATCATATCTGGTGTCACATTTAAAATATAATGTGGGAGAAGTTTCTTGCAAAACACTGATCTTCATGGTCTCATTGAGTTAATCATGAAGAAACAAATGCTGTGCATTCAGCTTGTCATTTGTGATGCACTTTTAAGTGTTTAAATCTACAAGGAAAACATACTTGCTATTACCCAGGAGACTTATCTCAAAGGAAGTATTTTTAAAAATTTTTAAACACAGTCATGTGTATCATTTTGAAACCTTCATGTTTAAGAAATTTGTGAGGGAACATCCACAAAAATATTAGTAAGGTGTAAAACTTAAAACCAAAAGTGACGTGAAATAAATTTGTAAGAGTGATCATGCACAGGTAAGGTACGAGACGGGAAGAATTCACTTGACAGGTGTCAGAACACAAAGAGCTTTGGTACAAATGGAATTGTCTTGCTATATAATATGAAACTCAGATTGCTGAAGTAACAACTTGCACCATTACAGTATCCAGATATATTAGGAAAAAGTAAATCTGCCCAAATAGGTAGAGTTTTAAATTGTGTGATTTGTCAGGAGTGAGTTGTAGGAGTCTATGGCTTTACTAGACACAAAAAATTAGTATATTCACACTGGGAAACCAATTCTACAGCAATAAACACACTAATGAAGTGTTCTATTAGGTCTGCCTGCCCCTCAGTGTCTGATACATGGCACGTAAAGCTGTCAGGGCAATGTGGGGTATTATGGATATGTACAACAGTGTTTTGCAACAGGTAATTTTCAGAGGAATCCTGACTATGAATACTGCTTTAATATTCCAGCTTTTCAAAGAAAATTAAAGCAAAAGTGTTATTTTCAAAATCAAGAATATATGGAAAAGATTTCTGAAAATATTAAGGAGAAGGTAAGAAATCTGTTGTTTTTCACAGATAAAATTCTATGGCTCACTTCCTTCTTTCTATCTCACAATTTACTTACAAACTCACAATTTTGATTGAATCTGTCTCTCAAAATAATTGGAGCTCTGCTACTGTAATCATGCACTTGGAATTTTCACCAGACAACCTCTGCACAGTATGGGGGTATGTGACAGCAGATTAAAAAACAGCTTTCAGAAGTTTTGTTAAAATTCGTAAGCAAGCCAAAGCAATTAATTAACATATGGGATAAGCCAGTGTGACATTCCACAATATAATTATCAGGAAACATGCTGCAAGAAAGAATCTAATGCTGGCAAAAGGTTGGACCACATGTGATTTTGTGACTAGGTTTTATTTGCAATTATTATTTGTGGATTCTGTGGATGTTGCTGCCAATTTGCACAGCACAGTGCCATGAACATGTAGCTCCTGTCCAGAAAGCTTCAAGCAATGTGCACTGTGAGAGATGAGATAATACAAAATCAAAGTTTTATCAAACTCAACTAAATCACAAAATGGTGACTTTTTAGTAAAGTACTTTGCTGCTTGAAAGAAGGTGACTTTGCTGTAAATGTCATTGCAAATATGAAAAATTATCAAAAAATTCATAGCAAAAACCACAAAACTGTGTTTTCACTACCAAATGCTAAAAATATATGCTTTCCTCTCTCTTTAGTGAAAATGCATGTTCTATATGCAAACTTGAAAGTTTCACCAGCATGGAATCAAAATACCTTTGAGAAAATCTATAATCTGCTTAAATTGAGCACATCAGCATTTCTAGTGATTTTTGATGTCACTTTAATTGTACATAAATTAACACTGAGGTTAAAAATGTCTTCTCAGAATCACGTTTTCATAGAAAGATAAAAATTAGTCTAAGCTACCTTAAAATTCCCAAGAGTCTAAAAGGCAAATGAAAGAGAATGCCTTGCTTCTAATTTACATTTGATAAATGTCTAAAACACCTCGGATTTTCTCCTTAAACACATATCTCCTGTTTTGAAGTATTGCTCGAAGGTTACTTCCTGTGCAGATCACTTACACCATAAATTAACAGTGATCCATGGTTTGCATGTTGGCAGCTTCATCTGCATTAAAATTCACACACTATGCAATATGCAAAGCATATTCCAACATGAATTAACTAAGATGGTATTGTTCCAGCAATATATACTTGTTCACTGCTGAAGTTCAAAGCATTATTACACCTGCTTCTTAGAAGAAATAAACTTCAGTAGTATCAAATCTCATTCTGGTGGGTCCTTCATTGGGTCAAGAGTAGCAGCATGTTTGCACTTCTAAAAACTGTTCCCCCTTTTGGCATCCTTTACAACCTGTGCCAGTGAAACACACTGGCCATTCCCCACATCCAGTTACTTCACTCTTCTATAAATGTTAAATTTAGTAGAAAATATATGAGATAATAATGATTATGCTACATATTTGTGTTTTAGAGTTTAAGCAGTTACTCAAAAGGATTGCATATTGCTTTATGAATGTTGTATAAATTCAACCATATTAACATAGTCAATCATTTTCTTCAGCTCTGCTACGTAATAGCTCTTTTCATACAAGGAAGTACTTCATGAATTCCTAGTACACACTGGGTGATCTTTTACTGAAATCAAGTAGCAGCAGCTGCTAACAAAAAACCATGTTATTTGTCCTTAGTTGGCAGAATTACCCCGCAGCTTATTTTTGTGTTTGCCATCAAATCTGCAGGATTGCATTCATCTCATTTCCTTCTGTATCTGCAGGGGATTGCTGAAGTGACAGCCTAGACTAACTCAGCTGAAAGAAGGATTTAAAATTCAAATTTATATTCTAGTCTTAAGAATAAGCTTAGAATAAAGCTAAGCCAAAGAAAGGGGTAACACTGTGACACAGATTTAGGAAGAAAAAAAAAGACCATACCATTCTGAATTACAGCAAATAACAACAGAACATTTCTTCCTTCCACGGGAAGAACATGCATTAAAGGAAAGTAAGAGAAGAACCACACACTAGATCATCACAGTTACACAAGGGGAAAGGGAAGACAAAAAAAATTTAAAAGAGAAGAACATCTTAAATATTGTTGCAAAAGAAATGTACAGTCCAAGTCACAGAAAAATTCATTGGTAACTTCTAGACACGTAACTTCAGCACTTCCTCCTTCTCCTGGTGGTCCTACCACTAAATACACAAGTGATGTGCAAATATATGCAATTGTAAAGCTCACCAGAGAGAAGGTCGGTTCCTTTGCCATGAGCTTAGACAATTTTCATTAAACAGCTTTGAATAAACAACCACTTTTCCCATCAGGCTGACAAAGAATACTTGTTAAAATAGCAAGTGTGAGAAAAAGTGAACAACAAAGGCACTGAAGAGTTCCTCACAGTAACCAAAACACCTTCTAAAGCAACACTTCTGACCACATGCTCTTGCAAAATAAGACCTTGCTTTAAGGAAGCAAATACTGCAAATTGCCACAGACAGCTCAAGCTTTTGGACACAAGTTCAAACACATGAATGCAAAGACTCATAACAAAACCACCACCACAACTGCAGACAAACTCACAGAACAGTGCTCATTGTCCATCATGGAAGCAGAGCTGTAAACTCAGAATGGACAGGACTAAACAAATTTTATAGCAGGTTCAAAGTACTCTTCCATTGCCAGGGATGTTTAAATAAAAATCACCTATTTATCCTGGTCTCTGAACCAGCCTCACCACTTCACAACTGCAGAGTAAGCAAGGATTCATTTCAGCTTATCAGGAATTCCATAACTGATAAACTGTGTGTTTGAAACAGGTTTTGTCATACAGAAATGCAATTAAAATGTTATTTGAAAAGCAGTTCTCCATCGAAGCATGCAAAGAGGAAAAAAAAAAAAATTGTCTAATGCTAGAAAGATGAACCTGGGAAAAAAAAGCATTTCTGAATCTCAATAACTAACCCAAGAAAACTACCACTTCTTTCCTTAAATAAAGATAATAACCTCAGGGTATATTAGGGCAAAAGGAAAGAATGTTAAATAGAGCTGAAATTTGTAGTTGGGGTTTTTTGAACAGCAGTTCCTCAATATCATTAGCAATGAATATTCTCCAGCAAAATCAGTCAAGGCAAGTGTATCACATGTGAGAAGGCAGAATCTATGGCACATAATGCAAGATTCCAATAGAGAGAGGAGAATTCAGTGGAGTTCCCATGGTAAATCTTTATAATGCCTCATGAAAAATTTTAGACAGTCAAAATGAGGCATATTGGTATATTCAGAAGAAAGGGAAGAGAAACACAAGTTTTCTCTAATAAGAGAGATCTGAACTTTTTTTAAAATAAAGATTTGACTTTGGCAGCTGAAAGAGGCTGAACTTGGTACACTTCTTCCCAAGGGAAGGAAGAGTTTAGCCACTCTCCTGACAAGAGGGTCTGACTCTGCCTCACAAAGTTGAGAAGAGGAAAATGACAAGTCCCTGCTGAATGACCAGCATAAATAAAATGCAGTAAGACTGACATTTATAATTGAACTGTTAAGAATAAACGTTTCATTGCTATTTTAGCGCATCACCACATCACTTAACATGTTTGGCAGTATTTACTGTGCCTAGAAAATTAGGAATCATGGCTTCATGTCACTGTGAACAGTAACTTTGCAACTTTTCTAGTAGCCTGGTAGCCTAGTAGCATGGAACTCTTTCCATGAAATCTGATGAGCAGATTTAATAGCCTTAAAAGGAAATTACCTCAAACTCAGGCAGAGGAGATTAGATTAGATATTGGATAAAATTGTTTTCCTCTCAAGGTGGTCAAGCATGGAACAGGCTTCCCAGGGAGGAGGTGGAGTCACCATCCCTGGAGGTGGCCTCTGGATCTGGCACCGGGTGATGTGGTTTAGTGGTTATGAGGTTACAGTGATGATGCTGGGTTTACTGCTGGTCTCAACTCTCTTCCAACTCCAATTCTATGACTCTCCTACTAAAAATTTGAAATTAAAATTATATAAAATCCCTTTTTGTTGGAACGCTACTTTGATTATTACCAACTTACATCAACAATGCTTCTTTCTTTCTTTAACTGCTATTACCCAAAATCTCAGCATAACTTCTTTTGCTGCCAAGAACCCCTGGAGACCTGTCCTTACAGCTCTTATCTAGAGAGAACTCACTCATGTACCCACCCAAATCAGCAGGGAGAGCTGCACAAGAGTTATTGCTCTTGGACATGTGGTTCAACAGGCACAGGGGAGAAAATACTAAGGAATGCACACAGAATACTTCAGAGACAAGGACTATTTTCCAGCAAGTCTACATACAAATTACCAAGAAATAGAATTCAACAGGGGTAACTGGTTGCTTATCATATTGCTCCCTATCAAGAAGTTCAGGGTAAAATAATAATACTGGAGAAAAAAAAAAATCAATACCTTTCATTTGAAGACATTTAATGGAGTATCTCAATCGCTGACTGAGCTCTCTGTTTCTTTGCTCCCCTAACTCTTTTTTGGAGCATGCTGTAGAAATGCACTGGAGCTAATAAAAATGCACTATGGTTTTTTAAAGAGTGAAGTTTGATGAAGAAGAGCAGGTAGGTCTCATCTCAGCAAAAGAAAGAATGAATTCTGCTATTTGAAAAGCACCTCTCCCAATGTGATAATCTCCATCATTAGCAGACTATTCTCAAAGCATGTTCACTGCTTTAACAGGCTCATGGGATAAAGACTAAGGGTATGAGTCATGTTCCCAGCTGCTGTGAATTGGTACAATTCCATCAGGATCAGCACAGAGCTACTGTAAGAGTAGCACAAGAATCTAACCCAAATTTTGGGGAGAGCCTCATGAATGGGGTGAGGGGCAGACCACATCTGTATTTTCTACCACTAGCACTTGTATTGTACCACTCTTTAGTCTCTAGGGGATAAAAACCCACATAAACAACCTTGAAAAATAAACCTCCAATCTGCCCAGTCTCACTATGCTGATCCTGGAATATTTATCACCATAACAGCATCTGCCACAGTAAATATACATCCACCAGTTTCCACTTACCGAGACGTATTAAAAGAAAAAAACATGTTTAAAATTAATCACCCAAGTCAGACCACAAATTGTGACAATATAGGTTATTGCTATAACAATTACTAATACAAGTTAACACAAACCTTGATAATATCAAGGTCTGAAAAAAACTCATATGGTGCAGGCTGAAGAAATAAAGGTACATTTTAATTTTTTGAATGATGTCATTTCTGCTATGACTTGCACAGCTCATCACTAAAAGTTACCAGAACAATTCTGTAACTGGCTTTCATCAGGGAACAATGGAAAGAAAAAAGTTTTTATAAAGTTGCACTAAATAATTTGCAGTTTCTTCTGTTACTTCTACTTCATAACTAGTAAGGTCTGAACACTTAAAACACTTTCCACAATAGATTAGTCAGAGTGTTTAAGTCAGAGTCTGTATCTCCCAATGAGGAGTAGTAAAATTTGGACTTGAACTGTACCTGCCCCAAATTCCAAAACCTTTTTTTTTGTTTTTACTTAGAAAAGCAAAACTTTGGTCTTGAATAGTTTTCTTATAGAAGCAAACAGAACACCTCCCTCTCAGCTGGGTGATACACAGAGAGAAATATAAAAGAATCATCAAGAATATACACACACAAGGATGCATTTGAAAAACAGAAAAAATAAATCCTGGTTTACAGCTAAAAATTAAAAGAGGCATTTTATTTTTTAAAAATATTTTTCTTTGGTCCTCAAATGATTGAAAGACTGAAATCTGTAGTTCCAACAGGTACCAAAACAAATGAACCTGGCTGATGTTTCTTCTTCAGGGGGATGGTATTCAGTGCTTTACAAATTTCAGTACAAAGCTCCTCAGGACCTGGAGTATGTTGACCAGGGCCATGTTGGTGTGGTGGCCTAAGGCAGGAAGATGCTGTTCAGATTTGCTGAAATTTTAGTTTTCTGTGCCATTGTAGAAAGACACTGAGGCCATTTGGCTTATCCTGCTCTGACTTTTGGCCTGGTGTTGAAAGGCCCCAAAGAGGATCAGCTCTTTAAACTGGTATTGACCTTTACAGTTGCAAAATGCTGTTCTCAGCTTCTACCCTACTTCAGGATCACGTACAAAGTTTGGGCTGTTTTGCAAACTTCAATCAGCCAATGCTCTTGTGACCATTCAACCTTATGTGGGGCAGGGAGGATGGGGAGGGAATCAAGTTATTTTGGTCTTGTAGTTAGCTGGAGAGTTTCATAAAAAATAAATACAAGGGTATACTCATGGAAAATACATCTTTAGGTATTTGACAATAGTCAGTTAAAGCTTTAATTCTTATTTACTTACAAAAATACTGTCATTTGAATTTCTTGCTGTTTTTTACTGTTTTAAGACCTTTAATAATTTTTAGCTATAAAAATAACTCAAAATTGTCACTTCTAAATAGACAAATCAATATAGACATTACATAAGCTGTCAGTTTAAAGAAATAAAATAGCTTTAAAAACATTCCTAGTTGTAGTAGGGAACTTGTCACCACCTAAAGAATAAGGTATTTATTTTAGTAGTTTTCTTAACCATGCCAAAGCAGCACCAAATCAACTAAATAATTCAAGGAGGGGGAAAGGGGGAATCCCAGATCTGAGGCATTACTGGAATGCCTGCTATGAGCTTCAAGACACTCAGACACTCCTTTAGGGCTTTTTTTCCCTGAAGTTATTCCCTTATCAATGACTGCTGATAGAAAGAATGCAAATAGAAGTTATCTACAAGGTAAAGAAAAGGGCTGATGAGAACACCGAAAACACTGAGGACATTTAATTTAAAATTTAGCCAGGTTTCAAGATAGGACAGAGAGGAATTGCTTTTTTGTAAGGTGCAGGGTCAACATTCACACAATGCTGACCAAAAAGATACAACATATCCAACAAGAGGGGTTAAAAAAGAAAAAAAGAAAAAATTGAGCAAACAAACCCCCTGATTTTTTATGTATACCAAACACATTCCACCTTTTTCATTTCCAAAAACAGCTCAAACAGTTTTTGTTATGACTATCTGTGAAGAGATCTTAGGCATTTCTCCCATTCCTAAAATACTTGATTGCAGAAATCATCTATTACAGGCTAAGCCTTATCTGAGCCCTGTGGAGAGGGGCTGCTGGACTTCCATCAGCTGCAGGCACAGCTCCTGCACTTTCTAGAACAGAATATCCAATCTTATCAAAACACTGGCAGATTGTGTATACAGACACTGGTGCTAGACTGCAGAGGAAAAATGTTCATTTTTAAACTGAATGGTACTTTTCATATCAGCCTGACTGCTCAGCATTCCTGCATTATCATGAAATCAGCAGCAGAATTTTTACTGGAAAACAAATTGCATTGAATAAGGAGCATGCCTGAGGTTTTTCTGGAAAGGGACATTGCTGTCTTTTTTTTTTTATCTTTAAACATTTTTAGGTTTGCAAAACCTAAAATTAGATAGAATATACTGGTCTTCTCTGTCAATACTCATGGTCATCACTAAGACAAGCTCCCTGACATGGAATTCTCTGAAAGAAGCATTACAAAAGGGAAGAGTTGTTTTTAATAGGCTATTCCATGTTATAGGAATATTTAATTTATGTAGTAATTCAATATAATATTCCATGTATACCATGTACATCAGGTGACACTGAGGAAGATCAATAGCACCTGGTAGAAACAAGTCTGTGATAATTAAGAGGAACAATACTAATTGGAGAGACAGAAGAGACACGTGGAAGGGGGATGTTGAGAATGTGGCTGGAGATGTATTCCCAGTGGGAAGAGCACCATGTTAGGGTGGGGGAAAACATGTAAGAAACAAGGAGGAGAAAGAGAAAATAAGTAAGAAACCAGGAGCAGTAGAATGAAGTCATCATGTGCAGGAGCTCCTGCACTGCCTGTCATCTCATCAAAGGAACAGAGGTGATCCAAGGCTGACCCACAACAAAAATCAAGAGAAGTTTGTCCTGGAGGCAGAGGGGAGACTGGTGTTTCCTCTAGGTGCCTGTTAAATGTTGTGGTTTGGAGTGCTCCTACCCAGAATCCAAGTCAGCAGTCAGGACGTCATCTTATCTGGCAGTAAATTATGAAAAAAATTCTCCAAGTTGAGTCTGGTTTGCCTGCAACACCACATGGCTTAAACAAACCACAGCCCACCACTTCCTTATAGCCTTGCAACAACAGTAGTTGGCAAAGGCCAAATTTTCTACAATTGAGCTAATAATGAGAGTTTCACTCTTCCTGGTTCCTGCATGCCTCTACTGTACAATTTATGTTTTCAGTAGAGTAGCTTTTAACTGCTACAATTTAGTCAGTGCCACTGAACTCCTCATAGCTGCATTTTGTTCTGTACATTCTGGTGTTAAACATCTCAAGAGACAGCTCCCTTGGGCTCCCCACAGGTTATTTCACAGTTTAGTTTTGCTGGAAACCTTCTGCCCACATCCAACTTCCCTCTAAAAACTTCCTTTTATTCATTTCAAATAAGTCTCATTATTATAATGCTCTGGTACTTCTCACTGAACACACTTTCTTGTTCCCTAAATTCATTAACTCAGCTATTTTTTTTGTTTGTTTTAAATAGCTATATTAATAACCTGTCCACACCACTTTCCTTTTAATATCCAAAGTTAACTAGAACATTCACATTGATTTGCTGAACTGCAAAATAATGTACTGCAGCAAACAAATTAAATTGTGTTCTAAAGGCAGCAGCTACTAAAAATTTAAGATAATGTTGGGTAAAGATGGACCTAACTCTTGTAAACAGCAAATATTACATCACTTCAAATTGACTAAAAATGCCAGATACATCAACTGAGGGTCTTATAAATAGGTTAAAGTGACATATTTTACTTGAAGAGAAATCTTACATCTGTTTCCAATCACAATCCAATTTCTCCACTGTTAAATAAAAAAGCACTTTCCCTCTACCTCTCAGTCCTCTCCGAGGAAAACCTGGGGCCACTTCTACTGGTATGGCAAGAAGACAACAGAAGTGTTAAGTCTTCAGGTCCCTCAAGTTAACAAATTCCCCATTTAATACACAAATAAGGATGCTGGGACACCTGAAGAATTGCACATCTAGATCAAAACTACTCTTGAAATGTCTCTAACCTTTACATTCTCCCATCTTCTACGAAGTGGCAAGTTACACATGCAGCTTGAGTTCTTTGTTCCCTCAAAATTATCTTTTCTGCCCTATCAGCAATCAGTTGAACTTTGAATGCCCCTTCACAGAGCCCAGGAAAGCTGAACACAGGACACAGACAAGGAAAAAGAGAAAACTACTGATAGTAATCAAAGCCTACTCTACTTGAGAAAACAAATCCTAATTTTGTATCAGGTTCCTCACACCTAGCACCCTTCTGATACAAGTAACACCTCTCTTAGTATTTTCGATGTCAATATAAACAAGATTACAAATCCCTGTAGACCTTAACTAGGACAATAAGTTTGGTGCTTCTCTTAGATTTTGTTTTCAATGTGCATCAGCCTATTTGCTAATTTACACTGTAAACACCTGAGAGGTCACAGGGAATTATGGTTCTCAGGGATGATAAACTTGTGAGGGGGTTTTTTTTGGTACATCCTGCTGCATTTCAAACTCTCATAGAACAGGAGTTTCTTTCTTTCAGACACAGCAGGCCCAGTACAACAGCACACATGACCCAGACCACAGTTAAAATCTATAATGCAATACAAATTGTCATTTCAGTGCAAGACAGTTGATATGTTTATCCTAATTCTATTTCTTCTATTAGGAGAGATTTTGTTTCTCAGGAAAATAAAAATATCATTTGCAAGACATTGAATTTGTCTTAGACAAACATAAAGCAGTCTTGAGAGCACCCCCAGGTGAAATCTGCCCTGTAACAAGACATGGATAAGCTACAAATAGGCATAATTAGTGAAGAGATTATCTGCACACACTGTTAACCTGTGCAGTCTTTATGTAATTCAAATCTTTCAGCTTTCATCCCTTGAAGTTGACAGTATAGAGAATTAATTCTGCATTGGTGAGTATAGATGTTCCTGAGCAAGAGGTCTGGGTAATGACTGAACAGCAGCAGCAAGAGAAGACGACTTGAGTAACAATCTTCTACTCTAACACATAAAGTATAACAATACAAGTAACAGGAAAAGTTCAGGAGTTCACAAGGACACCAAGTCAGAGGTGAACCCTGCAGTGGTTTCCATTACTTCTGCCCCAAAAAAAAATAACTCTGACATCCATTCTCCATTAGGAATGCGACAACTGCAGGCATGTGATGCTGCAGCTGAGGTTTACCAACACAAGGACCTCTTTGTGTACAACAGATCTCTTTGAATGTCACACATCAAATTAATTCATCCCAATGAAGCACAAGCAGTCTGCAGGTAAGGATGACTTTTAACTGACAGCTTGTAAAACAGTAACATTGCAAAAAGGAAGGAAGTGAAAGAAAAAAAGTCCCCCCAAAAACAGAACATACACATCCCCCTTTCCAATACTATGATTTACATAGGTGTTACTAAGTTTACATAGGTATTACTATCACCGATTTTTCTGGATTTAAACAGCATTTCATGTATTCAAACAAAAATGCCAAACACCAAGAACCTCCGAGAGTCCTAATATCATCAAAAGTAGCAAGTCAGCTTGTGTTCAGTTTCTGCAAGCTGAGTATTTACCTCTGCCAACCACAAAAGTCCTAATACAATTTAATACTCTAATCTCCTATTTGCCAAAAAGGAACAGATTATGTTACAAAGGAGGCATCTGTAGGGGAACTGCATCTGGACTCTGGCATTTTCTGGCTTAAAGTTGATTCAACATTACGTCCCAAATCAGCAAAGATTTCAGTAAAGTTAAAAAAAAAAATTAAGGCAAAAGATACTAATCTTTGATGGACTGAGATCCATCAAAGATGGATACATCTTTGTATCAAAGAGATAGACTGTTGCTCATATATAACCACTGAGTAACCTTCATGTGTTAAGATATTTTTTAGATCAAACATTTTAACAAAATTTTTAAAAATCCTTCCAAGAACTTCAAGTTTGTTTACATCTAACTAAATTATTCTCAACAAAAAATTATCTTAGATTCAGTTTGAAATATGTTTTGGTAGACTATCAATTTTCATTTCTCAATAAAATATTTTAAAACATTTCATTTCCTATGCAAGATCAAATTACAGAAATAAAAACCCAGACAGAAACTGAATTGAAAAGCACAGTGAAAGATTAGCCAGCAGTAACACTTACACAGCAGTTTCCAAAATATCTATTAAAGGCATAATAATACTTTCACCAAATAGGAAATACAATAAAGAGCCTGAATATTAATAGTAGCAAACTTTTAATCTTATTTTCTTTACAATCTTGCTACTTACTGTAAAAACCCAAATCTATCAGTGACTTTGTAAAGACGGTAGTCAGCATCTTCCCACGGTTCAATCTGAGCACCCTCACGTCCCTAAGGGGAAAGGAAAATATGAAAAGCCAAATTATATTTTATGGCACAATAAATAAAGACATAAGAGAGCCATTCAATCACTAAAAGCATAACCTTTGGGACACTTTGGGACATGGTGGCAGGAGGCTAGAGGAGGGGGAGGAGAATACCAGTCCTAAACTAACCAGCCAAGAAAAAGGAGAGCAGAACACCTATCCCAGCCCTTACCAACAGTACTTTCATCACAGGAAATATCTTTTGGTCACTGCTATACACAAAATACATTTCAACCACAGTCACAGTAATTCCATACCCATTGTTAAACCCCACAATAATCCATCAAGGCCCTACACTCATTTCATTTCCCAAGTCCATCTTTCCTGAACAATCACCAGCAAGAGCACATCCTGCAGACAGTCCTGAGTTAATGTCCATGCTGACTTGCAGCAGCTGTCAAACAATGCAACACTGAGTTTTCCCTCAATTATGCATTCATTCACATCCCACTCTTTTTCTGCAATTGCCAGTCTTGCAGAAGGCTTGCAGAAGTTTAACTACATTTCAGCTCTATCTACTTGTGGTATGGGTTATGCACAAGTTACTGGCTATGAAATCATGCCACCACTCAGAACATGAAGTATATTGGGTTTGTGTGACCTGGTTTTAGTAGCAGGGGGCTCCAGGGGTGGTATCTCTGAGAAGCTGCTGGAAGCCTCTCCTACATGCAACAGAGACAAAGTCAGCCAGCTCCAGTAAGGAGCTGCCACTGGCCATGGCCCAGGCTATACTGGAGCAGGTTTGGTGGCAGGACTCGTGACTCCATGGGGGACCCATGCTGGAGCACCTGCGCCTGAAGGACTGACCCTGATGCAAGGACCAGTGCTGGAGCAGCCCATGAAGTGCTGCAGCTCAGCACTGCTGCAGCACTGAAGAAGTTCATGGAGAACTTCACAACTTCAAGGGAGGGACCCCACACTGGGAAAAGTGAAGAGTTGAAGGAGTCAAACCTCCAAGTAAGAAGGAGTCACAGAAACAGTGTGGGATGAACTGACCACAGCTCCCATTCCCCATCCTCCTGCTCTGCTCAGGTGGAGGAGGTAAAGAAAACTGGGAGCAAAGCTAAGCCCAGGAGGAAGGGAAGGTTGGGGGAGAAAGTGTTTTAGATCCAGTTTTGGTTTTCTTATTGTCCTACTCTGATTTGATTGGTAATAAATTAAACAGATTGCCTCAACTTGGGTCTGCTTTGCCCGTGACTGTCACTGGAGAAGGATCTCCCCCTGCCCTTATCCCAGCTCATGAGACTTTGGTTCTATTTTGTCTCCCTTACCCAGCTGAAGATGGCAGTGACTGAGCAGCTTTGCAGAGCACCTGGTGACAGCCTGCCACACACAAGCAGGTTTTTCCTTACTCCAGTGTGAGCCACTCATTTACTGCACACTGTGGAAACCACTAGTAAGTCTGGCACATAGAACATTTTGTGAACTCTACAAACAAGGCTACTGCTCTGTATTCCAATGACACTTAAAAAGTCCATAAGTGTTCCAAAAATACCTGGCTACCATGTAAGCACTCTAGGCATACTCTGTGCCAGGCTTTTCCTGACAAGGGGCCCAAGAACAAACATGGTATGACCAGGGCATTTCTTTAGTTTCCCACAACAATTCAGAAACAATACAGCTCACTCATCTTTTACTTTTTCTGCTATGATTTCAGTGTTTGTACTACCATAACCAAAGATTGAATAAATAAAAAGCAAAATGAGACTCCTTCTGATCTCATAGTTACACTGAGCATCCTTAAACATCCCACTTTCTCTACTTCTAATACAATACACTCCCTGAAATAGTCCCAAGTAACTTGCAATGCACCTGAAAAATGAGCTGATTGAGTCATTATCCAGAAAAACCCCTGTGGAGGGAATGTTTAATTCACCCAGAGGCCACTGTATTACTAAACACCAGATTAGTACTCAACAGAGTATTTTAAACAACAGCTAGCTGGAATCATGATTCAGTTTTTAAACAGACATATTACTAAGATTCATTATAAAATGTCTTTTAAATTACTAAAATGTTCACTTACTCTGTCATACTTGGCAACTATCTCTGCTCTTTCCTGGGCAAGTTTGACAGCAGCATCCTGCTCAGCATCTGCACCTGTAGAGGAATTAAAATAATGCTGTTCAGATTTTCTCTCTTGTGAAAAAAGAACTGCAGCCAAATACTTAGAAAATCAACTTCAGGGAGACCACTTCAATGGAGAAATGCCAAAACTATTGTGTCAAAGCAAAATATGACCTTGGTGTATGTCTTGAATACT
The DNA here is from genome assembly GCA_030060385.1 of Muscicapa striata striata. Lineage (NCBI taxonomy): Eukaryota > Metazoa > Chordata > Aves > Passeriformes > Muscicapidae > Muscicapa > Muscicapa striata. Next base: position 5,869,740 of record JAREIS010000025.1, on the reverse strand, counting down.
GCTCAAAGCGAAGTACAGTCACTGCACACTACCTTAATTGCTGAATTTAAAATATTTTTTATTTTCCACCCATGTAAATATGAAATACAGTAATAAAATAATTCTGCACAATCCACTGACTGCAAGACTGAAGAAAGTACAAAAGGCCACTAATTGGCAATTCCACAAACATCCTAATAGTCAAAGAAAGTTGAAGCATTCACTACTGGCTTAAAACAAAATTGTGAAGTATTTACAGGATTTGTAGAGATATTGGAATACTGAAGAAATACAGCATGGCTTCTTAGAAATTGCCTAAAACTTATTTCTCAGAAAAGAGGGAAGGATGTTGTTTACAGTGTCAGAACTGCAACTCAGGCAGAGCTGGAATAAGTGTAAGGATATGACAACAGGAAGATTGACAGCAAGAAAAAAAAACAGTGTGTGAGTAAGCATTGGACACAAAGATACTGCAGATGCAGCATTTACTATGTGAGTGGAGTTCAAGTTTTGCTCAGTCCTGCTCCCTGAGTAGAAACCATCTCTAGAACATGGACAAGAACAGAGAGCACCAAGAAAGGAAAAGTTGCTGTTTTGAATACCCAACCACAGAACATCAATATCCCAAATATAATTATATCAAACCAATGAGGTAAATCAGCCTTAATTAATAAGTTTGTGAAAGATTCAAAAGTTGAATTTTTTTTTATTATTTAAAAGCAATGAACTTTGAATAAAGCAAGGCTTGAAAAAGGTTTAAAATATATTTCAGTCTAACACTGTTACAAAAATAACTTCAAGCATGTGGGGTTTTTTTCACTACCTAGTTCATGGCAACATAATGAACTTCAGGAATTGTACATACCAACCATCTGGGCCATGAAATAGAAAAACAGATCAGATATTACAGTTTTCTATCATATGACATTAACACAATTATTTGTTCAAACCTAGTTTGTTTCTTTAATACAGGTTATCTACACATTTTTCAGCATTTAGACAAGAAGTTGTGCCAAGGTAGCTTTCTAAGCCATCTGTTAGAGATTTAACATGGTCTCTGCTTGTTTTCACTCTACTTTTCTTCAGGGGAATGCTAAGAGAACCTCAGAACAACCCAGCACAGACACAAGCACCAGCATTCAGACAACAGCACTGCTTGTCCCAAGCTTCCTCTAAGAGAAAGTCTGGCTGTTTCTTCAAAGCTTTCATTTGCGACCCCCAGAAGCCACACTTGGTTACCCTCACCTGATCCCCTTTGTCACCATCATTTGCTAAGTATATTAGTCCTGTTTATTAAGAATAAATAGAGCTCTGTCATTTTTTCCAGTGTGCAGCAGAACCAGCACACATGTATTTACACAGTTTTTTGAGAGAGAAAAAAAATAATAAATAATTCAATCTGCTATATTTGGAAGCTTCATATCTCTAAGCTATGACACTGACAAATCATTTCCTCCCTGTAAAATAAAGGGTGAGCAGAATCATTTCACATTGCTCAGACTTTGGTGTGTCCAAGCAGGCCACTGCTCCTCCTGAGCTTTCAGGTGCTGGATCCACCTTTATTCCTAAACCAAAAGAGGATTCAAGACATAGAGCAGTTGGGTCTCAGGTTTGCTTTTCTCTGCACAGCTTTACAGCCATTGCAGGGCTCTGTTACCCTGGCTGCCCATGTGAGCTCTGAGCAAGACACATCTCCCACAGCCCTCCAAAGCTCCTCCCCAGCCTTGTCACACCCAAGGGCACAGACACAACTTCACAGCACTGCCAGGGCATTCCAGCACTATCTACTACCCCAGCACAATTACAGCAATCTGGCTCCTAATCTTTACTAGCTGACATAGCATGTCTGCTGAACTGACCATGTCCACTGAAGCTACCAAATCAACACTGACAGAAAACAGTGGATGAACCCTGGTTTTACTTTCAAAGTGAGAAGATAAATGAATTGTAACCAAAATTAAATTGTGTTTCCTTCTGTAAGACAGATCTGTGCTTACAGCAAGTCTTTACAGAAGACCAATTATGGGTTTTTAAAACCCATAACCTCCTTAGAAATCTGATATTCCTTCAGCAACTTCAAGTACTGATGACCCTGATCTCCACTTCTCCAATAGACAGCTGTGGGGAAAAGCTCCCTTGTTTATAAAGTACACCTGCTGCTGAGCTTCAAGAAATAGGTAAAAAATCCTATCACTAATTTCCAAGTAGAAGAGATTAGATTTAATTTGAGAAATAATGAGAGTGTGGTTTAATATAAGCAGACAATATCGTAATACACAGTAGTCAATACATTCACATAGTATGTAGTTGATACATTATTTAAACAGAACTAAAAATAGTTTATATTTTTATTTTAAAATGTGCTCAAAAGGACATAGATCTTCAAAAACACAGACAGAATACCAGCGTAAGCTGAAAAAAGTTTAAACCTTTGCTTAAAAGAATGCCAATCTGTATTTGCACCAGAAAGCAAGTTCCTGATTTATGCTGAAAACGTGGCCATGGCTTACCATCCCTTCCTCTGCATAAGCAATGTGTGAATCAAAGTTTGGCATGTTCTGTGTCTCATGACAATTCAATTACATTTAGTGTGTAAATTATCATATTCATTGCCTTTAAAGTAATCCTCTTTGCTTTCTGCCAGAATCATCTTAACCTTCCGGCTGCACTGAGATAGTTCGATGTTTCACTAATCCATCGACACTGAAAACCCAGAAAATAGCTTGAGATGGGGGCAAGAGGTTTTATTTTGGGAGATAAGCATTAAACATGATTTTTCTTATAAGAGGAAATATTTAAATATCTCCAACTTAGAAATTTACACATTGATGCCTGATAATGTAAAAGCTAAATATGGGAATAAGCAAAAATTCGCCAGCACAAAAATATATTATAGCACATACATCACTGTGAAATTGAAAACAAATAACTGGTATTCTAAAGTCTTATCAGTTTTGTTCAGTGTTATATCAGGGAAAGCAGTTAAAGATATGATACAAGTATTATTAAATTTACTAATTAAAAGTTAGCATTACAGATTATGCAGAAAACAATGTCATCTCAAATTAGGTTAACAAGATATAGTCAATTAAGTAGTACAGAGAGCTGATTTGAACTAAAAAAATGGGAAATATATTAGCAATGACCTGATGATAAATTCTGTCAATGATAGCATGCTAAAGCACTTTCAAGTCCCCCCATAATAAGTCAGGTTTACAAGGCACAAGCAGCACTACTAAAATCCTGCCCAGCATCAATCACAGAATGACAGGTTCAAGGGACCTCACGGACCATCTAGTCCAAGCTTTCTTGGCAAAAGCACAGTCTAGACAAGACAGTCCAGCTGAACCTTAGAAGTGTCCAGTCCTGGGGAATCCACCGCTGCCCAGGGGAGATTATTCCAATTGCTGTTCTCACTGTGAAAATTTCCAAGCATCCAGCTCCCTCAGTGACTCCTCAGAGGACCTGTGCTCCAGACCCTATCACAGCTCCAGCTCCTCAATGTCCTTCTTGTCACAAGGGGGCCAAAATTGATCCCAGGATTCGAGGTGTGGCCTCATCAGTGTTGAGTACAGGGGGACAATCACAGCCCTGGTCCTGTTGGCCACACCATTTCTGGTACAGGCCAGGATGGCTGTGGCCTTCCTGGCCACCTGGGCACACACACTGGCTCAAGGCTCACCCACCAGCACCCTCAGCAGCAATGCCTCTTCCCATGGGGCTGAGGCTCAATATACTAAGAGCATCCTGTGAAACCTTATCCCAAATTCTGTAAAGTGATTTCTTCCTTTTTTGTCCTTTAACCCACCATCATTGTCTCTCCAACAGCAGAGCACTCTGAAAACCCCGAAAGAATTGAAAATGTTAATTTGTTTCCCATGACTTTACTAAAATTCTTGCTTGTTTGCACATTACACATCCCACTTCTCAAAGAGCTGCACTGGCACAAATTCCTGTTTGCAGGCACTACCACCAGCTGCTACACATCTACACATTCAAAGCACATATCAGAGCAATAAACAAAGTCTCTGGTCATAGCAGCAAGTCCCTTAAATACTCAGGCTGTTTATTTTCCTTCCAGTTCATTCCCATCAACAACAAAATAAAAGCCATGACGTACTCCTAATAGTATTTTGTTTTGGGTACACAATGTTCAAAAGGAAGAATCTTGGTAAATACCTGCACATCAATACCAAACCTGCTCTGAACAAAAGGGATTAAGCATCATTTATTATACTTTCTCTTCATGCAGAGAGAACTTTTAAAACAGAGAACAACTATTGACATAAAATGAATTAGTTAGTTAGAAAAACAATCCCTTTTGCATAGCAACACTTTCTCTGAAATACATATTTCCAGAAGTTAACTGAGCTACATTTCTTCCACCATTAAACATAATTATATCCCTTAGATATTATTAAGTATTTAAAACTCAGTTATCACGAATTTGAAATGAGAGAGAATTGAAACAGCACAATATAAACAAAGAGCAGTATATAAAATTTTACATAACACTTTACCAGTCTTTAGACTGTCATTTTCATTTTCTTCCCAGTCCTTGTAGAGCTCTGTTTTAGTCTTCATGAAGTAAATCTGTTTGCTTCTAGACCATATTCTAAATCAGTGTTTATCAAAAATGACCTGGGGAAAAGTTCTCCTCCTCCACTTGCTGCATTTGCTGCTCACTAACTGAGCCACTTGACACGTGCTCCTTTTTCCAGACACAGCCCCTCTACAGCTCCAGGAGCTGCAGAGGCTGGAACAAAGATGCCATTTGTTAATGCCAAGTGTCACGAAGGCACCACGCTGGTGTTCTCCAGCCCAGCCCACAGCCCTGCATTCCAGCTCATAATAAACAAAAGAATTTGAACAAACAGCCTCAGAGGCCAGGGCTCCTGTAACACATCACTGTTATATTCTTGGGTAAAAATTCTTACTGGTGTTTTCCAAGTGCTGCAGGAAAAGTGTATTACTGAAAGGACTTACTTGAAATGGGGCTTGAAGTACCCTCTTTCTGGCTTATTACCTAAGAAACCACAAAATTAAGTAACTCTAAAAATACAGTTTAGATTTCTGCAACTGGCATCCCGACTTAAAGGATGGATATTTTACATATTTTCTGATCAAAATTCCTTTATTGTTCAAGAAAACTTGAATACTTAGGATGTCAGGGGCTGGCAACAACATTTTTGTTGATAAAAGTGCAGAAATTCAGGAGTAAAACCTGAAAACCAGATCCCCATACCAAATATCCCATCACAAACACACAAAGCCACTCTCCTGCCCAGACTCTAGCCCTCGCACATGCTCTCTCACACAGCCATTCTGCTGCTGTGTGATGCCTGAGCCAGGAACCAGCCAATTCCATACCCTACCCTAAGCATGTCAGGGCACACACACTAGCAGACACGTTGTGAAGCCAGCTGAAAGATGATCAGTGGCACGGGCACAGGTCACCCAAGGGGGCTGTGGAATCTCTCTCCATCCTTGGAGATGTTCATAAGCTGTCTGGACATGGTCCTGGGAAACCAGCTCTGCACAGCCCTGCCTGGGCACAGGGCTGGACCAGACAACTCTCAGAGGTCTCTTCCAGCCTCAACCCTTTTGTGGTTTTCTTGTGGTTTTAACACTCAGAGAAGTGTTAAAATGCCAGGAACAGGAGATCTGATCAAGCATGTTGGACTATTCTTTTTTCCCCAGACTGAAAAAAGAACAGTTCCTTCAATTGTTTTAACCTTCCTCCCCATATCGTCTGGCAGAGCACTGAGCCTGGAAATGAGCAGCAGCTCCTTTGTCTTTTCCACTGATTACTGCTCATGGATCCCACCCAAGCCCAGGTGTCAATAGTTTAGTCTCTGGAATCAGTATGAGTTTAGACTAAGCCAGTGCCATGTCCACTATCAGGCACATTTCCCTCAAAAGCAGCATTTTCTTACTGCTGACACACACAACAGCAATCTTCTTGTTACACAGAAATAATCTTCCACTTTGCTCATAACAGAACTACTGAAGTGAAACTGAAACTGTTTCCTTATCTGTGAGCACATTTGTGGTGAGGATGAAAAGAACTCACACATAAAGAACACAAGCATTTGTCCCAGGTCAACTCTCTTACCCTTCACCACTTGAAAACAACTTGCTTTTTAACATCACTGCTGCTCTTCCTACCACATACTAATCCCAGGCACCAATTAGCCATATTAATCACATACACACACATATATATATTATAGATATACTAGAGATATCTATATTGATGCTTCTCTTATGTCTTTTAAGTTTAGCAGATCTGGTTTTGTGGGTGTTTTTCAAGCAGACTTACACACAGAAATGGTAACATTTTGGCTTAACTGAAATTTTTCTCTATTCAAAAAAAAAAAAAATCTAAAAGAATAAAACTCTTAGTAATATCAATATACTGCATTATGCTCTGCATAAAAAAAAGCCCATTGCAGCAGCAAAACACATGCACCTCTTAATAATCAGCATTCAGAGTAGACACTATTGTAGTTTTACTACATGAGGAGTAATGAGTGGAAAATACGAAAGCAAAGACTTAACTTCCCTGAAGAAATGTGACTGAACTCGCATCTTAATAAAAAACCAAGTTTCACCATGGTAGAGCTCTTGCAGTTTTGCAACATCCTCTATGAGACACTGCACATTCACCAGTGGAAAATGGTCACTTTGGAAATTAGTAGAATTAACTGCTGGTAAAAACCCTCTCAAATCAATTTTGAAGTGATCCCCAAATGACTCAAAACAAGAGCAAGAAAATCAAGGCAGCCCTGCAAAGTAATATTCTACAGAGGAAGCCTGTGTCAAAACATGAAATGTGAATTTGGAAGTCTATACATTGCACAGAATTTAAACCAAATATCTATCTTGTTTTTAAGCAACAATGGATTAAAGGGCTTACAGAAACTCTACCAGTATTAATCAATTACTGCAATATGACTATCATTTTATTTTTAATAACACAGCCTTACCAACACTTTCAGTTAATGGAGCAATGAAAGCACAAAACTCAGAATAAAACAGAAAATAAAACAGAAAAAATAACATACTCTAATAAAATACAACTTGGCCATTTACTTAGTCCTAATTTGCAATTTGTTTTTCTGTGTGGTTCATGTAAATAACTACACTTTAAAATTAGATCACTCCATCAGCAATGCCTACACCTAACCAGCTGGAAACTGTAGTTCAAATACTCATGTCATCACCTCTCTACTGAGCCTTATGAAAGTTCCCACAAGGGTTACAAAGTGGAGTGACAAGATCTGGCAGGGCTCTACTGTAACTTCATTTTACAAAGTGCTGTGTACAGTCATGAGCCAGAAGATAATTAATTTGCTGAAGGTTAACATAATCAATTGCAAAGCCAGAAGAAACCCTACTTGCCAATTTTCAACAAGCTACACTGGAAAGAGTAAGCCCAGTTTTGAACAGTGCTCCTTTCAAGAAAGAAAAAGAGGACAAACCCAACACACAACCCACCTTCCTGTCCAGACCTCTGTCAACACAACATGAAACCTTTATGGTAGCTCTTAATAGACTTAAATGTAAAAACTCAGGCTGGGTATAATTTCGGGTTTGCCAGCATATAAAGACTGGTCTGACTTGTGCCACGACTAGCTAATGCCTTATGTCTAAGCTTAACTCATCCTTTGTTCTTCTCTTCCCAAGGGTGTAGCTGGTATCTGGCCTTTTCATCACAGTTTTTCTCTTTCCTCAGTGTTATGAAAAGAGCAGCATTGTGGCCATGAAGCAATGGTCACTCACCTATACGTTTGTCTTTGAGGAGATGCAAACACTGCTGAGCTGAGCCATGCCAGCCCTCGGAGCAGCGATGGGAGCAGGTCTGCACCCCACTGCTCAGGGGACACTGCGAGCCTTGTGTGTGGAACATGTTATAACCAGCAGCCATGGAACAACGGGGACACAGCCTTCATGCAAAATACAGGAGGTTTTCTACTACATGCAAATCATTTTATGGTCTTCCACCAAAATATTACATTTCTTAGAACTCCTACTGTGGCTAGAACTGATCCCATGGTAACATATAATCTCTTTCATCTACAGCTCATGAGTATTACTCCCACACTCCCCCTGAAATCCATGACCTTTCTCAGCACTAGCCCTAGCCTTTACAATTATGTCTTAATAAAATACGCTGCAAATCATCTGCTGCATTATATGGTAAGATCAGACACTTGACCTCAGAAGCAGTACTGACAGATGAAAAGCAGAAATATTTCAAGAATTTTTACCCTCAACCTAATATAAGTCAAGGTATCCTTTTACACCAGTGGCTTTTCAGGTACTGGTTATGATTTTATAAGCAAATTTAGCTGAAAATGCCTTTTCTTTTTTTGATCCTTTGTACTTTAAAAATATATTATGCTAGCAGTTCCCAGAGGCTTTGGAGAACTAAAACATCCCTTCTGTACACTGACGCTGCTCATACTTCTTTTTACCACGACAGGCTACTAAACACACAAGCAAGACCATCTTTCAGCAAGACTGAATGTAGCAGTTCTCTGCAATAAATTTCTTCTTCGTTTTCCCAATGCCATATATCAGGATATACCAGTAACATAAATCAAAAGAACATTAAAAAATTCTCTGAAACGTTGACATTATTTCCAACATAATTTCAGATTTCCTGTTTTGAACATCATAATTAGTGGTAGAATATGAATGTTTTCACAGCACTAAGACTTGCAGTATCAATTTAAAGAGTAAAATGGTTCTAATACTTTCAATTCTGACACAAAGTAGAACATTTCACAACAAGAGCTATGCTTCCCACGTTAACAGATTATATTTAAGTAGTCAGTTGCCACACTGCACTAATTATGGTAAGTCTCCTGATTAATCATTTTTTCTCTGCATTAGTCAAAATTAATGAAGTAAACAATAATTATATTTTTAAATTCAGTGTTAATTATGTGAAGTCTATTCCCAGTTTAAAACATCACCAAGACAACACTCATACAGACTCTGGATGAAGTTTTTTAAAAGAGGGTGGTTCTTAATTTTTGAGGAAGCTGGTTTATTTCTTCTGGAGGGCTAGAGAAGCTACAAGTCTCTAGTTAAAAAATCTTATCTATGTTGGTATCATTTCATACTGGCTCAAATAAAGAGATTTATTCTTCTACACAGACGAGCTTTGAATACACTGACATACCCACAGTCCAGCTCATCATTTAATTACACAGCCGATTTAACTGATTACAACGAGAAGAAAAGGAGGGTTTGTTTTTGTAATAGATGCTATTCTGCCATTTAACAAGACTAAAGAGCTCCAAGCCAGCTCAGAAAAACACTGGCTCTGACAAAGTGGCAGGAGTAGAACTTGCACAGCACCATGGGGATGCAATAGCAGCAGCAGCAGCTCCCTGATCTGCCCAGTGCCCACAGGCTCAGCGCTGGCACTGAGCTGCTGCTCAGCTCAACAGGCACTGCCCAAACCTCGCTGGCCCCACGAGAGACTTTGGAAAAGGAAGCATTCACAAACAAGCAGCAGAGGAGCAGCTCCTGAAACCACCAGCTTCTACTCCCTAAGTGCACTACCAGCCTTTGACTTTTCTGCCTTCTCCTGGAAGGGACAACATGAAGCACACAGGGATAAGTCCTTGCCCAAAAGTGTGAGAAAATCTCCCTGCAGCCTCTGTTCACATCTGAACTTGAGGTGCCAAGCTACTGCTCTGCTTCTGTGGGCACAGCCTCTGCATGGGGAGACCTCAGCATCCATTTTCAAGCTTTAAATTCAGTTTCAGCCCAACACACAACAGGAAAGGGAAATCTTAACTATTGTGAAAGTTGTGGAAGGATGAAAAACCATTTCTCGCTTTATTCCATATTATTACACAGTTTCACCAGCTACTACAGGCTGCTAGACTGTTGGGATCCATACCAGAGCATTAATCTTGGGCATCCCTCCATCTACCATTGGGATACACTGAAGGAGCCACCAAAAACCACAGTAACAGCGAGAGAAGCTGCAAGGCCCTTCTCTTCAACTTTAATTATCATCTTAACATACTTAAAGTATTTCACAAAAGAAACCCAAACTGAGTTACACACTACAACTCTGTTCACCGTAGCTGAACAGCTTTCTTCAATTACTCTGTCTCTGAGCTACTCATCTTTGAGCAGATAAACATTTTAACTGCAGTAATAATACCTTAAGTACAAATAGGATCCTCTAAGGGAATCCTCTGAAAAGTCTGAATGACACCAAGAAGCTTTTATGACACTAAACCTTCTCTTGGTGGCTCTGTGATAAGTTTAAGTAAGTCCACACAAAGACATCGAGGCAAATTTAGATACCTGCCTGCTTGTATCAGTCATGTCTACACAGCACGGACCTGAATAACTGGCTACTTAGAATATCTGTCATTCATTTAATTAAAAACTAAAATGACATTTAAGAGAGAAGAAAAATGCTGAAATCCCCTCTGAACATTTGAAATAATCTTAAGTGTCAGGCAGCAGTAGATCCATGTTTTTTATGTTTATAAAGCAGTTATAGGAAAGGCTGGAGGAGTAAGAGACAACCAGATGAAAGGTAAACAAGTCTGTCAAACGGCAGCAGAAACGGGGGAAGTTTCTTCATCTTTGCTATGAGAAAAGGAAGAGATGGGTAAGACAAGAAGGTTCTGTTGTTTTCAGTTTCACTGACAGAGGGCTGGTAAACAAAACAAAGTAAACAGCCATGGCATTTCCCATGCGAAACAGGAATTAGGGCCTCCAAGGCTGTCCTGTGTGCCTGGCACCAGCACTAAGCCAAGGGAAAACCCAGCAGATCAGCTGCAATAAATCCCACCAAATCCATGCCATACCCACCAAATCAAAATCAATTTGCATTCATACTGCTAATTAGCAATACCAGTATGAATTTGTTTACCTCTGCCTAGTTTGCATCAGTTAAAACCTTTGTCAATATAAAATAACTTCAGAGTTTAGATTAAAAAACCCAAAGGTGAGGAGAAAAGGGGAAGAAAAAAGATCACAAACTTTCTGGCTGTGTATCTACAGAGCACTGCACCAGTAAAGAAAAACACCTTCTGCCTACATTATTATATCCATCACCTTTTTTTAGATGTAATCTATCCCTAAAACTTAGGAGTGTGCCAAAAAAGGCCTTGGGCTTTTTCCCCAACCTTTGACTCCAGTTAAGTACAGACAACACTGAGATATCAGCATCACTGAGAGGCAGGCACAAAGCTGTAGTAGAAAAAGACCACAAAACACAAAAATGAAAAGGCATTTGTTGAATCTTTGATTTTAAAGGACAGTACAGGATCAGAACAGAATTTTCCAAAGAGATTATAAATCTCCTTCAAGTAAGAGACCACAGCAAAAGGCACCATTTGTCTCATTCTTTGGATACTCTGAAAACATTTTACAAATATCCAGCATTAGCATAAGATGACAATTATTAATTTATACTGCTGTTGCACAGAAACAATACCTTTAATAATCAGTGCATTAACAGGTGTATCAGTAACCATTTTTTTTATTGACTTAGAAGAAGATAAGCACTGAGGTACTTCAGTAACAAACCCACATCAAGTTTTCAATGCTACTTCTCTCAATATCAGTACTTTCATTCCACTACTGATGAAAAATGAAGAACTACAAACACATGCTGTAAGCACCTTAACAAGTTCCTACTGCAAAACAAACAAGATGTTAATTCTAGTCTAAGCCTCATACACAGGCATCAGGAAAAAAAATCCATTTGTTTATGCTGAAGTCAATAATGCACTGAACCGACTAATGATGATATTCTTTAAAACCATTACTCTCTGTTAAAGAAAAAAGCCAAACCAAAGAAAAACACTCAGAAAAATGTTTGCCACGGATTCTCATATCTCAGCAGAAATTACCTGAAATTAAAAACAGCAGTTTTAACTCAGTAACCTGAGAATGCCTACTTTATCTAATACAAACACTGATGCAGTACTTTGGAAATCCCTATTCCAGGTTACAAGCATTAGCTCTAGGACAATATACAAATACAGCCTTTTATGGATTCTAGTCCAGCCCATATAACTATTTCCTTCGCAAGAGATCCTTCTCAACCTCTGTGAATTTCATATTCCCCACAGAATCAAAATCCACAGGTAGAGTCACAACTTGGTTGAGCCTGTGGAGCTGCACCTGGCAAACAAGATCCTGTTCCTGGGGAAAAGTAGACCTACTGCAGAACCCTCCCCTGGGGCAGACATGAGCTGTTCTCTCCACCAGAGAGAAGCAGGAACAGCACCAGCTGGGATTTAAACACACATCCACCCACTGTCTGCTGTGCCTGTAGACATGCAATTAAGATATGCAGCACTTTGGGGAGGGTTCAAGTTCTCATTTGTGCAGCTCAGACAGACCAGGAGCAACAGGGATAACTGGTTACCCAGGCATGAACCCAACAACCCAACCTTCACAAGACAACAGCTTTGAGCTCCAACTCAAACCAGCTGCAGAGAGAAAACTTAGAGGTCAAAGCTCTACATGAGCCTATATGGCCTTTAAATCACTTTCTTGGAGAGGTAGACCAGTGGTCAGGCAGGAAACCTTCCCATGAGAGGCAACACTCATTCTGAAATCCATCAACCTTACATGGATATTCAGCAAATTCATCAGTGAAATTTCCATCAGTGAAGTTAAACCCAAAATTATTTGGAAGGGAAAAACATATTTTGGTTATGAATTCTGGTTCCCTTGTACCACTGAAGATATTTCTTCAGTTGATGTTAAAATGACAACTTTGCATTTCTGATGTTACTACAAACAAAGCCAAAGCCTCTACTTGAAGCAAGGAACTGTAATGCAGTAAACCAAAACCATGTCTGCAAACATATTCCTGAAAGGCCTAGCAATCAGGTGGGAAATGAAGAGGGTGAACATAACAAATGTTCCTTTAGTTATGATATTTTGGAAGGATAAAGAGCTGCCACTCCAAGGGCTTCAAACTGGATGAAATTCCAACAGCCTCTTAACTCTTCCCTCTTCAGCAGACGTACAGTTGTCATCTGCTATCACTCAACTCTGAAAGTGAATGAAAACAACCAAATATTGCTTCTGTTTTAGAGTTTTCAGAAATCGTTAAATTTAACAACAAACTTCTTGTTATGACAGCAAGTTCTTGAAAGAATTTACAAACAACTCAGTCACCCTTAAGGCTGGGCAAAAAGAAGAAATATAATTTTGAACTTAAATTTGTCTTACTATAATCCACACTAAATACAACAGCTTTTAGAGTGCATTAGTCATCAGTATAAACCTTACTCTACTCAAACAGTGAGGACAATTTCTACACTTTCTCCTTCCCTAGCTCACTTTATTCCCTGGCAGAGAAAAATCCAAGGGTGTAACTACTGAACACTATAAAATTACTCATACATACTCTATTTGCCACCACCCACTGTTTTGGAAGAGCACACAAAACCTAAGCACTGACAACAGGAACCAGTGGTTGACATTATTGTGATAACGTGTGCTATAAATGTAGAAAAACAAAAGCATCAGAGAGTACTTTGTATCTGAGGTACAAGAGGCTGCTTAATCCCAGGGTAACAGTCAGGCCACCTCAGACACAGTGATGACAGGTTTCTCTGAAAAATGAGTCAGCTGCATGCCCTGGGGAAGTTCCCTCTCAATTAAAACAATATCCCAAACAGCCATTATTCTTCGGGTGCTACTGAGCCCAGGTGGTGTTTCACTGAGTCACCAGCTCCAACAAAGACAAAGTCACTTTTTCTCAGATAAACAGGATTTTAAACAAAGACACAAGACAAATCCATGGATTTGAAACTCTAATTTGAAACCAGCTAATCAGGCTTTTATTAAATAAAACATCTTTGGTGGGAATGCAATGATGGGCTCTCCTCCTGTTTGAGAGGAGATTTGTGGATGCAGGTGAAGGCTGCAGCACTCAGAGCTCCAGGGCTGATGAAAGCACAGCCCAAGCACTGCTGCTCAGTGTGGACACTGCAGCCTTTACCCTGACACACAGCCCACAGCGAGGCAATGACCTGTGCCATTGGCTTCTGGTAATGTAACACCTTCTGAGACTTGAGAAGCAGAGTGGTGAGAATTTAGAAGCCACACCTAATGACAGTACAAATGCAAACAATAAGAAAAGAGGGTACAGAAAGCAGGGGGGAGGAAGTGTGATGTTTTAGCTAAGGAATGACATTTTAAGAGGATGATGTACTAAATTGCTAGAATATAATTAGCTGTCAAGTTAACATATGCAGAGGTCATCATCAGTAAGGAGTATGGGATTACAACATTCCATCAAATCTGAGCACCAATTTTCCCACCACCTTGCACCTGTTTTCCTCCTTCACACTTGTATATTACATCAGCACTATTTGGTATCTCTCTGCTTGCATGAGCAATGCTGAAATTAAAGAAAAAAATAATTGGAAAACTCATGGAGGCAAAATATGGATACAAAACAACTGCACATTTTTAATAAGATGAAGAAGAAATAGAAAAAGTTGGAGAAGAATAGGCTATGGCACAAGTTAGTGTGAAGGGTCTATGAACTGTAAGTAACTTTGAAAAACAGTTTTCTCCAATTTACAGCTAAGACTCACCAACACAAAAAGAATACAAATAAGCTACAAATCAGCTTCTTTTTAAAAACTTTAGAGTCACCTTTTAAGTAGCTCCAAGTTTTAAGGATATAAGGATATGACACAGGGAACTGCCATATTTATAAGCCACTGTAATGTTGTGACTGTCAGATACATCTGCTTTGTGGCCACTTCAGGGCAAGCAAGGCAAATTTTTTATTCTTATACCTCAGAGGTAACTATTCTCAGTGAATCTGGTATGTCCAATATCAGACAGTTCCCTGAAACATCATTCAGCCACCAGTATTTTAAGTTCAAGCTGCTTAGCTCATATAAATAGAATATCAAATATTTACAGCCTTTCACATGGGACTGTAGGATTTAGCCCAAATTTCAACTGAAAGACTTTTCACATTTGGCTCAGAATGAAAAAGAATGCTTGGGAAACAAGCTCATCTTCAGGTTTTTTTAATTGTAGAAGAAAAAAATATTATAAAAGAGCTGCAATAGATTAATGTTAGAATTTTTAATGTCTTTGTATTATTCCCAAATACGAAGCTCTATGTTGTTTGTTTGGTTGGTTGGTTTTTTTTAGTTTTTAATTGGAAACAAAGGTTTTCCCACTAATCAGATATCTATGAACTCAACTGATGAAAGCTGCATGACAGATAAAAGGCAGGTAAAAATAGGTTTGAGAGGAAAAATAAAAAATACTGCAGAAAAGATGTCTTAAATTAAAAAGTAATCAGAAATTGCCAAAGCAGCTTAGTCAAATAAACAAACCCCAGACCAAACTATTAAATAGCAATTTGATGGCAGCAGGAATGATTCAGATATATCAAATACATGTTGTGTTATCTTGTCCACCTGCCCCCTGCAACCACCTCACATTCAAGTGTATTCTCATTAGCCCTAATTCGATTATCTCTTCTCTAAGCTCCTCATATCATGAAATTATATCACAGCTAGGATGCAAGGGATAATTTGTTGACATTTCCTAATGGTGGCAATGACTCTAGAATTTCTAACACTTACCAGCCAAAATTGCTCAAAAATGTCCACTGGCATACCAGTAAATACTGTTTCAAAACCAATTGCTACACACCAGTAGGGGAAATGTTACGAAGCTTATTAACTCTTCTTTTAGACACAGACAGATTTTACCTAGGAGTACATTAAGAGAGCATAAAGGAAAAGGCAGGAGGACATCATTCAGACATCCAGTCCTGGATTTACAGTGCTTGTTGACCACAACACTGCTCTTTGTCTCCCACTCTGCTGGAAGTTACTGCTCTGGGCAGAGCTGGTAAACAGAATCATGTGAGTGCACGGCAACCCATGACAGCAAAGCCCAACTGCTGAATTTGCTCATGCTGCCCTCACTAGCAACTTCAGGGAACCTGGACTGGGGAGAACTCACAGGAACAGAGGTCTGCAAAGTTTAAGTTTGTCCACATCCTCAGCATTGCTGCAGTGGGTTGAGCCTTGGCTGCCTGCCACATGCCCACTGACCTGCTCTCACTCCTCCTACTCAACTGGGAGAGAAGAAAAGAAGAAAAAGCTCATGGATCAAGATAAACAGGGAGGTCACTCACCAATTACACTCATGAGAAAAACCTACTTGGCTTGGGAAAACTAATTTACTGGCAATTAAAAATAGTATAGGTCAGCCCATAACACTTGAGTTTTGCTGCTCCTTAATCCTGACACTCTTCCCATGCTCCAGCACGGGGTCTTTCCAAAGGGATACAGTCCCTGGAAACTGTTTCAGCAGGGGCCTTTCCCACGAGCTGCTGTTCCTGCCAGAAAACCTGTTCCTGGTGTGGGCTCCCCTTCCAGGGCCATAGCTTCTGCCAGGAGCCTGCTTCAACATGGGCTCTCCAGGGGCTGCAGGGGATCTCTGCTCCCTCCATGGGCTGCCTCACCATGGTCTTCTCCAGAGCTGCCAATGACTCTCTGCTCTGGTGCCTAAACACCTCCTCCTGCTCCCCCACTGACCTTGGGGTCTGTCGAGTTGATTCCCACATATTTTTTTTTATCTCTCTCCTCTCTCACAACTGCTGCACTGTAGTTTTTAGCATTTCTTAACTATCCTATCTCAGAGGTGTCACCAGCTTCACTGATGAGCTCAGCTTTGGCCAAGGATGGATGGGCCTGTTTTGGAACAAGCTGTGTCTGGCTTTGTCCAACCCAGGGGCAGACCCTGGCCTCTTCTCACACTTCTGGGCCACCTCTGCAGCCCCAGCTACCAAAACCTTACCAAAAGTGGCCAAACAGAAACTCTGCCATTAAGTTAGCACTAAATCTCAAGATGCAGAGCATATAAAAACTCAAATCATAAATGTCAGTCTTCAATGCTTTAGTGCATAATCTCTTGATCCCCTTTCGGCCCCTGAAATATCAAGCCTACCAGAAATTCCGCTTATTTCCAAGAAAAACCTCATTAGGCTATTATATCCAATGCCAAGATCATAAATCTGGGATAAAAGACTGCTGATGTTCCACGCAATTCTATAAATAGCATTTTAGTCTAAATTGGAAGAGCGCTTTGGAGCAAAGCTCCACATCATCTTTATTTACTGTTCTCCACTTTGTGCTGGGAAGAGACTTGTAAGTATGCAAAGCTGGATTCCTTCCAGGTTCAACTATCTGGGAGATGCACTCCTACCTCCAAGTCATACCCAAAGGATAAGGCCAAGGTTTGATCCAGCCTGGAAAAAACTGCCAAAACACAGAGGAATGTTGAACTCTCAGCTTTCCTCTCTCCATCTCTGCCTCCAGTGCCACACTCCCTGCCAGCATGGACACAGTTCATGAGCCACTGTTATGTTAAATGCCCAGCCCAGGCCCCAGCACAGTTGTCCTTTGATTTGCCTAAGTATATTTGCTCATTCCTCCTTTTAGAGCTTATCTGCACTATTTATAGAAAGGCTTTACATTCTTATTAGTTGCCAGACAATGATTTTTAATACATGTTCCATCACTACAAACACTCCTCTGCAAAGCTTTACACATTATGTAAAACAGGCAATTATCACTGCACAGATTAGAAGGTCATTCCAATGCCTATAAACTAAACAGTAGTGGGAATTGGAGTCTGTGTAGCTTTTTGCTTTTTCATCTATAGATTTGGCAAGCTCCAGACTAGCATTCATCCCACGTATTTCAAAACCGAGCCAGGGTACTAATTCACTGCACAGAATTGACAAAAACATATCTTTGATTTGTGCAATGTGTGATCCACACTACAGTCTGTGAACACAACATTTTCTTTTACCCAGTGATGTGACATGGTGGCTTCAAGACTTGATGCAGCTGCAGCATAGATAGGGAAATTTTTCAAAACCTTTAAAAGTCTTTTCAACGTACAGCTGTCATCGGAAAAAAGGAAAGGATTAGTCAGGTTTTTTCTTTATAGAAGGAGAAAAATTAGGACACAGAGCAATGGTGCAGCCATTTATACATCACACAGCAAAGTGCAATGCCTGAAATCAGCAGTATATTGCACACTGGGGAGCCCTGGAAGCAGCCCAGGAACACCCAACACTTGAAAGTGATGAAGAATTGTTCCACCAATCCAAACAATGAAACAGAAAATATTTCTCTAGGAGAGATCACAGCATAGTCAAGTTACCGAAGTCATTAGCAAAAACAGTATTTCCTTTTCTATCAGCAAGAGGAAATCTCAGATCAAGGCAACTTCTCACATTCCAGTTGAGACCTGTGAAATGCAATATAACTATGTCCTTCAGACTCCTGCTATTTCCCACTCAAAAATTAGGTTTAGTAACAAAAGCTTCACTTCCACTCAAACTATGACAGGTATCAGTAAACCAAATGTATTAATTAAAACTTAGAAGGATTTATTTCTAAAAAATAAGCCTGAAATTCAGCCTTAACGTCTGTAAGATACTTCTGACTGAGTGGAGACAAATATGGGCTTGGAGAGTGCCCTGTAGTCAAAATATTTTGGGGGAAAAATTAGCACATAGTGATATGGTGAAACTTGCCTGTTCACACTCATGCTCCTCTCCAAATGCTTACATATTTATCTTGCTTGGTTTATTAGGTATATCTCAAAAGAAAAATGTCTCATCTTAAAACAAGGAAAAGAAAAAAAAAAACAATTTCCCCTTCAGTTTCCAGTGAATAAAATATTTGTCAGTCAATAAATGCAGAAAGTTTTTTGCAATCTGATTTGCCCACAAAATTGACAGGACTTTGCCATTTGCTTTTGGAAAAACAATAGGCAGAAAGGTTACATTTGAACACTCCACATTAAGATATAACTGGTGCCTGCAGTGATGCAAGGAAGGGAAGGTGCAGCCATCACTTACACCACTATAACATGAACGCTAAGAAAAAGACATTTGATTTTTAGATCCTGTAATACAAACTTGTTTTTCAATGATGAAGATGAATAAACCATAGGGAAATAAGGAGACTGCTTTTCCTAGTTCCACTTGCATTTCATTAACATCTGCATTAAACTAATAGTCCTGTGGCTAATGTGCCATAGGAGCGGAACATCCAGATTGTGATAATGTGTTGTTCCAAAAGCACAACAGCGCCAGACAAAAAATTATTGTTAAACAAAGAAAAAACAACACACCAAACAAACAACAAAATCAACTACCACACACACAATGGGAAGGGAGGGAAAAATATCAACTGCAGCTCACAACTTTCATTCCCCAAGGATGTACAGTTTCAACTGCGTGAATCACAGTGATACCTGGCTTAAAAGCTAAAAAACCCCAAGATCTTCAGAACACCTTGAGACTAAAGGAACAGGTAAATCCCATCTTGCAGAGTTATTGATCAAACCACCAACTCCATGTGAAGTGTGCACTCGAGCTGTTGCCAGTGGCAGTAGAGAACACCTTCAACCCAGCAGGTATTGGTTGGGTGAACAAGGGTATCCAAAGTCCCCAAGCTGAATATCCATGAGCTCCTCCACGTGGACACAATCTGCTCCTGGGAGCTGTGGCCAGTCAGCCCCAACTCATTTTACACCAAAGCCCACTTGCACACATGGAGTCTTTGTGGCAGGTTCCAAGATTCATACCCTGGCTTAGGTTGCAGAGTTAAGTGACCATGACATCTGACACAGGGGTTGTGCTTTTCTCCTGGAGGGAAGAGTGTGCAACCAAGTGCCTACACATCTATTCCCTTTCATTTGTTTGTATGCTACAGAAAATAACAGTAGGGGGAAAAACTTGCATCACCTGGGACATGAAGCAGAAGGGAGCAGGATATGTTCCTTGAGGAAATTATTTTCACCAAGGACCTGCCCCCTCCAGGTATTGCTAAAAATGCTTCGTTAGCTGTTATATTAGCAAGGAGACAGCAGCAGTCTTGGGCATCTGTATACTTATTTTCTCATTTCCACCAAGAATTTAATTAACTGACATGAATTAAGTTTTCTATTTGATCTGGAAATTCAGTTCAAATTAACATTTTTATGGATAGTTTAATATTAATGCTGACAGACAATTTCCTTTAAAATAAACTGCTTGGACTTGCAAAGAAAAGGATGAAAATAATGGAATCCACTGAAAAACCAGTATTTTTATTTGCTGTTAGACAGGATTAACTAAAAAAAAAAAAATGCTTTGACAGCTGATTGGAGAAGTTATAGTTAGAAGCTATACCAAAATATGTAGAAGCTCAACAGGACAAAAATACTTTGAAGAAGCCAGATAAGATGTCCAGGGAAGTTGTGAATGTCAATATATACCAAAGCACTGTCTAAGCCACCCAACTGCTATAATTATCTGTTGCAGAAAATGTCCAGCTGGGACCCTGTCACTTTGAAATATTCACTTATTTTTTAATAAGTTCTATACTAGCTTCCCCATTAACAAACATGGACATCAGCATTCATATTTAACATTGGATTCCAAATTCCGTAAGCATGAGGATAAAATACTGAAAACTTAAGAACTTAACACATTAAAAAAAAAATCAGATGATCCCTCATTGCTTGAAGTGTGCACATCTCAACAAGCACAAGTTTTACTTCAAGGAATACTTTTCTTCATGTAAAATAACATCAGCATTACCCTTTAACAGTCAACAAGAAGAAAGAAGTTCTAGATGCTTGAAAACAGCATATACATAACTGCCATCCCACCAATATCAAGATCAGAAAAATATGTTCACCTGAACTATGAAAATGCAAGACTGAGGCTTGTTTTTCTAGATCCTTCAGGCACTCCAGACCAAAACTAAAATGTGTTAGTTGTAGAATTCACATACTGATAGAAGCACAAGAGCCAGCAGAGAAGGAAATGCACAGGATACAAACACCTTTTCATCACGTTCAGATCCAGGCTTGAGAGCTTGGCTCTACTTCAAACACAGTGGACAAACACCTCAGGCAACACAGAATCTTAGTCTCAGCTGGAGTATCACTGAAACCAGAAAGCCAAATATACTCATCCTACCAGCTCAAGCTCAAAAACCATGTAACTCATTAATCTTCCCAAATGTAAAGCAAAAACTTGAATGAATCATTAGTTGTCATCTTCTTTCAAGGAACCCAACAAATCCACCTTGTTTTCAGTGGGTTTTTTCACCCTGCTGCAGTGAAACCAGGACAGGGTTTGCAGATCCCCACACCCAGCAAGTCAGATCAGCTTCACTGATGTCAAAACAGCTGTGCTGATGGACACAGAACTGAATTTCTGTCCCATCTAGAAGATACATCACTGCAAAACTGTTGTGCTCTTCTCTATTACACTCCTGCACTGTTCCCTACTCTTCCCTCTTTTTCAAGCCTTCCTGTATAGGAATATTTTATGTTAACATTTCCCACATGCTACAAATAAGGACACTAAAATCGTATTTCATGATTATTGAGGATATTACATTTGACAGTTCATGGGTTTAGGGTGACACCTTCCCAAAAATAATCCTAAAACATACTAGAATAACAAATCACAGTAGGAAGCTGAAGATGAGTGGCCTTTGTTGTAATTATCTGCTTGTACATTAGCTCATTTCAGGTGACTAACACTACTGCACAAAGAGAGAACAAGTAGTGCTCCTTTTCTTCTGTAGTTCCTCCATAACTAAATGAATTCTAGTTGTATTAATTTTGTTATGCCACAGACCAATTCCCAAGATACAACATCTACAGACTTTGTTTAATGATGATACCAACCTAATAACCAAATACACAGAAACTAAAGTAAGCCATTAACATATGGTGAAGCAGCACCAGGACCTTTCTTAATCGCTGCAGCTGGCATCACACAAAGGAGAAGAATAAAATTTCAAATGAAGCTAAAGGCAATAAAATGTCAGGATAAGAAATTCAATGGAAAAGCCACGGTGTATGTGTATCTCATGGAAGTTACTACTACTATTTAAAGTGAGACATAGCAAATGCCAGCCACAGAAATAGAGTATATTAGGTAAAAACACCCTGGATGAGTCACTATGCGTCCAGCTGTGCAGTGATCCAACTGTATTACTCCTTGCTTGTGTCTGTATCATCCTGAGGTGAATTCCTGGCACTCCAGGAGAAGGAAGTCCCACCAGCATTTCCCAGCCTCAGCCAGTGGTACAGCTAAATCCAATCTGGATTCACTCAGATCCCACTGCTGACTCCTTGGAGCCCAGAGCACCTCTGTGAACTGCACCAGCAGATGCACTAGTTAAACTGGTCATGGTTACAGCATGAAAAGCACAGTGTCCCACTCCAAACCACTGCATGGCTACACAAACAGGTGAAGCACTGTGGGGATTTGAACTGGGAT
This sequence comes from Muscicapa striata striata, assembly GCA_030060385.1. Classification (NCBI taxonomy): domain Eukaryota; kingdom Metazoa; phylum Chordata; class Aves; order Passeriformes; family Muscicapidae; genus Muscicapa; species Muscicapa striata. The sequence goes on along the minus strand of JAREIS010000025.1, from coordinate 5,847,404 downwards.
GAAGAGGCCAAGTGAGCAGCAGAGGCAAGCAGGAGGAGTCATTTCTGCCAGCATTCTTTATTTGTGAAACCACAGCTGAAACTTCAGCACAAATAATGTCAGAAGAACTATTGAAATACAGTTATATTCTGTCACACTGCTAGAAACTTTGCCATGGTAAATTATGAATTGAAGCTATGTACCTGTACTGATGATCTGCAGACTACAATACATTATCTTGACTGCTGTGGGCAGAATTTCATATATAATGACAAAAAAAAAATCTAAAAGAAAGAAAGAAAGATATTTAACTCCCTGCTTGCAGCTCACTGAAAAGCTCATTAATTTTTATTAACTTGGCTCTTCTGGCCAGTCTCCTTTAAAAAATGAAGTAATTCAAGGACAGGTAAATGAGTCCAGAGAAACCTTTACTTCTAATTCAGCATTTATCAGTTAAAATACTCAACCTGGATTACAACAGTATTATATGAAGAAATAAAATAAGAAATTCAGGTAACCCTGGAACCTCCCATAAGAGGCAAAACTCTCAACCTTCCTTGCAAAGGTCCCACAACAAACAGAAAAATCAAGGGATTGAAGAAAGTTTCCCATATCTCAGTAGATGCCTCAATGGAATCTATTTGATTTGAGTACGCTTTTCCTCTACTATCACCAAAGGTAAAGAGAAAACACCATGACTACTTTGATGTGGGATCTTTATTCTTCATCTTGCAACTACTCAAGTTAGTCCCTGCCCAGAGAAACAAACGAAAAACCACTGCTCATTTCTTGTCAAGTCTAGGTCTGAAATACAAGGTACCACCATAGCACTGTCTGCACTGAATCCAAGCTGTAACTTCCCAAGCATCATTTATTGCCAGAGAATTTGAACACAGTTACCCTTGGCTGGCTCAACATTTACACATCTCATAGTCCCAAACAGTGCAGTGACCAAACATATGCCTCCTTTTGCATTTCATTAAAAAAAAATAGTATTAAACTGAATTTTTCTCTCAGGTTTCTTTCTCTCACACTGAAATACTGCATCCCTTTTTAATTCTGTAATTTCAATTTAGTTGTTCCATCTGCTAGAAGTGTTTTAATATGTCAATCAACATCAAGGTGATGTTGCCAATTAAGTTCTGCTGTAGCCATCTGTAAGAGGAAGAAGGGAGGAAAGAAGTAAATGTGAGTATTTCTTCAGTAATCTTAAACAGTCTGGATTTCAACCAGGGTTTTAGTGATGGAAAAGAATTAGTAGATTTATACTCTACATAGATTTCTCTAGGACAAGTTACATTTGAGTTTGTTTTTTTTTTTTAATTCAGAAAGGTTTCAGATCTCATAAAATGTTTTGTTTCAAATTAGAACACTTGTCAAGATAATTTTATACTGCCATGATTTATCATTTTATTCAAAGCAGACTTTCAATTTCATAAATAAAACAATGGCAATATCTTAAATTTCTTCATTTCTTCAACCTTCAGACTTAAAGGGCACATAAAGTGTTACCCCTCTGATAATAAATGACTAGTGGCAATATTTTCCTCTAAAGAATCTGGTATTAGCTAAATATGGTATGAGTCTGGAGTTTCCCAAAAACTAAACCCATAAAAACCAAACAACAAACCCTACACACTTACCTTCACTGCAATTAGAAGACTATGGAAAGCAATTATAAAACCTTTTTCCTAAAAAAATTGAATAATTCCATTTTTAAACAGCACAAGATTAAAAAAAGTATGGGAATGTGAGACATTACAAATCAAAACTGACTGTTTAGCCCACTTCATATATTCACTAAGCAAGACTCCCAGGCTTACTGAAGGGTTTTCTGATGAGAAAATCAGAACTGCAGATCTTGCACTGGGAGACAAGGTGGACACTCATGCACACACTGCCAGACTTTTTGTGGGATTTAATCTTGAAAACCACCTATTTGTCAACCTCTTATGATACAGAAAATTAAATTTAATTTAACCTGTGGCATAGGTCACAGGCACAATGAAAATAGACTGGCCCATAAAAAACCAAAATTAGACTCCACAACTCTGTCAGGCTCTTCAGTTACCCCATTAAATCCACATTTGAACTCATGAAGCATTAGTAATGGGGCTCTTTTAAATGGCATTCTGCAGGAATTTCTTCTGCAGGGATTGAATTTTCATCTCCATAGTAGCTGTGCTTACTGCAGACCTTATAACAAGCTTCTGATGTTGAATGATGGATGCAAAAAGACACTCTCTTGGCTATTAACTGTGCTTATAAGCCTCAGTGTGAAAATAAATCTTGGAAAAATGGGAGGGCAGAGGAAGCCTTTCCCCCCAACCTTATGTACTATTTACAAAAACAGTGACTTGGTTAGGACCTTCAGTCTTAAAGAAGTTTTTAACTTGATACTACATATGAAATATGCAATTAATACACTGTGCTCCCTTGTAACATTTACCTCCCAAGAAATTATATTCTAATGAAAACTCTTTTTAAAGGAAAAGAGGAGGATGCACCCGGAGTGGGATTTAAAAATCTTTACAGTTTAGTAACACTAATATGAAAGCACTTTGGTAAACACTTCACACATCAACCCCCATGTCTCAATGGATTCACCTCACATTCACAGTGGGCATCCTAGCAACTCTTTCTTTACAAGTCCATTTTTCCATTTACTGAGAACAATACTGAGAATGAGTCATTTCTGCAGAATACAGCCCTTCATGTACACCAGATGCCTAATGTTGCATGATGTGAAGAAAAAAACCTAATGTCTACTCAAATTACTGTATCGATCACCAAAACCTGTCAGCATTTCGCATCTTCTGTAAATGTTTTCTTCAGAATACATGAATGTTTTTTAATGTTAAGATCTTAATTTGCTTGTCAAAATGCACCACCAGGTTCTGTAAGAGCTAACACCTAATTAGCTCAGTTAGTAGCAGCTTGAGAATACCACTCAAACAATGATCAAAATTAGTATCTTTCACCAAGGGAGTAAAACAGAAAAAAAACCCTGAAAGCTTTAGAACTGAGAAAGAGCATTTCCTCATGTTTTTCAAAGCTTTCCCTTTTAATTCCATTGAATCTGTTCCTATAAATAAGTATTTTTAGGGGTTTTGGTGTTTTAAACAGCTTTCCCAGTAGTTCTATAAAAATCCTGCCTGACTAGAAGTACATGCAGAACAGACAAGTAGAACTTCTGCCCCTTCGTCCTTCTCTGGAAGCTGCACAAATCAAAAATGAACAGTGAACAGTGCTGAAGTTGAGTAATTCACTGGGATGAAATTATACAACTCTTGGGGGGGATGTTCAACCAATCACTGCAAAATCTAAGGACGTAATTGGGAAGTTCACCTTTTTTTTCCTTCAGAATAAGAGGGTAACAGCTGAGCCCACTCCTACCTTCACACCTTTTGTTTACTTACAGAGGTGTTTCATTAACTGACTTGTTACAACTAGAGCAGCCTGATGTTATTTGGTTTGAAATAAAGGTACTTGCTTATAACCACACATTACACATAAGTGCAAAACAGAAAAATGACACAGTAACAGGCAGATGCTGTAAATCCTAAATTATTCACAACCTATTTAATACAAAATAAACTGGTCCTAGAAAATTAATTCTAGTAAGAAAGGAATTAAATTTTTTAGTTATCCCTACAAATTATTTAGTTCCTCTACAAACCAAATATTTAGCAGTTGCAAATAATTAAAATGTAAAAGACAAAATAAGTGTTTAATCAGTTCCTCATTAGATATGTGTGCCAGTTACCACAAAAGATGGTACTACTTTAGCGAAGAAAAAACAAATGTTCAACACACTGAAGTAAATGAGAACAGCATTTAACATCCATTAAATTCAAACAATCACTGATTATTTCAAGTAGTTTTTCATACACTTGCAAGAGGCATTTTGATTTTGAAGCTGGTTGTAATCTAGAAATAATCTAATTGTAAAACCTAGCCAGCAGTGCAGCTGTGTACTTCCCCAGTCTCTTGTTTCCATAAGCCTGTTTTTGCTCTTATTCTCATTTAGAGCATTAAGACTCTAAAAACTATTTTGATGGGATTACACAGAATACAACTGCTATTTTCACAACCTGAGCTCTCCTGACAACAAAAATGGTGTTACCTCAACAACAACAACAAAAAAAGGAAAATCTTCAGTATAACAGTAACAGTTACAGATGCTGACAAACTCAATTTGCAGCACAATAAACGTCACTGGGATTCTCTCTGGGAAAGCGGCAGTTGCAAAAACGATAATAATTATGCTTAATATAGTTCTAAGCCAAGTATGGCAGCTGTACATGCAACAACAAAGAGCATTTTTAAGTATCAAGTATGCAATTTCACTGCAACCAAACTCCAAAATATTTCTGATTCATAGCAAGTTACTGAGAACACTGAGTATATCCCAGAGCTGCTCTTACCTTTCCTGACAGCCTCTGCCCTCCGTCTTGCTGGCGATACCAGATCCTTTACAATCTGTAGCACTTGAATCATTGCTCGTTAGCAAGATCAAAGGAACGAGGTGCTCCTCTAAAATTCCAACAGGTTTCATTACTACACCTTTTTACATGGCTGTCTTCAGTATGCTTAAGCAAAACTGATGCAGGAAGAACTCATCTACCTTCCCAGGAAGATTTCTGCCTGACGACTCTACAGGCTGAGGTGATGGATTTAAAGTGACTTCAGCACAAGGAGACAAAAAAGCGCAAGCAGTCCTAAATGTATTTCTACAGAACATTTTAAAATTATTTACTGCAGAGAACACATACTGATTTCTCTAAATAAAGTTTAAAGGAAACGTTCACAAAGTAGCTAAAGAAAAAAAAACCTTGAAACGACTGCCGACAGATGCAGCGTTCTCCCCTAGGCTCAGTAACTACCAAGTGTGGCTGCATCCTCTTTTCAAGTCAGTCTCAATTCATGAAATTTCACGTAATGCTTATAGAAGGACTCCGGTGCAGTGCCGAGCCAGCATCAGACCCACCAACAGAACTAACATTAAACCCAGCCTGCAAAAACTCCATCAGGCACAGGCAAGCTCCTGCTAAAGACATTCATGGGGTTCCTTTTCTCCCCCTCAAAGAGAAACCTCTGACACTTGTGTACGTGACAGGAATTCTCACACACCAGGAGGCACGCTGGAAATCCTGGGAGTATTTCAGGCATTCTCTCACCCACCACCAGAGGCCCAGAGAACTATTTCAGCAAGGGTACTGTCATTACTTCTGTCAGGTAATTTTAGGCAGACAGATTGCTGTATGTGCCTTGCAACATTTTTGATGACATTTGGAAAATGTACAAAGGACCTTCAAAAGTGCCTTTTGTCAAAGCCGCTGCAGTGCTACCCCAAAAAAAAAAAAATCATGAACAATCATGTTTTATGTGATCACATTAAATAACTGTCAGGCCTGAAGAGGCTCTGTGAACACTTCAGAAAACTGAATGCCTATGCAGCACTGCAAGGCCTTGCACACACAGAGATCAATTTAGGAATCCAACTACATGTTCTGAAAATTGTAACATGAAAACAAACCACAGGCCACAGAAAACATTCTCTGGCCTTTAGACCTTCTGTTCCCTTTGCTTAAGTGTTAGATGGAGGAGGGAGAAGAGGTCATCTCTTCCCCTTTTTCCATTTCCAGCTGCTCATCATAAGCATTTCAGATTTTAAGATTTACTGGTGTATTTATCCACGTCCATGTCAGTCTCTTGAATCACTCAGAGCACAGGAATGACAAACTATGTCTGTTATGTCAGTCTCATTCACAGCCTGCCCATTAATCTATGCCAGAAGGAAGAGCAACCCAAAGTTCTATCCTATTTGATTAGGCAAAACAAAGACAAGTAAAATCCTTCTCCCTGCCAGGGTGATTTCTTCTCCCACTCTGTAAGCATTCAAGCATCCACCCAAGAGGAATCTTGTAGACACACTGTGCAACTATGACTTATCCCTTCCTGAAAAAGAATTCTTCAAAATGTTACAAACAGAATCCTCAATATTTCTATGTTATACCTAATTTCTAACTCCTGGACCTAAAGATAAATTCCAAGTTTAAGACCAATGACTTTATACGAAGAGAGGTTTGGAGAAGATCACTACAAGCAGACCCTTCCAGAACAACTATAATTTCAGAACATTTATTTAAGATGTAAAATGCAGGGTTGTGCAGTAAGGTTTACCTGGAGGTCCATTATTTAATAGTCCAGTACTCAAAACTGCTGTTGGAAGAACTTTCTCCATGATTATCTCACCATGATACATTTGTTCTTTATTTAGTTGGGTAATCCAACTTATCTTCAAGTCAAAGATATAAAACCAAAGGAACATCATTATTTTTCTCTAAAAAACTGACTTCTAAGTTCATGGTACACAGAACCCAACTACTACAGAACTACTAAACTTTTGATGGATTAACATATTATGGATAGGAGGAGAAAGAAAAAAAAGAGAGATTAAGGCTGAATAATATATTCAGTAATAATATCCACTTGGCCTTCCAAAACAAGAGTACACCTTGCAGATCCTACAGCTGATTTTTAAATGAATTTGATTATCTCACTGCTACAGAAACATTCTCAAGTCCTGGAACACGGAGAAAATGGTGGACTGACAAAGACTAACAGTTGGGAAGGGGGAGCAGAAGAAGAAAGAACTGGAAGGCATGACTTGTACCTACTTTTGTGAAAAATTATTTTAAAATGAAGAAGTTAAGCACTTCAGTACATATTCCCAACTGCAAGAAGGAAGTCATTCCTTTTTCTTCCAAACTGTCCCTTACCTTGCTGGTACAGATCCCTGTCCTCCCTTTTAAAGAGAGACACACAAGAACTTCAGGACTGGAAGTCATTTTCACACACACAACACAAAAGAGTTCTTCCTCAACACAAAAGAGTTTCCAAAGCTGATATGCAAAGTAGTTTCCTTCTCTTCTTTATTGTGACAATTGGCATGTAGAAAAAAAACTGAAAAAAACTTGCAAGACCTTAAAATAATTTAGGAAAATGTAAACAACATTCTATATGCAATGTAAAGAAAATGGTGCAAGTCTGAAGTAGGCATGATAAATAAGAAATTTAAACAAATCACTGAAACTTTGAAGAATTACACAGTAAGCTTGGTGGCTGCTATTAGTCTTTCCTCAAATCAATTTATACACCAAGACAGCACTAAACATGCTTTAATATAGAGGCAATACTAAAAAGACTTCCAGAAATGAAACACACTAACTAGTTAAATTGTACAATTTCATCTGTTACTCATGAGTCAGAACTTGGTTATAAATCACTCTTATCTTTGACTGATACTGAACCAACTGATACTTCCATACAATCTGTCACTACAACTGCCACCTCTCAGACCACACATCCTGACAAAAAACCCACTGTGGGCAAGGATACACCAGATGGAAGTTCACAGCAATTCCGACACAGACACACAAAGTGAACCACAGAGAAACCACATCATAAATTTAGTGCAACAATTTGAGTAGATTCTGTTGGAGAAAAAAGTAGTGCTACATATTCAATGCATAGACCACAGATCTCTGCCAAGCATTTTTGCTCTTCAACAGAGAGCTTGCTAAGCAATATGTGCTTAATGATGTTCTTGCATTTTGCTTTACTTCCTTGACTTCAAAACTGTAGGGAATACAGAAATCATGCACGTTATCAACCTGATTAAATACATCAGTATTGGAAGGAACAGTTAACCAGGGTGGGATTTTATGGATCACTGTGTACAGCCCTTGATCTCTCCCAACCATAATAAAAAAATGACCTGCATCCTGATTAGTCAGCTATGATAATTCAGAATAAAAATGCTTCCGTTAACATAATTATAATTAACTGATCTTTGGAAGCAGTTCTTTTTAATGAAGCATATTGCCAGGAGGTAACACATTTACAGCACAAATGATGCTGCAGAAGGATGGCTCAGTGGGTATTTGTCAAAGGTATTTGACAGGGTTTGGGGAAGATCAGAATTTAAGTCTGAGGAGGACTTAATATTTTCTCTTTCACTCTCTTCTTCTAATCTGTAATGTTTATATATTCACAGCATTCTGTCTAGGCTATTAAAAAACCATCAAGAACTCTTGGGGTTTTCCCAGGCAGCACTGCAGCTACTCAAAAAGTGCCTGCTTGTTGTGCCCTCGTTTACAGAAAGAAGTACAAGCTACTAACAGAAAAACCTAATCCACGGCAATGGCTTGAGGCCTTTCATAGGAACAACAGCCCTGCACACATTTGAGCTGAGATGCAAAGTTATTGTCACTTGTTCTTTCTCCACCTCTTATCAACCTGAACTGTCCAGGATTCAGATGTTCTGTAAATTGATCATTCCTCAATATCTCTGCAGAAACTTGTGCAGGTCTGGTTTCATCATCCTCCGCTGTGTTCCCCAGACAGAATTATGTCCTTTTCTGTACCTGCTAGACTCCACACATGGTTAAGATGCCAAGCTTTAAGGCCTGACACTCCAGGAAATGGAGAGCCCATAACAAAATGGCCAGGAAGGTCCTAGCCCAGTTCTAGCCCTAGGCAGCTCTGTCACTGGTGTTTCAATGGCAGCAGGATCAAGCCTTAAGTCCTCTAGGAAGCAAATAAATACCCAAAACACTCCTGGTGACGCTAGTTCTGCAATAGAGCAAAGTCTGACGTTAGAGGCAGGAGAAGAGGATGTACAAGAGAGCAGGGTGCATTTGCTCTTTGGACTCTCCTTTCTAGCTGTAATACCCAGAAGGTGTGAGTCAGCAGGGCTGTCCCAGCAGGGCTGTCTGTAACAGGGGCTGTAAAAACTCCACTGCCATAGGAAGTGAGGGCACCTGCTCTTAATGACCCATTGGAATGTTTGCTTTCAAAGCTGCAGTTTCAGAAACCACACGTGGCACAACTGCTTCATCGTCCCTCCCATCTTAGCAAAGGGGCTCAGAAAATGAAGATGATTTTCCCATCAGGAACCACTATCTCATATGTGGGATAAGTTTTCAGGAATAGATTAAAAGATTAAGGAAATTCAAGTCAGGCATCAGGGAAAAAGATTCTTTAAATATCAAATGAAAGGAAGAGTAAATTATAAGAACACTTGCATAGTCCCTTCACAAAAACACTGTTTATTCCTTGCAAAAACAATGAATTCAGATAAAGTTTATCCAGCAGCTAAGGCAAATACCTTAACTATCTCCAGGAACATTTTGGTTTATGATACTCCTCTCTGACTTTTCCTGTCACAACTGGTCTTCAAATTTTCTCAAAACAATTAGGCATTGAGCTCTAAGACAGGCAATATATCATAATACAATTTATTACTACAGTAGTAGGTTATGTATTGTTTCTCACTAATATTTTGAATTAATTTTCCAATCTCTGAACTGAAGCTTACAGTTTTTACTATTCTCAATAATGTATTGTAGTTGGATGAGAATTCTAGAGTTCCAGATCAGTACTTAACTGTCCCCATAAATCTCTGAAACTTTAAATTCTTAATCTTCTTTGTTTTCTACAGATAATTCTTTGAAGCATGAAAGAGGTAAAAAGAAGAAAACCTAATGCTCTCAAGAATTCCTATGTGAAATTCTGATACTCTTTCTTGTAAAAATGTTTGCACCAGTGACACAACTCCATTTATTATTCAGGAGCTCATTTTTCAAAAATGACTGCTTTTGGCTATGCATTTTGCAAAGCATCCATAAAAATAAATAAACACGCTCACAGTCTTCTCAATGGTCCTTCAGAGTCAGTAACTGCTTAATCCAATGGAATCTGCATCCACTTAGAAATATTTCTTCATTTCTAGCAGGCTTGCTACCAAATTTAAAGCATGAAACTACAGCTGCAGTTTCTAAAAGAAACAGATGAAGATTTAGGAGCCTTATTTAGAAGGCATCTTCTTGGGAAGAAAAAGTAGCTTGATCTACTACAGGCTGGAAAAGTAATAATTTCGAGAGAAAGTGTTTTTTTTAAGTCTGTTTTTATTTACACTTTAAACATACAAGAAAGTTGTTCATTTAATTCAGATGATGGAAAACTTCAATAAATGGTCAATGAAAGTAATTCTACCAGTTCCAGGGGAAAAACCCTATAAACTCAAAATAGAAAAACAAATGCTATAACTGGGGAAAAAGGGAAGACAGAAAAACACAGGGCCACATTCCACAGACCTTACTGCACACAGGGAAGGAAAACTACACATTGCACAATCCCATCCCTGCTCAGTGCTCTCACTGCCACCCCTCTTGCATCAGTTTTCACCTCCTCAGCTCTTGCTACAACACATTCTGCAAGTGGCTCTGGACTACCAGAAGACAGACTGCGAGTCTCCCAGAGAGCCACAATGAAGCCTGTGTAGATCACTTTTATCACCCTGGTAACAGACACCAGACACTAATGGAAATCAGCATCAGAAGTTTGTGCTCACGGAAGTCTTGATGCACTCTTCCAAAAAAAAAAAAAATTACAAAAAGGAAAAAAGCATGTATAGATGTACAATTTATTTTTTCTTCCCAATAAATGTGTTTTATACCTGTCACTTCCATGAGAAAAGGGTACTGCTTCTTCTTTGCTCATATATTTTCTGTAGAACTGTAGATTTAGACAGACAAGTGCATCTAAACTGCACCATTTAGCAATAGTTCAAAGGGTTCCAAAAGCTCCTAGATATCTAACCCTGGCTAAAGGAATAGCTCAGGCTGCAGAGCAGATTTCCTTAGATACAGAGGTACTCATGTCTTTTGGGTCTATGTGATTAGGATTGTGTTAAGCAAGCTAACAAGCATTATGAAAATGAAAAAGAATATAATCTAAAAAATAATAGTTCTTATTATGTATCTTCAAATTAATTTTCTTTCTCCTCACACTCACACCATGCCCTTCAAAGGCCAAATGGTCACTTTATAAGGCTCATGAAATGGTCCAAGAAAGCAATAACAAAGCAAATGGAATTCCACCATCACCCCCTACTCCTCCCAGAAAAAGGTTGTATCTAGGCAGTCCATTTTAAATGACTGATAAAATAATGTTTGGTGGGGTTTTTTTTTAAACAGGAGGAAGAAAGAGTATGGTAGTACAAGATCTCATCTCACTGAATGCACACACTCCACAGGATTTCTCAGTCTTCCTCATATTAGATGGCAAGTTTTCATTTAACTTTAACTGCAAATGAAGATTCTTCTGAGAAAAAACATAGTTCCATACTAGAAGTCTCAAAAAGAAATCAGACGTTAATGAATTTGAAACTACAATAAAAACTATTTAAAATATATTCCCCAATAATATGCAGTATTTTCTGCATTTTCAGTATTTCAAACAGAATATGAAGCACTTTTACACTGCCTGGATTTGGGCCATGGCTGTAGTGCTAATCAACAAATTTATCTTAAGCTAAAGGATATCATTAAATGTTCTGTCAACCCAAAGCACACAGAAAAAAGACATATGAGTCATTAAAGACTTTTTTCAGTTTTGCAACATTAAATAAAAACCAAAACTATTACTATCTTGCATGTGCTAATACTGAAGTCCAAGTACATTCATTAGTTTAATCAAGCATAGACTGATAAAAGTGAATGTGTGTTCAATTCAAAGAAAGAAGAAAAATAAAAACTTTGCTTTTAATTTAAACCCTTACTTGGTTTCCTTTTGAGGATATGAATGAGACTAATAATCTTGTACCTCCCTGAGGCAATGAAAAACTAGAAAATTCTATGCACTGCTATTTGTTAGCGTGATTACATCCTTCACTGCATGTACATTTCTACACTGATATTTAATCCATTTAATAAAATGCAGCTGTAGAGAGGCACCAGGAAGAACATCAAACCTTATTAGTCCACTGCAAAATACACACTGCTTTTATTAAGCCCATGTATTTGCAGCCATGGTTTGTGCAGCACATAGTACATGGTGTTGCTTTCTGTCTTTGCAAGAAAAAGCAAAAGTTTTAAAACAAGTTTTTGAATATTCTGTAATAGGCTAACCTAACACTAAGGTGGCATCTAATCCCACACATGCAACCTACCTTAGTGATGGAAAAACTATTATGAAGGGACACATTCAAAGGAAGAACAAATTCAACATTGCAAAAGTAGCCAATGGAAATTAACCCAAAGGTCACACAGAGCAGAAGGGAACCACCCTCCTTTACAAGGAAGCATAACTGAATCTGTTTTCTTCCTGTAGTTGTGTTCTAATGGGAGACATCATCACCTGTTCACTTTGAGACTTGTGCCTCCTGCTCTCCTATGTTCACACAGAAATGCAGCCTTTCAAACCAGATCTTAACTAATGTGTTTTTAAAATCCAGGCTTAGCACTTGACTGTGACAATCATGTTAACTGTGACTACTTTAAGGTTAATGCTAGAGCCATATTTGAGATGTTTTCTGTCTAAGTGGCTGGTTGTGGCTACCTTAATGGTTATCTCTGTTTTGCCTCTGGTCTTCCACCTGGATTTATTTAGTGTGCTGTAATGAGGAGGCCCCACTTCCTTCATATCCAATCCTATTTCCCATAAAAACATATAAATGCTTCCTCTGTTAAACAGTTCTCCTTTTCCTTCATAAATGAAAAAAATGGTGGAAACATTTGGGCATCTGAAACTTCTTTAGTCAGTTCACCTTAAGATAATCAATTTATGCAAATGAAAAATGTCTTACCTACTTATTGCATGAACAAGAACAGAGGAACCTACTAACACCATCCCAGTTTTGGCAGATGGAAAACTGTAGCATATTTACTGTTCTCTATGTTCTCTGCAGCTGTGAAGAATTTAAAACCATGCCAAGTTTCAGCCAACAACTGCCATGGTCCAGACAACAAAGGTCATCACTTTAAACCAGCATTACATTCACACACTGTAACCCGGTATTGTAACTCCCACTGGCACTACACCAGTGCTAAAGGAACACAAGTGCCATCATCCCCTCTTGCAGTGGATTTATCCTTGTTAAATATCACTGAATAATACCTAGGTAACCAGGCCTTGCTGCATCATCCTATAAGTCCACTGAATATACAGCATTAAACAAAAACACAAATTGTGTTAGTTCTCCTAAACTGATGTTCCACTTAATGACTGATTGCATTAAGAAGAGGGGGAAAAAACACTCAAGAGCCTTACAGTGAGTTTGACATAAATATTATTTCTTTTAGTTTGTTTTAATGCACAAGGAATAAATAAATACTGAAATGTCACTAAAAGTGACTCATTAGCCTTTGCTCTAAAAAGAAAACTTTCCTACCACATACTTAGAGCAAAACGTACAAATATTTTTGTCACTGCTTCTGACATAGAAAAGGGGGATGGGGGCAGGGAAGCAAGTGATGAGGAAATAAAAAGCAAAATTGACACTTTTCAATTTGTACCTCATCTCTTTACAGAAACAGACCAAATTTTTTCTCTCCTGTTCTCCAAGACCAACCATGACATCCTTCAAACATTCTTACAGATGCAACTGGGGAAGAGAGGAAGCTAAAAGGTTGTCTAGTTCTTGCAGCCAGATACAAATTACCAGCTGTAACTGCGCTGAAGCTCCCAAGGCAAACATGGTCTGTAGAACAGCCTGACCACAAACACGGCTGTAGCACAGCATCACTCCAAGAACTCAGAGCTGCAGCCCACAAGTGTCACCTCCAAAGCTGAATTTGGAGTAGTGCAGGAAAGGAAGGTTATGCCATTGTACTGATTGTACAACTCACAGACACTGTAGCACTACAAAATAAAATTCCTTGCATAATGCTGTCACAAATTATAAAATTTTGTCACAAAGAAAAAAAGAGAAGGAAAAAAGCTTTATATTGAATGAAACAGAACATTCTGGTAAGAGACTTACTTCCCAATGTCCCTAAAAATTCTGGCAAGTGTGAGCTGTGCTCAAAAGAGTTCTGAGTAAGGCTTTCAGCATGCCACCACAGAATTAGGCAGGTTTTCAAAGAGCTTTTCAAGGCTAAAACAGAAAGACCGCATTCAAGACTACTCTCCTATAGCAAACCAAAGTGCTTTATTAAAACAAAGTGCCCTTTTACATTAGTGATCTGTTAGATTAAATGACTGCTCTGGCCAAAAGCACTGAGGTTCTACAGCGTGTTGGTATGCCTTCCATTCTGGAGACCATTATGTTACATAAAATAAAACTGAGGAAAAAAAAGAAGAGAAGAAAGAAAACAACACATCACGCCAGCTTCCCAAATAGAAGAACTTGGGAGTTCTATACAACTTTGTGCTTGCTTCAGAAATTTTGAACAGGATAGGTCCAGGTTTACCAATAGCATTGAAAAAAATTCCTGTGCTATCTTGCCAGTCTCCCACATAATTTTAGAAATCAAAGTATCTTAATTATAGGGGAGAAAGTCCTTTGCAATGATAGCTTAAACAAGCCTCACAATTAGCTGATAGATAGGACATCATCTAAGTGCAGCTACTTTGTTACCACAGACATCTGCAACCATCCTCATAAACAGTGAAAGGATAATAGGCTGGATAGTTTAAGTAAAGAAAAGATCTTAAATTTAAACAAATATGGATCCAATAATCTCACTGACGTTACTTACATAACCCCAGTACTGGCAACAACCCCAAATATTTTCCAACTGTGTTACAAATCAAAGAAGTTGTTTCCTATCAGTAGTTGGGTAAAGTATGTCAAAATAGTTTTTCTTGAAACACAGTCAATTTAGCTTTAAATAACCACACATCTTTTAAACCAGGTGCATTGTTTCTTGAATATGAATGTGAATAACAACAAACTGAGACTGCAGCTCAATTTTTTTCTGTATCTGTGATAAAGTTACATCACTGAGCAGCAGTACTTCACTTCTCCTACACAGTGCTGCGTATTACTCAATCATTTGTATGGAAAGTGAGAATCAACATGACTCACGACAGGCAAGGAAAGTCCTGTGAACAAGTCATTTAACACTGCTGTTGGGAAAGTTCTTCTTCAGTCCATTTCTAACCCCTCATCCCATTCAGCTGTTTTGTGAATTCTTTGATTCAAAAGGAAATAACACCACCATTTGGGAGCTTAAAATCCTCCTGCAGTAACTGCAACATTGTTCTGTGACTACACAGCGCCTTATGCAGAGAAGGGGGTGTCCACCCAAACATCTACATTTATAACTGTTGCTTTTCATCTGTACTTTAGTTGGGAATTTCTGCATCCTTCCCCCTTTGGAATGTACTTGAACACCACCCTCAGCTTATCACAGGATGAATAGGATCCTAGAAATATGAATTGCTTACATAGTGGAAGATACTTGATACTCACTCCAGAGAACAAGGTTACAGTGTTCTTGTGCTACTTACTCCTTCTACAGCAGGAGCACCAAAGACCTACGATAAAGGCATCATTGTGCAATGCTCTATATAAAGGAGCACAGAGAGAGGCCCAAAGACTAAGATTTAAATAAAAAACTATGCAATGGGAGAATATTATCATGCCAAAGGCATGTACTGCTGTGTATGCCAATTAGCCATAATAATTCGGCACTCCTTACTGGCCATCAATCAAAACACTGAGGCAGACAAATGTTAAAAGATGACTCTCCTTTATTTATAAACACATAAATGAAATATTTTTTATATATTTTATGTAGGAATATAGTTTTACATTGTAAAGAGAAAATAATTACATAAAATATATATGACAAAGCATGCAATGAATGTTTAAATATACATAAATTACTATCATAAACATCTTTCTATCATCCTTCTTGTTTTAGAGACACACACAGCTGGAGTACCATAAAGTAAATAATTTGTAAACAATCCAACCTTTTTTCCAGTACAAACATAGCAGAATAAATATGAAGTGCAAATGCCTAAAAAGGACACATTTGGGGAATAGTGTGTGCATACAAAAACGCTGGAACTCCAACAACATTAATTATGGTAATTTTCCTGCCACAGCTCCCTGTCAGCTCAAAACAACCAACAGCTTCCTGCTACTGCCAACATTTTGGTTTACAAACAGAAATTACATCTCTTTAAAAGCAGGTGTCATGTTGCACTAATTTATTTAGAGAAGCCCCAACAACTTGCCAGGGAAAAGCCCAAAGGAAAGAAGAAAGATTTGAAGTTCCCTTTATGGAAAAATAAATTTTAAAATAAATATAATACCTTTTAAAAATGTTCAGTCAATGTATCTGAAATATATGTAAAGGGTTTTGCAAATTTAACTTGACTACACATTAATTAAACTAAAGAGTAAGTATTATACAATACCTCTTTGTTAGCAAAGCCCTATAAAAAGTGACATTACTGAACTCGACCCTGCCACCTGCAAACACAGCTTCTGGATGTGATGAATATATTTCTGGTAACTGCAACCTCCTGCAAAGATGCAACTTCATTTCAGACTATGGAGATTGAAGACTTACTTTGTTCAAGTAAATATGTGATGGAATAAAATTTAAAAACAGTTTCTCTGCCTCTTTGACCTAAAAATAAATTTTAAGTGCAAGGGAAGCAACAACTTACAGTTTATCAGCTGTAAATATCCTAAGAAATGACCAAAAATAAAAGAAGTATTATGAAAAAAAAAATTGAAAATTGCTTTTAAATCTGTTTTAATACAGACAAATTTCAAAAAGCTTTAATTTGTGTTCTGATTTATTTAAATAACTGTACTATGAGCAGAAAAAAATCCACAAGGTCTGAGAAGCTGCATCATTACGTCAATTGAATAAATAAAAATCCAGCATAATAAAATGCAAATATTAAAACAAGAAGTTTCCACTAGCGCACCTGCATTTCCCCCGTGTGATGCATCAGTTTTGTGCAAAGTATTTGGGTTTATATTTCATTGCTACTCATGCACTCTGGGCATTCAGAGGAGCAGTTTAATTACAGTATTGGTGAGAAACTGGGTCATCCAAGATCTGATTAGCCCTCAGGAGATGCCTCTCCTTGTTTAGCATAGAGGAAGCCCAAGATTACCACATTCCTGAACAACTTAGCTACAGTTCCATGCACACTTCCAGCAAGGGAAAAACAGCATTTACCAGAATCTCAGCCACGGATCACTGATCCCCACCCCTGCAGTGCTCTCCCTGCAGGGCAGAAATGTAGCCATGGATGCAGCTACCTAGGCAAGAGCTTAGGGAGCCCACCCAATTCCAGTCAGCCTCATCAGTGAACAAGGAAGAATGCAGGAATTCAGGCAGGCAAAGGACATCGACCCATTACTGGCATGGGCAACATTTTAAAGAGGTTATGAAATTTTAAGACCCTGAGCTCAGCCTTGGCTCCTGCAGCCCAGACCTTTCTAATGAAACCTCATTCAAAACTTCCTTGTTGAGACCATACAGGTTTCTGTAACTCATTAATTCTCATCTCTGAAACTGTATTTTGAGTCAGAAAATTATCTCCAGTCCAGTTGCTGACAGACTCACCAGGTACAAGCTGCAATATAAAGAGGAGATAGAGCAGCAAGTAGCAGTACCCCAAGAAAACAGACCTGAAAAGTTAAGAAAACACAGAAGAGTAACAGTGAAGTAAGACTGCGTGAGAAGTTCTCCTACTAAAAGATTCCAGAGCCAAACAACAATATGTATTTTTCACTGTAAAAAAGTTAAAAGTGAACTACTACTGACCAAATTCTCATGTGTAACTACAGTAACAGTGGTGAATTCCCTTGACAGCTTCAATAAACACTGATTATCAATGAAGCCTTTTTAGGGGGTCACTAATATACAGTAGTTTACTATTTAAGAGTCTTATGGATTTCATTCTTTTTCTAGGCCAGTTGCAGGGTACTATTATTTAACTCTTAAAAATTTTTACAAACATGTTACAAGTCTTCAAAGCCACCTTTTGCAAATCTGCATTATGGCTCTCTGTCCCCTTATTATTTGTCCCCTTTATTTTCAGAGCTTCAGTTTTTCATAGAGAATTACTATTTCAAGTTTCAGGAAAGATAACCCAGGAGACACAATAGCTTCTTCTCTATTTCTCAAGTGACAGTATTTATAAAGATTAGAAGATAACTGTGTTGTGAAATCCCAACAATTGTGAAAACACTAACTGTAGCTTCAAACTTGCATTTCATGACTAGGCTTTCAGAGTTCATGGTTCAAAAATAAAACAAAAACCTAGCATGTAACATAATAATCTGACATCCTTTAACTATTCCTTATTATATAATGTAAAAGTATTTTACCTTACTTGTAAGCTTTCCTTCCCCAGCATGCAGTTGTCTCAGTGAATCACAACCTAGACTTTTTCCTTTCATTCAATCTCAACTCACTCCAAAGAAGTGATGACTACAAAGTCTCTTCCACCAAATCATTCAGCTTTAAAATTATTTGCAACACTTTACCCACAACACAAAAATGCACAGCCACCTACACTTTGGGTAAAACAAACAACAAGTCTGTCTCCCAGTATTTATTGTATGAACATTCTGATTTGGTCCTCAGTTCACCATAGACTGACTCTGACATCCCAGGAGGGGAGATGGGGGTGAGGGGGAAAAACGAGCCAGCTTTAACTCACAAACTTTCCTTAGGCCAGGGAGCTCTACAGATGCCCATAACACTTTCCTCAGATGCAAGCACAGAAATAGTAATGTGTAGGATGGTTTGGGTTGGAAGGGACCTTAAGAACATCCAGTTCCAATCCCCCTGCCATGGACAGGGACACCCACCACTAGACCAGGCTGCTCCAAGCCCCATCCAGCCTGGCCTAGAGGGACTCACTACAGCACTGCACCTTGATCTGTTATGGCTGACCTTAACATTTGTTTTAATTCCCAAGTTCATTGTTCATGAACAAGGAAATTGACAGCCAAAACTCTTTCTTTACATAACAAGAACACAGAAGGAAAGACAAAAAAAACCAAAAAAATCTATGTTTTTAGAAATCCCAAAACCACAAGGTTCCTCTGTGAACACAGACTAGAAAGCCAGAGCTATAATGAGAGGTCAAGGTATGTAACCAACCATCAAACAGAAGCAGCCTTTAATCAAATCATTGTGGGCTTGATTTGAACTGGGGAGGCAAAAGCTGCTCCCATCATTACCAGGCCACACCAACCATTTGCAGAATGTAAGACTACATTGCACAGCATCTCTCAAAATGTGTTCTCTCACACAAAATGTGTTCCTACCCTCAGCTGAACAAAAAGAAAACCTGAATTGATGGGACAAAGCACAAAGCAGCAGGTGACCTTCCCAACTGCATGCAGCATTCAGCTTTTAGTGTGTTAGAAATAAAACTAAAAACAGAAAGACAAAGTCAGGAGAGAAATATTCTGTATTATAAACTGGCACTGCATCTTATACATTTAACAGGGAAAATGAAGATGTCAGCAGCTTGTTGCAATAGTGTGCACTAATCTTAAGTTTCACTGCAGCAGCTCAAATAATTTCATTATACTGACCTTTCCTCAAAGGAGAAAAGCACAGGAAAATCCCCAAAAATAAAGAGCAGAGTTTATAGTATTAAGAATTTATCATGATGCTCCAAATTTTCTGGCCACTAAATATCTGGAGAAAATGTAGATTGAATCAACTCTTTCTGTGGTGGCAGGTTGCATCCACCAGGATTTCTCTGAAAAGTTATCTTTAAATACAAAACAAATCTACTTCACTTAGCTACACTAGATACTATTACAAACCCTTTAAGGCTATGACTTCAGTGTCCTATAAGGCATACAATGGAAAAGCATGATTCCAGATACAAATCTGTCTTATCCTAATTTATGAAAACAGACATTCACAAAGCTATTCCACGGAAATAAAAGCCTTAACAGGGATTGCCTCAGTTTTAACAGACTTTTTGTATTGTCCAACAACAAACTACCACGAGCGGTGAACTTTGCAATTCTGTCAATGCTCTTCCCTAACAAAGGGCAAGATCACATGGACTTATACATCTGGTAACTATGAAAAAAGTTAAACAAAAAAAGTAGTTCTCTCATTCACTTTCCAAAAAAATTAAGTGATCATTGGCTTAAAAATAAGCATGTATGTACTTCATAAGTACCAGGATATTAACAGATTTACTTCTACAAGGGGTATTTAAATAAAATAATAAGCTTTATGTAACAAATTTTATATGGTAAACAACAAATATTATATTGTAAAAATTACCTAAGCTAGTGAATTAAGTTGGCAAAAAATCCAAATAGGTATTATCTGCCTGTGAAGAAATTTAGGACGGGTATTAGAAAAAGGATTTTATCATTTTAGGACTTAGATAGCATCTAACACAGTCCTTCACAAAGAGGAGTGGAAATATATACTGAATCAAGTGCATCACAAGCAAATAACAAGTAGGATTAAATCATGTAGCCTGCACATAACAGCATTGTGGAGTTTCTAGTGGCCTTTGAAGGCTGAGATTACCTCATTTTAGATAGAATTTTTGTTTGAATGACACTAGGTGATGCACAACTTAAGAATACTAGACTCCCACCATTCTTCTCTTTTAGCTATTCTAGGTGCCCATAGATTTTGTGAATAAGCACACATATACAGAAATATGCAAATAAATGCAGCTTCATAAGATATGATACCTTATTGACTGATATAATTAGGAAAGAGAAGCATGCAACTAAGGACTGTGCTTAGAATTCAAGTTCCTCTTAAGTAAACCATAAATAAGAAATTCAACATCAGCCAAATATAAAACATCTAATCTTCTCTAAACCATATTTTTAAAGAGTGGCACTTTGTGTTGTGCCCTTGAAGCCCGTGACAGCACAGGCTTAAGCATCCCTTCTACCACAAGAATGCAGCGCCTGGCATTGAAGAATATTGTTACTGACCACCACAAAAAGCACTGCCAAAATGTTGCCTTGCATTTGAATAAGGGTCTTCATTATTCTTAATGAACAGCTAAACCTTCCAGTCTGTATTCAGCTCAAATCTGACCAAAACCAATGATGTTTTGCTCTAGCACTGTCTGTATGTGCTGTACTCAAACCAACATCACCACAGCAGCACCCTGGAAGTCACACTTCACACAGCAGCACTGTACATAAGGCAAGGACTGCACATGAAAAGCTCTATAAAACAAATGAAGATTCACATACAGTGTTTGACAAATCAGGATATCCCAGTACTTGAATAACTGCATGGAAAATTGTCCTCTACGCAATACAGCAAATACTTTAAACATCAGAAAGTAAACAAGTGTGAACAGCAATATGAAAAAAAAATAGAAATAAATCTGTATTAAAACTAAAATAGTTCTGTCTACACCAGCATGAACCCTACAGCTCAGCAATTCTTTTGGGCCTTTTTTCGGTGTAATTTTTCCTCTTCTGCATTTAGTAAGCATTTCCTTCATCATTCTTTTTTATTTCCAGATGTCAAGAGCAATCATTTTTCATTTAGTTTGACAAGAAATTTAACCAACAATTTTCTTTACTCACTTCCTCCCAGAAACTCAAATGGTCTTATTTTACTAACAAAGGATATAATTATCCTATGAACAAGATGCTTTTCCTTCAGCACATTCAGTACAGTTGTGTTGAAGCTGAGCTACATTATAAATACAGTTCGTATGCAAACGAAGTTATATCCTGATTTCTACATGAGGCAAGGCCAAGCAACACTGCTGACAAAAGTTGCATGAAGAAGTCTCACATCTGCAAAACTTATGAGACCTTTAAATACTCAAAAGAGTTTACTAAAAAAAGTTTATCTTACCCATCAGATATGACCTAAACCAAAACTTCCGGTGTCTTTCATCTGTTTTTTTCAACCATAACAGATATTAAGTCTCAGTTTTCTATGGCTCAGATCATTCCAATACATGCCAGAATTCCTTTGGGATCAACCCTTTATACTGGATTTTGAGTAACGTATTTATTTTTTCCTATAAAATGAAGTCCATTCATTTTATGCTGGATTTTTACCAGTTATTTTAATGCACTAGGCAGTCACAAATTTTGGAATTCTTAGCAAACCCAAGGCATTTTTCTCTCAGTTATATGTTTTATTTATACTAAATAAAACAAACATCATCTTGTTACAGAACTCAACTTCTTGAAAATGAGACCAGACTACAGAGAAGTCTTACAGAGCACACATTGATCAAGAATTTGCAGATTAAAAATTGCATCTGCCAAATCTCAGCTTTATTTGGTTATTTTTACAGGACTGAAGACACAACACTCAGTATGAGTATTTTTGAGGAATAACCACCTCCCAAAACCTACTACAGAAGTACAGTTCTTCTAAACTACAAACTAAGGGTTTCTTTTTTTCTGACAGAAAGAAGTCTACTTACTCATGACTGGAAACTTCTTTGTATATAATCCAAGACAGGTCTTGAAGCAAGGTATCTTGATGGAGAAGGTTTCTCAGAGGTATACATGTCCTGAAGGTGGGAGGAGAAAAAAAAAAAATTTTTCAACTTTTTCCACTTCAAATCACTAGAGTATATGTTTACATATAAACTGTCTTTCCTACTCTCTTTTCATACTCTTTGGTAAAAAAAAAAAAATAAAAATACAAAGATGTCTTTGTTATGACTAGGGAGCTTTACTGCTTTATGCTTATATTTAGCAGTTTACTGACTCAAAATGTGCACCTTCTTCTAACAATCAAATAATAAGCTTGCACACGTCCTAAAAAAAAAAAAATGCTATAAAATATAATGTTTTAATCTCTGTGAGCAGTTAAAAAGTTAAAAGGACATGACTACAATATGGATATAGTAACTGAAAATTCCAAAGTAGTATTTTCCTTCAGCAACCTCAGCTGGCAAAACAATGCAAAAAACCCACTTTTTGAAACACAAGAAATGCAATTAATATTACTAAACATGCACAGGCTGACATCCAACACTTCCTTCTCAGAAACAAAACCTGGAAAAGTTACTATTTCTAGAAACTATAAACCTATAGTTCCATCAATTCCTTACTGATTTCAAAAAAGAGATACCCAAGTAGGGCAGATATGGATTCACTAATAATAAGCCTGGTGCTCCCTGAAGCCAAATATAGAGGTCCTAATCTCCAACAATGACAGCACAGCAAGTACATTTTGAAAAATTTATTATATAATCTCCCTCCTGCTGCTAAAAGCAAGTTTATACAAGTCTGATAGAACAGTTAAATGAAAGAAACTTCACCTCACAGTTAAGATGAATAGAAGAAATCCAACATATCTGCTAAGCTACACAGTTTTTTTCTAATACCTGCACAAATAGAGACTATCTGTAAATTAAGGAATATTATGTGAGGTATCTCCTCTTTTCAAAACCAATTAGAACCTGCTGAACCTCACCACCTGTACTAATCCAGACAGATACCTTGTGCTGACTCAGATTTCAAGTCTCAACTCTCCTGATTTCTTCATGCTCAAAAAAAGGCAAAGTAAAATGCAAAAAGATATAAGAAGAGATGTAACTTTCCCTAAAATATGAGTTCACATAACATTTACAAATCTACAGCACACTGCAAAGTAGTACAGGAACTACACAGGATATCACAAGAAGGTTCCTTTATCAACTGCTAAAACAATTTAAAAAAAACCCCAAAACATCAAAGCCACACACACCATGAAAGAAAGAAATCCAGCTGCCAAAAGGAAGCCTTTGGTAAAGCTCCAGACTGAAAATTACAACTAAACTTTTGCACTCAAAAAATAACACAGGGAAGAGACTCAGCAGGGAAATAAAGCAGCTGAAAAAATCCACACACAAACATTCTAAACAAGCAGAGGTGAACACAAAGCCATGAGATGCCACAACCAGTGAAGAACAGTTTGAACTGCAGGCCCTGTCAACTTTCCATGAATGTCTGCTAAATTAAATATTTAAGCCCACAGCCCAATCAAAAATGAAGTGTGTGTTAAAACATACCATTAGAACTGCAGCCTTGTCAGCTTCCTCTTGATCACTGGTGTCAAAATTAGCAAATATAACTTCCCTGACATTTAATTATTTACTGGACAAATAACACCTATTATGTTAAGAACATCAAATGGATCAGACAGCCCTCAAAACAGGTCCAAGGACTTCTGACCAGTTTCACACTACCTTTGGGACCAAATTCTTCTTGAATCTTACACACTATCAACTGGAAGACCAGAGTGTCCCATTCGACTTGGTTTTCCAAAGGCATTATCTCACCTTAGCTTTGTAAATATGAACTAACAATACTTTGCCTCTGAGACATCGTGTTACATGACATTTTATTGTGTGTATGCACAGGAAAAGGCTGTTCATTAGGAAAAAACAAAACAGCAGCTCTGAAAACCACTTAAGGCTAATAATAGCTTAATTATGCACCCTCATCGCTTATAAAAACCTTGTCACGTATCACTGAGGAAATGAGATGGGGACGATACAGAAGCTCTGTTCTACCTAAATGTGTGAAAAGTGAATGCTCCAGTGCACCAGAGCAGCCTGACCTCCGACTCCCTGCTGTAAAGTGCTACTCCTCTATTGCCTTCAGTGTCTAAATATTTTCTTTAGCTATTGCTAGCATCTGTTTAGCAGACAATGCAGACTTCTGGTAAAGTCAGTTGTTCTCTGCAATAACACTACGTGTGTGTTTTATATCATTTCCCTTGTAAATAACTTTTTTTAAAAAAGGAAAGTTTTGTTATTTCATCTGTAATTTTGAGTACAGCAATATGAAGCAGTATTGAAAGTCTACCAAAAAGCAGAGAGTCTGTGCTTTCTATTGCATTGCAATAGCAGCATCTTTTCCTAGGGATGTGTGTTAGAAACTAAAGTGTTTTCACTTCACTTTCTCAGCCAACCTGGTTTATTTCAATGCTTGCAGGGCTCTCTCCCCTACAGAAATACTACCAGCTACTACAAAACAAGGGGTCTATTACTTGTTTGGGGTCTATTACTTGTTCAATGTCTTTCTGAAAGACACTATCTTGGAAAAACTTTTAATTCTAAACAGTGCCTGACACTCCTCCTGATTTTCCTTGCTATCAACAAGGCTATAATAAAAATAAAAATAAAAAAAATTAAAAAAAAAAAACACCCACCCACAAATACCTTTGTCTTTTCCTGAAGAGCTAGCCTTTGTATCCCACCCCATGCTTCCTCTAGTGACACACATCTACTCACTCTTGGGAGTATCACCTTCAGTAGCTGTGAAACTACTGGCACTTTAGCTGAGATTTGAAAGGAATACCTGCAGTGACTGAAGCTCTTTGCAACTTCAAATTCACACACACTCATAATACATTCAATTACCTGTTTCCATAGCTGGTGCCAGGTCTCTTTTTTACCCAATACTCTGTTTCAGGATAATTAGCAGGAGCCAGATTGCAAGCAAATTACAGCATATTGTACTTCTCTGCAGTATGACTCTACCCAGAGAAGAGATTTTCCTTTAAGTTGGCAATTAAAGATTCAGGTCTAACCTGTGTGTTACTGTAGTACCTGTTTAATTTAGATACTAAGAAGTTAACATTAAGAATTTATAGCCCCAGTTCCCAAGAACCAGGAATCACAGGAGCAGCATGCAACTGCACTGCTTACACACAGTCTAAAGAGAGCCTGCCTTGCATAAATGAGTATTTTAGTGTCATTTACCATCTTCTTTAAACCAAATGTTATGGCCCCTCACAGAAAATAGACAGACTTCTGAAGCACTGTGTTTTAGAGTTGCACAGATAGCTGGATGGCAAAACATTGTCTGAAATTGATGGTTTCTGTGCTGCATAATCAGAGGGCAGAGGCACAGCTGGTTAAAAGGCAGTTCTACTAAATACTTATTTTACACTGCATCTCAGCTGAATTAACTTAAAAGTTATAATCAGAAACAACAAAAGTTAAAAAGGAGCAAAACTAAGTCACTTCAGAGCACAGTTATTAAAAAGAACACAACAAAAATGCCTAATATAGCACCAAACCTCTGAGCACCCCAGCTCAGTAAAATGCCCAAGACAGCACAAATGCACAATTCACAACAAAGTGAAATTGCTACTGTTTCAGAACCTACACAGAAACACTGACTGGCCACAGATGAGGAAGCACATGGAAGTACAAATGAAACAAGCCAAACGACACACCCTCCTTTGTTCATAGCAGGAATATTTACACTACAAAGCGTTGAGGCAAATCGCCTTTAGTTTCAGGCACTGCTGATTGGCCGCTGCGTTTAATACACACACGCCTGGTAGAGTTGGAGTTTCGACTGTCACACAGCAGCTCTAGATTGCAGGGCACGCAGCAAGCTAGAAAACCATAGAAAACAATTATTTAACATAATTATCCTAACTGAAATGATCCTCCAGAAGATACATTTGTTGTGAACAGGGCAGATGTGGATTTGTTTTCACTCCGCTGTAATTCTGGGAAAGCTGAAAAGCAGCTCCCCTCACAGCCAGCTTTCAGTGCAGCTGCCTCCTCCAAGCAGCAAATAGCACAAAGAAAGTTATTCTCGAGCAGACGCGGGTGAACAACTGGTACAGGAGTTTGGAGACAGTGGCTTTTAAGTCACCACTTGACTCTCGTTCAGCAGGCAGTTAAGTGGCTTGGGTGGTTTCGTGCAGGCAGCCATCCACGCCACTGAAAGAACCTGAAACACCTGATAATAATTGGCTCTTTGCTGGCAGTCCCAGCGGAGGCTGAGGGCTGCGAGAGGGCCATGGAGACCCAGGGCTCAGCACAGCCTGGGGGCCGCCCTCTGTCCCAGCCCACCGCTGCCAGCCTGGCACTTCCCACCACATACCTGAAGCATTACAGAAAGCACAGGAGGGAGCAGGTACAGAGAGAGCAGCGGTGCCAGAAAGTCACATTAAAGAGTTCAGCCATCGAAATCCTCCCTACTCCCGACTAGGGCGGCACTGTCGCCTCCCACATGGCCAGGGAAGGGGGGCCTCAAGGAGGCCCCAGGTATCCGACCTACAGCCGTGACTCCCTCAAGCACACACCCACACACAGGCCCCCAGCCTCGCTCTGACTGCGGCTCCTCACGCCGCCAAACCTCACTCCAACCTTACAATGGGACCAGGGGCATCTCCATAGGGCTTCCCCCGGGCTCCCCCAGCACTCCCGGCGCCGCCGCGTCCCGCAGCCCCCACGCGCCGCCCCGTTCCCAGCAGAAAGAGCAGGGAACACACACGCCCCTCCCCTGGCAATGGAACAGTCCGAGTACCCCACTACCTTGCGGGAGCCGGCTCCCGCCACTTCCACCTCCCCAGCCCCGCGGGGGGTGCGCGCTCCCTCCGGGGGAGGATGGTAGCGCCCGCCTCCCCTCAGCCGGGAGGAACCCGCCCGCTTCAATGGAGGGTCCGGCGCGGCACCTC
Organism: Muscicapa striata striata; assembly: GCA_030060385.1. Taxonomy (NCBI): domain Eukaryota; kingdom Metazoa; phylum Chordata; class Aves; order Passeriformes; family Muscicapidae; genus Muscicapa; species Muscicapa striata. The sequence continues at coordinate 5,820,195 of JAREIS010000025.1, read as the reverse complement.
TACACACACACGCGGGCCCCTCCGCAAGGGACGGGTCCAGCCGGCCACCCCGTGGCCGCATAATGGCCGGAGCAAATGCCGGCTTCTCCCTACCTTTGCTCGGCTTCCTCCTCTTCCCGGGGCCTCCCTCCGCCGCCTTCCCCAGCGGCGCGTCCCTGCTCGCTGCCCCGGGACCGGCGGCCTCCGACCAGGAAGTGCCCCGATGTGACACCGCCGCTATGGAAACCCTCCCCGCCCCCGTCCCTCCCACAGGGCTGACCCGCCGCGGCCGCCATCTTGGGCTGGGGACGAGGCGCGTGCCCGGGGCCGCGAGCTGGTGTGGGTAGAAGGGGGGAAAGCACAAAATGGGCCTGGTGCCCTCAGAAACTCCTCGGCTGTGCTGCAGGAGCTACCAAGGGCCTCAGTAGGGACACCCATTCTCTTGTGTCCAGTTCTGGGCTCCTTAGTATGGCACCAAAAACATCGGGATAAATCAAACTCCCAAACTCTTATTTTATAGTATTGGGGAATAGGCATTACGTTGTTCCCAGCTGGACTGCATAGCAGCTAATTCCAGCCACATGCACTCCATTTCCAAAACTTTTCAATTACACGTTTCTAAATTTCATATTTCTCTTCATTAATTACTGTTCTATTAGTTATTGGTTTCTTGCTTCTCATGCTAATTAGTCCACATTTTTCAGCCTTTTTATCAGTTTTTCCCCGACAAGAGTTTACAGTGCTTGGGCTGTAATGTCTTTGTTAGTCTCTTCTGGTTACTCCCAGCATGTCCTTGGAGGGCTGCACATTTTGGATCCTTGGTGTCCAGCTTTCCTTTGTTCACTGAAGCTTATCAGGGTTAGTTTAGCAAAACTGAAAGTTTTGGTTGATCTAACAATAAGTCTGTCAAAAGAAACTTAGTGACGTGTTGGCTAAAATGGACAATTACACTGCTTGAGACTAATACACTGCTTTTGGTTAATTAAAACAATTACTTTAAAAAAATTAATTAGGAAAGTGATATAATTTCCAACAATTCCTCCCTTTGGAAGTGATTTTAATTATTTTTTTTAAGATTATTTCCACTTAAATAATTGAATATTTGGCAAGACTTATCATGACCAACGGTGCAGCACTGGATGGTAATGAAGCCAAGCAATTGGGATCCCTGTTCTGGGATGTGGGTATTGACCAGAGGATCAGGAAAAGACCAGGAACTCTCAACCTCTGGAAGCAACTCTTGTCAAATGTGAGAGAAAGAGACCTTTGCATGGAAGACTTCAGTGCACCAAAGCAAGTGGAACACTTGTGCTTGTACTTGGAAGGTACCTGGTGCCTGAGAGAATTAGCTGTGCTGGAGATAATATTTTCAGATAATGAGAGATTCCCTAATAATCCAGACAGCATCCAGTGTACACAAAATATGTGGTCATGTGCCAAGTCATGGGGAGTGTTGGCATGGAAGGAGGGAGAAGAAGAAGTGGGCATTCTGGTTTGGCAGACTCCAGACACATGAAAGAACTGTCTCCACCCCATTATGGGCCTGTATCTCCTCCATGGAAAGACTGGCGGAGGATTACTGGAATTTAAGAGAGGAAATCAAAGAGGGCCACCAGAAACTTTTAGAGGAGCTTAAATAGGAAATTTTCCATGTCCTACCAGTACAGACCAGAGTCTCTGCTATTAGGAGCAGGCATCCCCCTGCTCAAGAGAGAGGGGACACTCCACGAGGTAACTTGTGGTTTTACCTGCATGGAGAAGACATGAGGAGCTGGGACAGAAAACCCGCCTCTGCTCCAGCAGCACGGGCATGTGAGTTGAGAGGCGGAATGACTACCACAGGAAGCTCTTGGAAGATAAATGCCCCTCCAGTTTCCTGTGGACAAGCCCTGAGGCACAGTAGAAGGGCTGATGTTATGTCCTCTCCAGGCCAGGAGGGACAGGGATCACACAGCCAGAGGATTGGGTACAGCTCCCACTCCTCCATGCATGACATAGCTGTTGTGTAAGGAGATCAGGAACCTGGAAAACAAGCAGGATTTAGAAATGGAGATAGATAGAACACAGCTTCACATCATAGAATGGAAGTGGAGAACCTCTCCTGTTTCTCCTGGAGTAGGGGCCATCCCAGTCCTGGGTGAGGACAGATGATGACCCAAAGTCTCTCTGTGCTCCTCAAGGCAAGAGAGAGGCTGCCCAAATGCTTCCCAGCAGCACAGTTCCCAGGCAGACCCTTTCCCTCTGCTCTGAATTCCCTCCATGCCCCAGCCAAGAGAAGTAAAGGAAGAAAAACCATTTAATTGTTCCTTCTTCCTGCAAGAAAAGTTATTTTTGGAGTCTTTGGGACAACGCAGCAGGAGAACATCATGACTTGAACATGAGGGAGCTGGGCACAATTCCAGGGCTACACCTGCAGCCAGATGAGGGGAGGAGAGTCCCTGATGCCTGTGGGGAACAGAGAGCTCCAAGGGGTACCAGGAGCTCTGAGGTGGCATCCCACAAGCTGCATAAGGCACCCACTTAGTGCCACGTGCCTCTGAGTAACAACTCCAGGCCCTGAAGCTGTACAAAAGCTGAGAACGAGGGATCAACATTACAACCAGGAGTAAATTTGCAATATGAGTAATAAATTAATCTCATTTTCATTCATTAAACACAAATCAGATAGAACTCAGCACAATTTAGAGCAGATCCAGAGTGAATAAATCTTCTAGCAATCTCTTCAGGAAGACCACAAGCCTTTTTTTTGAAATAGATCAGAGCGGCCCTGCCCCTTCTTTATTCCCAAAAAAGCTCCTCCAAAACTTCAATATTTTATAAGCTTAAATGCACTCAGCTGCTGTACCACCTGCTGGGTCTGCTTTTGTTTATTTTCCCAAAAATTAAAGTGGTGGTTTTCAGGTGTTATTTTCAGCCCATCCCTTGCCTGCTTGTGTCCTTGCCATTTCCAGGAGCTCTGCAGAACTGATGATTTAGGCAGAGGTTTGCCTGTATATGGGAGCATCAGCCCACATGGAGATGCTGCATTACATAGGAAGGGCTGTGTTAAAAACAGGAGTCAGGTGGGACTTGGAGTAGGAGGGTCTGCCCTTTGCTGCACTATTTCTGGCTGCCTAAAGGACTGTTTTCCTTTTGGTTGGGATTGTTCGCTTTGCCCTCAGCCAGTCCCATTGTCCACAGGCTCTGCTGGTTTGTTGAGGTTCAGGTTTCACCCATTCAGGCTTCTCTTCCTGTTTTTGGTTGCCCCTGCCATGGGAATCAGATTTGAATGTGTGCTGTACTTGATGCCTGATGAAAGGGGCTATTTCTGTTCCCTCTTTCTGTCAAGACAGATTTTCTTAATTCTCCTTCCTTTTTTCCCCAAATTTCTGTCTCCTCTAGCATTTTCTTGCCTTTTCCCATTCACCTCCTTCTGTCTTATTCTGTTATTTCAATATTATCTCATTTTCTTCTCTCTCTTCTTTTATATGCTGACTTAGCTTTCAAATTCTTTATGTATGAAAACTACACACAGAACAACATTTAATACATTTGCACAGTACAAACCCTTTTTAAAATAATACCAAATAGTTTTTCAGTGCACTGAGAAGCATCACAACACCAAAAATGTGTCACTTACCTTATGTTTTAGAACTTCCCAGAAATCATTTTCTACATTGAGTACATAGACAGTGCACAATTGGCTGTGCACAGCAAATGCAAAACCCAGAAAGCCTGGCAGAAGAAAGCGTGTGGCTGTATCTAAACTGAAGCACAGGATGGGCTTTAAAATGTGAGTTGGGACATTTGCCTGAACTTGAGTTTTAGATTTTTATTAACAGGATTTCATCCTGCTCCCACAGCAGAAGGTGAAGGGATTTGGTGAAAGAGAGGGAAAAGCTATAATCAAATGATACATCTTTCAAATCAAAGTAGAACATAAAACAGAGGAAGAAAAAGAAGAAATAAGACAGAAGATGAGGGCTTATTGGCAATGATGCATAGGAAAACAAAACGTTAGCTTCATCTTCTGTGTGCCTTATTGTGATTTTCCAGGAAAGTAGCTGAAAGATACTTCTTTGTAAAGTGCAGATCTGATGTAGAGTTACAGTAACACAAGGAACCAGGAATCTCATTACAGTATTTATAGAGTCAGCGTTCAGAGCACAATCACTATTAAAGTTTATTATCACTCACTCATAACCACCAGAATGTCAAAAGCAACTCAAAGTTAACAGAAATAGAATCATTTCTTAGACAACAACAAATATGAAAGCTTCAAAGGGAATAATTTTCATGAAGTTACAAGTGAATGAAACTGGGAGCCTGTAATAAAATGTGTCGATATTCTGCGCTGTGATAGTGTATCCTGAAAAAGGTGTAATTACTTGTCTAATGTAGCACAAAAGTTAAATCTTTATAACTTTTTCCATTTGCTGCTGAAACCAGCAGAAAGACAAATGTGAATGACTGATAGAGCAGAAATTTATTCAGTTCATTCAGGTAAAGCTCCTTGTGAAAGATCAAAATAATTTTATTCCAGCAATGTGATATTTAGAGTCTTTTCCCAGCTCCGCTTCATGTAGAATTTATGTAGCACAGTGTGAAGTGGGGGATGCATTTAAACACGTTCTTCCCCCTCTGCCTTGAGCCATCTGTGTTCGGTCAGCCTCCTGTTCAGGGTAAAGCAGCGTCAAGGTTTCCTACAAAGCCTTAACTGCAGGAATAGCTTGCCAGGGAAGTGGAAGTCCTGTCGCACTTATCTTTTTCCTAACTAAGCCCATATGGCAACCATAAGTGAAACAAGCCAACGAGAGGATGGGCATGCTCTCTCGAGCTGTTTCACACCCATGAGGAACAGAGTTCTTTCCCCAGGGAAGGGCCACTGCTGCATTTCCCAGGGTCAGGCTGCTCAAACACAGGGACATGAGGTTACTCAGGTTCCTGGCTGGTGAAGAAGGGGTGTTCACAGATCTTGCTGAGGCTGATGTTTACTCCAGGTACTCCGTTCCATCCTGTAGGGAAGCCAAGATGCCTGCACACAGCCACCATCACTAATAAAGGCACCCCTCACCTTTGGCAAACAAAGCCAGCTTGAAGCTGTAAAACAGGAGGAAGCTTCCCAAACTTTCAGTAAATACCTCTGAAGTGTAAACATGCTGTATCTTTTTTTACGTAAGGAAGAGCTTTCTGCAAGGTGAGACATCAACTACCAAATAACAGGCTGTTTTCCTCAAAGTTTCCTTACAATCCAGTAATTTGTTATCACATCTGGAAATATTTCTCCTTTGGTAACCTCAAGATAATAAGCAGGATTCAATCTGACCACACTTCAGATCGATCAACATCATGAAAGGTGGATTTTCTTAAATACTGGTTTGAGGGGAAAGTGAATTTGTACAAGGACACACATACCTTGAGATACATGAGCCAATCGGCTTAAAATGTTGTTTTGCCCTGACCTGACAAGACTTGCTGTCTGGCAACACATAATCTCTTTTAATGTACTCCCAGGAAGGTGATGGCTGTTTGAAAACCCTTCTGAACTGCAGTTTATCTCGATGGCTGGCACCTGAATAGAAATCACACAGCTCTGTGGAAGCCCCGAGATAGGCAGGAATTCATAGGAGTCCATGTTGATTCAGGAGACAAAAGGATAAGGAAAGACTGAATCAGCTTGCTATAAGTTTTGTGCAGAAGTTTAAAAAATTGTGTGTCAAGGATTTTGAAGTGGAAACTGCCCTTGGAGACATCTATTTCACTGATAAAGCCATGAGGCTTTGTCTTGCACATCAGGACAGGATGTTTTCCTAAGAGCATGCTACTCTTATTCATCTCCGTCAGAGTGATTTCAAGTTGTGCATTTAAGACTCAAGTAAGCTCCTTTGCAAACACTCTTGAGAATAGGATCAAAATGGGAAGAGATTACATGTAATCTAATTATGTTAGGTTCCATTTGAAATCCTTCAGTGTAAAAATTAAAAGAATACGACACAGCTTTGTAATATGTTGTAGTTCACATGGAAGTGACATGAGCAAGTGCAACTGAGGCAACATGGGAGAAAATATCATGTGTTGTGTATACAGCAACATTTGCTTTAAATAATCTAAACCTCAGGACTAGAATAGTTTGGTGAACTAAAAATAAATTCTAAGAACTTTATGCCCTCTGTCATTAATGTGGCACTTGCCTTTGCCTTTTATTGTCTGGCCACAGCTTATATGAAAAAGCTGGTAATCAAGAGATCTATATCAAACAATCAACACCAAGCATGGCACTGCTCAGCAAGGTTGTGCCTGAAGCAGCACTGACCCTGAGGATTGGCACCTGCTCATGGGACAGACAGTGAATTACTGTTGTTGGGTGCTCTGCACCTTTACACCATAACATTCACCTTCTGGTAAGGGCTGTAAGAACATTGATAGTCACCAGAGATTGTTTTGAGTAATTCTTCATTTTCACAGTCTTTCAAAATCACACAAGTGAATTAAATTAACAGCTGTAGGATAAGAAGCAGTAGTTTCACTGAAATTGCACCATCTTGTGATCCATACTGAATCAGGCTTCAAAATATGTATTGGAAGTCTGATACTCAGGAGTGCTCCAAATGTGCTTGGAAAGAGAACACAGAAACCCCGAGGTCTCATTCCCCTCATGCTCTCATGCACTGCAGGTGATCTGGGGGAGGCTCAGGTGTGGAACTTCCCCTCTGTATCACCACTAATGCTCCAAATCCATGTGTGATCAAATTTAGAGCTGGAATATGTTTAGTTTTTCAGTTAGGTTTTGGGATGGAGGCTGTCCTTCCTAGACTTGAACTTGAGCACTACTCAACTTCAGGAACTATTCTGTGAGATTCCTCAAAACTGAGATTGTAGAAAGTTCTTCAACATGTCTTCTATTTCCATTATTCTGAGTTATGTCAAAACTGGATTCAATAAACGGGTTCCTTTCTCCTCTTGAATTCTTAAGCTCTGTGAGCTTAAGAAGTTTCTACAAAATCCCCCTAAGAAAGAGAAGGTCAGATTTCTCTTCAGATTTTCCCTGATTTTAGAAAATGGATCAAGCTGGAAAATTCAGACGTGAGTTTTGCCATCCACCACAGCACTCATATTCTAATTCCATCTAAGTCTACAGATCATTTGCCAGGGCTATTTCTAGCCCAGTTCCAGACATTTGGGCATATCTTGGTCTCATGTTGTACTTGGTCTGATCACAGAACAGTAGCAGGGGAATCCTCATGTTATGGGCTCTACCACCTAAAGAAACAAATACAGTTAAAACAATGAAATAAGTTCTGTACCACTTGCTGGCCAGATGGTATTGTGAATTGTTATAATTCATCAGCAAAAGAGAGGAAGGAAGTGTTTTAAAGCAAGATTATATTATTTTCCTTGAGTTCTTATTATGAAATCTTCCTGAGGTGAACTTTCAAAATTTGAAAACCCTTCCAGAGGGAATGAATGGAACAGGGCAAACCGGAGACTTGCTGGGGAGTAGTTAAACACAAGGGAAAATAATTGTATACCAGTGAATTCATTACCAAGCTTTCAGTTTGGGAAGATGAGTGAAGAAAAATAAAAGTGATTTAAAAAAAAAAAAAAAAAAAAAAAAAAAAAAATATGGTGTTTCTGTCCTCTTAATAATTCCAGATTGGAAAGCACCCAGGTTTTCCCTCCCACTGGAGGGAAATAAGCTTGAAAGCTGAGAAAGCAGATAAGGCCAGTAGTGACATATTCACTATATAGGGAGGCTGCAATATTTAGCAAATCACTGCCAGCAAAATGCCTTAAGAGCCTTAAGAAAAAATGCTGAGAGAAATGCATTTTATTCTTGCTGTCATTTAAGGAACAAAATACATTTGAAAACCATGAGAGAAAAATGTGTCTTAAATGAAAACGACCCATGACCATTAAGTTCACTCCAGTCAAATAAAACACATCCTGTTTTTGTAGCTTTTTTATACAAAGCAGATCCTGGACTGTATAGACTCTTTCCAGCCAAGGATTTGACCCATAGCTGAATTTTAATAGAAGCAGGGGAGGAGGTAATGGAAAATACACATTGCTGCTGCTTCAGTTAAGATAAAGGGTGAAATCTAAATTTGGGAAAATGCAGAAAATGGAGTAAGTTCATTGTACTGTTTCTCAAATAAAATTAGTTGGTACAAAGAGTTTAGAAATCCTCTGGCAGGGCAAACATAGCTACAGTATCAGTTAATTAAATGACACAAAATGTGTCACCTAAAATACGTCCTGGGCTTTCCACACAGTCAGGAAAATCTGTCACACAAGCTGCATCAGCCTTTTCTTGATAATTTTGTTCTGAAACAGCTGCATTGAAATACAAAAGGACAGTCATGTTCTGTCCTGCATCAGTCACCTCCAGGTCTTCTCCATGGGAAGAAGGAATTGTTGGTCACACCCCCATACCCTTACTGTCCATAAAAAAAAATCTTTTTTTCTTCTTCTCTAGACTTTGTGGGAGAGCTGGGAAAAGCCTGGTATGTGCAGAGGCTCCAGGCAAGCTGTAGATGAACAGGACCACAGATGTAATCTAGCCACTGCTTTTGTGAGACCATTTATCCAGAGTTCTGAACTCCCTTCTACAGCCTGGTTCCTGCAAGAAGTCAGCTGAGAGGATCCCTTCCTCTGGTAGCACCTTTGGGTGGGATGGATCTCACTTAACCTTAGGTTAAAGTCCTTATGTCCACAGTGTATGTGCCTGTGTTTAAACCAGGGCTCCCATTCTGGGGGCTGGAGGGCACTAAACAGGGGCTTGAGGGCATGAGGCAGCTCACTGTACAACACTTACAGGTGACTGGATTGATGCCATCCTAAGCCCCACTCTCAGACTTTCCTTGATTACACTGGGAAATTGCCCCATAAGTGCTTGCTCAGATCTGATCACCAGTGATGAGTCTGGAGCCCTCTCAAGCTAACGAGCCCTGGTGCCTCCTGGCTTCTGCAGCCATTTTACAGGTCAGCACCTAAATGCAGACACCTAAATTTAGGTGTCTTAATCTGTGTGCTGAGTCTAACCTTTACTTTAGGTAAATAAATCTGCTTCCAGACTACTTGGTAGAAACACAGGTTTAAAATCCAGATTTGAATTACTTTGATGAAGTAAATGGAGAGAAGTAAAAGGTTTGGAAAATATAATCTGAAGTGCTGGGAACTGAGTAAAAACCAGTACAAGAACTAAACAGGAATCTGCTCTGTCTGTGTGGCATCTAGTCTTTAAATATACACTTATGTCCTACTTAGCTGCTCAGGTGGCAAAACAGGATCTGCATTTGTAGAAAAAGATCAGGCTCTTTTAGTCCTTTATTAGTCCTGATTAGTCCTTTTCATTATTATAAGGTTGTTATCTATTTTTTACTAGAAAAAAGACCCTTTGTCATTGTTCATTCATACTGAAAATAAAGTGATTACATTAGAGATTCTTAAAGAATATTAAAACTGAAAGATTCTTGATATTTCTGTTGCAAATAAGAATCAAGGATTTGCAGGTTTTAGTGTTTTCAGCTGGTAGCATTGCATGTCCACATGTTAAAAACTTGACATTTATAGAGAGCACAAAACATCAGTCTATTTTTTGCCAGAGATGGTCCATGTAACTGAATATCTTCAATGCTTATTAAAGCATTCTCATTCAATGACAATGAGTGTCAGACAAATACCTTGCAATCAGGCAGCACTCCAAATCTGCTCCTGTGTTCACACTGGAAATTGCTGATAATTATCCTCTTTTTAATCATACTAACATAGAAAACATAACTGGAAGGGACACTGAGATGGATTCATCCACTGCATTCTCCTACCCCCAGCTCGATCAACTACACTTAAAAGTTTTTAATTAAGTACACTTTTTAAAAAATGCATTAAAATAATACTTTGTTCTTTATGGTTTTTATTGCAGGATTGGTCATTGCTTGATTTCCTTTTGGGGGATGGGAACTGGATCAAAGAAAGAGGTCAAAAAAACCTCCACATTTTTTGGTCTATTTGTAATCTTGGACAGAATGCAGCTACAAATTACCTGCACATACAAAGAGGAGACTGGCTTTTTTATTCCAGCTGTCGTGTTTGAACATGACTGGAAAGGGAACAGTAGAACTTGAGGATATGGAGAATTATTCTTCATCTAAAGCCTTCCTCTTCCTACAAAGAGTAATAAAGACTTTTAATGATAAAGCAGGTATCCAAAAACCAGAAACTATTTCTGAGTAATGACAAGTCATGCAGGTCTAATAACAGGAACAGAACCAAATTACCCTCTTGGATGCATGTTAGTCTTTTTTTACAAATGAGTGAAGGCTGTAGGTGTGCAGCTGAGCAGGATGTAGTTCGGAGCCTCCAACATCCCTCATAACTGAACCCCTTCCCATGGTGAATCAGTGTGGAGCTATTAAAAAAAATGGGGATTCCTTGATACAAATTCTAATCCCTGCTTGAGCAGATGGAAGAAACTGACAGAGCTCAGTATGTTACAGGAGAACTCCCTCAGCACAGGTCAAATCCTGAAGTGGCCTAGAGTTGATATAGTAAAGAAACAACAGGGAATCAAAACATCTCATCAATGAGGCTGTGAGCAGCCAGATCTCATTTCAAATCAGCATTAGAGTTGCCCTGGTTTAGCATGTGGATGCTCGCCTCTGGTTCCTAAACTTGAGATCTGGGGCAGTATTTTCAACATAATATTGCAAATGTCCCTCTATGTACTCTGTGTGTTTCACTCCTTAAATCTGCTTTAAAAGGAAGTTCAGGGAAAAAAAAAAAAAAAAAAAAAAAAAGAAAATAACTATAGATGCTCTGGCACACACCTATACTGAGAACAATTCCCAGTTCTGAGGGACCAGCTCTCAGATGGGGAATAAGCAAGCTATGAGATCAGCTGTCAAGGCAGGAGTGACAGCCACCCCCAGAGCCACTCTGCAGTGCTGGCTCAACATTCACCCACATTCACTAGTTATTTGTTCCAGCCCCTGTGCTCAAAATATCTTGCATCAGCTTCATTCCACTCCTGGGACTTTTACTCCAACAATCCTCTTTTCAGTGTCTCTTCTCCTTTCTCTTCTCCTTCTGTTTGTATTCTCAAACTGACTTTTACATTACCAAGGTAGTACGTGCTTGCTCTCAAATTACAAACTTCACTTTACAAACACATTTATCTGCTTTTCTCCAGCTCTGAGTTTTTTTGTAGCAGGGAGTACAGTGTCTTCTGGGCAGAGCTTTGTACTTTCTCAGCCCTAAGCAGTGGTGTAATAAACATGACTTACCTTCCTAATGTCCCTGTAATTTTACTTCTACGGATTGATCCAGATCTAGACAACTGATTAGTGCCTAATGTGCACTGAAGAAAAGTAGTTGGTCTTCCAGTATCAAAAAGCTGTGCAATTATGTACCTCTGTCATTTTGGGAGCACTGGGGATTCAAGGTGCTGTCTAAATTCCTTTTTGTACCTTTGAGGCTCTGAGACTGCACAGATGATATTATCACAGAATCACAGAATGGCTTGGTTTGAAAGGACCTTAAAGATCATCAGTCTGGATGGCACTGCATATCCTAAAACTGAAAGTAGATCTTCCATGAACTGTCATGAGTGGCCAGTAGCGTCAATGCTTGAAAATTGCTGTGCCAGGTCCAGCAAACCAGCAGATGGAAACCTGATGACAGTGAAATCTGTAAGAATCCTGCCATCAGCTTCAAACTGAACTGGGATTCAGCTGCCTTGCAAAGTCAGAAGCTATTCCATCCTCAGCGATTCAAACGAAACCTTGTGCCATTGTCAACAACCAAATCTGTAATCTTCATGAAAAACATGAAGAACTTGAAAAACTCCACAGCTGCAATTAATTCATATAATCCTATTTCATTAGTCTCAGATGTCCAAATATGTGCTGTTCATCTTCCTGAGGGTTTCCTGCTGGGAATAGTAGTGTCAGCAGAGGCATCTAGATTCCTAGAGCTGAATATGCCAAGCACAAAAGGTACTCCTGAAACAAGAAGAAATAATTTAAAAAATCACAGAATCATAGAATATTCTGAGTTCAGAGGGACCCACAAGGATCACTGAAGTCCAGATTTAAATAAATTTACTGCTTAGGAATGGTCTTCTTTTGACTCCTCCAGAACTACACATATAAGCACTGATGGGGGAGAAAAGCAGGTGGCCATGTTTAAAAATAAGTGATAAATTAAACTACATTATTTAAAGAGACCTAGCCAAACCCTCATGTTTTGCATACTGTACAGATCTAATTGAACAAATAATGTACCCAGATTTAAGTAAATTAATGTCAGTGGGATTAAGCAGGATGCAAATCAAGGAAGCATTTTATTTCCTTGCCTCTGATGAGAAGAGAGGGAAAAATCAGCATGTATGTCTCTCCTGCTGTCTTGTGAAGCCCAAGCCCAAATTTCTCATACAAGTGGAATTAAAAAGTGAAAATAAAAACAAAGATAAAAGTCAGCTGTTTAAAATAAATGAAACTCTAAAAAATTAATAATGGTATTAGTTCATTAAAATGTTCATTGATAAGTCTATTGCCATATTAAGAATCTTTCCAGTACTAATTGGTTCAGCTCTCAATAAAACAGATGGATAATGATGAAATCTCTAGTTCACTGTAGTGTTGCTGTTGTGCAGGAGGCTGTTCATGAAAACAACAGCGTCATTTTAAATGTAGGAGTTTAACAAGATTGTGAAGGTTATTTTAGCCTGGTTTCCTGTGGAAATAGGATCAGACTGTCTGTCTCCTGCTACATTTAACAGCAGGCTGGGGTTCTCAGTGATCTTAAGTATCCATCTCTCCTAAGAACACCGAAGGCCAGACAGAGACTGGAGACCCAAACTGCCACCTCAAATTAGAGAAGAGCCACAGAGTTCACTGGGCACTGCTGTGTTTGATGTGCCAAAAGCCTGCACTCTTCCCACCACAGCACATTTGCTCAGGGAATGGTTGCAGGGACTGAAGGAATGGGAGGGAAAGCAGGAGGGCAAGCGACACGGAGTGCTAGGGATTTCTATCCAATCAACTCGGATTCTTTCTTCAACTACAGGACTAGTAAACACTCTTTACAGCTCATTTTAATTCTATCATTCACTGTCACAGTAACCTGAAGTTCCCCACGTATGCAAATCCTCTCTCCAGTGTGTCTGTGTGGCACAAACACAAACTCCCCATGTCTCAGCTCCCTTCCACAGCCCATAGCTCCTGGCTCAGAGAGCAGGGCTGGCTCTGAGCACTCTCTATCAACTGGCACACCCATGGACTGCTCAGAGAGAGCCTCACTGAGCCTGTGCTCCAGCTTTTCCTCAGGGCAAGCATTCGTCTCTGTCTGTATGTTCTCCTTGACAGATCCAGGGGACTGGCAGACATAATTTCCTGAAGCTTTTCTTTTTCCTTCGAAACGAAAATAATTCTTCATTATAAAAATGCCCCTTTTAATTTGTGGATTAGTATTTCCTAAACACAGAATAATTTTCTTTGCTCATTATGTATTACTGCTTTCTCTGCTCGGAAACAGGAACCACGAGCACTTTGACACAGAGAGTTACAGGATGTTTCTCCACAATATCAGACAGCTGTGTTGGATCAGGCCATCGCCCTTTCTTTTGTGCCAACACACTCTGAATTAACATGTGTGGCTTTAATAAGATGAAAGTGTGTGGTGAGAGTATTGGGGCCAGCTGGATGGTCTGAGCCCAACCTGCAGCCCAGCATTTCCTTCCATAAAGAAAATGCACACAAGCAGTTGGCAGCTTCCCTGGTGGCTCCTTGTCCTGCCTCCTGCCTGCCACGTCTGACATAGCACCATGGAGATAAGACATAAGATATAAGATAAGATATAAGATATATAAGATATAAGATAGATTTAAGATAAGATATAAGATATAAGGTAAAATACACACCATTGAGATATGTAAGTCCCTACCAACCCACTAATGAGCAGTGTTCTGTGTCAGGCCCCTTGCAAGAAATGTTCCAAGGACACATAAAAACCTCCTTCTCCTCCTCCTCCTGCCCCCCTGTGGTGTGGACATGACTTCAGCTCCTGAGTGAACTAAGTTTTTCTGGGACTTCATAAACTTTTCTACCCAAGGTGGATGTTGCCTGTGTTATCCCTGTGCAGCTTCTGATGTTGGTGGTGCCAAGGAACCATTAACTACTAGGATTCTGTCATTCTTGTGCTCATTTGTAAGTCTGGTATTTTTATTGGATAAAAATCCAATTTAATTGAAAAATGAATATTTTCCCTGGTTCTAATATGATGGTTGTAGTGAGATGAAAATAATTGGAAGAAAATGAAACAAGCTGAAAGTTGGCCAAGGGGCAGGAAACAAGTGAACTTGAAGAGTCCAGAAAATTCAAATGTATTATGCTACAGTAAAGTAGTTGCTAGCAGAGGCAGGGACAAGCTGGGTAGAAGGTGCAATTTTGTGGTGAGAACTGTCATTTGCAGAAGGGGCTTGGAGCAAAACCAGGCCACAATAGAGGGTGTTCCCAAGTATGGACAACTTTAGGCAAATTTTTGCTCTCTGCCCCAAACAGTAGCTACAATTTACCTCTTCCTTCACAGCAATGTTTTTGTCTGCAACCACAGCCAAGAGGCACTGACATCTGGAAGTGAATCTAAGATACAGTTAGAGAATCAGCAGACTGAGAAGATTCTGGTACTCCCTTCTTCCATTGAGCTCCCTGGGGTTAAGTCAGTATTTGTACCTTTCATGTGGGTGAAGAGAAAGTTCACATGCCCTGCAAGAGGTATCAGACCAGTCTGCCTTGGTTCCCCGCTGATGGTTTGGGCTGGGACAGAGCTGGTTTTCTTCACAGTACCCTGTATGGGGCTGGTTTGGATTTGTGTTGGAATCAGTGCTGATAGATCAGGGATGTTTTTGCTATTGTTGGGCAGGGCTTACACACAGTCAAGCCTTTTGTGCTCCTCACTCCACCAGTGAGGAGGCCAGGGGTGCACAGGGAGTCAGGAGGGGACACAGCCAGGACAGCTCACCCCAATTCACCCCAGAGATACCCCAGACATTATGGGGTCATGACTGGCATGTAAAACTGGGGGAAGGAAGGGGGGCACATTTTGAGTGATGGTGTTTGTCTTCCCACGTCACTTACATTTGGCAGAGCCCTACTGACCTGGGGATGGCTGAATACCCGTCTGCCCATGGGAACTGAAGAATGAATTCCTTGTTTGGCTTTACCTGTGTGCATCATTTTTGCTTTACCAATTGAACTGTCTTTATGTTAACCCATGACTTGCCTCAATTTCACTCTTCTGACTCTCGCCCTGCTCCTGTTGGGGGAAGTGAGCTGTGCAAGGCTGAGTTGCCAGCTGGGGATAAACCCTGACACTGGTGCAAGGAATGGAGAGCAGGAGGAGCCTGGACTGGGAGCAGGCAGCTAATTTAGACACTGCTCACCCTGCAGGGGAAAGAAGGTCTCTATTGATTGTGTAGGGGAACTTGCAGGATTAGCTATCTAAATTGGGAACCTAAGGTTAGATCCTCTGAGGGAAGGAATGAATATCACTTTTTTCCCAAGCCTGCTAGTGCTTCACATATTTTATAATTCTGGTCATTGTTCACATCTTAAGAATCTCACATACAAAAAAATTATAATGTTAATGCCAGGAAAATATAAATCACTCTAACAGTGAGGACAATATAGGATAAAAAATGAGTGTGGAGAGGAAAAGAGAAAGACAGCAGATGAAGAGGAGCAGGAATGGGTGTAGTGATAAAAGGGCTTTGGTCGATCATCTGGTTCAGAAGCAGAAGGGAAAATAAGCAGCACCCATTACATGGAGCAGTGCTGCCACGCAGTGGAAAACAGGAAACACAGGAAACAGCTCTGAGCAGTAACAGCAAAACATTGCAGCAGAAGTGGCTCTGGGAGCTTTATGTTTAATGTCAAGAGCGAACAGGACAATCCAGGACCCTGGATTGTTTGCTGAAGGAATGCTAAATGTAAAGGCAGGAGGCAGCAGTACTGCCAGGGAAGGACCTGATCTGGGCCTGACTGCCAGGTGATTAGCCTGGTTTACAGGCTGCTGCAAATTCTCAATGGCAGTCATGGAGTTAATACTGGGTTCAAATCCTTTCTTTTAGTAGAATAATCAGTATTTTTTAAAAATATAATTTTCTCTTAAAGTAGATGCTAAAATTTCTGATAGTCTCCTATACATTAATCCTGTAACTGATTTTTAATTATTACTTCATAATTAGTAATTAGAGCCTCTATAAAGAGAAGGCTGATATATAAATTACCTTTCTTGGACTTTTCAAAGAAAAAACCCGGGGCTAGGATTTAAAGGAGGTTTGGTAGCAGAGTCGTGGGAATTTGAGGTATGGACAGAGTAAAGGGGTTTCATGCCCTTAGAAAACCCCAGCACAATTAAGAATTTTCCTTTCGTTTCTCTGCTATTTATATCCAAATAGCAATAGAGAAAACATACATTGTCTAAGGATACAATATAAATGTTACACAGATAGTCCCTGTGTGGTGCTGGGACTCAACTCAGAATACTTGCTAAATAGAAACAAAAATGCAAAATCTTATTTCATCTTTTCTTTAGTCAGTCTTGGAGGGTTCCACATCAGAGGAACCATGATGCACTAGTCTATCTCTCTGCCAGCAGAATTTAAAAAGGAGGAAAATAAATGATTTTCCTTGGCCTGGGTGCAAGAACAGGACCCTGCTCTCCCTGTTATCCTGGAACTACTACACACCTGAGCAGAATTAAGCAGTCTTTGAGTTCTTAAGGTGCCAAACCCCTCTGGCTCCCAGTGGGATTTGAATGCCTTCAGCAGTTTTGAAAATCAGGTCACAAGATCCTCTGGGAATGCCAACGTTTGACAAGAGATAATTTGCATGAAACTCTACTAAGGATATGTCTGCTTCATGTTCCATAAAATAGTCCCAAGTTTCCATCATAGCATTCCAATTAATCAAAATGTCTTTATGGATAAATTTACTAATTTACATACATGTATGTGGATGTATTTTACATTTCAGCTGCGTCCCAACAAGGTCTGCCTTTGCCCTGGGTGGACCTGCTATTTATAGCAGCAGGTGCTCCTGCAAGATTCATATCCCATCTGGGCTTGCTGAAAGCCAAGGAAATAAAGACCCAAATAAATATGTGCTTCATAAAGGAAGGGATCCTGTATCTTTATTGTTCATGTATTCTATCTAACAACATCATAACAGAGAGCACAGAGGGCTTTACAGCAGCTAAACACACTTGAATCTCAAAACATCTTTTCCTGCACAGTGTGATACCCTGATAGTTTCTGTAATTATCTAAGGATGAAGTCACATCATGTTCTTTGTCATTTCCCTTTTTATTTTCTATGACGATCAATACAGCTAAAGGTTGGAAAAGCCCCGTCTGGTACTTGCAATCCTGGCTTCTGGCTGTCTCCAGTTGAAACTGAGCTCAGCCATAGCCACAATGCTGCTGGCAAATGCTGTGAAAGGGAAATCTGCCTGAAATTGAAAGTTTTTTCAGTACTTTCTCAGAGAAGGCAGCAGCAGGTCTGCTAAATGTATTGGGGAAGCTGCAGCCAAAAAACAATCTGTAATGGGGGTGGGTGTGAAAGGAAACATGAGGTTGTCAATCAAAGTTAAAAAGAACTGAATTTCCAGAGAGCTGGAAACATGTTATAAAAAATAAGCTTTTTGGAGAAGACCACAAAAATACTCTTTCCTTGAAAATGGACAAAAAATGGACAAGCAGATGGTGAAAAGGAACTAGAAGAAAAAAAAAATCAGGTGATTTCCACAAGTTTGAAGGAGGTCAATGGTCAGTTTCAGGGGATTGGGAACTCCCCTCAGAGCAAGCACATGTGTTGTGTTCTCAGTGTGCTGGCCTCTGTCAAACCAAGAAGGGACTTTGAAACTGCTGAGGTCTGTATAAGATAATCTCATTTGCTTCAAAATGGGATTTTATTTTTTTCCTACAAATTTCTACTGCATATTAAATTTTGGAAGAACTTTTCAGTAAATGACTGTGAGGTACAAACAACCCTGAGAAAAAGAAAATGGTCATAAAGGGAAAGCCCAGAGCAGAATTAGCTCTCAGGTCTGACAGTGACCTTCAACACTGAAAAATGCACATAAATGTACATAAATGTACATAAACCCACTGTGCCTCTTACTGTAGAGCCACAAAGCCCAAGGATCTGAGGGGTCATTGTGTTAGGTAACATAAAATCAGTAAGCAGAAAGTGCATCCCCACACTAAGCTGTTAATATCTGTGTAAGTAAGTATATTACTAAACACAAAATTCTTTTATGAGGCTGATGCTCACAACAGAGAAGCCTCAATTGCCATTACAGTCAAAAAAGCTGCAGGGGTTCAACAGACACTGATGAAAACTGGAGACACATCTGGGAACCTGCAAATACTTTGCAACAACTCACAAGAACAGGGAGATCAGGGAAGCAGGAGCCAGATTTATATTTACAAGGAGCATATGCTGGATATAAATCCATTCCATTTTAGGGTACCTGTATAATGTGGAAAAAGGCTGCTTGGTCTTTTGGCCTGTCAGGATCTCCTGACAGATTAGATTGTTCCTCAGCTGCCTCAGCCACATGGCTGCTCCTCTTTTAGCTTGACTTCTGGAACACAGGTGACCAGAAGGATAAGCAATATTCAAGATGAGCTGTGAATGTACCTGTAAGACTTGAAAATGCTCAAAACTTTAAAATTACATTTGAAGTTTAAAATAATCAAACCACCTCTTAAAATCACATTTGCCTTTTTTTTCTTCTTGAATGCATCGTAAGGACTACAGACTGACTCTGCAGAACCAATTAGAACACACAAGGCCCTTCCCATGACAATTTCTAGATGATGAGTTCCCAGTGAATAAATTATGATCTTAGCTCCCAAGTAGCCCTGCAGAACTGAATTTCATCTCATGCCAGTTACTCTGGGGCTCAAAGCGATGCCATTTTCTCCGCATGACACCGCTGTCCTCTGTCATGACAGATCCCACCCCAGTGCCACTGACAAGTTTGCTCAGCACAGTCCCAATCTCCATCCCATGGTCACAGATGCAAGTGCTTGGTGTAATCTGAAGAAGTTACCACATTTCTGAGTGCTCCCCAACACCCCAGCTACTCATTAATTATACCACTACCCACCCAGGCCTTCCAGTGCAGGAGTGAGGCCTGAGAGCAGGACCAAGGGAGGTCTGTACCAGGAATAATGTGTCCAGCAGCACCAGGGAGTGGGCACTGTGAGCCTCACCTCGAGTGCTGCGCTCAGCTCTGGCCCCTCAGTTCAGGAAGGACATTGAGGTGCTGGATTGTGTCCAGAGAAGGGCAGTGGAGCTGGGGAAGGGGCTGGAGCACAAGTGTGAAGAGGAGCAGCTGAGGGAGCTAAGGGGGCTCAGCCTGGAGAAAAGGAGGTTAACAGGGAGACCTTTCACTCTCTACAAGTCCCTGACTGGAGACTGTAGCCAGGTGGGTGTCAGGCTCCTCTCCCAGGCAACCAGCGACAAGACCTTAAGCTGTGACAGGAGAGGCTCGGGTTGCACACTGGGACAAATTTCTTCATAGAAAGAGTGCCTGGACATTGGGGCTGCCCGGGGGGTGGTGGAGTCACCGTCTCTGGAGCTGTTCAAGGAAAGCCTGGAGGTGGCACTCAGTGCCAGGGTCTGGCGACAGGGTGGTGTTTGGTCACAGGCTGGACTCGATGGTCTCAGCGACCTCTCCCAAGCCGATCGATTCTGTGATCCCGTGCCCCGGCAGCACCGCCAGGCCGGCTCAGGCTTGGGCCGCGCTGCCAACGCCAGCCCGCGCTCCGCCCGCCCGGCCCGGCCCCCGGCCCGCTCCGCCCCCGCCCGAGCCCGCAGCGATGGCGGCCCGGCTGTGCCGCCTGCGGAGGCCCCTCACGGCCGCCTTCAGCAGCGCCGCGGCCGCGGGAGCCGGGCGGGCCCCGCCGGCAGAGCCGCTGACGGAGCGGCGGCAGGCGGGGGCGTGCGGTGAGCGGGGGCGCCGGGGCTCCGGGATGCGGCCGCGCTCGGAGCTCGGTGACCGTAACGCCGCTGTGTTTCACGGGTTTTGCAGCACCATCGTCCTGAACAACCCGCGGCGGCGGAACGCGCTGTCGCTGCCCATGCTGCAGAGCCTGCGGCGGGACCTGCTGCACGACGTCAAGAGCCGGGAGCTCCGCGTCATCGTCATCGCGGGTAGCGCGGCGCGGCGGGCGGGCAGGGCCAGCCGGGGAGCGCGGAGCCCGAACCCGAACCTCGCTGCGAGCTGCCGGAACCGGGGCGGGGAGGGATATGTGTGTTTCCCGAAGGCTCCCGTGGTCTCCCCCGGCTGTCTTTGCTCGGCAGACCTCCCTGACACGCTTTTCCTGTACACTGACCCCAGCTTCCCCTCTCCTGTACTTTATTCCTCATTCCTAACTCAGCATTAACGACTGACTGGGGTTTTGTTTTGGTTTTAGAAAACATGACGGTACAGACTGTAGTAAAAAACAGGATTTCTGCAAATCAAGTGCTCTGCTTCCCTGCTCTGAGCCAGGATCAGCCTCATCACTGCTAATGCTTTGTCAGAACTATTTTAAAAACACTCCAGTCAAGGAGAGACAGCAATATCAATACCACAGACACCCATGACCCATGGAAGTAAAACAGTCTCTCTCAGAGCCTGTTACAGTTTCATTCCATTTACGTACTAAGCTGTAAAGTTCTTAAACATAATGAAACTTGAGCCGTACTTCAGCTATCTTTTTTAGCTCTGCTATTTTAAGATAACCTTCTTCTGCTCCCCTTCCAAACATCTCAGATAAATTGGTTTGTTAATTTAGGATCATGCTGTTTCCGATACATAGGGGAAAACTCTATGTCTTAGGGCACATACACGAGAGTGGAAGAGAGCTGATTTCACAGTGGTGAGTTTAAATATACATATTCCTCCTTTCAAGAAGCAGTTAAAAATTCTGCGAAACACTGAAGGCTCTCCTTTGGGAGTACAGTGCTCTGGGAGTTTGTGAGCACAGTTGTGTTTGGTTTTTCTAGAAATTGCATGTTCCTGTTTATTTCTAATTCCCCTGCTGAATAAAACGCGAAAGAAGGAATTTCAAGGAACTAAAAGATTCCTCAGAGAATGCTTTGGGCTTTTAACACAGAATTTGCAGCAGATTCTTCAATGAGGTTCAAATGCAGATGTAATTAATTTCCAGATATATACTGCCAACCCCATGAGTTGACTGACAATTGTGTGGTTATTTCTGGATAGATTGTATCTCAATAATCTGATTCATGAGAAACAAATCCATAGGTAAGGTTTGGTCTCCACAGGTGTAGCTGGAAATGTCACATCCATACAAATATCTGAGAAGTTCTGAAGGATTGGAAAGCATCACATTGGTTCATTCCAATGGCAGGTAGTTGCATGACAAAGGAAAACCATTGTAAAGATTGGGTACCTGTAAACAGTGTTTTGATCTTAGCAAATCCAAAGTTTAGTTCCTCAGAAGCCTCCTCTTTTGTTGCCCAAACCCTGAACATGCTTTGGAGGGTTCTCTAGATGACAGTTTAGTAATGGAGAAGACACTCCAACAACCCTTCTGGTTCTCCTGTAGCCGATAAACATTTTTTCTTTCTCTTTCCATTGTGACCTTCAACACCATGACAGAAAAATACTGATGTTTATTTAGCAAAAGTTAATAATTAATTCTGGGTACAATAAATAGGGATTTGTCAGTCTGACAGCAGAGCACTCCAGCCTCGCTCCAGCTGATAAGTTTGTGTTGTACCAAGGAGCAGTTTTGAGCATCCTTACACAAGACTGGGCTCAGAGGTGTGAAGTGCATTATTTCTAACTGAATTAAGTGCAATGTAAGTAAAATGAGACCTTGAAAAGTGATAATGGGTGTTACTGTGCTTAAATGTTGCAGTGTAGCAATTTAAGGCTATCACAAAACCCCGAAAGCAATATTTTGGAATTCTGTTCAAAACTCCCTCCCCAAACTCCTTTTTGAACATTGATATATTGACATCCCTTTACCTGGGACATTGATGTGCTGCAACCCCTGATTTCTTTATTAATTCAGACTGACTTTTCCTGAAATTCTTTGCAGCTGAAGGACCTGTATTTTGTTCTGGCCATGATTTAAAGGAACTGTCAAGTGAAGATGATGTGAAGCATCATTCCCAAGTATTTGAATTATGTGCAGAGGTAAGCAGTTCTTCTTGGGTGCCTTTGCCTTTGCCTGGTGTTAAGAGCAAGCTTTGGTTTAAGGAGGGACAGCACTGGTCATCTGCTTGCCAAAGCACAGATTATTCCTTCAGATTCCTTGGTTTTTGCTGCTCTGTTATTTTAATGCCTGATCCTGGTGAAATTATGTTTTCCCCGGATTTCTCTACAAGTAAATAGAAGGGCTAGAATGTGCATGTCTCCAACACTGGGCACAGTCAGGGTGTGTTCCGTAGTTTAGCCAGTGTTCCTTGCAGATGAGTATTTGGGCAACATCTTTTCTAGAAGTCTAGGGATAATCACCTTCAGATCACTTGTGATCAAATGTTCCTTCCCAGCATTTATTTAGTTAAAAGTTCAGGATCAGCTTAAACATCAAGTAGACAATGTGAAAGTAAGATGTGACTCACTGCTTGTCCAAATTCTTGTTAAAGAGACAGGTTAGGGAGGTGGAGAATTTAAAGTGAATCCCGGAGCCTTTGAAGAGAATAGCAAAATCCCCTTTGATAGTGGTGGAGCTAGAATTTGACCCCTAATCCTTCTCAGTGTGACAACAATGAGTACTTTGAAACCTTTTATTCTAGTTCCTCCAGTACCAATGATCTCCAAGGCATTGCCTAGTCCATATTTAAGGAATGCTGAAAAAGCCATGTGTGAAAGCTACAGGCCCTTCCTCAGAAAGGAGCCAAGATCCAACAGTTTGGATTTTTTTTGGTAAATAGAGAGGAAGGTACTTTAATGGCTTCCAAAACAAGATAGTGTCTTCCTGAATTTCCATACTGACCATTGTCTTTTGTGCATGCAGGTTATGACTTTAATCCAGAAACTTCCAGTGCCAGTGATTGCCAAAGTAAATGGCTTGGCTACAGCAGCTGGCTGCCAGCTCGTGGCAAGCTGTGACATCGCAGTGGCAAGTGAGAAATCTCAGTTTGCTACTCCTGGAGTAAACATTGGGCTGTTCTGCTCCACACCAGCTGTGGCCTTGGGCAGATCTCTTCCAAGAAAGGTCAGCTTCCTTTCTAGATATTCTTCATAATTTTGCAAAAAGTTGGTTCCCATGTTAGGAGTTTTAGTTCCATTGCCTGAACTTTATTTTCCTGCAGTGTAACATTCAAAATACTTTATTTCAAAAGGCATTTCCATAACTCTTTGGACTGGGAAAAATAATAAAGGGTGAACCCTTGTTTAGGAAAGGCAGCTTCCTACTGATGTGACTCCAACCAGCACGAGTTCGTCCCAGCAGCCCACAAACTCAGCAATCCCTTTCCTTTCCAACAGACAGCTCAGGGCTTTAGCCAATGATGTTCTCCCCTGAGGAGGAAACCCCTGCAAGTTCAGGATAACAATCCCACTGAGGCATCAATTCTTGCCAGGCAATGACATTTCACTGCCAGCAGGATCTGCCTGGCTGTAGATCAAGATGCTTTAAATAGCATCTAAAACCCTCCTATACTGTCTCTCTGTTTTATTTCCTACTGATTGTGGCTGCACATCTCTCACTGCATAAAAAATAGTACAATCTGTAAAGCCAATTGGATTCATGCAGGCAGACGGTCCAAGCCTAGCAGGGCTCTGCTGAGATGCAGTGACTGAACTGCACACATCCCATTGCTGGATAAGAGCTTCAGCTTGAAATTTCCCGTCTGCAGGGACATCCTGTTCAAATAGTGTCCATGGGGGATTTTTCCAAGTCTGCTCTTGTTTGCAGTTGTAGCTGTTCCTGAATCAGTATTTCGGGGCTGTAGGATTACCTTTATAAAATGTATGGGAAATACTTCTTTCTGTGCCACTTTTCAAAGCAATAAGAACATTCTCTACAGTTCCCAGAATTGCTGATTTTTACCTTTTAACAAAAGAAGTTGCCATTGTTTGTAGCTACCAGAACAAAGATGAGGATAATCAGCTCTTATGATTCAGGCATTGGTCAATTGCGCCAGGAGTCTTGGAAAACAGTCTTTATTGATACATAACATTGAATAGTCACTGAGTATTTGGGGGACTTTTTAGTCTTAAACATCAAGCACCAGATGCTGGAAGCAGCAGGAGACTGAAATAATGTGGCTATAAAAAGTTCATATTTAAAACCACTCATACTAAACTTAAAACTAGGACAGGTGTTTTCAAAAGCTGCACATATGCCCAGCTTAAAATACCAAGTTGAGTCATTTGACTTTATAGATGATCCACCTCTCTTTTAATTCCTACAGCAACCACTAGAGATTGTGGGGCCTTTGAAGAGAAACCCAGGGGTGTCAGCCAAGGGCAGCTGGCATCAGCACGAAGGTTTGAAGAGACCAGCTTTAGACCCAGTCCTTCTCTTTGCTGAGACCTCTTAACAGGTCCTTGGCACTTTAAAAGACCAAAAGATTTAAATAATTTGTGAAAAAAGTAACTTGTACTTGAAGGAGGAAGCTGAAATTCCCCAGACAAAGCAAAGAACTGAGGCAGTTGGGTTGACTTAATACAGCATTTTTCCTTGTTCAGGTGGCACTGGAGATGCTTTTCACGGGTGAACCTCTCTCTGCCCACGAAGCGTTAATGCACGGGCTGGTCAGCAAGGTGGTACCAGAAGACAAGCTGGAAGAAGAGACCATGAAAATCTCTCAGAAGATATGTGAAAGCAGCAAATCTGTCCTGGCCTTGGGGAAAGCCACCTTTTACAGACAGATAACCCAGGACCTTGACACTGCTTACAAAATAACTACTAAGGTCATGGTAGATAATTTGACTTTGAGAGATGGGCAGGAAGGCATTGAAGCCTTTGTTCAGAAGCGTAAGCCTGTCTGGTCACACTCTCAGGAGAAGAAATGAGTCCTGTCTCTAACAAACCTAAGCTGTGCTTTATGATTCTTCACGCAGTTGCCTTTGGGAACTATATTTTTATTCTTACAAATGCCAGACACAATAAATTTACTCTAAGTATGTAATAAATGTTTAAAAAATCAAAGAAAATGGGTTTTCTTAGCAGTGAATTTAATCTGTGGTTTTAGAAGTAACTCTGTGCTGCAAAAATCAGTTTAACATGTCTCAGGTTACATAGGGAGTCACAGGGGCTGACAGAGAGCTCAGATCACCTTGTTCAGAACCTCCCCTCCATAGCTCTGGATAAGAATTGCTATTTATTGTTATTAATAGAGGATTGAAGGGCTTGGACACATCCCAGAGATGATGGTATTAGGTATAATAATATATTTCAGGACTATTTGAGTGTTACAGACAGAAGCCTGTAACACAGTTGTCCATTGCTCTTCATATCTTCCTGTGAATTGTATGTGTCAGCAGTTTGTCCCCCACAAATCCCGATTTTCCACCATCAGTTCAAGCACTTGTCTCAGCTTTAGGGAGTTTTGTTGACTCCAGGGAGGATAAGCATGGGTTGGGGTGAAAGGCAGTGTCTTGTCCCTGCTGTACTTTTCAGGCTGGTGTGTTAGTTGAGAAGTCCATCCTTGTGCTCCAGGCTAGGTTCTTACCAGCACTGGAGCAGTTCAGCCATGGATTTAGACTTGACAACTTACAAAAAAAGGGGTTCAGCTGCTCCCCTGGGTAATCAGTTGCAACCCTCCAGGTGAATGTTTTATTAATGTCCAGTCTGAGCCTTGAAACAGCATTTTCTGGCTATTCCCCCTTGCTATATGATTTGGCATTATTGAGAAAGTTTAGCTCCATTATCTGTGTAACTCTCTTTAAGCATGTAGACCACACTTAGATTCCTCTGTGCCAGACTGACAAGCTCTGCTTCCTCCACCCTCCCTGTAAGTCATGTTCTTTGGAGTAACCAGTTTGGCACCCCTCCACTGGACCAGTTCCAGTTTCCCCAAATCCCTTTTGTACTGATTGTGCCAAAACTGAGCTGTATCCTAAATATGGCCTCAACAGATTTGAGCAGAGAGCAAAATAGGCCCTCCATGTGCTGGTCTATGAGTAGTGCTCAGTGTGTGTTTTGTCTGCTCTGTGATGAGAGTGCTTGATTCAGGCAGGCATCCATCCCCTGGGAGCCCATTTCCAGCAGGACTCTGCCCTGCCAGTCCACTCCTCACCTCTGCTGGTATCCTGTATTGGTTATTCTTCCCAGGAAACTTGCATTTCTCCTTGGATCATGGTTGGATTGAAGACAGGCCATATGGGGAGTCAGCCATTGCCCCAGTTTTGCAGAATCTGCAGATTTGCTGAGGATGTGTTATTGATAGCAGTACTGGATGGTAGGAGCCTCAGTATCAGTCCATGGTGATCAACATGGGATGACCTCCCAGCAAATAAATTTTTTCCAAAGTTCCACATAGCCAAATCATGAGGGCTCATCCATCTCATCCTTAAATAGACGTCTGAGCAAGACCACGTGAATCACAGTATGGATGGGCCTTTTTCCTCTGTTGACAGAAGAAGCAGCCTAAAGGGCTTGGCGCAGACTTGGATGTCTTAAATCAGATTAAATTAATCCTACCTATGGCTACTGAAACTCCAGATGTGGAAATATCAATTATATATATACAGCCTCACAAAGCAAGTCCTTTTTCCATCTACAGGTTCAAAAGAACAAAATTTTCATTTCTGCTGCAAGTTTTAATTTTAAGAATAGGAACTTAAACTTTAATCCACCATTAAACTGTTTCACCTTAAATGTGAAAAAATGGCGTTGGCACTAGCTGTTTTAAAAATATAATTTTTGATTGTTACCACCAGGAAAGATGGGTAAGTTTTTTACAAACTCACATAGTTTATATAGGTCAGAAACTGTTATGAGCAATTATGAGATGGAAGAGTTAAATCTGGAGCCCAGTAACCTTCATCACGTCCTTTCCAAATGCAGTAAGATGCTGCACTTAGACTCTGTTCCCACACACTGCTCTAAAAGCATTAGGAAAGAGTAAATTGTTTTAAAAAATATTTATATTTAATGGCTATCTTGCAACTACTCAGCAAATCTCAACTGGCTCTTTTGTTCCAGGCTTTTAGAAATAAGTACATTATCTGATTTTTGCAGAACAGTGCCCTTTCCAGTTAACTGCAGTAATAAAATGGTTTCACTGGCCATCTAAAGCATGAGTGACAGTTTAGATGAGCACACTCTTTCAGATATTTAGAAATTCTTCTGCAGTTGATTGCCATCTACACAAGATAGAGTTTGGCATTATTATTATCTCTTGAAGATCTTGAAGAGAAAATATATTTTTGTCTTAACTCAGTTTTCACAATATTTGTACTATTTCAGGTAGTAAAATAATAATGTAATTATAAAATCATAGGATTCTCCTAGAATGGTTTGGGTTGGAAGGGACCTTAAAGACCATCTAATTCCAACCCCATGGCAGAGATACCTTCAACTAGATCAAGTTGCTCAGAGCCCCATTCCAGCTGTCCTTGAACTTCCAGGGATGGGGCATCCACAGCTTCTCTAGGAAACGTGTTCCAGTGCCTCATCACCCTCAAAATAAAGAATTTCTCCCTAATACCCAATCTAAACCTACCCTCTTTCAGTTTCAAATCACTCTGCCTTGTCCTGTCAGTAGCGCTTTCGTAATTAGCAGTCATCAGTTCTAAAAATGTTGGCATCCACAGGAACATTTCCCTCTTGCTTGAACACTAGACAGAAAAGCTTCAGAAGGTTTTATAACATTCTCACATTGGCCCCTGAAGACTGACAAAACAACTTAATTTTTCATTTCTGACTTGCATGGGCTTTTTATTTTTGCTCACATCTGCCCTTATTGTTTAATTTACAGTCTATTCCTGGGAAACAGAGCAGTTCCAGAACTGTTAATTAAGTACTACAGCCAAGAAACAGCAAACCAAATGATCGATTGGGAGCCTTACCACCATGGTTATCTGCTGCCTGAGGGAAGAGTTTGTCCCAAAATAGCAAGGAGCCTATCCCTTGTCGCTCCCTCCATTTTTATTAAAGAATCTCTCTGCAGCGAAGTCTGCCAGGTAATTAGCCTAGTTTGCAGTCACCCTAACAGCATGTGCCTCTGCAAACTAAGTGCAACTCCATCTGCATACAGCCTCTAGGATGCAGCTTATCCTTGGAAATGACCAACAGGGACACATTTTCTATCCATATATACAGGAACAGCTGGAATGGAAACCAGTCATGATATGCAAGTAAGGAACTGCCAGCATGAATGGAATGAACTGCATCAGAGTCTGTGGAGGCCTTAGAGGAATGGCTTTGAGCCTTTACCTGGAAATTTTAGAAAAGACACAAAAGGCAAAATCTAAAGGATATGATCATATCACTTGTGATGTAGCTTCAGACTCCCCTCATGACTAAGGCAAATGAAAAGCCAGGGAGCAGTGACAAATAACACATGGCACAAGATTATTTCTAATTCATGGACCAGGCAATGACCTTCCTCACCACATCACTTGGGGAATATGTACTGAAAGTAGAGCTAAACAGAGGACTTAGGTAATGGAGAAGGTATTTATACCCCCTGTGCTCCACAGAGCCCAAGAACGGTTTATGTAAGCTTTTATATAAACTTCATGGAGTTTCCTTAAGGCCATCCGACCCAGAATTCAGCAGCTTGGGTAAGAATTAGTTTAGGGTTGGTTTGAAATAATCTCTTGTAGCTGTGAAGGAGAGAGCTTGAAAATACGTCCTGCAAAGTCCTAAAAAGCTGGACTAAGCTAACAATTTAGTTAATATTAAAAATACATGCCTACCTCATTGGCAGGAGTCAGCATCAGAGTTTTTACCAGCTAGCTCATGATTTCTGAGCATTTGGATGGCAGCACCGTGTCCTTCACAGAATTGCCTCTGGGTAATTCCTGTGTTGTCATTCCTGTATTGCAGATGGGGAAATTGAGGCCAAATGTGCTGTGCCTGAGGTCACACAGTGAGCCCGTGGCACTGTGGCAGTGGCACTTGGAATGCTGACACCTGCTCCCTGTATTTCTTCAGCAACAAAGTTTTCAGTAAAATCAGCAGAAATGCAGGACGACAGCATGCCCTGAAGTGACTGCAAAAGCTTCTGAAGAGGAATTATGAGCCACTGCATCAAAGGCCTCTTGCTTGACATTTATTGGCTTTTTGATGAATGTTGGGGTAATTCTACTGTCAACAGTTTCTCATTAGAAGCCTGGCAATGTACTTTCTGACCATTATCTTTCTCAATATCACACTGGGTTGCTACAAAGAGCAGGGATTTTATGTAAAACCCATCTATCTCTAAAGCTGCAAACTTTTCTAATAATTCTACATTTAAATAATCTCATGAAAAAGCTGGCTGCTCTATCTGAGCAATAAGGAGACTAGACAAATGGTTAAATTTCCATGAGGACCTAAAGCTATACAACAAATTTCATACTGCAATGAGTAGGATTCATCTCTCTTGATTCTGCTGGCACTGCACGTCAGTTATACTAATTCTGAATTTCACTGCTGAATAATGCATTGCCATCCTGCTTTACAGTATGGGATCCTCTCCACGGTATGATGTACCATCTCCTGGCTGCTTATGGTCAGTATTAGGAATTATTTTTGTCAAAACCGTAGATTTTCTAAAAAGAAAATAGTAGAAATATACCCCTAATACCACTGTGTATTTGGAAAGGGGAAAAGAGTTTATTCAACTTTGATGTGCCCAACTGTAGTAATTTTCATGCTATGAGTTTTAAAGCATTAACACTTATTTTAAATATTTGTATCCTGGAGTTATAATAGTGGAAATGTCAGAGGGCTATTGTATATTTTATTGATTATGGTTGTTATAGACAAAGAAATTAAAACAGAACCAGATGATGAAATAATGAATGGAATTTCTACTACTAAAATGGGTTTGATTTATGACTGATGTTCATAAGCTATTTAATAGGAGAGATTTAATGTTCCCTCCTAGAGGTAGGATGGTGTTTTCAGCCTGCCAAAACCAAGACTTGCAATGCTGTGGACTCTAACTAAAAATAAACTTTTCCACCAACTCTTTAACCTCACTTTCATGGCAGTGCAGATTAACCTGTTGGGTTTACCACAGATTTAGGTGTCCATCTCATCCACTAGTGCTGCTGAGGGAACATCCCCTCCCAGAAATGCAGCACAGGTATGGCTGGCAGTGTCTGAGTCTGTCACTTGGCTCGTTAGAGCCCAGTCAGGAGCTCTGATGTAATAGGCCATGTCTTAGGGAGCAGAAGCAGCTCTGCTTCCTGAAGGAGTTTTTAAGGACACATTCCCTGCAATAAGGGAATGTTGACATTCAGGCTGCTTCAGCTGCTGATGACAGAGAAGGCATGAGGTCTTCCAAAGTGGCACTCAGGTTTTATTCCAGACCTGTCCTCCTATAAACAATTACAGTGAATGAAATCATGTTTGGAAAGATGAGTGATGTTTTCCCTGTCCACTCTGCCCTGTCAGCATCAAGGATAAAGTGATATATATACCTGCTTTGGTCTTCTCCACTTCCTGGCCCAACATCATTCTCAGTGTAGACAGTGAGTGATGGTTCTGGAAAGAAACAATAAAGAATTAGTAAATCATATATAGAACACAGGGGAAAGGAAAAAAGGAAATGAACACATGAAGTCATTCTCCTAATGTGGTCTTCAGTCTTGTCATGAATATTTTGATTCTTGTTTAATGAAATACACCCTTCATACCAATAAAACTTTATCATCTGTTTGTTTAAGAGGGTTAATCCTATTTAAAAAAAAAAAAATCCCTCTTCTGAATATCCAATGAATAGGATATTGTATAAATATAGACATGGTGAATAACTCTGAGTTAATCTCCCTTCTCTTTCTTGACCTCACTAGTGTGCTTTTTCTTTTTTTGTTTGTTGGTTTTGTTTTGAGACCTCAGTGTGAAGTCAGAACTTTTACTCTGTTTTTTTCTCTCCCTCCTTAGGAGTTAATTTTCTTTTAATGAATACTGAGATTCTTACATTACTGAAGTACTCATTCTTACATAGGTCCACAAATCTGAGACATAACAGATGGAACAGCAGGGTATTGAGAGAATTTGGCTCTCTGAAAGAAGGCCCAGCAGGAGAAACACTGAGGTGCTCTCCAGAGCACCCACACAGAGAACTGGAAAACTGACCTAATTTATCCCTTTTTCATTTGGTCCATGCAAGGATGATCAGCCCCTTATTCATTAGCCTGAGACTATTATTAATTATCAATAATAATATTACTTATTTTTACAGTTGCTCTTATCCATGTTATAATCTATTTAACAAAATGACAGAACTAAAGTTCAGGAATTTAGATTTTGATATCTCCTCCCCACAAATGGGCTTGGAAACTGCTCTGAATCACTGAAATCAGAAGCCTTTGCTGCTTGAAATGGGGAATAACATTTATCTAGCAGCAAGAGAAGACTTCATGCTTTTATAGAGCCTATGAAAAAACACTTAGTCCCTACTATGTACTCATCACAGTAAAATGGAAGTTGTCAAAGGTAAAAGTGCTTTTTCTTTACTGTCTGTGGATGTTCTTGTAAGCTTTTAGTCTTTTTCCACATGAGCATTTATTCAGAGCAAGCAGCCCAAGAATATTTCCATTGACAGCCTGAAATCTTTATTAGGCACTGGGTGGTCAAAATGCAACACCAATTTTTTCAGTGCTCATAACAAACACAAACTGTGAATTTACCACAGGAAAAGTTGGTAAAGACTTCAGTGGCAGTTCATAGGCTAAAGCCCCATCTGTTAAATGTCCTAGACCTTTCTGACCCATTCATTATAATATTTAAATATATTTCTATACATAATTTGTTAGATAATTCTGAAACATAGATAAAAGGAAAAAATTAAAGCCCCAGACAAAACAAACAACCAAACAAACAACAGACAAAACAAAACCAAAACAAATAAAAAGCTCTGATTCACTTCCTGGCTTTCTCACAAAATTCCACTCTGACCTTGGGCAAACTGACAGAGGCAGAAAAGAAATGTGACTGTCCAGTCCAACCTTCTGTTTACCACAGGTCATTGCTTCTGCCTGCTTTACCCCCAAACAACATTTGAATTGTAGCTTTGGGTGAACTAAGGAGTTACCTAACCTCGTGATGAAAAAAAAATTGAAAAGCAGAAAAAAAAAAAGCAGATGCCAACAGTGTGATCCATTCTCTTTGCAGTCAGGACTTGTGGTTTACTTCTGCTTTTAATTAATCTGATTTCCAGCAGGGAACCAGAGCTGCCTTTTTGTGGGCTCAGGTAGACCTTTCAGTATCTCAGTGACTTACAGGTAAGATGGGGCTGATCACTGGGTTTTTTCACTGCGTTTTATTTAAGTTGTCCCTGTACACCACAACCTCTACAGGGGAAATTTGGCTCTCACTCCCCATATGCTCCATGACTTGCACAACAGCTTACACAGGACTTGCCTTTGATGCGGAATGATTGATGTGTGATTGATTCATTCATTGATTGATTGACTGATGTGTAGCGTCTAAGTTACGACAGTGAGAAAAGACATAAAAAAATCAGACAATAAATCCCAAAAATCTGTGTCTGAGGGAGGATCCCTCAGTTGTCTGCAGATGCCCAGAGCTCGTTGTTTGCCGTAGAACAGAAGACGCTCGCTCTGCAGTGAGGGCACCGTACACGGAGCTGTCGGCAGAGGGCAATGCCAGCTCGCAGCTCAAGCGGCTCCGGGACCCGCGCCAGGCCGCTGCTGCCAGCCTTGTTTTATAATGTTTTATAATGGGCTGCTCCCAGGGAATGAGCCCCGGGTTTATGCCGAACAGCACGTGTGAGAAAGTGCCCCGGGAGCCCCGCAAGTCAGGGGTCTAAGCGCTCTTCTCCCACTTTTCCTCATTGCATTCTCACTGCTTATATTGGAGGACCAGTTGCAATCTGATTCAAGACAACCAACTCAGTAAAAAATTCCAGGGAGATCTTTGGTAGCAAGAGGAGACCCTGGTCTGCTTTCAGGAGCACATCTGTGAGCAATACAGCTGTGTCTGGGTAGCTGGCCCATTCAGCTGAGCACAGTTTGGGGAAGACTGTCTGTTCTGGCTTTCCTGAGGAGTCTTAATTTTAGATCCAAATGGGTCTGTGTAGATTGGTAAGAGGTTCTGGATGGAACAAGTGATTCAGAAAGACCTTCCAAGGAGGCTGTGTCAGCAAGCCGGGTAGAAGAGGTGAATGAAGTGTGACAATAATGCCTTCATGCCTCAGGCTTTCAGGAACAGGATCCAGAGGATGGGCCTCCCAGCCAGAGCTCAGCCAAGCCAAAATCTCAGTGCTGCCTCTTCCACCCACCTTAACAGGTGAACTAAGTGGCACCATCTCTTCTCTCCGTGACTCAGTTTCCCCAGCTGTAAAGAAGTTCTAAAGTTCTGTGTGACACACTAAAAGCAGTGAATGATAAGAATTAATCAACTGTGCTACTCACAGCTTGGTGATGAACTAATGTTCTTGTCACTGCTGGCCCAGAGTCTGCTGGGCAGAGAAAAAACTGCTGAAGGTGTTAGTCCAGGTGGACTGTAAATGCCAAAGCACAGCAGGAGCTGTTGAAAAATAAAAATATTCTCTCAAGTCTTTTCCCAGCAGGAACAATATTCCAATTGTAATGCAGATATCCTACCAAGTCATTCCATCCCTCAGGCAGGTAAACACTCTGCAAGAGTCTGTGAAGGTAATCATTACACTGTTGCAAATATGAACAAATACAAATGCCAGGTGTCTCTATCTGAGCCTCAGTTTTACTCCTGGCTTCATGAAAAGTAAGAGAGCATGACCACCTATCATGATACTTTTAGTAAAGGGAATTTCTGGGAACACTGGTTATCAACCAGATTCCCATAATGTAGAAGGATGGGGAGCACATTCACTGTTCAAAGTCACCACAGTGAGGGAAATCTACAACTTCAAACACCAGAAGAGCCAGAAGAGTTGGCTATGTGGGAGCAGCAGAGGAATTCAAACAAACAACATTGAACTACCAGCTCTGGAATGCAGTGAACCCAGCCAGGTCAACAAGAACACCGATAAGGGGCAAGTGGGGTCCAGCCCAGGCCAAACGTGCAGGAGCCCATGGCAATGAGGTACAGGTTATGCCAGCTCTGTGCCCAGCAGCTTCTGGACAATTCTCACCAGTGGGCTGAGTGGAAGATGTAATTTAACTGCTTTGCCAGTTTTCACTACAGAGACTCCACTCAGACTAGTCAGACATGATTCAACACCTTTTCCACCAGACAGCCTCAGCCCTGCTGCGCAGGTGTGCTCCCACAGAGCCACAACAGGGGTGACCTGTACTCTTGGATTTGTTTTCCTCCCTGCCACTTTAGAGCTTTCCCTGACTGGGAGAAGCTGGTTCAGGCAGGAGCTGTTTCAACCATCTGTAGCCACAGATATTGAGCCACCACCAGTAATATCCCTAAAAGCAAACAACTGAAATTTTGGAACAAAAAGCAAATGTTACCTCAGAGTGATAAGCAGCAGTAACAACAGACTTGGCAAGACAGTATTTTAAGCTAAAAATGTGCTAAATAAATACTTTTTTCATCCTGTTGTGAATCTTTCCTCCAGCAAAGTTAAAGGGTTGGTTTTAGGAAAAAACGTACAGAGTACCAGTTTTAAGCAAAGGGTTTTTTCTTCTTAATTACAAACAAATTTTGAAAGGTTTAAATGAAAGTTTATGCAAGTATTTTCATATTAAAAAAAAAAAAAAAAAAAAAACCCAAAACACCAAAAAAACCCCACCAAACCAAAACACTCTTTCATGTGGACAGAGAGTTCCTGTTAAAGCAGTGGTTGGTTGCATGGAGGATACAAAAATAGCTGGTAATATAAGTGTATAAGGGAAGCCATTAAGAAATCAGGTGCTAATGAGACTGCTCAGGACTGAATCACTACTGCCTGTGGCTATTCCATGACAGCTCTTCCAGGAGGTGTCTCCAGCAGCCATGAGTCAGATTCCTGCCTTTGCAGGAAACTCCCTGCAGAGGAGCTGCCAGGTATATCTTTAAAGGCAAAGGAACCGGGATCTTCTCAGGCTTTAGCATTTCCAACTTCAAGAACAGGTCACAGAGGCAGCTTGGAGTGAGTGTGGATAACAGCAGTCTGAGAAGTCTCTATGCACTGGCATGAGCAGGAACCAGCAGCATTGTGAAGGTACAACAGATGGCTGTGAGCCAGATGTGTTCCTGTTGGTCCTTGAATTGATGTTGGCTCTGACACTCTTGTGATCTTGAACACAGGCCTAGAGGACAGACTCTTCACTGCCTGAATTAAAATCTTGCCCTCAGTTACCCTAGGCAAGGTTAATGACTATAATTTATTAAAAGGTCTATAATGACTTGTTAAATGATGTTGAAAATGGTAGTTCCCTGAAAACAAGTTACAAAGTGTCCTGACAAACAAAATGTTTGCCCTGTACTTGCTTTCAAATGGAACACAGCAGTTAAAAGTAATAAATTTGTCACTTCTGGGGGGCCAAGAACAATGTATTAACTATATACATTTGCATATACCATACACATCCAGGTGCCCTATACTGTTCTGTTGGTACCTCAAATGCAACTGTGTGATGGTTTCCTTCCCATCATCTGCATTCCATGGACAAGAACAGCACCTACAGTGGAGTCTGCATGGAAAGCACCAAGTGAACCCACTGTGAACTACCTGTCTCACTGCTGAGCCCCTCTAGCAATGTGCTCCCAGTGAAGCAGCACCCTTCCTTGTGAGACCCAGGGAAGAATCCATAGACAGTACCGCCCAAGATGCAGGGCTGGCAAGAGAGGAAGGGATTAATGCACAGGTGACCTCACCTCTTCTGTCTGTGCTGATGTTATCTTTCATAGTTATTGAAGAAAAAACTTGGTATTACAGACTGGCAATGTTTCTTTGGTATTTAGCATTTGCAAGGGACCCTGCATGGCTAGAACTCAAAAAAGCCTCCAATGTTCAAATTATTTTCTCCTGTTCCCAGGGTCATTCTCTCTCACTACAAATCTCTTGTTGCAAATCTCTTGATATCCTGTTTGAAGCTAAGGTCGCCAGCCAAAAATGATATCCAAGCCCAGAGCTAATTGTCTAAGCTCCTTCTATAGTTATAAAGAGGAAGAAAAGCTTCAAAAGATCAAAACACCCGAAATGCTGGGAGGTACAAAGCTGCCTACCCACAGCTCAGCTAGGGAATGGATGCCTCAGAGCACCTGACCTTCAGCAGGAAACTACTCAGGAGCTGGAGCCTGACACATCCTGAGCATATGAATATTTTCAAGAGTAGAACAGGGAGACTGTTGAAATCCACAGAAGTTTTTAGGATTTTTTTCATGTTATTTGCATTTGTATGTAGTGACTTTACATTTATTTAAGGGCCTGAGTATTGCTTTTGTCTTGATATAAGGCTTATTTGGTTACTTCTTTTCTTCCTAATTTGGGAAGGCCTCTCCCATTCCAGTTTGAGAGATGCACATGGTAGCAGTGTCCTGACCTCAGAACAGACCTGTTAGTGCAAGATCTGGTACTGGTTGTCCCACTGCCTCTTCCATCTGTCTTTGCACAGCATCAAGGAGGAAAAGGGACAAAAACCCAGCAGTAACAAATGTGCTTTCATTCCTCACTTTCATGGGTGAGATTGCCTTTTTACAGAGAGATCTCTCAAATTATTTACTATTGGAGCCTGATATTTTAATGATACCTTCTTCCACCAAAAGAACAAGTTATTCTGTAAAAAAGCCAGTTCTTTGCCTCTGCCAGCTGCATGCAAGAACAAAATTACAAAGCACTCACTTAGATGAAGTGAATACTTCATTAAACAATTAAGCAATAAGGCAGAACAAAGCCTGTGGTTTCCAGGCCCTTGTTCTGTAATTGTATCCTGGAGCATTAGGAGAACCAGTGCTCAAACATAGGGTTGCAATTTAGGTTAGGATTATCCTCTAATAGCCTTGTCCTGTGGGATTAGGGGCTTGCCACGATAGGGAATTATTTTATCCGTCAATGGCAATGTAAAATACATTATTTGTCCCTGAAGATCTGGAGGTGAGGATTTCCATGCCTCTTTCCTCCTTTCATCTTCTTGTTGTAGTGCCTTGGGTAGAAGCTTTTATCTCTGCTTTCACTTTCTGAACCTTGAAGGGTATCCCTCAATCCAGTTTTTATGGAGGTATGGTCACAGAACCCAAGTTCACAAGTAAATATCCCTGAGTGGCCCCAAACACACTGTGGACACTCTGAGCTTGAGGGACACTGAGGATGGAAGATGTATGAGCCACTCAGTTGGATAAGGTTAAATTTGTGCTGAAGTTTTGTGTTCACCTCATACAGCACATGTAGCCAGTGGACTTCCACAGAAACTGAGAGGCTCCTGAAGAGATAAGGCAGAAGCAGGTTTCAATAGCTGATAAGCAGAGACTGTTTGGATTGCAGATGAAATTTAAATGTCTAAAGTCCATCTACATTCTGCTACAGAAGTCTAAACCCCTTTCCTGATCTAGTAAAAGCCTGATTCAGCTCCTAATGAAATTACTGGGATTTGTTCCACTGACTTGAAGTTGACCCTGCGCAGAGCCCCCAGCCCCACCAGAATACCTTTCCAGAATATCCTGAATGATAATGGCAAGTCCTTCCCTCAAACATGATCTACAGGGAACCCCTCCATCCTGCTCTCCTCCTCTATAAACCATTCAGTCCTGCTGAAACAGAAAATACAGCTCAAATGCAAAATACAGCTTGCTGTATCACAGGACACCCTGTCCTTGGGAACTGGAATTAAGATCATCCAGGCACATATCATGGGCCAATGGAATATCATTAGAAGAATTAACTTTCAGTTCTAAGAGAAATCAAACCAGAAATTTTTAAAAATATAGAAAAAATAAACACAAAGGGTAAATAAAAGAAAAGAGCACAAACTATAAAACTCCACAGCAATTTAAAAAGACGTATATTTCCAAGTATATGTATTTTATGCTCTCTTGGAATAAATAATTTTCTATATTTCTTTGATTCTAGTTGCGCTTCTCCACTTTGGAAATAATAACATTAATATTTAATTTAATTCAGTGACATATTCCCCATTCCCCACAGAAAAATAAGTTGCATTAATTTCAAACTCACTGACACTGGAAAATAACCAGTTGTTTATACCCGTTGGGACATATGGGAGAACAAACTTATTATTAAATGTCAGAAAACATATGTTTTAAATAGCAGAAGCCAAGGAACAGCTATGAAAATCAGGCCACTTAACCAGATACTGCAACACCAGTAGAAAGCTGTCCCAACCCCCTCTAAACAAAACATAGGAAAAGGGAAGTATTTGCTCTCAGAGTAGGATCTGCTGAAGAAAAAGATGAAAGATTAGATCTAGTAGAGGATTTAGGAGCCAAAACTAGAATTCAAATGAAAGTGAGATACTAAGTACCAAAAATACACTCCAGCTCCCCTTTCTCTCCCCCCAGGTGAACTGCAGTCAAAGCCTGAAGGCAGCACCACTCATTAGGGAACTTCCTTTACCTCTGCAGCCTTGTCCTCATACCTGCAAATCTTGTCTCACCGGTGAGGTGCACTAACACCAGAAGTAAGGAGGGGAGAGAAACTAGGTCTGACTTCCTAGACAAGCCTCTAGTATGCCTGTGAGAGAGGGACATGGCTTCATGGAGAAAGAAATTCAGAGGCAGTAGTGAGAGTTCTGGGGAACAAGGGTAGGTCCCGAGGCAGGGGTGGGTGGGGGTGCTGCTGGAGGAGGTGGAAGGGACTGGAGACAGAGCTGGCCTCTGCAGTGCAGGGAGGAGAGAAGGTACTGAAGAGGGAAGGGACAGAGGGGAATCTGCATATCCAGAGGGCAGAAGGAAGACTGTGAAGGTTGGCTGGAGAGATGTTAATAAATACAGCTCACAGTGCCTCTAGCTCTGCTTCTGTAGAGGCAAAGAACCACAGCAGCCTCAGGCCCATTTCTCAATTAATTTAGAACATAACCTGGAAATTAGATATTCTTCTGGCCTAATCACAAGCAGGGCTAAACACTAAGGGCATTCCTAAAGAGTAGCAAATAAATACTTGGCTGTCTCTGCTCTCCACAGATCCTATCTCGACTGTTTTTCACAGCAAGTGATGGTATCTCAAGTGCTGGTCTAGGAAATGCCCATCTAGAAGACTCTGTTGTCTCTGAACCACCAGACTGTTCAAACTCATCTCTCACTCCACACATGTACCCTGATCACCTAGGGGAGGGATGGAATTTGCTTTCTGCAGCTCAAAGATATTCCTGTCCCTACAACAGTGGATCTGGTTTCAGATCTGTCTCCCTCAACCTAAAGTTTTTGTCCCACAGCAGTCAGTCCAAACAAAATGCAAAAACATTTGGGTAAAAAAAAAAAGATACAAGCACCACCCAAAAATAATCACTGAATCATAGAACAGCCCAGGCTGGAAGTGACCCCAAAATATCATCAAGTCCAGTCTTTCACGGAGCCTTGATGAGATTATGTAGCACCTGTACAGTCACATCTTGAAAAGCTCTAGCTCTACCTGGTTCCTTGGGGAGTTTGTTCCAGTGAGTGACTGTTCTCACCACAAAAAATGTTTTTCATATAAAGATGAAACCTCTCTTTGAGCAATTTGTACTCATTGCCACTTGCCTTCTCCATGTGGCTACTTGAGAAGAGAGCCTCCACTCTCTTTGTAATAACCCTTTAAGTGCTGGAAAACTCTGATAATGTCTCCCCAAAGTCTTCTCCAGGTGAAAAGACCTAACTGGTTCTGTCTTTCTTCACAGGGCAGGCTCTCCAGCCTTTTGATCATTTTGGTGGCCCTTCTTTGGATCCCCTCCAATCTGACTGTGTTTTGAATTGCATAGACCAGGACCAAACACATGATGCTCCAGGTGTGGCCTAGCCTCTCATGGGTTCTTGGTTTATGTTGTCCCAGGTGCAGGACCTCGCCTCTTGCCTTGTTAAATAAACAGTTCTTGCTAGGCCACTCTTCCAGCCCTTCCAGGTCTCTGCAAGACTGCTGTCACTTCTCACATGTCCACCTTACCACCCAGTTTAGTCTCATCAGCAAACTTGGGGAGGGAGCTTTCAATCTTGTTTTGTTGGTTTTAAGCTGTTTCACTACACAAACCTGCCTGACCACAAAACAAAAACCACAGAGTTGGCAGGAGGGAGGCAGCAGTGACATCTGGGCTACTGAGTCACAGGCAAAGCCCCAAGTTTGGTTACTGTAAGTTTATCCCATTGCTTGGAAATGTATTCTGCCAGCTGGGTACTGAAAAGCAAGGAGTGCTGCAACATTGAAGCCTTCCTTTGGCTCTGGCTGTAAATGTCCTGCCAAAAAGCGGAAGTGGTCAATCATGGGGAAAAGTTGTATGAATCAGTCCCAGAGCACGTTTCATGTGGGATTACTGATTGTAAACAATAATAGTGACCTGCTGTTGGCACGGTACTTTGTACAACAAGCCATGCTCTTGTCTGGAGGTTTCCTATGGCCACTCTTATACAAATAACAAGTCATGATAATACTATATTTATCACAACACTAAGTCAACCATAATTACTGTAAATGTAACCTGACCTTCACTTTGGCTAAACCCTGTTTCTTTCATGGTTATCTCATATTTCATATTTCAGTACATATTTATTTCCCTATTTTGTCTGTCTCTTGCCTGTTCTTTTACTTTGCATATACTGCCTCACACAAGGGGCTTTCTAAGCCTACTGAAACTCAAGTAAATTACAGATAGCTTCCCATCAGTCTATGTTTTCTTTCTGACTGCTCAGTTCTACCAATTCTTATCAAATCCAGGACTCATACAGAGAAAAAGAAAAGACAGACCCAAAATGAAAGCTGTTTGTGAAAAAAAGTCCAAAACAGGTGAATAAGATCCTCTTTGATCACAGTTGCTTAGTTCAGTGTGTCTACTCTAAGCTATTTGTAGTAGCCAATACAATAAGCACATTCTGTGAGAAGAAAAATTAATTTTGGCCTGTAACACAAGGCAAAGGAGTC
Source organism: Muscicapa striata striata (assembly GCA_030060385.1). Classification (NCBI taxonomy): domain Eukaryota; kingdom Metazoa; phylum Chordata; class Aves; order Passeriformes; family Muscicapidae; genus Muscicapa; species Muscicapa striata. Next base: position 5,779,100 of record JAREIS010000025.1, on the reverse strand, counting down.
AGATAGGCAAGAGCAGTTTTATAAACATGGGCTTGTTCTCGTGGCTTGCTTTGGGTAGCATTACCAGTGTACTGACACTGACAGCTGGATGTGTCACCCTCCACTGATGCAGGAGGATGATAGAAGAAATTAGAAACACACATAAAATACTGTTTTGCTACATTAAGTAGCAACCAGAAATGTCAGTATCACATGTTAATTAATGATTAATGCTGGAGGAAGGAGATGCATACCTGACATATTTTTAAACTGGTATAACGAGTTTTCACCGAGCAGAGGAGGGAAGTTCTCTATAATACACAGTAATGGGCTGTGTACTTGGAACTGTGCTCCATAAATTTCCCCACCTTCAGGACAGAATGTGTCAACACACAGTTGGTCTCTCTTGAATAAACTCTGTGCCAGTATTAGTTATCAGTAATGCTGAAGAACGAGGAAAGGGTGGAAAAGCATAAAAATGATGATCAAAAGGACAAAAAAAAACTCTTTTGGACTTACCTGGGGTAGAAAAATGTTGACAGGGCATATTTTTAATGTGAGCCTACACCTGATATTACAAGGTGATGAGAGTAAATAAAGAAATAAAGAAAATGACAATATGGAGCTGATAAAGCCCTGGAACTGTAAAATCTTCCTCAAAATGATGTCCTACTTAGTAAGGAGAACTTTAGCTCAGGCAGTTTGAATTAGCATATAATACATTGTAAAAATAATACATTGAAGTTATCTAACATTCCACTTTGATGAATCTCAAAGCACTCTCCCTCTGTGTATTGATGGTCCCACACTGGAAATCTGTAAAGTACATGCTTGCCTTTAAGGTTATTCTTGAATTAAATGTTCCCAGAACAGAGATGCTCTCCTTAGCTGGGGTGTCCATGCTATATGCAATAGACGCCACTCCCACTTTGCTCCTTGATGAAATAAGGAGCTTTCCTCTCCTGCGCTGTTGTGTAACAGTTGTTACCCAGGACAGGCATATGGTCCTGTACCACGTTGTTGCCAGAGCCAAAAATAAAAGAGAAAGACGGGATTCATTTAGCCTAACATCAGCAAGCTCTAAACTGGGCCCACAGTTAAGAGAGAAACACAGGACTCTGGTCAGGCTTCACCACTAAAACCACTAGAGACAAGTTTCCTCACAATGTGATTTATCTAGCCTCTATTAAGCTAGTGGAGAGTCCCTCTCTCTCAGCTGTAGAATGACCAAACAGTTTAGATTAGGCACCAGCTTTAACATAACCAAAAATAACATAACTTGAGTCTTAATCACTTGCTTTCCTCCTGGACACTGCTCCTGTAGCTTTGGACAACTTGAAAAAAACATTTACAGACTGGGAATGGTCTTACCTTGTCGACCCTCACTGACCCACATTGTACAGCTCCCCCTTCCCTGTTCTGTCACGCCATTTATTTGAGTAGGGCCACATCTTTTTGAAACATTTCCATCTTCCACACTTTGAGGTACTACTTGCATTAGGAATATTTCAGCCACCACAGCATGGGTGAAAAATAATGATTTCTGGGAGCAGCTTGAAATTTTTACAGTGTAGTATAAGTCAAACTGATAATTTGCTGGCTGTCATGGCCTTGCACAATGAAGAAGGGAGAGGACACAATCACTTGATAAATACCTGTGACTGTGACAATGTATTAGTAATAAATAAGAGTACAAATAGGCAATATTTGTTATTGAGCTCTTAAGTATATGGGTGGCACAGCTTAACAAGGCATGTAAACCTTTTCCCCACTGAGGAAGCAGACTTGGGCAGTTGTGACAATGATTTTCTCTTTTACCTTCACCATTTCCCAGTAGTTTAGTGGAGGGACAAGCCCATCAGACACCAGATACAACACAGTTTATGCCCCAAAGCATCACAGAGCCATAGAATGTTTTGGGGCATCACAACTTCCCTGGGCATGATCGGGGCAGGTTTTACCTCAGGGTTCTCTAAAGCAGAGGTGTCTAAGGCAAAGGTGTCATTGTCCCCTCTGCCTTCACAGGGTGGCTGTGGAGACCCATGTCCCCCACACAACGGAGGGACACAGAATCACAGAATTGTCATGCCAGAAGGGACCACAGTGGTGAAGCACAGGGTTGTGTCCAGACAGTTTTGGAGTACCTCCAGTGAGGGAGACGCCATACCTGCTCTGAACAACCTGTTCCAGTGCTTGGTCACTGCCCAGGACAGAAATTCTTCCTCATGTTCAGATGGAACTTCCTGGGCATCAGTTTCTGCCCTTTGCCTCTTGACCTGCTGAGTGGTATCACCGAGCAGAGCCTGATCCATCCTCTGACACCCGCCCTTTAGATACTGATAAATACTGACGAGGTCTCATCTCAGTCACCTCTTCCCGAGGCTGATCGGGCCCATCTCCCTCACAAGTGAGACTCTCCAGACCCTTGACGAACTTCGTAGCTCCAATGCACCGGGCTCTGCTCCTGGGGCAGCGCAACCCCTCAGCCCCGACCGCACCAGAGCCGCCTTTGAGACGGGCACGCTCCCTGCCTCACGCCCTGCCCCGAGCGCCGGGACAAAGGCGGCGGTCCCGCCCGGGCGAGGCGGAGCCGGGCCGGGCCGAGCCGCCGCCCGGCCGCTTTATCCGCCCGCCGTGGGTGGCGGCCGGCGCAGTGCGCATGAGTTCGGGGCGGCAGCTCGGCGGAGCCCGCGGCGCTGCTCCGGCCACCTGCCCGCCCTCCGCCCGGGCTCGTTCCGCCCTCGGCTGGGAGAGGCGCGGACCCCAAAGCCGGTGAGTGCCGCCCTCCCCCGGGGGGCTCCCTTTGCCCTGCGCGCCCCCGGCTGAGGGGTCTCCGCTCCCCCCCGGGTCCGCTGGCGTGAGGGGTGAGCTCGCTCCGCTCCGCCTGCTTGGTCTCGCTGTGGGGAGAGGCCGCGGAGCTGCCAGCCCGCCACGGGAATGGTTTGGCGTTGCTCTTATTACTCACTAATGGATTTTTAATTATTCTTCCCTCCTGTTCCGAGAGCAGCGGCTGCCGGGACGCCGGGTGCTCCGTGCGCTGCGCGGGCTCTGGGCGGGACCGGAGACAGGGACCGGTAGAGCCCTGTAGAACAGCTTTGGGTTCGGGTTAGTTTTGGTACGCGGGCGAGGAGGCGAAAAACTATCAGCAAACTGCTGCCCTGCCGTGTGTGAGGCTTGGCTTCCCACTACTGAGCTATAAGAATTTTTTACCCCTGTGGATTTCTTGTTTTTCCCTAGCATAACCTAAAATTTGCTTCTGCTAATCGGCAACTTTAAGAAAATATGTTTAAGTCAAGGTTTCGTACCGGTAAAACTTTGATGTATGCTGTTCCTGCCTGGCTAAGGGTGATGAGGAACAGCTGCCTTGTGCCTCCTCTTTGCTTTCTGACTGTCTGCAGTGAAGGGTTTCCATTGGAAAAGCTGGTGCTGTAAGCAGTAGCAGATTCTGGTTCAGGATACTTTCTTCCCCTTCCTCCTGTCAGGTGCCTTTTCCATCTGGGGGTGGTAAGCATGAGATGGCTGGTGCTTCTTAAGATCTTAATCTTAGGTGGTTCGGGCGAGGTATAGTGCTTGTAAAGAGAAAGCACAGCCTTAGAAACACTCCCGGGATTTTCATTAGTCCAGGATCTCAAGGGCATCTTTCCTGAATAGTTTTTTAGTGTGGCAGTGAGAGGAGGTTGCTGGAAGTGGAGCTCTGCTCTCTTGTCCTCGGTCCTGTGCATGGGTGTAGCAATTGATGATTCCTGTGGTAACAAGCATGAAGATGAAATAGCAAAGAGATAAGACAGCCTCTTCTGTATCTTTCTAAACATTTTCCAAGGATTTTAAGCAACAACAAGTATCAGAAATGTAACAGTTATTTCATTTCTCCTCCCTTATATGAAAGACAGAGAAGGAAAGACTTCTTTCCGAACCCTAAAGCATAAGTCTTAGCTTTAAAAGCTTTTGCAATCTCTGGCTTATACTAATAAAAAGGTATTTTAAGAGTTGACATAGATCCTTGACTAATGCAGCATTGTTGATGGCCTTCCTTATACAGGTACTGCTTTAAAGAATTATGATAGTGGCTTTTCTCCTTCCTTTGCAGGAATTACTGTTGTATAAGGGGGGAGCTGATGTTTAAACAATAAAAGGAGAAAAAAAACATGTTGCTTGCTTGAGTCTCTAATAAATGAAAATACTAATTATTTCTCAGAAATTGAATAGATTTCCTCAGTGTCTTTCCAGCAGTGTCTTTCTTATCAAGGATTTGTTTGGCAGTTTTACTATAGAGAGTGAATGAGTAGAATGAAGTTTTATGACTAGAAGTACAAGTAATATCTGGCATTAGAAAGGAACAGGGAGATTTCTATATTGCACCTCTGTTTTGTTACTAGTAAAACTCTTCTCATCCTATTATTTATAGTTGTTTTTTCTCTGCATGCCTCTGAGAGAAATATTAACCAAGAATGTTGGCAGACGGATTGCTGGTTGGATATAGTAACTGGAACAACTTAACTCCTGAGCATTTGACAAGTCTCAGTCTGACTGACCTTCTGAAATACTGGAGCATGAAAATAAATGAGCATATGAATGTGGCTTTCAAAGCCAGCCAGACAGGCTGTTACTGTTACCAAATCCTCCCTCCTTTTTTTTTTTTTTTTTTTTTTAAAAAAAATAAAAGCAAGTGATTTTAATTTCCAGTATAAGTAACTGCTTAAATATATTCTTTTCAATTGGGTGTGTATGGATTATCCCTGTATCATGTAAAGTCCAGGGCCAAGACTCTGCTGCTCTGTTTTTCCAGTGCTGTTTTCAGCTTTGTTTACCTTGGGCAGGCAGACCTTTATGCACTTACATAGGAATGAAATGTTCAAAATTAGTTAATTTTTAAAGTAAACACTCATGCTTTGTGCTTCAGATGTCCTCTGCTTTCTTCCCCATAGCAGCACAGTAGTCACAAAAAGAAACACAGGAGAGCAGCCTAAAATCCAGTTGTGAGACTGTGACACAGCTGTACCGGGGCTGAAAATTGTCTTGCTATCCTAAATACTGTGTAAAACAGGATTTGGCTCACCATTGCTATGACTGTAGCAGCAGTTACATAATGAGACCCTAAACCCCAGCAATGTTGCACCTGTAACAAGACAGAAGTTAACTAATTACAGAGGCGTCTGTGCCTGAAATTGTTTATGTACACTTCATGGTTCTAAAGTGTTGGCTGTCACAGATAGCACCACCCTGATGTTAACAGAGGAGTTTTTTAAAATAGCAACTCGAAAAGAATGGGATGGTTTCCTTGTTGAAATTTGCATAGAGACATTTGAAGTCAGAGGAGAGCTCAGCCATCACCTGGCTGTGTTTAAAAGCCCATACAGGACTGGATGAGGCAGCTCTGAATATCACACCTAGTTCTCCCACTGAGCAGCTACTGATCATCAAATCTCAACTGGACAGTACCAGTGAGAGCCTTATAGTTATCCTTGGGTAAGACCTTAATCTACAGAAAAGTAACTACTTGTAGTTTTATTTTTAGTTGGTGCAGGAAGAGATTCTGTCACTGTAAACGAGTTGGGGTGAGTACTTCAAGGATCTTTGGCGGTTTAATCCACAATGTTGTATAGGAGACTTTGCCACTGGCCTTCATTTCGGGCAGCAAGATTCAGCTGATGCTGTTGCTGATGTAGTGAACTGGGAACTTGCAAGTGAAGAGGCAGAGGTGTGGGCACATGCATCACAGATGCCTTTTTTACCTTGATAAATTCTGTCTTGAGGGTGGACCATCATTAAATCCTGCACTGGTATTCCACTGCCTTATAAGAAGGAGCATTTCCCAAACACTGCAGAGAGGAATATGAGGCAGCGATGAGCTGCCACAAGCTCTTGTGGTGGCTTGGTTGTATGTAACAAAGTCTCTAAAGCACAGGGTCTCAAAACAGTAAAAAGGATGTTCTTGAAAATCTAGAAAGACCAGTTAAGAATGAAGCACAGTATGGAATCCTCTTTTCTGGTATCATCAAGCTTCGATTAACATGGTAAAAGGTGTGACCTTAGACATTGTTTCTGAGCAAAGCATGGTTTGGAGAATTCAGTGTAGTAATTGAATTATTACTTAGGTGATGAAAATGTTGGTTTGTGATTGTTTCCTTTCTTTTAAAGTGGTTGCTACATTTAATTTGAGACTCAATTCACCAAGCCATTTGAATGTGTGATGGAATGTCCTAGTGAAGTCAGACAGATTTAGTTTTACTGAATTGGTGCTTTGCCCATCTAGTTCTTTCGAAAATGTATGTACACAGGATTAGTTATTTCACTGTTGGCAGCTCTCACAAATTCTAGTGCGAGTTGTATGAATGACATTCAGTGTGTTTCTTGAGGCTCCAGCTTCCAGATTTAGAGGACTGAGAGAATCTTTGTTTTTAGCTCTAAAACTAACGGATTTTCTGGCTCCCCAGCCTGTAGAGGAAAGTTTGAATTGTCACAAGTGTGCCACAGAAATCAGAAAGTTTAAAACAAAATACTGGGGTTACATACATTGAATTCTGGGAGACTTGCATGGTTGTTGTTATTCTTTAATTACTTTGATGTAGTTGCATATCTGTCATGGACTGACATGGCAGCCCCCCCAGCTCTTGACTAAACATTGTTCAGTCCTACTTGTCACCTGCTGTGCAAATCAATATTGATGTCCAAGGAAGTGTCTATAAAAATGCTGTTGGCCTGGCTGTCATTTAGCAGATCTTACTGTCGTGGATTCTGTGTCTGTGTATTTGTTTTTTTTGTTCTTTTTCTATTAATGCTCAGCATTTTTTATTTGTCTGGCCATACTGTGGGGAGAGTCCCTCTCTAAACAAGGGCAGGAACATTTCTGGGTTACTGGATGCTAAATAGCCATGACTGTTTTGAACACTCAGGATTTTTCATGAGCAGATAAAAACTGTGAATCATACTAAATGTTATTACAAGCTTCTACACTTATGATGTAGAGAAGAAAATTCAGAATTTAACCACATTGATCAGTTTTGGTTTACCTTGGTTCCTAAACATCAGCTATTGTCTGTTACTTCAGTTTTGTTTTGTTTCTTTCTGTAAGAACAGCTTATAAATTTACTGTCCGATTCTGTGGGGGTTTTATGTAATTCAGCAAAACCTCATCAGTTTATCCTGTATATTCCTGGAATTAGTCAACTTGCCTGTGAGGTTTGGCCTATGTAGGCAGTACTGTTACTTAGTCTGTTCTGCCAGAAAGCTTCAATATTGCTGTATATCACAAGAGTAGGGTGGTCTCTAAAGCTCAAGGATTTACTCAGTATTTCATATACTGAAGGAGGTAAGAAGAATTCAGCTGTGATAGCCCTGTTCAGAAGGAGTAAGTGTGTCCACTGTAAGTAACCATCAGTTAGTTTTGAGGAGTTTGGAACTGCAGTGGCTCAGTGAAGACATGTTGTGGGCCAGCTGGTTTTGTTCAGCTCTGGTCTTGTACAGCTGGTTCAAAGGTATGTTGCAGGAGCACTTAATACAAGGAAAAATTCATGAGGTTGTTAGGCACAAATACCTGGCCTGTTTAGGGAAGCCCTGTGGTCTCCTGACCACAGCACGCAGGAATCTGAATAAATTCCTGCTCTCCTTTGCCTTGTTTTACTGATTTGCTGCCAATTGTCAGAGGCTGATAAAAGTCTCCAGTCTGCCCCTGTACCATCATTTTTATAAAACCCATCCTGTGGTAACACTTCTAATGACCACAGAGTGTTTCCAGATGTTTTTTCCAGATGCTTAACTCTCCAAACTCAACCACCACCGTGGAGTGCAAGGTGACTGACAGTGTGTGCAGAGATGAGTGTGTGCACTGCTATGTCTCTAAACAGCTGACAGATTAAACCAACCTTGAAGTTCATTGCCACTTCTTCTGTTTCAGTTGAATCACTGAGAAAGGGCTGGTTAAGAACAAAGGCAAAGTCTGTGTGATGCTCAGAGTACAGTGAGGCTTAGAAATCTATCTTGAGAAATGTTTCGTGCAAAGAGTGTTCTAGAAATTGTACATATAGTGAAAGGGACAGACTGATCTTGTGCCCTTTTAAAAATGCATGATAATTTTCTAAAATTGTCAACTCACCTTAAGTATATTGTGCAGTTAATGGCCTGGTGCTGTCTGCTGACTTTTGGCTCCTGGCTTACGTAGCAGTTGATTTTTAGCATTCAAATGTCTTGCACTTTTGTGGGATTGATCTTTTTGCCTATTAAGCTAGTCTTCAAACAGGATTGTTAATAAAAAATTCTTTCAATCTCCTGCTACTATAGAAACAGTCCCTTGTAAATGCTAACATTGAGCTTCAGTGAAGAATAACCTTAGTCAGCAAAACTATAAAAATATCCTTTTTGAAGGGGCAGACCGCACCTTATCTTTGATGGCAACTTAATATGTTCTCTCTGAATTATTTGCCTCTGTCAAAGCAAAATAAAACTTTGGAGGTGAAAGTCAAAGCTAACTTCAGAATCTTTCCGTTTCCTCCTTCTACTCTCTGAAAAACATGCATGATATGTGACTTTGTTTTAAATATCTCATGAAGGCTATCTCTAGGGTAACCAAGAAGTGATCACTTCAGATGATAGAATCACATCTGCATTTCTGGTTTAATATGTGGGATCCTCTCTCCAAGCAGTACTGTTCCTGTCACACTTCTGTGCTCCTGTGTCATGGTCTGATTTTTTTTTTTTTTTTTTTTTTTAATTATTAATCCCTAATGGTATAGGCACACATCTCTTAAGCCAAGCTAAAAAATACTCAGCTACAATGACTGAACAACAAATCCCATTGTGAGCAACTTTCATATTTAATGCATCTCTGAAGGTCAGGAGGAACAGCTGCCTGTCGTCCTGCTGTTCCTGCTCTCTCTGAGCAAGGTTGCCTTATTTTTGAGCCCTGATTGTTACCTTGGCAATCCTGCTGAAACAGACTGTGGGGTCTGGAAATACATTAGATTCTTGACTATTTCTATCTTGAACCTATAAAGACTCACTTAATAGAGATGACATAAAGAGGGTGAAGGGACTTCAGTGTCAACCATGGTTAGGAGAGGAATATGCCTGTAAAACATGCTGTATGTATTGCAGCAGTGCCAGGCAGCCTCACGTCAGCTCCAGCTGCTCCAGATGCTGTACAAAGGTGTAGGAGTTTCTCAAAGCATAAAAAACACAGCAAAGGGCAGAAAAAATATTCTATATTAATGGATTATGATTTTATTGAAATGTTCCTTTGATGTGTTAAAGATGATGTAAAAGGTAGAAGGGGGAAAAAAATCTTCCCCCACACCTTTTCTGCAGGCTCACAGCCATTGCACAACTCACAGGCTTTTCTGAAATGAGTAAAACCTCCCCAAGAAGCCACAGCTTCCAGCACAAAAGCAGGACTGGTGCTGTACTGTTTGATACTGGCTCTTGTGTGGGTGGCTCTCTGAACCAGTCACCCTCACTGCCTTTAGTCATTGTTCAGGAGCTTTGTGAAACATCTGAACTGGAGCTCCAGAATGAGTAATGGGAGCTTGCTGGGAGCAGAGTTACTTGTTAGTATTTAGAATCTGTGCCTTTAATGTTTATTGCTGCTGAATCTGAGTGTTTCTGCTGGCCTGAATGCAGATAGCCCACCATGAACTTAGTCCTGGTTAAGCTGAGGTACTGCATTGGAGAAAGCAGAACAATACTCATAATACTCCATCAAAATCTGGGCCTCTTGATTTTTTTTTGATAATATTGTTTAATATATTCACCTGGTTAGTCTTTAAATGTGGGTTTAATTTATGATATCTATTGTAATCTGAAACAGTGACCTCTCATAATGTAGTCCATGAAATGTTTATAGTTTTGAGTGAGAAATCACATAGTTGTCCATAGCATCACTGAGGGACTGAATAAACAAGGCATATTCAATTTATATGAGGGACACTTGGATAAAAATTTGATGCTGCAACTTAAAAGTGCTGAAGAGAAATAATACTTACCTTGTGTTGAATGTCAGTAGAAGTACTCACCTCTTGCTGGTCTCTCTTTTCATCTGAATATCACCCTGACAGTATAGGATGGAATCTAAAGTCAGTGGGAGTTTTCTGTGAATTTTAGAGGTGTCAAGATTCTCTGATATTATTATATTATATATGGAATTATATATGTATTTGTATTTGCTTGTTCATGTGTAGGATTTTAGAGGAGTCAAGATTTTAACTGATAATGTTGACTTCCAAAAATTGCATAGATTTTCTTGTGTGGATGTGCTTGTGTGTGGCTTTTCAGCACCACGGGGTTTGTTGTAGATGGAGCTGCTGTTGCAGGATATGTTCCATGCTTGGACTGCTGTTTTCCTGTTTAACTTTCTGCAGCAGCCAAAGATACAGCAGCTGCCTCAGTGCTCCTGTGTCTGCCTGTCCTAAGAGTTTGAAAACCAGAACCATGAGCATGTTTCTACCTCCCTGGGCGTCACTTAAAGCCCATTATCCTGAGAATGTGTTGTATCATTGATAGCTAAAGTTCTTAATAGAAAAAAAAAAAGTTATTTTTGTATAAAAGTAAGGCTAAATTTGATCATTAGACCTAATGCTCGTAAGAAGAGCTATGAGATGTTTTTGCTGTGGCAACCCAGCGCTCTGGGTTGTGGATGTGCTTCCAAGACGTGCTGGACTGCAGCCTAGCTACATTGTGTGGGAGCTTTCCCACAGGATGTGTTGGTGCTGCGGCACAGGGACGCACCTCTGGTAATGTCATAGCCCTCTCCTGGGAGGAGGGATCAGCAGGATGGAATTGTTGCTCTGTATTGGCAGATGTTATCTCACTGCTATGAAACACTAATCAGCTTACCAGAAGGCTCTGGTTTCTCAGCCCTCAGCCCACAGCTGTGGGGTGCAAGGAGTAATCTGATTGAATTGGAAATGCAGGCTTGACTTTGCTTCTCGTGTCACCTCTTGAGCCATAATAAAGGGGGAAGCACTTGGGAAGCAGGAGCATCTCATTTAATTTGTGCAGTGTCAGGGGAATGGTGTCCATTTCCCAGCTGGTTGCATATAACATGGCACCTCAGAACCAGCTGTTTTGAGGAATGTGTCACTGCTGTTCATGGGTCACAGGCAGGTTGGGTGAGAAGATGGACTGTTAGCAAGCAAGGCAATTTCTCCTGGCAAAGGGTGGTTTGATGTATCGGAGCGAGAAATGAGCTAGGTTCTACATTTTGCCTACCCCCTGCTCATGCTGTTAGTGCACTAAGATGACTTTGGTGTTTGTGTCCTTGAGAATAAAAGAAAAAGTTCTGCCAGAGTGTTTTGGGAGATGATGACAGTTCAGAGGTTTTACAGAACTGGGCATTGGGAAAGCTTAAAAAACTGGGGGCTTTTGCTCCAGGGAGTGCTGGTGCATATGTCTGTTTTAGTAAGTGTCTTCCAAATGTACAAGTACTGTTTCTTCATGGCTGAGTGAAATAAAAGCTCATGAAGCTTTAAAATGCAATTTGTAATGTGCTGGTGCAAAAATGGCACCAAGTTTTGCTCATGGATCTTTCACCAGAAGCAGGTGGCACAGAGCTGCTTCAGTAGCACAAGTTAACTGCAGCAGTTGTTAGGAAATGAACAGGGTTCTGTTAATTTCCTCATGTGATCCCATAAATAGAATTCTTGTTTAAAACCAAATAAAGATAAAGGTACTTGAGCTGGGCCAGCTGGTATCTCAGCCAGTGGGATTTTATTACTCTTAATGATGTGCCATAATGGAAAACACAAACTGAATTTGTAGGACAAGGATATATGCAGGGTCTTTGCTTCTAACTGTCCATAGACATCTGGTTTGGAAGCATGACAGATGGGGTACAGAACCTTTCTATGTTAAATTTTTAGTCATCCTTTTGAACAAAGCCAGTTTTTAAAAAGATGCCCGTAAAGTGGTAGATGTGTTTCAGGGCATGAAGATATGCCCTTTATTAACTTGTGTGGGATCTTTTTTTGCCATTTATTTTTCCATTCCTTTTCAAGTGTTTTAACAAGCAGATTTAACCCCATAGCACATTGTTCTCTGTTTCCAGACATGAATAAAGTGAGCAGCCCTACGTAACACACGGATGGCATTCTGTGCTGCGTCGGGATCAGTAAGTCAAGGTGTGATGCCTAGGAACCTCATGGTGGATTCTCCTGAAATGGCATCCGAAATCTCTCCAGAACACAAGCATGGGAGTATGGAAAGGGCTGGCAGCGTGGAGAATCATGGCAGCCAAACTAGATGCAGAAACCTTGCTTTGGTAAGTGTTTAATGAGCCTTGTGCTTAGTGATACAGATTACTTTAGTAGCTCTGTCCCACATCATGCCATTTTTTGTTTTATTAAGGTTGATTCTTGCCATTTCTAATCCTAAGTGGTTGCTGGTGTTGTCTCGCTTGTTAAACTCAAAGGGCAGAAATAACTTCTCAGCTTTGATATAACAGCTTGTTATATTCTGGCCTGATTGTCTCTGGGAGCTTGGAGAGTGCTGCCCTCCAGCCCTTCCTCCCAGAGAGCCAGGACTGGCAGTAATGGCTGCTCTGCCCTTGCTTTCTTAAATAGCTCATAAAGAAACTTAAGGATAGTGGTTGTTCTACACACTGCTTTTTGCTTAATCTTTGTTGACGCTTCTGAATAAAGGTCTTGGCTTATTCCACCTTAATTAGATGAGTAACAAATATGTCACCATAAACAAAGCTGTGCTCACATTATGAGCATGAGTGTGTGGCCATCTAAATCGTGAGTGAGTAACTGAGGGAGTAGGATGCACTTCTGCATTTTTCCCAATTAGCAGGGTGAATCAGGCAATGAACTCAACAGTATGCTTTGTGCTGTGACAGGCTAAGCCTAGAAAGCAGGTATGGTTCCTTCCATATTCTTGTTATCATCCCAACCATTTGAAAAGCATCCATTTTTAATTGAGAGGAGAGCATTCTGGTAAACATGCTTGCCCTAAGTGGAAATCTAAATCTCTGTCTTGCCTTAAACATGGAATTAGGCTCTTTCCCTCTGCCCTCCCTGATAGTTTCCTTTCAATGTGGTACTTTTCTGTGAAAAAGTTGCAAAACCTGTATTTACCTGTATACCTCAGACACACTCATGGTTTTGTGCTACTTTGTGAGCTTTCTGGCACCTGGAAGCAATTCGAATGCAGTTCCTTTTTTTGTTGTTTCTACTGAAAATACTTACTGTTAATGACATTGTATCCTTCAGCTGTGTTGCTAGTTAAAACAAGCACAAAACACAAAATAACAAAAACACATACACAAAACAAGTATGACAAAATTCAGTTCCTTAACTGTTTTTTTGATCTGTTCTAGAAAAAAAGTTGTGAAGGGTCAGAGTGGGGGAGGTTAAGTATATAATTTGGACTCAGGAAGTTAGTGTATGTTGTTTATTTTATGAAAACTAGTTGAATTTTAGAGAATTACAGTGGAAGTAGTACTTTGCTAGAGAGTTACAACTTAATTTTACATAGAATTGCAAATTAATTTTGCTTATTACCCTACCACTAGTTTCCAGGTTAACACAGTAATAATCAATCACATTTCCTTGGGGTTTTATTCTTAGCTACAGTAGCAGGCATGAGACTAGACATTTGGAAAAATCAGTATTGAATAACAAAGCTATGTATAAATCAGTCTGTTTGTACAGTCTCGTCCTGGGTCTGCTGTGTCAGAAAATGACGTAAATCCCCTTAGCCCAACTAGATCCTGCCATGTGATAGCCCATATGATGATGCATCAGCTAGAATTGGAATCCCTTCCTACTCTGTAATGCAGTAATTTATAGATGGAGTAAAAGTTGGCTGCAGGCTTAGGCAATTCCCATCAGACCTGTGAATTAGCAGTTCACAGAGCCTTTCGTTTGTCTTGTTGGAGTTTGTGCATGAAGACAGTGAATTGTGTACCAACAAATTTGTGATGCCACAGGTGCCCTTCCATGATTTTTCTTCCAGCAGTGTAGTAGGTGACATGTCCAGTAAGGCTGACAACTTGCATGTGTGGAGTAACAGGTTGGACAATATCAATTCTTCTCAATACAGGCATAATTTCAATTTCTGAATTTGAGAAGGGGTCTGTGTTAAAATGAACAAGATGGAAATTCTGCATCTTCTGCTAATTGCTGGAAAGTGTTCCTAGAGACATTATGTTCTTGCTTCAGTAGTTTTGTTATAGCAGTTCAGAAGATGCAGGAGCTTTGATGGCCTAATGAGAAGAAAGGGATAGATAACTTTGTGTAGACACAGAATCTCTGTTATTCCAGTTCTGAGAAAGGAGGGGGGATGTACTTTCAGGTACACTGGACCTTCACTGGACCCTGTAACAGAAGCAACTAAAGACCTAACTGCCTCTTCATTTATCACTTCCCTGGCTCTGTTCACCTAGAGACAGGGCAAAAAGGGTCAGGGTTGGCTTTGATTTTTTGGGTTTTTGTAATGGCATTGCAAAGGAAAGAAGTGTGACAGTGCTGCTTATGACAGGCCCATACTGCTGAGGTTTCTTCCTACTTGATTGTAAAAAACCAGGCTCTTAAGCTTCTCAGTGTCAAACTGCATTAGTCACTAAATATAACCTTTGTATTGCATCTGTGGAATTCAAACAAACCCAGGGATGTGATAATAGGGACAAACACTTGGACTGGCTTTAGCCTTTGCTGACTGCTCACAGCTGGTTTGGCTGACTCCTGGCTGGTCCTACATCCTGTGTCTGTGCTGGCATTGCTTGCTGGGAACTTATTGTCAGTTTAGGAATGGCTAGGAGATGGACATCAATTGCCATGTGCTAAAAAGGTCTTAAAATTTTGTTTGTGGGATCCTTCCCAGTCAGCTGTTTTCACTTCAGTTTAATTTTGCCAGTTTTCTCAGCTTTTCTTACCTATAATTAGCGATGCTTTCAGTTAATCTTTGACAACTGCAGGCCTCTAAGCTAAATTTTTTTTTAATGGAAAGCAAGATGCTGTCTTGATTTTAAGAGTATTTCCATAGAAATTATAGATGTTCAAGACTGGATTTATTCTGCCAAATCTGTCACAGGAGGTTGAGATGGGAGGAATGCATGCCTTGATATGTTCATCTCACATGAATGTTAGTAACCATAAAAGCTGTTCTGTATGAGGACAGTAATTTGCACATATATTTTGGTTTCTTTATAAAAATAGGTATCCATGCATCTGCTTGAGAGAAGTGAATTTTCTCGATGCTTGGAATCAGTTGCATTTATCCAAGGATGAGAGCAAACAAAAACACTGTTCTTGGCAAGTCTAGCTTACAAAACCCACTCTGTAATGACTCTGCCTGACATGTGGTATAAGAATTAACTTGCCATGAAATACATTTGCAGCAATTTAAGGACACTTAATTTGAAGATAAAACTAGGTCTTGGGTTTTTTTGAAGTAATTTGTTTTGTTCCACTGACTGAATAGGCACAGACCAGCTTCTTAAAGCCAATCCTGCTTCTGGTGCTTCTCTCTGATAATTGGGCTAGGTATCTATTCTCAGCCATGAGTAACTGCTTTAGTTTCTAAGTATTGTTAGTTTCTAAAGTTTCTGAATAATGTGCTAGGACAATTGTTCTACCTGTGAAAACCATGGCAGAGGTGCTGGTTGTACCTGAAGTGAGCTGTGCTGATTGGAGCTGCACCAATAATAAGCTGTGTCAGTGCCTTAGATCTGTTGCTACAACTTCAGTACTTTACCTTCTATATCTGAACATGTCTTTCTGAATGATAGCTTTGCAGGATAGTGAGTTCTTGTTATTCTTGGTGGATCATGCTGTGTTTTATATTTTATTTTTTGCCTTTGGATCAGACAGATCCTTGGTTAATGCCACAGTTCACCACCGCTCTTCTTGGGGCAGTGGCAACCTCTAGAACTTATTCAAATGACTATTTCATTTGATCACTAATCAATGGGAGAGGCCATGACTGTAAAAGAGATTTTGTTTGTTTTGATTATTTTTTCACAAGCTTTCTCTCTGACTCTAGCAAGAGTTCATAGCCAGGCACTGAAGATGCTTTGTCACTCCTGGATCTCTTGTATGGTACAGGTGACATTCTGAACATTGGTTAAATAGACAAAAAGAGCAGCTATGCTGTGAGTAGTCTGAACTGGCACAGTGTTCACACACTCAGCCATTTAACTCAAGGGTGACCTGGTTGTTTTGTAGTTATGGTGTCTCTTGTAGCCTGAAAATTCGTTGTTATTATCCTTACCCTGTTTTGGATCAGTACAGGTAGTTCAGCTACAACAGACCTGGCATTTTAAGTGCACCGTGTTGGTATCTCTTCACCTCAACCTCCCTGAAGATAATCCACTGGGAATCTTAGTGTGGATTTAGGGGTTCTAGAAAAGGACAGATCATGTGTCTGTTAGCCCACTGCCACCTTTTTTCCTCACGATTTGAATGAGCCTTGTGATGCTGAGCTGCACTTCAGGTACATTCAAGGGAAAGTCCTGAGAAAGACTCCTTTCATAAAATTAATGTGTTTTTCCCCCTTGACACTGATACTCCACAGGCTTTACTGTGCTACAAGACCTTTCACCATGTCCAAGGACTTTGCCAAATAACAATACACAAAAAATGAGAAGAATTTTTGACTGTTTGCTTTGTATGAATACAGCTGCCTTGGGGCAGGTGGAAGCCATTCCTTGCAGGGTGTGGAGAGAGCTATGCTATGCTTCATCCACTTTAAACTGATCTTAGTATGACCTGGAAGCAGTGTGCCTTGGAAAAATAATGTCGCTGTCCGAGGGTCTCCTTATGGCGTGAGACCCCTCAGAAGGACATAGGAAGGTAGTTTGGGACGCAGGGTTTTCTTGAAGCCACTGAAGAGAAACCGCAGGAGACAATCGTCCAGGTGTCAAGGCTATTTATTGTCTCTTATCTATAATGTGTTTTGCTCGCGAGCAGCAGTCTGGCCAGCTCAGTGACCAGGACGAAAGTCTGCCCACGGAGGGTTGGACTTATCTTTTATACTCTAAACTACGTGTTCTATGTTTACAATGACTTTCCAATACTATACAATCTTACTACAGTGTCTAGTTTTGTCCCCATCCAATCTGTGACTCCCAAGATTCCCCCCAACATGGAGAAGATGAAGAAGAAAGAAGAAAGTACCATACCCCAAATCCTCCATCTTGGCCTCGTGGCTGATAACATAAACAATCCTAAAAACTATTTTTTCTACATTCTAACAATCTAATTCACACTCTGGTTACTCTTAAAGCTTGCATTTCCTCCCTGAGGGTAGGTAGATTCTCCCAGGGAGCTAAATCCAGCCCTTGGAGCACTTGGGCTTCATTCGGGGGTCTCAGAGGGGTCTGACAGGGGAATCTTTGCACCCCCAGAGAGTCCAGGAAAATACCCTGGACCCCCACAAATAAGAGCCTGACTCTTAGCAAGGCATGATCTTGCTGTAAAATGTGCTAGTGAGAAGATAGATCCTGAAGGCAGTTTGGGCTCTGTGTACAAACTGTATCATTGTGCTTCAAAGCAGAATCTGGTGGATAGAGATTATTCCAGCAGGTGGGAAAATCTGCTTTTTAAACCATGCTGACAGGCATTCCTGAACTTCCAGAGTGTTTTCTTCACATATTCCACTACTTTTTATGGAATACTTGCATTAAGTATTTCTGTATTTCACATTTCTGTAATGTGAAAGCTAACTTCTACTTGTCTCACATTCAGTGAATGTAGAGATTTGTTGTTATTATATGGGTGCTCAACTTTTTATATATTAAAATACACACAGGGACTCAGGGCTGTGTCTGCCTACCACTCATTTATTCTCCCCTGTTTTTAATGTAACATGCTCCATTATTTGAGCCCTCCTGTGCAGCTAAGCTCACAGCACTCTGTGCTTTGTTCTGGATGTTGTCCAGCTTGGCTGCATCCTTTCCAAAGTTCAGCAATCTGAACCTGAACTCTGTGTTCCGAATGGGGATGTGCTGTCATGTCATCACCCTGGTTAATATATCCCAGAATGAGATCTTCATCCCTGAACAGCAGATTTTTTCCCTCTTTATGGCACTTAAACTGACAGAGTCACCCACTGTGCAGGCACCTTGCAGTAACTTCATCTCAGCATCATTTTTTTGTTCATCCGTGAGTTCGTTTTTTGGGTGTTGTGTGAAAGATTTCACATCCAGGTATGTGACATCTTGTGCCTGCACCTGTTGGTCAAGTCAGTAACCCTCTCATGAGAAATGAACTTGGTGTGAAATTATTTGATTTTTTTTTAAATGAAAATTATTTATTGGCTTTTGCTTGAAATGTCTCCCTATTTTTCTCAATGTTGTTCTAACACAATTTCTTTTCTCCTTTAATTTCTATAGGCTGATCAGCCTAATTTTGTTTATCAAAGAGATATCATCAGAGTTTAAGTAGATATTCAGCTTGTTTTCTTTAAAAGTAGGTTATGAGTAATTTAGTCAGTTTATGACTTTTGCTCATCTAGTTTATCTTTTAAGTACTTGTAGATAATTTGTTTCCTCACTTAGGACCTATTGATTATATGCTTTGCTACCTCTTATGAAGCACACAGGTACAATTATGCTTGTAAACTGAAGAAAACAACACTCAATATTATAGTCTTCTTCACCAAATGAATGGTATTATCAAAACCATCAGATAGTGGGTTGTAGAGGAAGCACTTTTTGACACAGCACACAATTATATTCTGAAACTCCCTGCCACAGAATGCTGTGAATGCCAGTCATTTCCATGGCTCAAACAATAGGATGAATTCATGCTAGAAAAGCTCATTAAGGGCTATTAAATACACAGATGCTGGGAAGTCTTTAAGCCATGTATGGCTGGAAACTGGAAGGATTTAGAGGAGGAAAAAACTATATCCATCCAATATACAGCAACACTCCCCCAACCTCTCTCCCTAATCCTTCGTGTTCATAGCTGCTGAAGGCTACTGAGCTAAATGGGCTTTTTGGTCTGATCCTGTGTAGTAGTTCATGTTCTTAGCTGTAATTCACTTGCTTCCAGCTTCAGTACAATCCATTCCACTTCCCTTTCCTGTAAATCTAGTCAGAGGTACTTGACTTTTTCTGTGTTAAAGCTTTTATATGTGTTCTGATACAGTTCCTGCATGCAAGGCTTTCCTTTTCACCCCTTCTAACAAGTAGAACTGCCTTGTTATTAACAGACTGTAGCCCAAGTGGTGCTACACTGGCCTTTGTACTACATGTTAGAACAGTTTGTTCTCTTCATGGTTCTTCTGAGAAGCATCCAGTCACTTCTTTCCAATGGAATTGTCCCTGATAATTCTTCAGTGCTGTCAGGTGATTGATAAATCAGTTGAATCTGGCATTCTCCTGGTATTTTGCTAATTGAAGTTTCCTTAGCAGGTTTTAGAAGATTTCTTAAGCACTGCAGATGTCTTGGGATTTCCTGTGGTGTTCTGTTTCTGTCAAAGCTGTGCTGGTCTTAGTGTATTATATCTGGATGTGATGTTCAGAATTTCTTCAGATGTGTATAAAATTGTGGGCCTCTGGATATTAGGTTATTGTTTTGAACAGGTAGGAAAGGAATCTTTTCTATGAAATAGATTCTATTCTTCTTTTCTTTCTCTTATTTCTTTTTTTTCCCTCTTTTATACCAAACACTGTTATAACAGACTCTTTCCTGTTTGGCGTAAGCAGGAAATGTTTGGCTGCACAGAGAACTAAAATATTAATGCCAACTGAGCATACTCAGCTATTTTAGCTGTTTGCATCCCAAATTTCTTCTGTCCAAGCTGTCTTTTTCATTATCCTAATTTAATGTAATTTTAAGCTGAGGCACAATATTCAAGTTTCAAATTCAGGCTGTCTTTTGACAGTAGTTCTAAAGTTTGTAGTGTTAGGTGTATGTGAGATTTAGTTTAGGGAGGTGTGTTTGTGTATTAAGAGTAGGAAGTAGATGGAAACTATGAGGTAAATAACTCAAGTAACTGAAAATACTTTTCTTTGACTATTAAAAAACACAAATTCATCAAGAAAAAAGGAGGCTTGGAAAACCAGCCTGGAAAGAATATGAACTGTTCCAGTACTTGGAATATATGGAAAATGAACTAATTGTAAATAGACTTGGTAGCCTTCATTAAAACTGGCACCTTTAAGTTAGAAAAATTCCTCCCATGTTTCTGAAGGCTATACTATAATGCAAGTAATACAGGTGGGAATAAAGCAAGTCACTGCTTGCTTTACATCTCTGAGCTCCTTTGGTTTGACCAGCCTGAGTAGGTATTTTTTTCCACTGTGATTGTGTGTCTAAATTGGGATTGTTTCCTTGGCTGGCAAACTGAAACATGCCTTGCCTGAGGGAGTTTCTACCCAGACTGGATGCCTTGCATCTCAGTACAGTGCCCTGGCCTAACACTGCCTATTCTCCAGAGCTGTTGGTTTTGCATTTGGTTTTTTTGTTTGTTTTTTTTTCTGATGAAATGTGACATTGATCATCTTGAAGGGAAGCTGCATAAGGAAACAGATTGAAGTGCTAACAGAGATGAAGCTGGCCTTTCACATCTTGGTATGCTATTTATTACAAATGTGTTTGCAAAGAGATGGTTGCTCAATTTAGATTCTTTACCTAAAGGGACACTGCTCATTTCAGCAAGATCCATGAGGGATGGCTAAATCAGGCAAAGCTCTCCTGCAAATCTTACCTGGCATGGTGAAATGCTCAGTCTTGCAGCACAGAAAAGGATGGAAGGAACTGCTTTTGGAAGTCTTTGCTTCCTTGCTTTATTCTTTGCTCAGTTCGTGATCAAACAAGTTAAGCTCATGTGGGAGCAGTATTTTTAGGTGCACACAGTAATTCCTGTACCCTGCTCTGGATTTGTTGCCACTATGAATTTCTTAAACACAACCCCCTCTTCTTTTCCTTTAAGTCTGTGTAAGTCTGGCTCTTGCAATGAGCTCACCCTCAACAAAAGGTTCGTGGAGGCCTGTTCAGCTCCAGCTCAGGGCTACCTAACAAGGGCTCCTTTCCTGTCATTCTCTCGCCTACCAGACATAGCAGCCCTATGAGTATTTGGGTGGGGAAGGAAGGAGATTGCAACATCCATTAAGGAAAAAAACACACACACACACACAAAAAAAACAACCAAAAAAACAGAAAAGGAAGGCTTGTCTGTCTCTTGCTTTTCAAGTGCAGCTGTAAAACTTTCCTTGGCCTTTGAAAACTGTCATGTGGTGGGTGCAAGCTGTGGAGTACGTCAGCCTTTGAAGTTCATCTTTTAAACCAGCAGTGGCAAATGGCATCCAGATTTTAGCTTTTGTAGCAGCAAAAGCAAGCTGGAATAAGTTACTTATTCTGACAGTACACTGTGGACAGTAAGACTAAGATAGAAATAACCACACCTCTGTACATCTTCACCACCCACCAATGGTGGGTTCTATTGGCCACACAGGCAAAGGCAGCTAAGAGCCTCAAAGCATTTATTTTCTCATCTGTAGCATTCCGAGTGCTTGGAGATCAGTTGCCACTGGGTACAATGCAGCACATTATATTTCTTAATCTATGGGCATACTTTGCTACAGTGCTACGTTGTTCTTATTTTTAATGCTGAGAATGGGGATAAAAGCTTTGTGCAAGGCGTTAACAGGTAAAGCTGCACACAGGTTTTTTTAGTTCAATCTAATGTAAGATGATCTGAACAGGCATGGTGAGTTTGAAGCAAGTTGTGCTGCCCCAGCAAGAACGTGCTACCTCTTGGATATTTGTACTGCATACCTTTATGTATTTATCTAAACTCTCCCAGCCTTCCACTGAGAAGTAGCCTTTTTACCCAGTCTGCATGTGCAATGAAGTGTTCTTGGTGCTTCTTGTTGAGTTACTGACAGCAAGGTTTCCAGTATATATTTGGCAGGGGAGAAATACAGTCCAGAAAAGGGAAAACCTCACTTGATTTTCAACAATATATACTTGCATTCCAGAACTTACACAGGTCTCTTGGGAAATGTCTTTCCTGTATCCATTGTCCTAATGCAGTGATTTTTTTAATCACTCTTTGTCATCTCTAAGTTTCTGGAAAAGTGAGTGTTTCTCAGGATGGGGGAAAAAGAGTTAGTGCATTGCTGCCCAGCTTTGCATGGTGATAATGTGTTGATAAAGTTAATTAGGAGCAGTGACTCAGAGAAAATGAAGACTGGATAATCCAAGCGATTATTTATCACTTCTGTGGTCTACAGGATTATTTCCTGCTGAAGAAAATAGCCTAAGGCACTGTACTACTAGGGAGCAGGTCTTCGTTTTTATTCTTGGGTTTTCCTTTGTGTAACTCAAAGGTAAAATCTTTTAGAAACCCTCTCCCTCCTTACTATTACCCTTTGTAATCTCTTATGTACCTCTGGATAATTTATAGTTTGTAGTGGCAGAGACACTTCTTAGCTCCGGCTTTGCCTCTAGAAGCCAAGTTACCCTTTCGACTTGAGGAAAAACGGAACCAACCCATTTCTGGGATTGTCCTGAGTGCACCCTTTCCCTCCCATGTTGTTGCCCAAACCTTGTCCCTGAATCTGACACACAACCCAGTTTGCCCCAGTTTGGAATCAGAAGAAGCTGTCCTAACCCTTGCAAAGGCACAGGTTAGTGTAGGGTGTCTTTTTGTTTTTTTTTTTATTTTTAATAATTTGTTCTGTACAACTCAGATCAACTTCTTTGCTAAACTAAAGGATGCAATATCAATTGCTGCTCTTTTGTTTTTTGGGGTTTTTTTTTTTTTTTTTTTGGTTCTCTAGCATTGTAATGTCTAAATGCCTTTGGGAAGGTGTCAATTTTTCTGATTCTTTTTCTTTTTCCCCATAGGATGATGAAAGTTTGAAATATTTAACTCATGAAGAACAGGATGTTCTCATGTTCTTTGAAGAAACCATAGATGCCTTAGAAGATGACTTGGAGGAGATGGCCCTACGTGACAGTGGAATCCACTGCCAGTCCCCCAGGTCAACAGAAGAAAATGTGTCCAGTCATTCAGAGACTGAAGATATCATTGATTTAGTGCAGTCAACACCTGAGAGCAGTGACCATGAAGGCCCTTCCAGCAAAGATACAGAACCAGGTAGTTGTCTCTTGCAAGTGTGGGCTTTCCCTTTGGTCCAGTCCTGGCTTATTCCAGTTCTCCATAGAAACAGCTAAAGATATTCTGTACCTTCCTTACTACCTCATTAAAATAAATTTGTTACTCATCAAGAGCTCTAAGGACTGTGATTTCAATTTGTCTTGGAGTTTTTTAAATTCTTGCTACTACTGTAACTCTTTTTCTAAATCTTCCTTTTCTCTCCTGGGGGTCATGCATCTGATGAAGTTGTTGGTTTGCCATCAGTCCACTGCCTGGAGACTGAGTTGTCACTGTTGTGCACGGTCACTGCCATGAGGCAGACTGTATTCACCAACCTGTTCATGCTCTGCTCTTCTCCAAGACTTTTTAAGATTTCTCCAAGAGTTTTAAGATAGCAGATTGTTTCCAGTGTTACTCTGTGTGGGACTGAAAGGCACACGATCATCAGTGAGTTTGTGACAAGATAGCATATGGCATGTTGTTTTTGTCACCCTGTAGAGTGTGTTCTGTGTTTGGACAATGAATCTATCAGCTAGTACACACAGTGGGATGTAATGTGTCCTCTCTGGCTGTTTTAGTAAAAAATAAGAACTGTAAAATTCTTACGAAAGAGCAGCCACTGAAGCACAGTGAAGCAGCACACGGAGTATGAGCGAAAGGCAGAGGGAGGGCTGTGATAGTGACACATTATAAAAGTGGTGATTTGAGCTGTAGCATTGCCTATGAGATGCCATTGCTGGGGCTTCAGTTATAGCTTCTTCTGGCTATGTGGGCTGAGGCTGAGGATAGGTAGAAAGGTAGAGAGAGGGGAGAAATGCTGCTAAAAGAAGCGTTTTAGGTTGTTTAGTTTGCGTTCTGCTGTGTGAAGAGTTAATGACGTCTCTGCTGCTTTGCCTTTTAGTGTTGGATGCCACCCAGCGAGCCGAGAGCCCTCAGCCAGCTGTACCTGCTGAGCTTCCCCCACAGCCCCCTGCAGCACCACCAACCGTGTCTGAGACACTTCCTCTTCCTCCTCCACCCCCTCCTGCAGTGCAGCATCCGAGGTTGCTCCGTTCCGTCCCCACTCCTCTCATCATGGCCCAGAAGATCTGTGAGCAGCAGGTGGAGAGCCGGGCGCGCTTCCCCGGCGCCCCCAAGGATGGGAATCCCGACAGGAAGAAAGCCCTGCTAGCCAACGGTGATCATTCCACAGCACCCAAGCACCCTCCTGCCCCCGCCCCCAAACTGCACCGCTTCCCCAGCAACATCAACATAACAAATGTCAGTGGCAAGGAATTCAGCGAGACCATTTCCAAAGCAGCGGTTAACGTGCAGGAGCGGCGGGCTCAGGTGCTGGCCAACATCAATGGGGGAGCTCTTCTGGCAGCTGAACTGGAGGAGAAGCTGCACAAAAACGATTTCTTGTCACGTAACAGAAGTTCTTCCTTACGGGATCTCTCCTCTGAGCAAACACGCTATGAAGCCCTGACAAAACTCGGCCTAGTTAAGGGAAAGCCAGCTCAGGACCAAGTGGACCATGCCCCAAGCACTCAGCAGCTTGATGTGCAGCCCAAGCAGTCACAGGCTGTTACCAATGGATATCAAAACATCCATGAGGTTTTAAAAAGTGAGCCCAGCCCTTTCCTTCCTATGGGCAAAACTGTAACAATCAAACCAGAGGTGGCTCTTGCCACTAACAAAGTCAGCAGCGCACAGCAGAGCACAGAAAAAAGTTGTAATGATTACAAACAAGCTGGTGTAAGCCTGGACATGAGGAGGAGGTCAGGTTCACTGCCTAGACCTTCAGGATTTCGATCCCAAGGGATAACGGTGAAGTTTTCTGGCCGTGGCTCAACTGAAGAAGCCAGGAGAGAGGCACTCCGGAAACTGGGACTGCTGAAAGAGACTGCATAACTGGATGGGAATGTTGTGGCAGTGGGGGGGAAAGTCATAGCATGGCTTTGTGCTAGAACAGTCCCAACAGGATTGGGATCAAGTGGATTGGAAGAAAGAAGGGAAAGTTCCCTGCTTTAGGCAAGCCAGGAAGGTATTAGACACTGTGGAACGATCACTTGTGTTTATCCCAGAAGGACTGGCACCACATAGGGGTTTGGCTCTCCTTCTACAGAGATACTCATCTGTTGCTCTTTGTGACTAAGAGGAATTTTATTTAATTAATGCTGGACTGTAGCAGGCAGCATCTCGTTAATGAAGTGTACAGTGCAGTATTGTTGTACATAGCAAACTGAACGGCAAATCTTGCTTTTGCTCTTTCTGAAGCCAAAACAAAGAGCTCCATCTGTCCTGCCCACATGTCTGTCTGTCCATGGGAGCTCGAGATAATGTCACAGCTGAAATTTCTGACTCTGTGACACCCTTCTGTGACTTTTTGTTGTCTGTGTTATCTGGCTTGGCTTCTTTCCCTGCCAGCAGTGGAGTCTTCTCCCTCACTCTGCCCTTGACTCAAAACTGTGCACAGGGTGGCTTCTGCTTCTACCTTCTCCTGGACAGAGCAGCCCAAGCTTAGAAAGGGTGACTGCCTCACTCTGCTTCTGCACCTGGAGTCTGCCCTCCCTTCCCAGCCACCTGCTTCTGTCACACCTGAGCGACCCAAATGTCCAGGGAAAGGCACCAGGAAAGCCTCAAGGATGTGCACCGAGCACCAGATTTCACACTGACAGCCAAAGAGTCTCCTGACAGTCTGTGACCCCAACTGCTCTGTCCCAGGGAGGATCTCACAGCAGAGCAGCCACAGGAACAAGTTAACTTTGTACGAAAAGAGAGACAAAAGTCAAAAGTCTTCTATGTTGGGGTTCCTGGGAGAGAACTGCTACATTTTGAACAGTAGCTGCACTAAACAAATTATAAGTTCTGTTACTTCTAAAACTGTCATCTGGTCTTCCTGTAGTTTGACAGGCCTAATAATCCTCTGTTCACAGCCTTATTTGATTCTGCCCTGCCAATGCATAACAGAACTTACAGCCAAAATTCTTGCAGGTTACGTGGAGTTTCAGGAGAGCTGCATGTAGGAGCACATCATTCCTCAGTGGTCCAAGTTGGTGGTATTTTGCCTTTGTTCAATAGGCAAGTTTATAAAGATGGTCCCAAAATATACTTGTGTTAGTATGTTTTTGGTGGTTTTTTTTTTTTTAATATGGCAAAGCTGCCCATCCAACTTGAAACTCCTTCTCTTTTTGTATTACCTGAAAACATCACAAATAGCCACTTTAAAATCAAATGCCAAACTCTTGTTTTTTGTTGTTGGGTTTTTTTTGGTTTTGTTTTTTTGGGGTTTTTTTTTGTGCTGTTACTCTTTCACATTTGATTTCTCGGTGTTTTGGATTTTTTTCTAAAGGGAAAAACTGACTGACTCTCACTGACTCTCTGCACTTTCTAAAGCCTCGACCAACCCACTCCTTCTCTGAAGCAGCTTAGCAATAAACCTTGGAGAAGAGGAGGGGTGGCTACAGCAGAAACTGACACACCCTTTGGTGAGGAGCTCTGACATTACTGTGATAAACAAGTTTGTAGTTCTTGTGATAAAGTATTTCAAACTTGCTGAGCTGTGCTTGTAAATGAAGCTGTTGTGAAGGAAAAAACCTTTGTGTCATTCTCAACCTGCCTCATAAGTTATGGGTTTTTTTGTTTTGTTTTCATTATCTGCTTGCCCTCTGAATTTTTAATTATGTTCTTACGGTATCTGGCTGGTTCTGTTACGTAGTTTTTCTTTTCAGCATTTTCACTGGGTAAGTGATCATGTTCCTCATTGTGACAGGCTTGCTATACATAAGCAGTCAGTAATTAAAATATGTGGCCATTCCTGGGCTGGCAGAGCATTTGGGCATGCATAATCAAACGTGAGAGGTGCTGCTAAAACAAAAAAGGCTGCTTGTGTGCTGCAAGTAAAGCACAGGCTTGTTCTGCTGGGCTCTGAGTCTGTAGTCCTAAATCACAAACACAAGGGAGCACAGAAAATACACCCAAGCACGTGCTGCAGTGCAGGCTGGAGTGGAGGCTGACATGTGGATGATGCATCATAACTTATTAACATAACCTGCTAAGTAAACTTAAATGTTTCATTGGCCTTTGTGCTTTTAAATCCTGGTAAAGCAAATTCTTCATTATGAATGTGAAGTGCGTACGAAGCAATCTCCACATCTAATCATTTCTTGCCAGCTCTTCTTTGAGTTGTTTACAGCTGAGAGTCCCTGCTAAGCAAACGGGGGGAAAAAATCCCTGGCACTGTTTCATTGAAATTCAGTCCAGTTCAATAACTCTGTAATGTCACCCTACTTAAAAACACCCCAGATATTTAATATCTAAAGTTGCTATAGCTGAATTAGCTGGATCATGTTCTCTCATCCTTTGTGCAGGGCTGTGTCCTCAACTGGTGGGAAGTGAGAGTAAGATCTTCATTAGGTAAAGCAGTTTCTGCCCAGGGAGGACTTGGAACGAGGTATTCATTGTGGCCCTTCATCATAGCAGATAAATTCTTCTCTGTGCCTAAAACTGTAGTGAGTAAAGCCATGTACTAAATGAAGTTAAGTCTAGCTGCTAATAACCTGTATATAAATTTAGCTCTATTTTGTGTATCTTGTTTTGTGTGTATATGTTGCTGTGATTTTACTTTTTTCCCCTTTGTGCTAGAGGTAATGTCTTGCACAAATCTGATAAATCATCTATTAAACTAGAATAAACCCAATGAAATGATGGCTGATGGGAGGTGCCGCTGTGTTCTTTGCCACCCAGTAGCATGACTCTTTCTTGGAGGAGGGAGATGACTTTTTCTTAATGGCTAATACTGATTTAATAACCTTTCATTTTGCAACTGGGGATGTGTGTGAGCCAGAGCCCAGCCCTGTCATGGCAGGTGCTGGAGGAGGGTCAAGAAAAAAAAAAAAAAAGGCCATGTCTGACAAGAGATGTGTATTCTCCCAGCTGGGCTTCAGCAGCTGTGATCAGGGCCCTTGCAGGAATGAAATTCATCCTGAACAGTGTTTGAATTAGACAAAAGCCCCTCTCTCACAATGTTTTGCATTATTAAAATGACCTTTCCAAGAGGAAAGAAGATTTTTTCATATGTGAAAGAAGAATAACATCTTTGTTTCCAAGGCTGTTACCGTAAGTGAGTGTGGCCCTGCTGAGTGTGGAAGTTTTCCTTGTTGCACAGGTCAAAGTTCCCTGTCAGAGAACATTCCTACCCATCCCTTCTACACCTGTGTTTGCTGCTTTTCTGTCTTTTGAAGAAATATTTCTTTCTAAGTATTCAGGTGTTGTTGAGCATTTGTCCAAACATCATGTGTCATAAAAGAGAGAACAGAAAGCACTCTAGAAAAAAGAAATACTTCCCATTGCTTGAGCTCCTTTTTTGTCCCTGAGGCTGGATGTGGTAGCCAAAAAGCAGCAGCAGGTGCAGCAGCCTTGTCTCCAAGCTCTCCAGGGCTGCCTCAGGGCTCAGCTATGTCTCAGCCATGGCAGGGCAGGTGGCCTTTTGTAATTGTGTCCAGCTCCAGCCAGGAGCCAGAGGGAGAGAATTTTAACTTGGCTCAGTCTGTAATGAAACTTAAAGGAGGTTCCAGTGCCTCACCTCTGCTAGAGGTGAAGCCTCACAGCTGCCCCAGCACCTGCAGCCTTTCAAGTGGCTGCAGCTTGGGAAAGAAGCTTTTGATGTTTTGACTCCTGTTTTATACACACACGTATGGAATTTGGTTTTTCCCTTTAGAATAGACTTCAGAAGGTGTTATCCATAGAGGGATCAGGGAAGGCAGGAGGCTGAAGGGAGGTGGTAGTTTTAACCTAGCAACTAGGGCAGGTTTTCAGTCTTGTTTGTGTCTCAGCAGAGAGTAACTTAGAGCTCTGCTGAACAAGCTCAAAGTGTGTGGCTGAACCCACCAAAGTAAAAACCACAACCCTTCCTTTAGCTGGCTCCTCACTGCCCTTCCTGGCAGAGGGGAGCCAGGCAAGCACAGCTCAGGCACAGCAGCACCTGCTCCAGTGGGATTGCTCTGGAGGCAGCTACAAAAGAAGGGCCTTGGATCTGGGACAGCTCAGGGACAGCAGTGGCTCATCCTGGGCACCCCCAGCTTCCCTTCCAGTGGCTGCTTTTCCAGCCACTCATCCCCTAGCCTGGAGGGATCCATGATGTTGTGACCCAAGGGCAGGACCTGGAAGTTGCTGGTGTTGAACTTCCTTCCCTTGGCCCATCGATCCAGCCTGTCCCAATCCCTCTGCAGAGCCTTCTGACCAACACTCCTGCCCAGCTCCAGGGCAGCAGCAGACTCCCTTGATCCCCCTGTCCAGTTCATCATTACTGATGGTAACCAGGGCTGGCCCCAGCACTGAGCCCTGGGAGCACCACAGTGACTGGATGCCACCTGGGCCCAGCAGAATTCCCCACTGCTCCCCGGGCCAACCATCCAGGCAGGATTAACCCAGCCACAAGAGCACCTGCCCGAGCCCTGGGCTGACACCTTTTCCAGGAGAGTGATGTGGGAGATGGTGTCCAAGGCTTAGCTGAAGTCCAGGGTGCCACATGCACAGTGTTCCCTCATCCCCAGTGGCCACAGGAGGAGATGAGGTGCTCAGGCAGCAGCTCCCTTTCACAAGCCCCTGCTGGCAGGGCCTGATCCTCTGGCACTGGGGCTGATCTGCTCTGTGACTGTCTGTGGCACTGAAGTCAGGCTCAACAGCCTGTAGTTCCATGCATTTTGCTTCCAGCCCTTTGTCTAGAGGGGTGTCACACTTGTCAATTTACAACCCAGACCTCCTGAGCTGCCAGGACTGCTGGTAAATGATGGAAGGGGGCTCAGGGAGCTCTTCACTGGTTCCCACAACATCAATGGGTGGTGGATCCCACCAGCCCCAGGGACTGGTGTGTGTCCAAGTGCTGGAGCAGCTCACTGACCATTTCCATTTGGATTATGAGGCCTTCCTTCTGCTCTCCATCCCTGTCTCAGGAGATGTGTGCCCACAGAGCAACTGGTCTTGCCATTATACACTGAGGCAGAGGGCAGGAAGTACCTCAGCCTTCTCCTCATCCTCTGTTACTGTGTTTCCTCCTGCATCCAATAAAGGATGAAGATTCTTCTCAGCCCTGCTGTTGTTGCTGATGTATTTACAGAAACATTTTTTTTTCTTTTACAGCAGTAGCCAGATTAAGTTTCAGTTAAGCTTTAGCCCTGCATAACCCTGATACCCTTGAATTCCTTCTGAGTTACCTGCCTCTTCTTCCAAAGGTCATATAGTCCTTTTACTCCCCGAGTTTCAGACAAAGCTCCCTGTTCAGCCAGGCTGGTCTCCTTCCCTACTGGCACATTTTTCAGCATGTGGGATCATCTGCTCCTGTGCCTTTAAAATTTCCTTCTTAGAAGCACATCCAGCCTTCCTGAACTCCTTTGCCTTCGACTGCTGCCTCCCGAGAGACTCTGACAACCTTCTCAATGAGAGGAGGCCTTTAATTCATCAGCCCTCCACCTGCTCTTGCTTTCAGATAATTCCTGCACCCCACAGAGGCAAAGGGAGAAAAGTCTTCATCCCAAAGCTGGTTTCCTAACTATAAATATATTTTCCTCTGCAGTAAGGAGGGTCCTTAGACTGGATGGAGCCAAACCCTTCCAAGGGAACACACCCTTGTCTTGTGTGTTTTGTTTTTATTTGGTCTTTTTTCTTCCCCAGAACGGGGCTTCTCTTCCCTTGTTGGATGACTCCTCCCAGATGAGGAAATGCCTTCCCTGAAAAGTCCTCGGTGCATCCCTGACTACATCACCAAATGTTCAGATGTGTTCTTACCTCAAGGGAACTGCCAGGAAAGATTATTTTCCACTGGGCCATAATTACCTGCTGCTACTTCCAACTGGCCAAAAAAAGAACACCAGGAGAGGCTTCAGTAACTTTGGGATTAAACTGAGCAGGCACAAGGAGTGGTAGATAAACCAGCTGGCAGGCTTGAAAGAGCAACTCAGCTTCAATTTCTCTTTTGTTCATGGGTCTTTGCACCTGCCCCTGAGCTTTAATGAATGTTTCACAGAGCCCCAGGAATCACAAACTAATTCCCAAAGCTGCTGAGGCACTCTTACCTAGGACCATTATTTTCTTCGCAGAAGGGTGTCTCTGTATCATAAAGAAATGCAGCTGTTACAGTGTCCTCACATGAAGGGCAAAGTTTTTTGGGTCTGGAGGGTTTTCCCCCATCCTTTTTTTTTTTTTTTTTTTTTTTTTTAAAAAAAGTATGTTGAAGGTTTGAATTTAAAAGAAAGTATGTACATAAAATCCTTTGCCTGACCACTGAGTCAGGGAGCAGCTCCAGTTCCCACAGCCTGTGCTACAGCCAGTCAGGGACTGTGCTGAGCTGCTGCTCCAGGTCTGTCAGAATTGTGGTGCTGGCTGTGCCCAGTTCAGCGTCCGCAGCGCTCCCACAGCGGCGTCACCCTGTGCACCCCAAACTGCCCTTCCCTGCTCAGCCCCTGCCACGTGCCCCAGCAGCCACCTGAGCACTGGGACCTGCAGCAGCCACAAGGAAAGGGCTGCCTCACCTTACCTGCTGCAGAGCTCTCCTGGTTTGCTGCAAGCCCCGTGTGCAGCTCGGAGGTGCCTGGAGCATGTGGGGCTGGCAAGTGAGGCTCAGCAGTGCCTTTCATCCCACTGACAGGGAATGCTGTAGCAGGGGAGCCAGGACATCCTTCCTCTCCTTTTCCTGCTTTGCAAATGGAAGATTACAGGAGTTAGTGGGAAAGCATCTGGGCACAGGGCTGGGGCAGCTGAGGGAAGTTTCACCCAGGCACCAGCCAGAGCTGGGGCACGACTCCAGTGGTTACAGCTGAACATCACACTTCTCCTTCTGAGCTGATGCACAAAACCACATCCCTGCTCTCCCAGTAAGTGCACACTCCCCTCCCAGAGTCCCCACACTCCCTGCCAAAGCCCCCCACAGACCCTTGGGAGGTCCCATGTCCCCGAGCCAGGCCCTGTTCAGCCCAGGAGGGATTGAGCAGCTCAGTGCAGCTGTGGCAGCACTCTGTGAGTGTCCTCCCAGAGCCTGGACAGCAGCACAGAGCCCTGGAGCTCCCAGCCCTTCCTGGGCACAGCCCAGCTCAGGCCCAGGGCAGCTGTCACAGCATCCTCCTCTCAGTGCTGGCTGTGGCTTCGTGCAAGTCCCTTCCCTGCTCTGCTCGGACGGGATTGCTCATTTCCTCACAGGGCTGGGGAGGTCAACTTCACCATCAAATGTTCATGATGTACTTTTTCCCATAATTTCAAAGGAAGCTCTTAACTCCCTGAGATTCTGTTATTGTCAGCATCAGAAAATTGTGTAACTTTTTTATCTGTTCTCTGCTTGCTTATCCATTCCCACAAGGAAGGGCAAGGGCTGTTTCCCAGCTGGGAAACAAGGGCAGTGACGTTAAGCCAAGGAAAAAGAGCAGAGATGAGCTTGACCTTCGGGTGTCCAGGCTTATGGAGTAATCCTGAATCACCCTTCCTCTCCCACCATCACACCTGCCCCTTTGGTAGCATTCCCTTCCCAGCCCAGGAGAAAATCCAGCAGCCTGGAAGCTCAGACTCACAAGTGCCAGGAGTTGTTCATACTCTAATTAATGAAGATAAGCCACCCATTGTACTAATGCTCAGAGGGTGAAATGACACCAGAAGGAAAACAGTATCCCTACAAGCTGTTGTGGCAGGGGGGAGACTCTTTCTTCATACTTAAACATCTAGTAGGAAACAGTTGTCATCACATTTCTATTTCCAATATCCAGCCCTGCACAAGAGCAGAGGATCCACAGGGTCTTCAGGCTTCACAACATAAACTTCATTACTGTGGAACATTTCCTGTCTCCTAAATGGATTTTAGTTTGCCTAATCAGGTTTAATTTTGATTTATGACATGAGTCTTCCAGTGAGCTCGAGCCCAGGAAATGGGTACTGTGTGCAATTCCTGGTGCATCCTGTAACAAACCCCTCTGCTCTGTGCCAGCCATGCTGAGAGCAGAGACTTTGCAGTGTGTCACCCTGCAGCAACAGGGAGGCCTTCTGTGAGCCCAAAAGCTGCTCTGATTTTATATTAGCTAATACTCACAGCCACTAATAAACCCCTGGTTTTCATGGGTGTGTGACCAACCTGAATAATAAACTTGGTTTATTTACCCCTCTTGGGCATTTCTGTAGGAAAGGGAGAGTTGGACTGTGTAAGTCCTGTTGCTGTGTCCATCTTCCTAGTGGAAAAGAAAGTCTGCCACAGGATGGATGAGGAGCCAGGAGGGATGAGTGTCTGCCAGGAGCAGCTCAGCTGCATTCCCAGACAGAAGTGGACTGAAGCTGTGTCTTCCTCCCAGGAAAAGGCTCTTCCTGCCCCGAGCCCAAGGAGGAAGCCAGAGCTCCCATCACCACTTAAAAAGCTGCTCAGAGCAGAGATAAGAGCAGCCAAAGCTGCCTCTGAGCTCCCTCTCATCACTTGGTTATCTTCACTTCCATCACTCCAGGGAGGCAACTTCCAGCAACTTGTAGCAATTCAGTTTGGGATTACTACAGCAGCGAGCCCAAACCTCCCTCGAGGTGGGTTCTGAAATTCAAATCTTGCTTCCCAGGAGAGAATTTCTAATCAGAAGTTTTAGTTCATCATGAACAGACAAATGTGTGTGCATGTGTATATAATACATACAGTGTAAATAATTTAAAAATTGAAAAAACCTATCTCCAAAACAATTAAATACAGCAAAGTCTTCAAGCTGTTGACTATGACTTGTTCTTAGCAACAAACTCTCTTTTATCCCCTAAACAACAGAAACTTTCTTCCTGCAGGTAAATGTCAAAGAACAAATAAACATTAGCAATAGCTAAATGTCTTCCTCCTTTTTGAGTGTCAACCATTTCTTATTTGCCTGACGGCTTGGATCCAGGTAATGGAGGGAAGGAAGGAAGGAGGGAGGGAGAGAGGCTTTTTTACAGAACACTGTTCTGTAAGGAACAAGGATCACAAACACAAAGTGTTTTAAGGGCACAATCACACCCTGACAATAATAACTTTAAAGCAAAGTTTATAGTTCAAACAATGCAAGTAAATATTTTGACATTTGCTCATTTGTTTGATTCCTGCTCAATTAGTTTCCTATTCTCAGTACACAGGGATTTCCTTAGGAGTAGCTGGAATAAACCCTTTTATAGTTTATAGTGGAGCTCTGAGAAGAGACAGCAAAGTGTCACCTCAGAGGAGCACCTTCAGCAGGGCAGAAGGGTGCATGGCTGAGGAAAACCTGTGTGGAGCAAATTAGTGATGAAGATCAAAGAAGGGGAAAAATGAGGAAAAAATTTATGTATTCATCAGGGGGCAAGATCAGGCCCATGGCATCATTATGGATGGATTGATTTTGAAAACATTCACTCAGGCTGATGAGGACACACAGTGCCTGAGCTGGACACAGCAGCTCCTCACAGCCCATCCTGCTGCCCTGCCAAGCACACAGCGACTGCTCTGCTGCAACAGCCAAAGGAAAAATGCTGAGAGCTTGAGGAAAGCAGACAAACTCCACAATAGAGGTGGCTTTCTAAGCCTGAATATACATAAAAGTGTGTGTGCTGTGGCACACAAGCATGGATATGCTTTATATTTGTACCTACATAACAGAAACAGCCCAAGAGATTTCTTATGCTGAAGGTCTGGGAAGTTGAGATAACAGCAAGTCTGCAAACTCAGCAATTCATGAAAAAAAGATTTATACCTTTTTTTATCACATTACATCATTGTGGGTAGAGAAAGATGCCCAATAGCATCAGCTGGAGCTCAAGGTGTTACCTGCAAGTACTGACATTCCTGGGTCAAATTCCAATTCCAGAGCTTCCCAGACACCCTGGCTCCATCCTCGAGCAAGGGCCAACACAGCAGCTCAGCTCCAACAGCCTTTCAAGTGCTGCAGCATAAATCATGGAATGGTTTGGGATGGAAGGGACCTTAAAGCTCATCCAGTCCCACCCCCTGCCGTGGGCAGGGACCCCTTCCAGCAGAGCAGGCTGCTCAGAGCCCCCTCACAGCTGCCTGGGATGGCCTCAGACCCATCTTGTCAGGTCAGAGGAACTTAGGCATGTTCAGCAGGTGGTCACAAACATGTCTCCTATGATGGGAAGGACTTCATTACCCCAAGTCCCTGCCTGAAGCTTTGGAGACTTGAGAGATGTGGGAAGAGAAGTTACCATCAAAAACTGAGGCACAATTGTTGAGTACAAACCTACAGCACACTTTGTCAGCTCGAGGAGCCTGACATCAGTGAAGACAACGCCAAATGCCAGGGCCTGACTTTAGCCTAAATTCTTTCCACAGAATGATAAGATAACAGAAATCTTTTACATAATCAAGGACATGAAACATTTTCTCCTCCATCTACATATGTTTTCCCAGACTTAACTCCTTGCTTGCAGGGTCAGGAACACTGCTGCAGAAATGCTCTTTGCAAAGGCACCCTCAGCAAGGATCCTATGAGAAAGGCTCTCAGGGAACTTCCTCTGCCCCATCCAACAGTGCCACAGGTTGAATTTGGGATGACTTTTCCCCAGTGACCAGACACACCCAGGGGTCACTGCACTATAGGGAAAGAGAACCAATGACATTAAACATAATTTCACTAATTAAAATAAACATCATGTAATCTGGGTAAAGCAGCAATATTCAGAGGTGACAGACACTGAGCAAAACAGAGGCCATTCCCCATCCTGTATCAATCCCAGGCTGCACACGTGACAATTTTAATTAAACACCCTCTAAAGAAAGGCAAAGGATCCTAAAGACAGGGGAAGGAGCCATGCAATCCCTGCAGCAAGAACCTGCACGTGGATCAGGTGGTGAAACTGCCGTGCAAGCAGCAGGAGCAGCACCCACACTACAAGATGTGGGGTCAGCACATGGGAAGGCAAGGAATAAAGTAGATGCAAACTGGGTTTTTCTGTGTATCATGGAATGGTTTGGGTTGGAAGGGAAGGGACTCTACAAGTCACCCAGTTCAACACCTCTGCAATGAGCAGGGACAGCTGCAAATACATCAAGGTTGAAATGCTGCATGTTTCCAGGGACAGGGTATCCACCACCTCTGGGAAATCTGTGCCAGTTTTATCACCCTCACTGTAAAAATTTTCTTCCTTATATCTAATTTAGGTCAACCCTCTTTTAGTTTACAACCATCACTCCTTGTCCTACTGCAACAGGCCCAGCTAAAAAGCTTGTCCCTCCGCATTCAACCCTGATTATTTCACTCACAATGATGTTTGAGGTTTCATTTGGCACATAAGAATAATTAATTTTAAAATTAAACTTCAGAAGGTTTCACTGAACTGTTTTCTGGTTTCAGTCTGAAGCGAGGAAAATCTCCAGCTGACCCTAAACTATTTTTAGCTAATAATTTTATAAAGACATTTCCATTGATTCCAATTCCATCCAAGACATTGGATTGACACATATAACACAGAGCTAATATTTTATTTTTATTCAATTCTCAATCTGGATAAATTAAATGCTTTTGAAACTAAGCAACATGTTGAGAAAAGGAAGCTAACTAGCCTGAAGCACAATTAGATGCTTAATTTGCTATTAGGAATTGGTAGGCATTGTTCTTTGGGGAAGTGGAAGTTACATCTGACCAGTGATATGGCCATATTGGTGTAGGAGATGTTCCTGGAGGAGCTCAGAGTTACAAACGTCATTAATAAATGTAGCCATGAATTTCATGTGGAAAGAAAACAGTATGAAAAAAATCACGTAAGACTTGAATCAAAGACCTGGAATTCCTGTGCAAACTACAGCCCACAATACACCACACACCCTTCAAAACATCATTTCCAAAGACCAAAGTGAATGTCAAGAAGCAGACACCGACTCTAAATTACAACACTTTATTGCAGCATTGGCAAAGGTCAGATTTCTGAAGCTGGTGAAGATCGGGCGGCATTTCTGTATGAAATGTTACAATTTTCCAAGTCTCTCTTCCTACATGCAGAAACCAAAATCAGTGGTAAAAAGGATTTTAAAAGAGCTAGAAAAAAGAATTAGTAGTAACATACAGATGGGCTGTTTAACTCGATGAACTACCTCTACCTGAAAGCAAACAAAACCCTATGCTAATAAATAACAGATTGTCAGAAACAGACCAAGAAACCTCATTTCTACTTAGAAAAAAATAAAAATTCTACTTGTTTCCAGATTTAAATCTTTTTTTTTCTTTTTTTTTTTTTTTAACTTTTTGTTTGTTTCAATAGACACAGAGGCTTATCAACCCATGAAGATCAACAAAATATTTGGATCCGCTCCTTGACATCCTCCTGTTATGCTGACTGGCACGTTTTGGTTTTCAATGATACATACAATGGGCTCAACTATATCCCTGTCCTTAGGCTGGTGTCAGGCTGTTCCAAGCAGTACGAGTCAACACCCCGTGTTCATCAACTTCACTTTCTATTTTAAACCTTAACAGATATTTTACCTCCTTGGCTCTTCAGTTTTTCACCCCTCCCCACCCCCTTTCTGGCACATCTGGCAGCAAAAGGCTCTTTCTTAACCACGAACATCCTTGCTGAGGAGTGTTTGAGAAGTTATCCTACTCGGCAGGGTTTTCTTCTGCATTTTGCCGTTTGCTCTATGTTTTTCTACTGTAGATTTGCAGCCCCCAAAGAACATCCTTCCACCAAGTGCTCGAGTCGGAGACAATGTAACTTGTGGCCAGTTCAGAGCTTTATTTCCCTGCAGGCTGAGCTGCCAAAGGCCTTTCCCATTCCAGTGTAATCATCCGAACTCCAGGCTGCTCCCGGCTCTCACCGAGCTGCTCGCAGGTCAAGTTCCCCATCTCGCTCGTTTGCTCCTGCTCCTAGGAGAAGATTGACCCTCAACGCGGTTCCCATAACAAAAAGCTTTTTTTTGGGGGGGTGGGGGGGGAGAGGGGAGGCTGCTCTTCGTGCCCCACGGCCCCAGCCTGTCCCAGGTTTCGGTTCTGAACGCTCTAGACTGACATGCTGAGATGTGTCCACTGCTCTCGTTTAATCGCTGGAGGACTCCACAACACCAGAGATACAGGACCTAATGAAATGACACTGGCGGTGGATCAGCGTCTCCTGCGGGAAGAGCAGAGAGGAATCAGATCAGCCTGAGGTGCCCAGAGCTCTGCTAGTGAACAGCTGCCGCTCATTCTGATACTGTTTCACCCTCTAACAGAACATTACATATTTCTCTTTTCTGCACAACCATTTCAAAAGACAAAAGCAGGGGGATAATCTTCACCTTATCATCCCAGATGTGATGCTGAACTACTGAAGCACAGCTGCGAATTTGCTGAAAAAATGAGTTATTGTAAATTGTTTTAATCTTTCTGTGCAGTTTCTTAATGCTTAGAAGCTCTGCAGAAATGTTACAAAGGGCTTTCTGTTAGGCAAATTATTGGTTAGAACCTTTTTTAAAGTCAACAGGTGCATTTAAATCTTCCACCATCTGTTGTTCATGAAACACACCCCTACCCACAAAAAGTCACATTTAATTCTCTTAAGAACATACAAATGCATTGAAGAATGACACCAGTTTGTAATCAGGGGATTCAGCAAGACCAGGGCCAGAGTAAAGCCACTCCAGTGCCAGTAACTTCAGCACAATGCAGTTACTGCATCTAGGCTCCTCTTCGGCTGATTTTAGGCTGCAAATTAAAATTAATACTAGACAGCAAAATAAAACTTCAACATTTACAATTCCAAGAAAGCTCCAGGGCTACACACCCAGGTTTTTTACCATGTCAACACAACAGCTGATGTTTCTTTACATCAGTGCATAATCCTCCAGTGTTTGTTCAACAGTCATTTGATCTAAACCCGGTTTTTACTGAAGATCTTGCAAGAAAAATGTTACAGATATGTTTAACTGGACATCGTAACTTTTGCATCTCTTGTATCAGATGAAGCTTTCACACTAATTTTGTATTTGTATGCACTGCTTTGGTCTAATTTCCAGTATTTGTTTATATAAAAATGCTGTGTATTTTTGCCAGGAAGTCCCAAGCTGATGCATCATTAGAACTCACTGCAGCACTGCTTGTATTATTTGGTTTTAACCACCTTTTAGTAATACATAATGTAATATTCTAATTCTTTGTCAACATCAGAACACTGGCTATGTGCTTTCAATAGAAAAGAATTTTAATTTTTATTTATTTAGTAGACTGACATCTCACTTGCAGAATGTTACAACCAAGGGCAGACATCACTCAATTGCAGGATCATGCTTTTAACTCTCCATGTCCCCTTAAAAAATAATTCTACTCCTGATGTGGAGGGAAGGAAAAAGGCTGGGGACTGGCTGCATGTCTCCAACCTGGTCAAAATTACTGTCTCCCAAACCAGCAGCTACCAGTACATGCTGGCAGTAGATCCCTGTTTCAGGGAATTAAAGACACCTGCTGCTGCCAAAAGAGCAGTTGCAGTTTTTCCCAAACCAGGTATTACACATTTGTGTCCAACCTAGTAAACTTGATCCAAACCTGCATTTGGCAAGGTCAAACTCAGTACACAGATGTGATTAAAACTATCTTGAGCTCTATGTGCAAAATGAATCAATTCTTTGCAGTCTCCTCCCACGCTCCCCTTCCTGCCACTGACACATTATTAATTTGTATGAAATTCATACAGTCAGCTTCTCACGCTGTGCTGAGCATTAACACTGCCTACCTGTGACTGACAGGGAAATAAAATACACAGAACCTCTGCAAACCATGGCTGGAGCAGAAAACTGGAAGCCATGAAAACATCACCATAGGCTATGAAATAATCACAAAGCCAAGGCATGGGTGAAGCTGGGAGAGCTCAGTCAGCAGCACAACTTGACAGCTTTAACTAAGAAGTGGCCAGAAGAATATCAATAATCAACTCCTTTCTGCATGTTGCTGACATCACAAGATCACAAAAATGTCTTTATTTCTTGACATGTGAGACGTTTGAAGCTGGATTTCACACTTATCCCTAACTCCCTGGTGTCCTCCAATCCACAACATTCTGTATTTCTGCAGTGCTGCATTTTTTCACAAATCTCCTCACAAACTTCCAGCTCCAAACATCTCCTCTCCCAGTTCACTCACTGCTTTGCTCTTCTCAACTAATCTCAGTTTCCATGTTTTGCTCTCTCTCCCCTTATCACCCAAAACCACGAACAAGAAACAGAAAACACCAATGTACTCATTAAAAATCTATCACATCTGACTTACACATTCTATCCTGTGAACATCAAAATTCAAATAAATCACAAAAGCTAGACTCACCTAAGTAAGAGAATCTTAACTTCTTCAAGTTATTTTATATTCTCATCTATCCATCAAAAATAAAACGCTCTGACAAAGTAAAATCAAAGTCAGTGTGTATAGTGGGTTGGGAGCAGGGGGGTGTTTTGGGGATTGGTAGCTGGTTTCCAGAGGGCCACAAAGCTGCAGGGGCTTTTGGTAGGTAGTTGTTATTACTTATATTGAAAGAACCTTTTCAAACACAGGAGTCTTTCTAACTGAGCATGGCTTATAAATACAATTTTGCCTTCCATTCCCTCTAAACTGAACCCTGATCAGGTGTCTCTCCAACTTTGCTGTCTGGGTTAGACTCACACCCAGCTTGCAGAGCTCAACAAGCACCATCCTGCCAAGGCAAACACCTGAGGCTTTTCTATTCTTTTGTTCAGCTCCAGTGCAGTCCACCAGAAGCAGCTGCAGGATTTGGAGCCCCCCTCTCATATTCCTCCCTTTGCTTTCCTCCCATGAAACAGCTG
Source organism: Muscicapa striata striata (assembly GCA_030060385.1). Lineage (NCBI taxonomy): Eukaryota > Metazoa > Chordata > Aves > Passeriformes > Muscicapidae > Muscicapa > Muscicapa striata. Next base: position 5,738,341 of record JAREIS010000025.1, on the reverse strand, counting down.
AAAGGGGTTTGGCATTTCTTAGCTGTGTTTGAAAGGTTCATCTCGGTAAGAAGTGAATTCAAAGCTTCATAAAGCAGTGCTGTCAATGCATCAACTTCATGACAGGTGATGTATGAATTGTGTTGGCCCAGTAGCTGAAACAGGAAATCATGTTAAATTCACATTTCTTCTTATTATCCAAACTCTGATTTTTCAGCATTAATGCAATATTCTTTATGATGAAAATATTTAGCTAATAAAATCTCAGCATCCTGTTATTACTGTTATGCTTCATTTTTCTTTATTAAATGGGTTAAAGAGAACTAAGAGTCAGATGTAAACAGGAGATCTGAGATCACCATTTAACTTGAATATGATTTGGTTTGCCAGCCTGTACCTGCATCCCAGGGAAACTTTGGGCACACACAGGCCCTGTACTAGATTTTCAAAACAGCAAAAAATCTTGAGACTACTTCTTTTAATAAGGAGAGGTTTAACAAAATAAAATACTTGGTAAGGCCCTGCTTCTCAACAGATGGATTACAGTGAGAAATCTAACTTTAATCAATGTTTTTAAAATTATTTTCTATAACGTGTTTATTTTCATTTCACTTTTAAAACCAAGCCATTTAATGGATCTCAATCCTCTTAAAGAAAGGAAAACAACTTTATATTTTAAGAAGCTGTTCCTAATGGTAAAAGTCTATTTTTATGATAATTCCATCACCAAAACAAATTTACTTTAGTGAATTTTGTCTTTCCTGAAGGCAGTAGTTTAATAGCCTGAGAGCTAAAGGCCTCTCAACACAAATGCTGTAGAACTGGAGGCAAGAGAGAAAACTGTTTTCTTCCCAGTTCTGCTGAAGCAAATCAAGGAACCCTACTTTTAAGGGAGTCACAGTAAATTCTCTTTAAGGTAAGTCTTAAAAATATGAGTCCCAGAATGAATCTCCTCCTTACAGGATAAGCACAGGTATCAAAACCTGAGGCAATACAAGCAGGCAATTCCAAACAAACAGGAATGAACTCCAATTTTTGATCTGGCATTTTGCACATACTAAAATCTGACAAAGCTTGTAAATCTCACTGCGTTTTAGTGTTCCACTTAGTACAGAACAAGGACATTAAGAGAGGAGAAAAAAATTAAAAACTGCAGAAGATTTCTCTTTTTAAATAAAACATATAGAGGGCTAATTGCTTAGTGAGATCCAGCTGTTCAAAAACATATGGAAGAACCCAATGCTACCTTCATTAATTTCTGAAATGAACTGTTACAATAGGTAGATTTGGATTTAACTTCCTAAAAAGTGTTTGAAACACAGTACTTAGGCATATTTAGCAACACAAAAGCAAAGGTAAAAACAACAAATCAATTTCTCTACTTTCAACACTCCCTGAAATGCAATAAAGGCCTCATTCCTATCTCAGCTATCAGAACCGGTCGCATTGTACATTACAGTGTAATCAACCAGGAGACTTATTTGCTTAGATTATCCTTAACCTCTGAATTTTAAAATAAAATGTTGTATACCTTGAAGAAAGCAGAAATTATTTCCAGTAAGTTTGAGTTATTTTGCAAGAAAATAACATTTCAGTTGTGCTCATGTACAAAGCAGCAGCAACAACACATCACGGTGTCTTTATGAAAGTGACAACATCTGTGTTACACCACTCTTCTACCAGGTAGGAATGTGAAACCTTCTCTACATAGATATTAAAATTAACAGCTCAGTTCCTCTCTGCTCAACAAGATCCTCCAGCATCCTCAGAATCCACAGGGTAACTTTTTAACAAAGCATGAGGGGGGTCTGGGCAGAGACTGCAGTGCAACCTTTAAAGTCAGAAGACAATTTTAATATATCCTACAAATCAGAGGCTCTAAGAACGCAGGCAACAGACAATCTGTGTCAGTGGGAAGCCATTGGTGGACCCACAGTCTCCAATAAATAAATGGAATTAGGAAAAGTACTAGTGTCTTACTGCAGGCTGAGATGGCTCAATCGATGCATGACTGCCAGGCAGAGCTCTGCAGTACACAACAAATAAAATATACCTGCTCAAACAAACTTCCTGGTCTCTGCTCCAAGGAGCTTATGGATTAAAAGGAACAAAGAGTAAACTCCATCATACAAAACTACAATAGAACTGCAAGTGCATGGCACTTGAATAAGCAAACACTACTCAGACTGCTGGATAACATCTGACCTACTTCACAGTGAAATGATATTTTCCCTACAACATCAGAATATAAAAGGTTTTCTAAAGAAAATAATTGAAAAGAAATCTACAGATATCACATCTAATGGTCTGGTTGCTGTACTTAAAGAATAACTGCAGCATGCAGCTGAAAGAACAGAAGGCTGCAGCTGTTAATGAAACACCTGCAAGTATTGCGGCAATTCAGTGTAACTGAACACTTTGTATTCCTAAAACAGCATTAGGTCACAGTGATATGAAAAAGCTAAATGGAAAGCATTGCTCATTTTGAGTTACATGTGGTTCATTTTTTAAAAACATTTAAAATAAACTGCAATCTTTAAATTTTTTTTTTTTTTTTTTTGTACAAGCAGTGTCTGTATGAGGTCTCAGTGGAGCGAATGATGATCAGGACATTATCAAATGACCATAAATATGTACCATGAAGAAGTTGGAAATGCTAGTGGAACACAAAAATAGCACATTACATTAACTTATTTGCAGTTTACAAAGACAGATCCATTAGGAGGTAAACTGTTCCCTTCCCAGCTGCTGCTCCTATCAATCCACCTTCAAAACAGACTTGCAAGGAAAAGAGGAACATGAAAGCAAGTCTGCATTTCACCTGAAACTGTCTATTCAAATGTGTGCTGCAGGGCTAATTTAATGTTTTATTTGCCAGCTGACTCTGAGTGAGAAAAGACACATACTAAAGACTCAGAACAACTATTAAGCCATCGGGAATGACTCTCTTCATGTTAAATGCTGGTTTTGGTACACTCTTGCACACCATAAATTGAAAGTTCTCCTCTGTCTTCCCACCTTTACTATATTTACTTTCCATTCCGGACATCAAATAAAGAAGAATAGCTGTCAAATTCACCTCAGAGAAAGACCATAATGAGAATTTCTGCAGATACTAAAAAAAAGAAATCGTTTCCCCCTCTCATGGAGAAAGCAGACTTGTATCTTTCCCCCTACAAAAAGAGGCTCAGATTCTAGCAGCCATTTCACAACTGAAAAATAATCTTTTCGCTTCCAAACTGTCAGGAATTACAGACACTGTATTCGAAGCACAAAACACTACTTGGCATTTTAAGAGACTGCCCAAACACTCACTACAGAGATCATTATCTGTTTCAATTATGAAGGCAATTACTTGCCTAGAACCAGAATTACCACATTTAAAAGAAGATTGTCCTACCTCCCACCGGTTTTAAAGATTAGATCTGCATTAGGTGCTCCCTTTGGATGCTGGTAACGAGGCCGCCGCTCACGATTAGTATTTGCTGGAGCTGGACGCTGTGCCAGAGACTGCAACATTTCTGGGATTTCAGGCAGAAGAAAAGTAAATAGAAGAACGTTAAATACATTTTCTATGCATCATTTTACACGGGAATTTACACATGCACATTTCACTGCCATTTACACTTACACTTTGCTGTAGAGTTAACATTCAAGTTATTCCACAGAAGTTAATTACAAAAAGTTACAAATTGCATCCACAGCTTTGATAAACCCAAGCTACCCCCCAATATGAACTTGCATTTCCAGATGTTCCTGCAGAAGGAACTGCCAGCAATGGTTTTCATCACAGATGCTCAAGAGAAGGCCTGCAACATTTTCTTTCTAAACACATCAGCCACCACTTTCTTCATCAATGATCAGGAACAAAGAGTGGCCTCAACATTAAACCTCCCCAGAATAGTAACAACTGGACAAGGCTGCTGCCAATTAAAAGACTCAGCAAGAAACTTGTCCTAAAATTAGGTACTGCCACTCGGGTATTTAAGTCTAAGCTTGGCATAATTGGATCCTTTTCCAGGGAAGCCAGGCACCTGAAGAAGGTGACTCAGCTGACCTACATTGCACCAGCTGTCCCACGGATGGAGTTTTTCACTTTATCATCAGTGGGAATAGTTTGGGAGCAGAAAGCAGCCCACACTATCCAGTTTAGCCCTGGATCACCAACTTTTGGGCAATTTAAACTAGGATAGTGTTGTATTTTGACACTCGATAAAACTTAATTTCTAAAATTTTATTTCATTTTTTAATGATGAAAAAAATGTTTCTTTACCAGGCTAAATTAATGCTTATTAAGTAGCCAATACAATTACAGACACATCATAGGAGGTAACCTCTGCCAATCTGTTAATATATCTAATGGAAAGTATTCCTACAGTCCACCTGAGCAGGGATCTACATTACTCAGCAAACAGACAGATGGGATAAATGAAGGGGAAAAGTGGAATAAGCCATTAAACAGATTATGTTTGAAAGTCTGCTCTGTCTGGTTCTCCAATCTCTGGTAATCTCATTGGAGACACACACCCATCACTTGCTGCACACACACTGCTCTCAGTGGGGCCAAACTGGAGACTAATGAGGTTCCCTCACCACTTACAAAGTGCAGGTAAAACGTTCAGTAAAGTTATTATTCATCCAGCCTTGGAGAAACTGGGAATCTGTGACTGATTTCATATTCAATATCTGTGTCAGCAGTCAGTGACCCCTGTATTCATGTTCTGGACACTCTTGGCACCTGGCAAAGGCAGCCACTGAACACGCTGACAGTCCATGTTTTGTAAACATCATGAAACATCAGCATTCCCAACAACCAGTGTTGTTCCTGTGTGCCGGGAGAGAGCTCTGGGGCAATGAGGAGACCCAGGAGGAAAACCAGATCAGGGTACCCTGCCAGCCAGGTGTGAGCAGCAAGCAGTGAATGAACAAGTATGTGCACATCTGCCTCTTCTGTTTTGCACATAGCAGGTGAAAGTAAATACGGGACTGGGAAGTTTGGTACTGGAGAAGGTAACAGAAGGCAGAGATGGCAGGGGAGGACAATGTGTTTTCTAAGCTGAAGGCACATCACCAAATCTCCTTGCTTTTTTAGTGAAGAAAAAAATAATCTGCACAGAAAAGTACCAGTCTAAACTAAAGAACCACCCAAGTTCCTCATAGCTCTTTAAATTAAAATATGTTTGTATTAAGCTTTGCTGAACCTTGAAATCTTTATCTGATACTACTTTGAAGTACATTGGTGAATTTCCATCTATTAGCTGCCCTGTGCAGATGAAAAGAACAACAAGCACATGTGAAAACGTTGGGACAACCCTGAGGCATTCTTCCAGAAACTGAGAATTCTTCCTCCCTCAGTAACTTCAAAGCTTGAAACAGAAATTTAAACCCAACACTTTCATTCAATGGGTAGGTACCAACTTGTCACAGACAGGATGACTCTTCAAAAGTAACAACCAACTCCACAAAATCTAAATAAAAAATTATTCCGAAGGCAAACGTAATTTGGCCTGTTTAATTTAGCCTGATCAAAAGATCCTTCTTAAGTTTGGTTTTACTCTGTATATTACCAAGGTTAGTAAGATGCATCAAGAGCAGTTTGAAAAAGGATGTCAATTATGGAAAAATCTTTTTCTTTTGTGTTGACTTCCTTCCTGTATGTTTTATACACAGGAACTATATAAAAATAAAATTAAAAAATAATCTAAATAAATAATCTAACATAAGAATCTATGAGAAAATTTTAAAAAGCTTATTTCTAGTTATGGATTCATATCAATTGTCTGTTTTCCAACATAAATAAATCAATATGATCCTTTTTTTGGATAAAAAGTACAATAAAATCTTAGATTAAACAAGTTTATTTTAGATATCAATAAAGTCATACAATAGGGTATAAAACCCAAATGCCTTGACCAATAGAAATATCAGAAGTATTTAATGAGAAAAAGCCTGCAAAAACTCTGAGAGAAGGACTAAACTGACTAATTCTAGAGTCTCTCTCTTCCTTTTTCACAAATGGGCTTTATAAGAGCAGAGTCTCAAAGTTTCTGAGCCAATTACCATATTTAACACTAAGAATATATTGTGCTACCACTTCAGAGCAAACACTCACTTTGGAAGATATTCCTTTTTACAATTACAAGTTTAGTTGTGGTACTATCAAAGTTCTGCAAGAAGTACTGGATTCCATAGTGTTTTAAAATCAGAACTGTTCTAATTTCCCACTTCTTGATGAACAATGACCTTTCACTAAATACCTTAAAATGAGATTTCCTGCTAATTAACTACTTACACTGTGATTACCACCAAACTACAACACCTTTACAAAAAAAAGCAGAGCAGAAACTTTTGAGATGTTAAATGGAAACAGTAACATAAGACATCAGTTTTATTGGTCTGGCTTTGTTTACTATCTGAGTAAGCCGAGAGAAATGGAATCTGAAAAAAAAACACAACACAAAACAAACCATCCAACAACTAAACACATCAAGTGCATCTGTCTGGGGACTGTATGATCTGCTATTAATTATGTATTAATTAACTGTTTGCTTCAAACTGTCCAGGTTCCAAAATGCCTGACTCACATGTCTTCAAAAAACCAATTAACCATATAATCTGTATGAAACCCTAATTCTCTTAATAATAATTCTGCTTATGTTCCAGATTTGAGGACTCCTAGAACCTTTACAATATGAAGCTGAGGTAACATTTTGTATTTCTCTGGTGAAGGTTACCTCAGGACTTGCAAGTCTCAGCAAGACTACGGAGTCCAAGTATTACTAGTATCTAAAACACCTATTAATAGCTTAAAAGCAGAGCCTAAATTCCACAGAATTCATCTTGTATCCAACTCAACTGTCTTGCAGTAAACATCACATTGATTTTGTATTACCTAAATTTTAAAAGAACAATCTTTGTTCTTCTCCTTTCCCAAAATAAATGGAAATACTGAAATTTGAGACCCACTTGAAAATTCCTTTTCATGGAACAGCTACAAAACTTCTTCAAGTATATAGACCAGGGAGGAAACAATGAATGACTAAAACCAAAATACAGGTTTCCTGTAAGTACTGCAAATCAGTATTTAGAACTTCAGCTGCTAATCATCAGAAGTAATGCTTTCTGCAGATCCACAAAGGCTCCCCTGAAAATAAAAACTAAAGACTTGATTTTCTTACCCTGATAGTCTTCTTGTTCCTGCCGTTCATTGATATCCAAAGTGAGCTTCTTCATCCTCATTCTCTCCTCCTGTTCCGCTTGCTGTTGGTTCCAGTGGTTTGCAGCAAGTTGGGAAGACATCGGTACATTTAGGATCTTAAACTGCAAATGAAAATAAGCATCTAAGTGTCCAACAGAGCAAAAAACCCAACCAATACAAAACAATCCAATCCAAAAGAGCTATGGCTCTTTCTAGGTTATTTCAAGGAGGTACTTTCTACAGAAGTTTCTACTGGGAAGTGTGTTGTTTGTTTGTTTTGAACCTCTACTTCACATAAAGCAGCATGAGAAAAAGCAAGACCTGTTAAAGACACCAAGAACAGAAAATAAAGGCTCAGTCCAAATCTTATTACATACAGCATTTACGTGAACAAAACTGTCTGTCTTCCCCTAGGAATGCATAGCCATATGCTTTATTTCTTATTTTTTATCTTATCTTTATCTTATTTTTTTCTTATTTCTTACCAATACCAGTTGATTTGCCCACAGAGAATCGTCCTGGTCTTGAGATAAAAGCACCACAGCTGGCTCAGAAAGCTGCATCTCCCTCTTCAGGTTTCTTCCTTCCAAGGAGATGAAGCCCCCTGAGCAGAATTTCTACTACTATCCCTTGTGATAACAGAGGAAAAACATTTCAAGTATTTCAGACATTCCCTGGAATTCCTTGGCCAGTAGTTTTCTTTTTAAGAATAATTCTGGCTCCCCAGTGCTTCTTCTTAGTCTAGAGATAACCATGGTGTCAGATTGATCTTTTCCTCCTCCCCCATGGTGGAGAAGGAATGAGCCCACCACATATTCTGATGTACACACCCATTATTTGATTTGCCATAAGGCACACCAGGTAAGCTTGGCACTCCCACAGAAATACCCTCTCTCTGGAAATCCAGCTGATATTTTCAGGAAGGTGTAGGGAAGGTGATTTCTTTTTCCCCAGACTCAGAAAATCCAGTCTGTTACTTCTACATATCAATTTTTTTTTACAGTTGTTCCAGAACAGAGAAATAAATTCTTTATCTTATCCACAACTGAAACAACAGTTCTCAGAAAATCCTTAATGCTAAAGTTTGCAAACTTTTAGAAAAATCTCACTTCCTCCTTCAACTCCATTTCCATTAGAAGTATTTCTGTGCCATAAGAAGGGTAATGCATTTAAGGATAATCACTCTCAATATTCCACAACTAATCTGAGTCCTGCTCCTTGTTACTCGTCATGGGAAATCTATTTCCAAAGAAACAGAAGTAAATTCCTAAGTGTTCTTTTCTGTTACACTGTCAAAAGCTGCAGAGAGAAATAAATTATCAAAACCTCTGCTGAGAAGCTTTAGAGTAAAAGCAAAATCCTCACCACCTGCGGTGAGTATTTAATGCAATAATCACTAAACAGTCTCAGGGTATCTCAGAGAGTAATGCCCCACTAGCAGCAGAGTGATGAGTGAGTGTGAGAAGACTCAGATTAAGCCCTTGAAAACAAACTGTGTTTGAAACAGCTAAGACAGACTCTTGCAAAGACCTGAGAAAAACTTGGGTACAGTAAATCCCTAAACCCTACCAACTACAAGATGCATATAGATTAGATTTTTTTGGGGGTGAGGACAAGGGTAATAGCATATTATATTGAACATAAATATGAGCTTGTTATTATGATGTGCAGGGAAGAGAAGAAATGAAAGTTGAAATTCCAAGAGCAAAGTAAGCTCTGTTTATTTATTGTTGAGCAGGCTGTGCAGGTTCCCAGATATCATCAAACGAATAACTAATCCATTAGCAGCATTTAATGATAAAAATCATTCCTAAGCTTCACAATTAAGCTCCTCATCCATTTTAATATATATTTTTAATTTATATTTTCTCTGTTGTATGGATTTACCAGCTAAATGGGAGTAGTGTTTTCAGACAGGATGCCTTAAGTAGAAAAAGAAAACTGAACTATAGAAGGGTGCAAAAGAGAGAAAGAGATACAGAAAGAACAGACTGGCAATTAATAAAACACTACTGAGTCACTATCTCAAGGCAATCAGCTGCCACCTGAAATCAAGTCACTGATGACAATTACTACAGGATATGATGATTAGTGAGCAACTGAAACATTTCCGATTTGCAAAGAGTGAAGAGGTATCGAAAACCTCTTATCTAATCTGTGAGATGGGGGCGGGATGGAGGATTTCACTTTAAAGATGTTAAACTGAAGGAAGATCAAAAATCATTATTCAGAAGACTAGACCACAGAGTTTATAAAAATGCCATGAGATAAAGACATGAAGATATAAATGAGATAAAATTCACATTCAGGGAGAGATGTGGCCATTTCATGGATATTATCATTCTTTTCTGAAGCCTTGCTAGAAATCTTTTAAAGGGAAGGAAATCCTTTTCTTAGGTAGCAACCAGATTTCTTGACTTTCTTTTTACTGTCTATATCTCATTTTAGTTCATACAACTCCTTGGTTCAAAAACACCAAATGGTATTAGATACAGCTCAGCTCTGACCCCTTAGGATGCCAACATTATTTCCCCTTGCTCTCTCATGGCTTATGGATAAATAGCAATACCATCATCTTAATTTCAAATAACCATGTCAGATTCTATTGCTACTAATTTTCTAAGTTTTGAGGATAAAATATGGTGTCCTTGTCACTATCAGCCTGTAATGACCACTGATTTGGATATAAGCAGCTGGAAAATACCACTCAGTTGCTCTTGTATTACTTAAAAAAACTATTTGTCAATGCTCCACTAAAATAAAAGTTCACACTGACATGTGAACTGAGTATTTGGCAACTGGACCTCCACTACCAAATGTTACCCTCGGGAAGGAAGCACAGCACAATCCATTCCTCTAACATTTCTTGTTTTAGGAGCACCACTGACAACAAACACAGAGACTGAAAGCATTACTAACAGAGCAAGCAAGTAGGCTGATGTCATTTATCACTCTGGTGACTGTGTAGATGAAGTTACAGCCTCCCAGGTTGCTGCAAACTTCTTTTGACTTTTTTAAAAGCTGAAAGTTTACAGCTATAACTTAATAGTGATCTATGCATCCATCACTTCAAAACTCATTGCACATTCTGCTCATGCAGATTTAAAATAAAGCCCTGTAAGAAGGAATAATTATTTTCTTTTCAACTCCACCTCCTCTTTCCTGCTTATTTTTCTATTAAAACTCTGTACTAAACCACATTTTTTTCTGAATTCAGAACTAGGGACAAAGAAGTCTTTCATTAATTCAAGAGCTGAAGCAGTCTATAAAGCAACTGTTTTCTACATTTCTAGAAACACTGAGAGGAGTTTTGGCAGGAAGAGCCTACTCCCAAAACCAAATATTGGGGGAGGAGCAGGGAAAACTCCTGAACAAGTTCTGCTTTCTTTCAAAGTCACATTTCTGCAATATTTTCCCTTTTACATGGAATATGAAGATCCCAAAATTCCTTGTAACTACAGATACTCCTGGTAAATTATCCTGAAAAGGCTAAACAACATTTTTTTAAAAATGGAGTTCTCTTAAAACCCCTTCTCAGACCAATGACCACAGTTAAAAAAACCTCACTCTGAGCTTTTGTAGAACTTTGTATATACCACATTCAAGTTCCAGGAAAACAGAATAACCACTTCCTACATGGATTTCTGAAATGTGTTTCATATGAAGGAAGAAAATGAGCCTACTTCAGGTTTATACACCCCAACAGCTACACTAATGTTACAATTTAGGTAAAAAACGTAAAAACCAAGTAATGACATAAACTAAATGACTAAATGACTAACAACTAAACACTTGAAAGGCTCAGATACATGACATGAAACAATTCCTTAGGTACGCTTTCCATACCAATTCAGAGTAATTTATTTTCATGAAATTATACAACCAAAATGAAAAGGTTTCTTTAAAAGCCCTAAATCATGACAAGAAATACATGTGGAATGTGTTAGGTAGAGATTTGTGTAGTGTGCATTTGCTGAGCTAGGAAAATTCAAACATACACTGGAGAAAAGAGCCAAGACTAACATACAGCTTAGCTCCATGAAGCAAGGAGTTAGTTTGTTTTGTCAACCTGATTTTCATTTAAGTTTCTCCAAGAGATTGACTCCCGCATTCTGGAATAGTCCCCTAACAGTGTCTTCAGGGACAATGACTTTTTTCCATTTTGCAATTTGAATAAATTCAGCCAAGTGGCAGTTACTTAGAAAATAGAATTTAGCAATGACCATATATCTTGATTTGAAGCTGAACATGTTTTCAGGAAAAGGTGTAGAATCTTAAAGATTCTGGAATATTTCTTTTTCCTTCTACTCCTTTCAATATTCAGTGGCAGTCCACCAACCATATCTCTTCCTCTTCCACAACTATATCTAGAATACATGCAAGACATACCACTGACCTACTGGTAGAATCACCAAATGTAAATAGTAATGGTATAATCTGACCATAGAATTTTTCTATGTAATTCCTATTAACAACTGAGAATTCCAAGAAATTATACATGGTATTTTCCATGTGCCAAAATTAAGTTGTCTGTATCCAATTTTGAGAAATGAAAGAAGAAATTAACAATTCTGTGTTACTTTTTTTGAAGTGAAAGGCCTTTATTTATTTAAACAGTATCTGTACCATACCTGTTGTTTGTTGCCTTTTCTTGTTAACATGACAAATGGCATTGTGTCCCCAGATTCTGACTCTCCTTCCCCAGCTCCAAGTGGGGGGCCCTTCTTCAGCTGACTTTTGAGATGCAGAGGAATAGCAACATCCAACTGATGCACTTTAACAGATTCACCACTCCGTTGCTATGAAAAAAAAAGTGAATTTTATAAATGATCAGATGCTGACACAGTCAATCAGGCTAGCAAAAATCAGATTTTCACAACTGAGAAAAGGTTTAACCTTCCAGGAAAATGAAATAATATAGAAGTACATTTATTAGGCTTACTGTATTTTCCTTTTGTTTTCCTTGCTTGTGAAGAAGAAAGTTACAGGGCAATCTCTTAGGGAAAGAAATCTAGAAACCTGATGGGACACACTGTAGAATGTACACTCTTAATTAAAGAGTTTTTTTGTACATCTGATTAATATATTTATTATATAGGGCTTGCTATACTCAATACTGAAATACTTACCAGATGTGACTAAGAAAACAAAGTATTAAAAGCTCATGTAAATTTAAATGCATCTTAAGCCTATTAAAACCTAAGATAAAGTCAGAAGTGTTGCATAGTATCTGCTGCATTCATTATTCATTCTGTAAAATATATGGCAGTGTGTTATGTATTCACTGGACAAAGAATATAATTAACAGCTATTTTACTAAAAGCCAAACAAGTCAACTGGAGAGAACAGTCCAAAACAAAGAAAAAAAATCTTCATTCCTTTAGTATAGTAACCTAAGCATTAATCACTTATTTACTTTAAGAAAAAAATCAACTACAGCTAGCTGTACATTAAATTAAGAAAATAACTATTTATACCTGAAGATTTTCCAGCATCATTTTATCCAAGGCCTGAATGAAGTCCTCATCCTCTGCACAAGGGACATGCTTCAGTCCTCCTCCTTTAATCATTACTTCCTGTTGCAATGGGAAAAAATTGTCCATTACATTAGTTTCAGAAATACGAATAGTCAGTCTAGAAATAAGTGGAAAATATCCTTATTGCTTCTACATCATACACAATCAAAACGTTTATAGAATCAAATTTTTCAAGAAAGAAGTTTTCAGCCTTGATTATTTTCTTAGAAGGCATATTTCCTGATTTATGGTCACTTATAACATTCTGACAGAACTCACATGTGTGTGTGTGCAGGTGCAGGGACATATTCAAGATGTGGCAACAATAAAAACAAAATCTCTATCCTTAACACACTGATTTAAATTCAATTTTTCATTAAGTCCATAAAGTTACATGGTATTTTCAAGACAAATCTACCCTTTAATTATTTGGAAAGCACAACAAGATGACAATAACAATGTCAGAAGTCAGCACCTCAACACATTGCTCTGTAATTTTCATTATTTCCTTACTATGACACTACAATTCAGGCTCAACCAGATGGGTTCTTTAGCTGCAAACGTTATAATTTATCAATCCCAAATTTGTGTTGTAGGAATTTCGCACTTCTTGGCTTGTCTCCTTTTCTGTTTTGAGATCTAGTGGAGCATAATCAGTTTACCTTGTTGTATCCTGTCAGTCTGCTACTACTGCTGGCATTGCAAAGCCATCATTTACACAGTATTTTCCAGTGTAGCTACCTGCGAAAGCTCACAGTCTTGTGAAAACATGTTGCAGTAAATTTGACAGCATAAAAATTTTCAAAAGGTAATAATAACCAAAGTTTGCAACCATGAAAATAAGCTCTAAAATGTATTTGAAAGAATAACAGGAAGTGTCCTTGCTGTATTTTCCCAGATACGTTATGAGCAGCAATGACAAAAACCACTGAGTAAAGAAAACCAAAGATGCAAATTCAATTTACTTATCTCCATCTCAATACATACTGTATTCTCCTCATCAGTTTCATTTTCCTTATTGGAGTCTGTAAGATAATCGGTGTTTTCTTCCTCCTCTTCTTCACCCTCTTCTTCCTCATTGTCAGAGCCCTCCTGAAATAGTCAATTTTAACTGCTGACTATTTTAAAACAAGAACAGCTGGTTCCTCAAACATTTTCCTAAACTCTTCATGTTGCTTAGTTAAGTCTTTGTAAATTTGTTTGGTTTGGTTTTTATTTAATGTTTCAGTCTGAACTCACTCAGCTTTATTACTAATTCCACAAATGTAGAGCAGAAAACTGGGAGTAGTGGCCAATACATGCTGCCACTCAGAGGGAAGTCCAGAAGCTGGAGGAATGGATTGGCAAGAATTCATGAAGTTCAAAGAAGGGAAATAAAAAAATCTCCAGAAGTGCCCTTCCCACCCTGCAACTGTTTCTGATTCTATTGTTACTAATTTATGGGTGAGGGTACAAAACCAGCCAAACTTCAGGACCTTTAATGCTGAGAGACATCTATTGAAAGAAAGCTTATTAGTAAACCAACCAGGCCAAGGCATATGGAGGAAAACTCTTCTCTATTTCCTTGATGAACTCATTTTCTTGTAACAATACCTTTATCACACCAACTTTGCTGTGTCATAGTGACAAGTCAGAATTTCTACATAGTTGTGGTTTTTTTATAGGCTCCACCATTTTTGACTGAAAATATTATTAGCACAGTAAACACGGAAGGTTTTTATGCTCCATAAATCTTTTATTTATTCATACTGCATAGACATACTCTGAACACCTGTTATTTTTTCCTAATGACTGCTTTGACATTTAGTCAATAAATTTGCTTCTACAACAGATAACAAAAGTCATTTGAAAGTGAGTTTTTTCATGCCAAAAGCTGAAGCTATCTTCTTGTTGAGAAGCAGCACATACCCTGAACAAAGCTATCAGGTTCAAGTTTCTGCCAAAATAAGGACTAAGCTTCAGACATTCAGTTTCCAATATACATGGAACTGGGAATATCCTCACAGTACTGACTGGGCTGTGCACACCCAGATTTCACCTCTAAGTCTGACTCAGAATGGCTTCAGAAAGTAACAAGCAATTTAAATAATTTCTTTTACATGAAGCAAGGTAAATGATTAAGTTCACCTCTTCTTCTGGCTCATTTACTTCACTTTCATTTCCAGATTGTTCCTCTGTTTCTGCTCCACCTTCCTCCTCTTCTTCATCCTCTTCCAGATTCTCTCCTTCCGTAATGGACTCCTTGGAATCTTTGTCATTCACAATTCCTGAAATTTGGAAAAAGAGAAAGATTTAGAACATCAGAATACATACAATCACTCAAGTTATATGTGGAAGATCACTTCAAAATTCGATTGTTACTGAGCATTAAAACTTCCCATTGGTCATAATATTTGACTTCTGAATGAAACATTTCCTAAGTTAACTTACATATAAAGGGTAATGATGTCCTGTCAGAAAAAGAGGAAAACACTAGAGAGAATGTTTAAAATTTCCCAGAGAACATAAGAAGCTGTGCAAACTGCCTCAAAAAATCCTCAAACTAAATGTGGAGCCTACTGAAACACGCAATAAAATCCGACTGCTGTAATAAATCACATGTGATTTATTACAGTGTTGTAATAAATCCATTTTCGTCATATGGGAAAAGCCAATTCTTTATCCACATAATGCATTTTTATACAGTTTTTACAGACCTCATGTTTGAATCCAATTGGCTATTAGTTTTCTTACTACTTCATTTTTTGGTCAGAAGGCGATTTCGTGTGTACATGCTAAGGTTCAAGTGTTCACATTTTTCTTTTGTGGGTTGTCATGGGACAAACCTTATTCTTTACATAAGTGCACTTGTTTTGCACACAGGAATAGGTTGTTGTGTTAACGAACCTTTCATACCAAAACTGTTTCACATGGGAACTTGCAAACTGCACTTAGAAGTAGTGACAGGCTAGCTTTAATTTAGCAGAGCAAGTCTGATTTTATGAGGCCTTTCTTTTATAATTTCTTTACCTGTCTATGATAATCTGAGTACCAAACTACAGAGAATGCACAAATCTAGCAGAACCCAGAGACATGAAGTCCTTGCTGCTGTACTTCCCTCTACTGTCAATTAACAGTTTTGAAACAACAACTTTCTCAGCCTGCAATAAACCTTTATGAATCTCTCCTAATGATTTGAGGCTGTACTTGAACCTATGAGGATGGAGGTGCCTATAGGAAATCTCTGGGAAACCAGTTTCTTCCACAAGTACTAGTGGTGTGCTCATCCTCCTTGCAGACAGGTCTGACAATTCTTACACTGTGTGTTTAGCTCATCTTGCTGTTTCTCTTGCTGACCCTGCTTGCCTTGTGTCCCTCAAGATGCTTTTGTTTACTCTGTGTGTAAAATATCAAACATAAAGATCTCCTTTCTTTCAGTAAGGCATCCTTCAATCTAATACCATTATCTGTACTATTTCCACAGAAGTGAAAAATTAGTTTTAGTTTTTTCCAGTGATTCAGTGTCCAGTTTAGTCTTAGATATAGACTTCAATCAGAATTTTTTTAAGAATTGAGCATGGTTCTGACTCAGGAAAAAAAATGAAGATCTGTTTTTAGAGAATGACTATTGCAATATTTAAGTCATCCAATGTAAACCCCCAGAACTTCCAGCATATACTACTGTTCTCGTACATTCTTTTTTTTTTTTTTTTTTTTTTTCCCTCAATTTAAAAAGCACTTAATCCTCCAGGGGACTGCTGATGTCAGACTTCTAGGCCACTAGTTCTTCTTGGAATTTACTGAGGAGTCAACACAGTCACTATTCAAGTTGTCATTCCTTTGTTGACATTCAACCAGCTGCACTTAGGGTCAGCCAATAGTGTAAAGTCTTGTGAAGCTTCTGTTATTCGTAGGAAGGAAGTGCTGAGTCCAAAAGAATATTACAGTTTATATAATTCATTGTGTATTTCTTCTTGGTTATCATTTTGAGAGCATGAAAACCATGAGTTTAGATCACACCACAGGGGAATTCTAGTCTGATATTCAGTTACTACATAGGGAATTTCAAGGCACGTCAATTAAATAAATGGCATATTAAAAAAAAAAAAAGTTCCTCCTAAAACAGAAGTTGCAAAATTTTATGTGGATATTAGACATATTCATCCCACTGAATTAAAGGATTATTCCTAAAAATTGAATGTGTCCAAGTAGGTGAAGTGGTTTAACTAAAATTTTCATATAAAATCTTTTAATGAACAAGCTCATTTTCAAATTAAAATGAAAGATTAGAAAACAACTCCATTTAACAAGTAATGAGCACGGTAGTATCCAACGTTTTCTAAGAACAGATCTGTACAAGAGGTTTAAAGGTTAATATGATGACAACAGTTTTAGATACTCACCAATCAGTTTATTTTCAACTGAGCTATACTGCCAGCCCAACTAAGTTTTCTCCTGAAACTAGTGTGATTCTTCTTACATTCTTCTGATAAAATTAACTATTTTCTTCCTCATCACTTGCACCATGTGACTCCATAAATTAATACACACATTTCTGCTCATCAAATACTATTACATTAAGAGTATTTATACTGACAATTTTTTACAACAGCTGTTACTTCAGAGTTACAGAGATTCTCTATGGTATCTATGATGATTAGAAAGAAACATGCAAAAAGTTACAAAAACATTTCTATCATGAGAATAAATGATCATAACAATAACAATAGCTACCTATTACCATCATAAAGAGACAATTTTAAGAACTACAGAAATTGCCAAAAACTTCCCTTGCACATTTTCTTACCTAATTTTATTAAGAATTCTCGTTCCAAGTCTTGCACCTGTCTGACAGCTTCTTCCAGAGAATTGCAGAGCTTTATCTTTGGTCTCAGCAGTTCCAGTGTATCACTGATCATATAGTCAATGTCTATAGGAAAAGGGTGGTCTTTTGTCCAAACATCCAGACTTTTTTTCCACCACACATAGCGCTAGAATACCAAATATTGAAATCAATTATATGCACACTGATGTTTATAAACCATTTAAGTTATGAAGTTTAAAATGCCATTTAAAATGTTTGTACAGTAAAAACAACACAAAAGATTTCATGTCACTACTCTCCTATTTCATACAACTATTAGATATTTTGATATCACTAAAACTTGTCTGATAACACCGGATATCACAAACATTATGAATCATAACTACTGTTATAAGTATGAAGATGAAGGCCCTGACAAGAAAGTTCCTTCTCAGGGTACACTCTTTCTACAAGAGATGACCACTTAACCAGCCAGCTTTCACTTCCTTATGCTAAATATTTTCAAGAAAATGGATTTCCACAAAGGCACATTATGGGGAAAGTGGGGGGAACATCATAAAAAAAAAAAAAATCTTTAGACTGCAGCCAGCTTCAAGTGCCTTCTCCAGTTTGCTTTACAACAAATTCACATACACCTCTTACAGGGATGCTGTAAAAAATAAATGCTGATTTTAAGTGAACTTAACAGTAGAACTTGAGTACTAAGGTGCTGCAAAAACTGTATCTGAAAATGAAGTATGAGTAACAGAATCTCACTTAAAAGATTACATGCCCAAGAGGAAGGCTGGCTGAAATTATTACGTGTAACAAAAATATAATGATGTCTCCCCCAAAACATTTATTTTTGCATTTAAAAATCAGACCATATCATACTGTGAGCAGCTTGGTCTAGTGGAAGGGGTTCCTGCCCATGGCAGGGGGGCTTAACAAGTTGATCCTTGAAGTGCCTTCCAACTCAAACAATTCCGAGATTCATAACTTCAAAACATCATTTTAAACCTTGCATGCAGATGAGTGATTTGTATCCTTAAGGTCTGAAATAAGTTATAACCTTTAAAAAAAATTTTAATTTTTTAATACCCTTGTTTCTGTATAAATTATAGGGAAAAGCAGAAAGAAAAATTAAATCCAGCAAGTTTTAGCATGAATTCCATGGTGTGGAATTCCTCATTTCAGTGTTTAAACACTCATTATGAAACCTTTTCCCCACTTCATTACATTTATTGAGTCAGAACTTTCTTTGCTGCAACCTGTGCCCATTACCTTTCATCCTTTCACTGTGCATGCCTGAGAAGTATCTGACTCCTCTTTCTCTGAAAAATCATTAGTTGAGGACAGCAGCCTAAACAATCTTCTCTTCTTCAAGTTCAGCAAATCCTAATGTGAGCACTGAGCATCTCCTGATCATTTTGGCACAACTCAACCTAACATATCACTTGAAACTAAAACTGCTACCAGACAGACAAGATTCTACAAATTACCGTGCTAGAGAACAATGAGATGAATACGTACCAGACTGACTTATATTACCTTGTTAAAGAACTTTACAGATCTGCATAAAATTAAGAATACCTGAAAATATACAAGGAAACAATCAAGTTTTCGCTTGCTGGATCCTCTGTCAAAATACTGCCCACAGGTATCGAGGATAGTACAGACAAGTCTGATTCTGAAAAGGTGTTCTGGAGGGTCCAGTGGACTAGGACTGCCATCAGGATTCACACCAAACGAGGTGAAGGAATACAGAGTTCTGAATATTACAGCTGACTCCACCATTCGATAATTGTAAAGCTCCCCCAAAAACTTGGCACTGCTGATCCGCCGTTGGTTGAACTTTGGTTGATTAACCTTTGTCAAAAAGGAACAAGAAAATTCATTCTATTATGCAGACACAAAGGAACATTAAAAAACCTAAACCCGACCAATCTTTTACAAAGGAAAAAGGTCTATAAAAAGTTGACAGAATGATTATTTATGGTTACATACGTGACACAAAAGTAAACATTAAAAAGTAGTTATGAAAGCTGGTCAGCTAGTATTTAAGTTCCAATACATTTAGCATACATTTCACCTTAAATGTATGATGACTTTTCATCACCCAGAGAATTCTTGTAATTGTAACAGCTTTTGAAATATGGACTGGTCTCCAAAGTTACTTGAAGTTGTGTATATCTGTCTACACTGTCAAAGAATAAATTCTATGGCCTAACTATGATAAGGGAGGCAAAACAATTGTCTTAAGTAATGTTCTTAGTTTGGTTTTGTTGGGGTTTTTTTGGTACAGTTATTCTGTTGATTTAAATAAACCTCTACAAAACAAATAACTGAGATAGAAAAGTCATCAGACAAAAAAAAAAAAAAAAAAAAAAGAATCCAAGGATTTCTTTCCTTAAGCACAATTATTTTAGTTTTCCTTTCAACATAAGTAAATGAGTATAGCTTAGCAAGAATACTGATTGTTTACCTCCATTCCTAGTCGAATATCCTCTAGCACTCCATCCACAACATGAATTCCAACATCTTCCTGGTAAAGGACCAACCCTGCTAAGAGGTTGGCTACACAGTGAATACTATTATATTTCACATTCCAGATGTTGATCATACAGCATATAACATAGTCTTTAACTTCTGCATCCTGCCAAGGCAGCTTGCGCATCTGTCTCAGGACCTAAACCAAATTTTAAGACAAGCTTCACATTTTAGCAGGTAAAATATTAAGATGTTCCCTGTCATCCCCCCTCTCTTCTAGTTGGGATGAAATCCCTGCTAGCACCTGCAAACAACCTATTCTCACTTCCAGGCATCCTCCAGACCTGCAGTGACAATGGAAGACTTCATGTACGTAACCCAACTGCTGTCCTTGAGCTACTGATCAAGCTGTCCAAGGCTGTTACATAATTTCCTTGTTCTTACAGTCTGTATTTAACTGAAGGTTTTTGTCCCTTACCCTCCCAACACAATGCACAGAACACAATGATTCTCATCTCATTCTCCCTTTGTTCAGCATTTGATGCTGTTGAGAACACAGGTCCTTAACTACGTGTTCTGATAAAAGAAATTAAACCACTTTATTCATGAATACAAAAAATGATCCCTCTTCCTTGCAACTGAAAAAACCATAGCCCTCTCCAAACCTTTTCCAAAGTTACAACTACACCACTTTCAGTTAAAAAACTATATTAAAAGTTTTGAAAGGATTTACCTTCTCTGTGGTGACCTTGGAGAGATCCTTGTAAAGAAGCTTACGGATATATTCCTGCAAAGGAGGACGTTTTTTCTTCACAGTTTTTTCAGCTGGAGGGGGATTACAGTAGTAATAGGCATTTTCTACCATTGTAACATAGCGTGCATCAAGATGCATTGCTTGTTTTTTCCTCATCATTTGTTCCTGGAAACAAATGCAAATGACCAGTTAGAGATGCTGACATACCACATTTTCAAGCCAAAGGCTTTTAGAGTTACATTTGGAATACAGTAAATGTGAAAGGTTGCAGAAAAGTAAGTTAAAAGCTTGGGTAGAGAGAAAAAAAGACAAAGTACATATATATGGTCCTGTGTTGCTCTTTCCATAGTCATTTTTCTTTTGATCCCTATTTTTATAATGGTACACCTGTGGTAAAAAAGGTTTAGCAAAAGTATTTAAGATTAAACTTAAAATCTTAATGCTACTGTTCAGATAAATGGTTCATAAGACTACTAGGAACTCTGTTTAAAACATTATTTAACTAGATTTTATTTAACTAAAGTAGCTGAATTACTGATGTCCTGGCACAAGCACAGTGAATCATCATAAGACTGGCAACCTACTTT
Source organism: Muscicapa striata striata (assembly GCA_030060385.1). NCBI lineage: Eukaryota > Metazoa > Chordata > Aves > Passeriformes > Muscicapidae > Muscicapa > Muscicapa striata. The sequence continues at coordinate 5,717,034 of JAREIS010000025.1, read as the reverse complement.
TACATCAGCATGTAACTCCACAGAGTTTTTGATGATTTCATATGAATTTCCAAAGGTTTAGACAACAGAATTTTCCTTATTCCATGCTCCATTACTGCTGTTTACCCAAGCAGAATCGACTGCAAGAGAAACAGTATCTACCATAAAGTAATGTTTCAGGAAAAATCAGACAAGTAAGACTCAGCACTAATTACTGTGGTTAACTGTCAGGACTGTCCTGTTTTTCCTCACTTAATACAATCTTTTCTCCATATTTCATTTTAAATATGTAAGTTAAGGTTTATTTTGTGGAGTTTAAAAATTTCTTTTATCTAAAAATTCTGTACAACAACAAAAATAGCAGTTCTAAGCTGCTGATTTTTACAGTTGAGGAGGAGTTAACTTCCATTATTAAATACTTTTTAGCATGCATCTGTGTAATTATATATATATTGGTGTAACTCTGCAAGTGATCCTATATATTCTAAATCACTCTATAATGGCTCACCAAGAAACTGACCTGGGTAAACTTTATTTTGTGGTAGAGGTTGACTACACAGTAATTTACAAATTCAAAAAGATAAACATGTAACTTCTGTTTCATCCCTACTCACAAACGTTAGTATATCCATTCATGCAGTCCAGTAAACCAACCAAGAGTTTAAAACTCCTTTGATTATTGGTGAGAAAGCACTATTTTTCATGCTGGTGGCCTTTCCACTAAACCTGAATAATTTAAAATTTCTTTTACAAAGGCAGACATTTCAGTTCAACTAAAATGTCAATGCACTGAAACAGCTCCTTAACCCTGAGTTTCAGCTGCTAATTCAATGTGGAAGGGTAGCTTTGTGTAAAAGAGTAACCCAACAAATAATGTAAGTTTTCTCTTGGATTTTAGTCATCACCAGGAAGGTCTCCATCTGACACCAACCCTAAGGCATTTCATTCTTAACCTTTTCCACCACACAAATGCTCTTTCCTCTGGCTCCCTGTGAGACTGTTCCTTTCCAAATGGGAAATTTCTCTCAGTAGCAGCACACTTTCCTACAGACACCTAACAGACACACAGCACTTAACAACTGAGTACATAAATTGTTTTATGTGGGGAAAAAACACTTAAGTAGAAATTTCCCAAACTTTACCGTGTCATATATGTTAATATTACCTTAGAAAATTTTTCACCTTTTCTAGATAGATCATGAGAAAATAAACCTTTGCTGCCTCTTAAAGGCATTTATCATGCTATACTATAAACTGAAAAATGAAGTGGGTCAAAGTGAAGCAGAACAGAGAAAATGGCAGAAGGACTTGAAAATAAAATTTAAAACCCCTAAATCTATGTAACTTGTGTATTTTCCTGTTATAAAAAGGTGTATATTATACTTTAATAATAGTTCATGGTTAAAATGTTTCTTCCCAGAAGAGGCAATATGCAGTACCTGAGGTCTCAACATCACTGTAATTTACTGGGTTTTGAGCAGTCCTGAGTGTGTGTTCTAACTGTAAGTGGATCGTATTAGTCTTAATCTCAATTTACTAAAAATCTTCAGCACTTCAAGAAGCTGTTTCAATTGTTTTTCAGCTAAGACATCAGATGCACAGGCAGGAAAGAGAAATCTTAATACTACATTGTTTGCAGTAGTAAAAACCTTGATTCAATTCAAAAGAAAAAAAGCAAGACCTGCAGTCCAAAGTGCTTTAAGCTCATCAGCTACTTTGGGTGCTCATTTTACTAGGCTAAAATGAAGAACTACACAGGTAAAGTATTACATTTGAAGATTAGGTTTATGTTTTTCCTTTGATAAAAACAGACTACAAACATTAAAGTATCCATGTTAAAATATTAAAATTGTTTGGGTTCTTCTTCTTGGTGAGTAGTAAAATCTCTCTGCATGTAGCATATACTGCAGAACCATTTCAAAAGAAAATACGGTGATCATTAGGGGAAAAAAAAGAAGTAATTAATCAAAATCGAGGTATCATGAGAATTCCAATTTTGGAAAGCATTTCAGCACGACTGACATTTAAACATCAGATTTTAGGAAGGTACTTAAACTGTTCAGTTCCTCCTTCCCTTTAACACCTGCACTGCTCTGCCCTGCTACTCATTTCAACAGTTCAAACTGGAAATTTTTCATTTCCTGGAAGCACGTTATTGTTATAGTGAATTAACACAGTTCTACATGAACTGCATTTACTTTGCCACAGCCTCTGCCTGTACAAACAACATCTCCCACAGTTTCAACACCACCAGTAAAAGCAGCCACACCAAGAAGGAAGCCACTGTGTAGCTTAACTTCTGTATACTTATCAACACAAGTGATCTGGCCCTAAGGCTTAAGAAAATTGTCTAAGTTAAATGATTAAAAATGCATCAGGAAGCTTTTAATACCAGAATTTCAAATATTCTTTCAGCAAGACCACAACAGTATAATACAAGAATTTGACATTTTAACTTGATTATGTTACAGGAACATAGATCAAGATGAAGTTGATCTTATTTTAAAGCTTCAATTCAAATAATCCAATTCAAATAATTCATTTATCAACTGATCAATTCTAAAGCCAATCTAGTTTTACATTAGTATTTTAAATTACATAAAGGACACTGAAATTAAAGATTTGCCAAGAAGACCATTACTAGAAATAAACATTGTCCTAACTAAAGAAGAATCTCTAAATAATTTGAAAAACATGAAGTAGTTCCACAAAACTGGGATATGATCACTGTTTCTCTAGAATAAGTTGCTTAGTGCCACTAAATTTGCAATGTCCTCACAGCACATTTTGCTTCTCAATAAGTAATTTCTCCTTAATTACTTTTAAAATCCATTCTTAAATATGACTTTCTTCCACACCAGAACAAAGCAACATTGTCTCTAACAAGAGGCATGCAGCTTGTTTGGAATCTTATTACAAAACACAACGTCAGCAGTGAAGATTAGGACCAATAATTATTTAGAGGATCAACAGGCCTTAATTCTACCCATAAGAGTAGATCAGCTTTACAATTGCTTAAATTTTTACCACAAGATTGTTATCAGCTTGCTTTGGGAGAAATGCTTTCCACAGTTCACACTAACTTGTACCATAAGACTATGATCCAATTTCTATAAGACTATTTAAGTCAAAATTAATCTCTGTAGGTCTTTTAGGGGAATGCTAGAAGATGCAGCTACTAAGATGGATGCAGAATATAAATCTATTTAGCCTATTTAACATCTTAATAAATAGATATTCCAAACTTATTTGCAATCTTCCATCTTCTCCTGGTTCCTCAAAAGAAAAGACTACTTATCAAAAACCTTGTGAGGCTTTAAGCCTCAGTAATTCAAACTGTGTTTGTAGTTTGTCTTGCACTTCACAGTTAAGCCATGTTTAGCATTAATCCAGCAGATTTCAGCAATCCAGCTAACAGTCAGCATTTTTGTAGTGCATAACACTAAAAGCAGTCAGTTACAAAAACCAGCTCTGGTGTAAGTATTTAATTTTTCCTGACCTCTAAAATTTTTATTAACTATTGAAAAGTGATAGCCATGAGTAAAATGTCTTTTAAGGATAATGGAACAGGGTTTTCAAGGGAAAAATACTTGATTATGGAAAGGAATATATTTCACAATACAACCCATCAGCTGGCAACCCTTTAAAAAATTGAGATTCAAACCTTTCAAGATACAAAGTACACTGCTACAAAAAGCAAGAGCCAAAGAACTGGCAGTTAATTTGCCCATCTCTTTCCTCTCATGACTGTACCACCTCAACAGACATTCAAAGAGGTTCAGAAAAAAATTGTATTTTGTGGAAAAGAAATTATTCAACAATATACCCAAGAATGCAACTGCTTCTGTATTAACTAGAGCACAAGAAGGGAGATTCATGGTTTAAGAGAAAGTGACTCTATCTTTGAAGGTCTTCTTTAACCATGCCTGACTTGGTCTCTTGCCATGGACACACAGTTTTAGGATGGTCTCCCAAATCAGAAAATGTATTATTCAGTTCTTGTTATTTTTTATTCAGTTCTTTTTATTTTTTGTTCAGTTCTTGTTATTTTTAAGTCTTTGACAGTACTTCTCCAGACTTACAGATCTCAATACTAATCTTATTTTAATTCCCAATCTCTGTTTTGAAAACTACTTTTCTTAGAGTCTTCATAAACTTCTTGTTTTGTTTTTTTTTCCCCCCACATTTAGAACCCCAGATCATTATACAGGGCATAGGAACCACCTCTTGCATAAATGTCTTCACTTCCAGTTGAAATCATGTCTGGTTCCATTCACTACTATTTTTCCCCTCAAACACTATTTCAGGTATGTTCAGGTACAGCTACAATTTTCTTCCAACCTCATCCTCTGGGTTTGCCCTGTCTCTGAACTACCTGTCTGGTAGTACAAAAGCAGTTGCTTTTTACTTCAGAAATTGAATTTTTTTTTACATTTTCTTTCAAGTCATGAAGAGATTTTTTGGTCAACTAGAGTTTCTAAAATAGTTTCAAAAAGAAGTAATTGCTTTAAGTCAGGACATGACAACCTCCCCCATAAGACAACAAGTTTTCTCTTACCAAAAGAACGCTGGTTCTTAAGTGAGATTCTGGTGATCTGAAGAGGAATCTTCCACAGGTTTCCAGCAAGGTGCATGCCATTTCAATATGGTGATGAGAGAAGTCTGACAGGAGCATCTGGTATGTATATATATAAAAGCACAGCTTGTTAAACACCATTTTCAGCTGCAGAAAGCATTAAGTTATATATACCAGACTGGACACTATGCTGGTGTTCTAAATTCTTTATGGAATAAATGCAAATGGATTCCAGTGATCCATTAGGATGTTAGGATTGGCAAGGCCTTGGCAGAGGTTGTCCATCCCTGGAAGTGCTCAAGGCCAGGTTAGATGGAGCTCTAAGCAACCAGGTCTAGGAGGGAAGTGCCCTGTCCAAGACAGGGGGTTGGAACCAGGTGATCTTTAAAGTCCCATCCAACCCAAACCATTCTATGAATACTTAAAAGATTAATCTCATTTTAAAATTCTTCTAAAAACAGTCTATAGACTCCAAATTTGGGCTTCAGAAGAACAAAATGTTTTGAAAGACCAGCATAAAAACCCTACCCAAATCACCTAATAATACTGCAGAAGGGCACAGTAACATTAGAGCACACCTAACTGCACTGTTTTAAGTTAAGCAATAACTATAACTAATACAGCTTTGCATTTTACAGCATTTTATAGACAAGAGAGGTGAAATTTTGAGTAATTACGGTTTCTTTAGAATTCAGCTTTGATATCTAACAAGTCAATGAAAAGAAACTATTCATACAGAAAGTGATGTTAAGCTGTGAGTCTCAAGCATCTTTTATTAAAGGCACATTTATTTTTTAAAACCTATTTTTAGTTTGGGACTTGACATCAAGGTTTGAATGTTTATCAGGATGCAAAGTGAGATGATGTGCCTAGAGATTACTGGTTTCCAGAGACATTTTGTTCCTCAACAAACAAAAGCACCTGCTAAAATGGCATAAAAGCCTCCCATTGCTTCACTGAAATGCTTTTTCCCTCCAGTCCTTCTCCCTTACTGTTACTTTCTCTGCAAAAACATTAATTGAAATCAACGTTATGGAAGTTGTGCAATGTAGAGCAGATTAATAAGTAGCAATGTCTGCCATGCTGACAAAGAAAATTATTAGCAGTTTGGTTATGCCCAAATGTGGAAGTTTATTTTAATATATTCTTCCCATTAGAAGAGGTAAAACATTCTAACTTCTATAGCAGCTGCAAAAGTCTCCTCTCATACAAAGCAGCCACAGACAGCAGGGTTTAAAACATCCCATGTAATGAATTCAGGTAACACCAGCAGCAGGTAAGTGAAGGGGAATAGGATGGGGTGCATTATCAGCATACAAGGGAGTACAGGGCTATTACAACACTAACCTTTAGACAGTGGAGAGTATCGTTCTTGGAGAACATCTTAAACTTGGTAAGCTCACCAATAAATCTCACAGTTTTATTCTTTGTTTCAATGTTGATCTGGTCCTTTTTTCTTACCTTAAAAACAACCAAAAATTGATTATAGGCCCTCAAAAATACCCACTTCTTCTAAATTACTTTGATCTGAACATGCACAAAATACACTCGGGAATTTAGCAGTGTTTGGTATTGGTTTGGTTCTTCCAGCTCCACCTTTACTTTTAGGCTTTCCTAAAACTCTCCCTATGACCTTGTTTCTTCAGATTTTCAATTCTTTACCCCATCTCCCCACCCCCCAAAACAATTAATTCCTCTAACATACCTACACACATATATCCTCCTCCTTTGCCACAGTGAAGTAGTGATAAAGTATTTTAGATTCTATATTTACAGAATCAGTAAGAAGTTTCTATGTGAATTGGGCCACTTGTGCTGATCTCAAGGAAATATTAAATATTGATGATTTTTTCAAGTCAGATTTAGTAATGTGCAGACTTTTAAAATTTTTGACATTTAGTATAAATTCAGGAGCAAAGCACAAATATATATCTATGTCTAAACATAATCTGCAAAATAGAAAACTGTATTTCCCCAACACAAAGAGGTTTTTCTGAGAAAGGTAACACAGTTAAGATTTAAGTAATTCTGATCAATTTATACACATTTTTAATGTTAATATTAGAAAAAAGAATTTGAAATCTGTGCCACGAAACTCAGAAAATGGTGATGCAATCACCACTGTGCACCGTAACAAGTTTGATTACAACATTTAAAAGCAAAGGAAAAAACACTGAAAAATACATTTTTGTGGAAATTTTTGATAGATGAAAATTCTAAAATCTAATTTGAATTAAATACTATATGATAACAGTGATCACTACAATAGTAGTCTTGTACTGGGAATGTCTCATTTTAAAAGCAAATTATTAATTCACAGAAAACTCTTAACACAGATGGAGCAGAGTTTCTAATTTTTGTAACTTCTGTTGTAACTGTTGTACAGTTCATTTATATAAATATATAAGCATACATGGAAAGTTGCAAAAGCAAAACTTCTCTTTTACAAGGACTTACAAAGTTACAAAAAATTCTCTTATTTTTTTCCTAGAACTGCTGAGCTGCCAGAAAAATATTCACTGAATTTTAGAAGTAGTATCTACACAACACAAAATGTGTTTTTACCACAAAGGACGACTTATGAGATTGTCTAATTTTTTAGTAAAAAACTAATTCACTAAAACATACATGGAATCTGAAATCCCCTTTCAGCATGGAACACAGATCCTCTGCTACGTCAGACATACAGGGATGCAATGTGGCAACCAGTCTTGCATAAAATGGTAGCAAATCCAATCTGCAAACAAAGGAGAGGATAAAATAGACAATTTATAGGCAAAATTGTATTTATGTGAACAAATATGGGTACCACCTTACTTGTGAAAAGAGTCAATGCACTGACAGAACTACATACATGCAATTTTTTTGGCCCACTTCAGAATGCAATATCATTTAAAAATAATACAAGAAAGTAAACCACCATATCCTGTTGGAATACTTCACAGTTATTTTTAATTTCTGTCATAGGTAAAATGCTGAATACCATCAACTACAGAATTTCACCTTCAATAAACTACCAAACAAAAAGAAAATTCAGATCCATCTCAACATGAAAAAAGGTTCTTACAGACAAGGCCATGGATTATAGCAAGGTATTGGTATTTTTTCTGAAAAGCAGTAGACATAACCTGGAAGGTAGAGAATATCTTTACTTGTATGGTGGGAAACTTCTGAATGAATGTACTAGTTATTACATAAAACAAAGCTGAGCAGATGTGATGTGGCCTCCCTTTTCCCAAAAACTCTGCTGGCACTCCCACAAATGGCAATATTTCCCAAGTTTTCTATAGAATTTCCTTATTTCCTTCTCTCTTGTCTTAATTACATGCCTTCACACCCACTTCCTTTGCACATTTATGCAAACCAGCTGTGTATATATCAGTTTTAAATGCAGAGAAACTAACTGCACTCTGAGGCCTCATAATATCATTTAACAAGCTGAAGGAAGTATTTTCAGTTTATTTTCAGAATGTTGAGTTAATGCAGTAAACAGATGAACTCTAGAACAAGCCAAAGTAAGTGGAGAGGAACATCCTAAATTTGCATGCTTCTAGTGAGAAATTGCCTGTAAGGGAAAAATGCATCTTGAGTTTACACTTTATGAGGGATTAAGGTCTTCCCTGCTCAGGAGAGACAAAGAAAAAATATGCTGACAAAAAAAATCCAACAGCACAGTTGATACACAGAGCTTGTCCTGGCACAAAGCACCAAGACAAAAACCCCAAACAAAGCCATCACAACTGTCTCCTTTCTGCTTCTATGTCACTGGAGCTCATTTCCAAGACATTTAATACCGACTTAACAGAAAAAAAGACAATTATGCATTTAAATTGTGGGTTAGAAGGATCAGAATATACTCCCCCCAAAAAGCATAACCAGGCAGCCTCCTGATAACACACAAGACTCCTGGTGAAACATTGTGGTTACCTCAGTTACCCATTTAACAGTTTTTATCTCTTTTGTTAATCAATAACTGAAGCACTATTTACATTTTTCAAGCTGGTTGGAACACACAGTCAAGGCTGACTACCCACAGCAAATTACTACCATATTATTAAGCATTTAGCCATTAACTTTGAGAGAAGTGAAAGTCTCACTACCTTGCACTCACCCACAAAAGCTAAACTAAGAGAGGACTGTGGCTGAACTAAGAGGGTGCATTTAACTAAGGGGATTTCTGTTTGGCAATTCTTTTAAGACAAATACCAAAAAGTTTTATTCTGGTGTCAACAAGCACCTGCCTGCTGAGAGCTAATAATTTCATCTCTGTAAACTGAGTATACCTGGGGGAAAATTAAAGTCTTAGAGCACATTGTTGTTATTCCCTTGCAGGACACAAAAGGTTTCTTCATGGGGAAGCATACTAAGACTGGGTATTTCTAAATAGGTGAAATATAATAAGGAAAAGCCTTGGGTTAATTATGCTGAAATTGGCAATCGGAGATTGAGTTAGTTCCCTCTCAGGGGAGGCAAAAATTCATGTTCAGCAATGGAGACATTCCAGTATCTGTGGCACCATCTACTGGTACATGCACTGCTTTGTTCTCTCCAAAAGCATTTCTTTCTCTGGGGAAGGGGGGAATAACTTAATTAAACCCCCACAAACCCCACAGTATTGCTTTCTCTTCCTGCTGTTCTGATTATGAAGTAAGATCGGGCATGAGGATGAGTCAATCACTGTCTGAAGTCTATGTTAAGCATGCTGAATATTTACCACCACACCAAAAAGCACCACTTCTGACCATTGTAATTTAGATCACATACCATGGGGACTGATATCTAGTCACTGTGGATCTCAAGCTCACATGAGCTACGTGTCAGTAAAATATCTAAGAGCCTATCTTTTTTCCTACCATTTTAAATGTAAGTTTATTTTAAAAATACCAAACAAACAAAACCAATCATAAACCAATTTACAGAAAAACTTCCCAAAGTCCTAACTGCAATCTCTCTAAAATGGATGCATCCAAAATTTCATGCCCAGGAAGTGAGTGCAAAGAGGGCATTTTGTACATTTCTTAATTTCTGTGATTCTACAAGACAGCTTCAAGAATGAAGCAATGGAGCCAGAACTTCTGCCTCACAAGCATAATCATAATAGATAAAAGCAGTGCATTCACAGGACCTGAACAGGTACTAAGTGCCACCCACACTGCTCAGTGGGAAGAGAAGGATGATGTGGAATTGGAATGTTACCAGGGAAGAACTTTTGGCTTTTATTTCTATGCCAGGACATTAAACTCCTTGATCTCAAGGACATCACTCAATTTTACCCTCAACTGAAACAGGCCACTGAAACACAAATGAGTCAAGTTCAACTGAACGAAAAGGACCTTGGTACCTAAAAGTCTCAGTATGAAAAGCTGACAGTAAATACACTGGAGGCTTGCAGCTTTTGAGTTAAAATGTGCACAACTATTTAACACTTAAAAAGCAGCTAACTTCTGAATTAAAACCAATAAATAATAACACTAAAAATCTCCACATGAACAACTTACCTCTTGCTGCAGGTAAACTTGCAGCTTCACAGATCACCATAGATGGGAACATCAAAAAATATCATAAGCCACTACAGCCCCTATATACTGCTTAACATTTATCTAGAATTGTTTAGAATTTAAAACCTAAGAAAAAATTTCAGACTTCTCATACTGAAGTAAAAGAAAGTAATTTACAGAATTGCAGTATTCTGGTAAACCTAAATCATTCTGCATACAGAAGATAATTCAGAGAGACAGGAAAGAACCACAAAAGTCCTAAAGTTGTGAGCAATATGGGTTAAATCACAGTCTGCTGTTCTGGATCAAAAAGGCTAATATTTAGCTTTAAATCAATCCTCCAATGCAAATGTGAAAGCCACTTGTATACTGGCATTGAAAAATCTTTTTAAAAGGCCTTCTGTTCTGTTGGGTTGGAGCTTCAAATCACAGCTGAAAATGTAAATGTGATCTATTCATCAGTATTCAACAGAGCAGGGCAAAGATGTATTCTAACACTGATTTACAGTGAGTTGAGAAAGAAACAGCCTTTTTTGTCAAATTAAGATTTCTGTCCTGAAGAATCCTGATTTGTCCCAATCTATCCAACCCTAGTGGTAGCAAGAAAGTTCCCTGGCAACAGTACATAATGACTTTAATTTCCCAGTGTCTGTTTTGCACCTCAAACAAAAAAACTGTTTTATACTTTTTTGATGAAACTGTTATGCCTGCACATTTCTCAAAAGTGACCTCAGAAGAAGAAAGAGAACTTATTCTGTCCTTGAAATACCTCATTATGGCTGGAAATGAAGCAGCTGAACTTAAACAGCATGAACTGATACGCTTGGAAAATAAATGCTTTTGGAAAACATACTGCTTTATCTGCATCCTTAAGGACACCACTCCTCTGAAACTTTCACCAAAAAACCTTCCTCAAAAACATTAGCATAAAAAGCACTTTTCTCCCACAGTATCACAGGGATATTGCAAAAATTCCTGGGTTAGTAAAAACAAGTATGGAACAACAATAATGGAAGGTAAAAGCCTATCATTATGGTTCAGTGAAGTGATATAAAGAAAAAAATCAGTACACAAAAAGCTTTGAAGAAGTGTGTTACAGAATACGTAGAATTTTATACATCAGAAAGGATTATGATGTTGAAGACACACAGCAGAACTGCTTTTTTACCAATCACAGCAATACAGTTTACTTAAATATTGGGATAGGTTGCCCTTTCAAATTGTCTGCAGCTATGGGCAGCTGTCTGCATCTCTCTTCAGCTGGTATTTACATTCCAACTGCTTGTGTTCAGAATAAGCAGCTCAGTCAACATCCTGTTTCTCCAGCTGAGTAGCCCAGAGATGGGGTCACCAATGCAAGCACATAAACACAGCTGAACTTAAGATCTTAAAAGAATCAAGGTGGCTTGAGTATTTATTAGTCAAGTATGTCCCAAAACAGACAGCAGGAAAAGGAATTAAAAAGAATTGTACATCAAATGTTAATATTTCTTTATATTAGGAATCCTTCATATTTATAATCAAAGACCAACAGTGAGATCAGCTGAACCATTCACTTCAGTGTTAATTCCAACTACTGGAGACCAGAACCATCACAAAACCAGCAGCTGCTAGAGGCTATCCCATCACCTATCCTGCTCTGTTGAGGTCTGTGAGAAAAGTTAATATTTTTAAAATTATTATTACTTTTAATACAAATCTCTAGGGCAATGGAAGTACCACTGGGAAGATGACAAATCAACGGCAATGAGGAAACTATGTATGCTCTAAGAATTTCTTAACTCTGTTCATAGTACAGCCTGATCATAGACACATTTTTTAACAGTGCAATATATCAGGAATTTAACTTTTGCTTTCATGCCATCTGTGAAATCACACTGCTGAATTTACAAGCTTTATCATGCTGTTCCTATTTGAAAGTACCTCCTTTTGCTGTGCACATCTACAAGATCCTCCAGATCACAGTCACCTAGCACAATTTAGCATGTTATGCAAAGAGAATAAAGGATTTTCAAAGAGGTTCCAAGAGTTAATAATCAATTTCAGAAATTTACATCACCAGGAAACAATACAGGGCAGTGGTACAAACATCACTGTATGGTCATAGACCAGCCAAAAAGCCACTTCCATTTTACAAGTACAGAAAGTTCTCTATTATAGCAGAGCTGAAGACAAAAGTCCAGCTGTTCCTGCTGATTTACATTGCTGTAGATGTTCTAAGCTGTGAAAAATAAATTCTTTTCCCATTGTGTTTTGATGCATTTCATGATTACCAGCAGGCTGGGTCATTGATTCTAAGTATTTCTTTGCTGCTTCAGCATAAGCCACTCCAAAAGTGCACATCAGGAATAAACAAATTGAATATACACTGGTTTTAAAAAATACATGCACATCATAAATTAAATAATAAATGGGTGGATCCAGCTTGGTCCCCTTCCATTCTTACCTTTGTCTAGGAACTATGAAAAGGGCTCGTACCAGTTTTCTCCTGTTGGCTTTTGTATTCATATTCATGCAAAAATCCATTGCTGCCTATAAAGAGGAAAGTTAATGCAATACTTCACTTTAATGCAGTGAGTTTTCAAGAAAGCAACAGAAAATGGTGTTAAACATGGCTTTTACAGAGCTATCCTACTACATGCAACTGCTTTAAAAATAACCATTAAAAAAATATTCAGTTTTGGCTAGAACTGGCATAGCTAGAAAACATGTCCATTGAGAGGAATACAGACTGATTAAAAATTAATTTAGCTACTGTCAAAAGCTTGAAGTCGTTATTTGCTATCATTATGACTTTTAAGAGTGCAAAAAATTGAAACTATGACCATACCTTGTCTATGAGGTCTCTGTTGACACAATTTGGAAGCTGCTGAAGAAAAGCATCTACAATGAGTTTTAAATGAGATCCAGTGCTGGCTTCTTCATCCTCTTGTTCTAACAGAGGGAAATAAACAAGCAGCAGACATCTTTAAGCTATGAAATATAATAATTTACAAACATATTCCACAAACAGTGCATTTGTAATGTTTAGTTTTTAAGTACTCATTCCTCTATGTTGAACTTTTCAGGCAACTGCCTTTACATCTGCTTACTTTTGAAAGCTGTGTGAAGGAATTGGTAACTTTCACTACATAAACAACTTTAAAATAATTTTCACTTGTATCTAAATAACTTGCTACAAAAACATCTATCCTAACAACAATCCTAAAAGTTTCTAGCTACCAGTTTCATAAACAAATAAATAAATTGCCCTGAATGCACTCTACAAATCCACAAACTAAAACAAGTTAAAAAAAAAAATCAGGAAGAAAAAGAATTCTTAAAATCAATTATTTTTACCTTGCTCATCAAGAAGCTTCTTTGTAAGATCTTCTGCCTCATCTCCACAGTCCAACTCCAGTGCATCATCATTAATATCCAGGTTCTCCAGCTCCAATTCCAGATCCTCATTCCCAGCTGCTTCCTTATTATCTTTGGCATCTTTTGAATCTATTTACAAGTTACACAGAAATACCAAATAAATACTAATAAATTGTTAAATATATGCAGTCATTATTAGAATACAGAAAGATTAATGCTGCTAAACCTACATCTCTTTAGTGTCTTAATGGAAAATCTTCTACACAGATGTAGGAAAAAAAGGAAAAAGCAGAACAGGACGAAGGTGTTGATGAAATAACATGCTATATAAAAAGTCATATAAAGATTATTAGTTTCCTTGAACAAAATATCTGAATCTGATGAAGGTTTAGAATAGTTAATATTTTTCTTGGACCACAACACTGGTCCAACACTGTGCATTTTTCCAAGAGATTATGCTTAATTAAAAAAAAAATAAATTTGAAGGCAGATAACCTAATTAAAATTCTAACACTTCTCAAAGCCGAGTGTGACAACTTCTAAACAATGCACACATGATATAGAAATACAGACTCACAAACAAGTAACTTGTTTAGAATCACAGACAAAACTAGTCTGGAATGGACTTTAGTGATATCTCCAGTTGGAGATAACCTTTTAGTCAAAGTGGATGAACACTATTCACACCAGATTTCTCAGATATTTTTCCAATTGTTTTAAAATAGTAAGACAGAGATTCCAGTCTCCCTGGACAAACTGCTCCAATATCTAAAGATTATTATAGGGAAATGTCAGAATTCTCCAAACATGCATCTTCTATTACACTTTGAGCCAGAGATGGTGACTTTTTACCCACTGTGCCTGAAGTCTGCACATGCCTGGTTGTGAACTGAGAGATGTGTTAGAAGAGATGAACCACCCAGGCCTTCTAGTGAAATTTTATGCTGACAAAGTCACCTACCATTAATAATTTAATAAGAAAATAACAGTGGAAAAAACTCCAAACACTAAAATCTGCAAAAAAGGGAAAACTCTTCTCATTTCTCACAGTGAAGTTGGTATTTACTCACACTGGTTAACAGCCAATTATTTGAAATTTACAATTCTAAATACATTAAAATGCATTTACTTTTTTCCCTTCCTTAATAACCAGATATAATCCCTACCCCACCTAATTTAATCCCTAAAAATTCATCCAAACTGGCGCACTGTCCTGGTTACCACAAATTTCATTAAAGGCTCATTACTTCCATCAAGCTTGTTTATCTGTTGGACAAGATATGTTGAAGAAAACAGTCATCTAAGCCTCCTACCTCTTGATTCATCTTTGCTGGAATCCTTGCTCTGGGAATATTTTTCATTATCTTTAAACAAAATTGCTGGCACAAAAGCCTTCAAGTCAATGAGATTCTCATAGAAGTTTCTAGCATCTTCATCTTCCCAGATACCCCCCTCCAGGTCATATTCTCCAGGCTTTCCTGGTGTGAAAATATCAATACCAGGTCCATGTTCTGCAAAAACAGTGAAACCATAAGAAAGTTATATACAAAAATTCACAATCTGCTATGAAGAGGCACCTTAGAGATTTAGAGTCCTTTTAAGAAAGAGTTGAACTATTTATTGCTATCTCTGTTTTCAGCTAAATATTTCAACGTATACTTGAAAGTGTTTTTAACAATTCAATCTTAGTATTAAACATCAAGAAATGACTTTAAAATCATACATTTTATTTTGATTGAAAATACAGAATTAGAGGAAGTCAAATCAAGGAAAACTAAGCAGCACACTATGTGGTATTAGAAATTTATAACACACTTTAATAATATTAGCATTAAAAATAATCACTTTGAGTATGATGAACTGTATCCCACCGAGTTTTAAGAATGAAGTTTAAAAAATTTAATATTTTAGAGGTATTCAAGAAATACAGCTTTTTAAAGTTCAAGATAATTTAAGGCAAAAGATAGTCATGGTTTCAACAACATCTCAACAAATATCAAAGTTTAGGTTTAGAGGCATTGAAAGCTGCATCTCTGCTCAGGAGGCCAAAAAGCCACACCTAGTGACTTATCTGGCTCAACAATACATTCCTGCCCATAACATCATGACCCAAAAATAGACTTCAAACGTATTTTTCAACAGTATCAGCTTTTAAAACTCTAACAGTTTTTAAAAACTAAAACTGAATAATATGAAAGGAAAGGATCAGGTTAAAAACATTTTTAGTTTTCCATTAACTATTCTATTCCCAGAAACAAACCTAAAGAGATATTATTTACATTTCCATAACTACAGAAAATATACAATAGTTATGGCTACATATTAGGCATAATTAATTAAAAAAAATAATAAATGTATTATTCATTAGCTGCTATCCTTCAGGGGAAAAGGCTAAATGAAATGAAACCAGCAGAAAGAACACATTGGCAGGAGGGTTTGGTTAGTTTCTTCACTACATCCAAGCCAACTCCAGGGTTCTGCTGACCTGCTTTAGAATCTGGCTTACCCTCAGGCGTAGGTTTCTCCTGGGGGAGGTCAGGCATGTTCTCATCCAAAAGATCAGCCAGAGACTGAGAATTTGCCAACAGCTTCTGATACGACATTGCAAATTCCTCATATTGCTTGTGTCGATCTTCACTCAGCTCTCCTTTGGAGTGAAGAATGCGTCTACAAAAACCAAACTTACAGTAAGACCACCTTTTTCCTTAAAATGTTTTTGAGCTATGCTGAACCATTAAGAATTTCTCTGAGCAAAGCTAACTTGCCCTCTTTGAGGGAACTGTAACAATTCTAGTTTAGACCATAATAGCAAACATTTAAGTGACATTCTTTTTCCAAACGACACTGGAGCTCCAACTACAATCCCACTGAGGGTAGTACAGTCACAGAAGCTTGCATGTCCCAAGAGAAAGGCCACAATTAGATTGTAATAGTCCTAAAAAGACTTACATAATAAAATAAAATATTCAACGTTATCAACAAGCTAGATAAAACTTGCTTTGCACCTGTAACAATCCATTTCCATATTGTTTAAATGATTACATGAGCTATTATCACCAGGAGGGTCAAAAAATTTGCAAGCAGCCCACTGATTTTCCAACAAACCAAGTTATTTCAAGGCTATCAGTCCAAATTATGAGCAGTTAAATTTGTTTCTTCAGCTGCTCTTTATTTTCTTTTACAAAACTTTATATATTTCCTTCAATTAATAATTTTTAAAATTGAAATCTTTTGTCAAAAATAACTTGCATTTGAAGGACCCAAATCACTGCTTACAAGTGGTGGAACCACTGACCAGACACCCTGTACTGAGATGAAAGCATCAGAAGTCTGAAAAAAGGTGCAAATGCCACAATTCCCAAAGCAGGTTGTATCATTACATTATCATCTGTAGGATTCCAATACCATTAGGCTTTTATTATGCAATAAGCAAACAGTCACAGTCTTGACAAAAGACACTAGCATTTTGTGGCATAAGAATTCTGAAATAGTTAAGGCAATGTAATTTGAGGGAATATCAGTCTTCTTGTTTCAGGTTAATTGTAAAACAAAAGTCATTGCACACGTTCACAGGGTGAGCAACAAAATCCCTTATCCCTGCTCAGAACCAGAAGTGGACACAAGTGTCTGGCTAGAGAGCAAGAAGCCTTAATGCTGGCAAAACTTAAAAACACACTAATTTAGCATGTATTGCCTGCTCCTGCAAAATAGCAAAGAAAAATCAACAAATTAGATAACCACTGACTTAAATAACCACTGACTATTTGTGAAGTGCAGTAGTTCAGTTTGGATTCAGGACACACATTAAGAGTGAATTCATAGCTTTTCCATGGAGACCACTGTCCATTGCATACATACTTTAAACTAGCAGCTTTATAAACATGAGCATTGAAGCTCTGTGCTATTATTAAAAAACAAAAAAATTGTAACAATAGTACAAGACTTTCCGTTCTCAATTTCACTTCCAAGAAGACAAGTGTTAGCAAATTCAAAGAAGCTAAAGCAAATGAAGTAAACTTTAAAAAGCACGGTTCACCTCTGAATACAATTACAAGTACAGCACACAGTACTTGTCTTATTTTATGTCTCTTCAAACCACAAGGCAAATTCAGCACATCTTAAAAAAATCCTTAATTTAGACAGAAGTTGTTTCTTTCATAGCAAACAATTATTTTTGAAAACTCTCTCCAGAATTTGGGAATCAAGGTGTTTCCTTCCAATGGCACAACCTGGCAAGTTTTGTTGTGCTCTCAGCTGTGTAACCAAATGACCACCAGGTTCTATGTTACGTCTATAGTAAAGTCAAAGCATAACTCAAGGTACTTTTCCCTAATTATCCATTTAACCAGCAATGTTTGAGTCTGCTTTAATTTTACCTAAATGATTCCACAGGTAACACAGCACTAAAGCACTGTTAATTTAGCATAGTAATTTTCAATTAATTCAACCAAATCATACAGCTTAAATTATTTTACTGTCACTCTCCCGACAGATAAATTGATGAGTTATTTATCTGACAAAATATGATAACCAAAACATGTGATGCAGTTGATGCACAAAAAGGAAACAGTTCACTCCCTATTCACTTCATTGATTATGGAATAATACTATGAAGAAAAACTGTAGCAAAATGGATGCAATTTTTAATACACAGAGAACTGCTTTAACCAATAGGATAACTGGGTTTTCAAAAAAAAGTCAAAATCAACCCAATCAAACAAAAATACCCCAAAAACATGCCACCCACAAAACAATTCAAAAGCAAGTAAAGAATCAACTGCACAATCACTTGACCAAAATCCACAGTTTAGGAAAATTTCTATAATACTCATAGACCTCTTACTCGGCAAATTTCTATCTTGCCCTCCTCATGCCTTGCACTTCCACAGTAAGCAAATGCCACAAATCTGTTATAGATGTTGTAAACAAATAAAATCTGACAGGAAAGTTTTTTGATGTCTTACTCAACAAAACTTATTCCTAAACTTCTATTAAGGAGTTAAAATAAACACCTTAAAGGTCAGGGAGAGAAATAACAGAGTTCTCTTAATCCAGTGACAAATGATAGCTCTTCATATTCTTTCCCCAAAGCAAAGCTGTGCACACAAGTTCACAGGGATAATTCAGATGACAAGGTGCTCAAAGAGGTCCCTCATCTGCCCTTGTCTGATCTACTCAGGCTCAGTGATGAGGTCAGACCAGGCTGTTCATGCTCTGTCTAGTCATTTTTATCCAGTTGTACAAGTAAATATTAAAGTATATTTCTCTCTCCCAGACAATTTACATTTTTTCTGCTTCTTGGTTTCTTAACATACTTTATTCCTCTCAGAAACTTTTTTCACCCTATTTCCTATCCATACAGACTTTGTAACACCCACTCATTGAAACACCAGCCAGACTCAATGTACCCAGAACCAATGACAATTGTGAAAGTAGAAAGGTTCGTATTAATTCACTTAGAAGAAATTGCACCTAAGTCAGTAATGCCCTTTGAATTAGTAAGGTGCCTGTAGAAATAACAGTACCTCAAAAGTCAGTTTATGATCCTGTGAAATTCAACACTTGGCTGAGACCAGACAGGACTGCAGCACAAAACTCATCAGCACAATGGATTCTTGCTTTGGAAACCTAAAAATTTAACGCATTCCAAGCATACATTTGGCTCTGGATGGATGTCCAGCCTTCCAGCCAAAATATGTGTCTATACACAGTAGCATGTTCATTTCTATCTGACTAAAATGCTTCCAGAAGAAATTAAGAATGACTGTTTTAAGAATAGCATTTGGGTTTAGGCTGGCTTCAATAATGAGAATTCAGGAGGCTGGCTTCAATAATGAGAATTCAGGATGCTTTAAACCAACAATTATTAAACAATGTGAACATGGCAGAAATAAAATTATTCAGATCTCAAGGTCTGCATATTCATACCCCGCAACATTAGTACTACATATAAATATCTAGGAGGACTTTCATCAGATTGTCTATGCTCTACAACATTTTAATACATTTATTTATTTGCTCACCTTGGAGTGTAACAGATACCTTCTTAATTTAACCTATGTTTTCCTTCATCCTGGTACACTAAAAAAAGTAAACAGGCCAAAGCAATTGTGGCATATGCTTCGTTAGATACATGTGGGTGGAAAAGGGAGAAATCAGATTGTGCCAACTGGAAAAGGACAGTACCAGCTGGGAAAGCAGCACTGCTCTCATGCTGATAAAGGAAACAGCACCAAACAGAGTAAAGAGAATTACAGCTAAAGGTCAACCTCCCTTTCCTTTAAAAGATATTCAAAGAGTCTGTTTTGTCTCTGCTTTTAAGTATTCAGAACAAATTTAAAACTTTTTTTAGAAACACGTCAGAACACACTTATTTTCTACACACTGCTAACAGACTCTGTTCATAAATACTGCAACAAATCTAGGCATTTCATAAAGAAACTAATTTTTATTCATAAGTAAAAAGCAACTTTCAATTGTCACCTGTTTTGTCTTTCAATATTTTGTAGCTCCCTGTGGTCCCTTTTCAGGTGTTTGGTCAAAGATGTAAAGTATTCCTTCAACAAATTCTGGAAGGGCTGTTGTTTCTCTGGGCTAATTATCTCACTAGGAGGAAAGCTCAAGTTAAACTTCTCTGCAACAGTTTTTACTTTCCTTGGTACCAAACCAGCAATGTCATCTCCACAGTGCCGACAAAAGCTGATAACCACAGAAACATGAGTGTGGGATTCTCGATCAGCGTTAATAATATTTTTAAGCTGCTCATAGATTAAAGACAAACCTTCCTTGTCAGTGAAAATCCCAACTATTGTCAATTCTGCAATGAAACGCAAATCAGTTCTTAACTTGGTAATGTTGGGAGTCTTCTCTTCTTTCCTTGCTTCAAAATGTTTCTTCCAAGCCTGAAGTAATGAAGGAGCAAAATCAGCGTATCGCTGGTGAAAGAGGGAACACAAGTGCACAGCGCAGTTCACGTCTGATATTTTCAGTTTGGCCTCCACAATAGAAGCTACTGCTTCTGCAATGTATTTGCTTAAATTCAGGCTATTAAAGTCATGGGACAAGGAGTCCCTTTGTTGCTCTGTAATGGTTTTTAGCTTCTTAACAAAAGCCGTGTTCTTCTTCAGACTGGAGTCCAGTCTGCTGAAGAAGTTTTCCTCCGGACGACTCTCCGGTGCGTTCTGGTTTTTGCTGCGGAGCTCTTTTCTTGCCTGATGGCGTTCCCAAGCCTCCTGATGGAGCTGATGTGCTTCCTCTTTCTCCCTGTGCAACATAAAAATTAGTCATTTTTGTTATGGAGCCTTAATCTCAGAAAAAAAGGTCACAGTTGGAAATCCTTCAGGAGTTCTAACACAATTTCACCCTACACTTTCTAAAATATCCACCAAGCTAATCCTAGAAAGCTAAAGCAACTGCTTCAGAAACTCTATTTAAAAAGTTTTGTGCTGCAAAGAGCAAGTACTACTTGTTACAAAACAAAATTTCTCAAATATTTGTTGGGATTAATATGCTGAACATATTATTCCAAACAGACTTCAAAAATATAAACACGAAACTCCATTTGCTACAGATGGAGACAAAGTTCTGACAAAGGAAGAGGAAACAGTCTTTCAACAGGTTACTGTATTACACATCAAGAAAAATCTTTTCTTGCCAGACTACTGAAATTACACAGAAAATTTGGAATAGGTGAAATATAACTGTCCCAGATAGAATTTGGCTATGACATTGCCTCAATCTTAAAAGTGAAATATTTCAGACCTCAGAATGGCCAGAATCTCAGCTTTACTGGTCTAAAGATTCACCTTCAGCACTGTACTACTGTTGGGTAACATACTAAGAAATGTGGTAATATCACACATTAAACTGCCACTTTACATTCTGAGTTTGCCATCCAGGTATCTATCAGTCTGTGACTGATTAAAAGAACTGACGGTAATTTCTTACATCAGATTTGCTCCTGTTATGTACAGTCTGTAGACCTATTAAGAGTCTATATTCCCAATTTTGGACAATAGCACTTCATCTTAAATGCATTTGTGCCTCTTTATTGTTCTGGTTTGGGCTGGGACAGAGTTTATTTTCTCCAGAGTATCCTGTATGGGGCTGTGTTTTGGATTTGTGCTGGAATCAGTGTTGATGACACAGGGGTGATTTCACTGCTGCTGGGCAGGGCTTACACACAGTCAACACCTTTTCTGCTCCTCACCCCATTAAGGAAGAGTCAGGGGCTGCACAAGGAGTTGGGAGGGAACACAGCCAGGACAGCTGACCCCAACTGACCCAAGGGATATCCCAGTCCCTATCACATCATGGTCAACACGTAAATCTGAGAGGAGAAAAAAGGGGAGGGATGATAGGAGTGATGGTGTTTGTCTTCCCAAGTCACTGCTACACTTGACGGAGCCCTGCTGTCCTGGGGATTGCTGGGGAAGGAATTCCTTGTTTTGGTTTGCTTGCCTGCTTTTCCCATTGAACTGTCTTTATGTCCAATCATGAGATTTCTCACTTTTATTCTTCTGATTCTTTTCCCCATCCTGTCGAGGGGAGGGAGTGGCTGTGTGGGGCTGATGCCAGCTGGGGTTAAATCACAACATTTACTCAAGCATAACTGTGGTCTCCATGGTCATCATATGCTGAACACTATCAAACTGCCATAATAGAGACCAAAGTAACAGAGATTACAAGTGAAAACTCAAAACCTCTTAGAAGTCATTAAACACAATCAGCCACATAAAATTGCTAACACTACATGCAGCTTCTTAAAAGTAACTCCAGTACTTTATCTTTTGTAACTCTGACTACATTTCTGATAGCAGAACTCCAGCATTTGGCACAATTAAACATTTAAAAGATAACTTACTTCAGTTGAGCAGCTTCTTCTTCTTGTTTCTTTTTCTCTTCCTCCTCTTGTTTCTTTTTCTCCTCTTCTTCAAGTTTCTTTTTTTCTTCTTCTTCTTTCTTCTTTTGCTCCTCTTCTGCCTTTACTTTATCCTCTTCTTTTTTCTTCCGCTCCTTGTCTTCCTTCTTTCTTTTATCTTCTTCCATTTTTTTCTTTTTATCTTCAGGAACCTTTAAAGTCTCTCTCTTCATGCCAACCTTCACATCATCTTTTGGCTTCTCCCTGGCGCTCACTGGTCGCCTTTCACCAAATTCTTTTTCTTTGTTATTTAACTGAGATTCCTTTTCTTCCATATTTGCTGACTTTTTGCGCTCAGCTGGCATTGTGTTACCCAGGCAAACCTGCAGAACCACAGGAAAACAATTACTTTTAAATTGCTGTTGATATTTTAGTCATTTTTCACAGCCCACCCGTATTCACTTAACTCACAAACGTGTGACTCATCAGAATAAAGGTTTATATTTTCTTGAACTAAAGAATAGACCTGACAGGTAAAAACAAATCATTTTGTAAGCATGTTGTTCTGCAAAGCTGTCTTCAGCATGAACTGTGAAAAAAAAGCATCTTGAAGTTTCTACAACCCAACGCATATAAGATCTTCAACATAAACAAGTCCATCTGAAAGAAAAGTAATTCAAGACTGATGAAAACAAAGCTGCCTCAACTTAAAAATATGCACATGCTTGATACATCTGCACCTCACTGACCTTTCCACACACCTTCTAATAATCTCCCTTCCATTACTTAGGATCACAGGATAATGCAGGTTAGATGGGACCTCAAGTAATTCAACCTCCTGCTCAAAACAGGCTCAGTAATGAGTACAGACAAGACTGTTCCAGTCTTGAAAAGTGTCAAGGAAAGAAACAGCACAACCTCTCTGGCCAACCCACTCCAATGCTTGATTATCCTCACTGTGAAAAGGCATCAACTTGCTTCCTTCTTTCCTCACCCCTTCCCAGATTCCCACAGAATCTCCAGCACTCAGCACAAGTAGCAGCTGAAGAGAGAGCAATGCTGACTAAGTTGTACACACAAACCTCCCTGTCAGCAGAGCAAATGGAAATAATACCAGAAAGGCTGCAATTATCAAGACTTACCAAAGGCTACAATTTCTCTCTCTTTCTACTCAACCAACATTTTTGTAGGAGCTTTAGCCACTTTGGAGTTTCCAGCCCTCTAAGCTTTGGTTTCATTTGGCTAAGGATAGAAAAGGTAACACTACTGAACACAAAAGGGTAAAATCACAGGACAATTTTGATTAGGAGAAACTGAGATGAACACCTAATTCAGCCCCCTGCTCCAAGCAGATTCAAGCAGATCAGAGGATTGGCTTTTAGTATCTCCAAGAACAGAGAAGCAGTGGTCTCTTCTGGGCACATTGAGAAAAAGCTTTCCCAAACTTGGAAATTGCCATGCCCCCATACTGTGGGGTTTTTTTCATCCTATCCCTGCACAGCTTTGAGGAGAAGCCAGTTTCATCTTCACTGTGCTCTCCCTTTAGATTGCTTTAAGACAGGAATAAGATTTCCCCCTCTCTTCTTACAGATCAAGAACCCAGTTCTCTCTGTTTCTCTTCAGATATGTCCTCCAGCCTCCCTGTGTTCTTGGTGATCTTCCAATAGACCTATTTCATTGTGTCAATGGCTTTCTTGGGAAATAGAACCCACACCTTGATGTCGCAAGTACTGAGCAGAGGGGGAAGACTCACCTTCTTTGGCCTTAGAATTAAGTCCTGGTACTACAGCCTAGAATGCAAGGGCATTCTGCTGATTCATGTCAGGGTCAGGTGAGCCAGGCAGGACCACAAGAGGCAATTAGAACCACCTAGGCTTTTACTTCAGGTTAATTATTTTCTTAAAACCAAAAATAATTTTTACGTATTTACAAGCTTCAAGTTAAATGCATGTATAGATGGGACTGATAGGACACCATTGCAAGTGATGCCTTCTGAAGAGCCATCACTTTGTTTTTATTAGTAACACCAGTTTGATTCCCAATGGCCACCCCTACTTTTGCCTTTCTAACATTTTACTCTACATGATGAAAACATGCTAGATTCACCAATTCCCTGCATCTACTCAGAGTGCATAATGAGACACTTGCATTCTGACCTAATGCAGAGTGTTTCTGGTATTAATTTTAACTATTTTGAAATATTTTTAAAAATAAGACTTCACAATAAAGAAGATATGTTTCTTAAAAAGCATTGCACATTCCCTCTGCCATCTCCCAAACAATAAAATACTGTCTATCCACCCAAATGAAACTCTGTATTACAATATTTAAGGTGCTTATCTGGGGCTTCTGAAGAAAAAATGGTCTGTGAAAATTTACAGTATCAGTATTCACATCTAGGCAGTGACAACTTACCAATGGGGAACCTATTCATGACTTGGCCTCTGGCAGCAACTGGCAACAGCACCAATGGAGAAATGTCTCTGACACTGATTTATGGAAATCAAATCAGCATTGCTTAAACAAGCAGTAGCATATTTGGCTCCCTAATGCATGTCTACAACTATAAAACTTCAGATCTCAAGAACTACTTGAACTACAAAAACTAACTGAAGAGGGAAGAGGTTGCCTATGTTTAAGGAAATGCTGGAACAGCACATCACAATTCCAACACCCCGAACAAAATATCCAGCTACACAGTAACTTTTAACAACATGGTAATTTACTACAGTCATTATGGCACTTGAGCTCTCACTAAATTTAGGAACTCAGAATTCCGTTTTAAAGGTGTATCGGATGTTTGCTTATATAAAAGCAAACCAGAGAAGTTGGGAAAAAAAGAAAAGGGGCATAATTGGGCACATTATGGTTTTGACCACAAGACAGTATTACCTACTTTTTCCCAGTGAACACTGGAGTCTAAAAAACCCCCAAAAATCTCGTTTTACTGTAGGTCTCTGTTCTGTATCCCAGAACAGGTATGCTGCAATACTTCTCAGTACCTGCTACGTGTACAGCTCCTTATCTCCCGAACCGTTCCGATGGCTCTGCCAGCTCGTTTGTGCCGACACCAAGCGCCCGAGGGCAGGAGGAGGCGGTGCTGCCGCTGCCTCCAAGCTACAGCTCCAATGGGCTGAGCTCCCTCCCAGCCGGCACACAGCCCCCGTGACAGGCAGAGCAGAACTGTCCCATAGGCAACTTTCCCAAAAGTTGTGGGAAGCGGGGAAAAACGGAAACAGACAGCTGGCTCACCTGGGCCTCATTTCCCTAGGAAACAAGGCTGAAGATGGCATGGAAACATTAAGAGAAACTTTACTCTATTTAATATCTCTCATTTACATGAATGTACTGATGAAAAGGCATAATAGTGACATGAACTCCATAAGCCAACAGACAGGACAAACCAGCACTCACACTGGAAAATTAGGAAGGACAGAGAAAACAGACAAGACAAACATCTCCATGCCTTTGGACTCTTGGCAGCCCAATTCTGTAGTGACACTTACATGCTCTAACACTCCTCAGTTTCAGCAGCTACAGATAATATGTTTTTAGAGGGAACTAGTTCTAATTTTTCAATATTTGAAGTACATTGACTCATTTATAGTTAAGTCAATTTTTATTGTACTTAGGTTTCTACTTTTTTTAAACAATAATCTTGGAATTTGAAAGAATGGGAGTGGGTTCGTGATACTCTGAGCTCAGAGACTTAAGAAATAGTCTTGAAATATAGAAGTAACATTTAAGAAAAACCATCTATGTTTTTCTGGGGGAAAGCAGAGAGTAACATAAGGTATTCAGCATCATGAATCTACACATAATTCAGAATAAAAGAATAAACATCAACACCTTGGCCCTCAAAGCAATCCTCTTAAGTCAATAAAAACAGTCTACTCTCAAAGCCTGAAGTAACATGATCCAGAATCCCCATGCTTCCAAACACAAGTATGAGGGAAGGAAATACAGTTCCATTAAACTAAATACAATGAGATTTTTCACTAGAAGTTAAATGTATTACATAAACAGTCCTTTCTGCAGCTACTCTATTACAAAAGAGATATGGGAGATAATAAATGTAGGCAAGATGTGCTACCTCTGACTGAAAAATCTCAAAGAGCAACAAACTACTCCATCACTAGTTATCACACCACTAGCAGGTTGTAAGTTTCAAGAACTGAAATGCAACTAAGGTTCTCTTAATGCAAGGGAATATGCATAAGAAAAATACTAGTGAGAAGAAAATAAATCTACAGGTTTTGGAAGATGAGACACAGCAAACAGGAAAAAAAAAAAAAACGTAATGCAGAGAGAGAGGAGTCCCACACACAGTGAGAGGGAAGGTTCACAGAATCACAGAATATCCTGACTTGGAAAGGGCTCAAAAGGATCATCAAAGTCCAACTACTGGCCCTGCACAGGATACCCCATGAGTCACACCCTCTGCTGAGAGCAGTGTCCAAACACTTCTTGAACTCTGTCAGGCTCGGTGCTGTGACCACTGCCCTGGGGAGCCTGTTCCAGTGCCCAGCCACCCTCTGGGTGAAAAACCTTTTCCTGATATCCCACCTAAACCTCCCCTGTCACATCTTCAGGCCACTGACACATCTTCTGGCCGGCTTGCCGAACAGTCGGGCACTTTTACTTTCGCTTCTATACCTCTCGGGGAGAACGTTTTACTGCAGGACTTTCATGAACGCGCTTTCCACCGTGAAACAGAGGCCTATAGACAAGGCACTAAGTATAAAAAGACTCCTTCGCTACCACCCCAGTCCCCGCTCGCAGCTCTTCCGTAGCCCGGGCCCTTTCCCGGATGGGACCAGCAGCTCGGGAACAGCAGCTTCCGCTCCTCTCCCGGCCTCCCTCTCCCCGTGCTCTCAGCACCGCCACCCGAGCCTTCCCTACTCCCAGCCCCACGGTCCCTCCGCCTGCGGAACCCCCCACCCCGTGCCCCCGCCAGGCCCCTGTGCCCTCCGCCCGCCGTCCCCGAGACCCTTTCCTCACACACACCCCGACACCGCCCTCCCGTCCCGTCGGTGCCCGCGGTACCTGCGCCCGGTGCCGACATGGGCCCGCCCGGCGCCGCCGCCGCCGCCTCCTCCTCCGCCCCTCCGAGGCCCCCGAGCGCTTCTGCCCTCACGGCGACCGGGCCGCCGCCGCGCTGCCTGACCCACGGCGCCGCCCTGAGCGGGCCCGCCGCGCCCGCCCCGCCACGCCCGGGCGCGAAGGGAGGAGCGGCGCCGCTTCACGGCGGCAGAGCCGCGGCTGCGGGCGGCGCGGGCGGCGCTTCCCGACGGGCGGGGGTTAGGCAGCGCGGAGGGCAGCCCCGCGCGGGGTCCTGGCGGCGGACGGGTTACCGGGAGTGCGGAGGCGGAAGGGGAAGAGGAACGGGAACGGGAATGGAAGAGGGAAAGGGTTCGGCCCGCGTCCCTCACAGCGGCGGGGAAGCGGGAAATAGCCTCTGAATGTCACTGCCTTGGTGGCCCCAGCGCATGACTCGGCTTGTGGCCTCGCGTGACGTCACTGCAGTGACGTGTCCGTGCCCGCCGGGCGTCACGGAAGCCGTCATGTCGCGGGTGGGGCCCTCAGGCGTCGCCGTGATAAAACATTGGGGTGACAGTGTCTGAACACCAAATAGTGCCTGAGGGGTGGTTTAATGGGCGGTTTAATGGGCGTCCATTACTGTGCTGAGTTCTGTACAAGGGAGACAAGGAACTGCTGCAGAAAGTCCAGCGGAGGCCACGGAGATGAGAAGGGCTCTGAGAGATGAGGAGGGCTCTGGAGCATCTCTCTTGTGAGGAGAGACTGCGGGAGCTGGGCCTGCTCAGTCTGGAGAAGAGAAGAATGAGAGAGCATTCCATGAATGCAAGTAAATATCTCCAGGGCAGGTGCCAAGAGGATGGTGCCAGGCTCATCTCAGTGGTGCTGAGCGACAAAGCAATGACCATAAAATAAAACATACTAGATTTCACCTCAAATGAGGAAGAACTTCTTTATATTGTAGGTGGCAAAGCACTGGGACAGGCTGCTCTTGGAGTCTCCCTCTCTGGAGACATTGATGACCCATTGATCTCCAGCGGTCCCTTCCAAACCCATTCTGTGATTCTGTCATTGGGTGCATTTTTTAGTCTAAATTTGGTCTCTCTGCCCTCCTGTCCAGTCACTGTTCCCACCTGGACATCCAGGGATGAATTTAGTGGCACAGATCTCCCAGATTTGTTGGAAACGCTCTCTGCCTGCACGTCTGGGCATGGCATCACCTCTTGGGCAACTCTAAAAGCTGCCTAAGCTGGAAAAAGCTGGCACAGCCCACAGCTGCAGAGTGAGAATCTGCTGTCTATTTTACATTTTGAATCCAGGTTCTGACAGAAGTTTTTTCTTTCAGTTGGGAAAGCCTTTACACCCCTCTGGGCTTAGAACAAGCCTTCAGCAATATTGGACTGACAGCAGGCACAGGCCTGGGTGTACATAATGAGGTTATTCAGCTGTTAAAGTTGCTTTTTATTCAGAGACAGGAGTCGGCCCCAACAGAAGACACTGTTTACTGATGCAGAGTTTTAGGTGTGTTCTGCCAACTGGTACAGGACTAGACAGGTTTTTTTGGTTTTTTTTTTCCAGGGAAGAGCTCTCCTCCCTGCTGTTTAATTTCATTGCTCATTTTGCAGATATGCCTAAAAATCTGTTTCTGGACAAGTTTGAAAGGATGGAGTTGTGCTTGTTATTGGTGCAGATCATTCCCTGCTCACAAAGATCTCATTTGTTTGCCAAAATATCTTAAACTACCAAGTTGATTTAACTGATTCACTGGAGTAGAGAAGATCCATGGCAGAACATAGTAAAAAGAGGGAGAGAAAATCCATGTTAGTGTTGGCACTTTATTTTCCAAAGGCACCAATCCTTTGGCCTGTCAATGAGTGACTTTGGATTACTGTTTTTAGGTGGAATTAGGTCATACTTGGGTTAATATCAGTGGCACTGGCATTACATCAAGTGATGTTGGCTTATTTTCTTTTGAAGCGCTATGTTGCTGCCCTTTCCACCATGAATAAAAAGCATGATCACTACAGTTTTGAAAGGAAAGCAAAAGCTCCTTCTGTGTTTATACCACACTCCCACATCTACAATTATGTTGGAGCTCTCTCTTGTAAAGGTCATGCAAGCAAATCTTGTTTTATCTTTGGAACCTCAGAAAACTTTTCCTCCTGAAGTACCTGTTTCATTTGTGCACATACTAATCAAGCTTTTGTATAGATTTGCCAAAACCAAAACCAGGTAGATGTTGTTTCCTGAATCTCAGACTTTTTTTTTTTTTTTTTTTTTTTTTTTTTTTTCCTGAAGATTTCTTCCCAAATTTTTTTTATGTTTCCTCTATTACTGGCACCAAACTTGCACACAGTATTCAAATTGTGCCAAATACTGGCCTAATGTGGAATCTGTAGGTGTCTTCTATATTTCCTTGTAGGCAAATCCAGCAAATTATCTTCTTTTCTGAGTGAGTGGATATTCACATAATTTTTTTAGACCCATCTGCTTTTTTCTCATGATTTTTGGAGATTACTTATAGCCACTGTTTCCTGGAAAGCAGCTACATTTTAGTGCACCTACTTTCAATGTGTGCAAGCTTTTACCTCATCCTGATAAAATGAGTTGTGTTTGCTTATCTCCATCTTGACTCAGATTCAAGGTAACCTCTCTTCACCACTTACCTCCAGCTGACAAACTCAAGGTGTGGGCAGCTTTTTTGGGTTGATCTAACTACTAAAGTGACAAGGGGGATTATTCCTTTAGAAATATTCCCAGTGCTGCTCATTTTCTGTTCTGCTAGGTAGTCAGACACTTACAATTTAATATGTACAGCCTTGGTTTGGAGCATTTCTAGTGTTTTTAGTGAGAGCATCATGTAGTTCTGAATCAACCTTGCTCAGGAGCCTTCTCTAGGACAGGCTTTGTGCCAGAAGGGTCGGGCTGGGAGAGACACTTTGCCTATGCCCTCAGCAATGGTGTTTGCTGGCACAGGTGCCACCTTCTCACATTTAGACAGGAACCAAAGTCAACAAAACCTTTCCTTGACCTAGATATAGCCACAGCAATGCTTTTGCCACATGTAATTGTGTCCTATTCAAGGTGATTATGCTGGCAAATCTGCAAAATACTTTAAATCTTTATTAACTGGATTTTGATTAATGTAAAAATCCTAACAAATTGATGAGATATATATTTCATAAACACCTGCTTAGACTTTATTAAACCTTTATTGAGTGAACTTATATATACAAATATTCAATTAGTTCTCTGAGATTCATATTGTGTAACTGAAACATCTCATTGGAGAAACTTGAACATTTTTAATGCTCAAACCTTTTCCTATCAGTGCTAATTGGGAAATATTCAACTAACCTATTTGATTCAAAGCAAAACCACTTTGATATCTGCTGTTTGACTGGTATTTGCTTAAGAACTGTGGACAAGTATTTCATCATCCTGTGATCTGCCTGCAACATTTGTCTTTTTCACTGAGCACAGAATGGAAATATTTAACTATATCAACATTATCTGCCTTTCCACTGTCAGCTTCAAATATCACATAATCTTGCAGGATTACATTCAAGGTTCCTTCATTCTAATTTAAAAAAATATGAATATTCACAGCCACATTTCTACTGCACTTTATTGTATGGGCCACATGTCCACTGTTTTTCTGTCCCTTTCTCCTTCTATCCTTTTGCACTCCTTGCAGCATTAAAGGTCATTTGTTTTTAATTTTTCTCCCAAATTGGGTTTTATATATATGCATAAACCAAACCATACGGGCCTCAAGGAACACAAGTGGCCCCTCTGCAAGAACTGTGAATATCATAAAATCCCAGACCAACTGGAGTGTTGGAACTGATTCAGTTCCGAAATCCAGTTCCACCTGTTCCAAAGTAAAATACCACCGTTTGATTTGGACAAAAAATACTCTTTGATTTCCTCATTGTGAAGGCAACAGCAGCACAACCAAGCCTAGAGGAAGGGAACTTGCCAGTACTCCACAAATTTTATAGAATCACAGTAAAGTTGAGATTGGAACGGACATTTGAAGATCATCAGGTGCAACCCCCTGCCATGGGCAGGGACACCTCCCACTGTTCCAGGTTGATCAGAGCTCCATCCAGCCTGTCCTTGGATACATCCACAGGTGGGGCATCCACAAGTTCCCTGTGCAACCTGTTCTAGTACCTTACCGTGCTCACAGCAAAGAACATCCTCCTATACCTAATCTAAACCTACACCCTCTTGGTTTGAAGCCATTCCTCCTTGTCCTGTCACTACATGCTCTTGTAAAAAATCCATCTCTATCTTTTCTTGCAGACTCCCTTCAGGTACTAGAAAGCTGCAATTAAGTGACCCAGAAGCCTTCTCCTCTGCAGGCTGAACAATCCCAGTTCTCTCAGCCTTTCCTCATAGGAATGGCATTCCATCTCTCTAATCATCTTGGTGGTCTCTGGAATCGCTCGAACAGGTCCATGCCCCTTCTACGCTGAGGATCCCAGAGCTGGATGCAGCACTGCAGGTGGGGTCTCACAGGAGTAGAGTAGGAAGGGACCTCTGGAGATCATTCAGTCCAACCCCCCTGCCAAGGAGCAGGTGGCACAGGAACACATCCAGGTGGGTTGTGAATGTCTCCAGAGAGCGAGACTCCACAACATCCCTGAGCAGCCTGTCCCAGTGCTCTGCCACTCTCAACTCTCGAGAGTTCTTCCTCGTGTTAAGGTGGAACTTCTTAGGTTTTATTTTATGGCCATTGCTCCTGTCGCTGGGCACTACTGAAAAGAGCCTGGCACCAACTTCTTGACACCCACCTTTGAGATATTTATATGCATTGAGATCTCTCAGTCTTCTCCAGACTGAGCAGCCCCAGCTCCCGCAGTCTCTCCTCACTGGAGAGATGCTCCAGAGCCCTCCTCGTCTCTGTGGCTCCGCTGGACCCTCTGCAGCAGTTCCTTGTCTCTCCTGTACTGAGGAGCCCAGAACTGGACACAGCACTCCGGCTCGCCTGGCTGCGGGCCAGAACGCGGTATCCTCGTTCCGCTGGCGCTGCAGGAGCCGCTGAGGGCCCCGCCGCGGGCGCCGCCCCGGGGCTCGGGGCGGGCCCGGGGCGGTGGCGGCGGGGGCAGCGCGGCCATGGCCATGGCGGCCGCGGCGGGGGCTCGGGCCGTGCGCTGCGCGCTCTGCCGGGGCGGCCCGAGGCGCTGGTACCGCACCGAGCGTGGCGTCTACGGCTACAACCCGCGGAAGGCGGCGGGCGGGCGGGCGGAGGAGCAGCGCGGCGCCGGCAGAGCAGGTCGACACCCCCGGGGCCGCGGCGGGCAGGGGGAGCGCGGCGGGGGCTGCCCTGGGCCGGGGCTGGCCCGGAGCGGGCCCGGGGACGGAGCGGGCGCTCTGAGGTGTTGCGTGTATCGTTCCCGGCGGGACAGAGCGCGGAGCAGACCCGCTCCGAGAGCTCTTGGCTGTGTTTTGTGCAAGCCTGGGGTGCCTAGCCCCGCTGCACGGCTGTGAGAGCACCGGCTGCTGAAGTTTCCTCAGCGATGGGCTCTCTGAGAGTTCTGCTGCTCGTATCTCTGCCACGCGCTTCTCATTTTCCTTTTATATCCTGGTGCTTGGACCACCCGAACTGAGGGTGGTGACACACTGATAGGTTGTCCGAGGAGGTTGTGGATGCCCCAACCCTGACGGTGTTCAGAGCTAGATGGGATAACACTTAGAGCAGCCTGGTTTAGTTGGAGGTGTCCCTGGAGGATTGGCAGAGGGATTGGGACGGGATGGTCTATAAGGTCCCTTCCAACCCCTTAACATTCTAGGATTCCACTATTAAATGTAACTCTCTCCTGTGGCAATCCTGTATTGCTTTTAGCTGCATTTTACAGTGCAAAAATGTTGTTTCAAGCAGAAAACTCTTCTATGTAGGACTGTGGTCATTGCATTAATTTTACACTGGTAGGAATTAAACCCTTTGCCCAGAATTGGGAGTGAAACCAGTTTGTAGCTCCTGGATACCGATGCCCGTCACAAAGTAGCCTCCTTGTTAATGATCAACTTATTTTTATGTAACATTTTAAAAATTACCTTTAACGGTCTCCTTGCTGAGAGCATTAGTGGGCAGTGTTAGCCTCATGTCTGGGTTATGTCCCTCTGTTGTAGAACCCAGTAGAGAAAAGGGCCTGTTTTGAATGGGCTGTGTGATTGTAATGGATGGAGCAGAGTGTCGGTAATAGAAATACAAGTGTCAGAGGAGTATCCTTGTGATATGGTCTGAGAATTGCATTGTTTTGGAAACAAAAGCCTTCAGACCTATCTACTGTCAGTACTGTGCTTTTACCAGGATGAAAAGCCCCTCCACCTTAGGAATATTTTATAAGCTGGTTTATGACATTGATTTGTAGCAGGTTGTGCTTGCAGTATGTTTTACTGTTTGCAGTTTATCAGCCTGGTCTGTGGCTGTGCTAGGTGACAGTAATGTGTGTGTGATCTCTTAGCTGGTAATTTCTGCCAATAACAATAATTTTTACCACATTTGGCTCAGCACATCCTCTTGGCTCCTGCAGACAGACTTTGTTTTTTTTGAAGTCATGGGACCTGAATTATTGTTAAGACCCAATCCTCCTGTAATTCCAGTAAGGAACAAGGAAGCGTAAGTGACAGGATTAAGTTGGCTTAGAAAATAAGACTATGCACTGGTAATGTGCTGATCTTGACTTGGACGTACATGTTTGTAGTGGTTTTGGTTTGCCACTGTTGTAAAGAGTTTTGGAGCAAAGTGAAGTAGCTTTGCGTTTACAGGAGCCTAACCTATGAGGGAAGCTGTGGGGGAAATCTAGAATGTACTTGCTTGAAAATTAGATGGGGGAGCAGATGTAGTAGTTTGCTGATGGGAGCTGCTGTGGGGCAATAAGGTAGAAACAACTGCTTGGAAAAGCTCTCTTTCCAGTCAGAACCTTGATGGTTGCCAGCAGACACAAACATTCCTGTGTTGATGCTGTAAGCGGATTTAATCTGAGCATGTGTGTGATACTGTTCTGCTTTCTTTTTGGTTTTAGTTGACCATGGTCTTGCTCGTTTAATAACTGCCTATGCTGAACATGGCCACAAAGCAGCCAAAATAAACCCACTGTTTGCTGGCCAAGCCGTTATGAACATGGTACCTGAAATCCAAGAGCTGGCTGAAGTTCTTCAGGGTCCTCTCGTTACTACCGGTGAGTCTACAGCCTTATCACAGCAAATTCTGTTCATGGGTGATTTATTGAGGGGCTGTGGCCTCTGTGGAAGAGTCAGATATTGAGTGGTGGCTCAATCAGTGATGATTGGAGAGAAAATTGTCAGCTTCAGCATGTCTGTAAGTCATAATGCAGTGACAGGCTGCCTTCTAGCATCTTCAGAAATCATGAAAATCTGTACTTTTTCTTACAACTACTGAAGTTAAACATTAATTTCATGTTACTGTTGCATTCTATGATTTACCATAATACTTAACATTGTAGTTAAGATTTGAAAGCACAGGGGCAGAAGTCAAAAACTCTCTTTCCTTGGCTCTCTTAGAGCCTTGCTGCAGCCTTAAACAAAGGAAGGGGATCTCTCTCATTGCTTTATTTTCTCCAAAATAGGCCTTAGTGCTTCCCCTTCTTCCCCCAAAGTGACTAATAACATTTATTTTCCACCAGGACTTATAAAGATGGGAAAAGAGGAGGCTTCTGTAGAGGATGTGATGGCTTATCTTGACCATATATACTGCGGGCATATTTCCATAGAAACAAGCCAGCTTCCAACTTTGGAGGAGAGAGAATGGTTTGCTAAAAGGTTTGAAGAGCTAAAGCAAGAAGCATTTACACCTGAAGAGAAAAAGCACTTGTGCAAACTGATGCTGGAGTCCCAGGTACTTTGTTCCCTGTTACAGAATTGGAGTAGTCATGGAATCTGTCATGGATCCTTTACTATGCTGGACATGATTCATGCAGAAAAAGAAAATCACTGTCCTGAAAGGCTTTGACAGTGTGCAGGAGGAAAAAATACCAGGTTTTCCCTGAAGCAGTGCAATGCAGGAATCTCATTGGAGTTTGTTGCTAAATTTACTTACCAGTCATTTCTGAAATAATGATGCTACAAACCCATGAATAATCAGTCTTCAAAAGTGAGATACTCTTAGATTAATGATCTGACAGCTCATATTAAATATTACTGATAGGAGCACAAGGTTGAGCACAGCTCTGTGAAATCTCATGCTCTGGTTTAGTTGTTCTATGTTTTCCTCTCACCCTCATGCTGATCTGTTTTACTGTCCTTAAAGTGTGCTGTCCCTCAGCGTTTTGGAAGAACAAATCAGGGTTGGACTGAGGTGTTATCATATAGCACTGGCAGATATGGTGCTTTTCAGCAAGGAACCTTTTCTATAAGGAAGTGAAACATTTATGCATTTTTCAAATGTATAAAGAAAAGTTATTCCAATACTTCTTGTGAAAAGTTTTAATTTTTTTCCCCTTTTCTTCCCATGTTATCCAGAAGGATTGAAAGGTAGAAGAGCAGAATCTGTGAAGGTTGGAAAGATAGAAGAGCAGGATCTGTGAAAGTGTCCCTGTTTCCAGTTTACCAAGTGGAAGGAGTGTTAAATGTAATATTTACCAGTGACTAAACTAAAGTATATGGCCCACTTTGTATTTTTGTCACTTCTTTGGCAGTTAGAGGAACTTGATGGTGATACAGGAGGTTGATATTGGGACCCTGATGTGCTCTACTTTAATTTCAGTATGATCAGAACTATACTAAGAGTAAAGAATTTAACTCTGACAGAACAAAACTGCTTTTATATGTGATTAGTTTTGTATGCATTATTCATTAGAACTGAATATTGCTCAGCTAGCAGTTGGCTCAGATCTTTGGGTGTGGCTTAGTCTTCCCTTCTCGGTTACAGACTTCATTTATTTCTGTCTTCAGTTGCAAAAACTGAAGAAATTTCCAGTGCTTCCAAAACTTGGTCACTTACTAGGGCTTTCTAGGAGGAGGTGAATGAAGTGAGAAGAAAATGAAGTAAATACAGATTCATTTATTTTTCTTCTCTCAAGCACATCTAATAAGGACTGTGTCTAATGTAAATCACAATGAACCACTGCTTTTCTAGCACTTTGTATCTCAAGATCATTATAGTTTACACTGTAAAATAACACCATTCCTAAATTTCCACCTAAAACGGGTAAACTACCAAGGGATTTCTAAATTAGTCAGGTGTTACAGTTCTTGAAGCACTTTCCATGTGAAACAGAGAAAGTTTGGTCCTCAATGCAACATTTTTTTGCTTAGAGCTTGTATTTTATAGTTGTCATAGCTTCTGTTCTCAGACTGTGTGGGTGGAGAGTGAGCTGAGACTTTCCAGGGTTATGTTTAGATTTGTATGCCTCAAGGGTATAAACATAAATTGTATTTCAATTTTATAAACAGAAGGCTGCTGCTTAAAATAGCGTAATACTGAAGTTGTCCTGTTTTTAATAGGAGTTTGATCACTTCTTGGCCACCAAGTTTGCCACAGTGAAGCGATATGGTGGTGAAGGAGCAGAGAGCATGATGGGCTTCTTCCATGAGCTGTTCAAGATGTGTGCATACAGCGGGGTCACGGATATCGTCATTGGAATGCCTCATCGGGGAAGGCTTAATCTGCTCGCGGGCTTGCTTCAGCTTCCTCCTGAGGTAAGAGATTTATCATCTCGTGGGCAGTTGCCTGGTTTATTTCCAGTAAAATAAACCCCCAAAAATTTGCCATGTTGTAAATGCTGGAGCAATAAAATGTTACCTGTGTGAGAGTGTTCTCCCTTCTTATCAGCACTTCGGTGAACTGTCTGCAGGAGACTGTTAAAAGAGCTCTAATGAAGGGTTTTATGTGCTGTTACTTAGAAGCATCCTTGCAATTTCAAGAGTAGGAGAGTGTTTTTCTTTCAACATGTCAGTGAATCAGAAAAGGGTTTTAACCAAATCTGTTTCCATGCAGCTCATGTTCCGCAAGATGCGTGGTTTGAGTGAGTTTCCAGAGAATTCAGCAGCCATTGGGGATGTTCTCTCCCACCTGACATCTTCTGTTGATCTGGACTTTGGCTCCCACAGACCTGTGCATGTCACCTTGCTCCCCAACCCATCCCACTTAGAAGCCATCAACCCAGTGGCTGTGGGCAAGACACGAGCCAGGCAACAGACTCTGCTTGATGGTGATTACTCCCAGAGAGTTCTGCACAGCCTGGGGACAAAGTTATTTGCCTGCAGGTATTTTATTCACATATTGTTATTTATATTTGTAAGACTTGCTGGTAGAATGTGAACAGGAGTGTACATAGAAATATCAAACAATACTGAGTTTATGTATGATGTCAAGAACTGGAATCTTCTTTTTGGGGAAAGAGGAGGGCAAGGAAGATTTCCAGGTGCTGTTTGTGATGATGCTGGCATTTAAATAATTGCACTTCTAAGATTTCTGATACCACTGATTCTGATACCTCCCTTTATTTGAATAATATTGACAGCCATGTGTGCCTTTCCTCAGTTTTGCATTTTAACTACCACTGGAAGCCTTCTTTCAAATTAATGGGTTTGGATAAGAGCTGTCAACAAGGCTGCAAAATGTTCAGGAGGATTTAGAATTTTTTCATGGTACTGTTGAAGACTCTTCTGGAATTAGTTTTTACTCCTTGGACTGACTTCTATAGATAGCTGTAGAAGCAATCCTAAATAGTTCCTTGATAAATTTTCTTCTCTTGCATTGACTTCAACTTGGAAAAACAAGTGAGTTGAACTCTTCGTATTTTAAAGCCAGGAGTAAAAACAAATTGGGCAGAAATGTTCTTCAAAGTGTTAACAAACATGGAGGAAGTTACATGAAGAAGTGAAAATGTATTTCAGTTAAAAAAGTGTTTTGCTTTCATCTGGAAGGGTGCGGATATTGTGAAAAAGCAGATGTGAGAATACAAAATATTCTGGGCAAGTTGGGGTTCTTAGTTTTTTATTTTGACAGAAGTCTTTAGAGCTTGCAAGTGCAGCCAACTTTTGCTGCCCAATGTGTCTCCATCTTTCAGTGCAGTTATTTCTTAATTTGAGAAGATACTATTGTTTCTTTCTCATAATAGTAGATGTCCACCATGTAGTAATGGAAGTTCTATGACTCTTTAAGCAAAGATTCTTCAGGATAAATGACTCTCCCTATCCAAGGAAAAATTCACTTCTTAGGATTTGTGTGCATAAGTGCTAGGGAGGATTGCATAGCAGAGGAAAGAAACATTTGATTCTGTGCTAAACACCTCGAATTTAGTAAACTGATTCAAAGAATTCCTAAAAGGAAGAAAATGTATGATATAACCTGACCATCATTACTGGTGATTGTGTCTTTAAGAGGTACACAAGTGAGATTGAAAACAGGCAAATCTTTAGTTGTAATTAAACTGAAGTTGTTAACTGCTCTCCTTCAGCTAATTGAGAAGAAAGAGATGAAATCAGGCACCTTGTGTTTCAGAATCTTGGTTTGGGAGTTTGTCTTTGAACTTTCTGTTTTTACAGTGCTTTCTCTTGAGAAATGTAAGTGCACACGTTCTGAACTCTGAATTGAGGTTTATACTGGCATTTTTTTCTCTTCTTGCACTAGCCTCAGTGCCAGAGCTTGAGGGGAGAATAAGTAAAGATGAATTAAGGCACCATTGTCAGTGGTGGGCTTCATTGTCCAGGGTCTGAAGGTCTTCTTTTCTGGAGCTTCATTGGGCTCAGAATTTATAAGGATTATAAACTCTTCTTGGTTAACTACCATGGACATCTCTGCAGTATTTAATTGTCCATCTCTGCTGGAGAGGGGTTTATTTTTCACCTTCTCATATACCTTAACTCCACTTCCTGAGCATCATGCAATTATTGATGTTTATGGATTGAAATGATATCTGAGAGTAAGATCTCCCAGAAATAAATTCCACCCTCGGGATCACTGTTTGGTGAATTAAACTTGTTGATAACCTTGCTTTTAGCTTTTTGCTAATGCAGCCTAGAGAAAAATGTACCCTAGCAAAAACTGTCTCCATCTTTTTGGTAGAATGAGTAAAATCCTACCTGAACCACAGGAATTGAATCCTCTGGGGTTTGAGATATATATGAACAGTTTTGTGTATTTGGATAGTCACACTGTCTTTAGGCTTTAATGCTTTGGGATGTGCTAAAGGCCATAAAGTTTTCTCAGATGTTTTAGGGTCTTCACTCAAATGCTATCAACAAGATATGTATGTAGCCTTCTTAGGCAGCAGAAGAAACCAGGAGGGAAAAGTGAAAACCCAACACTTCAGGAACAAGTTTAGCATGGTAAGGGATAGAGTGGGAATGTTGGCTTGTCTCTCTTGCAATAGTTACCTTTGTTTTGCTGTGATACCTCTTAAAAATCTGTGTTAGAATGGTCTAAAACCCAGTGCTGCTGTTTCACTGGTTGAATGCACCTCTGTTACTTGGGTGTACTTTCAGAAGTCTCTTAAGGTTTGAAACCACTGTGTCATAGCTACAAAGTAGAATTGTCATCTGGTTTCAATAAGGAAGTACATCAATCTGCATAGTGACTTTGGTCTGCAAATGATTGAGTCTGCATTCTGAGAAAGCTCTGGTCATATTCATTGGAGAACTGTCTCTGATTTCAAAACATTGAAATGTTAGATGGTATTCAGTCCAGTACCTCTAGCCTTTTTTGGAAACCTGAGTTGCATATCATAGTATTCTCCCTTCCCCTTCCAAACTACTTTTTTTTTTATTTGCAACATTTATTTACTATTGCTATTTTGAAATGTGACTAAGAAGGTAACTTAGGTTTTATCTCCTTCTGAAAGTTTTTCTTTGGTTTTGAGTGCTTCCATTTGGTTAATTTTCCACTTGTTTTTCTGTTCTTGTCTGTTTGGTATGGTGGAAATGGGCATAAGTCCCAGTTCAGCAACATTCAACTTCAGCAAAGGTGTAGTGAATGCTGTGGTGAGTTGCTCCCTTTGTTTAGGGGTCAGTGGCTTTCCTCTGACTGCTGCAGCTTTGCCATAGCCAGGAAACTTGCAATCACCTAGACACTGGTGGGTCAATTTTAAGAATTATAGGTCAGTTCCAGGGAGGGATTACATCACACATTCATGTACATATGTTGGCTGCTATGACCTTGTGTTAGTGATAAGGCTACATAAACTCTCAAGTTATGGAAGCAGTTTTCTGAGAGGGATTAAAAAGTGAGTCCAGTTGGAACTGTATCTGTTCCAGGTACCCAATTTAGAAGGTCTTACTTAATGAGTTTTGGTTTTGATTTTGCTGTTCCTCCAGTGTTTTTTAATGAGACTTTTCCATCTTCTCCCCTGATATAGGTTCATGGTGATGCTGCTTTCTCTGGGCAAGGGATTGTTCCAGAAACACTGACCCTCTCTAATCTACCACATTTCAGAGTTGGTGGGAGCATCCATTTGATTGTTAATAACCAGCTGGGCTATACCACTCCTCCAGAGCGAGGAAGGTCATCTCTGTACTGCAGTGACATTGGTAGGTAGAGTTGAATCACAAGGAAGATTGCCTGTTATGTCAGAAAGGATTTTTAACTCCAATGTAAGCTGTGCAATGGACTTTTTATAGCAACTGCCTGTCAGCTCTAGGGAGAGATTATTATAACTTCAGTTTCATGGTAGAGTAGGAATTAAAATAATTATTATTATTCCCTCCTACTAGCAACAATTCACATGCTAAAAATATGCCCTCCCCTATCTGTTTTATGGCAAAGACTAAATATCAAGGGAAAATCTTGTCACATTTTTACAGGATGTGATAAAATAATTGCAAGATTTCTGTGAAGTCTTTATAACTCAGTTTCTGTCATATTATTGACAGCTTTTAAAAAGGTAGTGCAATGGAGTATATAACAGATTTGTTTTAAATACATCTTGTTAAATTTCATAAAAATCATCACAGTGTGTTTTCTGAGCAAGATTTTTAGATTTTTTGATTTTTTGCTGTTTTGTTTGTTGTCATGTGACCCTTTGTCATCTGTTGAGCTTTCAGTTTAAAGATTAAGATCAAGACCTTTCTATGCATGAAATGGAAGCTTTGTTTGGACTGATCTTTCTTAGTGATAAACAGATATATTATCAGTAAGATCAGAGACATAGTAGTTAGTTCTTGTATATTCTTGTATATGTCTCCTGTAAGTAAAAATAGACTCTTGTATGCTTTTGACCTAACATCAAGTGTTTGTCTTATGGTTTCATCAAACCAAACAAGTAGATTCATTAAATCTGATAAGGTAGATGGCATGTGGTTTTTATTCTTTTCCCTGGGCTGGTTTTGTGTCATGCATAGTTTTTGTCTGGATTTGTTTTTTTGCCTCCATCCTTAGTTTTCCGTTCTTTTTACCTGTCGGTGAGAAGGGGTTGAGCTTTAATATTATGTTATGTAGCTGAGCTTTAGTATTTTGCTAGGGAGGGAAACTTGACATGAGCCAGGAATAGCTGAAGTATCTTAGTTTCCCAGAATTTGGACAGATAAAGTACAAAAGGAGCACTGTTGCTTGCAGCCAAATTGTCATGCAGGAGAGAGTGTTAAGATACTGAAATTTTACAGTGTTCTCCTTAATGAAGAGATTTTTCTGCCTGGAGGAGCAGTGGACAGAATGATACTCTCTACTAATAAAGGAGAAAGTTGCTTTTGGCCTGTATGAATTCATAGTAGTGATAGCTTAGGACAAGAAGAAAATAAAACTCAATTTCTGTTTGAAAGAGAAGCAATCAAGTAGTTGTCTCCCAGTTCATGTACACTACTGGATTAATATGCTGCAGGAACTGTGTATAAAAATCCTCTGGGAGCAAAGTGCTTGTAAAGAAGTTGTGCTCAAACTGACAAATACAACTGGTTAGGCTAATTGCATGTTCTCTCAGGCAATACTCCTCTCCTTACCCCAGCTCTCATGACAAAGAACATCTTTTTTTGATTCATTTTTATTATACTTACTTCACACGGGCTGTCTGTAGTTTCAGCAGAGCAGATGTGTGTCTTCTTTCTTTGGAAGGGGCTGGGTGTGATTGCTGTTGTGTTTGAATCCCTGGGCAGGTAAAATCGTGGGCTGTGCAGTTATCCATGTGAACGGGGATGATCCTGAGGAAGTTGTCCGTGCCACACGACTGGCTGTGGAGTACCAGCGCCAGTTCCGCAGGGACGTCATTGTGGACTTGCTGTGCTACAGGCAGTGGGGCCACAATGAGCTCGATGAGCCCTTCTTCACCAACCCCAGCATGTACAAAATCATCAGGTGAGGGTGGCACCATCTCAAGTCTTGCTGCTGCAACAGAAGTCTCTGTGTGAGATCCTCTGACATATCCATAGGTGTTTATGTAAGGTGCAGCTACTCTGTCAGCAGCCCTTGACTACAGTATGAGTCTGATAATAAGATGTTAATGAACAATTATTACTGTTGGCTGTTGAAAATGTGGCTTGGTGTTTTTTAGAGAACAATCTTGGACACAGCTCTTGGATTTCAAATTCGTGACCACTGGTAATCAGAGGGCAAAGTCGCCTTCTGTGTGCCAAGGGGAAGCCTGCATGATGTGGGAGAATGGGCAGGAAGCCAGCATGATGTTTCTCTTGTCTTTGCCTGGTCCTGCTGCTTCCAGTGGGGACTCATCTTTATAATCATTTAAATGTATTCAGATTCTATCCTTATACCTGAAGAAAAACACACAAAAATTCACTTGCCAGTGAATTCTAGTATTTTAGTGAAGCGCTTATGGAATGGTTGCTTTGATTCTCTCCAATGCAGAAATCCTACTGTGAATTTCTCTGAAGAAAATATGCATGGTAGCACAGAGGGGATTTTGACTTGTTTTTACCTGTAACTTCCAACTGTAGCACTTTCACTTTTTAAATTAAGGGCTATAAGACACATCTCTGAGAACTGTTATCTTTCTGAAAATGCCAGGAAAGTGAACTTTCATGCAAATAATTATAATGCACCAAGACACCATTTATATGAGCTTTCCATGGTACCTGACTGTAGTAAGGTGGTATTTCCTTGTTCTCCTGTGACACTGTTTTTAGGTTTAATATTTGTGTGGTTTGATTCCCTCCCCGGCAGATCCCGTAAGAGTATCCCGGACACATACGCAGAACACCTCACGGCTGCTGGGCTCATGACTGAGGCTGAAGTGTCTGAGATAAAGACCACATACTATTCCAAGCTCAATGATCACCTTGCCAACATGACTTTGTACAATCCACCTCCTACCAACCTGCAGGCTCACTGGAAAGGCTTCGTGGAGCCTTCTGCCAGCATCACCACCTGGGACACGGGGATGCCTGTGCCTCTCCTGCAGTTCATTGGAGTCAAGTCTGTGGAGGTGCCCGAAGAGCTCCAGATGCACAGCCATCTCCTGAAGACCTATGCACAGGTGAGTAGAGCATCATGATACTTGTGATCTCGTGGCTCAAAGGTACAGCATGTTACAGGAAAAAGTCTAAACACAGCAGGGTTGCCAGTAAGAGAATAGCATGATATTCTCTAGGAAAAACAGCTCACTCTGTTTCAAGGCTGATATTATGCCATTTTTCCTCCAGTTTTTAAGAAAAACTTCTTCCCCCAGGTCTGACCATGTACTTTAGTTTGTTATTTCAACAATATTTTATTGCAATGAAGTAAAAAGCTTATAGAAAATATGGTTCATTATTCTAACAAATAGATAGAAAGTATTGCAATAACTTACTAACATTTATATAGTTGGTAATTAGAATGAGTACTTTGTGAAGGAATGACTCAAGAACCTGACAATAGTGTACACAGTTTCTAAAGGCTGTAGTGAATGTTTTATTACATACATATAAACACTAGACAACGTGTGGCCAAGTTTGACAGTCAGGATTTGATAGTTCCTAACTTCGTGTTTGGTTTGGATCAGTTTAGGGTTTGTGAATGCTTCCCTTTGATGGATGATGAATGTGTGCAGGTGTCTGCTTGGCAGCCAGAGAGAGGCTGTGAGTTGAGTATTTCAAAAGACTGATGTTTTTGTCTTCCTAGCCCAAGGCAAAAACTCCACAGCTCAGTTTGATCATTTGTCTGCAGTTCTGCAGGCCAGAACAGGGAAGATTTCTGGAGACTGAAATACTTGCTCTTGGTAGCTTTCATCACTGCTAACCAGACAGACCAGCAGTCTACACTCTGTGCTGTGCTAAGATTTTAGATATTTTCAGACTAGGATTAATTCATCAGTCCACAGTTTGTTGACTGGGAGGTGAACACATGGATCACCAATGGTTCTGTGCTCCTCAGGCAACCTTCTTCAGGATGTGCTGAAATAAGACTGTATTCTAATGCAGCCTAAGTTGGCTGCAGG
Organism: Muscicapa striata striata; assembly: GCA_030060385.1. Taxonomy (NCBI): domain Eukaryota; kingdom Metazoa; phylum Chordata; class Aves; order Passeriformes; family Muscicapidae; genus Muscicapa; species Muscicapa striata. The sequence continues at coordinate 5,672,391 of JAREIS010000025.1, read as the reverse complement.
AATATAGCATTTCTCTCTGTAGTGTGTTGGCTTTTTCCTAGCCTTTAATATTAGTCTGTGCCACCAAAAGAGCTACAGATGGGAAAAGACAAAATAGTAATTTTTTCTTTTTCTTTGTTTGCTTAGTCAAGAGTTCAAAAAATGGAGGAAGGAAAAAAGCTGGACTGGGCAACAGCTGAAACTTTAGCATTTGGTTCTCTGCTGAGCCAAGGTAAGAGGCAACTCGACAGCAGACAGTAAAATATTTTTGCTTTTATGTCAATAAATGATAACATTAGATTTCTTAGGTGTTTCAAAGTAAAAAGATTGTTATGATTTATAAATTTGACAATTTGCATGGTCTAAGAGGAGGTAAATATGAATCCTATGTGTCACTAATATTTATAGACTGAGTCTTAAATATCTCAAGAGAACTGTAGCTCCCTCTCACTCCCCAAAGACATTTGTGCATAGAGCTGAGCACATGAGCAGTCCAGCTGACAGCAGTGGAGCTCCCAAATACTTTGTGTGCTTCATGCTACTATTTCTTCTCCCTCCTCTCTAGGCTGAATTCAAATGTCCATTTACATATGATACAGAATGCACTTTTTTTTTTTTTTTTTGGCAGTATGCTTCAGTAAATTGAACCATTTTACCCAAAATAATGTCAGAGCATCTGTGTGCTTGAGAGTTGGAGCTGTTGCTGGTTAAGAATTGCATCTCAGATTTGATGTTGCTGATGAGGGCAAATCCAAAAAGAGATATAACAAGCAATAGAATTATTTCCTGCATGTTTTCTTTTTACATGACTTGCTGATCTGGTGTTATGTTTATTGCTTGGCAAGGGTTTAATATCAGACTAAGTGGACAAGATGTTGGCAGAGGAACCTTTAGCCAACGACACGCGATGTTGGTTTGCCAAGAGACAGATGATACCTACATTCCTCTGAATCACATGTCCCCAGACCAGAAGGGTTTCCTAGAGGTAGGTTCCATCGCCCACAAGACCATCTTCTTCAAATTGTGCTGAAACAATGCATTTTTTGAAGCTGCTGAGATATATGTAGGCATAGTGCATGAGGGACATAAAAACTCTCAGGGCATCCCTATTCTTGGTCGATAGAAATTACAGCTTTAACAAGGGGGTTTTCTTTTCTTGAAGATCAAATATTATTCTTTTCCCCTCAGTGCCTTCATTAAAAGCAAAAAATCAGTGCCTATCAATTGCCTTTAGGAGTGTGTGTCCCCAGCACTGATTGCCTGGTTCCAACGCTTCTTAACCCCTGGTTGTCTTCTTCCTTATCAACCAACCAACAATTTCCTTTTGTTAGGTGAGTAACAGTCCCTTGTCTGAAGAAGCTGTGCTTGGTTTTGAGTATGGAATGAGTATTGAGAGCCCTAAGTTACTGCCAATTTGGGAAGCTCAATTTGGAGACTTCTTTAATGGAGCCCAGATAATATTTGACACTTTCATCTCTGGAGGTGAGTGTACAAGGAACTAATATATTTAAGAATTAATCATTTGTGTTATGCATGTGTTTAGAAAATCCTTCCTCTTTCAAGTAAAAGGGCAACATGTTGTGCAAAGAATTCTGTTTTCTCAAGGAGTCCTATGAGCTTGCCTGTGAGGTCCTCACTTTTGTGCAGCTTTTCTCTGAAGACAGTACATCTAAAATGAAAAACTCCTTGGCAGAGTACAGTCATTACAAAAGGACAATTCATTAATGGCCTTTCTTCCCCCATATATTTTATATACATGTGTTTATATATATAAACACATGTATATAAAACTGTATATATACAGTTTGTATACTGTGTTTATATATGGTTGATAGCTTTATAGGCTGTACCTTTCCTTCATGAAGCATCTGAAAAATTCCTGAAGCAATAGAGAAGGAAAATAGTGATTATTTAAAATAAACAAAAAAAAAAAAAAAAACCACAACACCACCTTACTAAGTTTGACTCTAATGTGTTTTCTGAATGCTCAGGTATAAAACCTCTGTAGTCATAGATGGAAATTCAGAGGCCCTCTTACCCCCCCCACATGTATTTGAACCTGGGATGAATTACCTTCAGGATTTGACTGTAACCTCTTGTATAGTGCAGGAGGTTTGGCAGAGCTCAGGGGAATGAGCACTGCTGTGTTAGCCAGGGTTGGCTCACAGGATGCTGCTGGGATCATACCTGCAGAGATGAAGTTTTAAAATCTCACTATGTCGTGCTCCATATGGAGACTTAAATCTTCTTAAGGTGTCCAGAGCTACCTGATGATTTCAGAAACTTCAGATCACCTTACATGTGTTATTTCACTGTAATGAACCTCAGGGCAAAATGCCAGCAGCGTGATTCAGGCTTGTTTTTAAAGATGTGGAAATTGGTTACTCTTTTTCCTGAGTAGTTTGGGCAAAGTAGTGTGTTCTGTGGCTTTATGACCTGTGGAAATCATCCTTTCCTTCGTCCTCATTTTGTTTCTAGGTGAGGCTAAATGGCTTCTGCAGAGTGGGATAGTAATTCTTCTTCCCCATGGCTATGATGGTGCAGGCCCTGAGCACTCGTCCTGCCGGATGGAACGGTTCTTACAGGTACCCAGCACAGCTCTCAGGGTCACACATCCCAGCACAGCACTGGCAGTCTGTGCTCTGGGAGCTGTGCTGCAATGTGCTCATGGAGGCAGCTCAGACACAGTCTTACCAGTTAAATGCTAAACCCATTTCTTCTCTGAAGTTGTTCCTCCTCTCTTGAATTTGGATATTTACTAATCTGTTCCTATACAGGTCAGTGTGCCTTGTGTGCCTGGATTCTTTCTTGCATATTGGTCTCACTACTTGCTTTTGACAAGATATTGCTGTGTTCCCCCATACAGATGTGTGACAGCTCAGAAGAGGGAGTTGATGGTGACCAGGTCAACATGTCAGTTGTGCATCCCACCACCCCAGCACAGTATTTCCATTTACTCCGGCGACAAATGGTCCGAAACTTCAGGAAACCTCTCATTGTTGCTTCTCCCAAAGTGTTACTCAGGCTTCCAGTAAGCTGAGAAATGTCCTTCCTCTTTTTTCTTTTTTTTTTTTTTTTTTCTCCTCTTTTGTTTTCTCTTCCCCTTTTTCTTTTCCCTCTGTGTTCTCTGATTGCTGTTTTGGGGTCAGATCAGTGGAATTTTGCCTGTATAGGACCAAACAGGTTGAGGATTAAAGCTGGGTGGAGGTGAGTTAGAAGTAGGGTTAATTCCTGGCTTGATGGTGTTCTTGGGAAGCTTATTATCTCACTTTTCACTGGGAATAGGAATATGAGGGAGAGGGAAGCCTGTGTGTTTTGTACTTACCAAAACCCTGTCTCAGTATTCTTTCTGACTCTGGCCTGAGAGAAAAGCAGCAAGATTTAGTAACTTCCAACTCTTCCCCCATATAGGCTGCTGTATCAAGTTTTGAAGAAATGGCCCCAGGGACAACATTCAAGCCTGTCATTGGTGACTCCTCAGTAGATCCTAAAAGGTAGCTCTGCTTTCTTAGAGGAGAAGCTCAAAAGAGATGTCCTGTCCCTTTTTCCTACCCAACAGCTCAAATTTGAGGTGATGGGAAAGAGGTGACTTTGGGGGGAAATGTTTTATGAAAGGCGACTATGGTTAGTTTTACTTCCTCTCCTTTTCCTCTGGTAATTGTTGGTAGTTACCACATTTGTTTGCAAAACAGTGCAATGTTTAGGCTGTCACCCCTTGGCCTCACAGGGAGTTGGTGACAGTAGTTACCAACGTTATGGGTCCTATTCTGTACCATGTCCATTAGCTGGCAGTCACTGGAGCAGCTGTGACACAAATCATAATATCATAGATTTGTTTAGGTTGGAAAAGACCCTTAAGATTCATCAAGTCCAATCTTAGCGTACCACTAAACCTTGTCCCAAATGTCACATCTAGACATTTAAATACCTCCAGGATGGTGATTCACCACTGCCCTAGGAGGTCTGTATGAATGCTTGACTTTTTCAGTGAAAATATTTTTCCTAACATCCAATCTAAGCCTACTCTAATGCAACTTGAAGCTGTTGCCTCATATCCTATTGTGTATTGCCTGAGGGAAGAGATGAACTCCCACCTGGCTACAACCTGTCAGGGAGTTGTAGAGAGTGAAAAGGCACCTCCTGAGCCTCCATTTCCCCCAGGCTGAGCCCCTCAGCTCCCTCAGCTGCTTCCCACAGGACTTGTGCTCCAGACCCTTCACCAGTTCCGTTCCCTTCTCTGGACAGGCTCCAGCACCTCAGTGTCTTTCTTGTCATGAGTGGCCCAGAACTGAATCCAGAATTTTTGTTCTGGGGCTGGAATGCCTGAGCTGATGAGGTGAGGCAATAATAAAGTTTGTGTACATCTCTCTCCCTTCAGATATTACAGTGAATACTGTTCACAACAGTTCAGCCTTAATTTTTTTTCCCCTCATCTGCTCTTTGCCCTAGTGTACCCAAGTCTGAGCCTCCTTCCTTTTTGCTTCCTGACCCTCAATCTGAAGGCTGGGTGTACCTTGGCATCTTGGTTTTTTTAAGTGGGATGGTGAGGCACAAAGGGTGTAGTTTATCTTGTTGCTTTTTTTGTAGGATTAGGCAGTCAAGACCTCTGCGATTGCTGGAGGGTGTAATGTCTCTCCAGCAGGCAGTCCTGCTTTGGCACAGCAGAAACTGTCCTCTGGAAGGATTGCTCTCCCTCTGGTTTATTTTCTACAGAGAGTTCAGAGATGACTAGCTTTGACTGGGTGTTCAATTTTTAATAGTCAAAGCTAAGAGAGATCAATCCCATTGTAAGGTAACTTTCCCAGAATTACTGAAGAAACAGGACCTCTGGCATACTGTGTCCAAAGATTAGTTTGCCAACTGTTGGAGGGAGTGGGAGGGAAGGGAAGGCAAAGAAGAAGAAAGATGGTCTAGGGAAGCAATTTAGGTTTATGAAGTTTTCTTTGAAGTTTGACTGTTTTTTTTGGTTGGAAGTGTGAAGCTGTTCTGCCTCAAGTTTCTGTAAAACACTAAACTTGGAAACATTCTTTTTCTTTTTTTTTAGTGTCACCCAAGTGGTGCTGTGTTCTGGAAAGCATTACTATGCTCTGGTGAAGCAAAGAGAAACTCTGAGAGAGAAGCAGCACAGCACAGCTATTCTGAGACTTGAAGAGCTCTGTCCTTTCCCCCTGGAAGCTTTACAGCAAGAGTTGAGCAAATACAGCCATGCAAAAGGTCAGCTAGGCTTCCACCTTTGTATTTCTAGTCTCTTTGAAGTACTGAGCTAAATCTGTTGCCTACCTTTTAAGATGAAGAGCTGTAGTGGCTTTTTCCTCTTTGTTCTCCCCCTCATACATCCAAGTGTTTCTAGAGTGGGATGTTTCAGAAATGTTTATCACTAGTGTTAGAAGAACTCTTTTTTCTGCTATTGATAGCTTCTAAGAAGCAGCACTGAAAATCAGAGCAAACTATTTGAGATATTTTTTGTATTGGTCTTTGCAGTCCAGTCCTTTTAGTAGCTTTTGAAAACAGCAGTAGAAAAGCAGGATATACACACAGTATACCCTAATGGTGGACATGCTTTGGCTTTGAATTCAGTTCTGACCTGCGAGGGAATTGAGTCTGGCATGCCTTCATTTCAAAGGTAGTGCCAAGACAAAAAACCTAGAGGTTCTACAAAAACAAACTGGTTTTCATTCTCTGCTGAAAAGATAAATATGTATAAATATGTATGTTTGTTATGTACCCTTATCCTTCCTTTAGTCTTCATCTGGAGTCAGGAAGAACCACAGAACATGGGTCCATGGTCCTTTGTGTCTCCACGGTTTGAAAAGCAGCTGGGGCTTAAGGTAAGATGTCCCTGGGGTGTTTTAGTCTTTAAAATTAAGCCCACCTTGAATGCAAAATTCTGTGGTGCTTACAACAAAACATCTAATCCTGATGCTTATGCCAAATGTGTGTTCTAATTTCAGCTACTTCTGCTCTTTATAGCACCATTGGTGAAGAGCAGGACTGGAGTTGTATTTTACATGGTGTTCAGTCAAAGTAGACAGGATAATGAAAGGTCCCAGGGGGAGTAGGAGGAGAATGCAAAGGTGCCATTTGCTCTGGCAGATCATGCACTACAATGTCCTTGGAGCCATGGTCTTTGGGAGATGGGGGATAACTTCCTGCATTACTTCCAGCTGGAACTGCCCAGTTATCTCACAGCAGATATCACTGTGGCATCAGGACTTCAAGATGTGATTCTGTCCTCCATTAATCATTTCCCCACAACTCAAATTTCAGCTCCGTCTTGTGAGCAGACCTCCTCTACCAGCCCCTGCAGTTGGCATTGGAACCCTCCACAATAAGCAGCAGGAAGATGTTCTGACCAACACATTTATCTAAGTTTTCAATGGATGGACTGCTCCTGATGTCAGTCATCTTTAGTGCCTCCTCCTGTGAAGAACAAAAGCCAGATCCTTAAGACTCTTAGTTCTCCAAAATAAGAGGAAAAAAAAAAAAAGTGGAATAAGTTTGGTAATTATGAAGCAATTTTTTCATATTGGGGAATATCTAACAATGAGAAGTGCCTGTTACTCCTGATACTTCTTGTTCTCTTATACAATTTTCTACAAAATGCCTTTATAAAGTTAAAAATCCAGTCCAGGGGACAGATTGGTGAGGTCACTGTGGAATACCTTATATCTTGCTGCTTATTTGCACTTGACAGTTTCCTGGGATGGTGCATGTGTGGAAACAGGTTCTGTTTCTTCTGCTTCCACAGAAGTGTTAGTACTGCTTGATCAAATAAATGCTTCCCCATGGCTGGGAATGAGCCATTTCTATAGCAGAATGTTGTGGGTTATCTCTTTTTTTCTTTCTTTGAGGGCCAGGAATGCAATCTGTTGTGGCTGTTGGTGCTCTTCTCAGCACATGAGTTGTTAAGGCAGGATTCCCATTGGGGGGACCATGCAGGATGGCTCCTGAAGGCTTCAGGCACCACTGTTTTTCTCACCCAGAGGGTGAGAAATCCCAAGAGATGGTTTCAGCCCTGCTGTCATCTGGAGTGAGGAAAGAAATCTGTCTCTATTGGGAAACAAAGGATAAAGGACCAAAACATTGAGGTTAAGTGGGAGAATAATGAAGCCAAATGGAAGACAGGCATCCCAGGCTGACCCCAGTGTTGACTGCCCCAGAGCAGAATTCCCACCACCACAGGATTTCTCCCAGCATTTTTCCTTTCCTGGTTTCAGAGTGAAGTTGGCACGTCCTTGCTCTTTTCAGTTACCTGTGAAAGCAATGCTTAAGTAATTCAAACTCACTGTGAGCCAGAGACATTTCTGAAAAGAAACGAGTGGGGTTTAACCAGATCCAGCACTTGCAGATGGAAAGTCATGGTAGGTGAGAAAAAACAGATCACAGGCAGGGTGTGCATTCACTTGGGGAGACAGCTCCCAAAATCATCTCTGAAGCCTGCTTTAGTATTTCATCCTAGTTAATTCACATATTCATTCATTCATTAACTCCATATGACCCAAAGGTTACCTCTGTAACCTCTGTTCTGTGATGTTTCACATCACTGCTTTAGTGCATCCATCACAGCAACATGAAATCATGTTTCTCCCACTTTGCTCTAGCAAAGTGCACAATGTCCAGCACATCCTGAACAGTTTTATCTAATCAAGGCATATTCTGCTTTACTTTCTGCTGATAGCTAGAAAAAGGAGGCTAGAGTAAAAAAAAAGGAGTAACGTTGCTTTGGCTGCAGCTGTACAGTGCAGTCACCAGCCTTGACTGCACACTGATGATTACATAAACCCACAGTTTTCCCACTATGACAGTGCACACAAGGGAAGAACAGACCCCGTGTTTTGAGTTTCACATGGCCCAAACCTGACCTTGTTATGCACCATTCCCCCACAGGCTGTGCAGGTCTGGTTACCCAACCAAATAAAGGATGCTCAAGTGTTCTGACCCTGTTTGATCCTCCGGGTGGGAGACAAATCTATTTCTGTAGTGCTGCTCAGCTCAATGCCCCCAGCCCCATCAGTGTGCTATGGAGCTCCCCAGGGATCCTGGGGTAGGAAGGGAGAGCTTGAGCACAGCTTTCCTCACTCAGCTGACACAGAGTGCCTGCAGAATGCTGCTCTGGCGTGATGGAAAACAGCTCCCAGGAACAAGGCAAAGCCCTTGCTGACTGAGGGGCCAACACTGTTTCTCCCAGCAATTCTGGATGCACACAAGGCTGTTTTCCATCTGGACTGCTTTTGCTTTGGGGAAGAGAGAAGCAGAAATTAGAATAGAATGGTAGAATATCATGAGTTGGAAGGATCATCGAGTCCAGCTCCTGGCCTGGGGTAACAGGGCAGGTCCCAGTCCTTGGACAGGAAATTCTGCATTAACACAAGGAGAAGTGAGCCTTTTATGTGTTGTTAGATAGCAAGGAGCTAACAAGAAAAAGAGAGAGTTACAGCGTTTGTGCATTATGGTGTGTCAGGACTTTCAGAGAGAAGTGCAAGACTAGAAGGAAAAAAAGACATTGAAGGAACAAGCTGTTAAGTTGAGCAGTTCATTAAAAGCAGCAAAAACTCTCAGAAAGAAAACACACCAGGAAAACAAACACATTAAAACAAGTATTTTAGTAAGTTTAGTTAGTTTTGATTTAAAAAATACAGTCTGGACTTTGAAGATGAAAAGTTCTGAACACAGTGGTATTTTGAATAGGCAAAGAAAACGACACTGCATTTTTAGTTTTTTGCTTCTGTCAGAAGAAGGTGACATAGAAACATTTGTTCAGCACATCTGAAGTGGTGCATCTGTGTCAGTATGGACTGAAGAAACCTCCTGGATATTTTATCAATCACCAAAACAGTGGCCAGTTAGTGACTTAGACAGGAGGGTTTACTAACAAAATCTGTAATTTAATTAATTTCTCAGGTAAGTATGGCTAAAAATCTGACCAAAGGGTGATGACAAGAAATTTTCCTGAAGCTTAGCTACTAACCCAGGTATTATTTGGTGATTATGATCTACAAGTACACTGCCAGGTTCATTAATTGTGGGCATTTGCAGACTGTACAAGAACTCTAGGTGAAAGTAATTGCTATGGAGTTGTTCATTGGTGTTTGTTAAATTATGAGTATATAAAACTGGAAGAAAAAGCTTCTCTAAGTGATTTCAGAAAAGGGAAGCTGCTGAACAAAGTTGTTTAGGTATTGTAGCAAGCTCTTGGTTAAGATGATTTCTTAGGGAATGCAGACTGCAATCCAAAATAACAGTTTTGGAGGAGCCCTAATGCTTCACATATTTGTGCTCTCTTTTAGTAACAGCCTAATCCAGGAAGAATTCAAGCTTCAGAAAAAATAAATACTGTTTTTAATTGTCGTATCTAAATCTTGCAGTAAATTCTGATGATCCTAATTTTATAGACCACTGGCTGTTGTAACTGAGAGCTCTGTAGGTATGATACCTGTTTTGGTGATTGTGGGATAATATTGGAATAGGTTTTCAGGTTCACTTCAGAGAATCACAAAATCAATTAAATTGGAAAAGACCTCCAAAACCGTTGAGTCCAACCTATGACTGATCACCACCTTGTCAACCAGACAGAGTACTCAGTGCCACATCCAGGCTTTCATTGGATACCCACAGGGACAGTGATTCATCACCTCCTTGGGCAGCGGCGACAGCGGCGGTGACAGCGCTGGGACCGCGGCCGGGCCGCCACCGCCATGGGCAGTGAGTGCCGGCACAGCCGGGGAGCGGGCCGGGACCCGGGCTGGGGACAGCGGCCCCGGGCAGCGCGGGGAGGACGTGGCCGGCGGCCCGTGGCCGGTGATGGGGCGCCGTGCTCCGGGTGCCGGCGCAGCAGGGCCGGGGGTGCCGGGCACCGCTCCCCGCACCCGGTCGGGGCTGCCGGCCACAGCGTGAGGCCGGGCTCTGCTTCGTGGTGGGGTGTCCTGTTTCACTCTAGCCCTACTCTCTCTATATATGCACTATATACACTATGTATGCGTATGTAACATATATACCTTGTGCACACATACGTACGTGTGTATAAATGTCTAAAGGGCGGGTGTCAGAGGATGGATCAGGCTCTGCTCAGTGATGCCATCCAATAGGACAAGAGGCAAAGGGCCCAGGAAGTTCCACCTGAACATGAGGAAGAATTTCTGTCCTGTGCAGTGACCAAGCACTGGAGCAGATTGTCCAGAGAGGCTGTGGAGTCACTCACTGGAGATATTCCAGAGCTGTCTGGACACAGCCCTGTGCTGTGTGCTCTGGGATGGCCCTGCCTGAGCTGGGAGGTCAGAGCAGATGTGCCCTGTGCTCCCTTCCAGCCTGACCCATTCCATGATGCTCTGATACCTTGTTCACTGCAGAGCTGTGCCACCCTCTGTGGAGTGAGGTGCTCCTTCCGACAAGCTGTGTGAGGGCTTGGGATAAATAGAGGAGTTGTTTGTCACATCAGAGTGTAAATGTAAACATGGAACTACAACCAAAATGTTACTTACAGTGTAATAAATGCATTCTGCAGTGTAATAAATGCATTCCCTTTGAAAAGGAGCCAGTGGTGGTTTTTTATTGGTTCAAATTTTGGAGGGCAAATTCCCAAACAAACACATACACTTTGATTTTCTTTTCTAAATTGATTTCATTTTTTTCCCTGGAAAAAGAGCTCAAACTGTTGAGTTTTTCTGTGTTTTTAAAGGAGAAACTGAATAGAGATGTGCTAAAAGCTAAAATAAAATCCCCTAAAGTTCCAGTAAGAATTAAGTGTTCCATTCATTTAAATTACAATTTCTAAACATATTTTAGCACTTGAATTATTTTTTCAGCTAAATACTTCAGTAAACACAAGACTCTAACGTCTGCATGGATACCTTTTGATGTCAGTATCATTCTGTGTTTAACTAGCACAGACTGATACTAGGTCATTTATTTTTAGATGGAATACAATTCATTTCACTTCTGGTGATACATACAGCACCACTTCTCTAAAATTATTCCAGCTGTGGAAAAAAGAATGGGCCAAATCTGGTTAGAACAAGAATTCTATTTCACGTTTTGCCCTTTTTTAGGAAGAGGGTATTAGTTTTCAGACAATTTTGGAAGCTAAATAAAGTTCTTTGAAGTTTTACAAATTCATAAACGTTCATTAATATGTTTTTCTTCTTTTTATTTTTTCTTCTTTTGTGTGTGTATGTATGTTTGTTTTTCTGGAACAGTAAAATTTTTAGAAGTTATTAAGCCATTCTGTGCAGTGTTACCTGAAATCCAGAAACCGGAAAGAAAAGTGAGTGCCACATTTTGTTCTTACTTTTATTAATTCACAGAGGAGGGAATATTGTGGTATTCTAGTCCAGGCTCCTGTGTAGATACAGACAGTGGGCTCTAAAGTGGAATATATTCTTTGGAGCAGGGGGAAACCCATGTTAAGATAAAACATTACTGTGATGATGAATTCTGAGCACCCTTCTGGTAAGTTGTTCCCTTCAGTAATTATGTTAGCTAGTTAAAAAAAAAATCTCAATTCTAGACTAAGCTTATTTAGTTTCAGCTTGATGTGATCTATTTTAATATACTAGGACTGTCTTCAAGCTTTGTTTTCCTGTGTATCCTACTGTTGGCTTCTATATTACTAGGAGAAGGATTGTTCTGTAGATCAGGAAACACAGATTTAATTCTCCCCTTCCCACAAAGTAGAGCAGCTGTGATTGACCTTGCTGAAGTGGGAGAGTGATCTGTGGTACATTTCAGGCAATTTCCCTGTTCACTTTCTGGATGTGATGTTTCTCTTTGATCTGAAATCAATAAACTCAGTTCATTTACAGCTGATCTCTCTAGTCCTCTAGCCCTTGAAACTCATCCCATTTCTTGTCATATTTTCTAGATTAAAATTAGGTAATTTCTACAGATCAGAAAGAGACCTTCCTTGTCCAAAACAAAAAACCCCACCAAACACCATTTTTGCTTTCAAAACTCAAGCACATATTGCCCATGTTGACAGTCTAATTAGAGTAACAAATTGACTTGTCATGACTTCCATGAAAATTCCTTAAGAGCTAAATGTTGGTTTTTATATTCTGAAAGGGAAAGTTTAACTGGGAACATGACATCATCTCAGAGAATCCTTTTTGGTTAATGAGAAGTTCCCAAAGGTTAGGACTGGATGCAGAGGTGTTTGTGCTAGTAACCATAGCTGAGCCTGCTGAATTGAATGGAGAAGATATGGTAAAAAATTATGATGATACTCTCTGGAACTGATTCTTTAAAAATACTGGAATTTACTCCCTGGCTCTTTGATAGTTGCTTTCCAGCATCTTTCAGCTTTGGGACAGGTTTCTAAACCAATTATTTAGGCCAGACAAAGGTATTTTCAGAGCAGGAATCTCCAGAGTCAGACCCCCATGCTAAGGTTTGGATGCACCAGGTCTGGTTGGCAGGTGCCCGTCTTTGTTTCTGCAGTGGGGAACCTTGGTGTAATCTTTTGGTGCAGATTTATGGCACATCTCTGATTAGCTAGTTGCAGCCATCCCATTTTTGTCTTGTGAAATGAGTGAGAAGAGAAAGCTGATGCAAACCTACAGATACTGATGTTTCTGTAAAGCTCACTGGCAGATGTTATTTGCAGAGAGAAAGAGGGGCTTGATCTGTCCTTGTTGTCCATCAGCTGATGAAGGATGCCCAGAGAGGTGCCAAGATTCCTGTCCTGTCTATTTGGGTCACTTTGTCTTTACTGCTATTTGGGTCGCTGTCTAGACAATGGCTGCCAGTTGCCAGCTTTGTACAAATTTAAAGTGAAAATGTAATTGGGAACATCTTTCCTAGGCTGAAGAGCCCTTTGACCATTTTCAGTCACGTTCCTTGCTTCTGTGTAGTTTCTCAAGTGATTTAGGTCATTCCCTGTAACTCTAATTCTCTGTAATTTATTGTTTTCTTGCAAGCTGTCACAGTTAGATATGACCAGTAATGGCTTTCGTGGATTGGTTTAAGGCCAGGACAGGAAATTTAGATAACCAAAAAGAAGAAAAGATTCTTTCTTATTAAACATGTATTGATTGTTATGTGGAGATGATGTTTTGAATCAGTTGGGCTTTCACTGAATCATTTTGCCATTCTTGTTAATGAGGAAAGCAGTTTCTTCTCTCTCTAGGGAGTGCTGCTTTTGTGTTTTGGCCAACTTGATTAGCAAAAGTGATTGCTACTTTTGTAGTTAGTGGAATGGGCTCATATTTCCCTCATGCACAGATTTGCTAAGTAGAACACACTGTTCAGAGCACCAAGATGATATTGCTCAAGTCCCTTCATTTTTGCATGATTTAAGAAAAATGTCAAAGGAAGAAAATGTCCAATTGAATCAGATGGTAAAATTTCAATTTCATATGGTGAAATTTACTGTCCCTGTGCTTGTTAGCATTTGTGGCTGGAATATTTTGATACTACTCTGTATTTTGCAATTCCTGGCATAAGGATTTGGATGACTCTTTTTTCTTTTTTGTCTTCTTACTCATAGAGACTGTTTTCCTTTTGAATAACTGTGATTTGGGTGATGCAGAATTCCTCTAATGCTCCTATTCACCACAGTTACAGAGAGAACTAGAGCAGTTTTAGACCTTTACTGATGCCTCTGAAGCCAAGTTTAACTAGGAGGCTGTAGGAGATAATTTGTTTAAGCATTTTTGGTTTTAGAAATCTGTGCTTAAAATCTGAATTGTGCAGTTCAGACTTGGTAAAGTGGGTCAGCACTGCATAGTCCAACACAAGGTATTGTTTGGATTTATTTGCTGCTGTCACTATTTTTCTTTTTATAACTCTGTGCTGTAAGTATTTTTAGCAACTGTCCTCTTTTTTTAAGAGTGAGACAGTAGCAGGAAATAAATTAAATTACCTGGATTATTTTGCTTCTAAGTGCATGGTTTCACTTATAAAGATGTAGACTACATTCTGGGTTTTCTTTTGCTTGAGGACCTGTGGTGCTGCTGCACTGGTTTGTAGTTACTCATTTGTGGGTGTTCAGTACCTATTAAACCAGGCACTAATCCTTTTTCTCGTTACTTCTCCACAGGCAGATTCAGTGGTTGGAGGCAGAGAGCTCCAACCATTTCTGCTGTCTCTCTCTTACATGTTAGTTCATGTCATGTTTTAGTAGCTGCCCTACACTTGTCTGCAGTGAACACACTTAACCCTCAGATTCACAGTCCCTGGAGGAGAGGTGGGAACTTGAACATAACCCTGCATTTCAGCTCTCTCTGCTCTCTTCAAGCGCATTTCTTTATGTCTCATGCTTTGAGTAATCCTCTGGCTCAAACTTAAATCTTGTGATTCTTCTCTTCTTGCACCTGACACTAATTACAGGCACCTCAAATGTTGTGACTCTGAGATTCTCTTCAATGAATTAATGACTAGTGATCATTGGTATGGCATTCTTTTTCAAGTAGTATATAATCTACATCAATAAAAATACTTTGGAGGAAAACAAAGAATATTTAAAAATCATTTTGTGGTGTATGTCCATGAACATAATGATGAATTTAAAGCTTCCTCTAACACCCTTTAAAGAACTTAATTCTACATGTTTTTAATTGCTATAGAAAACTCATGGTTCTTCTGGTTTTAATCACGTCTTCACAACAGTTCAATCCCTCTAAAAATTTTACAGTGCTTTAGTTTAATAACTTCCAGCCTTTTAAAACTTCTGTTAAAGCCTAGAGCACTAAGTACTGAAGATAAGTTTTTTGCATTAATCTTTCATGTTTGCTCTGGTAAGTCCATGATTTTAGCCATGCTATTGCTCTTCTGTAAATACCCACTGTATTAGAATGTTGTAGATAAAATATATTGTAGTGATCGAATGTCTGCCAGTCCCACATAAGTTACCTTTGTCTCTCGCTCTAAAATCTGAAATCATACTAAAATAAATTCCAATGAGGAGTGATACTTTCTGGTTCTAGATCTTTGCATTGAATTCTGAATGATAGCAGCATTTAGTACTGTTGTGAGAGTGCAGTGTAAGTTCTACATACAGTGAACATGTTTGTGTATCCACTCTGCCCTGCAGATCCAGTTCAGAGAGAAGGTACTATGGACAGCCATCACACTCTTCATTTTCTTAGTGTGCTGCCAGGTAGGTATCGATGCTGTCTGTGGTCAGAAAATGTGTGTTCTGTACATAAAAAGTACCCTGAAAGTATGAGACGTTCTTGTTTCATGTTGACCTACCAGTTTCAGCTTTTATTTGTGTTAAAATATTTAAAGTTCAGTTCAAAAAACCTGGTTCTCTGAAATAGTCTTTAGTGTTGATCATAGATGTTTTTAGAAACTAATGCTTTATATTTAATCAGAAATAAATAATGTTTTTTCTTGTTACAAAGGTCCTATCTAATGATGATAGTGGCTGCAGGGTAAACAGCCAAGGTAATTAATTATTGAGCAGCATAAACAAACCAAGCAATTCAATGCATTGTTTACCCTCTGTTCATAGCTGTATTTTAATTTTAGCACTCACAAATGTGAAAACTAAATCAGAGTGACTTCTTACAAAATTCCTCTTCAATAAGCTGATGAATTGTAAAGGTTGCAGGAAAATGTTTTTGCGAAATGTTTAAGTTGATATTTAGAACTTGTTTTTTGTGAAGGTCCTGGTAAAGCTGTTAGCTGGAACCTTTCCAAAATGCCTGTCTTTGTAAACATTTATGTGATCTTTGTTACTCATAGTTGTGGGCGCTCCTAGAACCTGTGTTTGGCTTGTAAACAGTGGAAGCTTTTATGTTTTTCTTTAAAGAATGTCTGGATACTAAAGAAAATGAGAATCCATGTATTACTTGGTATAAATTTTTTAGAACTCTTGGACCTCTTGGAAGATGCAAAATGAACTGTACATTTCAGAATCAGGGTTTTTAGCTTATTTATTAATGCAGCAATTCCAAACTGCAGAGCAGTAGTTTAGTAGTTTTTGTTTTCAGCTCTGAAGGACTGTTTAAAGGCTAAAACACAGCTCTTGTACCTATCTGTTTTTTGGAAGGAGGAAGTGGGAATTTTACTAGAGCTAGAAGAACATGTAGTTTATCTGGGTTTACTAGCAGCTGGATGTATGCATAATTAAAATTTTGCATCTATATGAGGGATTATAGTTGTTGAATAAGGAAAACAGATGGTGCAAATTGGAGTTTTCAGAAATTGATCTCTAAGATTGCCAGGATTCCTACTCTACTGTTTTGTTGATTAGGAAGAGTTTTAAAGACCTCAAAATCCCTCAGTATTGATATACAGAATATTGGAAGTTTTGTATGAATGTGTCAAATATTGACAGTTCCATGTGGGATATTTCAAAACATATTTCTGTCTCTAGAATTTGGATATTTAAACTTCTTTCTAGGGGTTTCTGCTTTTTCCTGTGGAAAGGTCTTAGTTTTAGTCATCTGAGTTAAGCCCCAGTTGGAGAATTAAAAGAAATTCTGTCAATACCTCTAATTTAATTTTTAAAAAAATGTAAACAATGCAACAGTTGAATCATAACATGTTAAGATTTTGTATCAATGCTTACTAATTGTGTGTACCTGTTTAATGCTGTTGTGCACTTTGACAGATCCCTTTGTTTGGAATCATGTCATCAGATTCTGCAGACCCCTTCTATTGGATGCGAGTCATTCTTGCGTCAAACAGAGGTTGGTACTCACTCCTTTCTCTGTTTTCTATTGGGATAAACACACCAGGAGAAAAACAGTTGGCTGTTAAATTCCACACCACCCAGATGTCAGGTTGGAACACTTTGTAAAGTTATTAACACAGATGGAATCAAAATCGGTACTTGAGCAGTGCTTCATGTTAGGAATGGCATTTCTTTGAGATGCAGATGAGATTTTAATATTGATACAGAAGTTTTGGGATTATCCCATTCAGGATTTTAGAGCAGTCTCTTTCTAATATATGGGACAGGGAATCTTCTGACTTTCCAGTTAGGAACTGCAGTAATGTGCAGTACGAGGGTGTTTATTAGGAAATGCCTCACCTGTGCAAGTCAGTTACACTTCATAATAGTTTGGCAGAGTTATGGGTGAGTAATTTTCTAGGTGGGAAAGCTAAAGCCAAAGATAATTAGGTATAAACTTTAGCAAAACCAAACTAATGTGTTTTAGAAGAGTGGAGCACAACTAAATGTATAAGACTCAAACTAATGCTAGAAGTCTGAAACTTAAGATGGGTGACCAGTCATGCCTGGCTCTAAATGAGGACACTGATCTCATCTGTAGCTTGGAAAACTGGCTGGAAATAAGAAAATCATGGGAACCCTCTAATGTGAAGGTACTGCTTACTTAGGAATAGCAAATTTTGTTACACTAGTGAGGATAATACAGTAAAGAAGTTCTCTGCTTCAAATTCTACTACAGAGTTTGCAGGATTTGGTGTCTCCCTAGCAGTGTATGACACTAAATATACTGTCCACTCCCCAAACAGAATGGTAACAGTGGCCAAGGAAAGGATAGAGAGACTGAAAGCAATAAAAAGCAGGAGAGGGAAAGTGAGTTTTCACTTAAGTCAACTAATTAGAAGTCATTGGGGGATGTGAGGTGAATACTAAGGTTTTTGACATCCTAATTTTCTGGCTGCTGGAGGAATAGAGATTTCCACGACAGGTGATGTAATATTTAACATGGAAACTCCAGGATGCAAGTATGAAAGAACCAAATTATAATAATTACTTTAATGCTTTCCCTCTTTGAATTGTGTACATTTGGGAGTTGGTACCTCAGTGACACAGTGCCAGTGAGTTGGCAGAGTTAAGAGCAGCTTAATGACAGTCTTTGTTTTGTTAAGAACTAATTTAATCCTAAACTCTCAACTAGAGCCAGTGATTCCAAGGGCAATGTTCTCAGAAACTGTAGATCTGTAGAATATTTTATGGTCTGCAAAATTAAACTTTTGGAAAATGTGTCATTGAAGCACTGACAGAATAAATAACCAGGGACAAGATGCTGTCCAGGGAAAGGTTCCTTGAGGATATACCAAAATAGCTGAGCTTCAGTGTTAGCATGGTTCCACCAAAATATTTGTAATTAAAAGCTATGTGGGTTTTCCATGCTGCCTTCAAATTCATGTTTTTTAGCACAGCAGCCTTTTGTGAGGCCATAACTGTCTTTGTTTTGTCATACCTGTACAGGAATATACATATGGGAAGCATTATTAGAAATATTCATTATAGATCAGGAGCCTTTGAAGAGATGTAATGCTTTAGGAGAGGTGCTGGAATGGCAGTTGTTTTAATTTTTCTTCTTTTTAGGTACTCTGATGGAATTGGGTATTTCACCCATTGTGACATCAGGTTTGATCATGCAGCTGCTGGCAGGAGCAAAGATCATTGAAGTTGGTGATACTCCAAAAGACAGAGCCTTGTTCAATGGCGCTCAGAAATGTAAGCACTGTTCCAATTAAAATTACTGAGTGTATTTTTATTTTTGGGAAAGCATCCTGCCTAAGGGATACTAGAAATGAGATTTCTTTGGTAGGTGACTTCAGATTTTTTTAAAAGGATTTGCTTTCTCTTTTGTTTTAGTATTTGGGATGATTATTACCATTGGGCAAGCCATTGTGTATGTTATGACTGGAATGTATGGAGATCCTGCTGAAATGGGTGCTGGAATTTGTCTTCTTATTATAATTCAGGTTTGTAAAGAACTGTTTTGTGTGTAACTGAGACTGATCAGTATACTGAGACTGAGACAGTATAGCTGGAAGGAAAAGTATTTCTGTATCTGGATGACTGCAGTTTATTTCTTTTTAATTCTGCAAAGCATCATTATTTGTATCTGTCTATATACAAGAAATTCTAAATATTCCATAAAGGAGGAGAATACTGGGATAGTTAATATCAAAAGTAATTCAGGTAGGAGTGGCACTTAATTGAAAATACAGGATTGGAAACAGTGGCTACTCCTCAGTGCTGTGGAGGAATTCTCACTAAATGGCACAGCTGCAGCTTTGAGACATTCTTCTGCAGAACAAAACAGTAAATGCACAAACTTAAACTTTTTTTTTTAGAAAAAAAGTTATTACTGAGTAATCTGTTTGCTGTGTCTGCCTTGAAAGAAGGCACAGAGCTCATTGCCAGGTGAGATGTGCAGACCTTGGTATGTGAAAGGTCAGAAACACTGCGTAAGTGACATTTAGATGAAAGACTTAATGATTACTCTCCAACATGATGAAAATACTGAAGCGGAGAATTAAGACACAACTCTTGACTTGATTTATTCTTGTTTCTGCTCAGTTTTGTTTCTTTTCTCACAGCTGTTTGTGGCTGGTTTGATTGTGTTGCTGCTAGATGAGTTGCTGCAGAAAGGTTATGGTTTGGGGTCTGGTATTTCCCTGTTTATTGCTACCAATATCTGTGAAACCATTGTCTGGAAAGCTTTCAGTCCCACTACCATCAACACTGGCAGAGGTATGTGTGCTGTTACAGTCAGTCACAACATGTTTCAGTGGGTGTATATTACATATAAACTATCAGATTCTTATTGCATGGCATTTAAAAGAAAGTTCTAATGTGTGCTTATTGGTTTCTGAAGTAATTTGTCCAGTTAACATCAAAGTTAAAAATCTCTGACTTACATGAAAATTAATACAAGTTTGCCTTTGCTGATTTGAAGTGCAGCAGTTAAAATGGCACTTCAGGCCCCTTGAATGAAAATTTTTGGATTTCCAAACTGAAATCATCTTGTTTTAGCATCACTCAGTCCATGGAAATAGAGAAAAATGGAAATGCTGTACATGCTGTTTGTGATCCATGCTTTTGTAGTTGGTGCCTCTGAATTCTTTAAGATGGTTTGATTCTTCAGAGGCTGCAGTCTCTTCATTCCTCAGCCAGTCTTTGACAACAGCTGGCTGTTCTGAGACCTCTGAATTAGCACCCTAAGATACAGCATCAAGAAATTAATTCAATTACTGCATATATTTGAAATCCTGAGCCATGTTTTTCATTTGCTTTCATTTGAATTTGCTTCTTAGTAGTTCTTTTATTTCCAAAAGAAAGATACTTAAAAAAAATGTTTTTAATTTGGAGATTACCCTTTCTTTCACTTTCTTACTTCATGCAGGAACAGAGTTTGAGGGTGCTGTGATTGCATTATTCCATCTCCTGGCCACACGAACTGACAAAGTCCGGGCTTTGCGGGAGGCTTTTTACCGACAGAATCTGCCCAACCTCATGAACCTGATTGCTACAGTGTTTGTGTTTGCTGTAGTCATCTATTTCCAGGTAAAGCCCCTCAGAGCAGCTCTGCAGAGGTGGAAGAGGTGGAAGGGCACATGGACCCTGGACACTGCAGTCGTTGGGAAAAGATGGGAAGGTTTAAGCCAGAGTAGCTGAAGTATCTTAGTTTTGAGTAATTAACTCCTTTTATTCCAGTGTTGTCATTTCAGAAACTGTTACCTCTGTGAAAGTAAAGCCGTAAAATTTTGCAGCCAGGCCTATTTGTACTCTGTGAAATGTCACATTCCATTGAATGCCATACACTCTGTGAGAATATTTTTAATAAAACGGATTCTGGTACTGCAGTGGTTGCATCACACCAATAATATTCTTAATATTCATCATTGACTGAAAAGAATACTTTTGGACAAAGCTGGAGAACTTTTCTTCTTTGGGGTGTGTAACTTACTGGTTTTTCCGTAATTTTCTTGAAACATTTAATTAGTGTTTCTTTTTAAATCCAAGTATCTTCTAAAATGGACACTAAAGGAGGATCCATATGGAGATTTTGGGGGCAGAGGCAGCTAAAATGTGTTTCTGTTTTTGTTTTTTTTTAAGTTGTTGAGTCTGAGTTCTTGAAAAAAAAAAATAAATAAAAGAAATACCAGGTTTTCAAGTCCATGTGGCTTTTCTTGGGTCTACTCAGAAAAGATCCTGCCCCAGAAAACTACACAAGAGCCTGGGCTTACTACACAAGAGCCTGCTGGTAACTGGCTAGTTCAGTTGAAAGCCATTACAGGCTTTTATCAACCCCTAATCTCTAAAATGTATTTTACAGGAGTACCAGTTACCAGTTAGATGAGAAACAATTTTTATGTGAAACAAATGTAATACAACCAAGCAGTAACACTTTTAAGTCCTTAAAATTTGTAATCCAGACTGTAGCAGAAAGCCTTTGGTCTCTACTATCTCAGACCTTGCAGTCCGTGTTTATCTAGGAAGAGCTGCATGGTCAGGAGTAGCTTTGGGGCATCCTGGGAATACCTTGTGTCTCAGAAGTGAACCCTGGTGCGTTTGTGTTCTTTCCCAAGGGATTCCGAGTGGATTTACCCATCAAGTCTGCACGGTACCGTGGGCAGTACAGCAGCTATCCCATCAAGCTGTTCTATACCTCCAACATTCCCATCATTCTGCAGTCTGCCTTAGTGTCAAACCTCTACGTCATTTCCCAGATGTTGTCTGTTCGATTCAGTGGCAACTTCTTGGTGAACTTACTGGGACAGTGGGCAGTAAGTATTTTATCACATTTTAGTTGCATAGAATTATTTGCATTTTTACTTTGATGTGAATCCTTGGTATTTAACCAACTGGAATACTTACTTTTAAACATTTATATATATAAGCTGTTTCAAACATCAAAGAGGAATTCCTCTATTAATACAGGATAGGAATGTGGGAAGTCTGTGAAAAATAATTTACTGCCTTTTTCTTCCCCTCTCAGGATGTCAGTGGAGGTGGCCCTGCTCGCTCTTACCCTGTTGGTGGCCTGTGCTACTACTTGTCCCCTCCAGAATCCATGGGTGCAATATTTGAGGATCCTGTCCATGTAATAGTTTATATAATATTTATGTTGGGATCCTGTGCATTCTTCTCCAAGACTTGGATCGAGGTGTCTGGCTCATCAGCAAAAGATGTAGGTGTTCTATCTTAATTGTTTTCAAACAGTGCTTCTGGTTTAGGACTGACCAGCTACTGAATGGCCAGTTCATCCCAGTAAACATCAAGTGACTGGGAGACTGCAGTAGTTTCATAAAAATAATGTTTTTTGCAGGTTGCCAAGCAACTCAAAGAACAGCAAATGGTAATGAGAGGCCACAGAGATACATCAATGGTTCATGAGCTTAACAGGTAAGGAAATGCTGACTTCCTGGTGGATGGCGAAGAGGGCAAGAGATGGGGAAGTGTCAGCTAGAGCAGAGATTGTCAGAAAAATCTGATACCTGTTTCCACTGCAACAGGGAAGATTCTTCCAATTCAACTGTTGCATTTCTTAGTTATGCAAAAGAAGTATAGCAGCAGATTAGATATTAACCTGTACTATCTTTTTTTTTTTTTTAGTGACATAATGAGGGGTTTTGAGTTCAATCTCTTCCATGTTTGTAAAAGAAAGACACCTTGGTTATTACCTTTTTTTTCCCTGTATTTTCCTTTCTTACAGATACATCCCTACAGCAGCTGCATTTGGTGGTTTGTGCATCGGTGCCCTTTCAGTACTGGCTGACTTTCTAGGAGCCATTGGCTCTGGCACTGGCATTCTGCTTGCAGTCACTATTATTTATCAGTATTTTGAAATATTTGTAAAAGAACAGGCTGAAGTTGGAGGAGTAGGTGCATTATTTTTCTAGATGTCCAAGTATTTCATGGTTTGTGTGAAAGGGAAAGTATTTTGACAACATGCATCATTTAGTCCAATAATGCTATTTTCTTTTTACTTGTTTTCAAGTGCTACGTGTCCCATTACTGTAATGGGCATTGAGCGATGCCTGTGTGCAGCATTAGTACCAGCTGCCTTAAGAATAAAGTTTACATTATCTTGTTTAAGTATTATCTAGTGTTGCCTGTAATGCTGGAAACAATTCATCTACCTTGCTGTTCCGACACTACAGTGAGATGGTAAAATGTATCAGTTTGAGAGGGGTGAATGTCTTTGCACACAGCAGTGAAGTGTTAAATTAATTTCCCTGTCCCTAATAGGAGAAAAAGATACCTGAGTTCAGATTGCCACGTGCCAGTATTCCTGACAAAATTTATTTGTATCTGTATTTTACATTAATTTTTTTATACTTTTTTAACTTGCATTTCCCACCACTGAACTCAGCACTCCTTATTCCTTTGCGGTGCCTCCACCCAGGCACCTTTCACTGAGCTCTGAGGGTGGGCAAGCAAACCTTTTACCGGCGGCTGATACTCATCTCACCTGTGAGCTGGTTCTGTGGTGGATCTGCTGTGCCCAGGACACTCGGGTTCTTGCCCCTGTGCCCAGCTGCCCTGTGGGGCAGCCCAGCCCAGCAGTGCTGTTCAACCATGTACTTGTGAAAACTGTGCCACTGAAACTTCATGTCCACTTTGCTTTTGTGAGTCTAAAGAACGAGGCCTGGTTCCTAAAGCAGTTCATAGGAGGGAAAAGGGGGAACGGGAGTTCCTGCTGAAAACTTGTCGCACTTTACAGCGGCGATGTAACAAATGTAAGCGTTAGACAATAAACTTATTTAATTAAACCCTCTCCTGTGTCTTGTCTGTGCCAGATGTGATTCGTGTGCAGTCTGTGGTAATTTCTACAATGCTTTGATAGGGAGGTAGGTCTAGAAGACTCCCTTTTTCCGCTTTATTTTTTTCTTTCTAGAATATAATTCTGATTAATTTTTAGCAGCCACAATTAAAAAAAAATCCCAAGATTCCTCCCCTTAAAGTCATTGAACTTTTCTGCTCTGCACTTTTTCCCTTTGATGTGACATTTCTTCTGTCTTCGCTCAGTCTTAACTTGAAAGTAACTTTGTGTTGTTTGTGAAGATAAGAAACTCTTAAGCAATTTTCTGTTTCAGAAAGTCTCCCCAATTACACACGCTCATCCTCATCTATTTCAGAGGCAAGACTGTTTTGATGTGTGTTTATTAAAACTCTCAGATCCTGACCTTTCAGCAGTGGTGGCTGTTTACATAATTAGTTGCAGCCTACTGAGTGCAGATGCATTGAAGGTTTATTTGAGGTAAGATGTACCTAGAAGTGATTTGACCGAATAAGGGGCAGCCTGGGTGCACACAGGTGTCCTCAGGAGAGGGAAGACTGCAAGGCTGTGCCCTCTCAGGGCACATAAGTGACCTCATACCTTCAGCAGGATCACCTGGCTGGGCCTGCACAGTTCTGGTTTGCATTGGAGAATGGTGGTGTCATAATCATTATTTTAGACCAAACAAACCAGGTGTTTCTGCACAATTTAGTTAGGGCTGGGAGAAGGAAACATCATCTTTGTGTCTAAATCATAATAGGAAGTTCTTAAAACTGCCATTTCAGTTAATCCAGCCAGAGCATGCACAGTGTTCCTGTGCTGCTGTCCCTGCTCCTGTCAGAGAAAATTACTACTTAAATAGAATATTCTACAATTCTATTATTTTTGAGTTGAAAGGGACCCACAAGACTCATGGAGTGGCCTTATGCAGGACATCCCAATAATCCCACCATGTGTCCAAGAGTTTTGTTTAAACACATCTTGAACTCTGTCAGGCTCTGTGCTGTGGCCACTTCCCTGGGGAGCCTGTTCTAGTGCCCAGGAAACCTCTGGGTGAAGAACCCTTTCCCGATATCCAACTTTAACTGTCCCTGTCACAACTTCAGGCCATTCCCTTGGGTCCTGTCACTGGTTAATAGAGAGAAGAATCAGCCCCTCTGCTGCTTATCTCATAAAGAAGTTGCAGACCACCATGAGCTCTCCCTTACCCAGGTGTTAGTAAATGTGTGAGTGCTGTGAGAGACAGTGACCTGCACTCACTCTTCCGCCTCTGCCTCCTTTGGAACCATGGTGTTACAACATCCACCACGGTTACCTAAGCACTGAATTGTAAGTGCAGAGAGGAATCTAGTGAGAAACGTGCCATTCTGAAAATTAAACTATTTTTATTATGGATATTCTATCAAGGGGTGATAGAGCAGTTAAAAGAAATGCTTTTTGTCAGTTACATAATTCCAAATAAAAATACCAGAATCACTACACTTTTTTTGTTCTATAAGTACAGTAAAGGACCCTGCTTACAAGAAGAGTTGTACTTCTAAGCCATCCAACTTGGGAAGTTTTGAATTAAATTTCTCATTGTCCAGTTCTAGAACTTCATAAAAGGAACTTGGAGCGGTTTTTCTTCTGCGCGCTTCAGAGCCAATGCGTAAGTGTAAACCCTGGCATCTACTGCCAGATGTTCCTCTGCTACCAGTTCTGAAAATAAAAGAAAAAAATTATGAGATGGTGTTAAAACCTCACCTTTACAGAAATGTAAGTGTGTGCTAAAATGAAGATGTGTAGCATTCCAGACACTGCAAACTCCTCCTACTATCACTAACTCTCATACCTGGCCAGGTCTCTCATGGCTTTTTGTTTAACATACGGTATTCTAGGGTGGCAAATGACATGAGGAGACCTCATGTCTCCTCAAATGACATGAGGAGAAGGGATGCCTGAAGCTCATGTTAATGCATTTAATGTGTCAAAAAGCTCTTACCATCAATCCTTTGCAGCAGGTCGTTCTTTGGAAGTGAAACAACTTCCACAAATTCTAGGAGAGAAGGAAAAGGTTTACACATCCTTAAATTAGTGAACAGTAGAGAAATTTAGTTCTGCTTTCTGTTTCTTACAATTTAGAAGGGGAAAGAAACTGACTTAATATTCATCACCATCCAAAAGTTGTGAGCTTTCATATATCAAAAAAAGGTCAATTAAATGGGGGAAGGCAGTGACTGGGCTCAATAAAAAATATGTTTGGCTGAAAGAAGCTGGAGAAACAGTTGGGAAACAAAGTGCAGCTGGTAGCTATGAAGGATAAGAATCCCAAAAAGAGAAATCTCCAATTTAGAATGAAAAATACAGCATTGAAGAAAAACTTGTTTGGCTTCTCTTGGTACAGAAATGGATTTGAGATGCATTTCAAGACCAGACCATCTCAAAGGGTTTGTTAATGATGAATTTATTCTGGTTTACCCCTCCCGTGTCTCTCTGAATTACCTGTCTTTAAGGCTTGACCTACAGCTGTTGGGGGGTAAGTAATTTGTATTTCCTGAAATACTGGTGCTATAGGTGCAATGCTGGGGAAGATAATTGACGCAATAATGCCCCACAGGAATTTGCATCTAGGCCAAAGTCAACCTCAGGCACGTTTGATTAGGGTCAGGAGATTACCCAAGCACAAATAAACACCAGTTGTAACTGACTTTTTCTAAGTAAAACTTGCCATACGAAGAATCACGCTTGACCTTATTGTCAATGAGATCACAGTCACATTACATACCTCCATCATCTGCAAGTGAAAAAAGTAGTGAGTTAAGGGGTTGAAATGCACTAGAGTTTACAATTAGAAAGCATTTGATGGCTGACTGACTGTGAGTGACACTGCAATTATTTCCAGAGTGAAGCTACAACTGAGAGCAGTATCTAGGTTCACAAGTGCTTATGGCCCTCACTGAAATTTGGCACCAAAATGTTTTATTCTGAGTGTCCCAACAGCTGACATTTTGCATCTGGGCTTCCCCAGTGAGTTCAGCAGAGACACACTCTGCTCATCTAGACTGCAGGGTGTGATTGGAAGAATGTGCAGTATCCAAATCAGCTAGGACATAAGAGATAGAGTGATGGCGTTGTTTTAAACCTACTGTTTTGTTATCTTCTCAAAGTTGTCAAATAAATGGTACAGAACTCACCAAGGTTTTGCTTAGGTCTTGTGTTCTCAGCCTCATCTCCGTTAATGACAACGCTCACGATGTGTGTTGTGCTGTTTGACATTCCTGGGTCCAAGCACAGAGCTGCCAACAAGCACATGGAGGTTCATTTTTCAGAGCAGGAGTCAGGCACATTGACATTTTAACAAAAGCTTTCATAGAAAGGTATCTGATATAATAGCAGAATATATATGTAGCAGACATTTGTGCTGTAAAAATAGTGAAAACTTTGTCTTCACATATTCTTAGAAGTCATGTTCTGTAACTCTCAGCTCTTTTATAGATCCCTGGTAAGACTTGTTTTCACAGTCAAATTTACTTTCCATTCCATAGACTAAAGATTTACTGTAAACTATCTCTTATAGACTTCCTCGGTCTGTCGGAGTCTAATTTTGCCATCACCTGTCTCAAACCTCTCCCAATCTCCAGAATGCAGTTGTACCCAATAACTGAGAGACAAGACTCAACTGCAGTGACATTTCCTCAAAATCCTAAGTTGCTTCAGCGACCACCTCTAGTTTGATTTATGATCTTCGTTTTGCCTTCATTTTATCTTACGTAGGAAGCATAGGATTGGAACAGTCATGCTCCAAAGAATCTCTGAATTTACTCCAATTACTCTCCTTTCCTCTTTCCAGCTGGAGACCCCCTACTACCTCCCCTCAAGTACTGTCACCTCCCCACGGCTGACAGAAGGGTGACCACTGCATCATGCAGCTCTTTTTTCTTAAGTTCACAGATGTTGTTCACAGAAGTCCAGCAATTTAGACCTGTACACAAAAATGCTAAATCACAGCTTGAATAATTGGGTTTTGTGCAGAGGATCTTAATAGCAATATCCCACCCTACAGACATCAAACCTACTTCAGACAGAAGTTCAGGAACTGATTTACATCAAGGACCAAAGTTTAATTTTTACAGCCATGAGATGCTACCCCGCTAATCTGCATAGGCTTGGAGTTTCCCTTTGGTTTAGAGCATTTCAGACATTTAGAGTAGCCTTCAAGACAGAATTAGCTTTGGTGGGAAAAAAAAATAAATAAATCAAAGACCTGGAGTACATTCAATGACTTCCCCCTTGTACCCAGTTTCTTCCTTCAGCTCTCGAAGTGCAGCAGTTTCTGCTGACTCGTTTTCCTCAATGAGGCCTGAGAGATACATAACACACAAAAAACAATTAAAAGCTTCTCACTTAACTGCAATATCCATCCTGAGATCTAATCAAGCTTTATGGAAGAGGGGAAATATCCTCATTACTCTGTCTTTACAGAGGGATAAGTTTAGGAAGGATTCCTGTCCCTGGATTCATTATGCTGCTGCCCAAATCCTTAACCAACTATCTACAGAATCATGCTGCCTTCCCCAAAAGTGGCATTAATATTCTCATGAGAGAAAGAAGCCAAATGCTTTGACACTTAGAGAAAGGAGAAGTGGAGGGAATTTTCTCCAATCTGCTAAAGCAAGCTTATTTTGAATTTTTCATTATCAAAAATTCCTATTTTAGCAC
Source organism: Muscicapa striata striata (assembly GCA_030060385.1). Taxonomy (NCBI): domain Eukaryota; kingdom Metazoa; phylum Chordata; class Aves; order Passeriformes; family Muscicapidae; genus Muscicapa; species Muscicapa striata. The sequence goes on along the minus strand of JAREIS010000025.1, from coordinate 5,644,279 downwards.
GTGGAAGTCAGCATGGTTTTCCACCTAGAGCTTCATTAAGATTACAGAATCGACTAAGGAGGGAAAGACCTTGGAGATCATCAAGTCTAACCTATAAAATGTATATAACTTATAAAATACATAAATATTGACACTCCAAGCACATCTAAATACACTGAACCATAAGTGACTCATCCCAGTGTTTCAGCCACTTACCTGCAGGAAATTCCAAGCAGTAGCCATTGATTGGGGGCCTGAACTGTTTCACCAGGACAATGCAGTCGTAGTGCAGGGTTCTCTGTAGCACTGCTATCACTGCTACACCTACCACAGCCATGGGAGACACAAGGACATGGAATGTGAGTGTAGCAGAAAGTGAGATTTTAGTGCCAGACCTGGAAAGGAACCCACACACTGCTACTCTGAGCATTAAATGTTTAGATGCCTGCTCCAGAATCCTGAGTGATTAATTTAAGCTCTTTATATCATGCATGATGAGAGATCTTCAAAGCTCCCCAGTAAGCCAGAGGCACACATACCAAGAAAGACTGAGCCTCAGGGAAGGGCTCTCCTGCCTACAGAAACTGCTTGAAAGCCTCTGTAGGGAACTCTCTACTACACTCTAACTCATGTACCAAAGAGCCCCTTGACCCCTAACAGCAGACCAAATCATCAGTTTGTGAGCTACTCTGTGTCAGGGCACCCCTGATGTCTTTGGAAGTGCTCCATCATTTTAAAGTGAATACAATGATTTTGGGAAAGAACTCCCACCAGTAAGGTTCTGATTCTTCAGCACATAAGTTAGAATTTCATTAGCTCAGGGGTATAGCCAGCTCTGCCAAGCCACCTGTTCCACATCCTCATTCATGCAGGAGCAGATCAGCTCAAAATCTGCATTGTCAGCTTCTCAGAAGGACTTTCACATGAGAAAATGCAAACAGAAAAAGCCACCAATTCTTACCATCAGCTGTAACACCCTTTTTGTTGCCAGTACGCTTTACAGTTTCCCAGGTTCTGTGTAAACAGAGAAAAGAGGGAATGTCTACATAAATCATCTTCTACCCTCACTACTTTTCATTTAAAGAAAAAATGTATCCTCACACAATGAGGTGTAAGAAGCAGCAGGCCATAGGCAGGCCCTGTCATACAGTGGCACTATAAAATGTCTACAGTGCAGTTTTATTTTGCCTACTTAAGGAGGGAGAGAGAAAATAGTTAATTTTAGTTACACAAAAGATCCAGTCTTGCTAATTTTAAGAAGATACTCTGCTGATGCACTGGGAGGCACTAGAGAAAGCAATCAGTACATAATCTAACACATTAAGGGGAGGCAGCTAAAGCCATGTTGTAACACCTACATAAATACAGCAAAACTAAAGAGTACAAAAGAACTGGACAAAAATGATAACATACAAAAGTCAGTAATATGCAAGATCCAGCAGCACCAGCAGGGAAAAAGGTAATGAAGAACCAGAAAAGCCACAGGATGGACTCTGATTGTCATGGAGCAGTTGCACAGCTAGAACTTGCTTCTGTATAGCATCTTTCCAAAGAACTGGAAATGAACACAGAGAACACAATCCAGGTCCTATGTGCCCAAGAGGACTTCAAAGCCAAATTCAACTCCAATGCTTGCACATCTGGTGGAGTAAGATTCTCTTCTCTGAACAGCAGGAACTCTGAAGGAACCTCACAATGAACAGCTCTCATCCTGTGTGGAGTGATGTGTTTGTAATGCTCCTGTTCTCTAGCCTGGGGCCAGTCTGTGCAATTGGGAATCTGGAATACTAGAGAGGCAATTACCTGGTTTTCCCAAAGGGATCAGTGTAAGTTGTTTCTGCAAGCTTCAACCATTGTCTTTCTACAATTACCTAAAATAAAGAATTCTTTGTTAAATACATTATAAAATTAATCCCAAAGAATTGGGAGAAACAACACAACTATTTTAAGGTTCTTTATAAGACAAATTTCACCATCACAACACATGCAGGAATGTGCAACAGCATTCCTGTTGCTAATACAGAAAAAAATTACTCTAAATTCTTGAATATTAATAAAAAAATAACCCCAAGACAGTAGCTTTTCTTAACATGAGTTTTATAACCAAGTTTTGATGAATTCAGTAGGATTTTATCTACGCAAAGTCCGCATTTTTAGTAGGACTTTGCAAAGGTAATATATCAGCTGCAAAAGGGTCTCTGGGCTGCAGAGACTTTATCTCCACTGCTGCTCACGTGTGCCCCCTTAGCAGAGAGCACAGCCCAAAAGCTGAGCATGCAAGACTGAAAACCAAACTACCCTGAAATTTTTCTTGCCCTTATCCCAGACTGCAGCCTCGTGTAACTGCTGTTTCAGCTGGGAGAGTGATACATACCTGCCCCTTTAGAATTTTGAGAGCTCCTGAGTGAGTACTTGGCATTAATACTATGACCAAATGAGTTTTCTGGGCTAAATGAGTTTATTTTCCCTATGATGTTTCCTCATCTTTTATGTAATCCATTTAAAAGAGAAAAATCTCTAAGTATTAGCCCAGCAGTTTCCTTCTTTTACTGTAACTTGTTTTAAAATGAGTTATTTTTATTGTTTTGTCTATTACTTTGATGGGCAAAAAACATCTGCTTAGAACAGCCTGAATGTGCCTTCCCAGAAAAAAGGAAGAATGAAGATCAGCTCCCATTTTCATGGAAGATAGTCCAGCCTCAGACTACACTGTTACTGCACAGTTACAGAACCACTTCTGATATAAAAGCCACTGGCAGAAAGAGAGTAAACATTTCTCTCTATTAATGCTACAACATGATTGAAAAAAGTAAAAAGCTTAAAATATATAAGATCTAATTCAAATTTTCCAGTGATAACAAAGAGTACATTGTTTTAAAAGAGAATAACTAAGAAAGATTACCAAAAAACCCTGAAACAACTACAAACCAAACAAAGAAAACCATACAAAACTTATACAAAACCAAACCAGAAGAGGATAAAATTAAAATGCCACCTACAAAAAACCCAGCTCTTAATAGGAAACTCAAAAAGATTATAAAAATTAAATCCTTTTTGCTTGTGCAATATTTGTATTTTAAAAAATGCCCAAGAGAAAAGACATAATCCAAACAAATCTCTTCTTTCCTTGTGCCTTGAAACCAGAAGAAATTACAAGAGTGTGTTCACTCCATGAAGAACAAATAAAAGAAACCACATGTGTTATAACAAAAGCAGAACACTGCCAAACCTGCCTTAACACCAAAGATTAACTTTTAAGACTTCACTTAAAAGGGAACAGAAACAAATATAGGCAGTCAAGGGTGAAAGTGCTTCTAATAAGAATGAAGTACCTTCAGAATCCTTTCTTAAGACTGATATTATTCTTACTACTTCCTTACTGATGTCTTCAAAATAGCAATTATCTAAATTCAAATATTTTCAGAAAACATAAAATGCGGGATGTTAACATCCTAAATGTTAAAGGAATCCTTGGTGGTTCACCACCTTAAAGAAACAGAAAACTGTTTGAAAGATAATCTGAGTTTTATAACCCACCAATTTGTAAAGTCTCTCAGAGATATCAGCATTATTTCTGAACACTGAAAAACCTCCTGAAGAGACAATACAAGAAACAGATGCAAGATCTAAAAAAAAGAGAAGCAGTTTAAAAAACTAATGCAACACAGTAGATTTCTTTATCCTCATTGATAATTTGTATAATTATTTCAATAAAGAGAAATGTCATATCTTTTAAACTCTCTGACAATCAGGAAGAAGTGTTTTATCTATTGAATAGGCTTTTATGAACATACAGCCTCTCTAGCATTTTGTACTCTGCACTCACAAACCCACAAATAATTGTTATTTAACAACAAAAAGTGTCAAACCCAAGCATGCTGTACCTCTTCCTTAAGGACATATTGTTTAGTTGTTTTTGCAACTTCCGTGGATGTCTCAGCTGCCATTTTCAGGAATGCCAGGTTTTCCCCTCCTGTGCAAAGTCCAGATATATAGGAAACAAAATCAATATTTGCTTTCAGTGTAAAGTTAAAAGGTTCATTTCTGCACTGTAAATTAACAAATATAGCTTGTTGGAAAAAGTCAGGGACGTGTGATGGCAAGTTCAATTCATGTTTTCAGCTCCACCCAGTGATTTCAGAGTCAAATAATTCAAAGGAGAAATATAAATTTGGGTCAAGTCCCTGACTTGCATAGTTTTAATAGTCCTATCAGCTGTCAGGTAGCTATGCCAGCTGAAGACACTTTTCTTAACTATTCAAACGTCAGACAACTACAGACAACTAATCCATTTCAAATGGTTTCATTCTGATCTGGGTGAAAAGCTCTGTCAACAGTGTCTGGACAACACGACTGTGCACTCCACTGTGAAAGTGCAAAAATAATCTTATACCAAGAGGGCTTCTGTGGTAAAAACTGTCTGCTACTAAAAATCACAACTAGAACCTACCTCCACCTTACAACACAAATAAATACCTAAATGACTCAATCTTTCCACTAAAAAACAAGGTCAAAAAACTACACGTGTGTTGCAAGTCTGTTCAGCACGTGGGGCTGGTGTGACCATGATATGTCAGTCTCTTACTGGGAATGATGTGCCCAAAACCATGCAAAAGGCAGCATTTTCATTTAAAAAATGCCCAAAGCAAGGCTCTGCACCGGCAGCTCAGTGCCTCAGGCTGCATCCCCAGGAAAGAGATTATGTACTCCCTCCATCCAGTTCCAGCCTAAAGACACAGCAGGCAGCAGGAAAAAAATGTATTAGAGATTGACCCTGTGTCACTGTGGAACTACAGGGCACTTTCAGCACAGAAACTTGTATCAGGAAAACCATCTCTGATATCAACTTAATACTGAAGTCCTGAAAATCATCATGAATCATAAGCAAAAGCCAGTGAAAAGAAACAAATCAGTTTAAACACCAGGAGAGATGAGATAATCTTAAAGAACTCAATCATCCATAACATTGATGGTCATAATCTTTCCATAAAGTCAAAAAGAATCTCTCCATGATTTCAACTATGGAATAATAAGGCTCTCTGTGGTCTCTAGCAATGAATAACACTGAAGTGTGTGAAAACCTTCTCTGTCACACCCAACTTCGGCACTTTCATTTTTTACTTCATCTTTATCCTTTCACAGTAACATCTGTTGCACACTTGTGAAACACAAAAGAGCAACAATCAGCTTTCCTACACACTGGATTGACATTTACTTGCAGTAAGTTCCTTAAGACTAAGTGTTGGAGTCAATCTCTTGAAACTACTAAGGAACTAAGGAACCAGTAGGACTAAATATTTATGTTTATCAGCAGGAGTAAAACTAAAGTACATGAAACCATTTCCTTGGTCTGTACACAGGGCAGGTTCTTTCTTAAGTCTTACTTTACCACAATTTCTACGGACAACTCTTCAGTAGCTTATGTCATAGTTTCTATCCCACTTCAGTCAGCTGTTTCAATGTTTGGAACTCCCTTCTCTTAGGATTGAAGAGTTTTATCTGGACAATGGCCATGGTCTCCTGCTGTGACTCTCAAATACAATATCAAGCTTTCCACCAAACATATACAAAAGAAGCACAGCCCACGAGAAACAGTCAAAGGAGACTGTGTGATATTTTTAAAAACACAAAATCTTACATAACCAGCTACAACAAATTCACCTCCTGCATTTGGTAAGAATTATAAGCTTTTGCATTGTCAATATAAATATTCAAAGGACTACAGAGTGAACCATAGCCTTGTTAAAATTGTCTTTGGATTGGGCTGTCTTGCTCTTTTACTGTCCCCTCATAGGAAATCCTGTTCCACTGATTACACTAATCCTTCTGCACAAATATCAGTTATCTTTCTCAACTGTGGATCAGCACAGTTGTATTACGAAAAAAATACTAGAACCTCATCTCATGGCAGAACCTGTTTTCAAAACAGCTTGCTCTCTCCTGAGAGATTCAGCAGTGACTTGATACTTAAAACAAAACAAAACAAAAAAAATGTACAGTTTCAGTGGTCTGAATTATCACTAAAACCTAAAATGGGTGAACACCTCAAAGATAGGGTAACGCTGATCTATCACAGCTTCTGTAATTTGGGTCTCCTCCACAAGTGGGTGCAGTAACTCTACATACAGTGACATTTTTAAAAGTTCCAGCAAAACAGTATTTTTGTGCAGATTCAGTTGGCAGCACAGAAGTGAGAATTTCTGCTGTTAGAAAACTGAAATACTGTTTGGTTAAATGAAGGCTGCAATTCTGGCATCTCACGTTAGTCATGCTGTCAAGGATGGCAACATCTCTTGTTCATAAACAAAATTAGCTGCAACTGAAAATTAAATTTAACACTAAAATGTGAGCTTTAAGGCCTGTTTAGCTTTCAAAACATGCCTTGTCTTGCACTTCTATCTCATAAAATTCCCTCTGGATATAAATATGACTTCATTTGAGTCAAAAACTCAATGCAGCTGATACAGCAGCCTGGGAACCTGGCTACCTGACTTAGGATTGCGTTGAGCTCTAAGAATACACATTTTTAATAGTTATAAATGCAATATTAAGAATATGTCAAAGTGCACACATTTATCAACTGCCTTAACATGAATCTACAGCACTCAAACTATCAATTATGGGAAAAAAGAAAAACGTTTTCTACTTTCTCTGGTAGATTTTGTGCCCAGTGTTACAGAATACAGCTACCATATCATGCTGCTTCTTCCATTTATTTCAAACTGGGGTCAAATTCTATCCTGCAAAAGCCATGCCATTTAATAAAACATGTAACTTTATTCCCATTGCTTATTCCTTTATTGAGTGGCTTCCTTTCAAGGCAGCATCCAGCCATTCTACACTTTTCAAATTAATGGTTAGTTATTAGATTAATCATTAGATGGATTAGTTTTCCCAAATCACTTTTCAGAAGACATTCTCTGATCCAAACACAAATTCCAGCTGATATCAACTAGATTTAATGGAAACTCAGCAATGAGAGGGTCCCAGGTCAATTTTCCCAGATTTTCTTCTAAAGAATGTACATAAGACACTTGCAACATTTTATGCACGATTTAACCAACAGCACTCTGAGATACCTAGGCTAAAGACAAACATCATTAAAAACTTCTAAGGCACTTTAAACTTGTTACTTGAACTTCAGTGCTGTGATTCCAGAAACAAAATCAGTAAAGTAGCAATTAAGTTGAGGGGAGGGAGAAGAGTAGGGAGAGAATGTTTCATTTTTATAACAGTATCCAGAAGCATGGATGACCCACTAAGAGCCAAATAAAATAGGGACAAGTAACTGCAGAGCAAACAACAAGGATTATTTTACGCAAGCAGAAGAGGGTTAAAGGCAGCTCAATAGTGTTATCAAACTTCCCAAGAGCTGAGATGTCACACAGCTGGGAAAGACATCCCCAAACTGCAGATAGGACAGCACAGGACAAAACACCGCATGGAAACATCGCCACGCAGGGGACACACAGGCACAGGAACAGGCACAGGAACAGGCACAGGAACAGGCACAGGAACAGGCACAGGAACAGGCACAGGAACAGGCACAACAGCTGAACCACTGGGCTTAAAAAGCCCCCACACTGCTCTGTTAATGCTTGACTCGGGACGGAACAAAGTGAAATAGTAATTGATAAAAAACTTAACACGAGCTGACAGTGTGCACTCACAGCCCCCAAAGCCGTCCTGGGCTGCATCCAGCTATTCATGTATTTTCAGCTATTCCTGGGCTCGGGCAGGGCAGGGCTCCGGGGCGCTGCGGGCGCGGCCGCCGAGCGGGGCCGGCGCGGGGAGCGCTGAGGCGGCGGGCCCGGGGCGGGGCCGGGGGCGGGCCGGGCCCCGTGCGCCGGCGATGGCGCCGGGCGGCGCCGGGAGCTGCGCGGGAGCTTCCGGGCGGAGCGGGAGCTTCCGGGAGCGGCCGGGCTGCGGAGGAGAATGAAGAAGGAGCAGGTGGCGCACTGCCAGTTCTCTGTGTGGTACCCGCTCTTCAAGGCCGTCACCATCCGCAGGTGTGGGCGGTGAGGGGCGGCGGGGCTGGGCCGTAGGGGAGCGGTGTGGGGTGAGGAGGAGTGCGCGGCCAGCTGGGAGCGGGCGGCAGGAGTGCGGGGCGAGGGAGAGCCACGCTCTTCTATCCTCCCCTTTCCTTCAGCCCTGGTGGGGCTCATCTGGAGTGCTGAGTCCGGTCTGGGCTTCTCAGAGCAGGAGGGACATGGAGCTCCTGGAACTGGTCCAGTGCATGATTAAGGGACTCGAAAAGCTGAGGGAACTGGGCCTGTTCAGGCTCGAGAATTACAGAATGGTTTGGGTTAGGAAGGACCTTAAAGAGCATCTGGTTCCAAATTCCCTGCCATGGGCAGGGATACCTTCCTTTAGGCCAGGTTGCTCCAAGCTCCTTCCAACCTGGCCTTGAGCACCTCCAGGGATGGGGCGGCCACAGTTTCTCTGGGCATCCTGTGCCAGGGCCTCAACACCCTCACATGAAAGGATTTCTTCCTAGTATCTATCTAAACCGAATCTCTCAATTTGAACCCATCCCCCCGTGTGCTGTCACTATAAGTCTTGCTCTATCTTTCCTGCAAGTTTCCTTCAGGTACTGGAGGGAAAAAGAGATGACTGAGAGGGGCCTTCATTAATGCATATAAATGTATCTAAAGAGGGGGTGCCAAAGGATGGACCAGGCTCTGCTTGGTGGTCCCCAGCAATAGAGGGCAAAGGGAAGAAACTAATGCTCAGTTCCACCTGAACATGGGGAAGATCTTCTGTCCTGTGCAGTGACCAAGCACTGGAGCAGATTGTCCAGAGAGGCTGTGGAGTCTCCCTCACTGCAGATATTCCAGAGCTGTCTGGACACAGCCCTGTGCCGTGTGCTCTGGGATGGCCCTGCCTGAGCTGGGAGGTTGGACCAGATGAACCCTGTGCTCCCTTCCAGCCTGACCCGTTCTGGGGTCTGTGGGGCTGGGCTGGGGTGAAAATGAGCTTGTGATGGGGCAGGGTTGGGCGAGATAGAGGAGACCTGTGTGGGACAGAGCTGGGGTGGAGGTGGTAAAGGATTGATTGAGCCATCAGCTGCAGTGCCAGGAGCTGGGGTCTTGTCTCTATCTCCCAGGGGAGTGTATTTGGAAGCTCTGGGGCAGGCCAGGTACCCCTGTGCTCCCTGCTCTCCTGGTGGGACTCCATGCTGAGCGTCAGAAGATATCCACACTGTTCCTGTTATCCACATCCTGCTGTCCACACTGCTGTTCCTGCTTAGACTGGGACTGAGTAGATCCAACCCAAGTGGCCAACTTGGTGTTTCTGTGTATTTCTGGAAGCCATAGGAAATTCTGCACTTTTTAAGGTGCTGCTGCAGGTCATGAGATTGTTGCATGAGCTACCAGTAGCTCAGGAAAGTCAAGATAGCTGCCCTGTTGGATCAAATAGTGCTGACATCATGCTTTTAGTAATCAAAGCATTTGATCTTTTATCTTTCTTAGTGTTTAACATGGGCTTATTTTTGGTAAGTTTAGTAATAGACCTGCATTTTTGGAGCATTAGGATGGCATATATTGATTTTGATTTCAAAAGGAAAACCCTTAGTTTGGGCAACATGCTGTCTCCTCAGAAGCTGCACACAATTTTAATTGGAATTTCTTAGAACTTTGAAAGAGTAGGGCGTTTTTGTGTGTTTAATCTAACATTTTTGTTCTATACTTCGTGGAGGGAAAATGGACATTGCTTTTTTGGGTGAGGGATGAGATGGGCAAAAGAGAATTTTCTTCCATAATATTAGAGGATAAAACATAATATTATTGAGCTATGTGCTATGAAAAAACAAATTATTTTTTTACACTAGGATTTTATTATAACAAGTAATAATAAGGTATTAAAGAAATTTTCACATTTCTTCCAGTGTTATACTTCCCCTGCCAGAGAATGTGAAAGAATATTTGCTGGATGATGGAACACTGGTGGTTTCTGGAAGGTAAAGTGTATTTTCTCCCCAGCTTGCAAGTATTAATGCCATTTTATATTCACAGCACCATTTTGTATATACATTTTGTACTGAGCATAATGAGCTTTTATATTTGACCAGTGTGAGTGCAGTAGACTTCACACTGTGTGAGCATGTGAATGGGCTGACTGTTATTAGTACAGCTGGATTTGCTGGTGCCTGAAGCAGATCCTATAACCCATGAACTACAATTAATTCTAGACCAAGTGGACACAGTCCTTCCATTTCTTCCCCACCTTTCTTTGTGGAGTGTACCAATCTCTGGGATGCTCAGCTGCTGGTTTGCATTTGGTTCTTTGGATCTGGTTGGGTCCAGCTCACAGGCTTGACCTATCCCATGCCAGTCCAGGGGTCAAGTGACATTACCTGAGCTTAATTCTCAATAAAATAAGCTATATACAAACTCAATAATTAGTAACATTTTATATAATCATTTGCATACGGGTAATTCATGCATATGACAAGGCTGAATGTTCTGTGTGTACAACCATGCCAGGATTTTGGATGGAGAAGAATGAGGTGGATAGATAGCAGGAACAGTTGGTAAGAATACAGGCCTTGCTCTTTGTTTCTGCATAGGATCTCACTGTGTGGTTTCCTTGAGAAATGGTTGCTGCATACATCTTTTTAATGATCAAACTCAGAAATCAGTCAGGATTCCCTAACTGGTAGTTTGGCCTTTGCAGAGCAGCCAGTGAGGCTGTGAGTGAAAGGAAGCTTGGTCTGATTTATCAGGCATCAATTTATATAAAAATTGAAGCTGTTTGAGTACCCTGTAAATATGAAAGGGTTTGATTTTTAATTTCTAAATTATTGTTCTTATTAAAGGGTATCCAGAAAATTAGAATTGTTTTTTAAACCATTTTGGATCAGAGGTAGTATTGTCACCTGCTTCTGCAGAATTGTGCAATTTATTTAGCAGCTGTTTATTTTAATAAGCCTTCAGAAAAGCTGAAATTGAGAGTTTAACACACTGAACAGCTGTGTTCTGCAATTTTTCTGTCTTCAGTGGAGTAATGGACAGCTGTATGATTGACTTAAATTACATTTTTAATATGTTTGCAGTTAAAATCCCTTTTAGAAATCATTTTTACTGAGTTGAATTTTCTTAGCTAAAAGTGAATGTGATCTTCTTGTAGTCAAGGCCAAGATTGCTTCTCAACTTCAGTGCACCCCTATCTGACCTCTATATCTCAAAAAGTGGATTGAAGGTTTAATCCCTATGGAAATGCTTTGAGGGACTGCAGAAACTCAGCTTGTCTAAGAATTGACTTTTGGCAGGGATGTGCATTTGACCTTGCTCTGTTTGCTACACTCTCCACTTTCTGTAAGACCTTCTTTTGTTTGTATGCTGAGTGTGAGGACATTTTCTCTCTAGAGCCAGAAATTCACAGGTCAGCATTTGAAACTCCAGGTTTATGAATTTTTATTTGGAAAGGGAGTATGGAGGCAAAGCATAACTTAAATTTATTTTATTTTTTAAAAATTCAATTTGTGTTTGTGTCAGAGTACAGTAAAGCTGAATAAGAATCATTAACAGGGTATTGAGAAGCTTCAATTCAACGGTGTTTTAGAGCAAAAAATGATCTGCAAATTTGGAAGAAGCAAAGTGTTCAGGATAGGACCTAGGCCTAATGCCACTATTTGGTCTTCTCAGTACTGGCTTCTCTGATTTTTCCCTCCTAGGTTTTGAGTTTTGAGGTTTAATCTTCATTTGAAAACATTTGGACATCAAGAGCTGGAAATGCTATGGAAATGTAATGGACATGGTCAAGTTAAACTCCAGTGCTTAATTTTTTTTCCCTGTTAATTTTTTGTTTCAGAGAAGATCCACCAAGTCATGCTCAGGAGGGGAGTGATGATGCAGAGGAGATACAGGTCAGTGTAAAATGCAAATTAATGTCAAGACTCCCAAGAAAAATACGAATGTATAACTTTTTCTGCATAATGTAGAGGTGCAGAGAGTCCTTCACAGAAATAATTATCATGTGGTAGTTGCCATGAAAAATGTAGAAATGTGATCACTTGTGCTGTGAATATTTCTATTTAAAATATTTCTTTGCTCTTTCAGAGAAGTATTTGTTTTATTTTTCATTTCTTCATAATTGCATTTGTAATTACAAATGGAGAATGTTGAAATGAAACTTAATCCTGTTTCATGCCCTGAAGAATTAGGAGTGTGTTTGGAGTAGTTACTTCAATAAACAGTGAAAGTTTCTGAGGCCATACATAATAACTCAGAAGGCCATTCTAGAGGGAAAACACTGAAAAATATTGTAAGTACAAGATGACAGAAGGTACAAGGAGATGAAAAAGAAATAAAAGTGAAACTAATGGAGACAAGCTGTAGATAGGGAAGACTGAGTTCTGAAATGTTCATCTTTCTGATATAAATCACAATTGAAATATATACAGGTATCTTTTTATTAATACTTTAGAGTAGTGCTTCTGCTGAATATACAGTGGTTTTCCTGTCTTACTTTACAGCCAAAATAATTGCAGCATGGTGATGTTATGCTGTTTGGGCCAATGATTTGATCTACATGTTGTAAGAGGCTGTGTGAATTCTGATGTTCTCATAAATTATAAAGGAATTATAAATTACATACTCAGGAAACTGGTAACCTTTGGTTTGTTCTTATTTTGAACAGTGGTCGGATGATGAGAACACTACAACACTTAAGGTAAGGACCTGTAAAAGCCCATTGTGGGTTTGTCAGCAGTTTCCTTGCTGCAGCCTTGTGATACAAACTTGTTGCTGGTTAGAGATATCTCTTGCTATATTTAACATTTTTCAGACCATTTTAGAAGGATGGCAGTCTAGATATCTGTAATTTCAAAAAAGTTTTGCTGGCTTAATTTTATTTAACTAAAATAAAGCACTTTTTTTCATCCCCGACAATCATACACTTGTTAGACTCTAGGAAATGAGCTGCAGTACAGCTCTAAATATAACTGTCTTTCATTTTCACCACTTTGAGTATGTCCAGGTTATTTAATCAGACTGGATGCAGAAGTAACAAAGCCCCCGCAGCTCAATCTTCGCAGCTTTTCTCTTGATGTGCCATTATTTCTTCTAAGTACATCTCTCTCTAGAGTCTTTTTCTTTTTCTGTCTTTATGGTCTCCTTGCATGTGGAATCATAATGGATGCAAACAAGGTTTCTTGATCTTTTTCTGACATCTTTTTTTGAAATTTGCTGTTGCTGTGTCACTGTCAGAGGTAAAATACACAAGGCACTTCTCTGCCATCGATGCTGTGATTTCAGTCCTTTAGCTCCCTAGTGTTCATCAGGGTGTGGAATTGCTCATGTTGAATTAGGTGTCATATAATCACAATCCTGTTTTGAGTGGCACTTTTGCAAGTACCACTTGCAAGAATTTATAGCCTAGAGTTTAATACATCTTAAGTTTGTACACACTGATTAATCTTCAGTTCAAATATTTGACCTTTGATAACCTAGGTTCCTTAAATTGTTAATTATTTAAAACAAGGATTTTAGGATCCATTTAGGATTTTACGTTTGCTGAGCTCATGGTAATGATGCTAAATAAGTAATACCAGAGTTTTGAATCCAGCTCTTTTATAATGTAGAACACAATAAGGAAATACATAATTAAGAGGTTACCTGTCAGAAGAGCACAGGGCAAATGACTCTAGTGTATCTAGGTAAATCTACAGCTTCCTCATGAGGGAAGTGGAGGAGCAGAAAAGTCTGTTTTCAGAATAACTTGCATTAATATTAATGATTACAAAGCCAGGCATTTAAAATTCAGGAAATGATGGAGTCCAGCTTGTTTATGCAGTTGTAGAACTTTCGTCTTGTGTGTATATTTATCCCCTTGTGTTAATCAAATGACACTTCGGTAACATTTCCCAAAGGAGGCTTAGTATGTGCTGGTATTACATATATAGTAGGACTCCTGATTCCTGAGAAAACAAGAGAAGCTTGGATTAGAATGCAGAGTTTTACTTGTTGCAGGAACAGTTTCTAGAATTGACTGAAAGTTTAAAAATAAAATTAGAGAAATGGTTTTTCAGTTTTCCAAGTGTAGTTTCCCATGGTGACTAGGTAATGTATGAAACAAAGGTTCAGAATGCTTGAAGTTCAGTCTAGGTCACTGCACTAAAATGTGAGAAGGTGGGGAAGCTACAGTGAGGAGATGCCAGAATGTGTGTTTTTTTATTCACTTGTTTAGCTGTGATGGTTTTGTTGTTTGAGAGGCATCAATTAGCTTTAGCCTAGAAAAAACTTTTGAATTGAGTTTAAAAATAGGCAGAAATACTGTTCCTATATACTTCTTGCTATAAATCCTGTTACATGAAAAATCTTTGACATATTCTTCAAATCCTTTCATATTATTTTAAAGGTCAGCAACCTGTTTGTTTTCTTTAGCACCACATTCAGGGTAGAGTTTGGAAAGCCCTGACAAGTTGGGGGTTTTTTGCCTCAATCTTACATTTTCAATGTTCTTTATAAGGCAAAGATTTCTAGTCCAATCTTTGCAATTGTCTTCTATTTTGAATCAATGTAATGTTAAGCAGCTACTTTAAGACTCAGTTTAAGAGGTGATTAGTTAAAGTATTACTAACATTTTATAAAACTAAAGCTTAAATGAACAGCTGTCACTCAAATTACCTATGAATTGATAAAGATGTTTAATTCTAAAATCACTCTTTCAAAGTTTAAATATTACTGGATCTTATTTGTACATTATAATCTACCAGAAGGTATAAACCAACCCAACAGGATTTAAAGTTTGGTTATTTGACTTGTATTTTTGCCAGCTGTTGTAAACTTCATGGTGACTGTTATGATGTTTTTGGTTTTCTCCTTAAATTCATGATACTTGGTAGTAATGAGAGTGAGAACTGGGAGCATTTTTCTTTTTCTCTGATTGAAAGAATGACAGATTTGATGAAGTGATTTATTTAAGTGATTTTATTGTGCGCTGTGTTTCTGGGGTTCATACTGATTTTGGACTAATTTCTAACGCAATATGTATTTCTAATAGTATTTAGAAGATGGCTACACTTCACTATTAAATGTGAAGTAAAATTGTATAAATTTAAATTTGTATTTTGCTCTTGTTCTTTGTTCAGGCACCAGAATTTCCCGAGTTCACAGCTAAAGTTCAGGAAGCAATAATTTCCTTGGGTGGCAGTGTTTTTCCTAAACTCAACTGGAGTGCTCCAAGGGTAAGAATGCTGACTCCCTTGTACTACCTATCTTGTAACAGATGTTGTCATGCAGAATTTTTAGTTTGTTTTCTCTCCATACTTTGTAAATAAGAAGAGCCTAGTGGTTCTGATGAAGGAAGAAGTGATACAAGATACCAGTGCAGTGATGAATTCTTTAATCTAAGTGGAATCCACCACTTCACTGGTATCTTTTCTATCACTAGATGGTGATAGTGCATTTTTAGGGAGGCTGATGCATGGCAGCACTGACTTCCCTATCTAAAACCTATATCCTGGTCACAGATGGTTGTGTGATGGGCAGGTTCTTCTTGTTCAGGATATTAATTGAAAACTTTACCTGATATACAGATGAAAAGCGCCACAGTTTAAAAAAAAAAAGGCAATAAACTTTCCTCTGGTTAATTTTAGGTACTCTTAATTATAATGTAAGGATGAGTGCACCCAAATATTGTTGTTTTGTGTTCTCAAGAGACGTGTTCAATCAAGCATTCCAGGAAAGTTCCTGGAAGCAGTAAGGCAAAAACTTAATTTTGCAAATGAATTTGCACTGCTTTCATCAGAGTATTCATAAGAAAAACAATAATAATTTTGTCTCTTTTAACCACTAATGAAGTTTTCCTCAAAATAAAAAAAAATACTTTTCTGTATGTATTTCAAACGTTGCATAATATTTCGATAGACTTGAAGTTTTGCAGTCCCTCCTGCTAATAAAGGTGTGTTTCAGGTAAACTCTTATGTTTCTTTAGGATGCCTACTGGATAGCAATGAACAGCTCTCTGAAATGTAAAGCTCTCAGTGACATCTTCCTCCTCTTCAAGAGTTCAGACTTCATAACTCGTGACCTCACTCAGCCGTAAGTGGATTTCCAGCAGACAATCTTAGTTATATCCAGCCAGAAAAAAACAAGAGCAAACCAGAAAACTGTTAAAGTAGCACGTGCTGCCAGTGTGCTTTGACACTGTGGACTAGGACCATATTTTTTTTACTATGTTTCCAGGGCAAGTCATGTTGTATTCTTGAGATTTTTGCCTTCCCACCCCTCTTGGTGTTTACTTGTTGCTACCCTCCTTATTGGTGCCACTTCATATGGTAATATAGTGTGACTTTGCCATGTCCTTTTCGTATTTTAAAGCTATTGAGATTTGTGTGGCTGCCTGGAAGATGTGTAAAACTTCTGCTAATATATTTCACATATTTCTAGAGCTTTTTCTGAACCTAAGTTCTTGTAGCTCTTTGAGCAAATATATTCCAGGTGACTAAGGATAGCAGTTACAGATAAAATTAAAAATATTATGTGCTTGGGGTTGTTTTTTATCTGCTCACATGAAGGGAGTACTTAATTTTATAGGAACAGTTTCCTCCTGTAGAACCTGCATCTCATTGATTTTTGTCACTCATTTTTAAAATACAGCCTTTTTCTGAAAGAAAATGAGATTACTGGAGTTGATATTTCTGTTACTATGGTTACTTTTTTTTCCTAAAGACAAGCAGAATTTCAAAGAAAAGGGGCAATCCATGGCTTGGTATTTGAGATTATTTTCCAGTAATTATTCAATGCTTATTTATATTACAGGATTTTTTTAGGAGACTCAGTCAAATGCAGAGCCATTGTTCTAGGTGCCTTAGAGGGGGTTAACAGGTGTAAGTTTTGTATCAAGTGGCTTATGTCGTGATAAAAATTTTCTTTCTGAAGTTGAAACCAGCTACATTAATGCTGTGCAACTGCCTTCTTTTTTATTCCTGCAACTCTAAATGAGACTCTCTTCCCTCAGTGTTTGGTACATGAGAAAAAAAAAAAAGGAGGCTGTTGACAGCAGGGCTGTAAGTCCAATTCTGATGTTGGGTTTGACATCATGCCTAACCTGCAATGTCAGGAGATGCTGGGAAAGAGACTGAGGAGAAGGGAAGAAGATACTGAAGTGATAAAACAGTTTGAAAACTTATGTTGGGCTTGGGAAACAACTGTGAAGAATGAGAATTCATGATTCTGGGGTCACAGAGAATGAAAGGAAGGGTAAGACCAGCCCTTGTTCTCTATTGAATGAGGGAGGGAACTTACTGCAGATGAGAAGAATGTGGAGGTGCTTAACACCTTCTTTGCCTCTGTCTTTAGTGGGAAGACAGCTTGTCCTCAGACCAACTGTCCTGGGTTGGTAGATGGTGTCAGGGAGCAGAATGGTTCCCCTGTTATCCAGGAGGAGGCAGTCAGAGAACTGCTGAGCTGCTTGGATGTTCATGAATCAATGGGACCAGATGGGATCCAGCCCAGGATGATGAGGAAGCTGGCAGATGAACTTGTGAAGCCTCTCTCCATCGTTTACCAAGAGTCCTGGGACACTGTGAGGTTCCAGATGGCTGGGAGCTGGCCAGTGTGACTCCCATTGACAGAAAGGGTAGGAAGGAGGATCCTGGTAATTATAGACCAGTTAGCCTGACCTCAGTACCCGGTAAGGGCAAGGTAATGGAACAGTTTATACTGATATCATCACACAGCACTTACAGGATGGCCAGGGGATCAGATCCAGCCAGCAAGGGTTTAGGAGGGGTAGGTCGTGTTTGACAACCTCATCTCCTTTAATGACCAGGTGGCCCAACTGGTGGATGTGGGAAAGCTGTGGGTGTTGTCTGTTTGGATTTCAGTGAGGCCTCTGGCACTGTCTCCCACAGCATACTCCTGGAAAAGCTGGCAGCCTGTGGTTTGGACAGGAGCACTCTGAGCTGGCTGGATGGCTGGGCCCAGAGAGTTCTGGTGAAGAGTGCTGCATCCAGCTGGTGGCCAGTCACTAGTGGTGTCCCAGGGGTCTGTGCTGGGGCCAGTTCTGTTTAATATTTTTACTGATGACATGAATGAGAGTATTGAGTCTTTCTTTAGTAAATTTACAGGTGACACTAAGCTGGGAGTGTGTGTTGATCTGTTGGAAGGGACGAGGGCTCTGCAGAGAGACCTGGAATGTGGATGGATGGATGGATGGATGGATGGATGGATGGATGGATGGATGGATGGATGGATGAAGTTTAATAAATCCAAATAATAAATAATAATAAATACCTTGGGTGCTCTGTCCACTTCTGGGCCTCTCATTTTAGGAAGGACATTGAGACACTTGAGTGCATCCAGAGGAGGCAGCAAGGCTGGTGAGAGTCTTGGAGCACAAGCCCTGTGAGGAAGCCCAGCTGAGGGAGTTGGGGGTGTTTAGCCTGGAGAAGAGGAGACTCAGGGAAAAAGGACTGGATATGGCACTCAGTGCCATGGTTTAGTTGAGATGTTAGGGCATGGGTTGGACTTGATGATCCTGAAGGTCTCTTCCAACCTAGAGATTCTGTGTGAATAGGGGAGATGAGAGATCTGTAGTTTGCATGTCAGAGGTGAGTGAATTCTTAGGAGCCTTTGGTACCTTCCCAAGGAGCTGCTTTTCATGGTTTCCCCTAATAAGAGGTGGGGTGTCTGGAGGATGGCGTGTTCACAGAGTTAAAAACAGTAAAATTTTTGTTGCAATGCCTTTCAGGACTGATTGTTGTGGGTCTGAAAAGAACTGCACATTTTGCATCATCCCTTTGTGAATGTTAAATAATATGGAGTTTGTATTTACTGTCCTTATGTATAAAGAGAGCAAAAAGTACCCAGAGCTCCTTGCAGAATTTCTGTTTGATTAACTGTTTTCTAGTGAGTCTTTCAGACAAGCAAGTGTTCAGCAAGTGCCACTTGATTTAGATGTGGCAACTCTTTGTATGGTAGAATGAATTGGTTCAACCACCTTCACTGATAGTGAAATCAGTGCATTTTCTGTGCAGTTTAATGTTGTATCAGTTCCAGTCAGTGCCTCAGCTCTTCACCCCCTGCAGTCAGCACTGGCTTGGTGGGAGAGGCAGTGAAGACATTCTGGTGGCTGTGGTGTGAGGTTTCGCAGCATGGTGTTGACTTGAAGCATCGGTGGTTTCACCTTAAATTCGCACAGGAACTGTAGTGTCTGAGCAGTCCATAGCAGGCACATTCCCTTCTCCTGGTCCTGCTGTGGGAGAATAACCTCTTGCAGAAAGGCAACACCTCAAACTCTGCAGGTCCAGTCCATTTAGGCTCCTTTCCCAATGTGATAAGACCACCAGATAGCATAATTAAGGTGGTGAATAAGTAAAGCTTATGACATGATTGTGGAAAATCACCTTGGTCTCTGGGTATATCTTGTAATTTATGAATATGTCATACTTGATTAAAGCATATATCATTGTCCAGTTTCTGCTCGGTATTTCTAAATTACAAAGTTACTGATACAGAATGTCCCCAAGCAGTGCAATGATTATTGCTAAATCGGAACAGTGGTCATTCTTAATTATACTATTGATTAGCTGCCAGTTCACTAGTCCTTAGCAAGCAGAAATTAAAAATGTACCTGGCATAAGAACCTGAAGTGCTGAACAAATGAATATTACATACATAATGCATCCAAATCCCTTGGAAGGACTGCTTGGAAGGAGGAAGAATGCACTATATTTCTACTTCATCAATAATACTCAGTATGGTCTAAAGGTTTCTTGCCCTGCATAAATAACAGCTGAAATGCTGAATACACTTTTTTTGTTGTTGTTTTGTTTCCTGTTCAATTACATGAACTTAAATGTCCAGTTCATGGATTGTAATATGGTAAACATGCTGCAATGTAGATCTGGTTTTTAACCTGGAAATTTAAGCCAGTGATGCAGTACTTAGGACAAACCATTTTCTTTGCCTTTTTCTTCCTCTCCCATGTCTTGTCTGCATCTAAATGTTCAGGTCAGGGAATGCCCTTGTTGTAATTCTCAGCTGTCTCAAGTTCCAAGAAAATTTCAATCATGTAATGCTTCAATACAAACTGTTAAAAAATATGGACTCAATGCCAATATACTGAGCAGCATTAAATTGCTTTGACTGTTTTAAAGGTTTGGATTCTCTCATGATGCTGACAGTTTGGTTGAAAAGTTCAGACTAATGAATTATCTTTCCAGCATGTTAATTTTAAATAAATTAACAAAGACTTCAGAGCGATGTACTCATTAATGCAGTTGATGTTGTTTCTGTTTCAAAGTCAGCGTTGTATTTTACTTAGCTGAGTTCACAAAAAAATCCTGTGGGTGGTGTGATCTTAATTTTTCAGGCATTAATGTAAGCTTTTAAAAATTTAGTATTGAGTATATCTGATTAAAAAGTCTTTTCTAACTGGGAATTCTGTTAAGTAATTAAAAATCTTCTTTTGAACAAAAAGCTCCGTATAGCCCTGATGGATGTATTGGTGTAAAATGCAGTTTTCTTCTTTATTAGAAGGTTAGAATGGATGGACTGTGTTTTGTTAAAACTTCATTGATTGCTCACCTTGAGACTGGTAGAAATATTTCTAACTCTATGATAATGCCTCTGCATTCTGACAAGATTTCTGATGCCAGACTTAATGCTTTTAATATTGAATTCCAAATTACAAGGAAATATCGAAGCTTTTTGAGATGTGGAGGAATAACAGCCTGTGTTCTCCTAACAGAACATAGGAGGCAGTGTTGGATCATGAAGAATGTGCCTTAGCACTCCAGTATCTTTTTGCAGGAGCTGTTAGTTTAGGCTTTAATATAAACTGTTTCAAGGTAGGCAGTTCCACATGAGAGGATGTGGAAAATTAAGCCTTTGATTATGATTCTTTTTTCTGGAGGTTTTACTCTTGCCCATTTTTTCTAGCAATTTAGTATAGTACAAGATTCTCTTTTGAGTGGTGCATGAATTTTCCTATTTCTTTTAGGCCTCCAAGTTCCAGCAAGGTTTAATATTCAAGGAATAAAGATACAGTTCAAAGGCTGTTAAAAGCTTCTCCTTATATTTTTTTAAATAAGATTTTAAAATAAACTGTGCAATAATAGCAGGGAAGTATCAGGTACAGAATAAATTTTCAATTCTCATCATATTCATAATAGTTCCTAATTAGTGATTTGCAGATGGGTTCCTGGCTTTCTTAGCAGGATAGGTACTAGAGAAACTTGCCAACCTTATTAAATTGCTGTTCTCAGTGTTGAAAACCGACCTGCATAATGGCTTTTTATAGCCTCTCCTGTGGTCAAGTATTTGCATTTGGAAATTGACAGAGCTGCCACATATAAAGAGATCTTGATCCTTCTGGTCTTGACTTCTAAGTGTAACTCTGTAAAAGATCTGTTGACCACAACCAAAGAGTTTGATCCCTTCACCCATAGTATTCAAAATGACAGAAGCTTCAGAAAATACAGCCCAGGCATGTCTCAGTTTGGGGTTCCTGACATCTTCCTGATTATTCTTTCAAGTACGTCCAAACCTGAATAGGATGTGGGTTGAAGACACCCCACTTAGCATTGTGCCTGTAGAGATCAAAAGCCCATCTGTAATACACTAGTTTAGATGGGTCTCAGCAAAAAAATGCTGCAATGAGCTGGTAAGAAATATAAAATTGCAATCTCAAGGTGCCCACAATTTACTCCCTGAACAAAGGTGACCTTTTGTCAATGAAAAGTCGTAATAATATTAAGAAGGAAAATTCTATTAGAAAAACATGAGTTTATTTTGTCTTGTGCTGTCTTCACCCTTTTTTTTCCTTATTTATACTCAGTCCTGTGTCATTAAGACTCAAAAAAATACCCTTATTGTGTTTTGCAGTATTTTTGCCTGTTTGCTTGATTTGGCAGCGATATCTGCACAGTCTATGGGGCTTGGGATGGCACCCAAGGATTTAATTTTCTGATTTACAAGGAAAGAGGAAACATTTTTCCCCACATAGTTCTTAGCCAAAATATTTGAGGGTTGAGTTAGGGAATAATTTTGATTATAAGGCTGGAAAAGACTGTTATTGGAATGAAGCAGATTGCAGGTACCCCAGTCTCAGATATGGAGTCTGTGAGAGGTAATACAGGCAGGCACTGTACAACTCCATGTGCTGGACTTCAGCTGCCTTTGTAGATAGAGTTTATTATTGGCTTTGTGTATGTGTGGGATATTTTCTTCAGCTTGGTAGGCATATAGTCTAGTAGGGGAGGAATTCTGAGTCTAGCAAAACTGTGAGCTCTTATGGGTTTGTTTCTGTTGCCTTGACAGATCTTAAATTGCGGGGAATCTAAACTGTAGTTGAAGGATGTTATCTGTTTACACAGGCTTACAGATATATATATGATGTGTTTGATCACTGTGCTTTTGGAAAGCCTGCCTGTATTGCCCTACTTTTCTGTGTGTTGTGGATATTAAAGTCTAAACTAAAATGTGTGAAATTTATTTCTGCTGGCAGCGTACAGAATGAACTCTTACAATAGCTCTTCAAACCAAAAGCTGGGCAGCCATGTCTTACAAATGCAATATTTATGTGAGACTTTTGGGTTGCTGAATGAAGTTCACTGCCAAAAGGAGATCTTATAAACATTGCATTTAGGGCTATTGCTCAGCAGTGACCCTTAACACAGTTCTGCGCTTCCAAGTAGTTTGTTGCCAATAAGGTCAGGGAGTAGAACTGAAAGAAAAACACATGTTCTTCTGTGAATACCTTTTGAAAATTACAGAATCTATTGCAGGGTTTGCTGTAAAATGACAAAAAGGTACATGGAAGTTGACTTGGCTCATAACTGTCTCCATTCTTGCTAGTTCCTGAAAGGAGACCGACAGAATCTGCTCCTCACAAGGGACAAAACCTTGACATCTGCTTGCAGTTCTGGAAATAGTTGTTTATTCCCACTCTCAAGAGATTTGTAAGAATATTTCTTAAGGCTCTTAATTTAGAAAGATACCATGCTATGGAATCAGGAGTGCCGAGCAGCAGCGCTGTTTTGCATCCTTTATTCATGGAAATGAACTGCTGTAAGGCACGATGATGTGTCTCTGTTGTGTGGTTTGGGAAGTTAAACATTAAAAGTACTTGGGAAAACATGCTGCAGTGAAACTGGATTAGATTGCTCAAGTTTATTGGGTTCTTTGAGAATTCAGTTATGCCATCATAACAATACAAAGGGAAAGGAGCAGCACTGTTGATTCCAACAGAAATAAATCAACAGTGAATAAACACTGACATTTTGGACACATCCCTTTCTGGATTTAAGTGCTTCCAAATTGCAGTAGAATAAAAGAGGTGATGATTCTGTTTTTTCCCCATGATAATTATCAAAAGGAGGGTTGTTATGTATTGCAGTTACATACTTTGTACGTTTTGGAAATAATTTAACTGTTGTTCTTATGTTTCACAGTTTAGGCTTATTTTTCTCACTACAGCTAAAATCTTAAATGTAAAGCAGATTTTGAAGCCTGTGTCTTACTTTTCCAGATTCATTCACTGTACTGATGATTCCCCTGATCCTTCCTTGAACTATGAGGTAGGACTCCTTGTGTGATTTTTAAGTAATTTAAAAGAATTGCTCACAGGCTGGGTGACATTTGTGGTTGGGTTTCTGTCCATTAAATGTGTTATGTTTGTTTTATTTGTGTTGCTTTTGGTATGAAGGGAAGTCTGGTTCAGCACTGCAGGTCATAAGAAGTTCGTTTAATTGCAGATCAGGTGGGCTAAAGAGCAGACTTGAGAAGCTTCCTTGCAATGTCCTCTCATGTCTGTCATGTTGTGACAGGAAGGACAAGTTCAGTAGCTCAAAGTCATGCATTCCTGATGGTGGGCTGCTTGTGAGCATCACACTGAGGTTACCAAGGGTGAGGCTTGTTCCAGTGGCTGGGGACATCCTGAACTGCTCTGTCACATCTTGTTTCCTATGTTTGTTACCAGATCAAAATGTTCTGCTCTAGATGCTTTAAACTGTTAATGTGAAGCTACTGCTCTTATGGTAACATCTAGTCATCCCTCTAATAATAGTTTTAATGTAAATATAACATTTGTCATCATGCTGTGGGCTTAAAGGGCTTTTTGAAAGTGAATGAACCCCGTTTTATTTTAAAGCACTATCAAGTGTACTTTAAAGATACAGGACATCTAAAAGTTGGAACAAAGAGTTTAATGTTAACACTCTAATTAGGAATGTCATCTCTGGTTACTGAAGCTTTCTGCTGCAGTTTAAAGGGTTTAAAGCATCCAGTAGCAGTAACTGGGGCCTTCAAAAACATCGGGCCTTCAGAATATTTCAGCTTAGGAAATACAGGAACTTGAGAAAGTGCCAGAGAGATGCTTTAGTTCCCAGGCAGTCTGTCCTATTGACTATAATAGTTTGCTTTCTATTTCTGTCCTGTGTCCTTATTTTAACTGGTTTGCGCCTTCAAAGGCGTCACAGAATTCTGCTTGGGTGTCTACCAGAATAGAGGTTGATTTGGATAAATTTAATTCTGCTCATCAGCTCCTTTGACTAGGGAGCAACTTTCTGCCAATTCCATGACAGATTTGTTGTGCTGTACAGCAGGGTTTTTATTTTCCATGCTTTATCATTAATGTAACTTGGAAGTTGTTTCATAAATGATTTCACAGTCGTAAATACTGTACAAAGTGGAAGATCATAAGATAATTAAGGTGGGAAGGGACCTCAGGAGGTGTCTAGTCCATCTTCATGCTCAAAGCTGGGTAAGGAATGAGATCACATTGTCTTGCTTGGCATTTTATAAAATCTGGTCTGAAAACCTCAGTGGGTGGAGGCTGCACAACCTCTGTGAGGGAGCTCTTCCAATGCTTGACAGTCCTCACGGTTTCTTACGTCCAATCTGAACCTTTCTGCTTTGAGCTGGTTTAGAGTATAGGGTCTTTAGAGATGCCATCCAACTGAAAGCATTCTGTGATTCTCTGAAATTAATATTAAATCTAATTGTTTTGAAATACTTGCAAAGATAATTATGTGAACTGCAGATTTAAGATTGTTTTGTTTTCTAGTATCAGTGGTCATCATTACAGCAAAACTGTTGCTCTAAAAGGCAGACCTGTTGACAAAAGGATGCTGTTACTTTTCTGAAACAATGCTTTGTCATTTGTTTTCCTCCGCAGCTTGTTCTTCGCAAATGGTGTGAATTAATCCCTGGTGCAGAATTCAGATGCTTTGTCAAGGAAAACAAGCTTTTAGGTAAGGAATTTCTGAAAAACAAAATTATTGGATGAAGTTTTGAGGAGTTTCTCTGATTCCTTGAATAAGAGCTAAGTCTGAAGAGAGTTCTTTCTTTCCACACCTCATTTCTGAAATTAATGGTTTCTTCTTTCTGTAATTTAAAATGTGGTTTACCACATCTCACTTTCCACTGTTTTTAAAAGCCTGACAGCACAGCATGCTTGCCATTACAGTGGGAAAATTCTTAATTTAATTATTAATTCAAAAACTTCACCCAAAAGACAGTTTCATGGGTGAGTCTTATATTCCGAAGCAAATTGCATCATCTCCAACTTGCAGAATGAATACAGAGGCAGTTGTGTGTTGTGCTGCAAATACATGACCCCATATGGATATTATATGCAGAAGGTTGGGGAGGTCAGAACATCTCCACAGGTGTAGGAGGTGTCTTGAGTTCATATTAAATTCAGTGTAGCTTAATTAGAACCCATTGTTCTGTTACTCAGATGCAGAATCCTAAATGTAAAATGTTTCAAGTAGCACTGAAGAGCCAGGGTATCCATCCACAACATGCACAGAGCTGGTGGGTGCATTGAGAGACCTCTGGCAGCTGGAGAACAGGCAGATTGTGCTAGAGCATGTGTTGTAGGCAGCTGAGTAGGGTAAATTTAGGGTAATTTAGGGTAAATTTAGCTCAGTTTCACTCCTCTGGTTGTGTTGACTATTCTCTGCTGACTATAGCAGGAAATGAGATACCCAGTGCACATACAGGTGCTTGAATTGAGGGGTTTAATTTCAGGCTAATTACTACTCTGAAGTTTGATTTTGGTGTGGTCTACCATGAAATCTTTAGATATGAACAGAAACTCAAATAGCACAGGATTAGTGCACATTTGTTCTGAACAAGGTTGAATCATTCTGCCTGAACTCTTTTAACAAGGAAGTGTTATAGCAGTGATGGAGCAAATCCAGACTCTGCAGGAAGGAAGGGGCCTTTTTTTTTTTTTTTTTTTTTTTTTAATTTAAGACAAAACTAGGTTTGCTCACTTTGCCTGTCTCATGCCTACATATTCACAAGCACCAAGCTCCATATCCACAAGTGGTCTGTTCAGGGTTCCTTTGGATGATATGAAGGCCAGGAATATTGGCTGTGTAGTTCTCGCTGTTTCTCCTGTCTTAGCATGGTGAGTGTGGGCTTGTTTTGGCTCTGCCTTTTTCTACCTGTTGGGAGCTGTCAGCAATTCGTTGCTCCATCCAGCCCCACCTCTGTGAACCTTTAGGAGCACACTCCCTGTTCTTCATTTCCCAATTTGTGGAGCTGCACACAGATATTTGAGCTGTGCTAATTCAAGTGCTGTCAACACACACCATTCTCCTAAGCCCTTTTATTTGGCTGTTCTTCTGGTGTTCCTATGTTCATCTTCCCATTTTTTCTCCATTTATGCCAATTGCAAGTGTATTACAGCTCTCTGTAACAGAGTTTATCTTCCTAATAGCAGAGATTTCCCATTAAGTCTGTATTGCTTAATGGCTCCTGACAGACCTTTTTGAAGGGAGGAGACCTGAATCCTGTCCTGCTTTGTGATGCTGGAATACCACAACTGCCAGAGATACACATTACTGTAATAACCTCTAAAACATTTGAATGTAGATTTATTATAGAATATATATATAGTCATATTGACCTTCAAGTATCTCAGAGCATTTGTACACTGGCTAATTAAGCACTCTGTACATTTCATGACCAGGTTTTGAAACCTGGTAGATCTGCCAGTATGGGATTTTTTTTTTTTTTTAAATCTAGCACTCCAGCTGCATTTCTGAAGATAGTTCCAAGATTTTTTGCAATATGTTCTCATACTCTTAAAATTAATAAGCCTGTCAGTCAAACTAAGGAATGATATTTGCAGTATAGTGAATGATTTTCCAGTTACACATCTGCATCCCCTTAGATGCCATCATCTTTCAGTTTGTTTTTTTTAAACTCAAGCTTTGCTGTGGCAATAAAAATTCAAAGTTCCACTGACATCATAAACTTTTTATATGAACTTTTTTAAAAAGAGCACATCTTTGGCAGTAGTCAGCATTGTCTTACAGTAAAACTCTGTGTTTTGTATATAGTTAAAACAGCAAACTGACCTGATACATGTTCCTTGGGGAATTCTGTCTCTCTTTGTATGTAAATAGACTGAATTACTCATTCTGCAGTGATGGGGCAGGTCTTAGATTTGACATTTGTCAAGCAGGGTATTGCACTGTTTTATGTTGACACATCCTGTATGAGAACTCTTGTCAGTCAAGATGCATGCAAGTGTATAATCCTGTTGATGTCATTTTAAACCAGTGTCTTGTAGACAAATGTATGAAATTAAGAACTTGTAGGAGGGATGGTTTGTCTGCATAGGCAAGAGAGCCCTTGAGGGAGCAAATGGGAGCACTAAGGTACTGGCCTGCCTGCCATCCCAGTGATTTGGGAGTTTAGAGTTTCAGCTGTAGTGCCCTATCAAATAGGCATATGTTATTCCACACTTCAAAAAATCAGCTAAATGAGAATCTGTGGTATCCAAGGATCATCTTTGCTAATGTGCAAGCTTAGCCTCCAGCCCTGGCATTTCATGGTTCCAAATTGTGGTCCCTACGTGTGATAGGCAGAACAAGGCTTTTGATCAGAGTAACCAAAGGGAATAAAACTGAAAGGAAAAGAGGGAAGCTGGAAACCTAAACACAGGGAAAGTTTCCTCCTGAAATTCACTTTAAAATAGTCAAAGTGTGTATTTATGAAGTTCACAAGATTTAGGACAGAGCTGTTCAATGAAGAGATTCCTGATGGAAGTACTTTTAAGTATAGCAGAATAAAGCAAACAGTAAGTCACTAATAATGGTAGAATCTTGGGAAAACCCCGTCTTCTGTGTCTGATAACTGCTTTTTTTTCTGGTTGGTTTTTTTTGCATGCCTAGAGTTCTTCACAATTATGATTACCTGAAATTTTTGACAGGTATATCACAGAGGGACTACACTCAGTACTACGATCATATTTCTAAGCAACACGAGGAGATCTGTAGATCCATACAGGAGTTTTTCAAGAAACACATACAGTATAAATTCTTGGATGAAGACTGTAAGTATCTTGAGGGTATCTATGGGTATGCATCTCTCTCTGGGTTGTTCTTGCTTTCACAGTGCTTGGTTCTCTTTAGCTTGGGAGAATCTGAAAGCTGTTGTGGCAAGTAGCAAAGGTTTGGAATACAAACATTGGCAACAAAAAAAAACCTGAAGGAATAGGCTGGAGCTCTTCAAGAAAACACAAGAAATGAGTGAAAGATCCCTTCAGAAGGCATAATAACTTTTTTTAAGGCTTTGTCCCCTTATACTTGAAAATAATTTTTATATCACAAAAGTGGGGCTGGAGATCCTTGACAAGAGGCATTCAATAGTGAGAAGAATACTTGTTTATAAAGATGTTGTCAGATGTTTGCTGCTAAATTATTGATGTATTCCTTGAATAAAGGATTTTTAAGTTTCTTTTCAAGAAGTTTTAATTATGTCTGGAATATCAATGCATACCAGGTTAGGTGCCAAAACCTTTGAATAAAGGCCACAGTATTTGATACACCTAATCAGTCCAAGTAAATTGTCATGTTCTTTAAATGTGAAGTCCTTTGCAAATTTGATTTGAAATTGTTTTCTAACATGGTTTAGTGAGAATTGAATGGTGTTGCATTGTGATGGGTGATCAATAGTGGTGAAAAACATGATGAAGAAATTTAAATTGGTCTAGCATGGACCAGACTTCAGCTTAGTAAAACCCATAAACATAAGAATTTTCTAGCAGTTTTGCTGTCATCTCTAAAGCTTTGAAAATTCAACCTTTAGGTGGGTTTTAAACATTATTAATTGTTTTACTGAGATACCAGAGCAGTCAGATAGATCTGTCCTCTCTAACCATCTGAAAAAGGTACCTTCAAGTGCCATTTTCTGTTATATTTAAATTCTTAATAATGTAAGTCTGCAAAGCTGCTCTGTTTCAGTCCAGACAAATGCTCATGGACTGCTGCTTGGAGAAGACCAGTAGAATAGTACACTAATATAATAAATCCATTACATTTTGAAGTAAGATCAGCCATATAGATCTGGCATTCTGATTACTGCCTTTTCATTTTCCTCTGTGTTCCAATGTAATTTTAGCTGGTATGTAATCAACTGATAGATAAGAATTCAGGGCACTATTTTTGGAAATTGATGCCTAGATTTAGGCTCTGAAATGGCTGTCTGGTGAACTGAAAGGTCTGAAATGTCATCTTATGTAAAGGATGCCATCTGAGTTGCCTTAAGGGAAAAGGAGGTTTCAGGGCAGCCTTCTGGGATGGAGGTTTGTTAACCTTTTATTCTTAGGAACTAAATGCTGGTCCATCTGCAATGAAATGCTGTGCAGAAAATGTTTTCTGTGTTTTTGTGGGTGTTTTGGTTTTGTTTTTTTTTACCACATTGCATTTATCTCCCATCATCTCACTTGATCCACTGCCTAGTGGCATATGTGTTGTTAACAATAAAAATCTGGGTTTGCTTGTTTGTTTGCTTTTAAAAGGAAAGGTATTACAGCTTTTTTCCTGACTTTTTGTTTCATTGGGAATTTTGATGCTGTTTGCTCTGCTTTTTCCAGTTGGTCTGGTAGCATCTCCAGATGGAAGAGTTGAGTCAGAGCAGCTGAAGCATTGCAGAGTCAGAACAGTAGGATAACAGATGGGTGAATGCTTTATAAATACTTCTAAATTATGTTAGAACCTTCTAAATACCTTTGATAAGAGCCCAGTAAGAGCAGTGCTCTGGAGGTGTCGATAGTGCAGAGCTGGGCTTTGGCTTTCCCTCTGTTTAGAGCAGTTTCTGGTGAAGTTTCACTACAGTCTCACTGGCACAGGGCACTCCTGCTCTGAGGTGATCCCTAAGGAGGGGGAACAATTCAGGTTTTCTTCTTGTTCACTGTTTGTGACTGACCTCAACCAGTCATCAGAGTGCAATCAGTCTGAATTCTAGCTGTGTCAATCCCAGGGAATCCAAATAAATTCCATTAGCCTTAGGGATCGCTTTAGGCTGACAGGCCTCACTATAGAAACCCTCAGATGCAAGGGATATCTTTGGGATATAACTAAGGAGAGGATGTGATGCAGGCACTAAGTTCAGTTGAACAGCTGGAGAAGAAATCCTGGGGTTCCTGTACCCCCCTTTGCATTGATGACTGGCTTAGCCACTGAGGGCTTGTCTTCCTGGGAGAATGGAGCACTTAATCCTGCAGTGACTTTTTGACATTGATGCAACCCAGCTTGTGCAAAAGCTGTGTGGATTTTTAGGCTGCATGGTAAAAACCAGCTACGTGACTGGTTTTGGCTTTGTGGAGTTGTGGTTTGCCCTTAGCCCAGCCAACTTCACATTAAATGTCAGATTAAGCTTTACATGCATGGATGTGATCAGTCAACGTCCCTGTTCCTGACAGGCAGTTTCCTGAGACTCAAGTGTTCTGCAGTAATAACCTGAGTTTAGTTTATCCACATGTATTGGGAAATCTCTTAGCTGAAATATTCCCTTATTAGTGAATAGCATTTGTCTGAGGCTTTTCTAAATTTTTTTTTCTTTTCCCTTTCTTCCTGCTAAACTGGTACAATTTTTGCATGTAGCCATGCCTGAATGCTTCCCTGTTGATTTCCCTAGCTCAATAGAAAGGCAACTCAAAGGTTTGTTTAACCATACAGAACAGAAGCTGATGGAAAACTGCATATACAGAGTCGTGTTTAATTAAGCCAAGGGGAGGAACAACAGTGGAGCCAGGCAAGGCAACTTTGAGTCAGTCACTGAGTGGCAAAGGGATTGTTTGAAGGAGCTGTTGATATTAATTAGGTGTGCTATATCTGCTCTGTGTGACATCAAACATGGCCATTTCACTGCCACTGACCCCTTTGTTCCTACAACCTGTTTGTCTTGTTAGCTGCTGAAATCCTAATGTCTGTGGAGCAGGAACTGTCTCTTATTAAATGTTTGTGCAATGTCCAACACAATGGAGTCTTAATCCTTCCCTGAAACATCTCTGTTCTGTTGTAAACGAAACAGCAGTAATGTCAAAGATAAGCTCTCTGGGCTAATATCAAATATTCTTAATGGGAGAAAAATCAACAGAAGAAACCAACATTAAACGAAAAAAACTCAACATCTGATTTCCCAGTGCATTAGCAGTAGTTTTAGAAATGTTTCAGCTATCTCTTAGAAATATACCCAGTTCTGGCTTGCACTTCTTTAGACATATTGACTTTGCAGATTGTGCTGTGTACACAGGTATCTATGCAGATTTAGACATCTTCTGTGAAATTATATATCTTTTACAATGAACTTTTTTTCTCCTTTTCAGTTGTTTTTGATGTGTACAGAGACAGCAGGGTAAGTGAACAATAGGTTGTATATAATTACTTATTTTGTGAAAACTTGAAATACTACAAAGATCAAGCAAGTATTATCTTTATCTTCCTAGAAGTGGTCCTGGAAAAAAACTAACTGAACAAACAAAAAAATACCACTGAAGTAAAAACCCCCAACCAAACAAAAAAACACCAAGCAAAACCTATTTGATGTTATTCTGTTCCAGAGGTCATTTTCTATGTTAAATGCTGTTTACATTAGGAGAATAATAGGATTAGGGGTGTAAATATGTCTGTGTCAGTGACGTAATCATTTAGTTAATATCTCCCAGAGAAGTTGTCTGTTCTAAAGCGCAGCGCTTAGGCTTCAACCGCAATTTTCTCAGTTCTGTGAATCTACAAGAGGCAACTTAGTTTTTGTTATGACATGAGAGTCCTGATACAGTAATTTAGAGTAGAATAGACTTTCAGTTGAAGGGACCTACAGTGGTCATCAAGTCCTAGTGCTTGACCAATCCAGAACTAACCAAATATTAAAGGATGTAGTTATGGGTGTTGTTCTCAGGCACCTGGTGGGATTCGTGGGGCTGTCCTGTGCAGGACCAGGAGCTGGACTCAGTTGCCTTGTGGGTCCCTTCCAACTCAGGATATTCTGTGACTGTTTCATTAAGGGCATGGTCCAAATACCTTTCAAACACACAAACAGGTTTGGCATATTTCCTCGGGCTTTATTTTGTTTTCCCTGTTTTTTTCACTACAGCATTTGAACTCATCAAAATTATCCTTAATATTTCTTCAGATTATCCTGTGAGATTGGAAAATGGTTCATATCTGAAAGTCTAGGGTAGGAAGGGATAATTGTGAAAAGAATGTATGAATGTGGTGTGCCCAGTTTGTGACAGATGGAAGCCAGTTTTTCCTTTTCAAGCCGCTCCAGCTGTGGTTCTGAGAGTTGGGCAGATCAGAACCCTCAACATCCAGATAGTGATGAAGTTGGGAAGAAACATCCCACCTCAACTATTTGAAAGAAATGTAGGTAGATGGAGTCCTTCGGGGTGTGGTTTAGTGGTGAACATAGAGGTGCTGGGCTAAGGGTTGGGCTTGATGATCGTAAAGGACTTTTCCAACCTAAATAATTCTATAAAGGTGTCAATATCAGAGTTACTGACTTTGACTTCTAGTGTGAGTGGAGAAAAATATTTGGTCAGATGAATTATGCTTGAAAGGCTTGATTGGAGAAAGTCTTTATTAGAGTTGAGTGTACTGGGATTAAGTCCTGATTCTCATTTTGAATGTTGCTGAACTATTTTGTAATTGTGTAACAGTAAATCATGCCATAGTTTACAAAACAGGAATGTGTCTCATGTGGAAAACAGAAGACTGTCATTTCTCAGCCCAGCTTCTAATGTAGGTACCTAAAATGAGGCTGTGGGCTAGAGCAGCTGTGCTGTAATGGAAATTACCTGCCCGGGCTCAGATTGACAGACATGAGGATGCTGTCTGGGAAAATGAGGAGCAGCACTTGAGCATTGAGCCAGATTCTGCCGTTGGGTGCTCTGCTGCATAGCTGAGGCATGAAGACAGATTATTTAAGTAAAAGGTTTCAGCCTGTGGGATCTTAAATGAGCAGTGTTTCTTCATCTGTCAAGATAAAATATATCTATTTGTAGATTTCTCTCGGTGCCTTCTACCCTCAGGTCTTGTAAACTGCCAGCTAGCCCTTTGTGTGTCAGATGCTCCTCCTTTCACACGTACTACTGTGGTTTGCAACTGTGTTATTCATCGCTCCCTTGGCGTGTGACTTACAGGCAGCAAAAGAATATTGTGAGCATGATTAATTTCCAGAGCCTGTGCTCCTCATCAGGCTGGTTGCACAGCAACCTCACCTACAGAAGGAGAGAAGTGTTCACTGTCTGCTTGTTTTAAATCCTTTAAACTAAATATTCGGCTTGGAGAAGCAGGTTGTTATTGTGGTTGTAAATGAAAGCAGCCCCCTCCCCGTGCTCACTTTAGTTGCTTTAGAGACTGCCTGGAGTTGGCTGCCGCAGGTCCTGCTCGCTGAGTTGGAGGCAGGAGTTCACAAAAGCCTGACAGTCGGCTCTGGTGTTACCCTTTGCTGTCTCCCAGGTGGGAACAACAAACCAAGTTCAAGACAAGTCATTGTGGTAAGACAGAACAATGCAGGGAGTGGCTCCAGACCACTGCTGGCCCACAGCTCTTATTAAGGAGCAGAGCAGTGCTTGTGTCTGTGCCTTGTGAGCGTTGTCACCGTGCAAGAAGGTGCAGCTGGAGTTAGGGAGATGTAACAGTTAAGTTTGCATTTTATCTGTCTTTAACTTCCTTTAAACAACTGGCTTTCTCATGGGCACTTCCTTTCAGCGCCCTGCTTCTTAGTGCCTTAGTAAAACAAAGCATGAAGCTGACAGGGTGTGGTAAATCTATTGATTCCTTCTTTTAGGATGAGAAGAAAACACCATGTAGTACAAGTAGAGGGATTTTTTTTCTCCTCCACTTATGCACAACTTTTTTTCCCCTGGCTTGTGCATTTCTGTGCTGTTGTATGACAAAGATTACTAATAGCAGGCAAAAGATAGCAGGCAAATAGCCTTACTGCTGCTTTTTAGATACACAGTGCAAGTTATCAGTAACTGTACTTAAATCATGACACTGCATGTAAGACTTAAGAGAGAATTTGATCTTAAGAAAAGGCAGGTTGGTTACTGACCCAGGGTTATATACACTCCATTTAATGAGCCCTGAAAAGAGATGTTTTGTTTGTTTTGCCACTTCTCATCAATTTGCAGCTAGCAAAGCTCAGTGCAGATTTAAGACCATCTCAGGGAAACAGCTGTTGCTGTAGATGGTGCACTGCACTCTGCAGGGGTAGAGAAACACTGTTGGGTGCTCACAAAAAACATATTGCTTTCAGTAGTCTCAAAATCAGTTTTCAGTTTTTTCCACAGTACATTTATTCTTTAGAGGAATGATCTTAATGTTCCTATGAAAAAGCTGAGCTGGATGTATTTGGGGTGAAGAGGAGTTTCTGCGAAAGCCTTTCATAGGGAAGTAGGATAAATGTTTCTGATGCAAGGAAAGATTCTCTGAACTGCTGAATGAACTTTGCCAGCCATTGCTTCTGTCTGTGATTAAATTGGTTCATTAGTTTGTTTTTCTAGAGTGATAGAATTAATCTAAACCCCAGATTCCTCCTTGTGCTGCCTTGGAGCTAACAAGACACCCCCATTAGCAAAAGTAAAAGGTTGCTTGTCATGAGAATTTGTGACAGCCTTTTGAGGAGGACCAGAGATGGGAAATGACAGCAGAGCTTGCCCAATGGGCTCTCTGCTCTGATGGTGCCAATATTAGTGCAGAGGTGTTGCAACTCAACCATGCAGATCTGGGCTTGCTCACTCTTCCAGAACAAATAAGAAACCACTCAGATCTATGTTCCCCAGTTTGTAGCTTCTTTTGTAGCTGTCTGGTTTCAGCACTGTTGTTTCTCTGCTTTGGCTTCTTAAAATGTGCTCTGTGAGAGCTGTACCCCATGGACCTGCCCTGAGACAGACACCTGTGAAAGCCTGTGTGCAACCACACGCTCCCTGCTGGGCTGCTGGCCCAGCTCCAGTTTGCAAGTCATAACCACTGGTTTCACCTCTGCTGGGACTCCCCACACCTGCACGAGGAGCTGGCTGTGGATGGTAACAGAGCCAGCAGAACATTTCTGCTCTGTGTCTCCCAGGTTTCCATCCTTTGCAGTTCCACAGTGTGTCAGTGCCTGTGGGATAGCTCAGGTGGCGTGGGTGGGAGAGGCAGTCTCCATGTCACTCTCTGCCGACGCTTCAAAAGCATCTTTGCGTGTTAGAAACCAGATGGCTGTAGTGTAAATAATTGAATGTATTTGCTGTTTGTATCAAGATAGGCAAGGTCTTTTAAAGCAAGAAGATCCTTCAGAAATGAAGGAAAAGAGGAGAAAGCAAAATGGATGTTTAGTAGCTACAGAGTCTTCAGGTTTGTTTTCCAATTCTGGTTGATCTTTAGAATAAACACAATAAAACTCTTCAGCCCTGCTTATGTTACTGCAACTTTTTCCTTTCCCATTTGATAGAACTGATTTCTTCCAGATGTAATACTGGTTTTGCAAATTTTTACTAGCAGCTGTAGTCATATTTCCTCGTAATTTATTACAATGATTTGTTTTATTAGAATAGTTGGTACTTTCTTGGGCGAGAGAAGATGGCCCTGTGGTTGTATCTTGAAGTGACTCAAGGAACACAAACTATTTCTTCCTCCCCCATGTCTGTTACTTCTAATATGTCTTGTCAGTCTCTGCTTTCATTTTTCAGTTGTAAAGCAGTTGTGTTGTACACACTACCACAACTGTTTGGAACACAGATGTGTTAAAGATGAATTAGAATCTAGTGTGGACTACTAGTAAGGGCTATATTAAAAATGTCTCCAAGTTATTCTTTATTTATCTATGTCTGCACAACATCTTTGAGCTTTCATGAGCTCCACTAGCATTTGCAGACCCTGCTCTCTCTATTTAGGGTCCCTTCTGAGACCAAGAACAGCAATTTTTGTAGACTGCTGGATGGTACAGCATTGCTGAGGGTTTTTTTTTTTTTTTATCGAAAGAAAAATCCCCTGTTTAGGTAGTTTGGGTTTTTTTGCTTGTTTGGCTTTGTTTTGGGTTTGGGGTTTTTTGTGGTTTTTGATTGGAGCTCTCCCCTATTTCTTGTTCATTCTCTCTGAGGATCTTGGTGGATCATGGGGATTAGCCAGAACTTCTGTGGCCTCACCTGAAAGCACCTGGCACAGATCTGCATTTAATTTATTTGAGCTCTGTCTGATCTTCTGTTTAAAATATATTAAAAAAAAATCAAAGTAAATTAGTACATCATAACTTGCTCTGTGATATAAAACTCTATAAGCTAAAGGATGTTAGAATATTTTAAGTGCTTAAAACCAGGTAGTTTCAATTTTGACATCTTTTTATCTAAAGACCAAGACTACAATAATCTAAATATATGTGGTTTTTGATTTTTTTTTCCCCCTTTTTTGCTTTGTTTTAATTCTGTGGTTTGTTCTAATTCATCTGTGCTTCCTTTGCAGGGTAAGATTTGGTTAATAGATTTTAACCCATTTGGTGAAGTAACAGACTCTCTACTCTTTACATGGGAAGAACTCACCTCTGGAAAAAACTTGAAAGGAGACCAGAGTGAAGGGGAAGCAACAGAACAGGTGAGGGAGGCTAAATAACATCCAACAGGATTTATGGCCTTATTTTTTCTTTTTTTTTGCTGTTACAATCAAATTGTGTTGCAAATCCCATTGAAGTAAATGAAGCTCCTGTGAAATGTAAACTCTTTGTAAGTAGAATCTACCTTAGTAGTTAATTTGAACAAGTCTTACCTGGTAGCTTTATATAACTACAAGGGAACTTTTAGTTCAATCAGTACAAGCCCATATTGCAGCTTTCACCCCATTGCAAAGAGGATGCCCTGAAACTTGCATTCCTTTCAGTTTTTCTTAAAATCTATTAATTTTCTATATAATCACTTAAATTTCTGCTTGATATCTATCATGTAGTTTCCCACATCTCCAGTTTTATGCTTGGGGGAGACAAACAGAAGCTTAACTTCTGTCTCTTCCTCATCTGTAATAACCTTAGCAAGGGCTTGTCCTCTGGTTGAACTCCCAGGGCTTGCAGAACAAGGCTTTTCCATCCCTCTTCCAAGCAGCATTTCCTCTGTAAAAACAAGTAACCTTCTCTTAATGCAGAAAGGGAGGAATAGTCTTCATTTTTTGTATTCCAGCTTTTTTTTCTCACTGCATCTTGAGACAGAGTCCTCACATGTTAACAAGTCCTTGATCAGCTGGGTAGGAAATAGAAAGTGGATCTTGGGAAACACTTGGTTGGTTTCTGAGGAGAGATGGCTGGCCAGTGTGGGCTTTTCTTTATTTCCTAGCTATTAAACTGCATTAGAGGTCACTGAAATGACAAACTTCATTGAACTGACTTAAAATCTGAGAATTTCTTTAGTCCTGTGGCCCTTTCCATAACACAGTGACAGGGAAACCCCAGTCCAGGCTGTTGTTCAGGCCATTGCCTCTGTCTCACTGTGGGATTGTTGCTGTATGAAAACCCATTCTGTGAATCCTCCTGCTAAAAGCTGTGTCTCCTTTGTTAAAACACATTCCCAATTCCAGAGCTGTCAGTGGGACACATGTATTTTCATTTTGGTATTTTCTTTCTCATTGCCAGATGCTTTACACAGTTTTCTGTAGTGCAGTCCTGGATGAAAAGTAGAATAACTTCTCTTCATATTTTATCTTGCATCCAGTCACAGAATCCATTGTGAAGTTGTTGATCTCTCTTAAAATGAAGCTGTTTATTGCTGTACAGCTGGCAGTTGCATGGCCTGTCAATGTGTTCAACTGAAAATTATATCATTCTCCAAAACCTGTTGCTACAATTAAGCACTTAGGGATATTTTTGGCCCTTTTATAAAAGCATTTTTTCCTTCAGTAAGTAAATTCTTTGGAGAGCTTAAATTATAATTTCAGTAAGGTTATAGCTGCAAATGTGTTTAAACAAAGAACTATGAAGACAAGTTTAGGGATTCTATCGAGATTTTTCTCTATCCAGATATGTATCTAGAATACTATTGCTCAAAGTTCCTTGTAGCTCCATTAATACAGCACTGTCATAAACATGAATTTATTAAATACATTACTAACTGATACACCGTAGAAACTTTAAAGTGAGGTAATGAAAGCCATTATTTGACTGTTTAACATGTTTGACATTTTAAAGTGCTCCTAAGTGGGCAGGGGTTTTATAAGAAAGCTACAATTTTTAGAAAGTGCAAGTTTAGTTGAGCGGGTGCCAAATAAACTGATTGGCAACGTGACTCAGTCTCACGGAGGAGTCCCAGAAACATTTCTGGCTTTATTCATGTCCAGTGTTCTTAGTTCCTTGTCTTTTCCAAAGGATTATCCAGTGTTCCGTTGTACAAACAGCAAAGTCACTGTCCAGCCCAGTCCCTACCTGAGCTACCGACTGCCCAAGGACTTTGTGGACCTTTCCACAGGAGAGGATGTTCACAAATTGATTGACTTTCTTAAACTGGTAAGAAGTAGCAGAAAATAATCTCTGACCTTCCACCTCTGTCAAATGGAAAAGCCAAAGTCTCTGGATCTCTGTTTTTGTTATTAACAAAGAATACAAAGTGACAGAAAAAGCAGTGTATGAAGCCATCACACAGTGTGTTGTTGGTTAATTGTTTCTGAAGTGAAGAGCAAGCTTTTTACTGCTCTCACTTTGCTTAATTAATTTTATTTTTATGGGAAGCAATGAATGTAGCTTGACAAATCTTACTGAAGGACTGAGCTGTTTCTTTTCTTACTGAAATGTAAATATGGATGTAGTATGAATGGAAATGTGCTTTTAGAATGCCTGGAGCTAATGCTTTTAACTTTTAATGTTTTAAACTTTTTTTCTTTAAAAGTTACAAGGCAAATATATTAGGAAAATCCATGAAAGAGCTGTTCCTTTTTCAGTCCACTTTCTTTGTTCTTTTAATGCACAGTGACATGAAGACATGCCATCTTTGTAAGGTAGGCAAGGGAGGGCAGGTTACCTGCATCTGGATCACTGACTCTTACCACCACCATGATGTTTTCTGGTTCTTGTATATTCCATGAGTTAATGGACAAGGCAAATCTTGTTCTTTACTGGAAATAAAATCCTATACTTTGGGATGAGAGAGAGGGTTGATATTGCTCTGTTCCATTTGCTGGAAACATTGTCTATAACTGTTCCAAAAAATGACTTAGAAATGCAGTCACTGTCTAATCCATTGTATCTGGAGCACTTGTCATGATTTATTAGTGCTCTTACTTCAGATAACTGTGTCCTAACATTATGAACTCTCCTGTTCTGTTGACAGAAAAGAAATCAGCAAGATGATGACTGAGGTACCCAGAAGCATTACATTGAATTACAAGCAAGAGATGTGGCAAAAGCTGTATTTAGCATAACTATTAAACTATTGATTTAAAGAAAACCTGCTTTTTATAGTCAATGAAAGAACTGAAGAGCTGTTCATCCTCTGTTGGTTTATAGAAATGTGTAGGGCAGCTTCTTCAGGGAAACATGAAAGGTCAGGGTGAGTTCTCACTGGATTCCAGATGCAAAGAAGCAACAGCCTGAGTGCAGCTGAACAACTGCTTTCCATTTTTCATAATGTGAAGATTGATGCCACTGAGCTACGCCTTCGGACTCCCCAGTGTGAATATGGCAACACGTAACACTTGTGCAGTAGAAACATGGAGCATTCTCTGAATTTAGGCACAGTCTTGCTTAATATGTAGTCACAAAGAAAAAGGAATGTACATTTTTATCTGGAGTAATCTTTTAAAATTGTAAATTGATTTTATTTGGGAGCACTTCTCATCCTTTATGGAAAAAAAAATAAAAAAAATGGAGAAGGGACTTTTTCTTTGTTACAAGGGCTAATATTTCATTTCAGAGAACAGCTATAGCTATAGTAGACTACTTAAGGTTTGAAAATTTTAGATATTGGGAATTTAAAATTCTGAATGCATTTGAAATAAAGCAGCATTTTCACAGTCACTAAAGCAACAAAATTCATTTAACTTCACCAAATTTCATTTCTTTTTCCTAGTAAAGCTTTCTTGAAACCTGTTTTTTAACATGATTGCATACTAGACATCATCTATGACTTTAATATACATAATTAACATCAACCTATAATTTTATATGCAGACTCAGTCTTGTTTCTTTTGTGTCACATCTCTGAGTTTCTTATGAAAGCAATTATTCTTTCAGCTCTTAAAATTCTGTATTCATTTGGTACTTCATGTTTTTTGTATAAAGGGAAACAGCTAAATCTGGGGAAACAGAAGCTCTTGTTACCAATTGCTGTTGTTTGGGAGGTGGGGGAGGACAGTGTTAGGTGAATCATCAGCTGACTTTTGGATATAGGTGTTAGTATGGCATCAGTAATTTATTAACAATGTGCAGGGTTCCCATTGAAACAAAAGGACATTTGAAGGAGTTCATAACCCCTGGAAATTGGTTCCTATTTCAAACCAGTTATGTGATACTCTGTGTGTGTGTGTACATAAAGCTGTTAGTGTTTGTTTGCCTTGCTTTTGCTGTTAGAGTGGAATGGTGCTTGGTTACAATCTGTTCCTGGATGTTAAATCTGAGCTAAGTTGTTAAATTTCTTTTGTCTTTATTTAGCTTCACTTTTGAATGAAGAATTACTTGAGTTAAAGATTATGCAGATTAAGAATGCATTGATGAAACATCACAGATGAGAGCTCCTGGAGTCAGAACAGGTTTGCCCTGTGTTTGAAGCATTGGAACCTGCTACTCAATAGCTTTTTGTATTCTAATTAGACGATCATTAACTCAGGGCTGGGCTATACCTAATCTTGCCGTACTGCAGGATTTTGGATGAGTGTTTCTCACCCTCATCAAAGAGATAATTTGAGTATAAATATATCTCAATTGGGTAGGAACCTCAAAGTGTAAAAAATTAACAGAAATTTCTTCTTTGTTGTAAAGTTTCTAGCCATACTTAAACTGTTGAGATGATCTAAGCATGCTTCCTTTACAGAGATGGTGCCCTGGAACTTCCAAAAGATTCATAAATGCTTCTAAACTACAGGGGGTAGTCTTTAAAAACACAAAATCTTCGTTTAAAGCTGGAAGGTAGTTTCCCACTTTTTCCTCGTGGGCTGCACAAATTAATTTTCCACTTTCTCAGCTGTCTTTGCTGAATGTTCACCAGAATATATTTGGTGATGGGACCAGTTTGCTGGGACCCTGTGTACTCTGGAGTGTCCCTTTAGGTGGGCAGGCTGGAGTTTATCTCTTCTGAAATGTGAAATGCTGACAGATGCCCAGTCATGAATTCATAGCCTGCTCAGCCAGGCTATCCAACCCTGATCATGAACTGCAGTTTAGAGTTGCAGGAACTTCCTTTGGGCTTAGTTGTAGTGAAGAAGCGTAAGAGATAGCAGAGCAAAAATACTGGTCCCATGTTCAGAACTGATACAGAAAAAATCCCCAATATAAAAATATGATCTACAGGATCAGGTCCCCAAAAATACTATATCCTTACAGTTTAAATACATACTTTAAATGTACTTTACTTTTTTTCCCAACTTCAGGTAACCAGACAGTGAATTTTATTTGGTTATTAAATTAAGATTCCTCTTCTAAAAGAATTTTCACTTTATATGTCCTTTTGATCTTCTAGGAAAATTAACAAACATCTTCCCTTTGGGGAGCTGATGGAGCTAATGTTGATAGATTAAAAATGCTTCAGATGAATTTTACACTGAATAGTACATGACACTTTTCCACCAAAAAAGTAGTTTCTGCCTCTAGCCATCATATACAGAAATTTGAAAATGCAAATTTCCAGTTGTTCAGGTCCTTTTGCATGGGATTCAGTTATCACCATTTGCTGAGTAAGGGCCAACTATATACTATATATTCTTAATTATATGCTTAAAACACATTGTAGAGATGCTTGCAGTCTCATCTAGATGACAAACAGAAATTTTAGAGGGAGATAATATGCAGTCATTTTATACAGATCCTGTGCCTGCCAAGCCCTGCAGAAGTCTGGCTGTGTCTGATGCCTCCAGCAGTGAGATTCAGTTCTTGGGCTGCAGCTCTGCCAGGAGTGCCAAGGAAAAGTCCTCATTGTTTCACAGCCAGTACTTGTGATGTTTAGTGTCCCAGATGGATAGTGGAGATCAGGATTCCTGCAACCCTGTAAGTAACAGTTGTTAACATGTCCTGACTTAGTTCAGGATTTGGAGTAACACTCCTGTCCTGGGCTTCAGACTTGTCCTTCAGACTGTCCATGCTGTTTGTTCTCTTTAGACTCTTCATTCTCCAGTGTTGTCCATGTCTTTCCTCATCCCTCAGCCTCTTATTTGGATAAATATTAAGATCAGAATTGGTAGCAGTAGCAGCATGGATAATACTGATCTGAATTTTAAAACTCTCTCTATCCACTTTTACAAAGGCACGTTCTTGAGTGATGCTCTATAATACCTATTGGAGGCTGATCACAGACTGTAAAACTCCACATAACTGCACCTGACACCCTTAGCTAGAAATCTCATTGTTATGTACTCACCTGTTGTTCAGGTGCAGAGAAGTGGTACCCTGTGGGATGCAGTTCAGGTGCTTATTTGAGCAACAGAGACCCTTAGACACTTCTGGTTTCAGGCTTTCAGGTGAGCATTGCCAGGTGAAAGGACCCCAAAAGAGATCAGTGGCAGTGTGGAGGTGGGTAACAGCATGGCACAAACGTATGTAAAAATCTTTCTGTACCTTTGTGCATGGCTGAGCTCAGCTTTCACAAACTTCCAAATTTGAAGTGTCAAATAGCCAAGAGAGGAGCACAGGGTGTTTGTCAGTGAGCATAAATAGGCAAATCAGCTTGGCAACTGATAATTTCAACCTTAGAGGCCAAAAGTATCAATTCTGGGGTTGTTTGGACACGTTACATTTTGAACATTAGTTCAAGAGATAGTATTGGACTAAAATACATATTTTTGGCCAAGAGAAGATGGACTTGAAGTGTAATACA
Organism: Muscicapa striata striata; assembly: GCA_030060385.1. Classification (NCBI taxonomy): domain Eukaryota; kingdom Metazoa; phylum Chordata; class Aves; order Passeriformes; family Muscicapidae; genus Muscicapa; species Muscicapa striata. The sequence continues at coordinate 5,601,067 of JAREIS010000025.1, read as the reverse complement.
GAAACAGACCATGGTGCATTTGATTCATGAAGGGCACTTGGTAACACTGATATTTACAGCCTGAATAAATCTACCTTAGCAAAAGCTCATCTGGGTGTTGAAGTGTCTTCTATTTGAATATGATGACTTCTGTAAAGAAGGTCATCCTGACATTATATAGAGCTAAAATAAGACGTGTTGCCATAACTCCTATATTTTGTGTAATCTTGAAGCTTTCTCAAAGATACAGAACTCTTAAGCAGTTTTGTGTGATGACAGGATTTTGTAGTAAAAGTGGCATTGGCACTGCAGTAAGTCTGGTTTTGGTTTTTTTGGTTTTTTCTTTTTGGGAGGGCAGATTGGGCGAGGGAGCTATCCTGCTACATTTCCTCATGTGAACTGTTGCAGCAATGGGTATCCTACCTGGGTATCAATAGTGTTTTGATTGCTCCAGGATCCTCTTAACAGCTGGCCAGGCTTCTGCCAAGGATGTGTTTTGGCAGTTTGTAGGGAAGGGTTGGTTGACTGATTGGTCGTAAACACTGACTGCTCAGGACCTTTTTTCAGGGAAGGTTGCTAGTTACAGCTGAACTTCCAGGACAGATTTGTGGCAGCATTACTGTCCAAAAGAGAGAGAATCATCAATACTTGTTCCTAGTCTTTAGGGCTCAAATCCAGTTGGGGGGGCTTGAAATTTTGGGTTCTGTCTTGGCTTCTGCTATGAAACTGTGTCCTGACAGACTGTTGCACTTCATTGAAGTAAATGAATTATTCATGAGAGCTGGGACTGTAATATCCAGGAAAGAGAATGAACATGTGAAGCTAAAACGTCTGTAACCAGTATGAGGAATACACAGGAGGAACTCAGCATCAGGATGTGTCAGAAATTATTGATGTGCATTTCAGTGACTTTAGAAGATAAATGGCAGCACTGGATCACAAACCTGTCTGTTGCTCAGGAAAGGCTGGAGGGCACTGTGCTGAACACCAACAGTGTATTTCCAAAATGTGGTTATCACAGAATGGTTTGGTATGGAAAGGAGTGTTAAATGTCCTCTAGTCCTCAAACACTTCCAGGGATGGGGCAACCACAACTTCTCTGGGCACCCTGTTCCTGTGTCTCACCAGCTTCATAATGAAAAATTTCTTCCTTAATGTCAGTCTAAACTGATCCTCTTTCAGTTTAAAGCTGCTGCCCTTTGTCCAGTCTCTACAGCCCCTGGTAAAAGTCTGTGTTTCCTAAAAGCCCCTTTTAAGTATTGAAAGGCTGCAATATGATCTACCCAGGGCTTTTCCCAGCTTTCTCCACCTCCCTCAGCCTTTCCTTGAAGAACAGGTGTTCCAGCCATGGGATCATTTTTTGTGTTCTTCCTCTGGATTTTCTCCAGCAAGTCCATATTTTTCTTGTATTGGGGACCCTAGGGCTGGATGCAGCATTGCAGGTGGGGTCTCAGCAGAGCAGAGGGGCAGAACTCCCTGCCTTGATCTGCTGCCCACAGCACTGGGGATGCAGTCCAGGATGTGTTTGGCTTTCTGGGTTGGAAGTGCATATGTCCAGCTGCGTGATTCTCCCCCAGCTTGTGCTCAATTTTTCATCCACCAGTATTTCCAAACAATACTTGAGAGTCTGTTGGGAAAGTGCCGAACATGGGAAGACATGAAAAGACAGAGTTAATAGATTTTTTTCCCAAAGGACAGTCTGTATTTCAGAAGGTACAGGGTGTTGTTATTCTAGAGTTAACTGTTCTGGGTTGCAGTCAGGCTTATTTGAAGCTTAAAACTTTAAGTCAGAAGTAATTCAGTGAAAGTGGCCATGGAGTTTTGGCAAGTGTGGGTGTTGATGCCTGGATCCATTTGGGAGGTGGGTGGGATAACTGAAGAGAGGTGCTTTTGTAATGGCCCATCAGCAGTGTCCTAATGTGAAGGGAAAATGGCACAGCAAGGGCTTGTAAGGATCAATCAAAATGAAAACTACGGAAATCTGAAGGAAAGGAGCATGATTTAGTGTGAAAAAATGAGTGGATAGAGAAAAAGTGACGGATGATTCAGAGAAAACTGATGCTGTTAATGTTTTCTTTGCCTCACTATACTCTTACTCCTTTTTTCAAGGAAAAGAAGAAATAAGAAAATTAACACAATTTAGCAGAAAAATTGCACTTGGAATAGCAATTGGTATGAAGCCAGAGAGAGCATTGTGAGACCACTATACATTTTATTTCAGGGTCTGTATTTTTCCATAGCTTCGTTAATGGCTGGAGCAGTGAAATAAATAGCCTGTATAAAAATCCGTGGTTGGCAGTGACTTGAGAATACACTCAGGCACTTTGGAGGTTTGTATCAGAACTTGAAATGGCCATAATACACAGGAAAAATGGCCTGAAATAACAAGAAGAAATTTGATAAAGGCGAGTGCAAAGAGCTGTAGTTAGGAGGAGAAATCAGACATTCAAGTATAAATGGGTGAGAGTTGGCAGAGCAGCAGTGCAGTGGGAGTGGATAAGTTACAGTAGAGACCATTAAATGCAAGGTGATAATAAGCTATTGGGGGAGGATGAAGGCAGGTGTCATTCTGGGCTAGCAGGAGAGAGGGATGGAAAAAATGAGAGATTATTTTGTTTGATGAGAGGATGGTGTAGTGAGATAAGTCGCTTTAGGCACAATGTTGCAAGAAATACATCGGTCATTGGAGAGCGGCCAAGATTGGATAAAAAGTCACAGAATAATTCAAGTTAGAAAGGATTCATAAGGATCATTGAGTCTGGTTCCCTGCTCCTCACAGGACTACCTAAAGCTAAACTCTGTGGCTGAGAGCATCATGCAGACCCTCCTTGAATGCTGTCAGGCTGGCTGCTGTGACCACAGCTCCCAGGGTGCCCCTTCCAGTGCCCAGTGCTCAGTGAAGAACCTTTTCCCAGAGTTCAGACTGGACAGCATCCCCAGTACAGCTTCTTTCCACTGCCCCATGTCTCCAGAGGGGAGACCAGCACCTCCACATTCCCCCTGGAGAGAGGTGCAGACCTTGAGGTCACTCCTCAGTCTCCTCCAAGCTGAACAAACCGAGTGACCTCAGCCTAAGTCTTGCCCTTGAGACCTTTCACCATCTTGGTCACTCTCATCTGGACACACTTGAATAGTTTGATGTCCTTCTCACATTGTGGTGCCCAAAACTGGCCCCAGGACTTGAAGTGAGGCCGCCCCAGTTGAGAGCAGAGCAGCACAATCCCCTCCCTTACCTGTCTGGTGATGCTGTGCCTGATGTATCCTAGGGCAGGGTTGGCCCTCCTGGCTGCCAGAACACACTGTTGACTCATACTTCACTTATAGTGAGATAACTATAACCATAGTTATGTAGATTCATAAGATCCCCCTGAGCCTTCTCTTCTGTACATGGATCCTCCCAGCTCTCTATGCCTTTCCTCACAGGAGAGATGTTCCAGTGTCAGATTTCTCCAAGGACCACCCTAGAAATGGTGGACAGCTTTGAGCTCAAATTGCTTAGAAAAAAAGTAATCATGTAATAATGAAACATGTTTTTCTAACTGCACTGGATGTCAGACACTAATCCCAAAAGGAACAGCTTGGCCTGTGATACCATCTTTGAAGGCCTATGCAGAGTAGAAGGGGCAAACCTGCCTTTTCCGGCTGTGTTTTAAAAGTTATTGCCTGCTGCTTCTGTGACAGCAAGATGCCCCTTGTGTCCTGGTTTTGGGGTCAGGGATGTACTAAGAGCTGCCTTCAGTCCCTGCTGTTTTGCAAATTCATGTTTCTTCCCATCCAGGACTGCTTAGGCACTTGAATGGGTGTTTTGGCTAATTATTGCCTGCTGCTCTTTCAGCATGCACCTGCCACTTGTACCCTGGGTCCAGGGTCAGGAAGGACTTCTTTCTCTGTGAGTTTTTTGCTCATGAGATAGTTCATTGTTATTGCAAGAAAATGTGATTCATTAGAAAAGGCAAAATTGGACTTCTTCAATGTGGGAAAAGGGGCTGAGCTCTGTGTTGTTTCTAAAAAATCAGCCAATACATAGCAAAGATGAGCAGGGAGAGCCCTCAGAGAAGAAAATAATCCCAGCCCTAAGACGAGCTACAAAGAGAGTCTGGGGAATCAGCAAGAATAATGCTGATTATGCTCAATCTTACTTGAGGCCCTTCCTCATCCTATTCCCTCATTTTTCATGTGGTGTGAAAATTTCTCCTTTATCCAGTGAGACAACCCTCCCCAAATTTCAGATCTCACCTGGGGATGCCACATTCCCTTTCAAAGTGGTATCCATGCATGATTTCACTGATTCCAGGTGAAAGCCCTTGGTGCTTTCCTATCTCTTTTGGGGATGTGCTGTTTTAGCCCTTGTCAGGGCTGAAGAGGAAAGGAAATGCAGTTCCAGCAGTGGGTTTGCATTTGGGTTTTCTCTCTTTTGCAGGAGGCGATGATCCACTGCATGAAGTCAGCCAGAGTCCAGGAATAGCAGTTTGTCTCTCATAGAAACCATTTGATTGGCATCACTGAGCTGCAAAAAGACCCGGTGGGCTTGGTGACAGATTCTGATCGCCTGGAGACAGGTTTTTCTCTCTCATCTCACAGCAAGGGCAAGAAAGCTTATCTGGTATCCTTTGTACTTGCATACACCTGGGAAAGGGATTGGAGATCTTTTGAAAAGGAGATGCAGAATGAGATCAGGCACACAGAGGAAGGGAGGTGTCTGCTGAAAGGCCTGTCTCAAAGTGTTTGGCCTTTGGGATTTGGTGTTCTTTGGAGTGTGAATACCCTCGGAAAGGAGCAACAACAACAAAAAAGTGTGATGGAATCATACATCATGGATCTCCATTTTTAACCTAATTTGATCAAGGACTTTTTAAAACATATTAAATGCCCTGAAAACAGGCAGCTCGGTGGAGAGATGGGCAGGAGTGAGATGCTCTGGAAGCCCCTTCCTGAAGGAAAAGCTGCAGTAGAGGTTTCTGTAGCAGTGGGTAATGAATCCATGAGAAATATCTATTGCCAATGCCCTGAGGGCAGGAACAAATTTCTATTATGAGTCACTATAGAAATAAACCCCCAAACCCAAGTCTGCACAAACCCTGCCTACATTCTGCTACCTTGCAGGTAAACTGCAAATGAGTTTGACTCAGAAACATTAACCTGTCAAAGAACTTCAACACTGGACACTTTTAATTTGCTTTGGATGACTCTTTTTCACGGAGAAGACTTGGAAATAAGTGCTAATGAGTGCTAATTGCTGCTTTTTCACTAGTCAGGCCTGTATAGCCCTAAGCAGTGATTAATGATGGCTCCTTCCAGTGCCTGTGATTTATTTACCGGCTAAGCCATTAGAGAAGCATCAAATATTTCTAAAAAAAATATTCGACATCTTAAATACCTTGGCAATCAGTAACAGAACCAGTTTTTTACATCTGGCTCCTCAGATCATGCTCAGTATTTCTCTTGGTATTTTAGGAAAAGGGCTTTTCATAAATCTTTTTCCTAAAATAAGATTTTTTCATAAATCCATAAACATCTGAGACCCTCACTGCCTCTGCCATGTGCATTCCAGGAGGAAATTGGAGTACTGCCCAAGGATGGAGTTTGCTCCACACTGGGGTCTCAAGGTAGAAAACAGAAACTGGTATGTTATATTTGGGCATCTTGTTCCCATTTTTCTTATTCAGTCTTAGATTGTTCCAGGTATGGAAACAGTGCAGTTGCTGTTAATTTCCTAAGCAAAAGATTATCTGCTTCTCTTTAGCATGGACGTATAATCTCCAATTATGTTGTTTCAATACATATAGCAAAGATAATTCTCCTTAATTATTACCTTGAGCACATGGCTGCAAATGCTGTTCACGATTTTTGTTTTTTTTTCCAGTAGGAAATCTGCATTAGTCCTAAATATTGAAGTGTTTTTCATTATTGAGTGTTCTAATAAGTTATTCAGCCTACAGCTTTTATATGTCAGGAGATCAGGGCTGTATTGACTTCATGGATTCAAAGCCCTCTTTAAATTTAACATAGGGAAAAAACAGGACTCAACCCTGAAACAAATTAACCTGGGTTGTTCCAGACACCTGCAACTGCCACGTGTAGCCATCAGTCTGGTGTCTGACATCTATAGCTGGAGAAGCAGGTTTCTGTTAGGAGTGGCATTAACCAGCTGCTGGGAACCTCTGGAGCCTGGGAACAGCAGCACACGATGCTGAGGCATTTTTCTCTGAGGCTTCTGCAGCAAGGACTTCTCAATGCAGAAGGTCTTCCCTGGGCAGGAGGTTCTCCCTCGTGCTCTGTGCTCAGTGCAGGGATCTCTCTCAGCAACAGGAGCTCCTCAGGTGGTTTTCTCCCACCCATCTCGAGGTTGGAAGGAGTGTGGGGACAGGGAGGAGGCACCGTGGCAGGATGAGTGTGTTACACAGAGATTCAGGCTGGAAGAGGCTGCTGTGAAACATGGGAAAATAGTGGCTTTTAGCCTTTCTCAATCACAGAAGCTTTTCCAGCAGAAGTGCAGTAGTTCAGCGGAGAAATTGGTGCTGTTGCCTTGGTCACCCTGTACGGGCACCCAAGATTACATCCATGACCTCCAGGGACTCCGTGGTGATGGGCTGAAAACCACAGTTAAACCAGGGAAAAGGAAGTCTTTCCTAATGGGATATTCCTTTGTCCTTGATTTTATCTCCTGTGGAATCCCTTTATGGGAAGTCAGGACTTGCAGCACACGCCTTGCACGCAGAGAACCCCAACCAGTGCAGGGATAGGATCTTCTTGGGCAAGCATTGCAGGACTGAGTATCCCTGCAGGAAAGGAACCAGAAGGAGCCAAAACAGAGGCTAAAACAAATAAGTCCAGTAAATTGTTCAGCAAATAGTACGAAAACAAATCCTGGTTCCCAAATTTCACATCCTCTGTACCTACACAAAGTCCCTTGCATTAAACTCATCCTCTCTGTGTCCCTCAGCCATGGGCAGGGCACAACCTCCTGTGGAGCCCAGGAACCTGCCTGGGCTCTCCAGCTCCTGGGCTCTGTGGTCAGCCAGAAGAACAAGCAGAACAGATACCTGCTGCCCTTACACTGCTGTCATTAGGGGAGGCAGTGATTCCAGACTCTCCTTTTCCTCTACCCAACCATTGTTTTTCACAACATGTGCAGCTGTTTGATGTATTTGATTTTTAGCTGTCAAAATTGATAGAAATGGGCCACTTGTGGGCACAGATGGAGACAGAGCAGTCACAAAAATCACAGGTTAAAATGTGGGGTGTGTTTTGCATCTCAGTATCTGGACACACCTTTCTCCATTCCTGTCTCCCACTGGAGTTGCATCCATTATTCTGCCCCCAGTCCTGTGTGCACAGAGCTGGTGCTCAGCCCATAACATTTCACAACATTTTCCATGAACCTCAAACAGCTTGTTAAATAGGATAATCCTGGCTGCATGCTTCCTACAAATGCTTCCATTCATAGATCCAGCTCTTGCTTCTCTGAATTAAAGGCAATTCTCCCTGTTTGGATACATTCTGCCATCAATAAAGTGAAAGACATCTTTAAATTAAGTAAGAAACCCAAAATACTACTAAGATGAGATCATATCATACCTGCTATCTTCAGAATGTTTGGTTTCCACACAAAGTACAATTTATGACATTTAGATTCTAGCATATATATTTTTCTTCCTATTTGATGATTTTTCATAAATTAGTATTCAGGTCTATTATTTTTTCTTTTTTTTTTCTCTCTCTCTCTTTTTTTTTTTTTTTTTTTGGTTTGTTTGTGGGTTTTTTTGTTGTTTTTGAGGGGTTTTTTTGGGTTTTTTGTTTTTTTGGGTTTTTTTTGTACCTTAAGACCATCTTTTGGCAAAAATAAATATAATGAATTTGGGGAAAATTGGGACAATTATTTAGGATTTCAGTAACTAAAGGCTGAATTTTGTAGAATGTCGGTGAATGTCAGAATTTCAGTAAATTTCAGTAGCTTGAAATTCAGATGATGTTTATTAGGGTTAAGGGGGATTGTAGAGGAGAAATAAAAATAAGGCACAGAGAGTTACTAGAATAGGATATAGGGGTAAAAATGAAGAGTGGAACTAGAGAGAGGTGGTTAACTCAATCCAAGCAATATTTGTGTGTAGTTTGATCTTGCTGAGGATTTTTATTGAACTGGATCCTGTCGTAGACAATAACACCATGTATTTTGCAGTGATGAATTTCTAATTACTGAGCTGAGCCTTTCCAACAGTGACATTTCTTGCAAGTTGGATACAAACCTAATTATTCCAGGTTTGCTACTCTTGACATCAAAAAATTAAAAAGGGAGCATAAAATATGCATTATTGCCTATATTCTTGCAGTTATGTATCTCCAGGGTAGTGTGAGGTGGCTCTTTGTTCCAGCTTGCGTGTTTTAGCTGTGCCTGGGGTGTGTGGGAGGAGATGGTTTATGAATGTGTGCATGGCTTCGAGCACAGTTATGCAAGAGCTTGTTTCTTAAATAGAGGAATCCCGGGAAACACAGAGAGAACACAGCCCACCCACCCTGGAGAACCAAAACCCCCACAGAAACCTCACACCTTCTCCAAAATTCATTCCCAAGGGAGAATGAGGAGAAGGGAGCAGATTTACATGGCACTGTGCTATGTGATGCAAATAAATGTTGCAATAATCCAATTTATTTCCACAGCTGGAGGTGCTGTCCACGAGATGGCATCATCCAGTCCAAAGACTCTGGGAACTGACCTGACCTTGAGGTTGAGGGTGAACCTGCTACAAAGACAATTCCTGGTGCAGTGGTATATAAGCCAGCAAAGCAAACAAACAAAAAAAAAAAAAAAAAAAAAAAGGCAGGAAAGCAAGAAGGCCAAGCACATTTTCATTCTAAATTGATTGATTTGGTTCTCTGTGCTTGATCAGGCAAATTAGGTGTGTGTGGAGCCAACTTCTGCTCTGGAGATTGATGAGAGTGGAAACAGAGGGAGCCAGAAATCCTGATGCCCAGGTTACAGTGATGGAGGCCAGCTAAGCAATGACTGCATCCCAGAAGTTGGTACTGTGCTGGAAGAGGCTGCCAAAACAAGTTTGCTAAGGGAATGTGTTTTGGACCTCTTTTTGCAGCACTCAACAGCAGTGTCAGAGCTTCTGTCTTAGACTGGCCAGAGGCTGGCCACAGGTACAGGGCTTTTGGGAGCACATCAGTGTCTGGGTCTGAGCGTGCTCTGCAGTGTGATGCTTGCCCTGGCACCTTGGATATCTCACAGAGGTTTGTTTGTCACTCCCACAGAGTCAGGTGTGGCTGAGCCCCTTAGTCTGGGGTATTGCACCCCAGAGCAAGGCCAGCCAAGCCATTCTGGAGTAAAGGCTCACCCTTGGCACTGCCACTGCTCTGTGGCTTCTCCTGCAGCATTGAGCCTGTTTGAAAAGCTCTCAGGTGTGTCAGACCCACTTTTCATCTCTACCATTCCTGTCACAGCTCCTGGAGCCTGTTTGGGAACGAATAACTTATCAGTTTGATATTAGCCAATAACTTAACAATTCCCAAAAGCTAACTGGGAGAAGCAGATATTCCCTTCTGACTGTTTCTAAGTCTGAAACCTCAACAAGTTCTTACAATTTCATTTTGGCTTTTTCATGCTCTGAGGCCATGCACCTGTGTGCCTTGCTTCCCCTTTCCCACCCTTCCCTCATTGCCTTCAACAGAACCATTTCTGTCCTCCAGGACTGAGCTTTATTAAATTGCACTCACAGCTCAGGGCCTGCCAATTCATCTAAGGGAGCCAATATTTCTTGTGGAAAATCATAAAAGCCAGAATGGTGAAGAAGAAGGATACCCTCAGACCTGCTCACTAGCCTTGTGCCAGGCTGCTGCACAGAAGCCTGTCTGAATCTAAAGACTCCTTCATTTAGCACAGCTTTGTACCAGTAAATGTGTAGGGCTAGATCCTGTAGGGCTGGCAGCACATCCCATCCTGGGGACAAATCCAGTGCAGCTGTCACAGCTGAAAGGCCCCATGAACAGGCTGTAAAAATAGAGATTCCAGGTTTATTTCACAAACTTGGTTTCAGACTTTATAGGAGTATGAAAACTTTCAGCTGGGTGTATTTTTTCTGTCTTCCTGATATAAATTAATATAAATATAATGATGTTGCACAATTGCACCAGCTGTACTGCCATTCTCTCTGAAGAAGGACTAAATCATTAAAGCAGCCACAGGTTTTAGATAGCCAGAATTCAATGATTTTTTAATAAATGCTCTTGGTTCTGTCATTTCTAACAGAACAGCCATTCTACATCAGTCCTTTTGGAGTCTACATCAGGTAAAGCCCTTGAGTTACTAAAGCATCACAATTCCTTAGATATGTTCTAAAACATAGGGAAAACTTGATGGCATCTATAAAGAAATATTGATCCTTGTTGAGCAAAATCCCAGCACAGTTTCCTGGGGCTGTAGGCACAATAATTCCAGAGTTCTGAGTGTATGGCAGCAGCAGCAGGACTTTTCCTATAGTGGGAGTAAATGAGTACATGGGCAGCACTTCCAGCACTGCCTTCCTTAGGGAGCAGATCTGGGGGGATGTCATTTCACTGTCCCTGCTGTGAGAGCTGGGCACTCAGGATGATGGCGAAAAATAGCTTTTGGACTTCTCAGTCAAGAGTGTAGGAAACAAGCAATTAATTCACATTTTCAGTTGTGTGGATAAAGAGGCAAAAACAACATTTTCTTACGGTTGGAAAAATAATCTTTTATTTTATGAATTAGGAAAGAGCTGCCAACAGGGCTTTAGACATTCTCCCTAAACAAGAATAGTTGCCTTTCAAACACAAAAGTGGAAATGTATGTGCTTCTTAGCACATATCTTCTCTCATTCAAAAAAGCCCTAGAGAACCATGTTCTCTGCTGATAGAAATCAGCACAGCTCCAAAGTTATACCCTCTGAGATGCTGACCACAGCCTTACAGGCAGAAGTGACTCAAAGAGTAGCACTGTGGATCTTTTAACACCAGCTGAAGGCCAGTGGGGAGCAGGGAAGGTGCAGGAAATGGTTTTGGGAAGCAGCTCATATTTATCTTGGTGCCACCTGGGGCACCTCTCCATGCAAACCAGGGCTTTTGCATAAAAAAATAAACCTTAGGCCCTCCTGCTGAACTAGCAAGCACTCAAAGCCAGCCCTGCCTTCTGCATTCAAATGACCTGCTTAGGATCCATCCTTCCCCAGCCCCGTGGCAGAGCTCTGCCCTGCACCTGGCTGGCTCTGGCATCATCTCCTCCACAGATGCTGGTGCCTGGCTGCTCATGTTTGATGGTCAGGGGGATGTTGGGACCATTGCTGTTGGCTCATGCTTTCGATTGATCTATGTAAAAAACCATTGATCTATGAAAAAAAAAAAAACAATCTTACAATTTTTTTTCTGTGCAATGCCACCTGCTGTGTAGAAGAAAAGCCCTTGGTCCCTGACTTTCCTCCTTCTGTTATGTGATGATCAAAAAGGTGATGTTTTTACCAAAAGGCATTTCAAAAGGACAAAAGGAGCATGCAGTCAGTTCATATAAAGCAATCCTGGTTGGAGAGGCCTGCTTCAAAATTAGCATGATGTTTGTTGCAGCTTTTGCAGCAAAGGAGGCCTGGAGGCAGAATTTTGAGGAAACTGCTGAATGAGGAATGTTTTTGGGAGAGTCAGTCCCTCAGGGAGGGCAGAGTAAAAAGCAATTCCTTGATTTCTCAGTTTAGCACAGGACACATCAGAGGCACAAACAGGCTGGGTGAGAGCGTTTTGCTGTGGTTAATATTGGTTTAGCATCAAGGCCACAGTGCCAAGCCATTAAGCAGAAAAGATGCTTCCTTGGATGTAAATTTACTTTACCAAGGCTGAAAATAGCCCAACCAAAGAAACTCATAATGGTTAATGAGTGCATTGCTAGAAAAGGGGAAAAATGAGTAGACAAATGTTTATCTTAAAGCCCATAAATACAGAGTCCTTTCTGCTCCTGCCATGCTGAATGGCAGGACTGGGAAGGTGTGAAAGACCTTTGGGTGCCCACACAGCCACACTTCATCAGGACTGAGCAGCCAAGGATGGAAGAAATGCTGAATTCTGCCCTAATAATTACTAACTTTTTAACTAAATTTTAATTAACTTTCCCCAAATGTCCCTTGTTCCTGTACAGTATGCAAAAGGCAGTGCCAATTACAAACATCTCTATAATTTCTCTTTATCTAGGTCTTTGCACTTGGACAATTTCCACCACACCAAACTGAGAATAGCTGTATTTTGAATTCTCCACTGGAGCTTCACCACAATCTTGCTGCATTGGCTTCAAACTGACATTGGAGAGGGGATGATGATGGTGATGTGCCACCTGCAGACCTGTTGGTCACAGCTTGGAACTTCGAATGTTGAAGCTGGGAACGTTCAGGCACAGCTGGATAAAATCAGGATGTGAAGTTACCTGGTATTAAACTGCCTCAGCCACAGTCTCATATATACCATATATACCATATATACCATATATACCATATATACCATATATACCATAAGCAGAAACAGTCCCAAACTGACACCCACAAGATGTACCTACCCCTGCACCAGCAGTCCATGCACCCACTGCCCCCAAACCACAGCCACTCCTTAGGTTTTTTTAATAAAAATTGCTCCCTAACAGCAAAATACTCCCACTGCTCATACACATGCATGCCCACGTGGCTATCAGCTTGGTTTTTCCAAATTAATCCAGACTTCTCTTAAGGGAGAAGGCAATGAGAACTTGTTTTTCTTATGACAGCATAAAGGCAGATGAGGGAGGAATATTAAGAGGAGTAAGGAAAAGATAGGAAAGAAGTAAAACAAGCCCTTTTCCACCTCACATAGAATACACTCTGAGGGCAACCATTCTCTGGCAAAAAGGAACCCTTTTTTTTCTGTCTGGGAGGTGATTTTTAAGGTGTGTTAGTGCAGAGGGCCTTCCTGGAGGAAGAAGTGGCACAGAGCTGGGGGATGGGAAACAATCGTTGGGCAGATGGGGCTGTTGTGCTGGGAGGTAACAGGAAAAATAAATGAGCCTGTGTTGGTTCAAAAACATCACAGATGTGTCTATTCCAGGCTTGCTGGTGCAGGGGGTTCCTGGAACTGTTTGAACAGCAACTGTGTGCTCAGCCCCTGACAAACACAGAGTAACCCAGGGTACAATAGACCATGACACAGTGCTATAATAAGAAGTGTGGCATCATCAAGCTGCATCCCTCTCCAGGAACAGCCCTTTTCATCAACTGAAGGAGCTCTTGTTGAAAAATAACCCCACGTTCTCTAAACTTAATTGTCCCATTTGGTGCATAAATTAAGAGTCAAATAAGCTGGGTCAAAGAGAATTTAGTATGCAAGTCTTTTAAGGAAGAGGCAGCAGCAGGTATTAGCACAGGGCCTAGCTTAAATGCATTTTGTTTTTGCCAGGCCTTCATCCACAGCATGATTTCCCAATTTTTCCATTCTGACAGGGAACAATGGTCTTATCTGCATAGCAGATACACCCAAAACTAAGGCTGAACATGAACAGTGCATGCACAGTCTCCAAGAAGTCTGAAATCTGAAGCTCTCCAGAAAGTCCCTGCAATGCTTGGTGATGTTTGTTTTCCCAAGTTACTGGAAGGCTGAAGATAGGAGGAGCTCACCATATTTAAAAGTTTTCTCACACTGGTGAAGTCATTTGCCCATAGATCTGTGATTATCTGTGTTCAGGTACCTCTGTAAGATACAGACTCTCCTGTCAGCTCCTTACCATTTGACCCTGGCCCAGCATTTTTAGTTAAGGCTGATTAAACTGTAAAAAACAGTTGTATGACATTTCTGTGGTGCACAGAATCCAGCTGGATGAGGCAGGGTAATGTTTCCAAGGATCTGCAGTCTGGGCCATCATTAGTCCTGAATTGAACAGGCTTTGATATGGCAGCTTACATGGGAGAGAAACTGATGGAGATAAACACTGTCACTTTTCTCTATGATTTTTTAAAACATAGAAGTAGCTGACAACAGTAGTTGACAACTGGATGGTTGCCATCCAAAACTCAACCTGCTCATTGACATCTGAGGATGGAAATTATTCAAATCAAACCGTGTCTGCAAATGACACCAAAGCTAATGGGCCCTGATAGTTTAGGAATTTGGACAGGTGAGGTTCAGGCTTCAGCTCTCCTACTGAATGTCCACCAAGGTCCATTTTGGAAGGAAAACTTGCTCAAGTATTTGAAGTCTTACCATGAAGATGGAACCTGGGCAGAAATTGCTCTCCAGCAGGCAAGCTCTAAAGTGTGGTTAAACAGGGACAAAACAAAGGCCACATGGGTTAAGGGGACTGGATTTAAGTGGAAAATCTCAGTGAGGAAGACAGTGGTGCACAACAAAAAACCTACACTAGCTGGTGTTCTGCTGCCTGCAGAGCCCAGATTAGATCTTATCTGACTACACAGGCACTGGAAACACACAGACACGGTAAAACACAGCTCAGTCTCAACCAAAACACGAGCCATGGGAACAAAGAGTGGCCAGATTCCTGTCTGGTGGGATGGTGATCAGCTGGGAGATGCAGTGTGTGAAGAAAATACAAAAACCACGACTCTATCTAGGATTTGGGAGCAGAAGGAAGACAAGGAGAGAGGAAGGTATGAGGATGCTCATGAGCACAATGAGGTGGTGGGAATACAGATTGAATGCTTTGTCTGGGAGATGCTTTTGGAGCAATGACAGCCTGGGGGTGGCAGGGATCTGCCCAGTGGTTCCTGGCTCTTTCCACACTTGCTTTGGTGCTCACTTTCCATGAGATCTGGCTCACCTCTCCTGCACAGAGCCAGGCTCCAGCCCAGCTGTGGAGCCTCACAGGCACATCCCAGAACCATGGAGAGACATGGGGCACCACTATTTAATTAATCTCAAATAGAATGAGATGGTAGAACAGCTGGTGAATAGATGCAACATTCACTCCAGGCTTTTGGTTCAATTGGAGACATGGATAAAACTAGACAGGGACTGAAGTTCAGGTGTCCATGAAGGGTTGTGTTAAGGCCCACAAGCCTCAGTGGGACTAAACAGATTAAAACATTCCAGTGACTGGGATGATGAGGCCAGCAGCTTCTCTGTACCTCAGTTTCCCCCTCAGTAATGAGGATGATGATGATGTTTATCAAAGAGCATTTAGGATAAATCAAGACAAGAGCCTTGATGGCAAATAGGACACAGACCATCGTATTCCATCAGAAATTACAACGAAATTGAGGTGAGGAGCCTCTTTGTGACAGCTGCTGGGGTTTGATGTGCCTGTAGAGCAGAGTGTTCACAGCAGCCACTGCTCATAGCCCTGGACATGTGTGGGAGATGAGGGAAGGGAGGCAAACAAGAGCCTGTGAAGGCATTGCTCAGCCCATAGCTGACTTGAGAGACAGTTTGGCAGCTTGATGATGGGGGGAAAAGTGGGTATTGCCAAGTGAAAGGAGCAAAGTTGGCCACAGCATTCTGGTTTTCCTCACTTTTTATGCCCATGTAAATTTAATTAAGGGAGAGTGCCTAAAATATGCCATTCAATAAATGAGTTTTCAAAGAGTACAAAATGAACTCCAGCTCCATCAGGGAAAGACACTTGCATTGTGGCACAAGGCTTGGAGATACAGGTTTGATTAAACACCTTGTAACAACCTTTGTGGGGCTGTAGCTTTCTCAACAATTAGGTGAAAGCACATTTTTCCAGCTGAATTATAGAGCTCTGAAAAATAAGTTTCACCTTTCTACTAAAAACCTTTCCCTCACCATCAAACTCTGCATAACTCACCCCCTGGAGCCCTTTCACAGTCTGCTCACAGCAGGCATGAATTTGCACAGTTGGAAGAATCTCACCAGCTGACACTGGCCATGGCATCCTGAAAGTCAGGAATTCCAGTAAAACTTTCCAAAAAATGCTTGATTTTGCTAAACACAGGCAACTTCTCTTTTCAGATCTGGCAGTGAATGAGGCTTTTAGCTACAATTGCAGAACTGGATCTCTTCTTTGCTTGGCAGCTCATCTGGTAATTATGTTGTGTAAATGGAGTATGGCTTGCAAAAAGTGGAGGGCACGAATGTAGCCCTTGAGCAGCTTCAGCTAAGCTCCATCACTTGTTTGCTGGTGGGATGTTTGCTCAGTGCAGAGCAAGACAGTGATTAAGCCTAGATCCAAAAGTTCATCCCAGGTTTACAGCTACTCCATGAGTAATGCCTGTGTTAGCTGTCCTCTGCCAATGCTGGCAGGTCTGAGCTCAGATATTTACCCTCCATGGAGGAAGAGCTGAGCTCCAGGCACAGCCTGGGGTAGTCCTGATGTCCCTGCTCTGGAGGAAAGAAGCTCCCAAATTTTTTCTGAAGCACCCACTGAATTTGGGGTCTGTCTGCCAGGGAGCATGATGACACGGCCTAAATCCATTGCAAAATCATGTTTTATGTAAAGAACATAGATTCAGATTTGAATAAGCTCATGCTTAAGTGAAACTCCACTTTTCCTTTCCAAGCCAGCGGGTTCCCTTTCTCACATAGGTCCTCTTTACACATTTGCTTTTTTTTTCCCAACCTCTTAATGAGCTTTTAATAGGTCCCACCCTGGATTTGAGGATCTCCAGCTTCCCATGGCCTGCTAAGGTCCACCCAGCTATTTCAGGCTGGAAGAAGACAGGATATACACAGGAATATTTCTGTCACATTTCCATTGTCATCCTTGCAATGCAATCCTGTTGCAGCCCTAAAAAACATATTGGGATGGGGAATCTGCCCATTAATAAAAACTAAAACACTTTTGGGTTGATTTGGGCAACAGGACTCTGTTCTGGCTCTTGTCCCATGTGCCCATCACTGGCCGTTGGCACCATACTGCTCCTTGCATGTGAGTGTCAGCCTGGACTTAATGTGGTGACTAAAGTTAATTAGCAAAGCTCCTTTTCCTGTCATTATTCAGCAATGTTAATGTCTGTGGAAGGAAAGAACAAAATGAGCCAAGTTCATTTCACCCCTGTGAAAAACCCGGAAAAATAGCAATGTTCACCAAATGGGAAAAAGAGAAAATGAGGAGATAAAAAAAAAAATTAATTTCCAGCTTCTAAGAGGACTTTACCAATAACAATATAAAAGATAGCTGAGTGTTCTGCTTAAATGAAAAAAGTGATTACTTTGCAGGCAAGTGAATGGTTTTCCATATCTTCTTCCCCTGCTTCTGTAATTTAATTTTTTTTTCCTCCACTTTTATTATTTGACTCTGTTGGTGTGGTGAGATGGTGCTGGAGGCTATTGACATTTCTCCTCAGTGCAAGTGGAAGTGATATCCAGAATAAGTCACCTCCTTTGGAGGGGATGAGTCTGGCCTGTGACCCCTGGAAGTGAGTTGTGTTGATGCAACATTCACATGGCTCAGATCATCAGATCAAGCTCAGGAAGATGAGAGCTCGTATGGCATTTACAGCCTCAACAGTGAAATCACACAAAACTAGGGAGGTGTGGTGCATCCTCAGGGTGAATGTGGACCCAGTGCAAGCATGGGACAGGCTGGAGAGGGAAGAGAAATTCTTCTATGGTTCCAATCAGCATAACTGTGACTACTGAGTGCTTCACAGGCAGTAATATCTGACCTCTAAGAACTGTTTCGAGACTCACAAACCAAATTCCCTGATGGATAATCCATTGGACAGAAGAACAGTGCAGTGGGCAGCTAAACCAGCCTAACCCTACATCCTACACACCTGTGTCCTCTTCTGCCCTTGCAGCCTCTCCAGGATCCCTGATACCCAAACAGGCAATGTGTCTTCCTAGTGAGGAATAACTGGATCTCTCCTCTCTACTCTGACTTCTCATTTTCAGTAGACTCCTCTTTTTGGGCTGGTCTGTGATGTAAATGGATAGAAAGTCAACATTTGTTGGGGGTGGAGGAAACCAACGGGCACATGCACAGAGAGATGGTGCAGAGAGAGGTGTGATCAGACAATCCTCCCTTCCTGGGGGAGGGCTATTAACCCCACTTGTAGAAGACAGTCAGGTTGTAAAGCCAAGCTCTCAGGAGCCAGGAAACCCCAGAATTAACAATCTGTACAGCCACAACGTGGGCCTTTCTGCACATCAGATGTGAGGCATCCTTTAATTATCTGATCACCTATCACTGGGGTTATTTTAATCTGGCCAATTGCTGCAGGCCATATGAACACACGCTGCTCAAACCGCTCGCTGCACTCAGCATTCATTTCCTCACTGTAAAGCCCTGATCAATATTAATGCCTTTATCTGCACAGCGCTCCTGCCATGTCACCAGCTGGGGAGCCAAGCCACAGAGAGATTAAGGCCAAAGTGATCAAACACACTTGCTAATTTTGGGTGCTTGATTTGCAGCGCTGGATCTGATCTTGCCCAGCACTCAGTGCTCCGCTGCTCTTGCTGTGCCTGAAGCACAGCTCCCAATGGCTTGTTCCTGCCTCCCAGGGCACATCCATCCTGAGTGCCCTGTGTGGGGCAACAGGAAGAGGAAGGAGAATTTTTTGGGCAGCTCCTTTGCTGTGCAGAAGAATTCCCTGTGCTCAACTGTTCAGAGCAAGGGAGAAATCCTGGAGAAAAAACAACAACAACAACAACAACAAAACAAACAAAAATGAAGCAAACCTGTATTGGCTATCAGCATGGGCCCAGGTGGACAAGAAGGCCAAGGGTGTGAGGTTATTACCTCCAGTGCTTTAGGCACCAACTTCGTTGGGTTATCTTAAATAAGCAAAGCAGCTAATAGTTGCTGAAAATGTTATTTATTACAAAGCACATCAGTCTCAAAAGCAAAAAGAAAAGCAATGGCAGGAAAAGCAGAAAAGGTGATGGTAAAAGCACCAACTCTCCCCAGTAAATACTCTTATATAGAGTCCTTCCAACACACTGAGACACAAACTCAGACCACCACTCCTTAATCTATTAGAATTCTAGTTTCTTAACACGCCAGGTTACATATAGACTATGCAAATGATCTATCTTGTTCTATCTGAAAAATGTAAGCAATATTCTTACTGCAGCTCTATTATGCCTAAGCACCATCTACAACCATGGTCCTGGAGCCTCCACTGAAAACATTAGCATGTTTTTCAGCCTTCACTAGAACTTGCACTTCTACTTTGGCATCTAAACCTTTTACTTACTAAAAGCATTAGAGCTTATACCAAAACTTACTGACTTACTAATACTAAAACTTAAACTTAGACTGAAACTTACACTAAAACTTAAACTTCTACTTTATCTGTGAGTGGCTTAATATACTTCAATCCATCCAAAGGCTTTAATTCAATCCCTGCACTCTGATTTCTCTCTTAAAAATTCAGAGACCCCCCAACTCACTGACTCCAACACAGGGGTATCCTGGCCTGTATCAGCAATAGTGTGGTCAGCCAGGACCAGGGCAGTGATCCTGTACTCAGCACTGGTGAGCCACACCTCAAATCCTGGCTTCAGTTTTGGGCTCCACGTGACAAGAAAGACATTGAGAGGCTGGAATGTGTCCAGAGAAGGGTCTGGATGACCTGATGAGCAAATCTGATGAGCAGCAGCTGAGGGGGTGTTTATCCTGGAGAAAAGGAGGCTCAGGGAAGACCTTATTGCTCTCTACAATTCCCTGACAGGAGGTAAGTACAGTGAGGCTGTGTCTCTTCCCCCAAGTAACAAGGGACAGGACAAGAGGAAATGGCCTCAACTTGTGCCAGGGGAGGTTTAGATTGGATATTAGAAAAAAAAAATTTACTAGAAGGGTTGTCAAACACAGGAACAGGCTGCCCAGGGAAGTGGCTGAGTCACCAGCCCTGGAGGTATTTAAAAGACTTGTAGATGTGGCATTTGGGGACACTAGTGGTGGCCCTTAGAGTGCTGGGACTCAATGAACTTAAAGATGTTTTCCAATTTAAATGATTTTACAGTGTCAAATTAGAAGTCTTTGGGAACCTTGGGTTTTTTTATATTTTTGCAGCTTTTCAGTCCTTACTTCATCACCCAAAATTCTTTCAATATAGATTGTGGAGATGTAAAGTCCCAAAGTATTCCCTTGAAAACCCAAGTGTGCAAAGCCAATTCTGTGAAATTAACTAGAGAAAGATCCAGTTCTCATTTCTACCAGTACTTATCTCATTGGTGGGGTGCAGCCCATTGGACCCTGAGCCAAATCTTCAACTTCACAGCCCAGGGACTGAGAGAGGAGGTGTGTGAGCAGGGTTTATGCTGGCCATGCAGCTCTCTAAGGTTATGAAATACCCAGTGATTTCACACTTGGTGCTTGGCACCAGGGAAACACCAAGATTTGGGACCCCAGAGCTCAATATCAGGAACTGAGTGGGGTGTGTGGTTTTGCCCTTTCTAACTTTTGTCCCTGGGAACATCTCCTGTCCCTCCTCCCTGTGTCCTGCCCATTTCTCATCTATTCCCTGCTCTCTGTCTGTGTCCTGCCAGCTCTCCCATTGCCCACATCCATCTACACCCTCTTGTTACTCCTCTCTCTTCTGCTTTGGCACTGATAGGGCTTTTTTCCTCCCACTACACTTTTATATGACCGTGATTTACGACCTGGGTTTAAAGATTTATTGCAATGCACACATGGCACAGCAGCCTCTAAGTGATGTATTTAGCTTGGTTATTATTCTCTTATATAGCAATTTTTCCAAAGTGAAACAAGCAGCCTCATGTTGTCAAAACTATTGCCCTCTAACTCCTGAGGTTTATTCTGATGAGGATAAAACAAGGGAAGAGAGGCAACTTAAAGAGTTTGGTTGGCATCTGTAAACCTCACAACTAAATAAGCACATGGGAGCTTAACCAAGCACCAGATGGTCTTCAGGCACTTAATTGCAGGTTGAGGATTCACATCTACATCAGCTCTTGTTCATTCCTCTTTACAGAAATGGTTAAAAACCTGGCAGAAATTTTAACTCCCTACTCCCTCTGAGAAAAACCATCTATCACCTCCTCTCCTTTGCTTTTGCATGTTTTAGGACAGTGTTTTACCTATATAAGATGAGCAAGGGCCTTAGGTCATCCTAGAGAGCTTAAACTGATCTAAGGCTTTAATGTGCTTAAAGGTGGTGGAAGGACATTGATTATATTTAACCCTAAAAATCCCCAAACCACCATGTACCCAAGACAGGCAGAAGCCTCCTGTTTGTCATGGATTTGTGTTCCTTTCTTCACATGCATCCTCTTGGTGTACAGACCAAGTCAAAGTCCCCTAAAATCACTGAGAAGTCCTAAATTAGCTGAAAGGAGCACTGCTGTTGGCATCAGCAGCAGCAGGCTCAGCCTTCTGTTGTGGACATTCTTAGAGACAAGTTTATTTTTTCCTGTACTGAACTTGTGGTGTCAAAACTGACCTGGAAAATATTAAAACCCAACCATAACCACTAGTTTCACCTGTGGTGAAAATCCAAAACCTGTGGTTCCCCATCAAAGTTCACCTTTCCAACTGCAGTTTTTAAAATTACTATCCAATGAAACAAATAGCAGTGAGCCTTTTTTTTTTTTTTAATTAACAAGTTTTTTATTTAAATAAACATTTGAAAATGTAATTCAAGAGCAGCAATTTTGTCCCTCTTTTTTATGCAAGCAAATCTTGTCATAGTTTTATTTTCTCATGACTAACCATAGTACCCAAGAGGATTTCCTCCAAATTTCCAAATGGAGCACAGGCTGGAGCTGCAGCATTCCCACCATTGGAAATGCCAAGAAATGCTGTGAGTTTGGATGGAATTATTGTCATGCTAGTCAGATGTGGCATCTCAAAAAATTTAGACCTGTGCTGCCAAATCTGAAGATGCCTTGCCCCAGGATTTTACTTCATCTCAGGCTTTACTTCATCCCCATCTCAGAGGCTATGAAGCATCCAAGATGTCATTTTGCTTTGAGTTTCTCACCAAGGTATGCACTCGTGTTCAACAGTGTTACCATCACTGCCTGTGGGAGCAGACCAGCACTTAAAAACCTGGCTCCTCCTATGTGTGTGACACCAATAATCCACCTTCTCACTGGGATTGGCCCAAATTTTTTCTGTCATAAGCAGAAACCCACTCTCTGAGGTTGCCACGTGGTGGTGAAGGCAGCAGGGAACAGCTGTGGGCTTGAGTGCTGGTTGCTGTGCACTGATGCTGCTCCAGAGTTTGAACTTGAGGTTTTAACCCTAAACATGGCCATGGACATGTGGGTGCTCATCTCCTGGGCTTGGACCTCAGCAGCTGAGCCACAGCCACGTTTCTGATGTTCTTGGAGAAAAGCATCAATAATGCTGATTTGTAATTGGAAAGGGAGATTATATTGCATGACTCAGAAACTACGCCGGGAAAGAGGTCTGATATTGTGGTGTTTAAGCACAGGAAAACCAGGTTGCCAGTGGAAAAGCTTGGAAAATAGACATGACTTCTTTATTTATGCTCATGATAAACTGATTTGCATAATGCCCATATTAAGGGTCAGCAGTGTGCACGGCCAAGTGCAGCCATACCATACATGACCAGCCCCAAAATCAGGTGGAAGGACCAAGCAGTAAAAATACAGTTTCAAGTACTATTCCAAAAATCCTATCACTTTATCCTTAAATAAAATATCTCATATAGAAATCCATTTTGAATTTCTCCCCTAAGTTGACAGTATTTCCAGAGAAGGCCTTAAAAAACAGTTGGAACTTGTCCCTCTGCAGTGTAAGGGTTTGGAGTTTTGCTGTGTGGAGTGGCTGGGTGCATGTGCAGCTTGTGTAGCTGTTTCAAACACACGTCAGCCTCGCCTGCTCATTAGCCATTTTCTGATACAGCCCTTGGCAGAGCTGCAGAGCATGCCCAAGTAATGAGAGATGGCCTCTGTGCAGCCACTAAAAGGGCTTGAGTTGATGTTTCATTGTCAGTCTTAATGCTGGCATTTCTGTGCATTTCATTTTACTGCTCTATTACTGTTCTTGTAATTGGGCTGTGTGCAATTAAACATTGAATGCAGCCGTGCAGATCCCTGCAGCTGCAGCACGCCCTGCTACTCACAGCCACTCCAGAGAGAACTTTCCACCTAAGATTTTAATTTTTTAGAAATACCTGTTCTTCAAATAGCTACAATATCTCCACAGGAGCCTGTCAGTCAAGCAAGATTACAAGGCTCCCTAAATTCAGGCTGACATGAGTGACTGTAATGACTTTGAAGGGGCTTTTATGGTCTATTGTGCCAGTGGTCCCTGCCTAACAGAAGTGTCTCCTACACTTCTCATTAAAACTGCAATGGCTCCAGAGACTTCTATATTATCAGCTACTTCAAATGTGAGTTATTTCATCATTAAAAAAACACCAAAAAACACAAAAAAACCATTAATGGGATACTAAAGATGTAGGATAAATAAGGAAAACAGAATTTAGATTCTACACAATTTCGATGCTGAGAAATTACAGCATTGGGAAGGATTTGAGCAATTTTAAGTCAAAATTTTGCTCACTGAAAGCCAAAATGGAGAAGTGGATGACACTGTCTATGCAGTGAGATTTTAATGTGATGCCATAGGGACCAATGTGGTGCCATAAATAAAAGTGGTGGATGATTTTTGGATGCCACAGCCCCAAGGTAAGTTATGGTGCTCATCTTCTGGATGGATTTAGCTCTTTGGCCTCCACCATGCTGGAGGTCAGGGCAGACCATGAGACTTGCCCTTCCTGGCTTCACACTCTCTCAATCTTCTGAAGGGGCATGGCATTTCTAACACCATATTATTTACATGTGAAAGAGTGAGAAAATGTCACAGTGATGCTGTTTGAAGGGCAACTTGGATTCAGCAGTCAGCTGCATGTTTTTTAGGTCAGTCACATCTTTTATTTCCTGGGTATGCATGCAGTGTGGTTGTGAGGCTGCCTGGGGACTCCTGGTGACACTCCCATGGAGCAGACTGTAAATCCTGAGGGTAGTGAGAAGGTGGAAGTAAGTCAGGAGCAGAAGGAAACCCGTTCCAAAGTCCATGCTGTGACAGCACACAAACATCCATGGTAGGAAATCCCAAGATGTTTGGGATGTCCATGAGGCTGGACAGCTGCCAGAGCTTCCAAGGGGTGCAGTAATAAACCCCAGGAGCCAGGACACACAAAGCCAAGTGGCTCTGCCCAGCAGAGGGTAGCATTGACCAAACACCCCAACCTGTACCCCAGGTTTACACTTTCACCCCCTACCAATGCCCACCTCTGCCACAGCCCCTTCGAGATGAGAGGCACAGCTTAGCCCAGGCCCAGGGAAAATCTCATAGGCTGACACTGCAAATTCTGCTCATAAATTTTAAGAAATCTGGAAAATCACCTTCCAGAATAGACTTTTAAGGAATCTGTTAAAAGACAAAATACATGTTAAACAGTAAAGTGCGTGCTGTCTCATGTGCTTTAAAGTAAATGTTATTTAGCTTCTTGTATTTGAATTTATTTTCAGGTCCTGATTTGATGAGCAGGTTTGGAGCTGGTCAGGTTTGGGGCTGCCCCTGAGGAACCAGGGGCTGTGTTGCCAACAGCAAAGCTTCTGATCTGGTCACCTACCTTGGGTGTCCCAAAAGAATTTCCCTTTTTTAGTGCCTTACATGCTCTAAAACGGAAGCCCAAAGCCCTTAGCTATAAACATGTCTCAGTTAGTGTAGACTATCGTTTTCTCTGATGTCTGACGAATCCTGTCACCCCGCATCAGAGCTCAGCCCATGCCCGATGTGACGACGCTAGAGGTCTCAGTGTCGCTGAGGAAAAGCTGCTTTTAGCAATAATGCCAGACACGCGTGTGTGTGACAGCGTGAGAGGCCGATACCGGGCCGGGCTCGGCCGGCGGTGCCGGCGCTGGACCCTGCCCGGAGCTGGACCTGCCCGGGGCCGGACCCTGCCCGGGGCCGGACCCTGCCCGTGGCTGGACCCTGCCCGGGGCTGGACCTGCCCGGGGCTGGACCCTGCCCGTGGCTGGAACCTGCCCGGGGCTGGACCCTGCCCGGGGCTGCCTGACCCCTCTTAGGGCACCCCTGGCTTCGAGGGCTGTTCTGGCTGAGGGTGGTCCTTGCTGAGGGATGAGTTTTTACATCCCAGGACTGCGTGTGCGTGCGCGAGGTGGGCACCGCTGCCCCAGCGCATCCCCGAGCAGAGCCCGTCCAGGCAGCACGGCAGCTTGTGGTGTGCCTTTTTAATTTCCCTTTTTTTTTTTTTTTTTTTTTTTCTTCCTGGCTTTCCTTTCCAATTTTTTTCCCTCGCTGCTTTCCCTCCCCTCCCGTTTGACGTGCGTGGTTTTGGTGCAATGCGAATTATCTTCATTCAGTCAGGAGGGGCAGCGCCAGGCAGCAGAGCAGCGGCGGGGCTGCCTCCTCCTTCTTCCTCCTCCTCCTCCGCTTTCTCCTCTTCCTCCTCCTCCTCCCATTGCCATAACAACCACGCACAGCCGCTGCGCCCGCGGGGCCGCTCCGCTCCGCTCCGCACCGCGCCCGGCGGGCTGAGCATCCCATGGGGCCCCGCACAGCGCTGGGGGAAGAGAAACAGTGACCTCCTCCAGAAACCCAAAAAAAAAAAAAAAAAAAAAAAAAAAAGAGAGAGAGAGAAAAAAAAAAAACAAACAAACAAAAAAAAAAAAAAAAAGAAAAAAAAAGGGAGTTTTCGGCGGGGTGGGTCAGTCAGGGAGCAAAGTGACCCCGGGACGCGGGTGCGCGCAGCTGCTGCGCGGGGCGCAGGAGGACGGAGAGACGGGGCAGCCCCGGCAGCGGCTCCGCGGGGGGAGCGCGGAGGAGGGGAGAGAAGGGGAGGGAAAGGGGGAAGAGAAAGTTGGGAGGAAATAGCCCAGGAAAAGTGACACTCGCGGAGCCCGCCGGAGCGCGGAGGAAATAAAAGCGGCGGCCGGCAGGAAGTGTGAGGAGGAGGAGGAGGAAGGGGAGAAGAAGGAGGCGGAGGAGGAGGAAAAAGAAGAAGAAGAAGCAGCAGCAGCCGCTGCCGCCGCGGCAGAAAAGAAAGCAAAAGCCGCCCGAGGCTCGGAGCCGGCGGCGCGGCACCCGCGGGGCTGCGCCATGGCCCGGGAGAACGGGGACGGCGGCGGCTCCTGGAAGAAGCAGGCGGAGGACATCAAGAAGATCTTCGAGTTCAAGGAGACGCTGGGGACGTAGGTGGCGGGTTCGGTGCGGGGCCGGGGCGGGCGGGCGCTGTCCCTCCCCGGGAAGGGCGCGGGTCTCGCTCGGCATTTGCGCACCCCGGGGGCTGCTGCGCGCCCCGCGCATCCATCCCAGCGAGGAGCCCGAGCGACCTGGGAACACGGCAAAAATAGAATGGTGGGGCAGGAGCTGGGCTAGCATCACCCCTCACCCTCCTCCCATACCCCCCAAACAAGCGATCAAAAGGAAAAACCCATGTGTTTTAAAATATTCATAGAACGGGGAGACAGGGGAAGGCTTTTTCTTCAAAGTGCAACTGTAAATAAATGCGGTCTGACTTGCACGCTTCCCCTAAAGACGATGGCTGCAGCTATTCGTGGATAGACGAGCAGAAATAATCGGAGTGGATTGGATGTGTTTTAGCTACGATGCTTAGCTGTTGTTGGGCTTTATTTGTTTTATTTATAGTGGCGGGGCATAAAGATTAGTAAAACGTTAGTGCTGTTTGTTGGGGGTTTTTTGATTTTTATTGAAGGCTGAGGAAAAACACGCACAGATGGTGCAAGGGAGCGGGGTACAGGCTGGTGCCTTTTTGGCCGAGCAAAGAGTTTTATTTTTGTTAAAACTAATTTTTGCACTCAGGATATGATAAAGGTAGGGAGCCGGCAGTGCAGAAGGAGGCAGCGCACGGGCTGCTGTGTGTGTATACATTGTAATTGGAGTTGGGTGGACTGCCTATGCTCCTCGTAGCTGTGTTCCCACAGCTTTAATTGAAACTTCAAGCGTCTCTCAAAACGAAGCGCTGTTAATCCCGAGTAGCGCTTTTCCTACGCTCCAAAACACAGTTGAGCAAGTTTTGACTGTAATATTTGAGTTTCTTTCTGCTTCCAAGGGAGGGCTCCCTATAAACAGAGTATTTCTGGTTCGCTGGTTTCCTATAAACAGGCGGAGAGTAGGAACCAGGCTGCTGATGGTTTAACATGGAGCTGGGTCAGCAGCTCTGCCGTGATGGGCTTGATAGCACAGCCCTCAGGAAAACACCGACTTAGTAAATCAAATTAATGTCTGTCCAGTCTCTGAAGAAGCAAAATGCAGCGTAAGAACCAAGGGTTGTGATGGATTCTTGTCACCTTCATGGAGTTTTTGCTGTGGGAATTTTGTGCTGGGAGAGATGTGCCCTGCTTTGTCACCTTAAGTGTGCAGTTCCCTTCCTGAGCAAATGGGTGTTGTGGAGGAAAGTTTTAAAGCTCTGAGGTTTGCTGGAGCAGCAGGACAATTCACTGGGGTTCCCACTCTGTCATCTCTGTGGTTGTGGTGTTGAAGCCACCTGAGAGGGTTAATTCGTGCTGCTGAAGAGGGTCAGGAAAAATTAATGCTGTGGCATTAATTCCCACTGGTAATGGGAGCTGGTGTAGGTCCCAAGGAAGGTAAAGCTGGTCAGAGTTAATAGTTATGCATATTAGCATGGCTGTTTCAAATTAAATTCATTAAATATGGCCAATTAGTGTCTCAAACTATTAGCCATTGTCTGAGACTCACAGCTTGGTGAGTAAATTCTTTCTAATGGGAGTGGAAGCTGTGAAGTTTTTAAACTTGACTTAACAGTCAATCTAGAAAGTTTTAGAAAATTGAAATAATTGGATTACGAACCTGGGCCCATATAAAGAAAATAGATCAGCTTTCTTTTTCAGGCATAGCTGTATTTAATTGTGAATATATGTGTGTTAAACAGCCTATGTGTGGGTTGCCTTCTGGTTGTGCATTCCTCAGCTTCCAAGGGCAGGTTGATAATGAGAAGATTTGAATCTGAGTTTTGGTTCTGTCCTTGGCCACCCACCAGTGCAGCACCTGCAGTTCCTACCAGGTCTGGTGTGCCTTACCAGGATGTGAAGCTTCGAAAAAATTTAGGCCATTGCTGTTCAAATCATTAAAGTGCCTGTTCCATTTCCACTGAAGGCAGTGAAGGGCAGTTCACTGACTTGAGCAGCAGATATACAGGATCCAGGAGCCTAAATGATGGGAAACAGTCTCAATTATTGATAAGAAAGTATTTAAATAGGAATTAAGCTATATAAGTATAAATAGCTTTAAAGCATTTGTGCTAAAATATTTTCCTCTGGCATTATTTAGGAGCAGGGTTAAAATCTGCTTTGATCCCTCCTGTACTGTAATGCTGAACCATGTTGGACAGCCAACACTGATCTCACCAGCTAATAGATTTTTCTCTAGCACAGAGTGAAAAACTTGGCAGGTCTCATGAAATGTACTGGATCGTAGTAGCTGTATTTTGCATTTTTCTGCCATTCCATTTCAGGATGCCAAAGTACTAAAAGCACTTTTAACAGAAAAACAGCACTTTTCCATGCAGCTGTCTTAACTGCCTGGGGTAAAATTGGCTAGATAAACAAAAGAACTAAACCCCAAAATCAGTGAAAAAAAGTGAAAAAGGAACTTTAAAAGCTTATTTTATTTCAAGTGCATTGATTTGTGGATGTTAAATCTTTGTGTGCACCTTATAATAATTTGTTCTCAGAAAAGAGCCTTTCATCTGAATAAAAGCTCTTCAGCAGATCTTTAACACAGGAGAGTTGAAATTTGCTGGAATTATTAAAAAGATCCTAAGTCAGTTAATCATTACATCATTTGGGCTTCAAGGAACCTCTAATGAGTACCCAGCTCTCCCTTTCAGAGCTGGAATAAATTATTTACACGTCTCTGTAAATCATGTCTGGCCACATTGATGCTGAAATTGAATTGGATGTCATGTCCACATGTAAGAAAGCAGCCCTTTCTCACCCAAAGAATTTTCCTTTGGTGGCTGAGGTCTGTGTTGTTTGCTCTGCTCTGTGCTGTTGGACAATAATGTTTTTCTAAAAGTACTAGCATGCAGTGGTTGGCTCAGATGTACCCAAACCTATATTTACCCTGTACTGTATTTATGCAGATACTAAAGCATGTGCAATCTTCTTTTGGGGCTGCAACTCGAGTGTCAACAAAAAATTGTTGTAATACTAATTAATATATTTTATAATACATGATTATTGGTTTAGTTTATATGTTATTATATTACAATATGTATGATGGTCCTGACCCATTCTTGGGCTGTGCCAGTCCATGTGGGACAGTGAAGCACATTCCATGTGCAAAGGTTCATGGAGTGCCCCTCCTTGGAACTGGACCTGTTTGCTGCTAAGCCATTGACAATGAAATTACAGGTCCTGAAAAATTAGCTAGGGAAAAAAAAAAAGCAAAATAAATTAAAGATAAAATAAAATCATAGCAAAGGGGCTAGATCCTAAACTAATGCAATTTGGAGTTGCTTCAAAGTCAAAACAGGTGTGCTTGAGGAAGGAAGGCGATCTGACTTTTCTCTCTTAAATTTCCACAAATTCACCTATTGTAGCTCTACTTAGTTCTCCCTGGAAGACAAATTGAGAGGGGAATTCAGAGCCTGCCTGGAGAGGGGGATTTCTGTTACAGCACTTGAGAGAGAAGTTTCACAATACCAGCAATCTGATGAGTGATCATAGAAATATCACTTTTTTCCCCCTCCACATTTAAAGTATATTATGTCTAAGGCATTTTAACCTTAGCTTTTGACATCTGAGAAGTAATAAGAAACACCATTTCATCCAGTAGTCAAAGAGAAAGATTCCATCACTTGATCTGCCTAATTAGATCAACCCCACATTTATAAGAAAGCTGTAATTAGGCCTAATTGGCATCAGAGTTATGATGAAGTTCTAGTATTTAGAAAGGCTCAAATGTAGTAACTATGAAAATACTGGTGCTGTCCTTAAAAATGGTGTGGTAGATTCCTTAAAGCTTAGTAAGGATAACAGAGGGAGTTGCATGGATATAGCCATAACATAGTAAGAGCTGGGTGGGAAGACAAATACACTTCAAACAATTTTCCAGTACTTTCCTAAAATACAGTATGGAGGAAACATATGGGTGGTTCTGTTTTTCTCAGGGGCTCTGTGGCAATTTTTGGTTTGCCTGTGTCACTTCCATACTCTTACGCCACTTGATGTGCTCCTGGCACTCTGCATGGCTCCTCACACACCAGAACGTGCTGGTTCATGCTGTGAAATGAAGTCACTCCTCGTCCTCCTCTCACACCTCTTTTCTTTCTCACACTCCCACGTGCACACAAACACTCCCATGGTCACAAACTTGTACGTGCTGCCTGCTGTGGCTCTGTCCTCTCACGTCCTTCACGCTGCCTTCCCCTCCCTGCAGCCTCCCACTGCCACTCCAGGAGCTGATCCTCCTCCTCCTCCTCCTCCTCCTCCTCCTCCTGGTTTTGGGTGCTCAGACCCTCGTGAGGGCTGTGCATAGTGCCAGCCTTGGCTCCCACTGGTGAGAAGGAGCTGGTGGTAAGAACAGGTCCTGGCAGGGAGGTACCAGAGGGCTCAAGATCTGCCTGCCTCTGGTCAGAGATCCTGCCTTCTCATCACCTGGGTGCCAAAAGCACTCCTGTTGGATTCACCCAGCAGACCATCCCTGTTCTGCCATTCAGCTTGAGGCACCATGCAAGTTACTCAGTTTTTCCCTTCTTATTTTGGAAGTTCTCAAGACATAAAGAAAGACGTTGATATTTGTGTTTTCCTTGGCTCGATGCCTCCTGTGATGATTGAGGCGTTTGTCTGATTGTCGAGTTTCTGCTGGCATTACCAGCAATTGCTGCCTCTCCTCTATGACACCTTAGTAAGGCAGCAGTAGCTCTGTCAGATTATTTCATATTTTCCTCAGTTCAGTATTTTCCCTTTTTTTTTTTTTTTTTTTTTTTTAATTAAAGAAACATTTCACCAAAAAAAATCTTCACAGGAAAAAATGCAGTATACCAAAGGGCTGAAGCTGAGGTGCAGGTTTTCAGGAGCAAAGTTGATGAACCACTGGAGCAAACCATGAAGGCAAGTGGATCTCATCTCCTCTGATGATTTTCTGGGAGCTCTGAAAGTTCTCAGGCTTCAAGCAGCAGGAAAGTGCCTCTTGTCCATGTTTACAGAGGATGATAGTTCATGGTCATTTCTGACCTTAAAATCCATAACTCTGGGAATCTTGCTGTCAAACCCATGTGGAGTCAGGGATAATTTGTGCTAAGAGGTGCTTATAGCACCTCTCTTGCATCTGTGGGAGGAGTGAAAGCTGAGGTCCAAATATTAATATTTAACTTAGCGGTGTGAAACAACTCAGATGTTTTAGTTTGTGTATTCTATTTAGTGAAAGCAGAAAAATAACAGTATTTTTCTGCTGTTAGGACTCCTTTAAGAGAATGAATTTTGTTTTAAACCAAGTAATCCTGTTTGCTATCACCTGGCATGGGTTTCTATCCAGTTTGTTCTTGAAGGCTTAAAAATAATGAGTTAGTATCTTTTGATGTAAATTATTGGTCTTCCTAGAACAGTTACAGAAAATAACAGGTTTGAGGGTTCAGCTGGAATTGAAATGGGAAAGAAAGAAAAGTAAAATGGCCAATGGCTTTAAAGGCTGATGGTGAAGATTGGGAAAAAAATTGGCAGCCATTGGTGGGAAGGGATTTTTGACAGCTCTTGGTTCACAGGTGCATTTTGGAAAATGCTTGTTTGGGGCAGCAATGTAGCCTAAAGGCCAATTTTCTTTCATCATCTGAAATTAAGATTTCAAAATACTCAATAATCAGAAGCTTTCATGATTCTGGAGACACACAGTTGCCGTATTGTCAGCTCTCATATGTGCTCATGCTTCCTTTGTTAGCCTGTTTGTCTACCAGCTTTGGTGTCTTAACTCATTTTTTCCCTGCCTTGTCTCTTTTTCTATGGGTATTCTTTTTGAAGTACACCTTGGTCCTGTCTGAGCTCCCTGCTGCCAGAGGACACCTGCTCACCTTGGCCTGTGCAGCCAAGGAGGGTGCTTGACCAGGAAGATGACACTAAGATATTTGGGTTGGGTTGGAACAGACAGTTTGGGTATTCTCCTGCTATTTTTTGCTTAGGAAAATGTGATCCTTGCCTTGGCCAACACTTAATCTCAGCCCTCAGGACTTCAATACAACAAATATCTATTCCACAGCTTCTCTTTGTGTAGGCTACATATAAAAACATTGGTGCTTTTTGGCAGCCACAGAGGTAGCCGAGACCCCAAAAGCTCCCAATAAGCAAAACCCAGAGGGTGGAGAGGTGGTGGATTGAGCTGAACCCAACTCTTTGGAGCCCCACAGAAATCCTTTAACCAAAAGTCTCTTGTTCCCATCACAGCCACAACACAGTGGGTGTGAGAGCCTTCTTCTCTGCCGCTCCCACCATCTGGAGCAGCCTGTCTACTTCTTTCACCCTCCATCTGCTTTCACACAGGAGCTGAAATATCTCTCTATGTGTGTTTTCCTTCCTTTTTGCCTCTTTTTCTCTCCACCTTGGTTGCTGACCTCAATTTTTTTTGTTGTCCTTCACACACAGTTCTCCTGACTATGTGCAGAATATTAGTTGGGGTTACTTAATCCTTTCAAGCATCCAAGGATACAATTAATATTGAATAAAGCAGTATTGTTTTGGTTTGCTTGACAATAACCGTCATTTATAATAGGATTCTGAATTTATTGCCAGTAATGGTATTCACTTAACTGGTGACTCACAGTTTATATTCATGATTACTTAATAAGACCTAATTTTCTAGTCATTTTAGATAGCAGGAAAACAAGTTGGAACTAAGTAGGCACTGTTAGTAAACAGGTAATGAGTGAAAGGAGGGATAAAAAATTCCTTGGGGCAGAAATCTGTCATTTCCATTGGAATTCAAACCACCTTGCATTTCAGTGCTTCTTGGTAAATAATAATTAACAACAATAACAATAATTTGCAAACATATGTGTGTGGTTGGGCTGCTGTTGAATGACAAATGATTGCTGGCTTAGCAATCAGAATATGTCTCATTTCTAGCAATCCTAGTGTTCCTTAAAACCTTTCCATCAAATCTTAACACCAATATGTTTTTTTATTATCTGACTTGGCGGTTCCTATAATTTTCCTCTGAATGTTGTGCCAATCACTTTTGAAAAAGAAAGCTATAAATAACAGATTGTTAATAAACTTTTGAAGGCCCTTTCACTGATGTTTCCATGTTGAAAGCTGCATATTGAGTTTTATGCCAGAATTATTCACCAAACAGATTGTATAAGGTTAAATCAAAATAATACTCTTAAGCAGAATTTTTGGCTGAATTAAAAAGCCTTTTTTTTTTCAACTCTTTTTTTTTAAAACACTGGGTATGCTAAGAAAAAGCTACCAGGAAAAAAACTGGGAAGCTCTGTTTTGGATCTGATTCATGTGTAGAACAGCTGAGCACAGCACTGGGGATCCTCTGTAACAATAGCTCACTGATTTTGCTTGATCTTTTCCTGAGCAATATCATGGGTCACAGTTAAAATATCAACAGTTTTGGACAACTGGACTGCATAAGATTAGTTCTTAAATTACCTTTTTCGAGAGTGAAATGAGAAGAAGCACATGAGAGAAAACATGCTGGCTTACTTGTGTTGAGGATTTATTTTTATTTTTATTTTTATTTTTATTTTTATTTTTATTTTTATTTTTATTTTTATTTTTATTTTTATTTTTATTTTTATTTTTATTTTTATTTTTATTTTTATTTTTATTTTTATTTTTGTTTTGATTTTCCTTCATCCCTAATTGGAGATAAACCAAACAGTTTCAGTCTTCTTACAGTTTCCAGGAGGAACAAAAAGGAGGTTCTTGCAATGATGCAAATGAAGATGAACACCAACAGGGTAAAGAATTGTGGCATCTCCCCCCTGGATCTTTTCCTTTACACTATTTTTCTGCAGGATTCTTCTCTTTTTCCTGTTCTTAATGCTCTCACTATTTTAGGTTGAGGATTTGAAGAAATGCTCTTTCAAGCCTGAACGTTGAAAAGTTGGGAGTTCCATCTCATGCTCAGTTGCCAGAGTGCAGGAGACCCAGAAGTTTCATCCATAGCTGATGGGAGTGGTGTGAGGTCAGGATGTGTGGAATTTCTGAGGTCTGGGAGCCTTGAACCTCCCTGTTTATTTTGGTGAGGGCTGGTGTGGCAATTTAGAGAGCAAGGAGAGTAATACATCCCTGCTCATCAGGGATGGGGTGTGAATCTTTGCAGGTCTTCCTGGGAGCTCCAAAGGGGAGGTTCTAGGGTATCCCAGGTATCTCCCTGAAGACAGAATCCCCCAGTGCTGTGGAGCTGTTCTGTGACATTGCTGTTTTTAGGTGAGCAGGGTGTTTAAACCTGCCTGACTCCCCATGGCACCTGGGAAAAGTGGCTGCCCCTCTCCACCAGCTGCATCATTGGTCACAGAAGTGGATGTGCTTCTGTTGCAGTATTAAACAAACCAGCACAGCCACTCCTGCTTAAATGTAGAGATTTGCAAAGGCTGAGAAGCTGATCCATATGTTGGAGATGGGCAAGGGAAGTGTGAAGGGTCTAAAATACCTGGGGTTTTTTACTGTGCCCTTTACTGGCCTCAGATGAGATCAGGCACAGTTGAGTGAGGGCTACTGCAAACATCAGAGTAAAAGACTGTTCATACCCAGGAGAACTTAGAATCTAAATAAATAAGACAAAATTGCTAACACTGTTTTGTTAAAGACAAGCAAGTGTCACTTGTAAACCCAGAGCTGAGCCTGAATCTTAACTCCAGCTAAGTCCCCTTATGCTGGGGACTGTCCTGCTTCTTTTAGTAGTGGGCACTGTGTCAGCACCAATGTCCTCAAAATATATTTATTTGTGTGTGATTCACCCAGGGTCGTCATGTATAAATCATTTTTACTAGTTAAGGTCTGAAGATGCAAAGCACTGTCTCTGTGCTGTTGGTAACAGCGTGGGTGCTTTATTGCTGTGTTGTTTCAGCTGCTCAGAGGAATCCAGGTCTGCCCAGGGCTATAAAGAGCTGGAACAGTCCAGGCAGTTCTTGGGGTGATGTGGGATTGCTCCCAGCAGGATCCCATCCTCCCACCCCAGCTTAAATAATTCAAAGGACCAAGCTTCAACCAGGCATGTTTTCCATAGAAACTCACTGACTGTCATCCTACTGCCCCACTGTGATGGGCCAGGGCAGAAATGATGGAAACTATTGTGTGAAAAACTGTGAAAATCCCCAAAATTGCGTAGAAAATACAAACAACGCGGAAGAGAGCTGGAGGGAGAGGAGAGCACTTAGAGGATTTGCAGCCACATGGAAAACTCCTCTGGGGAGGGCACAGGTTGCTAATCAAATTCAGCCATAGTTGAGAGAGATTGCTGGAACATCCCTGGATAATCCTCCACTGTTATTTTGAGTTGGCTTGGAGATTTCCTCCCACTGCTCACTCATCTTCTCCTGCCTCTCAGTGTAACTTGGCACGATGTGCCCAGCCATGAAGCCTGTGGTGTTTTGGAAATTTCAGGCATAGCAAAGTGCTTGGTGTGTGCTGTCAGTGGCACAAGATTCTGTGAGCTCATTAAACTTCATTTGTGCTCTCTACACTGTTTTCTTGAATAACACCTGTACAAATTCAAAGGCTTTGTCTTTTACTTTGGGACATTTTGTAGCTGCAGCCTGAGATATCTTAAGGACTATCTGAAGCTCTGGGATCAGCATCTGCCTCACACCTCTGCTTTAATGGGATTTCTTGCCGCAGGGGTATAATTAATTTGTTCATCTTTTTTTTGAGGGGAAAATCTGACAGTGTTAAGCTTTTCCACAGGCTGATGATGAGCATCACAAAAACACCACCTCCTTCTCTGGGTGCAAGCCATGGTGTTTTGAGACACCTTCTCCAGCATAATTACATAGCAACCTGAATATTGCAAAGCAAACAAGCTCTCCCTCCCAAAATAAAGCATTCTGAAATGTAAAAAAAAGCACCATGAAACAGCACAAACCCCTCTTACTTTTTCTAGGGAGAGAAGGGGGGCAACCAACACACAGCTTGTTAGCCAAGTTACTTGGAGCACCATGGGAAGATGCTTAGATAAAAATGTTAATGGAGCAGAAAAACAGTGTGAGTCCTTTTGGCCTAATAACCCAGGCACTGGAGCACAAGAGGAATAATTCAGAAGGAAGGG
The DNA here is from genome assembly GCA_030060385.1 of Muscicapa striata striata. Classification (NCBI taxonomy): domain Eukaryota; kingdom Metazoa; phylum Chordata; class Aves; order Passeriformes; family Muscicapidae; genus Muscicapa; species Muscicapa striata. Next base: position 5,564,928 of record JAREIS010000025.1, on the reverse strand, counting down.
AAAGGTCTCCTGTCACAGGTTTGACTTATGCCTTTTAGGAAGGAGGGGGGTATATGTTTGGATGTCAGGGAAGAATGTACCAAGAAATGAGGTGAAAAAAATGTTCTCAAAAGCACATATGCATAGGGCATAGAGGTACTGAAGGCTGCAGGGAGACTTCTGCTCTTGGAAATGTTAAGGTGTATCTGGAGTAATTTTCCTGGCTAATTTTCCTGTCCATAGCCATGTAATTTATGTCACAGACATAAATTTTATGCTCTTAAGAGAGAGATCCTGAAAAAAATCTTGCAGAGCTTTGTAGGCAAGTCCATTGAACAATGTCTCTGATGAATCTTGTATTTTTAATGGAAAGCAATGAAAGTGATTCAAGGATTCCTGAGTAACAGCTGAGATGATTTGTGCCCAGCAAGCAAAGGTGTGCCCTTTGGCTACTGTTGGAAGGGAGCACAAGGGGAACTGAGGCTGAGAACAGGCTGGCTCTGCAGGTGAGGGGAGTGGCACTGGGGGAAAGAGGAAAGGAGAGCAAAGGGATTCAGCTGCAGCTTAACTGACTCTAGGGACTTTTAAATCCCCTTCCTTGTTCTTGAGCTGGAAAAATTCACAGATATGGGTCTTTTGGACAGGACAGCTTGTACTGCACCAGTACACTTTCCTCATTTTCAATGACCACTACAATGAGTGGCAGCTTCAGGGCCAGTGTTTGCCCTGGAGATTGTGTGGTGTTGTGACATCTTTGTCTTGCCATGTGGTTGTGAGGAAGGTGGAGGAACCCTCTATGTACATATAAGTAGATATAGTGTCTATGTGTGTGTGTGTACAATATACATACATATCTATATAAAAATACATATATATATGTATAATATAAAATGTATATAAATATATGTATACCCATATATTAAAAATACTCTTAATAGAGTGATATATAGAGAAATACAGCAATAATAGCACTGTTTTTTTTCCAAACAGCATGTTGTTTGGTTTCATTAATGAATGCATAGACAATGACTTGTGCCATTTGGCAAAAGCTGTTTAAGAGCTTTGTGAATGTTGTTAATTTATGCTGTAGTTTGAATTTCTCTTAATATTCGGGTTACATTTAGGGGACAGCAGAAATCATATGGTGCCCCTGTGCTCAATTAGCTAATGGGGATGAACCCAGACAAATTAGAAGTTAAAAGCACAATGGTCCTTCCCTCTCCTCCTGTCCCCCACGTTTCCTCTGCTACACCAAATCCCTGCTTTCCTCCTCTTGTCTCAAACCTGCAGTTTTGGCTTTGGAGGGTGCCTGTAAATGTGTGCTGAGAGGTCTCCTTGTGTGTTGGCTTTGTGGTTGCAGTAGATCTTCCTGAAGTCAGAGGGTAGCACACAAAAGCATAACTGGTTCTCTCTTATTTTCTCTTAAATAATTTGTGGCATCTCAGCGTTGCTGTAAAATTCTGCCTTTGATTTCCACAGCTTGGAGGTTTTCCAGTGTGAATTGAGAGAAGCCCCTACTACTCAGCAGCAGGCTGGAATTGCAGCATTTTATGCTGCTTACACTCAGCTTTCAGACCTCATTACAAAGTTATCAGGCTGTGAAGGAACAGGTTGCAACTCCACAACAGAAGAGGAAGGGGCTGAACACATCCCACAAGACAGTTCCCATCTTCTGCCAGCTCAGTTGTTTGCAGGGTTGTGCTGTGAATTTATTTAATGAAACGATACAGGTTTAAAATAGTTCTCTAAAAAGGAGGCGGGGGAAGGGGAGAAGTACAGAATACAAGAAGTTTTATTTCTTTTCATTCCATAGATGCTATAAATCAGTGGAGAAGTCAGTTGCAGTTTTTTTTCCCCTTCTGTGTTGCATTGTTAAAAAATCATCAGCCACTACACTGAAATTGTTTGCAAGAGTGACTTTGCCAGGAACAGTTTCTGCTTGAGAACAATAAAAAATTAGTAGATGCCAGGTTGAGTTCATGTGTCAGTGGTTACTGAATTCAACTTAAGAGCTGTAAATGGAACCAATCATCATTTCTTAATGAGATATATGAGAACAAAGAATCACAATGCTTGAATAATCTGTCGCCTCTATCAGTGCTGCTCAAGCAATTATTCAGTTTGTTCAGTGGTTTGACAGGTAACATGACAGAAATCAATTTATGAAACAGATTGAATGTAAATATGAAGAACTATTTTTTTTGTCCTCCCCCACCCCAGGAATGCCATTCTAAAGCCTTGTGGTTTTTACCCTTACAATGCCCACCCAGTCATGTTTTCAGTGGTACTGCTTGGATGAAGTGCTACATGGCCCATAGTGACATTTTTCACCAGATCATTTGTCTTTAATCCATCTCTGGTCTAATGCGACTGTCGTCTGGGCCTCAGTTAAAATGAATGATGCATTGCTCTGATGTACAGTGTAAGCATGTTTTTCACTGCTAAGGCTGTATTTTCCCAGGGTGCTTAAAGAAAACCATCCCTCAGCCCCTATTAACACTTAATGTAAATATTTCTGGGTATTTTATTCATTTGGCACCTAATGTAGGAGAAACTTGGTGTGAGTTCCCTAGGAACTCAATAAAAACCACTTTATGTGGAGTTGATACCATCACCTCTTTTAATACCAGATCTTTCATCGTGTTGCAGCAACTGGGAATGGGATGGTCCCATCCCTGTTTGTAGTGGTGGAAATCTGATAAATCATCAGACTGATAAAAAAAATCAACAAACACTGATAACAGCTGCCACAGTGGACACTAAGTGCCATCTTCAGCAGCAGGTGTTCACTGTCTTACCCTTTTCTTGTGTAAATGAGTCCTCAATACTTTGAATGAAACTGTGGCACAGAAGAGACAATTTTCCCCCCTATGAAATGTTTTCACCTCTTGTCTTCTTCATGGGGAACTCAGGGATTTTTGTACCCTGCACAAATAACTCCTGAATTCCCTCAGTCCATTTGTGTTTTATATAATCTACAAGATGCCATTGACATACCTGGCTGTGTATCTCATCATGCCTATTGTCACCATGTTCTCAATAGAGATGTCATAACAACTTTTAGGGAATCGTGAGTGCTTTTTTTTTTATTTCAGTCAAGGTGACAGGGTTCCAAGAAGCCTTTTAAATACACCAGAGGACTGTGTTATGGAAGAGAATAGTATTTCTTAACGTATTGTTACCATGTGACTCTAGTTACTATAAATTTTGAGCAAATCACGTCCTTACAAAATCTGTGATACTGAAAACTCATATGCTTGTATTTTAGCTACATTAATGCATGGTATATGGACTTCCAGTATCTGGTTATTCACTTTCTGCTTGACATCTTGTATCTTGTGGTGACTGTTGAAGAATCTGAATATGTCTGGTATTTCCTTATCTATTATTGGTGTTGCTGTAGTGTTTAGATTGTGGTTTGTTGGCTAACTGTCAAATACTCATGGCTTCATTAAGAAACAGATGTACAGGTCTACACTTTGTTTTTGTAGCTGCACTTTTGACATATTGTAAATGTCCTTAATTGATTTTGTTCAGGATAATACCATCTGCTGGCATCTGTTTCTGCTGTGGCTCTTGCTGAATGCTTGTGTGCATCATGGTCTGTAAGGACAAATTACAGAATGTGAGCAAGGTATCATGCCCTTTTTTTTTTCTGAAATCAATGAGAGCAGGTGTTTGAACACTGAACAACCTAATACCTGCATATTTTAAAATCTAGATTAATACAGTTTATTACAAAAAGCATATTTCAGGCAAAAATTTGTCCCCCTGTCCATGCTTGGCTCTCTTAATGTATTGTTGGTGTGTCTGCAAATATATCAAAGGCTGCAGATGGGGAGAAAAAGAGTCTTTGGCTTTATATTTGTGTCCCTATTGGTCATGGAGGGGTGTGGAAGCTCCTGAAGCCTTTACACAAAACTGTCTAACAAATAGTCAAAATAAATGATGTTAACATGTGACTAACTGTATCTGTAAGGCTGATGGTCTTCTTGTGAGCCTTTAACATAGCTAGATATGTCTGATGGGAAGATTTTGGTGGCAGAAGCTGGATAAGCTCTAGATGAGAGTTCTGATGAGGATGCAAGTAGGAAAATATGTACTGTCTCCTGAGAGTCCAGAACAAATTTCTTATTTCTGAGTAGCCTGCTGTCCTGTTGGATTTAGCTCTCTGTATTCCACTCTGTCCTTCCATTCTAGGTAGAATCAGTATTTATGGTGGATTTTATTGCAGTTGCCCTGTCTGTGTCTGAACTGTGAAATGCAATAGAAATTCCATTTCCTGGCACTCCCTGTCTCTGCTCATGACAAGTGCAGGCAAGCATCAAAAATTATATAGGTCAGGATTTATCTGTAGTGGCCTAAGTTTGATTCCAATAAAAGCAGTTAGCCTTTGATGTCAATGAGACAGCATTCATCCAGTTTTGAGATGCTTATGACCCCTTTACCTCTCCACACCTCACACATGCAGTGGTGACAGGGAGAAGCAGGGTCATGCAGAGAAATGAGACTCCTCCAAATACCACTGAAGACAGACAGAGGAGTGTGCTCAGTGTTTCAGCAGAATTGGGTCACCAGTCTGAAATACCCATGTCCCAGCAGGGCTGGATTGTCCTTGAGCTGGAGTAGCCTCTGCTTCACATGGGCAGGATTGGGATGAAAACTACACTACAGAGAGCCTTCGTGGCTCTGCATGTGTATTAGAGCTCACATGAAAGTACTGGCAAAAGTACAGGCTCTCCTTTGAGTTTGGCAGTCACTTTCTTTGACCCAGTGTCCCTGCTGTTCTGGTCTTCCACTGCTGATACCTGCAGGACTGGTGCTCCCATGCTGGTACCCACTCAGGAGCCAGACCTTGTAAAGTCACGAGCTTTAGGGATGGACTAATGGTGGAGACATGTATTGGGTTGAAGAGCACTAAATAACAATCCGGGAGACTTGAGTTTTGTTTCTGAGTTGAGTTTTTGTTTCTTTTTCTGTGACCTTGCAGAAGTTGCAGCACCTCACTGTCCCGGTTTCCCCATCTGTCAAACAGTTCCTGACCTACTTTGTAACTCACTTTGAGATCTAACTCATTAAAGCTTGCTATGTGAGATGTTCAGAATGTACTGTGCAAGGTGTTGTTTTTGTCATGGTAATGTGGTAAGAATCTCCCCTCTTGTATCCAAATATGTTGGGAACTCAGCTGCAATGTTCGTGTTTGGCAGATAATGATTTGTGAGGAACACAAACCCAGAATCTCATCCCTTTCCTAAAAATACCACTCCAAAAAGAGGTGGACAGCTCCACCTCAAAAACACTAGAAATGGGATGAGAGAGTAAATCCAACTGAAATACATTTTGTTTTCTCAAACTGTTCCTATCTTTCAGTGTGCTGGGAATGCCAGCAAGGCACAAAGAGCTTCCAGAAATGTCTGTGAGCACTCTGCACCAGCCTGTGATGGGTTCTGCAGTATAGGTTCATTGGTGGATGGACATTAGGGAGACACCTGTAAGAAACTGCAAAGCTGTGAGGCAGTTTCCCCCTCCTGAGCAGTCCATGTTATAACTGGGAGTCAGAAAATAGAGGCCCTTTTAACATCACTCTGCCAGCAGAGTGGGATTTGCAGAGCAGGATAAGGATTTGTGCTGCCCTGAAGAGCCCTCCTATAAGACAACGTGGTCTTGCCTTGAAGACACATCTGTAGCATTAGCCAGTGTTATCTGCTGATTATATTTTTTAATGTCTCACAGTGTTTGTGCCTCTTGAAAATCAGCTCAGCAACTAAAGCCAGCACAGTGAGTGGCTACTGAAGTGATAAAGCTTTTTGAAACACCTTCAAAAAACCAGTGAAAGTAATTGTAGGAATGTCTTCATTTCCATGTCTTCTTGGGGAAAAAAATTATACCTGTGAGATGCAAGAGGAATAGAGTTGTGTTTCCAGTCACTGCAGCAGTACTGTTTTAAAAAACCTTTTTGTAGGCACAATGCATTCAGGTTTTTTTCTCTGATTCTGGAAAAAGTGATGTTCATGCATAAATTGGCAAGTAGGCTTTCATTTAAGCTCTGTGATTTAGATCTGCTGGTGAGGGCTGCTGCTGTAGAGCATTTGGAATTCATCAGAAAAATCTCAAAGTCTAAACAGTTTTATTATGCAAAGTTATATAGTTGGAAGGTAAAACACTCTGTCTTTTTCCACTTTGATGAACCAGGCTGGATGATGGATGTCCCATCAAATGTCTCATAAACTTGCAGGGAAGGTGAATAGCTGTAGGTCTCACTGTTCAACCTGTGGCTGCTCTGAGCCCTAAGGGAAAAGAATGCTTAGCTGGGCTGTGGGTAAGAGAGCAGCTGTGCTCAAGAAACCATGTGGGTTCTCAAAAATATGTTAGAAAACCATTGGCATCTTCATGAATTAGGATTCCAATATCTGGATATTTCCATTCAGATTTTATTAGCACAGCTTTGCACTTCTTGCAAGACTTCTACTAGCAAAGCTTGCAGTGACTGCACTTCACATGTGTAGAGATTTTCCTGAAGTGAAATTTCCTTAGTGACTTACAGAAATTCACAGTTCACTATAACATTTATTAAAGTTTCATTCTGTTCAGTATGTGATTCCTTTGCTCATTCATAGTGCCATGTGTTCACTCTAAAGTCTTATTAGAGGTGTGAAGTCAAAGGGATTTCAGAGGAGCCAAAATATTCATGTCTTTTTTACTGGGTATGGACGGCTGAAAGGTGACTGAGAAGGGCTCTCCTGAGTCCTGTGTATTTCTGTACATTCTACATAATGCAAAGGACCAGGTTTGCTAATCCCACCCTGAGCTCATTGCAGCAGCCAAAAAATTCCCTTGGTTTTGGGAGGGAGACCTCTCTGTGCAGCTGAGTGGGGTGGGAGCTGTGGGTCAGGCTCAGCCCTGCTGGACATGGATGCCAAGGTGAGGTCCTGGCCTTGGTGTCCTGCACCCACCCAGCACCAGTTGGAGCCCTGCTAATCCACTTTGTAAAACATCCTTGCAGGAGAATCTTGGCAGAGGCAAAAAGCTATTTAGCTCAGCACACTACTGGTGCACCATAAATATTTTTCTCCATTCCATAAAAACTGCAATAAGGGAACACCAGCCTTCATGAAATGCCCTTTAAAATGCAGTAAGAAAACTCAATATATTAATAGGTTCCTATTTATTCAAGCAAACCTTTAAAATAAGCTCTGAGTACTCAGAAAAGTAACTTCCTCAACCACAGGCAAAGGAATTGTGTTGTTTTTTATTTTAGATAGCTTTAGTTTTTCTGGGAAGAGGACTGTAGCAGAAAGAATAACCCAAGACAATAATTTGGGCCTTGAACAAAACCAATTTCTTGCATGTAATTTGGGTTTGCTCTCCTCTGAGGCTGTGCTTTATGTGGACAGTATAAAACTTGGCGGTCTTTCAAAGTCTTGAGGGAATAAAAGAAAGGACTCATTATCCCTTCACCTTGTGCATTGTGAGAAGTTTCCCAGGAATTACTGGTTCCTTCAGAGGCAATGAAGAGGCTAGGTGGGATTCACTGACCCTACAGGGATTGGATGAATTTACCTAAATTTAGGAATTCACTGTAATTTGTTGTGGCAGTTTAGCTTATGCAGAATGGGGTCCCAGGGGTGGGTTGGGTAGAGCAGCTTCCTCTTTTTTTGTTTGGGTCCAGTCCCTTTACTGCATGTAAGATCTTCCATTAAATAATGTTGTCAAAAGTCAAAATTATTTTGCTTGGGTTTAATTTTATTCTCTCTACTTGTGGCTTTATTTGCCAGATTTTAAATTATCTTTGGAAACTATAGACAACCTTTGTCAGCCTTTTGAGGTGGCAGGGTCACTGTTTTCTCTCCCTGGTTTTGGCACAAATAAGACATTCTTTTAATACTGGTAGTTTAAAAAGGAGCTCTTACAAAAAGATGGTAAAACACATCCCCACTTGTAGCACAGGCTCATTGTGAGAATTTCATATTGGGTTTGTAAGCTGGAACATGTGTGATCCACTGGCTCTGCAAAAGCAGCATCCAGAGTAATTAAACATTAACTACCTTTGCTTGAAAAGAGCTGTCATCATTACTCTTTGCACTTGTGAGATTTTTTTTGTATGGATACTGATTATAAGCTTTTAAAGCACTTGCCCACTCTTTATCTCAGCTGGTATTTACACTGAAAGGTGGCTTGAATCCTGCAACTTCACGTCAGTGTGGCCAGTCTGCTTGGAATTACTTGTGGGTTATTACACAAAACCCAGGCATTTTTAATGCTTCTGTGTGAGTGGGTGGTGGAAGAGTCTGTTTTCTGCCTTCAGATGGTAAAATCAGCGAGATCAGAGACTCAGCTGGCCCTGCACGACTTGGGATGGGTGGTTCTTCAGGGAAATGTGGGTTGTTGGCAGCAGTGTGGGTGGGTGGGAAATGGAAACTCCAGCTCCATAGCTGGGCATGCCTCAGCCCCGTTTTTTCTGAACCCTCCTCCAGCTTGCAAAACTTTTCCTGCCTGTGCAGTGAGAGAAGCAATGGTCAAGCACAGGAGCAGTGGCTGGTTTGGGTCACCCTATTGGCTTTGAAGCTGTTATTGTTCTTTTCTGCATAAAGCCTCGCTGCACCAATGTTGTGCTCTGTGGGGTTGGGGGCCAGAGGGTGAGAACACACAAGAATTGGAAAACCAAACCTCAGATCCCCCAACTCCAGCCAAATAAAATTGGAGGGGGTTGGGACAGTGGGGCAGGTATGAGTCATAGCTGGATGGGCTGAGTTTTAAACACTTTGTAGGTGGTTTTAAAGGAAAATCACTGCATAAAATGATTTTGTGACCTGAAAAAAGGTGAAGACAAAATAATATTAAAAAATTTAAAAGGGAGAGAAAGAAGGAAAAAGGAAAAGAGGAAGAAGAGAAAAAAGAAAATAATTAAAAAAAAAATAGAAAGAAGCTTGACCATTCTTGGATTCCAGAAAAGTGAGAAGCACTGATCAGCATCCTCATTTCCAGGGCTGTGCAAGCTCTGAGTGTGTCATTAGATGGTTTCCAGTTCAGGGCTGGCCCGTGTCCAGCTGGCATGGGCACAGAGGGAGATCTCCCGTCCGTCTGTGAAATGCCGTGAAGATGCTCTGTGCCCCAGCTGAGTGGAAACTCATCACTTTACTGCTCAGCCTGCTCTTTGAACAAGAAAAAATATCAATTCTGAAAGAGTAGAGGAGAAGTTTTGCCATTACACAGCATCTGAGCCCTGCAGCAGGGGCTGTGGTTGTGGATCTGAGGCTCCTTCTCTCCGGAGCCCAAAGCTGCCACCCCCAGGGGGGAGATTCAAATCCTGAAATGAGGGGCTGGGGAGCAGGGACAGCTCAGATGTGTCTGTCTTTAAGCAGTAGCAGCTGAAACAAAGAAATGAAGATGTTTTTTCCAGATTCAGCAGTAACTGGTGAGTACTTTCCATACCTTCTGCTCCCCCATCTGAGTAGGAAAATTTGCTTTGACTCTGGGGAACATCCACCACACAAGTGTCAGAGTGGATATCCTGGGGAATTTGCAATGGCAAAGTTCAAAGAAGACACAGTTGGTGGAGTGAATCTGCTGAAGCTTCTGTAATGTTTAATGAGACAGACTTGAAGACACAAACTGTTCTTGCAGAGATGATGGGATTGGAGGCTGCAGGATGCAGCCTGTTCCTGAATCTCCTGAAGTCAGTGGGTGACATGGAGGAGGATGGGATCAAAGGGTAGCTCTGGTGTGTCAGTCTTTATGAAAACACTAACTGAGCAATTTCCACGATCCCTCAGTGCTTGTCTCTTGCCATACTTTGTATTTCTCCCCCTCTCAGCCGTGCTGAGCTGCCGTGGGTCAGGGCCAGCACTCAGCCCTGCTTTGCTGTGTGGATCTCCTTGAGCAGGAGGCAGCCCATGGGCTTGCTCAGCTCTGTGCAGCCACAAGTGTGCTGCCTTTCCAAGGTTTTGATTTCCAACCTGGCTGGCAGCAGTGGGGACTGAATTACCTGAATTATCTTCTTGGAGTGAAGGCTTTGTGCACTGGCCATGGCACTGTGATGCCTGACCCCAGGACAACTTTGCTCTGGTGCCTGTGCTGAGAAGTCAGATCTGGTTCATCTGGATCTGGCTCTAGTCTCAGTTTAATTAATCTTCTCTTTAAAATAGATTAAATTGATTGCTTTGGGAAAAAAATGGTAAATTGTCTTTGCTTTTTTTTTTTTTTTCTTTCCTGGTTGTTTCAGTAGCTGGCTGGGGAATAAGAGAAATTAGGTGGATTCACATGGTTTTCCCTATAAAATCTTTATTCAAAAAAATCCAGTCTACTGGATATGAATTAAGAAGCTGTGACATAGACTGCCCCCATATTTTTAATGATCCTAGAATGACATGTTCTGCAAAAGGGGGAGCAATGATAGAAATAAAACTTCACTTTACAACCTAGTAAATGAAGAGAGATGACTACAGCTCAGAACCCCTCTGTCCTCTCCCTGGAACATACCAAATATACCAAGTTAAAGCACTGCTGTTTCAATTTGGAATGTGTATGCACATGCTCTCTTCTGTGTCAAGAATACCCACTGCACCTGGGATATGATGGATTTGCTACACGTGTCTGAAGCTGGGGTTTCACGTGCTGGATGAAATTGTGCAATGTTGTGTTGTTGTTTTTTTTTTTAATGTACACATGTGAGCTGTGTGGAGTTCATTCTGACCAAGACTTCTGAGGTTTTGTATGTCCCAAAATTATTGCACAAATTTCCAGCTCTCTCTTCTTATACTGAGACAAAATTTACAGACAGAAAGGAGGATCTCTGTGAGGAGCCTCAGGAGGGAAATAACCTAAAAGTGAAGCTGTGGTCAATGAATTTGGTCACGGTTCCCCCTGACCATGTAATTGAAGGAGTCAGAGTTTGGCCTTTGCCCATGTCTTCAGCTAATGCCCTGCCCTGCTCTTTCAGCCTGGGTGTTCAAATTCCTGCTTTTTCATGTCAGACCCTCTCCCTTACAGTTTTTAGGTGGGTTTGAGACTGAGGAACACGTCCATCCAAGTGCTGGCTGAGAGGTGTGCTCTGCCTCTGTCCTCACACCGTGGGGTGATTGCAGAAGTTACCTGCAGCAGCAGGAACACAGGTGTGTTAGAGGGATGATCTCCTGTCCTGAGGAGCTGGCAAACACCAGCTTTACTTGCATGGCTGTCCATCTCCTGCTGCCTGTGTGAACACGGTGCAGTGGGTCTCTGTCCTCTGCAGTTTGTGCCACTCAGATAACACAGAATCACAGAATGGTTTGGGTTGGAAAGGACCTTAAAGATCATCCAGCCTAACACCTTGCTATGGGCAGGGACACTTTCCACTAGACCAGGCTGCTCCAAGCCCAATCCAACCTACAAAGAAGCTTTAAGAACTTTGAGAGCTCTGCCTCCCCATTCAGTGATGTTCCTTTCACTCAGTACACCCAGGCTTTGCACAATCCCAAACTTGCACAGTGTGAGGGTTAATCCTTCCCTGCCAGAGATCAGCAGCACTTGGGACCTCCCAGGGCTACCCCAAAACCTCTCTGGGAAAGAGATCATGCCCGAGGGTCAACCTAGGGCTTGTGAGAGCTAAAGATAAAAACACAAAAGTTCACAGTCACATGGACTTCTCGCATGACTAAGGGCTGCCTGCTGCCCATAGTTTCCTACCAGGATAACTGGAGGGTGGGCTTATTCAGGGCAGAGATGGAGGAGGAGACGAGAGGGAATGTAGGAGCCAGAGCTGGGACCATGACATCATTGTGTTTTCTTTCCTGGTGTTGCTTAGAGCGTGTGGCTATGTTTATCTGAAAACCTCATCCTCGCCTATGTAATTTGAACTCAGTTTTAGGGATTTAATATGTTTTGGAAACCACATATTAGGAATACAATTTGCCTATGTAATCTTTTCCTATTTTTGTGGCACACAGACAAAAAATGCCAGTACAGGAGTTTTATGTTGAGGGAATAATTCAAATTAATATAACTATCTGTAATCCTGGTGGAAAGTCCTTTTTGCCAACAGTGCAGAAATACCAGCTAAGAGGGTTTGCCCTTACACTTTTGAAGTTCCAGGCCTTCATGGGTTCCCAAGGAATTTTAATCTCCCATTTGATTTGGAAGGGATTTTATGAGCATGAAAGTCTCTACTCAGTTTTCGGGGCACACGTTGAGGTGTCAGCTGTTCCCTGTGCTGAAGTGGGGCTGCTTTTCTGATTGGGTTGAAATGAGCAAGGAGATAATAATGGTGTTGCTGAATTTAGAGTTGGCTGGGAAACACTGAGGAGTACTGGGAGCTGTGCACCACCAAACTTGCTGCTGCATCAGGGACCATTCTGCTCTGGTGCACAGGCATAACTGGCTCATTTCTGAAACACAGGCACCTGATCTCACTGTGACTTATTGGCATCAATGGAGTTTATTCTTTTAATTTTTACAATGGTGTAAGGTAGAGAAGAGTTTGGCTGGAAGCCAGGATAGTGCTGTGTTGGCAGATGGAGTGAGTGAAATGTGCAGAATCAAAGGTGCAAGTTTTGCAACCCCCAAACCTTTGTTTGTGAGTCCAGATTTATTGTTTTCCAGGGTAGAAGAGACCTCCCCAGCATGCAGCGCCAGCGTGCAGGGCCACATGGAGAAATGAAGAGTCTGGGGGATTATTCCCAATTCCCATTCCTGTTTTCCTACCAGCCCTTCCTCCATGCGGGGGGTTACAGAGACCTCGGGCCCTTGCGGAGGGGAACGCGGAGCCACTTTTCAGAGTAACGGCGAGGGGAAAATGCAAACCAATCAATGTGATTGATAACGCATCATCTGCTTTATTGAGAGCATCAGACAGTTTTATAGCCCAGAATAGCATAAATCAGCATTATTCATATTAGTACAATCTTACTGGTTTTTACTATGTAATCCTTCTCTTATTATTGGTTATTGCAAGTGTGAGATAACCACACCTACTAAATTTCTAGCCAAAATGTATACGTGATAGGTGGCAATAAGTCTTGGCTGCTACTTCCCTTTTTCTTATACTTAATTGCTATATGGTATCCATCCCAGGGTTATGCTTCGCTTTCTACGTGCCCCCTGGAAGTATTAAGGCCTTGTTTGAACAATAGTCATATGTATTACTTATCAACTAAGTCTGCAATTATGCTTGCAAAATCAAGAGCTGCCAGCAAAACCTGCTCTCAGCAAAATTGACAAGGCTTTTATTGTCTGCTTAAGAGCAGGGCTTAGCCTTCTACTTAGCAGGAGCTATACCTGCTTCCATAGATGTATATCCATAGCTATGTCCATGGCTTTCTAACCAATCCTCAACAATTCCCCCTCTTTTATTTTGTGCAAGAAAAGCATGATTCATGACAGACTCTGCTATGCGTGTCATGCTTTTCTGCAAACATTGAAAAATGCAAGGAACAAACAGAAGTATAATCACAATTACAGGTGCAATTACTATAAGTTGCTGCAGAAGAGATGTCAGCCATGGCCCCAAATGTAATGACTTTAGCCAATTATTTAAACCTAATCCAGTGTATTCCTGCTATAAAGCAAGTAACACTTTAAAGCATCAGGCAATGGCAGGCTCAAGACCCTCTCTCTTAAAATTTTTACAAGGGGGTCTGGCTTTGGGTTTTTCAGCCCGATGCCAGCCTTGCTCATGGCCTCATAGATGACCTTTTTGATAGTGCCACGGATGGTGATGCGAGCTAGGTCCTGCAGGCTACGGGAAGGACATGGACAGAGGCTAGCTGTGTCCATGGCTTCCTAACCAATCCTCAACACATGCTCTCATGTTGATAAGATACCCTGTGTTGTCAAGCGCTTCTTGACGAGACCCAAGCTCATCCTATCCAGGGTGATAAAGACTGAACAGAAGGAATGGGCAAAGCTGTCATTCCAGTGCAGAAGGCCAGCATGTGGCCCCTGGCTCGTGGTGACATTCTGACTGCAGCAGTCTGGGCTTTCAGAGGAGCAGTAGCTGTGATTTGTGGCAAGAATAATTTTCTCCCTAGTGCCATCTTCCTGAATTTCCTCCTTCAAACACAGATCAAAGAGGTTTAAAGAGGTGATAAAATATGAAATTTTTCTTGTAGCTGTCGTAGGAAGAAAGTTTCATGTGGTTGCATGAACAAATGAGATGGGGGAGAAGGTGAGGATCTGACCATGCATGTAATTTCCTAATGATTTTTGTTGCTATTGATATATTAATTCCATTGCCACTGCACTGTCTCTCCTCTTCCCCTGTTGCTGGCAGTGTCCTTCACCAGAAGCAGTTGTGCAGGGTATGATCCCTCCTCATCACACCTTATTGCTGGCCCTTTTTGATTTCTTACGCTTCAAAGCCTGGCATAAGCCCTGAATGTGACCTTTAAAATGCATTCAAAAGATGTTTAATCATTATCTGTAACTCTGCTTAGTCTTGTTATCTCTATAAATGCCCAGTAATATCATTGAGCACTATCATTTTGTACATATATTTAATTACCTCTTGCTTTATATTTGGTCTGATGAATTTTAATCCAGCAGATGCTGTTAGCTGATCACTGTGTTAGGCTTGGATGTGATGTCCCTGTCTTAATGCAAAGACAATGTGTTTGTATTCATTGAACTCATTGTAATCCACACATCATGTACAACACAGACGTGTTTTTCAGGTGCATGGCACGTGGAGAACAAGGGGAGGCACCTGTAGGGGTGGGCCTTAGCTGCTCTCTGGGTTGTGTTTAACTGGTAGCCTTGCACTTGGAAAAGATTTCCTTTATTTGGCAGTCTTTGCTCATTCGTACCGTTCCAATTTGTTTTCAACACGGCCTGAATGTAATTGAATGGCTTCTTTTATTTCAGTGTAAAAAAATGTCTGGTTTACATGCCTCTTGAGGATTAGGCAGTGAATTAAAAGCAAGTGGTTTTAGAGAATCACAAATAATGCTTTAACCTCCCTCCCCACTGAAACCAATGAATGATTCTCTAAATAAACAGATTTCCTTTGTATATGTTGGGCTGGATAAGACAAGAGCCTTTCCCCCAGCTGGCCCCCTCCAGCCCGTGGCTGAACCCCAGTGGCATGAGAAAGTTACAGTGTGTTTACCAGAGCTCATCCTCTCTAGTAAAAGGGAGCTGCTGAATTGCTTCACACATGGGTCACCCAGTCATTGGGGGCGGTTTTATTTTAAGTTTCATAAAGAGTTTAGAGCAGGAGTGTGCCTCCCTGGCTCTTTGACTATTTTTAGTTAATCTCTGCGACTTCCCTGCAGCTCTGCTCCCCCTAATGCAGCTTATACTAATAGGCAGGGACAGTCACTGGGGACGTTAATGACTTGTCTGTTGAGGTCTGTCACTTGCTGGAGACTTACGTAGTAAAGTTGTTGTTTTCCTGCCTGGAGCACTCCAGGATTCTTTATCTGAGCCTCTCTCCTTGTCTCGTTGGGATTGCAATGGACATTTTAGTTGCTGGTGCTCTTCAGGAAACACAGATATTTCCTCATAGTTTGGTAGGATGTTTTTTAACCTTCTCACACGTGCTTTGTAGAGCTACTTGTTGGAGCCAAATTAGAAGTACTTGCTCTTCTGATATCCAAGGGATCGGTTAGGAGAGAACCAAGCAAGTCTTGTATCACGAGGGTTTAAGTCCAAATGGATTATATGGTGGGTGACAAAACTATTGTGAGGAGGAGAGGTGCTGACAGTTTGGATGATATGAGTCTTGTAGCTCCTGTGTTACTGCAGTTCTCTTAAAGGGTCTGTCAACAATGCTCAGACTTTTGGATGATTTCCCTTCAGTCAGCTTTTCCTTTTACATTAACCATCACCATGTGCCTTTTGAGAGAGCATCTTGGGAAAAATTGGGATGCTCTTACTCATTCACCCTAAAGCCTACTGGATTTTCTGAATGGCTAATGCTGATTTTGATTGGGCTTTTTGTCTGTGTATTTGTTTATTTTTTTCTAATGAAGAAGTCAGGGATGCATGTTGGAGAGGTTTCATTCCTGTAAGGAGGAACTTGGTCCCCAGGAAGATGCTGCAGAAAATTGTCATGAGTGAGAAAACTAGTACCTACAATCTCTGATTTTGGTCTCTGTTGCCACAGTAACTTCCAGTCCTGCTGTGCACTTAAGACTGCTTAATTTGATTGCAAAGACCAGACCTTCAAGGAGAGACTTTAAGCTGTGTTTAAAGGCTAAAACAGGGAAACCTTCGATGTTTCCCCAGCACCCTGCTCAGCAAGCAGGTACATAACTATGCTGTATTTTACAACTCCATAAACTTACAGCAAAGCCAGGGCTCTGCTCTCTGGCTCTGAGACCCAGATGAAGTGGATCCACTTATAGTTCAGCTCTTCTGTGTATTCTATGTAGTGTCTTCAAGTTGCAGCTGGAAGTATCTTACTATAAGTTGTGTAGCTAATTTTTATCATATCAAGCCCATTTTTATCTTTCATCCTTGAAAGACAGAAGAAAAAAAAAACATAGAAGCAATGCAGAATTGATATAAATTAAGTACAGAGCTTACCAGAGTACCAGATGCCTGGTACTGCATTTGATAGGCGTAAAAGTCCAGAAAATGTAGAGTAATACACCTGCTCTAAATCATCTTTTTTCATGGATAAGTGGATTTGATAGCAGTAATGGTTTCAGATTTGCCTGACCTTTAGGGAAGTTTAAATATGAATCCAGACTGGTTTTGAATTAGGCAGTGGAGCTCTTTTGTTGTGTCTAAATGTGAATCCAGATCTAAGCCTTGGGACTTTGGTTCTGTATCTAACCAGTGGTGGCTAAAGGGATGAAGTAACATCTGCAGGATGAGTGATGTGCACTCTCTCAAATGCTGGAGTGAAGACAAAACACACATTTGCTCTCATCCAGTGATGGAAGCCTGAAAAGCCAGGGGAAGCAAAGGGCTTGGTGACAACTGACAGCCATGGTGTGGCATGTCAGGGGTTAACTCCAGCCAGCAACCAAGGACCACACAGGCCTGGCTAACTCCCACACCAGTGGGATCACAGAGAGAATTGGAAGGATAAAAGCTGGAAAAGTCATGGGTTGAGATAAAGACAGTTTAATAGGGAAAGCAAAAATTGCCCATGCAAGCAAACCAAAACAAGGAATTAATTCACTGCTTCCCATGGGTAGACAGGAGTTTAGCCACCTCCAGGAGAGCAGGGCCCCATCACACATCATGGCTACTTGGGAAGACAAGCACCCTCACTCCAAACGTCCCTTCTTTTTCCTGCTTCTTTCCCCCAGCTTTATATATTGAACATGCTGCCATATGGTCTGGAATATCCCTGTCCTGTCTGTGTCTCCTCCCAACCTCCCATGCACCCACAACTTTCTTGCTAGTGCAGCAGTGTAAAAAGCAGAAAAGGCTTTGGCTCTGTGTAAGCCCTGACCAGCAATTAAAAAAAAAAAAAAAAAAAAAACCAAAACAACAACAAAAAAATCTCTATATTATCAACACTGTGCTCACTACAAATCTGAAACACTACCCCATGCAGTCACAGTGAAGAAAATAAATTAACTCTACCCCAGCCAAACCCAGCACAAGTATCCTGAGGAGCTGGAGGAGAGCAGGTAATGAGAGGGCTGTGGTGTTGCCAAGGTACCAGATTTATAGGAGCACTGGGGTAGGATGTACAGGAGGAGGAGTGACAGTGCAAGGGAACGATAATACAAAATGCAGCAGTGTAAAAGTGTCATGGGAAAAGAGAAGTGCTGTGGTATCCTTGTGGGTGGAAATTCCAACTCTAATAGTAATTATAGTAGTAGGATTGTACAACAGGAACATCCCCTCCTTCCCTCCCAGGAAATATTAAGTGAGATTAAAGAAGCTGAAAATTTAGGACAGGTATTAATAGAAGGAGATTTCAACTGTCCATACATAGAATGGGTCAGTGCCTCATCAGGATGAGAGGTAGTGAGAAAGTTTTCAATGGGGTAAGTACACAGTTGCTTCCTAGAACAATTAATCCTAAGTCCTGCAAGAAAAGATGCTATTTTGGATTTAGCCTGAACCAGGAGGAATTACAGAACTCACTGGTAGCAAGTACAATACAATTACTTTTACAATACAATTACTTTTAACATCACAGCAGGAAAAAGCATGGCACGTGTCTGTATGTGGACATTTAGTTTCAAGAGAGGGATAAGGTAAATATGAGGGTGCAGTTCAAAAATGGAAGAAACATGCATGGAGTCTTAAGGCTGTTAATAACAGTGTCTTGGAAGCTAAAAAAAACCCAACTGTCCCCTAAATTGCCAGCAGAATCAGCAGGAAAATTAAGAAGCATATCACAGGAAAGGACTGGAACCTGAGGAATGGAAATCTTGTTCAAATGAAGAGAATGGGGAAGGCTGTAAAATCTGTCAGGTCAAGTGTAAAGAGAAAATTGGGTTTTCTGATGAAGCCAAGCTCTTCTGGGTAGTCAGATGCCACAGGGATAGTGAGGATCTCCAGACAGACCTCATAAAAATGACTGAGTGTCAAAAACGGGGCATACGAGCTCCAGCATAGATAAATGCACGGTAATCCATCAAGGGGAAATTAAACCATGCCTTCATGATGCTAAACTCCAGACCTGGGAGCTGGATCTTGGGGGAGAGATCTTGGAGTCGTGGTTGGCAGCTATTTGGGATCATGTGTTCACTGTGCAGTCAAAGCAAACCCCCTGTGTGTGGCTGGGGAGGGTGCTGAGAACGAGGTGTGTGGAGGTGAATAGCTGCTGTAGGTGTTCCTGTGCCAGGGCAATGCTTGTGCAGTTCAGGACAGAGGCAGAGAAGAGCCAGAGAAAGGCAACTAAAATGACTGAAAGGATGGAGAAGCTCCTTATGTGAAGAGACTTCATGAGCTGGTCTTCAGCCACAAGGATAAAGGAGAAGGCAGGTGAGGGGTAGGTATGTTGAAATAGAAGGTGGTTGGATTAATATACAGTGATTTTAATCCTACTGAAAATATCCACCTGGAAGTAGGAAAGAAAAGAAGGTAATCCAGCTAAAATAAAGCATTTTTTGTACTTGGCAGATCCATAATCCATGTCCTTCCTGTGCTGGGGATCCCAGTGCCAAATGTGAGTACCCAGGTGGGGTCTCACAAGAGCAGAGCAGAGGGGCAGAATCACCCCCCCTGGCCTGCTGCCCACACTGCTTTTGGTGCATCTCAGGACATGTTTGGCTTTCATGGCACAGTGATGGGCCATGCTGAGCTGCTCATTCACCAACACCCCAAGTCCTTCTCCACAGAGCTGCTCTCGATCCATGCTCCATCCAGCCTGTGCTTGTGCTTGGGATTGCCTTGACCCAGCTGAGGACCTTGCACCTGGCCTTGCTGAGCTTCTCAAGGCTCACACAGCCCCAGCTCTCAAGCCTGTCCCTCTGGAAGGTCCCTTCCCTCCAGTGTGTTGAACACACCACAGCGCTTCTGTCATCAGCAAACCCACCAAGGCTGTGCAGGACAGTGTCAAATGCATTGTGCACATCCAGGTACATGATGTCTGTTGCTCTTTCCTTTTCCAACAATGCTGTACCCTCATTGTAAAAAGCCACAAAATGTGTCAGGAATCTGACAGCTACGAGATGATGGCAGCTGTTGATGCCTTGCAGCATAATTTGCCTTCTCATCAGTTTTACTTTACACATCAATCTCATGCAAATTAAAACGTTGCTGCTTGTATTTCCCTAAGGGATAGAAAGGAAATGAGGGTGGAGCTGGTTGGAGTAGGGCTATGCAAAGAGTCCTATTTATAAATATAAGAAGGGCAGGGTGTCTAGGATAGTGTGGAGGTAAATGCTCCAGGTTATGTTGAGATAGTGTGTGGAAGGGGTAGAGTGAGAAAGAAGTTCATGGGGAGGGAGTCTCGGAGTCCTGGTGTGGAGCTGGCTGGGGGAAAGCAGGAGGGTGTATTCTGGAGATAATTCTACTACATTTGAAGAAGCCAGTGTGGTGGGAATTTGGGACCATTCACTTCCACACTAGACTACAGTGCATACATATCATGGATGTGGTTGTGTAGTAAAGGGCCATTAGCTGATTCCTTAATAAATCAGGATTTTGGTACTTGGCTGGTACTGGGTGTTCTAGAGGCTCCTAAAACAAGCTGTTTTGATGCTTAGTCAAATCTGGAAAGCAAACATATGAATGCTGCCTAATGCTGAAGCCATGAGTAGTCTGCCCACCCCCAAAACTAATTTTAATACAGATAGGAAAGCGATTTCCTGATGAGAAAGCTCTTAATAGAGTGTGTTGATAGCAAACAGCCAGGAGAGGATCATGGGTTCTGGTGCAGCTAAGCAACCATGCTGGGAAGCAAAAGGAGGCTGTGTTATGAAGGGTTGTGCAATAGCTGGGGCAGGGGTGGGATTTAAGGATGACCAAGACCAAATGATGGAAGAGACCCCTTTGGTAGGTGGCTGTTCAGCTGGTGGATGGCCTCAGGGGTTGCTTTTCACATAAAGCAGAAGTGCAACACTCCTGGCCATTGCTGGTGTGGTGTTGGGGTCAGCTTGGAGCTCCTTGGCCAACCCTGCAAGACAGAAAGAAGAGGTGGGGGTGTGCCTGCGTTGTGATGGGTGTTACAGTGCTCTGAAATGTGCTTTCAGGCAAGAGGCATTTCATTTCCCACTTGCGTGTCCCTATGTTTGATCAGAGGAGTTGGGAGTCCACCAGGCCAAGCAGGCAGGGATGGAAAGCCTTCAGGAAACTCAGCATTTTCCCTTGGCTTCCCTTGTTGTTTTTACTTTCTCTCAATTGCAGTCATTTTTATTGGCAACTCCATGTAAGGGCTGAAATGCTGAGGCTGGGGATAACCTTAGAATCCATAGGAGTCCAAATTGGATGTCCACATCTCCACTGAGGGGGCAGGAGGCTCCTAAATCCCTGTAAGCTGCATGATGTGGCTGACCTTGGGCTTCAGGTCTGTGGTATTTGGCTGCCTGTAGACCTCTGTCAGCTGTCTGGTTTTCAATGGAAGCCCTCCTGGATAATAAACTAATGAGTCATGCAAGCATGGAATTTCTTTCTGCCTTACCTTAGGATCAGGTTGTTGCATAAGCAAACTCCACAACTTTCCCAGATGAGGTTTGCTCTGGCATCTCTTCTCTCATGGGAACCTTCACTTCTTTTGGCTTCTCTGAGCTGCCCTGAGAGATGCAGACAAAATCACAGCTCCCATGGGTGCAGAAGGTATTCCCTGTCTGCTGCTGCTGGCTCCTGCAGCACTTTACACCCCCCAGAACAGCAGTGCTCCCTTGTGCCTTGCCCCATGCAGCCTCTGAGTCAGCCTGTTGATGAACCCATGCTTGGGTGAACCCTGTGGTGGGTGCCTCTCATCCCACGGTGGCAATCACACCAGGTCCTGCTCCCCAGGATGTGTCATGGTGCCTCTGTTTTGGGAAACAGTTGCACCAATGAGGGTTTGAAGATTGCAGCGTGCACTGAATCTAGGACATGTGTTTGGCTCTGGCAGGGAGATGGAGGCTGGTTTGCTTTTCAGCATGGGGATGATGTCCTCTGCTCATCCCTGGAGCTGTTCCCATGCAAACCCTATTTGCAGAGGCCATCCCACCCTGGCTTTGTGGAGAGCTCTAGGCATGCAGCAGTGTAACTCCTCATCTCCTAACCCTGTCCTAACCTTGGGGAAGGGCTGTCACCCTCCAAAAGCTATGTACCACGGTGTTATTTATATAGAGTCTTCCACTGTGGATGCTTCTTTCCCATCTGACCTCACTTTTGGAGGCAGTTCTGCCATTACATTTCAGGCCCAGTTTTTGGTTGACTTTGTAAGCTGGTAATGGCCCTACCATGAATTCATTTGGACACAGTGAGAAAAGGACTCATGGAACTGAAGATTTCACCTGAGGTGGAAGCAGCAGCATAAATCCATAGGATTTACACTCTGAAATCCTGTGGGGGGTACAGCAAATCTATGTTTCTTTATGCCTTGGTGCCCAGAATTTTAAACGAAATGGTGCCTCTGGTCCAGGTGCAGTGAGTAGGGAACTATTTAAGTAATTGGTATCCTCTTAAGATTACACAGGAACTGCAGGAATTGGAAACGTGATCATAGTATCTAGAATTGTATCTGATGACTACACTCGTCCCAGACTAGGTACAAGACTTGCTTTGTCTGTCACAGGTGTTATCCTGCTTATCTCTAGCTTGTGGCAAGAGATGTAAAACTTTCGTTTTTTTTTTAAATATGGGAGGACAAGGACAGCTTAGTTAGCCAAATTTTAATGACCCAGAATTGGTTTCACCAAGACAGAAGAGACTGGTACCAGCCAGTGTAGCACTCCCATTCCCTGTGGAGCTGAGCAGATTTGCTCTAAACCAGAAGCTTGAAATGTGCTTTCAGTAGAGAAAGTGTTAGTAATCTTGGAAGAAAATTATTTTCTGCCCTTTTTAGAAACAGAAATTCAGCTATTCTATTCTGTGCAACACAAGTTTTGCCAAGCCTAAGCTTACAGCTCAGTTTCCCAGACCTGGAGTTCATGGTGGGAGATGGACACACATAGAAGAGTCCTGGAGTCTCCATCATTCTGTATGTGGTGCTGCTGACTCTTGACCTTGCTGAATCATCTGGCAGACCTTCACCTGAATGATAGTTCATAAGCTCAGGTCTCTGGGGATGCATGTATTTCATTAGTGAAAAGGCAACAGTATTTCCAAAGGGGGAAGAATCTCCAGAGACCCCTCTGCAGTTCAGCTGAGGTAGGTTTTAACTCCAGCTCCAACTTGGCCTTGGTCCCCTGAGATGAGATTTCTTTTCTGAACCTATTAGAAGCCAGATTAAGATCTCTAGCAGAGGTCATTTAGAAATCAGTGAGAGAATTCTAAGGAATACTTGTTTTCCTCTCAATCCTCAAAACAATCTGGGGAATGCATTTGGAGTCAGCTTCTGAACTTAACCCTCTCATCCCCAGGGAAAATAATTCTGTGTGCAGCCCTCGTGCCTGGGATGGGGTGAGCTGGAGCCCAGTGCTGCCTTCCCAAGCCACACTGATTTTCTGGAGCCCACAGCAGGGTCTGTGTTGTGTGGGGGGTATGCCACAAGGGGAGGGTGACTAAACCTGCTGGGTTTGCAGTTATATAAATTGGCTGTTGTGAGCACAGCACAGGGATGACTCAGAGGCAGCAGCTCATGCTGGGATTGGCAGCCCAGGGCAAAGCTGGTGGATTGATCCTTGGGTGCCCCTCATCTGCCTTGGGTGCTGGGGGTGCTGGCTGCTCCTGCTTTAGGGAACAGGCAGCTTTAGTACTGAGCCCCTGGGGTTGCAAACAAGTCAAACAGTGAGTCAGCATTAGGTGGAACTCCAGTGTTGTGTGTGTGGGCTGTTGAAATCCAAATGATAGGAAAATGAGCCTGTCTTTCCACAGTGGTGAGTCCATGGCTGTCTGTGGGAGGTGGGATCATGTTTAGATGCAATGATAAAGGAAGGACTGGAACTGGAACTCAGCTGTGAGCCCTGTTAAGCCTAGGAACCAGCCCAAAAGCTTGGAGTGCCTTGCATTCTACAAGGAGATGCCTATTAATTTCATTCTAAAATCAGCTGTATCAATTGCATCCTATCCATAGAAATGTGTGCAGAACAGCCTCTTTTCTTTTTTTTTTTTTTTTTTTTTTTTGTCCCCCAAAGTCAACTCTTAGAACATTTTACTCCTTAGTTTGTTCATACTCTAAATTAGTATGCACTGGTGTTCTAAAATGGGAAGCCAGCTCCATCTGAATCTCATAAGGGAAAAGAATTATTTGTACCACTGAGAAAGATTTTGCTGGTAAGACTCCTTTCTATCAAGAAAAGGAAAAAAGAGAAAAACAGACGAGAATGTTTTACCTGGGAATCATTGTGTTCTTTTTTAGCAATCATCAATATTCAGAACTCATGCCTCCAAAATGACAAGATCTAAAAGAAATATTCAAAAATCTAAATTTTTATTATTCAAATTAACTTTCTAGATTATGGAACTTAGATTTCCATGCTTGAATTTTTTTTTTTTTTTTTTTTTTTTTTTTTTTTTTCCAGAGGGGATCAGGAGCTTGAAAAAAGAAAGGTGCATGCCATCCCACTTTCCCCCACCCTGCTTAGAAAGCTTTGCTGGAAGGCTCACTCTGGGAGCCAGGGTTTGGAAAAGGCCCAGGAATCACAGGAGTGGGCAGTGCTGGCACTGCCTCAAATCCCCTGCTAATAAACACACCAACTGAAGCCAGATGGTAAAAGTGCATTTTTATCATGTTTTATGTGGATTAATGATTCCAATAAACATTTTTCTCCTTTGTATACTTTCAGGGCAACATTTGTGCAACATCTAAGAAAATTTAGTGAGCTTTCCCTGGCTTTCTCAGCGCTGCACTCAAAGACTGACTTTGTCTGATCTGCCTCTCATATTTGCCATTTGTATGAGCCACAAGACTGCAGTAAGACAGTGGCTGCTGATCCCTGAGGGCTCTGGTTTTCCCTTGATGTGTCTGTGGCTCCTTTCACCATAATAAGAGTTGTTAGTGATTTTGGAGGGGATTAGTTAATGACCTGTGATGCTCAATCTGCAGGGCCACAGACTGTCTCTCATGACAGCCCTGCTTTCTGGAGTGCTTTTGTCTTCATTAAGTTTCAGTGCATGGTAAAAACAAGTATTACTGCCCTTGTTTCAATATGGGAAACCTGAACTGCTGCCTGTTAGGTGGGTGATCTGCTGCAAAGTGAGTAATTATTGTATAGTCAGAGTGCTGTGGTTCAAGAAGTGCTCAAATGTGCTCTTGGAGGGGCCGTGGGTGTCCTCTTAACCTGGGGAATGGGCTGAGCTTGAGAGGAGAGGTAATTAAGCTGACACAGGTGAGGTTATGTGTGCACACATTTCCCATGACTTTTGAGCATGTTTGTAACATTTTTAAGGATGTGGGATTTGGCCCAGTGGTCTGCTCAGGTCCCACTATGTTCCCAAGCCTTCCCAAAGCTGTCAGAAACAGTAGGAGCAGCTATGGAGGGAGAACAGGGCAGCCTGAAGGCTTTGCTAAGCCCTCATTTTGTCAAGGAGTTTCCCTGGCTGCTGTGCAGAATCTGTGCTGGTATTTATACCTGTGATCATTATGTTGTGTGCCCTGGTTTTCCATCAGCTCAAGAGACTCCTCATCCCAGGGCTCACTCTGGGGGTGGTATACAGTGTCTGGGAATGACTCATACAGCTGCTGTTTGGCACATCTACTCCTCTCCAGATGTAAAATTAAACACATGCTTTTAGTGTTATCTTGACCTAGACTAATGTTGCTATTTTGGGGTTTTATGTCAGAGGCACAAAAAACCTGGAAATCGCTGATGGAAAAGACCTATGAGATCATCCCTTCCACCCACAGGGTTGTTCCCTGCAAAATATTCTCCATAATTTTGTCCAAAGCAGTCAAAACTCACTCAAGTGAGAGGGATCCCAGTGCTTCTCCAGGGGAACTCTTACATCTTCCAGCATGCCAGGGAGGACTCATTCATCCCCAATCTACAGTCCAAAGTTAATTTTACCTCATTTAAACCTCCCTCCCAAGTTCATGTCCCCAAGACTGGCCCTGCTCTTCCTGCTGTTCATACCCAGCACAGTACAAAGAGGTGAACACAGGCTGCTCAGACACCTGTAGTGAGGTGAGTTTGCAATGAACCCTCAAATAATAGCCCAGGGTCTCTCCATCTGTACCCCTGTCACAAGGGTGGTGTAGGATGGGAAGCCTCATATCCCAGGACTGCATTTCCTCCATCCCTCTGAGGCACAAACTTCCCAGAGGGCATTTTTTAATTTTGATGAAATCTCTCATTTGCTGCTTCATGGGATGTACACACCCTGACTGATAGCCCAGCTGTGTTTCTTCTCAAAGAAAAAGGAAAAATTCCCACTGAATAGCTGCTGCAAAGTGGGTGGTGGCTACCTGATGGACAAGAGCTGGATTAGACCATGTCAATATGTCCATGTATTTGGGCTGCTGGGGACACCACCCCTTCCATCAAACCTTATTTCTGAGATTCTGCAGGCAGCTAAAAACCTCTGCTAACAAGTACTGTAACACCACCAAGTCATCTATTTTTAATATAAAATGCAGTTGCAAAAAAAAAAAAAAAAAAAAAAAGAGGTCCCCACATAACAGATTTTGCAGATAAGCTGGAAAAGAAAATAATCTCTGTCTGCAGAGCAGGGACTGTGTGTGCCAGCTCTCTGCTGTGGCCCAGCTCTGTGTCCCATCTCACCCTCACCTCCCCTGGGAGTGGAAATGGAAACCTCTGCTCTGAGCTCTGGCAGTACAAGTGGATACCAGGGGAAAGTTTTTGCCAGTGCTTAGCAGGAGCCAGCTCTTGCTCCACTGCAGCAGTTAAGCTCATGAGTGCTCTGAGCCTGCACAGCCCTCCTGGCACTGGCTGAATAGGTATTTGTGGCTTGGTTTGGGGTTTTATTTTTTGCACTGGGGTCATTTTCTTCTTGGGCTTCTAAGCATTCATCTGTGAAACGTGAAATTGCCTGACCCTGAAGCTCATCCCTGGATTGGTGAGATCCATAAGCTTGAAGAGAGCAATATTTTCCTTCTTTTACACTCAGAGGAGTCCTCAGACTGCAATCACTCAGCAGACAGCAATTTTCAACCGTCTTTCCTTTATGTCTTCAGTAGGATATGAACATTTTTGGAAAGTGTAGATTTACAGCCAAGGATCAAAAAAAGATGCCTCACTCTGTGATATTTCCTGGGCAAGCTTCATGTAGAGAACACAGTTGCCACCTCTGAGGAGTTGCAGTATAAATGGTGATAAATGGTGATAAATGGTTGCCCTGGAGGACCCATCCCAGATGCCTGGATGTCTCCAGGATGCACACAAGGGGTGTGACAAGACAGGCTGTTCAGTTTCATCACCTGGGGATATCTTCCTGATAGAGATCCCAGGTAAACTGAGATCCCAGAGCTTTGCCAGGGCTGGTGCAGCTCCTCTCAAACATTGCAGGATATTGATGCATGAGTGGAAAAGTCCTCGTGCCCAAGGAGAACTCTGATTCATTTTGAACATGTGCTAGGGGACAGAGCTGAAGAGTGAATAGTGTCTGTCAGAAAACCACCTTTTGCTCCTCCTAAAAATTCTAATATTTTAATGAAATCTGCTTGACCTGGCTCCAATCCCCTTCCTCCTATACAGCTGCCTCCTACTAGCCATATTCCCCCATCTCACTTCCATTAATCTTTCCATATTCATTTGACCTTCTGATGTCTCATTTATTTTGCTCTGTTTGCATTTATTTGTTCTGCAAATCCCTCAGGCCAGGAACTGTCTCTACAAAGTGTGTAGTGATCGTCCAGTAGAATTTCAGTGTGTAATTTTTTGAGTCCACAAAAAACGGCAGCTCCAATCATATGGGTTGCTTTTACAGATTGCTCTCCATGTGACTTGAGCCACCTTTTAAAAACAAAGTTAACTTCTGTAACAAAATCATGTAAACATTAGGTCTCATCAGAATACTGCTCTATAATAATGGGAAAATATGCAAAAATTCTGTTCTTCATGTCAAGCACAAACACTTGAAGCATACTGGGTTATTTCTCATCATTGCCAGGCTCTACTGTGCTTGCATCCATTTCTTACCACCCACAAGAGCTGCTTTCAGAGTAACCAGACTGAGTCATTAGTGTCCTTAGCTGCAAATGGTGCTCTTTGAGCTTCAAGCTGCTTCTCTGTGCAGTGCATTTGTGCCGATTCCCTGGGGCGTGGATCGTTTGTTTTATCGACACGTCCACGGGACAAAGGGCTGAGTGGAAGCGAGCCTGGGGCTGGGATAGGGAACCCTCTGTCCCTGGATCATTGCAGTGTGCCCTGGGCTGGCAGGGGACAGCAGCCATCCCAAGCTGTGGCCTTTGTGCAGTGCTTTGGAGGGCATGGCTCTGCTCGGGGCAGTGTGTCCGTGCTGCGGCAATCTCACACGTGGAAGATGCTCTGCTGCTGCTGGCCATGGAGCAGGGCAGCATGGCACCTTGTCTCTGGGGAGTACCAGGGTTGGCTCTCTCTCCTGTGCCCTGCTGACAGCCCCACTGCCTGCACAACAGTGCAGACTGACTTTTGCAGTGGCATCATAAATTCTGGACCAATTATTATTGTTCTACTCATGGAGAAATAAACTGTGGGAGCAATGCCCTTCCTCATTTCCTACATTGCATCAATTTCCCACTAACAGTGGAACCATGAAATCTCTTGAGTTTTATTATAAAATTACTGAACAACCAAGAGGCTGAGCCCTTGTTTTGAGTGAAGCCTCAGTGCAGCCTCATTTCTGGAGCTGCTCTCCTCTTCTGCATTACCCATTTACAGCAAACAGGAGAATGTGACACAGCAGCTCACAGACACGTGGCTGTTATTGGCAGCACAGTAGACTCAGCTCACAGTTTTCTCTGCTTTTGGAAGTTCTCTACAACAGTGCAGAGGAGATGGTCAGCATGGAGAAAAGGGAGCATTTCCAGCATTACATTCTTGCACACCAGTGGCCTGTGCAGATGATTAATAACAATAACACAGCAGTTCTGGTTGGCAGGAGAAGCTCTTCAGCTTTGGCACGTAAGTGCCAAGAACTGAGCTATTGGGAGTTCTGCATATTGTGTGGGTACAAAATCAAGGTGTAGTTCTGTGGCTCCAGGGTGTGAAAGAGACAAGAGGGTTATCAGAACAAACCCAATTTTTTTCTTTAAAGCCTAAATATTTCTTTAAACAATCCATCCAAAACCTCATCTTTTAAAGCAGATGTACTTTATTAAGGTTGAAGGCACAGACTGGGTGCTAGAAAATTTTAGCATTAGTGCTGTTTCTTGCAGTGATCCCTGACATTCCCCTGTCCAAAAAAAACAGTCACTGTTCAAGATCTCTATTTCCATACTGGTAAAATACGGCCCACAGCATCTCTTACCACTGCAGGACTATGAGCTTGAATGAATTGGTATCTGCAAAGGGCTCTGATGGGAGGTGCAAAATCTTTCTGTGAGAACTCACAATTCCAGCTAGAGAACAGTTTTATGTGCTGAGTGCCGAGGTTAGAAAGGTGTGAAGTCAATTTAACTTCCAAATTCTGCAGGCATTGATGCATTATCAGAAAATCTGTGAATTCAGGCCCTTGCTGCTGAGTGGTCAATCAGGATCAGACTCTTCCATGCTCTCGCTGAAACCAATCAGAGTATGTGCATAATAATGCAATGCTGCTCAGAAATCATGGTAGACACAGGTTCTGGGAATTATTTTTTGTCCTAGACATCTTGAAAGACAAAAATAATTCTCCAGCCTTTATCAACAGGAACTCTTTTTCTGGGAGAACCACTTACTTGCTGATTGAAAGCTTTTTATCCTACAAAAAAATAGCAATCTTGTCAGGAGTTGTGGAGTTCAGCACAGTGTTAGCATTCCAGCAAAAGCTCTTTTGCTGTTTGAAAGTTGGAGTTCTTCACTGGGCCCACGTGTTTATGATGACTAATTTCCCACTCTTATCTAAGACTTACTTAATCTAAGAGTTCCCAGTGGGAAAAATGGAACAGGAGTGAGGGCGACAGTGTGCAGTTGTCAAGGTGAAAAGAGAGAAAATACCCACATATTGCACTAGGCAGGCTCTTAAAAAATGTTCTGGCTTTGCCAGGAGAGATAAGGGTCCCTCTGTAGCTGTAAAATTTCCATGAAAGAAACTGTAAGTTCTGCAAGAGTTGGGAAAATGGTCATACAGCCTGTGTTTTGGGAATGGTGTCCAGCCTGTGGCATTGCTGTTTCATGCCCCTGGTACTGCCCAGTCTTAGTGACACAGACACTGCCAGCCTTGGTTCCCTCTGAGGAAGGGCAGAAAAACACATCCCCACTTCCTTTGGGATGCTCTGGTGCTGGAGGATGAAGATTTACACACACCACTGACCTGGATATTCAGGGATCTAAGGCAAAAAATGTGTTTCTGGATATTGTTTTTTCCCCCAAATCCATTGCATCCCACTTGGGAAGAGAAGGGAACCACAGTGAAAATGCAACCTAAAATGCAACAAATAGCTCTTGATTCCAGCTCTGAGGGGTGTGAGGCTGTGAAAGAGAATGCTACAGCTCAGGATTCACTATTTGAGGGCACAGGAGTCATCCTTAAAACTGCTCCTTCTCTTGATGGATATAAATGAATTATCCCCAGTTCTGTTGCCAGCTCACGATTTGCTGAAAGCTCTTGCTCCAGCAGAACCCTCAGGGATTCCTGAATCAACTTTTAAATTAATCAGGGGAATAGGGTCTGTTATTGTGCCTCTCATTGATCAGGTTAGACACTGCCTTTGTTTCACTCCTGACTCTTTAAAATGGATTTGGATTGTCCAACTTGTGTTCCTGGAGCAAGTCACATTGATAACCAGAGTTTGTGTGGGAATGTAGGGCTGAATACAGGTTTTTCTGTACAAAGTTGAATATTTTAGCTCAAGAACCACAGACAAAATGTGGCAGCCTCATTTAAATCTGCAAACACCCAATATTAGCTACAAGACTGCTTTGTGTTACACCACATCTCTGAATAGATGTACTTTTCTGGAATACCTCACGCTGAAAATCTAATTAAATGGAGAACAGTTATCACATTACCAGCCTGACTGAATTTATTTTTTGTGAAAAAATGTATGTTTAAAAGTCTAAATGCTCCTATTACAATGATTAATTATCTGCAGAAAATTGAAAGCACACAAGAAATTATCAAGAAAGAACATTTAGACATCATCTGTCTTCCTAAAAACACTTGTCTGAGTGTATAAAGAAGAATATTATTGCAGTGTAGATGCTGGCTATTTAGGATATATTTTTTCTGCCTTTTCTTTAAGTGCATTTTTGCTACTCTTTTTTTTGTTTATATATAGTGCCTGAATGGATAAAAGATATATTGAATTTTTTAACTGGAGTGATTCTCTGGAGAAGATTGATTGCCCTGCTGTCTCAGATGCTGTTTAATTTTTGTGTTACTTATGAAATGATGAGAAATAGACTCTAATGGGGAGAAGCAATGGCACAGAGCACTGGTGATGTTGCAGAGCCTGGGTCAACAAGGAGCCTGGCCTTGGGTATTTATGAGCTGTGACAGTGTCACAGGGATTGCAGTTTGGAGAGGGAAACACTGCCAAAGCCAGAACCAGTGGAGCACACACCCAGCCACCCATAAATCTGTGTACTCTCACTCCTCATTAGCTGAGGGCTAGGGCTTATTAATTATATATGGCTTGATGACTTATCTCATAAAAATGAAAGCAACATATAGTGAAACTTGATGGCTTTACATTAGGCAAGATGGAGATGGGTCTTTTACACCCCAGCATGGGGTTAGAAGAAGAAAATTTACTTCTGCTTAGAGGGTTGTACAAACTGAGAAGATCCATGTTTTTTAAATAGAAAATCAGCAATGGATTAGCCCTATGCCAGTCATTTCCAACAGATTGAAAATTACAGGAGGGAAATAAACAGCATCTGGTTCTTTTTTCTTAGGAAACCAAGAAAACCAAAACAAGAAATGGACCAAAGGAACCCCAGGCAAAGAAAAAAAAAAAAAAAAAAAAACAAAACCAAAAACAATTGTGTAGATTGTGTGGGGTGTTCAGATAAAATCCCCAAAAGCCTAACTTTCCTGGCTGACATAAGGCAGAGCTCACACCTGCATTACCTCCTGACCAGGAGCAGAGAGCAGTAGCAGTTTCCACCATCACTGGACAGTGTGGAATAGAGAGCAAGGGGGTGGAAACACAGCTTGGGAACAGCTCCATTTATTTAAGTCAGCCTTGCTCTGGGAGCCAGTGTGCCACTCTCAGAACTTTGAAAAACTTCTGTCCACTAAAATCTTTGGCTCATTACACAGAGTTCAATATCAGGGTCTGAATTAAATCCATTTATAGTAGCTTTGGAGGAGATCAGGGCTGGGTGGAATGCCTTTAGCAAAGAAACTGAATGTTAATAACCATCCCAGTGAGGCCTGTGCAAACAGTTAGCCAAAGAAAATAACAGTGAGATGAAAAATAAAGCACCTGTTCCTCCTGCTTCACACATGTAAGAAGTCCTAGGTTCAGCCCTGAATTGATCTTTATGTATGCCCTCAGAATCAAGAAGTCATATGTCTGAGCATTGCAAGATCAAGTGAAATTTATTCTAATAATGAATATTATCTTTTGTTTTCGAAACATTTTCAAGAATAAGATTAAGCCTTCTGTTGCCTTGGTAAAACTTTCAAACCAGGTGCTCCCCTAGTGTTCTCAAAGCCTCCATCCAGCATGTTCAGAGATGCTTATACATAAAATAATGAAAAGAAGAAAGAGAAGAAGTAAGTGTTCAGACACATTTATGGTCACACATAAAAGAGTAAGTAAATTTTGTGAAACATTCTCTCTCTTTTTTTTTTTTTTTTTTCCCCTATTCATTAAGAAAGACTGTGCTGATGCCAGTAATAAATAAAAACCAGCTGAGCACATTTTGGAGTTACTGTGGAGCTTTTCATCACCAGAAAAAGCCCAGCCCTGCTGCTGTAATTACATGATGCATAGCACAGTTGTCTCACCCTTCTTTCTCCTTATATGAACAACCAACCACACTGCCACACTTGCTGTGTTTAAACAACTGATATCTCCAAATAATCCCTTGGTGATAATAATGCTCTTTAAAAATTATTTATTGCTAATAATGATATCCCTGCATCATTTGTGCTGCAAATGAAGATGCATTAGTTTCTGGAGAGCACCATCATCAACTTTCATTGTGTCCACTCAATACAGCGAGTCCTGGCATCTCCAATGTGCCATGTGAACTTTCACTGAATGCCTGGACCAGCTTTAAAGAAATGCTGCAGCTGCTCTGAATTTCAGTGAGTGAAGTTAAGTCTCTGTAGCCACAGGTTACTCCCTCCAAAGCCTTCCTTTCTGAGCAGAGGAAATCTTTTTTCTGATTGTATTTTTACAATGACCTGGCACACAGTCTTCTTCTCTTGTGTGAAATTGAACGTTCACCACCCAAACATAGACCCCAGGATAGAGACAGAAAAATAATTCACCTCAATAGCTAAAAGAACAAAGGTTGCAGAAAAGAAAAAAAGGCTTTTGGGGGAAGATTAGCCCAGGTTGGTCCTTATTGAAGAGATCTAGTGCTGCGTTTGGTTTAGGACAAAAACAACGTTACAGTTTCTGGCTTGTGACCACAAGTGGCTGTGTTGCCGTAGCTGAGTGACTCTCCATTGTTTGCTGTTTGTTGGCTTCAGGATTTATTTGTCTGGTTTCAGTTCCCACTGAGGGGAGAAGTGAGCACACAGCTGCTTGGTTCCTGCAGCTCAGCTGTGCCTCCCTGGGCACCGAGTCCTTCACGCTGGGTGTGCACCTGTGCCTCATACTGCCAGAGGGAAAACACCATTTCTGGGCTCCATGGGTGTGAATGTGCCCCTAAAACATCGATCCACTCAGAGACTGCTGAAGTGCTGTGAGGCTGAAGCACAGAGTGCTGCAGCAGAAGCTGAAATGACTCAAGGAAGACCTTTTTCTGCCTGCAAGCACCTAATGGGAGTGTGTGAAGAACAAGGAGCTCAGCTCTCCTCAGAGGTTTGTGGTGACAGGACCAGGTGCAAGAGGCACAAGTTGTGAGATGGGAAATTCCAATTAGATGTAGGAAAAGCTTTTTTTACCATGGGTGTCATCAGATGGTGGAGGATGTCCAGAGCATCTGGGGCATCTCCACCTTGGCAATGTTCAAAATTTGGCTGGACATGGCCCTGAGCACAGGATTTAGTTGGATGTGTTTTACATGGTGGGATAGACCAGAGATCTCCAGTGTTACCAAAATTACTCTGTGACTCGTAGCAAATCCCACTGAAGATTCAAAACCCAGGAGGGGAATAGCATTTTTTCTCTGATTGGTTCTCCCACCTCGTGTTGGTGGTCTGGGCTCATGGTATGGCCAGTATTGTCTGCATTAGGGTAGATGTGGGTGTCAGAGGCAGATGGAAATCACAGATGGAGTGAGGAACGAGCAGCTCACAGCATGGCACTGTGCCTGCTATGGGGCAGGACAGGAGCAGCTCACAGCATGGCACCGTGCCTGCCTGCTACAGGGGCTCACAGCATGGCACTGTGCAGGAGCAGCTCACAGCATGGCACTGTGCCTGCTGTGGGGCAGGAGAGTGAGCAGCTCACAGCATGGCACTGTGCCTGCTGTGGGGCAGGAGAGTGAGCAGCTCACAGCATGGCACTGTGCCTGCTGTGGGGCAGGACAGTGAGCAGCTCACAGCATGGCACTGTGCCTGCTGTGGGGCAGGACAGGTAGCAGCTCACAGCATGGCACTGTGCCTGCTGTGGGGCAGGACAGGAGCAGCTCACAGCATGGCACTGTGCCTGCTGTGGGGCAGGACAGAGAGCAGCTCACAGCATGGCACTGTGCCTGCTGTGGGGCAGGACAGGAGCAGCTCACAGTATGGCACTGTGCCTGCTGTGGGGCAGGACAGGAGCAGCTCACAGCATGGCACTGTGCCTGCTATGGGGCAGGACAGGAGCAGCTCACAGCATGGCACTGTGCCTGCTGTGGGGCAGGAGAGTGAGCAGCTCACAGCATGGCACTGTGCCTGCTATGGGGCAGGACAGAGAGCAGCTCACAGCATGGCACTGTGCCTGCTATGGGGCAGGACAGGAGCAGCTCACAGCATGGCACTGTGCCTGCTATGGGGCAGGAGAGTGAGCAGCTCACAGCATGGCACTGTGCCTGCTATGGGGCAGGAGAGTGAGCAGCTCACAGCATGGCACTGTGCCTGCTATGGGGCAGGACAGAGAGCAGCTCACAGCATGGCACTGTGCCTGCTATGGGGCAGGACAGGAGCAGCTCACAGCATGGCACTGTGCCTGCTGTGGGGCAGGACAGGAGCAGCTCACAGCATGGCACTGTGCCTGCTGTGGGGCAGGACAGGAGCAGCTCACAGCATGGCACTGTGCCTGCTGTGGGGCAGGACAGGAGCAGCTCACAGCATGGCACTGTGCCTGCTGTGGGGCAGGAGAGAGAGCAGCTCACAGCATGGCACTGTGCCTGCTATGGGGCAGGACAGGAGCAGCTCACAGCATGGCACTGTGCCTGCTATGGGGCAGGAGAGTGAGCAGCTCACAGCATGGCACTGTGCCTGCTGTGGGGCAGGAGAGTGAGCAGCTCACAGCATGGCACTGTGCCTGCTATGGGGCAGGACAGAGAGCAGCTCACAGTATGGCACTGTGCCTGCTATGGGGCAGGACAGGAGCAGCTCACAGCATGGCACTGTGCCTGCTGTGGGGCAGGACAGGAGCAGCTCACAGCATGGCACTGTGCCTGCTGTGGGGCAGGAGAGTGAGCAGCTCACAGCATGGCACTGTGCCTGCTGTGGGGCAGGACAGGAGCAGCTCACAGCATGGCACTGTGCCTGCTGTGGGGCAGGAGAGTGAGCAGCTCACAGCATGGCACTGTGCCTGCTATGGGGCAGGACAGAGAGCAGCTCACAGCATGGCACTGTGCCTGCTATGGGGCAGGACAGGAGCAGCTCACAGCATGGCACTGTGCCTGCTGTGGGGCAGGACAGGAGCAGCTCACAGCATGGCACTGTGCCTGCTGTGGGTTAGGAGAGTGAGCAGCTCACAGCATGGCACTGTGCCTGCTGTGGGGCAGGACAGAGAGCAGCTCACAGCATGGCATTGTGCCTGCTATGGGGCAGGACAGGAGCAGCTCACAGCATGGCACTGTGCCTGCTATGGGGCAGGACAGGAGCAGCTCACAGCATGGCACTGTGCCTGCTGTGGGGCAGGACCTTGGGTGGGGGCTGGATGGGCTGGGAAGAGGAGGAGGAGCCCTGCTGTGATCTGAAGCAGACATTGATTCCATTAAGGGCCCAGGATTTTACCAGCTATTTATCAAGCCCAATTGTGGTGATTTTTGCTTCCTTGATAAGTTCAGGTAGCTGAAGGATTTTGCATTTTCTGGCTTATTTTGAGCACTGCTCCTTGAGCTCCAGCCCTAGAGCTGCCCTCCAGCTGCCATCCTGCACACCAACCTGTGTTCAGTGTCACAGTTTTATGGACACCCCATCAGCAAAGCAGAGTGGGCATTCCAGACCCACCTCTGAACCTGCCAGGACCTTCCAGCTGCTTCCCCAACTCTCCTGCCTGTTTCAGCTGCTCCCAGGCTTTTGCCTTTTGGATGTACCTCAGTGCAAAGACAGACCTCAGAGCTTGGTGTTCAGGTGAGACACCATCTAAATCAATACTATTTTTTCAATAAGTTCAGAGGTTTCTGTACCAAAAGTAGAAGTTTTTCTCCTTGCTGGATGGATGGATGGATGCCACTTCTGTGTCCTGCTTTGTCTTTGTTAAAATGAGTCCAGGAAAGCAATATTGCAGGCAAAATGGGAAAGGCTTTCAATGAAGGCTGGAGCATCTCTTTGGAGCCAGTGTATTGCTGATTTGCTCTCAGAGTGAAGAAATAACCCATGGTTAAAACAGCACTGAAGTAAGCAGATGCTTTCTGGACTGGCTCTTAAAGACCTTCAAAAGCAGCTAAGCCCTAGGGAATGAAGTGAACCAGGCTTTCCTGGAAATCAATATCCACAAGCTGAATTCTCACATTTTGAAAATGCAGTCAGCTCATTTGGTTGCTTAACCATCCACTTGTCCACAGCCACGTGCTCCAAAATATTTGGCATATATTTTCTTGTCTACCAGCTTTATGTCTGCTTTTATTATCTCCCTTTGCTGTTCCATAGCTGCTGTGAGAAGCTTTGCAGCCCATGTTTTCAAAAAGTGAAAGTATTTATCGTGGTGTTTTCTTTCTGGAGTTTTGAAACTTGCTTTGTATATTTCAAAGTCCTATGGTCACCCATCAGTTCAACGTGGAAACAATTTACTTGGGATCAGAAAGATGTAGCACTAGATTGAGCTTGTGCCATTATTTATGATCAACATCAGCAGGGAGGATTGTGGGGAAATTTTTTTTGAAATCTTTATTCATTCTTCCATTGCACCTGTATTTTTTGTTTTTCACTTTTGGATCCCAAACTCAGTCCTGCCCTGCTCCCCCCAAGTCTGTTTGTCAAGTCCTCCCACGTGAGCTGTCCTGCACTTGTGGCAGCTGCCTGGCATCAGCATAATGAAGCTCCAGCACAGCAAGGAGCACTGCCCTGCCTTTGGACTGATTTCTTCCTGTCCCAGGGTTTTTTTTCCATGTTTCCCACGTAATTCACTGCAGCCCTGAAGAACATCATCCATGGCTCCTATTGAGGAAAAAAAAAAAAATCCGGCTTGCTTAGTGCTTACAGCAAAACTTATCTGAAGTCATCAATTGAGAGGCTCTGGGTTTTCACAAAACTTTCATTTTTTCAAGATGCTTTCCTCAATTTACATGGACCCACTCGTTCCTCAGCGAGCTCAGCTGAAATTGTCCTGTGTTTCCCCAAAATGAGAGAGTTTTCTTTGTGTGATCATGGGAATTTCGATATTCTTCCCAAAACTAAAGGGCAGGGGTTTATTTGAGCTGTGAGGCACTGAAGGGAGCAGAGGCTGTAGATGTTAAATGGAACTTGCAGAAGTAATTTGGGTGAGACGTGTTGCTGGCTAGCAAAGCTCTGTTAGGAAACCACTCAGGCTTTCTGCTAGGCATTACACATTCCCAGTTTTATAAACTTTGCTGGAATCCTGCTAGCAAAATAAAATGCATTTCCAGGCATAACCCAGCAGATTTCATTTTAATGGCTGCAGCAGATCTCTGTTTGTGAAGTTGAACATTGGAGCCTGGGGCTGGAGCTGGGGACAGCAAATGTCCAACCTGGGGAGGCTTTCTGCTCTCTTAAAGGCAGTCTGGAAAAAAAAGATAAATGCTGGTTGTACTCTGCTGTTTCTCTAATAGGAGGATAAAGAAAGAAAGTGGAATAGAAAGCCAAAAGCAGAAGGGAGTAGGATCAGGAATAGGGAGGTGTTAATTGTTCTCTGTCTTTTTGGGATGGATGGAGTGAGTCTGTTGCCCATAAATTTCACAGTGTCACAGCATCCTAGTAATAAACTCCATCTCAGGCAGTAAGACAAATGGATCTGAGGAATACTGTAATACTTCCTTGGCTTCAGACCAATGTTTTGGGTGGATTTTTATTTTCCAGTGTTTCACTGATAGGGCTGGAGGGGATGGCTCCTGGGTGGGGTAAGGCCAAATCCCCATCTGCCCTGAGTCCATGGATGATGTGGGATGGGAAAGGTTGGCAGAGAGATGTGGTTGGAGCCAGTTCCTCCTGCTGTTGGTTTTGAAGTGATGGGAGCATAGTGTGGGTGCTTGCAGGAACTGGATTCAGGTAACATGGTCTGTGATGTGGCTCTCCTTGACCAGCCAAGAGCATCCTGTGACTGCTGCCTGGAGGGGTTGGTGGCCAGTATGACACTGACTCTGCAGGTGCTGCTTGGCCCTGGGCAAGCATTTGCCAAGGTCTTCCCCTTGGACTCACCCTATGAGTCCAATCAACCTCAGACAGCTACCTGGCAAACAGGAAGGTTGAACAGGTAGGAGGCACAAGGGGCATGGCTGAAGACCCTGTCAGTCACCCACAAACTCCTTTGTGTGGCTCCTGATGGCTGATCACAGCCTGCACACCCCAACACTGCCATTTCCCTCCTCATTTGGGGTGAAATGGGATCATTCCTGTGCAGCATGAAGGTCACTTGGCCTTGGCTGTTATTCAGAAGATTTTGCTCTTCATGGCCTTGTTGTTTGTGAGAATCTTGGTGCTGTGGAAGGCACAGGGAGCTGAGGGGTCTGCCAGTAGTATTTACACTGCTGTGCTTGGCATAAGAAGCAACACTACCAGACACATAATTCATTACTAATATTACACTATGAAGCTTTTTGCTGTTTGTCTCCCTGTGGATGTAATTAGTGGTGGGAGCTCTTTTTTAAAAGTAATTACACCATTAAGCATACTTTGGCTTCAATAACAAAAATGCATGGTTGGGCTCCATAATTGCACCTCCTAATGACGTTACATAATTGTATGTAAGAGTCTATGAAGCAAACAATGCTTGGGCTCCCTCTGACTCGCTGCTGCTTTGATCTCTAAAACAGTTGCTGGGAGTGGAAACTCTGCATCCCTCCTCTGGGTGGATTATGCTTGGAGAAGCTGTTTTCTTCCCAGATCCACTTCCACCCAGTGTGAAAAGCCACTCGTGTTCATAACTGAGAAGTCAAAGCCAAACAACATGAGCTTGGAGCTGCCCAAGTGGCTCACTTCCTCTGGGTTTCTAAAAATGTACATGTCCATGAGACATGTTTTTGTTCCTGTTTCTTCTATACACAACACTGAGGAAACTTTAAGTAAAATCTGTCCCTAAATAGGCATCCCTGGGATGTGCAGCTGCCAAAACAAAAATCAGTCAACCAAACTGGGCTCCTGCCCTGAAAATAATCCATCCTGTTATCTGTTTCTATAATCCCTTCTGTTTTGTTTCCTTGACACTTTTTTAAAGGAATACTGTGTCTGGCCAGTTTCCTGCTTGCTTTTTGGGAGGCTGAAGCTGCTTCTGCATCAGGTCAAGATTTCTGACAATGCTCATGTGAGCACTGTGCCAGGTAAATTATCCAGCTGTAGGGATGGCTGGAGGAATGGGCCTCCTTTGGACTCTAAGCCAAGATTTCAGGCAGTTTTGTGTTCCTTGGTAGCTTACCCTGGTTCTGTCACCATTTCTCTGATACCTTTTTGGGAAGCATTGCAATAAGGGGTGTATCTGTGTCATTGGATACTACTGGGAACCAGGGAAAAAGCAGCCTTGAAGCCTTGAGTTTCTCAGGTTTCACAAAAACAAGAAATTATAACAATAATTATACACCTGCAGGGTACATGAGAGCCATGTGAGTGTCTTGTGATTATTTTGCAGAAAGTATGTTTTCAGAGAAGTGTTGCCTTCTTGGGCCAATAAGGCTTTTCTATTTTGTTTTTCATGTACTACCCTATATAAAGTGTAGTGTTTCTTTAAATAAAGCTCTCTCTCTCTTTTTACTTCTCCATTGCACAAGGAACTATATTGCATTATCCTTTTTGCCACTCACATATAACCTAAAATACAACATATCTAGGCTGGTACAATTAAATTACATATAGTTCTATGAAAAAGCAAAGCTGGAAGTAAAACTTCGCAATAGCAGCATCAGCTTATTGCATTTCCAGGATCTGTCTGTGAGAGCACTAAGTGGACTGTTGAGGAACTTCTAAATTAGTCAATCCCATCTCCTTGTAAAACCACCTGATTCCTGTTTCTAAAATAGGTTACTCTGCAGTTAGGCATTGTGTAATCATCTGTTCTTCTCACACATGATCAAAATAAATGTCTGCTTACACAGGATCACTCTTTTTATTTGGAAAAAAAATAAAATCCACCACTACTGTTTCTAGGTCTATGTAACTTATCTGCAAGAGAATACAGCTGTCTTAAATCATAAGAATACTCTTTTTCAATTTTCAATCAAGTATTCTCTGTAGAAATGCTCAATTTTGAAGGAGTTGTTTTCTGAAAACTATTTTGTTAATCTCGTCATGGAAAGGGTTACACTGCATGCCTCACATCTCAGGAAAAAGCACACAGAAAGGGACTTTTTATAGGGTGAGGAGACACCAATTCTGAATTTAGGGCTGTTCTAATATTATTCATTGTAATGTTTTCTCCATTTGAATGTTTATGGTTGGTTTGGTAGCCTCTTTGTTCTCTATCTGATTCTCTGAAATTGCCTGCAGAACAGTAGTTTGTTAAAGACTGCTGCATGTCTGGCAGCAGTCAATGGGTTTGCAGACAGAAAGTTGATCTCTGCCATCAAATAAAACATAGACAAGAAGTTTTTTCTGTTCATAGGAGAGTATGAAGGGCACAGATGAGGCTGTGCTAGCCCAGCTGTTGCCCTCTGAAGTGCTGGTGTGGAAATTGGGGCTGAAAAAAAATGGTCTGGTGGTCCTTTCCTGTCCCCTGGTAGCAGTGCCAGGATGAACCATGAACATGCATGGTTGTGTCTGTGGTGAGCTAAGTCATGTACACTCAGTAGTGTCAGAGGTGGTAAAACTTGGTATTCTGCTGTAAATTATATTTGCTGTTTGGAATATCAGTCAAAATTCACAATGAAAAGTAATTTAGCAGATTTGGGACACTTCTCATGTTTTTCAGTGAAAATGGACTTAATATGTGCACTAGCAGTATTGGCCAGCAGGTTTCCTACTTAGCAATGTAAGCCTGTGAATGTTTTGGCTCTGCTCCTGCCCTCTGCACTGGCTCCACATCGAGCACATCATCCAGTTCATGCCCTGGGCCTACTGCAAAAACTCTGTGCTGGAGATGGACCACTGCATCTAAGATTTTCCCAGGATATGAATAAAAAGCATGGGAATCATTGCTGCAGTTTATCAGATCTCATGTCTTTCCAAACTAAATTAAAACTCCATGCTTTGGCTGGGCTCTTTTCAATGTCATTGAGCTGCCACTGAACAAAGCTGGGCAGAGAAGCAGGGCTGGGAGCAGTAAAACTCCTGCTTACCCTACACTTTGGAGGGGAAGAAGGTGACTGCAACTTTCCAGTGGGATCCTCTGTCCTGTGCCTGAAAGTACCAAAAGTGCCCAGATGAGTATTGCATATGGCAATATATGGAAACTCCAGCCGTAATTATTTTGCTCTGTTGGAGAAATATGGCCACAAACCCAGGAGAACTGCACTTTATTTTGGTACAAGTGAAGTTATGAACGTGTGGCATGACTGTGGGATATCCAGACTCCCAGCTTAGTGAAAAGTTTTGCAGCACTGAGAGGAGTGATAGTAGGTGTTGTTACAAAATCCAGATTTTCTCCTCTAATACCACATATACAAGCCACTCTAAAACAACAAAGCCTCTCAGTGGAACTGCCAGTTATACAAAATAAACCAAAAGGAAATTTGAAGAGCAAGAAGCATTAGCAATATTTAGAACTTTTCCCTCATTTGAAGTTTTATCCACATTGGCTTTTCTTGAAAATTGTGCTCCCCTCTCTGCTGCCCCAAATACCACCTGTAGGTGAGTGTGCAGATGTGAGCCAAAGACATGTTAGCCCATAGATTCAGCAGGGACACTGATGTGTCTCAGTTATTAAACTGGATACTGACCATCTTTTCCAATAGATGGAAAAATCTCAAGTGTGATCTCTTCCTCATCACTTGTCTTTTTCAGTATCTCTTTCTACCCACTCCTCCCTCCCTTCTTATAAATGTGCAATTTCCTGAAAAAAAAAAAAATTTCCCCATCACTTTTATTTTTAGATTTGTGTTTGTTTACCAGATTCTGTCTGAAGCCTCAATTCAATATCCACTCATTGATTTCCTAGCTCTCATTAGCTTAAATACTTACTTGAGGGAAAGGAGATCTTCATTGTTTATTTTAAGAGCATTTAGTTTTAAGATTGCCTTTTGCTTTATGTTGTATCTGAATCAATTTTTAAAGGGACCATTTATAGTCTCATTCTCTTTAATGTTTAATTTTTGGCATGAGTGTCTGGTTGTTTCTGTTTTATAGTACTTTGAAACGGAAACTAAGTTAGATATAGAAATTAATGAGCTCACTGATCGTTTGCCAAAAAAAACATGACATAGAAGATGCATGTAACAAATTAACCCAAAGATTTCCCTGAAAAATGCCCTCTCCTTTACCAGAAATAACAAACGTGGAACAGAGTAATGATGAAGTTTACTAATTTGGTTTTGAGGGGTCACTGTGCTTTCTGGAAGGCAGTGTGACCTAAGGAAGCATTAATAAACCCTGAATTCTCTTCCCAGAATTGATCTTGAATGTCCTCATTTGAGTGATTCAAATTTTCTGAGAATCTAGAACTCACCTTTTTGTTACAAAATGCTTTCAGATCCATAGGAAAGTGCTCTAGGAGAGCCCAGGTGAGAACATTTATGTCAGTAGCCATGATTAACTCTTTTGTCTCTTCTTGTGCTGGAAGCACATTCCTTACAGAGTCCATATAGCTGAGCAATGTATTTTATCCTGTTTGGTTTTCATAGCTTAGATCTGGATTTTCCTAATGCCAAGGCAAGCTTCTAGGGACAAAGAGAGTCAATTAGAAGTGCATTTTTCTAGAGGCAGATACAGTTCCCATGCAGGAAGGTTCAAGAAGAAGAATTGGATATTGAAAGTGGAAAAAATAAGTAGTGCTAGAAATGTATACTTTCAAAAGTTGGTTATTATTTAAATTTGAGACAGAAATTAGGAAAATTTGGAAGTAAGGAAATTAGAGACAATATGGAAATGTTGCAGTCACCGCTTTGCAGAATGTGAAATGCAAGTATCTTTACTGTTGCAGCTTCCAGCTCTATGTCCTTCCCTCCTCTACCCTTCTATTCCCATTTCTATCTGGAAATTATAAGACTGGTTTGTATTTCCCAGTTTGGATGGTGCATGGAGTGGTACATAGAGCCTCAGTGATCGAGAGGCAATAAAAAGCATCTTTAATATTCTGTGGTTTGCACTTTCTAGTGAGCCTGAATCTTTAATAGGGAACAAATGGTAGATCAGGAGACATCTTTGGATTGAAGCTTGCATTGTAGG
The DNA here is from genome assembly GCA_030060385.1 of Muscicapa striata striata. NCBI lineage: Eukaryota > Metazoa > Chordata > Aves > Passeriformes > Muscicapidae > Muscicapa > Muscicapa striata. Next base: position 5,521,401 of record JAREIS010000025.1, on the reverse strand, counting down.
TATCATGTTGGTGTTCAGTAAAAAAAAAGTGTGTTTTCTGTAAAGAAGTATAAAAGATTTCCCTGGGATCTGAGGCTCAGGTGTCATCATTAAAGATGCCAGATCAGAGTATTGAGGAGCTTGTACAGCAGCTGTCCTCACTGACATCTGCTGCAAAACACAGAGAAAAGAGAAGATGAGCAGATTATAAATGTACATCTGCATAAGGAGTATACTTTTTTTTGTTGTATTATGAAAATTGTAAAGGTCAGGCTGCAAGTGAGAATAATTTATTACAAAAATTCTGCAGTAAACAACTAGCCAGAATACATAAAATTTCTCTAGAGGAAGATTTTTTGAAGCAGCGTATTTTTTATTGAGAGAATATAATTGCAAATAAATGCAGTATTCTATAAAATGTTAGAAGGGCAGAATGGCATGCTTCCAGCTTTTGGTGCTGAAGTCTGATGAACAAATATTTGAACAGAGAAGGAGAAGGGAAAGAAGAATAAAAGATCCATAGCATATACATGGGCAGACTATTTTCATCTTGCAGTTGTTATGTTTCTGTGGGGAATCAGTAGTGCCAGTTGTTTAGAAAATACTGTTGACACAGAAATGTGGGACTTTAAAGAGAAAAACCCAGGTTCTTAACTTGCCAACTCATCTTGTGATGCTGTCGGTTATCATCAGCTGAGCAGAGCCTTGCTGAGGGTGTCATCTGCTTTGTTTTTATTTTTTCATCCTGGAATCCTACTTTATTTACCTTTATTTCTTTCTTCAGCTTCATAGTAAGAGACAGGCCTCACCCTGCAGAGTTTGTGATCTAAATAGATAGGACATGGAAAAGCAAATACTAAGTCACAAAGTAATTGAATAGGAAAAACAAATGAAAATGTGAGTGTTCCAGCCTTCTTTCCACCACCCTGCATCCCAGGAGCTGCCACATTTTTGTAATTATCAATTTCTTTCTGTAGAGCTTGTGGTACTTCATTAAGAACTTGAGCAGAGACAGGCTCCCAGCCCTGCTTGGCTGACTGTCACCTGAATCTACCTTCAAGGGAGCTGCTGGTGTGAGTGGCATTGATTTAACCAATAGCTACTCATGATGTGAGTGGTTATTGATGTGAGGAAAGACAAAATCCACCCATAAATAATGAGCCAAGTATAATGCAGCAAGACCAAATGTGCTTATGCATTTTGCATGAGAGACTCACAGGCTTCCAAAATCAAACAAAAAAGGCTGATCTGCAGATCAGGGACTGTGACCAGCATCAATCAGTTCCTTCTCCCAAGTTGCTAGGTGGGCTCCATCTCCACATGGAGTTTTGGGAAGAGGGATAAGAGTTCTGCTACCCTGTAGCACAGCCTTTGTGGGCACTGGGCAGCCTCTTCCATCCCAGCCTGTGCTTAATCTGTTTCAAATAACCTGCATCCCCTAATAAGACTTAGCCAAGGCCACCTCCTGTGTGACTCCCACATTTTTATATGCACAGGTCAGGGGACTTGGTTTTGGTGTTGGCTCCTCTAGGCATGCCAGTGGCTGAACAAAGGTGTCATTTTTCCATGAAATGTAGATTAAGATGACACTTCAGGTGGTAAAAGAGGTTAGACCAAGTTTCTGGGATCTTTGCCACTTAGTCATTGCTGTTCTGTTTGTGTTGCACTTTAAGCAGTAAGTGCTATAGTTCAGGGAGTGTTTTGGGGTGAACAGCAATTTTTAAATGCAGAAATTCACAACTGCAGAATTGTACATTCCAGCCCTCCAGAGAGCTGCAGCATGGAGTGCTTTGAGAGTTTGCATTTTTTTCATGCTGATGCCAGAAAAATTGAATCTTTTCCAGGTAAAGTGTCCCAGGATAGAGTCTTTTTGTATTTTTTTTAAAAGATATTTGAATGCTGGGTAAGAATAACCTTCAAATATCTTTTCTCACGCAGTGTGTGCAGCTTCACTGCAAAGTGTCAATGATTACAAACTTTGGAGCTCTCCCTTTCTCCTTTTGGGATTCTCTTTACATGAAGTTAAAAAAAAAAAAAAAAAAAAAATTAGTTCACAGAGAACTCATCAGAAAACTTAAAATGAAGAGTTTGGTCAAATAAATACTCTTTGGATTCTCTCTGTTCACTGCTTGACTTTTGAGCTTTTAAGGCTTAGGATTTCAAGCTTCTCCCACATTTGAGTATTTGAGAATTTCTGCTTGCTTTCTTTCTGTCCTGAATCAGCAGCCCAGCAGGATGGTGTGGAAAAAATTCATCACTCTTGAGCCTTAAGAGAGGCTAAGCCCCAGTCCTGCTATTTCACAGGTACCCTCATACCCTCATTTGCAGCTGCTGCAGAGCAGACCCTACTCCTGAGTACGAGCAGTTTTAAACTGTCCATTCACATCTATCAGTTCCTTCTGTCTCCCCCAGCAAGGCATTGCAATTCAGGAATGATTGGGAGCCTGTGGGTATTATCCTTGAGGCTGAATTGCTCCTGTAGTGACAGTCAGATCTTGTCACCCAGAGAAAGCTCTGTGGCTGCAGAGGTTTATTCAGTACCAGATCTTTTCTGGGTGTAGAGTGCCAGCAGTGGCAGCTTTCCCTTCTTCAGGGTCAGAAGAGTAAAGGAGAGGTGCTCCTGGGGCTGGGATTGCTCAAGGATCCACTTTCAGTCCACACATATCCTGTGAGACGTGAGCTTTGGAACAGACTGTGTAGGAAATGAGTCTGGAGTAGCCAAACAGCCTCACCCAACAAAGCACCCAAGGTACCAGCACAGAGAGGGGAGTGATAGCAGGAGGTTTTTGTGCTACACAGAGGAACAGGTTCCTCTGATGAAGATCCCTTGTCATCTACCTGTCCCAGATGGCCCCATTCATGAGGGCTGAAGTGATGAGCTTTGTATATCTAGGCAGTTCTCTATTCTTTTGAAATTTATTTTTTTTCCATTTATGTATTTTGTGTAAGTGCTTTGCTGATAATGAGTATTCTGAAATACAGCATATATCATACAAGTCTATAAATCTGTCTGTGTATACAGTCTGTATTTACATAAACTGATACTGGAAAACATAAGATGGTGCTAGCTGTTGGAATATCCTGTCACAGCAGTTCATTTCTCTTTCTTGCCATGCATGTTTCATTCCACTTGTCCTGCAGTGGAGGGTGCCTGGGTTTTGGGAGTGAGGCTGCTCCTGGCTGAGGCAGCTGAGACCTGACCAGCACCTAGGAGAGCTCTATGCTCTCATTCCTGATTTGCTCTTTGAAACTCCCATTTTTCCAGATACGTTTTGAAGTGTTGGATCAGCCCCCAGCAGTTGGGACCTGAAAAAATGTTTGACTTCAGATATAAACTTCCCTATTAAGTGTGCATTTGGCTAATGCAGTGCAGTGGAGTTTCCCTTGGTTCAACTGGCACATTTTGAGTCTGATTTCTTCCAGTATCTTTGGGGACAGGTTTGTGCTTTCTGGAAGGAGCAGTCAGGAGCAGGGATGGATTTACAGTACCTGACTACCAGATACTCATCAGCAGAGCCATTGCAAGCTTCCAGGTTACCCTGGAGCCACAGTGGTGGGATCAGAGCTGGCTCTGAAATGTCTTTACAGTGACTGCATTGGCCCCATTGTGCTGCAGGTAAGACACAGGGCAGGTCACCCAGCCTGCCTGCAGCTCCTCACACAGCCTGGACCTACCCAGCTGCAGGCTGCAGATGTGTCTCTGTGTGCAGCAATCACCTCAAGGCAAGACTCAGGTCCCCTTAGGCTTACCTGAACATCTGCACACAGTCTGAACAGCTGTCTTGTGTGGAGAGCCTCCCTCTGGACCACCACATCCCTTGCTGGATGCAGCTCTGGAGTTTTCACTTGGTGGCATGTGAGGGTTTTTTCTGGTGCAGTGCTTTTGGCTCTGGCTGAACTTTCTTCCTCAGGAGTAGGATTGAAGGAACCAGCCCAGGCAGGAGGCACTGTATGAGGGTTAATGTCATTTTGGCTTCAGGACTGAGATGTTGCTGTGATGGGAAGTGATGCCTTTAAAGAGGAAGTCTGATGGGAATAAAAACACCACCAAAACCACAGCCAGCACTTTGCCATGGCAGGCAGATGTGAGAGCCCTAATGGGAGGGACCATGAGCCCTGAGGTGTGGCTTCCAAGAAGGAAACACAGCCCTGATCTGTCACATCACAAAGAAAAATGGCTGGCAATGGTCTCAAAGGCTTTTAACAGTAAATCTCCTTTGCATGGGTGTAGAAAGCCTGAGGATGTCTGGAATTGCTGCACCTTGGCTGTGTGATAATAAGGAGCAGCTCTGTGCTTGTGAGCCCAGAGCTCTGGCATTTCTCTGCTTGGAGCTTTTGTTCCCCTGTGAGCTGACACTTCTGCAGGGGTGGGTGTCACTGAAGTGGCATTTTCTGCCAGGAGCAGGAGGCTGATGTGCAAGAACCACATCAAACCTGCACAGACATGTCCCATAAAGTGAGCACTCATTCTGTGCCCCACAGAGCACCAATGGCACTGGATGTCTGTGGGGTCAGGGAGAGGAGCCCATGCCCATGTCCCACAGCCATTCCCCATGGGAAATCTACTTTCTTGGCACTGTACAAGGGAGAGAATTTAGCAGTGATGTGTTTCTGCAAAGTTTGGTTTCTCATCAGCCTGGGAGTAGCATCCTGGGTGGAAAAGGATGTGGGGAGGCTGCTGGGAATGTGCTGGACCATGTGAGGGGCAGGAGTGTCAGTCAGAGAAATGAGAATCTGTCACTATGTGGAGCAAAAGCAGTGCAGTCCCAGGGCAGAAGCTGCTCAACAACATTTAGGGAAATCAGAAGCAAGCAAGAAACTTTCTAGTAAGCTGAAGACAAATTTATCTGTAAATCTACTGATTTTATTGGGCTTATATGAAGGATAATTTTGTCACTGTGGCATAAGCCCTTTAGGAGGGAAAACTCTTTTCCCTGCTTATAGGAAGAACAGTGAATATTTTATAGGCCTCATTTTTTAGGTGGTTTTAATTGAAAATGAAAACAAATATGAATTTTTCTCAGAAATGTTTATCAGAAGTCTAGCTTTTTTTTTTTTATTCTTTATATATTGAAAAATGTAGAGAATATGCAATTTTATCAATAACTATCAATTTTTTTCATATAAAGTTTTGTGGAAAAAACTCTAAAGCCTGCTTCAGTGCTGTTCTGTAATAACCCATCCATTTACTTCAAAAGCTTCACTGATTAATCTCATAGTTAGACTAATTTCCCTTCTTGGAGAGCTTATATTTAATTATTTTTAATAACAGGAATATGAATCATATTATTCAATATCTTACTATTACTCTTCATCTTTCCAAGGATGTCGGAAATAAAGAAATCTGTGCTTGGCATTTTGATGTACATGATGGAAACAAAGGAAATTGAAATTTTCTTCAAGAATGCTAGGGCTCACATAGACTTGTGTGTACTGCCTGCAAATTTAACTGAAATTAAAGTTGTGCATGGAGAGCCATATGAAATTAAAGCCCATTGCTGCAAATAAATGTGAAAGGAGAATTGTGTTCCAAAGAACCCTTGAGTGCCAGACCAAAGGTAAACCTGTAACCCAGTGGGATTTGGAGCAATTCAGTCTTCTAACCACAAGACCATCCTTCCCTTCCAAACATGGTGATTTAAAACTTCAGGCCAGTTTTCCTAAGTGCTCAGCATGCAGCAGATCCCAGTAAGAAGATACAGTCATGTAGTGTCACTCATTTTTCAAAAGGGGGGAAAACAGTACACACTGAATACAACTTTCCTGGTTATACTGTGATCATTCCAGCAGATTTTCTCAGCTACATTCAGTGTTTTTTTGTTAATGAAGTACAGCTCTATTGTACTTCTATCCCCTTAGAATCTGCTTTGTTTTTTTACAGGCTGATCTCTGATACTGTGCCTTTGGGCAATATCCTGCAGAGAGGCTCAGTGCCTTCCTCCAGGTGACACCAAAAAATGACTTGTGAATGAAAGAGAATTCAGATGAAGCAAAACAGGAAAGTTCAATGCAAAAAAAGTAATAGCACAGCTCTTATCCAGTTCTTTTTATACTATGATCTCCAAGGGATCCATGAAAGTACCTTTATTTATTTATAGTCTTCAGATGGGAAAACACCCCAAAGGTCCAGAATCACTCAGCAAAACAAGAGTGAATCAGAACTAGGCTGTGATCTTAAATCTCCTGGCCAATCTCTTACCATGACTTTGTCTGAAATTATTGTTATCTAACAGAAGTTTACATGGTTATTACTAGTGGGATTTTTTTTTCCCCTAAGTGAACAGTGTTGATGTTGATAATTTAGTTTTCCCAGTGTGTTTACCAGAGAGATGTGTTGAAAGATGGGACTTTTTTTAAACCAGGGCAACTGGACAAATATCTGTCATTGAGGGGATGTCATTGGAGTGTTAGAGGTAGGGAGAATGTTTTACACATTGGGACAGAATGAATTATCAGTGTCCCATGGCACACTTCAGCCAGAACACATGTTCCAAGTGTATCAAACAGTTCTGTCAAACTGATAAGGCCTGAAAGTTGTCCAGGAAAGCTGCTTCATACTATAGATTGCCAAAGAACACATTGTCTACTCATCTATTTACTGGATGTAAATAGGAATTCTCTTTTCTGGTCCATGGTTCTTCAAAGAGAATAGGAGAAAGAGGGTGTAAAGTATCCTGGTTTTCCCCTCAGTACTCATTATTGTGCAGAAAATAAGGCATTGCCCCTCATGTACCTTGTGTCTGCTTTGCCTGGTATTTCTGGGGGCTTGGCTGCATGCAGCCCTGAGTGCTTTGCTAATTCTGACACAGCACAGCCCCTTTAAGATAACGAGCTGAGGAAGCTGAATATTCATTCTTACACTTCTGCATTCTCTAGGACTGTAGGAAAAAAAAAGGGTCATGAGCTGCCAGGTTGACATTGGATTTTCTTGCTTCTCCATGGCCAAGAGAAGCTCCTACACAGACTGTGTATCTGCAGATGCTGCTCTTGAAACTGAACTTAACTTTTTTCAGTATCTAGATTGGTGCTTTTCTGACTCTACCCTATTCAGTCCCAGACAAGCTACTGCTTGTTAGGGAAAGAAAGACACAAGCCACATTGGTCTCAGCTTCTGCAGACATTCTTAGTGTTTTCATCATGCTTTTGTCATTGTCAACAGAGAAATGTTTGTGTTTTGTTCACCCAAGAATATTCATTGGTTGATTCTCCTGATCTGTGTTCTGTCCATGAGTGTGAAAGGAAGTGCTGGCTTAGACTGACCACCTGAATTTTCTGAGGAAGTTGGTAGCATGGGGTGGGTCCAGTTTGGAGCTCCCAGATCTTTAGTGGAGCCTTGCTTTGGAGGATGGGCTGTGGTGGCACAGAGCTTTGTGCATAGCTCATGTAGCATGTGAGGGTTCTGAGCTGTGCTTTTATCTCCTTTCCTGTTTTTATCTTTCCTCCACTGACTTTCAGTATTGCATGCTTTGAGATAGTTGCTCTTATGTAATCTAAAGAAAGAGAAAAAAATATAAATAAAATGTGATCTTTATTGCCCTTAAGACATTTTGGAACTCCTGAAGAAGATCGATTTCTTCTAGAGGTTACACCATGTCTCATGGAGACAGGCAGGAAATGTAATTTTGCATGCATAAATAATAGGTAAATGCTCATTTTCATGCTCAACAGGTGATTCATGGCAGTCATGGCCCCTGGAAAGTCTGACATACCCACTCAGCTCAACAGAAAGTTATTGGAAATAGGCAAAAATAGGGTTATAACATGATGATCGTGGTCTTAGGCTTGCAGTGGGACTTTGGATATTCCTTCCAAATTTTTTAACATCATGCAAGTTAACTCAAACTAATTTCAAAAGCAGACTGATGCAGAAACCTATGTGGAAATTGGTGTTATAGCAGGGTTGGAGGAAGCTTTGTGAGTACAGTTTGCTTTGCTATTGGTTTGTTTACAAATTTGGAGGAAAAAGATCACATTCGGGTTTATGTTGATATGGCAGCATCTACCCAGAAAGAAAAATTGTTGAACAGCTAAAACAACTTGAGGCAGGCAGAGCAGGGAATCTTTCCTATGTAATGAAACCACGTGTCATGAGGAATTTGACCCAGAAGAGCTTTTTTCACCTCTTCCTTTGGTAGGCTCCCAGGGTCGCATTCTCAGAGCTGGGAGTTGCGCGGAAGTGTCACAGGGGAAGATAGCTTGCTTCAAAATTAATTACAGTGAGATAAGGGTTGTGAAACAGAGCTGTTCCTTTTGGAGCTGTCAGCATCTCCCTCGTGCTTCTTCAGTGTCGTGTTCCTTTGTGGCATTCCCAGTTATTAATCCCACTTTGTCATTCATGCCATCTAGCCAGGGTGTGGAGGGATCTCGCTGTACTCAGTGACGCTGAGATCTGGAATTGCTGTGCCATTATGAGAATGTTTTCTCCATTTGGCCTTTTACTGGAAACATCTGAGACCTGATATGTTCTTGGTATTACCTGTGAATTTCTCTGAACACTGTGATAAATCCACAAATCGGAAAACGATCACCCAATAGACCTTGCTGGCTTTCAGACTTCTGAAGGAGTCTATTGGAAGAGTTCTTTCATGAAGTGAGTCTTCCATTGCTCCCATATAGGCAGCTGGTTTGGAAGTAGTTACTACAAGCAATGGGGTTGTGGGAAGAACAATACTTTATTCTGACAGGTTTGAAGTTACATAATCTCAGAGGTTTGACAAGTCTGTCACCTATTAACAGTTATTGAATGGCTTAAAGAAATAATGTGCTGAGAAAGAGGCTAAAAAGATGAAGTTGATGTCTATTACTATTTTTATTGAGCAGCCCCATCACCTCAGACAGGAACCTGTCTTCTCTCCTAATGGGACTCGCTGTCCCTACAATATTTGGGATTTAATATGGGATGTTGGGTCCATCTCTACCTCTGTTTTTTTATCAGTTAAATGTAATAGTATTTGCCTTCTTTTGCAAAACATTTTGAGAATTAAGGAAAAAAAACAGGGAATGAAAGTACTATTAATAATGGTTATTTTATTTAGTGTTTCATTGATTTAGTGCCATCTTACTGTCAGTATCAAAGATTCTCAGGGACGTTTCATAGAAATTCAGTATCTCCAAGAGAAAGGAAGTTCACAGAGAATAAAGAATCAGAAAGAGAAAAAGGCCTCAGAGATTGGATCTCATTAAAGGAGATGATAGAAAAGAGTCTTAGACATATTTCAAAATGTAAATCATACTTAGAGAACACATCTGCAGCTAATGAAATTAGGCATAATGTGAGATTAATATACTTGTTTCAAATTATCCTATAGTCAACCCTTTAACAAAAGTACTCAGTCCAAAAACGAGTAAATTATGAAGATGAACGATGAGTAGGAGAAAGTACTTGAAGTGAGTGAAGAGTAATAACAGTTTTGTTGTGGTTTAATCCTGCTGGCAACTGATCCCCATGCAACCATTCTCTCATGCCCTGTAACAGGATGGGGGAGGCAATTTGGAAGAGTAAAAGTGGGAAAATTTGTGGATTGAGCTAAAGACAGTTCCATAGGTAAAATAAAGCTGAGCATGTGAGCAAAGCCAAAGAAGGAATTCATTCACCATTTTCCAGGGGAGGAACAGCAGATTCTCCATCCCTTATTCCATACCATTTACATCATGCTCAGGTACAACCCTATTCAATTCAATCTCTTTAACCACCACCCCCTTCCTATCTTTTGACATAAAACACAAGTGTCATTTCTTTAGTCGGTGGACCAGCCCTCTAGAATGTCCATAGAATTCCCATAAAATGTGCACAAATGTCCATCAAATGTCTGTTGAGTTCATTTGGTTTGTGACTTTGGGTTCCATTTGGCATGGTGGTCACTTGGGACAGGAGAGGTGGGGAGTTGTGTGGAACTTTTGAGCACCAAAGCCAGCTCAGGTCAGGTTGATTCTTGTAGGCTTCTCCAAGGCTACAGTAATCCTTTTAAAACTCAAATCATGGCTTACAACAATTTAAATGTATTTCCATTACAACCTCCAACACTGGTGCCCTTGAGCCAGGGTTTGACACTCTAATGAACTCTTACCTTTGCTCCTGCTCTGGCTTGCCCTTATCCACACACTGATATCCCTGAGGGTGTATCTACTGTGCATGAAACCTTATCTATGAGCCAGAGCCTCTCCCAGGGGTGTACCTGCTGTGGTGCACACTTACCCACAGCCACAGTCACCTTTAGGTGCTCCTGTTCCCCATGGGCACAACTGTGGCACTGACACAACTGAGATGGACCTGCTCTGGTGTGGGCACATCCATGGCTCTGAACACTTTGGGGTGTCCTGCTCCCATGTGTGCTCACCCACAGGTCACATTGACTGGGGTTCACTCTGGGGTCCCAGGCTGTCCAGCAAGCAGCAGCAGTGATGCCCTGGCCATCTGCCAGCCCAGCTGCATGGCTGTTGCTGTTATCAGAGTGTTCCCAGGCACAGCAGAGCACGATGACAAGCCACACGGCAGGACAGCACGCAGAGAAAGCAAAAAGCATTCACTAACGAGCACTAGACTCAAATATCCAGTGAGGGAAGCAAGCCCCATGGCAAGCACAGGAGTTTGCCAATTAATAGCTAATCAGCAGTAACAGCTATAAATTCAGTCTAGCATGTTTCAATCAAATCTGTTGTTATCTTCAACTCTTTGAGCCCCATGTTGGGCATGAGAAAGGACTATCATGGTTTAACTCCACTGACAACCCAACTTCATGCAGCTCATCTTCCCCCAATGGAAGGGGGGGAATATTAGAAAAGAAATATTGAGAAAACTCTCAAGTTGAGGTAAAGACAGTTCGATGGGTAAAGCAAAAGCTGCATGTACAAGCAAGACAGAACAAAGAATTCATTTACTGCTTCCTGTGGTCAGGTGTTCAGCCATCCCCAAGAGAACAGGGTTCCACCACACGGAACAGTGACTTGGGAAGACAAGCACCATCATGCTGGGTGTCCCCTCTTTCTTCCTTCTTCCCCCAGGTTTATGAACTGAACATTACTCTGCATGGTCTGGGATATCCACTGGGTCAGCTGAGGTCAGCTGTCCTGGCTGTGACCCCTCCCAACTCCTCGTGCACCCCCCAATTCCTCCTTGGTGGGATGGAGTGAGGAGCAGAAAAGGCTTTGACCATGTGTAAGCCCTGCCCAGCCAGAATGAAATCCCTGTGTCATCAATACTGTTTCTAATACAAATCCAAAACACAGCCCCATGTACAATACTCTGAAGAAAATTAACTCTGTCTCAACCAAAACCAGTACAAGTCTCCATTTCTGTTTGACTCCAGACAAGACAGTCTTTGTTGGGTGTCCCATGTTTCAGATGGAAGAACTGAGACAGGGGTAAAGAAAAGTTGGTTTTCCTCTGCATCAGTGCTGGTGTTTGCACAGGATGAGCATCACTTAGGCTCTTTTCTAGGGTTTGGAATAGAGGAGGTGCCAAGATACAAATCATTCTACTGTCCCTCACCACCTGTTGGCATTGAGCATATTGTCAGATGGCCAAAGAGTGATTCTATTTGATGAGGTTAATGTTTATCTTTTACATTTATCCATTTGTGATTTGGATGTGATTGAGTTTCAGTTATTAAAGCATACATAGGTTTTGACAAATCCAGGCAGTTACAACTCCTCTGTGAAGCAAGATGCAATAAATTTTTCATTGTAATCAAGCAGAGGAGATGTGAATATGCGTTTGGCAAGCACTAGCCCTGCTGCTATAGACTCATATATCACACACACACACACATTATAATGAATTTGAAAAATGCCTTTCTGCTCTTGTGGCAAAGAAACAGCTTCAATCTCAGGCATTTCAAGTTGCATAAAGAGAAGAGTGGCTTTCTGAAATTAGACTTCCATGAAATGTGACACAAGAAGCCTTTTTTACTGGGAGTATTGGTCTTACTACTCCTAAGAAAAAAAGAAAAAAAAAATAAAGAAAATTTTAAAAAGAGGTTTTCAGGGTAAATGTTCTGCACAAATATTTCTCTGTTCTGCTGATTTGATGAGCTGTTATTTGAGTGACCTGCTGAAATAATCTTACTGTACTGATGGCTTTAAATGTTTTCTGGACATACAGTTGATTGTTTGATTGCACTGATTCTGTACATTGGATGGAAGAATAATAGAATTTATTTTATTCCAAATATGGCTGTTCCTAGCAGCTTTTTTTTTTTTTTTTTTTCTTCAGTTATAAGGTTGTGTAATACTGGAGATGAAGACAGAGTGCATAAACTGGATTGCAGCTTGACAAAGTACTTAAATTCATTGTTTTACCTTTGCCTTTGGCATATGGCTTTGAATTCTTCTAAATTACTGGTCTCCTTGGCAGTCTTGTTGTAGGATATCAATTTACATTTAGCATTGTGTGACTAGAGAAGTCATCACTGTATCACAGTTGTTCACTGAATTTATTTCAGGATGGGAATGTCCACAGGGCAAAGCTGCCATCTCCAGGAGCACACGTTGCCTTCTCTGTAGGAGGCTTCTGCAAAGGGACAAAGGATTAAGACAGCAGAGAAAACTGATTTCTACATCTGCCAAAAGAGGTCTGAGACAGCAGAAAGGTGCTGCTGCCCCCCATCAGAGAGGCTTTTAAACCTTGTCTGAGCTCTTGGTCTGGTCTTGAGACCTTGCTGAAGTTGAGGCAAAAGTAAGAATAGGAGCAGGAGGAGGATATTACCTGTACCTTATGCCCTGTTTGGAGGATCTGACATACATGACATACCTGAGTCTACTAAGAATGATTCCAAAAAGAATTCAAAAATTTGCTTTAGAAGTTAATTGAGCTCTTTATTAATCTAAACAAAGATTAGACCAGGAGGGCTTGCTGAGCATTTTTCAGAGGTGTGCAAGGAATAACAGAGGATTCTTTGATCTATCAGATATGTCTCCAAGACAAAATTTCCCCAGGATATACAATCCCCAGGATCTCACATGTGAATTTAGATTTTGGATATCATGGGCATCTTAAAATCAGAGCAGACATAGCCTGCAGTGAACACATGTAGTTCCTTACTCTGCTCATATTAAGCCTGCAGTGAACACCTGTAGTTCCTTACTCTGCTCATATTAGATGTTATTTCTAATTCTGGTTAATTATTTAATCTGTCTATTTGAATCAAGGCAAATGGGTTTAGGAAGCTGTGCTACCTGCTGTAATTTTTCAGAGATGTAAAAGGAAGCAGTAGTTTCCACCTGCCAACTGAACAAACCAATGTGATTTTCCTAATCTTTTCACATTTACTGAGAAGTAACTGATTATATCACCCACTACAAATTAATATTACATCATCATGTTTATCCCTCTGTATTTGAGAACAATGCATCTTTACAGAAAGAAGGGAATAATGTAATTAAGGATAAGTAAGTACCCTGATGTGAATTTGCCTTTGGTTGAATGCTTTTTGCATGGAGTTTAATGAAACTTGTTTACTCTAAAAATGGCTTATAAAATTAACTCAGGCCAAGTTCATCCCTCAGCTGTTGTATGGCTCTATAGCTCAGTGACCCAGCACATGGGTTGTACCTTCCAGTGAGCTTTAGATCACAGAGTGACTGAATTAACCAAGTTGGAAGAGACCACTGAGACCTTCAAGCCTGATCACCACCCTGTCAACCAGACCATGGCACTGAGTGGCTTTCCTGAGTAGCCTGTTCCAAGGTCTGGAATTTCTGTGAACAAATTCTTGCTCATATCCAGCCTAAATCTTCCCTGGAACAGCTTGAGGCCATGTCTCTCATCCTGCTGCTGATTTCCTGGGAGCAGAACCTGACCCACCTGTCAGGGACTTGTAGAGAGTGATGAGGGTACCTGAGCCTCCTTTCCTCCAGGATGAGCAAACCCAGCTCCCTCAGCTGCTCCTCACAGGACTTGTGCTCCAGACTCTTGCCCAGCTCTGTTGCCCTTTTCCAGACTCAAATGGGGTCCTGTCTTGCAGCTCTCCCCATGGGAAGGTCACAGTGGCTGTGCTCTGGGAAATTGGTCTTTGAGGGGTTGTAGCTCCACAGGAGGCCTCACATTTCTGAGAATACAGCCCAGTGTAACTCCTTTCCCTTATGGATTTGCTTTCTTTGCCCCAAAGTGCAGGCTTTGGGGCAGGGAAGGATGGGTCAGCAGCTGAACAAGGATAATCCCCTTGAGCACCAGCCTTGGGCCAGGGCATGCCCTACAGCTGGTTTGGGTTTTCAGCCACTGTGCACATTCACAGCAGGGGCTGTTCTGGGAAGGGTGGGGAATGGACTGTGTTTCTGTGCTCCAAGGAGAATCTCCAAGGGGTGGAATGCAAATGTCTGCAAAGGAAGAAATAATGTTCACTCATAAATACAGCAGCGAGAATCAGCCTCATCTGAATGCTGCACAGTGTCCTCTGTGCTGCCAGTGGTTCAGGAGGTGCCTATTTCATATGTATTTCTTTATTGTTATTGTTTTCTCTCATTATGTGCTGTGTAATTTCTGCTGCCACAGCACCCAGAGAACACAGCTCCTCATCCAGAGTAAATGCATTAAAGCAGATGTGATTTATGCCCCAAGTGCAATGAGGCAGGGCTGCATGCTCACACCAGCTGCTGTCACCTGGGTGAGCAGCAATCCTGCCATCTCTGCAGCCTGAGCATGCACCAAAGGTCTCTGCTCACATGGGGTCACAGCTTAAGATGGACCAGAAAGCATCGAAAAAGTCACATGTATTATCTTACTTTCCAGTGTATGTGTCCTCTTCCTTATGTAGAGTTTTCTTGGAGTTAAAGACTGTTTTTCTGATTGTGAACATCAATTATGTCCCCAGCTTCCCTAAGCAGCTTTGATTTAGACCTATGAGTCTGTTCTTATAACTAATCAAAGCTTTTAATAACATTAGCTATGGTGACACCCTTCTAACTTTGCTAAAAATTGCCTAACACCTGTCAAGAAATTTGTTTTATTAACTTGAACAGTGACAGGATTTATCCAGTTGGTAGCCAGTCATTCTCCAAAGAATCATTTTATTTTGGATGCCTACCCATTTTAAAAAATGTTTAATGTTTGCATATTTTTCTCTGTCATTTCTGAGTGACTACATGTTCTGCTCCACAGAAAAACCTATTTGGAAGGTCCTTATTGTACAGTGGGTGCAATTAAAATGAGAGGGCCAGACATAATGAGAGCTGGCAATGGGATGTGGAGGGTTATGAAGGGAGACAGCACAACAAGAGCTGTACATTCATTCTTGAGAGGGCATTTCTTAACAAATGCTATAATTTGTGTTATGCTGAAGTCTGGATTAGGAACATCTAATTGCAATCAGTGATGGCATCAAGTAGACCAAGTGCATATTAACATATATATTAACAAGATAGAACAACTGGGCAAAAAAATCAAATTCAATTGATGTTTTGACCATGCAGCCTTTATGATTCCTGAGGGGAAGATGATTCTGTCCATGCCAGTCTAGTCTGTGCACCCAAGAGGATAGATGTATTTTCTGGGGCCTTTCTGGAAGGCTGCTACCTCCTGATTCAGAGAAGCAGATATCTTCCACACCCAGCAATCACATCACATTCATTCCAGGGATTAATTGCCTTAATTCAGTAACAGTCACATGTGGAGTTTGCTCTGTGAGCCACCTCCTGGGAGAAACAGCCTCACTGTGTATCTTCACCCTTTTTGTCAAACTGTTGAGCTTTTAAGCATCTCATGGAGAAGCTGTGTGTCTGTAGGAAGCCTGAGGGGCTTGAGTTCTGGTTTTGGGTGAGTTCAAGTATGACCAATGCCCACTGAGGATGTGTTGCCATGGCAGAACCTGTGCTGAGTTTTGTGGGACAGCCTTGGTGGAGCTGTGTCTCTGCTTGTGGAGGGGAACATGGTAAAGCTGGCCTCAGGTTCCCACTGATTCATTCATTCAGTTCTCACTTGATTTTTTTATTGAAATTTGAAATTAAAACCTTTAAGAGAATATTTTATCCCTTTAAAGCCCCTGCTATTAGTAGGTAAAACAAAATCTTGAAAGGCTTTTCCTGTATCTGAATAATTCTCAAAAGAAGTGACATGTAGCCTGGCCCAGGGAAACACAGCTCTCAACCCACACCTTTGAAAACAGTGCAGTTTATTTCTTTTCTGTCTGCAATCACCTTCATACATACCATACCCACAACTCACGTAAGTGATTTAATGAGTGTGGCCCAAAGTTTCTCAAACCAGAGAAGTGTTCTCTCCTGCATCAGGTTTGCAGTAAAACTGAAGAAATTAATTCCTGTCCTGCATGTGTGAAGTTTTAGGCCTGGCTACACAGCTGGGGTCAGGTTTGGCACAAGCAATAATTGGATGTCTTCATGGGCATTGCTCAAGATGCACTGTGGAGCTCTCCTGGAATAAACTGCACAGCAATGTATATTTTAATACCTTTGCCTTTCAGTTAGGTATTGAAAACAATATATCAAGTTGAAAGGCAATAAAAACCTTTGTGTAAATATGCCCTAGAGGTAGGTTGATTGAACTGTATTTTTTTTTTATTCCTGGAGTCTTGTGAGAAAAGTCTTTGTTGGAGAGATGATGCACTGCTGGATTTTATAACAAGGTTCCAAAAGAATTTCTAACAAAGAAAGAAGTGTGGACTCGGGGCGGGAAGGGTGTTGTTTTTTTTTTTTTTTTTTTTTAGTTTCAATTCATCTCAGGTTCTGTATTTTAACTGCACAGTTTCTTGTAAAAGTTTTATATAAAGATTCCTGACCAATTCATGTTAGCTTTTATGGATGTCTTTTTTGTTAATGCCCAGCGTCTTTCTAACTGTTGTCACCAGTATGTTTAATGTTTGTGACAAACTCACACCTTTATTCTATAAACCCAGAATTTCAGCACACTCTTCAAATATTGATTAAGGATTGAGTACCAGCAGTGGTTTTGCTCATTTTATACCACAATTACTGAGAAATTCTGCTACAAACAATGTGGATTTTGCCTGTTTTTTTTTTTTTCTCTAATATAACAGTGTTTCTAGGAGGTGCCTGGCTCTGGTAATGGGCACACTTAGACTAAGTTTGTGGTCAGTAGGGATAGAAAAGTAGGAGAATTTAATCAGCATCATCTGCAGTGCTCTGGTTTCTCATTCGCCAGGGACATGTGGGGCCCCCAAGAGAAAAGGTAGGAAAAAGAAACAGGTCTTGAGCTCTGGACATTTTGTACTTACATGTTGGTTATAACAACCTGCAGCATAAAAGAAATTCAGATGCTAAATCTGAAACTGTCGAGAAGCCAAGTCTCAGAGTTAAAACCCAAGAAATCATCCAGTCTTCCTGGAATCATAAAAATCTCTCTAAAAATAATGAGATTATATAAAAATTTCAGTTGGGTTCTTGGTTTTGAGCCTTTAGGGTGTACTTGAGCCAGGCAGCCAAACTGTTCCCTGTAAGCCTGAAGGCCAGCAGATACCAAAATAAAACAAAATAAAAATGAGAGCTGAGCCACAGCATTACTCATGTCTTTACAAACTCAGACTTTACAAAAAAAGCCTACAAGTACCCAAAGGCTGAGGACAAACTTAAGACACTTGGCAATATCATTACTGCAAGTATAGGAGGAGCAGAGTGTGAAGTTGTCTAGGAATTGATGGTGAGCTTAGGTTGTCTGGACTGAAATGTGCAAAAAGCAAACCAAGGGCATTATTAATGTTAAGAAAATGCGAAAATCCCCTGCAAATTCTTACTTTTTTTTTTTTTTTTTTTGTCCTTAAATATATGGTTTAAGCTGCCATTTGGAACTCAGGAAAGAAAATTTATTTTATTTTTGAAGATATATTCTTTTCAACTTGACAGTACCCTTTCAATAATTCAATGAGATCAGTGAGAAATAAAAAAGGATCTGTAGTGAGTCAACTTTGCAGCTTTGCAGTGAGTGAGTGGCACTGCAGCCTCAACACAGGTAATAAAAGGGAGAAAGAAAGATTAGGGCAGAGAGCCTGAAAATGAATAAGCCAGCTGAAAATTTCTTTAGTGACAGACTTATGGAGCAAAGAGAACCATATTATCTCTCTTTTTCATTTTGCACAATGAAATTATGCCTTGAAAGTAGCTGGAAAAAAATTTCATCATGTAGAGCATTGTACTTGCCTCTTGGATTTACTTTTATTTTTCTTTGGCAAATTTTCCTGTGGGAAAAATAGGCACCAAACTTCATTTGACCCATGTTCTACTTGGGTTTCTTTTCTGTTCTAAATGCGTCCTTTCTACTTCTTCATGAAATAAGGGAAGGGCAAACAGCACGTGACCTCAGTTGTTGGTATGAAATATGACAGGATAAGCATTGGTAATAAAACAAGAAATTCCCCCCTCTTTCCCTTCCAGGCACCAGAAAAAGCTCACATCTTTATGCAAACCTTACATTTTAGGATTATCTCTAATTGGGATATACCAGACTTAGAGGTTTTAACTGCAGATTCTCAAGAATTCACTAAACTGATCAAAGGGGAGGTTTTTACCAGCAAATCTATGTCTCCTGGGCCCATCTCTAATCACAGACAGAAAGAGGGTGGAAAAAACAAGAAGCCTTTTCTCTCCTCTTGCCAAACACAGATCAGTGTGGGAACTTGATCCCATCAGCTGACAAAGGTAGGAACTTCACTCTGAGTCTTTGGTTCAGGGAAAGCCCTTTGGTTTTGTGTTGTGTTGCTCTCTGGGGAAGGTTTATAGGGCTGTCAGACACTGCCTGATCCCCTAACTCCTGCCAACATGGAAGTATTTTTGGTTGATGCTGGAGTTTCTCACCCTAAACACTTAATAGCTCTCCTGCTGACGTTTTGCATCAGAGCATCATTATGGTCATAAGGAAATGAGAAAACTGCTTTTCTGTGACAGGCAGTGCTCCTGTGGCTCACTCTGCAATGAGGACAGGCTCTCCACTGAGCATGTTAGCACAGCTTGCACACAAACAGAACCTGGAAGGACTTGAAATGGGCTCAGCCAAGGCAATGACTCACTGTGGGGGAGGTGGTGCTGCTGAAACCCTCCTGCCTCTCAGGGATGCCATCAGCACTTCAGTTTGGGGAAGACCCTCTCATGGTTTGTACCCACTGATGACTCCAGGATTTGGAAATGCAGGCAGGAGGCACACGGGGGCTAAAGTCATCTTGAGTAATGAACTGATGGAAGCAGAAATTTGGAGCCACGTCTCCAAATGAGTTCAGATCTTCCCTTCATCTTTCACTGAGGTCACTGATTTGTTAGAAAGCATGGCTGGGATAGAGCTTGCTGACATTATCAGTCATTTAAAATGAAAGTTTTTTTTCTGGGAACAATTGCAGGTGCTTTCTTTAAAGCAGGGTGGAGAAGCAGTGTCCCTAGTGGGACTGACAGTGTGCTCAGGGGTATGAAGGGCTGTAGTATGCCCCACACTTTTTCCCCTGGCAAAATTACATTGGCAGGGATGAGAACAACCCAAGGGATTTCAAAGGATAGAAAGCCCCATCTTGAAGGAATAGGCCAATATTTAAGTAATGAGAGTTAGCACAAAGCTTTCCCAGGGCTGGTGTTCTCTGTTCCAGCCCTATGGCAGTGCTCTTACACCTTTCTGTAACAGACATAAACCAGTGTCACAGCACTTGCTGGACTAGATCCACCTTTTTGATGGATATTTTATATATTGAGCACTAGAAAATTTGTTGAGAAGGCAGAAAGGGAAAAGAGGGAGATCATCAGCTGGTATAATGCAGAACAAGACCATTAGCATCAATGGCACGCAGCTGGCCCCAGCTGAGGCACTTCTTTGGCTTTTCCCTGCAGAGCTGCAGTGTGTTGCTTGTCTGAGAGCTGGCAGGACATGGAAACCCCTGCCAAGTTGTGTGTATGAGAAAATGTCTCATCTGTTTGCAAGGGGCCATGGCTTGGGTGGGCACACAATGGTCCCAGTGCACCCAGGAAGCCTCTGAATTGTTGATCCTGAGAGATCAAGAGAGTGAATTGGGAATATCTCCATATTTTCTCTTTTTAAAATGCTTTTCATACTGGCATTTGTTACAAGCTGGGAGGCATTTTGCTAGAGCTGCCCTTTGGTCTGACCCAGTGTGCTGGGTCTTCTCTTCCTCCACACAGACAGGTGGTTGAAGGGGTCTGTAATTTCCACAGCAGGCAGACAAAAGAGAAAGCACTGATCCCACTTTATCTCTCTTGCTCAGTTTAAGTTTTGAGGCTGTGTGTGTAAGCATCACAGTGCTCCCCTTGCAGAGTCAGTGCACCTTGAGGTGATCTCCATTCAGGCAAGAGGACAAACCCTTCACAGAGTTGCTCATTGCATGTAGCATTTAGAGATAAACATGAAAAAAAGCAGAGCTGGAAACCTGCACAGTATAAGCTTCTTTATGGTTGTGCTTGTGCAGTTGAGTGATGAGAAGCCCATGCTGAGATTTTTGTGGCTGACAAGCGAGAGCATCTCCAGGGGCTGTTTCCAAACCTGGCCATGGTGTCAGGAGCCTCGAGCTGGCAGAGCTGGGCTGGCAGCCACCAGCATATTTGATGTGGTGCCACTGAGAAGCAGACAGCAGGAGGGTTGGACTGGGAGTTGTTTGTTAATGCTGGAACACGGTGGGTCCGTGCAGGCAGCGTGGAGTGCTCCAGCCCAACCCGGGGGGAGTGCCAGGTTGTCCATGCTACAGAATTATCCATAACCTGGGAGCCAGAGAAGATCTTGGGATCTAAAGAGATCTGCCTTATCTCTGGAGCTTTTCCCTGGTGCTCTTCATGTTCTTCCCCATGCTGCCTCAGGGTTGATGCAGGAGGAGCAGTGTCAGCCCAGGAGAAGGGGGCTCCTTGACCCAGCTCTGGGCACAACAGGTGCTGAGACTCTGCCTGTGGCAGACTGGGATGGCTGATGGGAAAATCTTGTTCATTTGTGTCCCTGGCCTGAACCAAGGATGATCCGTGCAGCTTCTCCTTTCCCATTGCCCCAGTTGCTGCTTCTGGCATCTACCTTCTTTTGGTGTTTTATGTCACTTGGGATCAACTGTATAAAAGGACAAGATAGTCTGAAAGCATCATTATTGGTGATTCAGAGCTGATTTTTCCCCCTGCACAACAATTTTTTTTTCCTAATTCAAAACTAGCTCAGATATCTCTGCAGGTGCTCTGTTGATGATATACAAGAGGCACCAAATACACTCTTGTTTAGTTGGACTGACTATTTAAAGAGAATGGTGTTAAAAATCAACACATCCCAATTTATTTATTTTCTTTTATTTTTCTCATCTTGAAGATGTTACTCAGAATGCAAAGAATGAGCAGGTCAGTGGAATAAGAAGATGCTTTTACAGATGCTTTTTGCAGAGCTGCGCTTGAAGTGTTTTGTTTGGATTTTTAAATGTCAAGGCAGTCCTACTGTTTAATTGAGATTTAAATATGAAATAGGTTCCCAAACAGGCACAGACTGTGCAATGTCATGTCCAATATTAAACCTGGCACTGGCTACCTATGCCCTTCCATTTAAACAGCTCAAAATTGAGCGTGTGTAAAATTTGGAAGGGCTGCACTAAAGGGATGCCTGCATTCCCTCATCTTCTCTCTTTGTTAAGTACTTAATTGTTTTTGTTGCCTTCTTACCTATTCATAAGTGGGAACTGCTCTGTGTCTGATGTGGGTAATTTCTCATTGTATTGTGCTTCCAAATTGACATTTATAAATTAAACAGTGGTGTAACATCCCAGAGAGCACCACTGTGGCACAATTAGGAATGTAATTGCATGGAGTCACTTGGGATGGGAAAGGCATCGCAGATATTGGAGGTGGGAGGCAGCACCAACGTGCAGAAAACTCACCCAGACTTTCCCATTAAAATTGTACTCACCACTTTACCCTGGGGAAGGAGGAAAAAGCATTTCAAAGCCAAGTGCAGGGTCTGCTTTCACTGAACTCAAATGGATTTTCTCTTTAACTTCACCCTGAGCAACATATTGATTCCTAATGTGGAAATTGTAATGCCTTGTGCTAGGCATGAAAAAAACACTGGAAAGAGCAATTAATTTCTCTTCTCCTACATGCTGAGGCTTGTTACAGGTTCCTGGGCCCCTGAAGACCCATGGTACCACCTCATCTCCTCCCAGGTGGGATGCTCTCCCAGATAATGTTGCACAGGACTGAGCTTTCAGGGAACTTGGGAGAGGAAACCATATGCTCCCGAAGCTCTCTAGAGTTGTGTTTACTTCTGCTTTGATCACATGGGTTGGCTTGTAGCCTCATTTCAGATGTGATTATCATCCTAATTGGCCCTAATGAGAACTACACATGCAGAGGAAAGGGGATAACGAGTGTTCCACCCCCAACCTTGCTCTAACTCCAAATTACGAGTAATAGGAAAAAAGATGTGTCTCTTTTTATGTGTGTATATATCTATATAGGTGTGTGAGTATATATTATATATATATACATAGCCTCTGCAATGCTGTTGCTTTCATCATAACTTTCAACCCCTGAATGTGTTTAACATGTGATTTTTTTAGCTTCTTTAGGCAAATAAGGCTGAAGAAAAAAAAAAAAAGTTGGGGGATATTGGGTGAGTTTTTTCATTTCCTGAATTGGAGTTGACTAAACAGGTGATTCTGGATGCATCAAGCATCTTGCTGGTGCCTGCTCCAGTGTCACCCTTGTGCTGCAGCACTCACCAGTCCTGCCTTGGGAAGGGCAAACTCCCTGTGTGAAACTGCCCGTGTGTTTGCAGCTCCCTGGCAGAGCTGTTGGTGAGGGACCTATCTCAGCTCCTGCTTGTGAATTTCAGCATGTGACTGGGTTGATTTTAGGAAATTTGTTTCTTTTTGGGTAAACAACTTGTGCCAGGGACTGCTGACACTGGCTGTGTTTGGACAAGTGACCTCCTGGAGAAGGGGCCCTCAGCAGCTTTATGATTAATATTTTAATGGCATGATATCAGGGAGTATTTTCCCCAGGAACAAATACCCGGAAAAACCCATGTCTTAACTGCTTCTGTGGTTGGAATTGGCACTGCATGGTTGCTAGGTGTGCTGGAGGCTGTCCAGGGTCAGGTGAGGAAGAAGAGGTTTCCCTGGAGCTCGTTGAGGTCCTCCTTTATCACTGGGAAGGGGAAAAAACTGTTTGCATGATTATACCTCCTCTGTTTCTGCTTAACTGGATAAATGGCACTGTGCACCATTTATTAGTCCAGGCTGTTATGATTTATTGGATGATGCTTGGAGGGATGCCTCTAGTTTATTGGAGCTGCATCCTGCCTTGGAGTTGGGATTAACCAGGGCAATGCACAGCCTGGGCTGTGCTGGAGCTGTCAGGACAGACCCTGAGGTGCCCTACTATGCTGGGAGGAAATTAGGAGCCATCCTTCATATTTAATGGGAGCAGAGGTGTTCTCTAGATGTGGGTGACACACAGAAAAGCTGCAGAGACCCTCCCTGCCCCACCTTTCACCCCGTGTGTGTGCCAAGATGGGTAAGTGTGAAAATGGACATGGTAGAGCTCAACCTGGGGGAGAGGAGTGGGCCTTCCTAAACAACATTCCTGGAAAAAGCAGGAACAGCAAATGGGTAGCTTTCTATGGGGTTCCTTCCCATCCTTAGGGCAGCAAAGTTCAGTCTGGTTTATATTGCCAAGAAGCTTTGAAAAGCTTTGAATTGAAAGTCACATCCTTTGCTGATGTGACTCAGCACAGCATAAATCAGTATAGCTTCATCAGCACAGTAACTCAGATAAGTACCAGGGGAGGACCTGGCCCATGGATAACATGGAAATCATATAGAAAGCCAGGGATGAGCAACTTCAGAATATAGATGTAGTCATGGTAGTAGTAATAATAATAATATTTTCCCTAGTGGGAGAAAAAATAGACCTTTCATGGTTGTTGTGCCTGGAACTATTAAATATGGATGAGACAGATGAAATGCTGCTTCTCCTATTACACAGAAATGAATAAACAGTAATTCTCAATCACTATATGCATCTCAGGCTTAAAAAAACCACAAAGACAAGTCAAATATGAACACCTGCTAACATTCGTGTGTGCCACTCTGAGGCTTTTGTCAGCAAAGAGAAAATGTTTCATTCTTTATAAAGACTCTGATGGCAACTCAACCAAAAAAGCTAAAGTTTGGGAAATAAGCTCAGGGCCAAACATGGGGGTCCAATAAACAAGTTTACTGCTCGACTCACTGAGTTGATGGTTGTGATTGTTTACTGCAGCTTTAGCAGTGTGTGATGTAGAAAGCAAAAAACACTTCTGCAGTTTTAAATTTTCATGGCAAGATGGGGGGGAGAAATGATGCCAGCCTTTTAGTGAGTCTCTTTTCTGGGGAAGGACTGAGCTTCAGTCCTATGACAGATGATAAAAGTGTGGGGACAGCACGTGTGATACAGAAGGAGGGCTAAAAGAAAAGGTGTAGGGAGTAGAGGCTGTGTGTGATCTGGCAGCATGTGAAAAGTCTCCCAGTTCAGTAATGGGTGATGGCCTGGGGAGACCTGGGGTTAAGCTGCTTTATGACCTTCCTTGCCCTATCCTCTTGTATTTCATATGTGTGCCAGTACTGCCTCATCCCATGAGGGTGTTGTAAGGATAAAGGCATGAGAAGTTGTGAGGGTTTGGGCTATTCTAGCTGCAGGGATGCAAAGGCAGATTGATGTATGGCATTTAAACCTTGGGATGTGAACTTTAGTTTAACTAGCTGTTCTGATCCCACAGGGAAGAGATGACTATTATATGCAGTGATAATAAAAGGCCCATCACTTACAACAAGATAAAGGAAGACAGGGGTTCTGTTTATTCCACAGAGATCAGTCCAAGAAGATCACAGAGAGTGTTTCCTCCATGTATTTTTGATGCAGTTTTCATAACTGTGTTTTGAAACACCCTGGACATCTTGTGGTTAATTCTCTGCTAATTTTATTCCTCTGAAGTCAGAGGTTGTCTTTATTACTATATGTCTGATGTACTACTAGATGACTGGGTTGCTTAGGTGAAAGTGCAGTTTTTGGAATTAGGCAGTATTTTACATGCACTTTTCCTTGGTTTTTTGCCATGACTTAAACCCCTAGGAAGTTCCTGTCTGTCTCAGTGGTTGCTTCTCTGTCCATGCATTTTGCATTTATGCCTATGAGCTGCTGCTTGCTGCTGCTCTGCTGCATTGATCAACTCTAAGAACAGCTGTACTGAGTCAGACCAAAAATGCAGCTCATGCAGTGCCCCCTCCCTGTAGACCATGTCTGGGGAGGAATGCATTTAGTAATAATGTGATTATAATACCATGGGTACTCCCCTAGCATTCTATGAGATGTGTACAGATTTTGTGACACTCATATGGTACCTTTAGTGGTCTGGGATGAATTTTATCTAGTATTGGTATTTATCTCTTTAGTATTTATCAGTATTTATCTAGTTGTTTCCTGAATCCTTGTTAATGGCCACTGTGTCCCATGGAAAGAAGCTGGATGGAGTGTTCTGAAGTGTATCCTTTCTACCAACCCTCGTGTGCTGTCACCTCATCTTTGCCTTAGAAAGGACCACCTTCCTGCTCCACTCAGAGCTTTTTTCTGCCTCCCTGTTTTCCTTTCAAGGCTGCAAAGTTGCAGTTGACTCAGTAATTCCTCATAATGTTGCTATTTCATAATTTTGATCATCACTGTCACCCTCCCTGGTGCCATATCCTGAGGTGAGGAGAAGGATCTCAACAACACAAAGCCTTCAGGCTGTGGCAAACCACTTTCTTAGTGACCCCTAGCACTGGATATTACATGGATTTATCATTTATTCTCTGCTGTTTTTTGTCTTTTAACCACTGCTTTGTTCTTGCAAGAAGTTTCTCCTATCCCCTGACAGCTCATCTGCTCAGAGATCCTGCATTGAGGCACCCCACTGAAATCTGAATAAACCACATCAACAGCACTTTCCCATCTGCATAGCTGTTGACCCTTCCAGAATATTCCAGTGCATTTATGAAGTCTGGATTTCCTTGTCTAAAGCCTCTGTCCATCAGTGATTGTATCTTTGGTGAGAGGAATATGCTTCAGTATAGTTTTTACTGACCTGCTGATGTCAGTTTTGCTAATCTGGAGTACTCTGTAACTCCTGAATTATTCCTTTCCATCCCTTTTCTAAAATTACATTATGTTAGCTACCTTCTAAATTTTGGGTACCTTTAAGAGGGAGACTCCAGCCCATGTTTAGTTTCGTGCCCACCTTCCCCTAGAATGGTTGGGTCAGTCCAGTCCATAACCTCTTCTACCTTACAAAGAAGGTTTTCAGTGTAAGAACCTTCCCAAACCTCCCTGCAATGATCACATGTGACAAAAATCCCTATTTTTTGGTGACAGCCATGTGGGTTTAGTTGTGCTGCATCTGTAGTTGGTTTCTTCCTGCTCCATCAGATATCTGGCTTCTCATGTGTGCAGAATAAGTCTTTATTGAGTTCCCTGCCTGGTGCAACTGTTCTTCAGTTCTTTTAAAATTTTCTTTTCAAATTCTTATATTTTAGCCACCAGAACTTGAAATCCACTTTTGCTTCCTTGGACACCCAGTTTCTGGGTTTGAGGATGTTGTCTTACTTCTCACACTTTCTCTTGCCCAGCTGTTTAGCATGCCAGACTTCTCTGTTTCAAGATTTTAC
This sequence comes from Muscicapa striata striata, assembly GCA_030060385.1. Taxonomy (NCBI): domain Eukaryota; kingdom Metazoa; phylum Chordata; class Aves; order Passeriformes; family Muscicapidae; genus Muscicapa; species Muscicapa striata. The sequence goes on along the minus strand of JAREIS010000025.1, from coordinate 5,494,825 downwards.
CTGGGGTATATATTTGGTCTGTGTTTCCAGCATCAATATTTTCAAGCTTTTGCTTCCTGCAAGTTTTAGCTCTCCTGGTTTTGTCTCCCAGGACCTTCTCACTTCTTGTTTTAACAACTTTACTCATTTTTACAGGTGTTCCTTTAAAATTACACACAATACTGAAGATTTAACACAGTGTAAAAAGTAATATTTTCTTTCCCAAGAATTCTGTGTTTGTCTCATGTCTCCTACTATAAGTTGAGAGTTTCTTGCCATGGAGAGTGAGGGTGAATCCAGTTCTTGCACACTTCTTTTGCTGATTGTTTCTAGCACCAACTTCTAGTCATAGTTTAAGAACCATTCAGTATATTTGTGATTAAAACCTATTATGTGACATGGAAAAGCAGTTGGTTACTCAACGTGTTTAAAATGTCTTTCACTGGACAGTTATGGAATTATCAATCATCAGATTAAGAATGAAAAAGAAGAATGCTTTTTCATATAATTTGTACTTCATTGTGCTTAATTCTGCAGAAGACTGAAATTTAAAGTGTAAATGGGTTGGAGAAAATGAATTACAGAGATTAGTACAGGACAGGTAGCTGAGACATGATGGGCAAGTGCAACTGTCACCTGAACAGGGATCCCTTCCCTGGATCTCTGACTGCTGGAGGCTGGGGGATAAACAGGGTGGGAGGAAATCTTGTGCTACATGAGCTTCATTTCTTCTGCTCTTTGCTATAATTAAATTCCTACCCCTGGAAGAAAGCAAAACTTTTCCACAAGGAAGTCCATGATTTTTCTGCCATTACAACAATTTCACATCCATCCTTTTGACTGGTCATGTTATAATGGACTCAAAGGTTTTTTCTTCATGGTGAACCTCCCCATATGACCATTGTGGGCAGAGATGCTGTCTCATTTTGATTATTCCTAAATTCCAGTGACCAACTTGTGCTCTTGCTGTCAGCATCAAGTGTCCAACCCATCCTCCCCTTCAAGCCGTTTCAATGACAATAAACAGAAGCTCCTCAGGAAGACAAATTTCTGGAATAATTTTCGATTTTTTTCTTTAAATCAACTTTTATTCTGTTTTGAATCTCTGCAGCCCATCTCTTCAGTGGGCTGATGTATCAACCAGAGCACATTTGTACCCCACACAACCTGTGGCAGCTTTTCCCAGCTGGACGTGCAGAGCTTGGCTCCTCAGCCTGCTGCCAGTGGCCTGTTGTTTGCAGTATTTTTGGGAACTGGCTTTCAGGTAACCTTTACAGTGCATTAGGAGAGACATTCCTGCAATCCTATTTGCTCCTTGTTGCTCTGCCAGGGTTCTCCTGCAATCATTCTGGGGTTCTTTAAACTTCTGGAGAGCAGATCACCTGGGAGGAAAATATGCTGCTTCCTTTCTGTCCATTAAATTATGCAACAGCTTCCAAAGGAACACAGAAATTTTTGCTGTAAGGTTTGAAGAGTTGTGTTCTCCTCTTTCCACCCTCATTAGCTCTTGGCCCATTTTACAGTGCCACTTGTCCCTGCTGTCCCAGGTCTGGGCTGGGATATCTGGACCCACATAAGGATAGGAAGCACAGTGGTGGCATTGTCAATGTGTGTGTAGCTTGTCAACCTGAGATAGAAATTAGTTCTGAGAAACTTCATTTTTAAAAATAGTCAGGGTGTGTGGCAGTCATCTCCTAGGAAACTCATCATTGTATGTGATGTCACATTGACTGTGATGTGCTGTGATTGCATTTCAGATAAAGGGAACCAGCATTGCTGTCAGATTGTTTCTGCTGAAGTTTTCCAACACAGAAGGACATCCCTACACAGCAGTTGGCTGTGGCTGGGGTTTGTGAGCTGGTTGAGGCACTGAGATGGTTCCCCCTGTGCTGTTGTTCACTGGAGGATGGCAGGGGAAGGCTGAGGAATGAATAGCCTGGCCCTGCATGTGGTTTACTGCATGCTGGAGCTGTGGGCACCCCTAGTCTGTCATGGCTCTGGTGAGTCAGGTGAAACTCAGGAGCAGCAGCTTGCCCTGGGAAATCTGTAGGACTTCAGTCTCCTTCTTCTTAACAGCAAATTTGGCAAATACATTAGGATTGTTCTCCATGAAGTCTAAACCAGTTGTTATTAAAGCAGGAATCTGAACAATGTGGCAGAGATATCAGTCTGTCCCACTGCTGATGTCTTCATGGACCATCTCAAGAACAGGTTGAGACCAGACTGACCTCTTTGGGCAGGGAGGTTTGTCCTGCTTTCAGGTGGAACACCAGCACCTTTTCTCTGTTGTGATTCTCTGACCTGCCCAGCTGCTCTCATGCACCTCTGCCGTGCTGAAAGGGCTCATTCCCTCACTCCCTGCTTTCTACCATCGCATGAGCAAGGCAGCAGAAGGCAGGGATAGCTCCCATCCTCAGGGGACAGGGTTATTGCAGGGTCACTGCCCTTCTCTGCTGTTAAAATCATGGGATGAGCTCAGAGGATCACTCTTGCCAGGCCTCACTGGCTCCCTGCTTCATCTGGGTCTGTGCTTAGGCTGTAAAGCATTTGGATGGAAGCTGGTACAGCTTCTGGTTCCCCACATCTTCCTGGGGAGTTTCATTTTTGCCAATCCCTGTATAACTCCATGACATCAAAAGTCTTGCCTTCAGAGCAGTGTGGAGGACTGTGACAATGATTGTATAGGAGGAAAGGTGTGTTGGTGCTGAGTCTATTTGGCAAATAACCTCATCAGTCTCAACACTGCACCATAAAAACAGAGCCATGGAGAAATTCCTCAGCAGCAGAAGCTGAAAGAAACCCCCTTTTTGCACTGAGTGTTCATGAGAACGACCAAGGGTGGCACATGTGGAAAGTGTGTGGCAATTCTTTTTGCAGAAGTTGCAAAGACCCTGGTAACTTTGTGTACAGTTAGACTGAAATAATCTTAGCCAGAGTGTTTATTTTCAAGCTTGCCAGTTGCTAGGCAAACCAGTTAGCTGAGTTTCTTAATGTACCTCAGCTCAGACGTGAAGCCACATGTGGATACACGAGTGAAGAGGCTGGGGAGCAGAAAAGCAAACTCCCTTCCTAGTGTTTAGAGAGGTGCCCATTGGGAGTAAAGCTGCAGATGGAGCTCTGAGTATCCTGCAGTGCCTTTTCCTACCAGAGCTGAGTTCTGAGCTCTTAAACAATTTATTTGTATTCCACCGCACTTTTTTTTTTTTTTTTTTTTTTTTTAATTTCTAATCTGCAACTTAGAGTGGGCAAGGATACAAAACGCCAAAACATTTTTTAGTCCAGATATTTAAAATGGATATGCAGGACTGGCTGAGACAACAGGATGAGAACGAGCCCATTAGAGTTTCACAGAGGAACAGAAGAGCTCTTGGACAATGGGGGTTTTTCAGCTGTGCTGGTCACAGCTCTGAACCCTGTGGCCTCCTCTTTTGGTGTCTGCTCATCACATTCATGGAGATGCTTCCTGGCTGGGGCTCTACATTGGATCTGATGGATTCAAGTGGAAAAGGCAGATGCTAGGAGATTTGCAGTGGTTTCAGGGTGCACATCTATATTATCTAATCTAAATCATTTATCTAATTTAAATTTGCCCTTAGAATAGGCAGAAGCCATGCTGTGATCATCTGCACTAAAGTCTGGGCATTTCAGGTGATATCTGTGACAGCAGCAGTTGTGCAGCAAATGAAGCAGGGGGTTTTTGGATGGCAGGATTTTTTTAAATGATCCTACAGGCACAGAGTGTGCTGTCATTAAATTTTGGGTAGGATGTAAGCATCTGCTGGAGATGCTTTTCAGAGTATAGCAGGAATATGCACTTTCAGATGATGCAAGGCTCCCAGATTTTAAGTAATTAAGTTAAATAAGAATCAGAGAGTTGTTAAAGTTGGAAAAGACTTCCAAGACCACTGAGTCCAGCTGTTAATGCTGCCATCTTCACCAGCAAACCATGTCCCCAGGTGCCACATCAGGCCATGGGGTTCCTGTTCCTCAAGTCTGTCACCTGTAGAATGGGTAGAGCCAGTTCATCAAAGTCAGGGATGGTGTTTGAAAATCACAGCTCTGGTGATACAATCCTTTGTCTCTGATCACTGGGGAAGGCTGTTGGGGAAGAATTCACCCTGTGGCTTTATTTTGGAGAGATAGACATGTACTTGAATGAATGAGGCTGTGCAGGCTTTTGCATTTTGGATTTGTGGAGTTCAGACGCCTTTAGGTGAATCTCTTGGCTGAATGGGAGTTTCCCATGGATTAATCACAGCTGCAAAATTATTTGATCTTTTGGCAGTGAATAGTTCCACCTTCACTACAGACCTCTGTAGAAGGAATGTAGGAATTGTTGGAATCAAAACCACAGTGTCTGCCTTCCTTTGCTTTGCGACAATATCATCTACTTGTTCCATAATTGATTCCATAATTGGTAACATAGACTTTTCTTGAGTTTCCATGTGGGGAAAGAAGAATCAGGCTTTTTCAAATTGGTGTAATCTACTTTATATGGCCAGGTAAGATCTCCAGAAATAATAGACCCTACATATGTCTGTGTTAGAATAGGAAAATGCTTTGGAAAAAAAAAATTATGGAGATCACTTATGCCTCTGTAAAGGTTTGAGGTCATTACTAGAAGAAAAAAGGTTAATTTCTTGTGAGAATGCTGCCATCAGATAAATCCTGGGAGACAATGAGCTCCTTTTGGTTCATAAGATGAAAGTGGAAAAAAAGGTACTTAAATACTAACTTTGGAAAGAAACTGATCATCAGTGGGGAAAACAACCTGCTTAACAGCTCATTTGTGAAGCATATAATGGAAGGAAGATCTCAGCACAGAGAAACTGTCTGTTTTTCTTGATAGCTTTACTGTGACTGCCACAGAGGATGTAATGTAAATGTAATAGGCCTTTAAAGACAATACTTCTCTTTCTAATAGGGGTCAGAATTAATCTGAAAGGAGCAAACAGTTCAGAGGGAAGATGGCTGTAATAACAAACATGACTGGGAATCTCAGCTGGGCCAGTTTCCCTTTTTAGCATCCATGCATCACTGTCTCAGAACAGACTGCGTAGCATCCTATTAAATTAGCATACACCAGACAGCTCAAACAAATTAGTTCATCTCAGAAAGGGAAGAGGTTCTTCAGAAACTTTCCTTTTTGGCTTAATTTCTGTGCTTTGTGTGGTTCATTCATCTTTGAACCCAAATTTTATGGCACTGAATCCTGCATGCCTCATTCTGCTCTGCACCTGATGGCTTTTCTTGCCTTGAAGTCTCCTTGATTGTGTGTTTTAGTGCCTTCACCCTGCTGGTGTGTGAGTTGGAGTGGCAAGAAGTGCTGGTGGTGTGTGCCATGCCCTGCTGTGACCTTGGAATTCATCCTGGAGTAAAGAACTAATTCCGGCTACAGAATGGTTCACATCATTTCCTGGGATGTTTTCCTTGAGTGAAAATGATTGTTGCCCCCTAAGGGGGTTGTTGCCTTCTGATCAAGGGGATCCAGGGCTGTGAAGGAAACCACCTACACTATACTGTCATAAATTTATGCATTATGATGTCCAACTTTAAATTTGTGTTTTCTGGTTTCATAGAAGTCTCTTTCCTCTAAGTAGCTTTCCTTTAAGTAGCTGACATGGATTTTCAGTCTTAATCCTAGTTCTTTTAGTGGGTGGGCTCTTTTTTTTTCATTCCCTGAGATTATTAAATGTTGAGCAGCTAAACTAGAAATTATAAACCTCAAATGGACATTAAAATTCTTGCAGCTGACTCTGGTGACAAAAACTTTCAAAACACTAAGCTATTGTAACTGTAGATAATAGTATTCCCCAAAAATAGAAGTTAAATCCAAACAAATGGGAAAACTTTTGGTGGCTACACAAGATCAAAGCTTTGTGCTGCTCATTCTGTTGCAGACTGAAATGGTAAGTGGAAACCAAACTGGTTTATAAGGAGGTGAAAGAAGAAGTTCTGCCTGGAGTGTGGCATTGCTGGGAGGCTCTGTTCTAGTCATGGCTATAAGCCCCAGCAGAGATCTGAGCCCTGATGGGGTTACTTCCTCCCAAATATTTTGTTAAAGGGGAAGCACCAGAATGACTGAAAAGAAAAGTCTGGAGTTGGGGATGTGCTGCCCATCCCTGGGATTGTGACTCCCAGGGTCCTTTCATGCTGTGGCTGCCCATTGCAAGCCCCCAGTGGTTCTAAGATACCTCCTAACTTGGACAAAATGCCAAGGGAATGGCATGGGGCAATGGCTCAGGGCACAGAGAGAGGTGTCAGTGCTACAGAAAAGAGTTTCTTGCTGCAGGAACTCCCAGCAAAGAGTATCTGTGCCCCTTGCCATTGCTGGAGTGTCCATCAGATACAGCAACAGCATTTTGGCACAGAGGGAAGTGCTGTTCATCATCTGTAACGGGTTAAGAGCAGCCCCAGCCTCATCAGGCACCTCCAAGGGATCATCACTGCAGGCAGGGATCAGGATCAGCCTGGAGAGGGGAGCCAGGGTCAGACACTGCCCAGGGCAGGGCCATGCCTGCTGCTAGAGCAGGCACTCTCGGGGCCCCAAGGTAGGAAACAGCATTTTCAGTTGTGGCTGGGAGGCTTAGTGGAAATTAAATGAGTAGGGAGGCTAAAAATACCAATGTTAATACAGCAATCCCAGTTGTTGTGCTCTTGCCCAGGCAGAGGAAGCATTGCCATAGAAGGGGCTGCAGGGCTGGATCTGTGTGTTTGATGAATGAAAATAGCTAGGAAAATGAAAATGAAGCTAGAAAATGGCTGCAACCAGATTAGTCAGCTTTCCCCATGAATTTATATTCAGTTCTTGGGAGTATGTAGGGAATTTGGTTTCTGTACCATGTGTAGCACAGTCACAAAGTCCTTCTCCTTTCCTCCTGGCTGGCTAAAAACCCTCTCCACACTTCGGTGTTATTAACTTTGCATTCAGACATCACCACCAAGCTATTGAAAGTTAAATTGTAAGTTCATTTTCATGCATCTGTCAGAACACTGATGGACAGGACTTTGGAATGAAAATCTTTATTTCCAGCTTAGTTGGGTTTGTGTTGGGACGCACCTGGATGATGCGTGAGAGAGTGAGGTGTTTACAGAAACAACTGAGTAGAAAATTGAAAAAAAAAAAAAAGGCAAAAGAGAGAACATGAGTTGCACAGGAAAATGCTTAGTAGAAAAGTGCTCTGCAGAACCAGAATCTCCCTGGTGTGTTACACAGAGCCTGAGCTCATCCCACAGTTAACTCTTTGACACCCATGGAAGAAGCTGTGAAAATGTCAATGAAGACTTTTTTCCCCCCTCTCTTTGTGATGCAGTCCAAAGTCACCTTTGTTTGGAGAGTCAAGGAGCAGGAATTGAGTGTGTTTGTGAATGCCATACTATGAAAATGACCTTTAGTTTGGTTGGTCTGCCTTTGATTCAGTCAGTCTCCTGTCTCAGGGGGGATGGACATGGTGTATTTTCAGATGCTGAGTGTTCACTTTTTATTTTCCCCTGGTTTGGCCAGGGCAAAGTACACATGGAAAGCCAATTGTATCATAATTAAGAACATCAGCTGTATGCAACCTGAAAATGTGAAATCTGTTTCCTGGCTATGTCTGTTGACTTAGTGTCACAGAGCACCTGCTAATGCAGTGGAAAACTGCTCAACATGGAGGTTGAATGGAAAAAATGAAGTTTTATCCCTCCATCAGCTTTGTCTTCATTTTGTCAGTACTTTTGTCACAGCAATTTTTTTGTTGAATGAGAACAGATTTTCTGTCACAGTATATCCTGTTCATTGTATTTCATAAATTAAATGTTCATATTAAGTTATAGTTCTAACAGAAGAAGGAAAAACTTACTTATTCTTTATTTTACTTTGATCTGCCTAGCCTTGCAGCTGCTGCTTTCTCATAGAAAATCCAGTCTGTTTGGGCATGAATAATGTTCATATTTCAATGTTAATCTTGAAATTCTAATCTTTACATCTACAGAAAAGAGAAATAATGCATGAAAAACAATTTAAATGAATCAAAACTCTAAAAAATTGGCATCTCATAGGATACTGCATAGTCCAGGTGTTTGCAAAGGGGTGAGGAGTCAAAACATCTCAAGCACCCTCTAGAATCTGCCATTATCTCAAAGTCATTCATCAACTGCTTTAACCTCTTTTTCTTTCTTACATTGCTCCTAATTCATATGGAAATGATCTAAATCATAAAATTATTCCATGCCTTAATTAGAAGTTTGAAAAGAGCAGTTCCTCCAGGGTAAATGATAACATGGTCAAAACTTTCAAAAATAGGTTGTTGCCACACATGGATTGTGGCAGCTAAGAGTGGTTTCATTTTGCAGAAGTTTCTTGCTTCCATTTCCACCACTGTCCTACTTCCTCAAAGCCACGACACATTTTTACTTGTTTGGTATCATCTGCAGGCAGGACAGGGAAAATTCCTGAAGGATTTTGAAGCTCCTATTCAGAGAGCTGAAGATTTGTCCCTGGACATATTGGAAAGGTTGCAATTACCTCCTTCCCAGCTGAAGGGAATGGTGCATGCCAATCATTGCAGACACATTTACAATCATAATTTTTAACTAGTTAACCTCTTTTCCCAATTAAAAAAAATCTATATTACAGTGTGGTTTTTTTTTTTTTTTATCATACAACACTGCTTGATAATGTTTAATGGAAGCCATGGCCTTTTCATAAAAGTGTAAAATGATGGTGTAAATGATGGTGTAAAATGCAATATTTTCCTACTGCCAAACATCTTTCTAAAACTTTGTACACTATTACATTTTAAACCTCAATAAAGAATTGTAATTAATTCTTAGAGATAAATTGCTTTATTTATTAATACAATGATTTTAAAAGCAATATTAATTCCTTTTGGGGAGAAAAAATCTTTAGCAAGCCTGCTGAGCTGGAAGTTCTGGGGAACTTTTTATGGAGGTGGGGATTTGCTGTAGGATATATTGCTCTTAGAAAGAAAATGAGCAGCCTTGTATTTCTGACTTTCTCTCTGATGTTTACCTATTCATGCCTGAGTCAAGAGGGGTTTAGTGGAGGCTGGACTGTGTCATTAAGGGTGGATGAATTCAGCTGCATGTTTGAAATTATAATAATTGCTTGCCCATCTATTCACTATTATTTTTGACTCTTCTCTGACTCCAGCAGACTCCAGGACTATCTTTGCTGCCTCTCCTTTGCTGGTGCTCCCTCCCACACTTTCATTCTTCTTGCCCCATATTGCTGAATCTCTGTTTAACACTCTGATCCCTCTCTGCATCTGTTCCCTTTCTTCTTTTCCTTCCAGCACTTCACTTTCTTTTGTGCACTGACTTGCTGTGAGAGCACAGGAGTGTATATAGTGCAGAGGAGTGTATATAGTGCACAGGATAGTGCAGACTGCCTCACTTCTGCCTCTCACACCTCCCTCCTGCCTTCCCAGCAGATCCATCCCAGCTCTCCCCCTCCCGTTGCCCAGGAGCTCTTCCCAGCATTAGCAGTTTCATGCCATGGCCTCATATAAAAATCAATGTAAAAAAGCACCCTGTCCGTGCCTGGGGTTGACATGGAACCAAACATTTTAGCTGAGCTTCAGGTTATTTCATGCTATAATGAGAAAGGTTGTTAAGGAGATAGGGAATTGGGTTTCGTGAGTATTGCAGAGCTCCATGAAAAAAGTTCATTTAAATTCACAGAGGCTCTTTCCAACCAGAGAAACCATGTCTGTCCTGATAAGTGGAGGGAGAAATCCAGTGAAATGATGGAGCCAGCTGAAAAAGAGGTGCTTCACAAAGTTAACTATATTGTGTAGAGAGGAAATAAAGGGATTTTCACAATTTTGTTGTCTGAGATGAGCAATGAAGTGCAGATTGGGATGGGAGCTCCCTGTATTTTTATAATATTGTAAACAGTGGGAGAGCTGTGTGATCAGTAAATGACTGGTGTGAATATTGCAGCTTCCAACATCATTTAACAGAAGGCAAAGGAGCCTGTTCAAGACACAGCTGGAGTGAAGGGCAGTGGTGAAAGATTTAGCAGATGGGGCTTAAGGGGTTCATGAAATTCAGCTGGGAGCAGCCCTGTGAGCTTCTGAGTGCTCTGGTCTGCAGCCAAAGTTGGTAAGCACTGAGAGGTCTTAGGGCTTTCCAGCAAAAGGGTTTTATTGCAGTTCTGGTCTGGCTGTCCCAAGCCTGAGGGTCAGGATGAAAACCTTGTTTGGTAAATCAAATGGCTAGGGCTGTTGATAAAAGGAAAGCAAAGCACACAATTAAAAATGTTCTGGGTGGTTTATTTGTGCAAACCCTTTGGATCAGTTGTGTGAACCCTAAATTGGAGCCTGTGATGCTCTGCCATGCTGTGGTGGATTATACACAAAGCAGGAAAGAGGGAATCATTCTGCTTCTCCAAGGGGCATAAATGTAGCCATAGTTTGCCCTTTTTAGCAAAAATGAGGCAAAACATTTCTTAGTTCAGGGGATCACTGCCCCATGTGGACAAGCTGTCAAACATCTGCTGTATAACAGCATGCAAAAGCCTTTTTTCATCAACTTCCTATCACTATTTCCCTATCTGCTGGCTACAAAAGCATTTCTGGGTAAACAGGTACTTTGCTTCCAGAGCAGCAGCCTCTTCCTTTTGCTTATCCACTTAATGATTCATGGAGCTGTTTTGCAGCTCAGGAGCTGTTAGTGAGGTCACAGCAGCCTGGTTGTGTCATCCAAATGCGTGACTTAAAAAGGAGGAGCCTGTCCAGGAAAGGAAATTCTTGTTTTTATCCACAAAACATCCAGATAAGCAGCAGTTGTGGGGAATGAAAGCCAGAGAAAGTTGGTGGCAGCCAGATGAAGCTGTGAGCAAACATTAACCTTTTTAGAGCGGGTTGGAGCATGGCTGGGTTTGCTCAGCACCTTGAGCATTTATCAGGGTGAGCTGTGAAGGAGAGCAGAATAATCTGCTGATGAGGGGAAATAATAAAGGAAAGACTGTTTTTATTTCTTTTAAGTAAAACACAAACCTTCAGCTGGTGGATCATAGAATCAAAGAATGGTTTGGGCTGACAGGAACTTTAGGGATCATATAGTTCCAACCCTGCCATGAGCAGTGGACACCTTCTACAAGACCAGGTTGCTCAACCTGATCCTTCATTTGTCATTGGGTTAGACAAGTCCTTGGATCTGATCACTCTTGGGCAAAGTGGATGCTTCAGGAGGAGGTTTTGGTGAATAGGAACGATGATTTGCTGTTCCTCATCAGGTCAATGCTCTCTCTTGCCTAGTACATTGTTGCTAAACCAGTAACAAGTTCCAGAATATAAAGATGGTCCTAATGTACCACTGCAAAGTCTGCCCAGAGTAGCAGAGTCTGAATGAAGCTCAGGTGCTCAAAAAATCTGGGAGCTGAAAAAATGCATGTATAGCACTGACTGTAGGATTTTCCTGGCCTTTTCTTGGTAAGGTCCAGGCTTGGGAGGAAGCACTGACAGTGCAAGAAATAATAGAATGTTATGAAATAATCTAATGAAGAAGAGGCACTGCCCATTCTTGGCAATTAGTGACCAGCTGCTGTGATGATGTTTCTTTATTTTTGTAACCCTCTCTGGGGTAACCATAGGGAGGCTGCTACTCAGGCCAATATTTATACTTGTGATTTAATCCAATTCTTTGGCTTTAGTGGTTGCACACATGAGTTTGTGTTTTGGAACAACTCTGTATACATAGAGAAATTCTGATGCAGTCTGAGTCAGGGTTGATCCAATGGTGAGCAGAAGGTCTGGGCAGCCCAGGGAGGACCAGAGTGGGGGCCCTGACCTCTTGTGGTGACTGAGGAACCAGGAGCACTGCTGGCACTGCTGTGTCACTTAGACCAGGGGACTTTGTGCTGCTTTGTGAATTAAACCTCCAAAAATCTCAGGAAGGGGAAAAGTACATCATCCACCAAATCAGCAGCCAGACTATGGTCCATGCCTCTATGTACAGAAATGGTGCTTTCTCATTTTCAACCCTTGCTCATATCTCTGCTGGACTATGGTTCTTTATTAAAATTGTGTTTGGTAAGCCTTTAGTGTTTTGCGTGAGTGTGAATGTCTCCATATGTTTGTAAAGGCGCAGAAAGATGTTTGTATTGTCATTTCTGTGCTTAACAAGATCAGCCTCCAAAGGACACCAGAACTACACTCAGTGGTTGGGTTTCAGCTAACAGGTTTCAAAGAAAAATCACCACTTTAAACCAGGGTTTTTCTTCTCTTCTTTCAGGGGTGCATTCTCCGAAGTTGTTTTGGCCGAAGAGAGAGCGAGTGGAAAACTCTTCGCAGTCAAATGCATTCCCAAGAAGGCACTGAAGGGAAAGGAAAGCAGCATAGAGAATGAAATTGCAGTGCTGAGAAAGTGAGTACCAGACCCTCGTTTCTGCCTCTTTGCTTCAGTTAGACCCTTGCATTTGAGGAACACTGATTGACAATTGTGACTGAAAAATTGTTCAGCCCATCCCAGGCAGACAAGATCATGCAAATTTAAATGGTGTGAAAATGTTTTGAGAAATGCTCTTCTTTTCTTTCATGTCAGTGCAGCCAGATAACTGCAAATGGGAAAGAAGAAAATTTAAGCTACAGTAAATCTATGATGCCTTTAAAAGACTTTATCCACTAAGAATGTGAGCAGTTGTGTCACAGGTTTTGAGAAGAGCAGGAGCAGGGTTATTTTTAAATGCTTAAAACATTCTGTTTATTAATTGCTCTAAAATGATGACATGCTATGGATGGTCATAGGAGATGGTGTTAACCTGTGCCATGCAGAGGAGTGGTACCTCTGTACTTCTGGAAAGGGGATTTTTTTTCCCCTTACTTTGATACATGGATATACATGGATAAGAAAAAGGAATTTCACAATTGCTATGAATTCACTGTAGTTACTAGAGACTTGATCCTTACCTCTTCCTCATCTTATGCCCTGAAGGTGCGATTCATCTCACCTGAGACATTTGGATCTGAACTTTTCAGCCTTGACTTTCATTCTGGGAAATAGAAAGAGATTGGTTACTTTAGGATTGGTTCATGTAATCTGTTTGAAACTTCTAGAAGTACCTTCTCTTCTCATTGATGAAAGGTAGCACAGTTATACAGAATTACTCTGCATTGGACTGGGACACTCTTATTCCTGCTGCACTTCTGTTCCAAGTAGGCTTCTTGCCCCAGTGCTTGGTCATGTCAGAGCTGGTGGCTGATCATCGGGGCACCACAGACAAAACAGATCCCAAAAACCAACAGGGTGAAGAGCTCTGACAGCCTAAGCCAAAGGAGCTGGTTCAAGGGCAAGTTCAGACATCTCAGCAGGCAGAGGGGATCCTTTGCAGTGGAGAGACATAAATGGGGCTCCAAAAAGCTACAACTATTTGCAGCAGTGCCTTCCTATTGCTGAGCCCACCTTGGGTCAGTACAATGTAAACCCAGTGACAAATGCAGCATGTTGTATTGCTGTGTAGTGCTATTGAGAACCTGTCACAAAACTCAACCATTGGCATCCCTGTAAGGCAATAATGGCCAATAACCACAGCTTGAAAGTCTTTGTGTTGATGAGTTTGTCCCCTGGTACTCGTGTGGGTTGTAAGAGCTGCAAGATCCATGTGTAGTAAGAATTGACTTGCATCAGCCTTGATCCTAAACTTGTAGAGCAGAGAAATAATTTAGTTTATTTCTGTTTCTGCATTGTGAAATATTTCTGCTCCCTGCAAACAATTTCCTGAGAAAATAGGAGGCAGCACCCAGGCTGTGCTATTCCAGCTGCAAGGGCAGGAGAGTGAGTGGGCAGAAAATTCCTTAATTTCATGCAATTAGATCTACTCAATCTCTCGTCCTCTGCACATTAGAACCTTAAAAGAGAATGTCCTTTTTTATCTTCTAATGTCTTCTACTTAGCTGTTGCTAATACAAACTTTGCCTGTCATTGTCTTTATTCTGAAAATAGACATCCTTGCTTGCAGATGCAGTATTGAATTTGTATGTGCCACCAAGGAAACAATTAGAAAATAACAAACTAAATTCTGCCTACAGTTGGAGAAGGGATATCAACCTGTTCCTCTGTTCAATGAATTCTCTGCTTCAAAAGCTGTCAGTAAAAATAGATTTGAGAGCAGTTGAATGGATCCCGAGCAGCTGTTGCTAAGCTCCATCTAAGTGCCCTTGCTTTTGTTTCTTGTAGCTTAACACTGAGTGGGAATGGCTAGTTCTTGTGCTGTCTAATGAAAGGGTGGGAGCCCAGAGCACTGGGCTTCCCTGCAGAGCTGTGAGGTGCCACAGCCTTAAATGCACCATGCACTGAACCACCTCATCTGCAGGATGTGCACAGAGGATGCCTGGCAGGAGCAGCTGGTCCCTGTTCCCCAAGGGGAAGGTGTAGAGGCACAGAGGATGGATGCAAAGCAAATAGAAATATGCATATGTGTTGATCCTAGTCTCCCTGTCTGGTTTTGCATTATTTGAGGGTGCTTAAACTCTGATGGGATAAAACTCCCAAAGACACCCTGCCTGGCTAAATGCAGGCAAACTCCTTGAGATCCTTCAGAGAAGGACCTTCACTGGACTTTCTCCTATCTTCAGTCATTAGAGTTTTGTTTCCTCTGTGCTTTCTGGCAGACCTCTGCCAATTGTTGTGAAATGCAACAACTCTTCTTGAGTTCCCCCAGTTATGTATCAAATTGAGGTCTGGTAGGAAATCCCAAATATACTCCCTGCAGTGTCTGCAGCTCTCATGAGCTGCTCATGCCCCTGTGTGCAGTGAGCAGGTTTTTAGGAACAGTTAGAGATTGTGCTGGCATGTCCAGGATCAATGCTCACAGTGTCCCATATACTTTGTACCCTCAGGCATCTCTGGTGAAGATTCATCCCCCTGCCAGTCCTGCCAAATCATTCAAATCTGGCAGAATCAATGTGGGGGAGAGTTTGAATGATGCTGGGTGTTGAAGTGATGTTTCGAGGAGCCTTTTTTGCAGTCAGGATTAAAGGTCTGAGCATGGGGTACTGGGGATGAAAACATGAATCCAGTGACCAAAAGCATTGGTTCCCCTCTCACCTCTGCTACTTTCCTTCTGTCACAAGAGTTATTGTCTGCCTCAATACTTCTGGGCTGTGAAACAGCCCTTATTGAAAAGACTCTTGAATAAACAGTTTTACCTGCAGTTGCTCTCCTGTCCTCTTGTGTCAGCAGACCCAGGAGAGTGGGTGTGAGAGTGGAGGTTTCTGGGCCAGGCTTTAGTGTGAAACCAAAACTTCTGTCAGTCCTTCTGCATGTCTGGGCTAAAAAGCAGTTGGGAATATTAATCCAAAGTTCTGTGCAGCGTGAGGTCAGTGAATCCCATGTGAGGTACATGGAAGGCAGGAGATTTTATCTCCCTGTCTGTGGGCTTGGATGCTCTTGCTGCCAAAACAAAATGACACATTTTAGGAGCAATGCTCTGCGAGCAGAGGAGCCAGCCAACTGATCTGCATGTTTGTGTGAGTGCCAGAGTGAATCATGCATACTCCATAATTCTATTTTTCCAGCCATGGCCAACAAATCTGTTCTTAAAAAAGAAAAAAGGCGGAAGAGCCGTTAAGTCAATATTTACGCCTAGCAACCTTAGCAGGGTTCTTCCAATATGGACTCTTGTGTCCCGTGGAATTCCATAGCAACGTTCCAGAGACTCGGATGGGTGGGGACGGAGTGGGAAGGAGCTCACTGTCAGCGATGTGCTGGCAGAGGCTGAGTCTGCACTCAGCCCAGGAGCCTTGGCCTGACAAAGCATTTCAGCATGTGCCTAATTTCAGGCAGTAATTAGTTCAGTGAAATGGGTGAGGAGGCTGAGCTCCCCTGGCTTGGATGTTTCAGAGAAGGGTGAGGGTCCCACTGGGCATCTGTGTTTGGTACCACATCAAGAGGGGACTTTTCTTATTATCTTCAATTAAGACATTAATACGTGTGGAAAACATGCTCAGAATGGCTTAGAACCTGTTTGAGGAAGAAAATGGGATCTCTAGAACTGGACTGTCACAGCTCCATTAAGTGCCTGTGGGGAGCAACAGCACACAGTCACCTTTGTGTGACACAGCCTTTTTCTGAACTGATGTCTGGGGAGTTTCATAACCTGCTCTGGAAGCAACTGTGTTCTGGTTTTGAGCAGAGAGAGAAATGCAATCCTTTCCATTGTTTGCTGTAGAATAGAGGAAATTTCTTCCACTTATGGTAATTGTGCAGGTGTGAACACGCTGAAAGAGGAATCATCTGCTAGACAGGTTCTTGAAGGCAGTGCATAGTGTGAAGAGTTGGACTGCAGTCTGAGGTTCTAGTTAAAGAGGAAAAAAAAAGCTTGTCAGATAGGAAAAACATGTCTGATTTGCTTGTGGGGTTGGTTTTGTTTTGCTTTGCTTTGTTTTGTTTTGTTTTGCTACACCACTATTTATCACAAGAAATTCTCTGCCTGAGTAATACCTGCCCAGTTTTACTCAGTGCTGAGTCAGAGCAAAGCAAGGGAAGGAACAATAAATTGTGTGTAGCCCTGCACCCAGGTTTATTGATTGCTTAATGGCAGTAATGTGCACATGTGTCTTGTTAGGCAATACTGTCTAGCTAGCAAATCATACTCTGCTTTAACTAGTTTCTGCTGAACAGGGATTTAGAAAATAATTTCTAACCTATTTAGACATCTCTTACCTTCTCTTCCACCTCTTTACTCTCTTAGATCCTCTGGAAGAAGCATCATTAAATTGCTTATTACAAATCAAATCCATGCCTTCCTGAGCTCTGAGGCCATTTTTCCTGTTAAACAGAGTGAACTGTTCCCAGCAGGTCAGCTAAACTTCTGCCAGTGCTTTCCATCCACATTTCCTCAGGAGACAGGATGCTCAGGCAGTGATTCATGCCCAGGCACTGCCTCACTCCTTATATGCCTGCACCTACAACCAGGAGCTGCTGCTGGGATAAAGAGCAGGGAGAGAGGAGGGGAGGTGTCCCCCTGCAAAGCCTGGGAGGTCAGGGCAATATCCAAAATAAAACTAAACAGAAAACAGCAATGAATTTTTCCTAATGTGGGTGGAAGTGTGGGAGCTCCTGTTCTCCCCTAAATCAGATGATGGTCAAAGGAGCCCCTTGCTCCACACCAGGAGCCAATGCTGTTCCTCATGTTAAAGACAACAAATATGGAAAACCACCACTTCTCAAGATTTACATGAAGGCTGCAGGGATAGTTAAAAAGACTGTACCTCTTTGCTCCTTTTCAGCAGCCCACTGACAAACTCCCTGTAAAACCTCTCTGTCCCAGATTCTTATCTCTGTTATGCCCCATCCCTCCAGAGCTGACCCAACAGCCTCAGGAAGACAAATCCAAATTTAGTTTTGAAACCCATTAGTTACCTCTTATTAAACTCTTCTGTGCAATTTAACTCAGAATCAAAGGCTACATTAATTCTGAATAAAATTGGCCATGCAGAAGTTTAATGTGCCCTAACATAAATTCAGGTATTTAATTATTTCAGATGAGTGTTCCTGAATGACTTTGTGGGACAGACCCATCTATTCAAGCCATGGTTGTCTTTGTGTCAAGAAATGCAGCCCTTGCAGGCTTGGGTGGTCCCATACTCCAGTTTCCCAGTCTGGAGCCTCTGCTGGTGCCCACTGATGTTCTCCTGTGGTAATTGTTTTTCTGCCTAAGGTTGCACAGCGGAGTACAGGGCCAGTGGAGCTAAAGAGGAGACATTCAGATCCTGTGTTGATAAGTGCTAACATAAAAGTGATGGTAATTAGATTGTGTAACTGATGTACAAAAACCTCTGGGATTGACCTTTAAGGGGTTAATGAATAATTATCTCTTTGCACCCCAGCAGTAAGAGCTCTTTTTTTTCCGTCAAGAAATGGATAGATGGTTAGGAAATGAAAAAACAAAAAAAAAGCACTTAGCATCTCTGTCTGTCAGGTATCAAAATTTCTCTGGTGCTTTGCTTACCCTACAGACAAAACAGGCTTGCTTTTTAAATTTTTTTCCCTGTTTTTTCTCCTCTGTGAATAATGGTGAGAAGATCAGCTGCCTCAGCAAGATTGAAGAGACAGCTGGTTGTTATATTAAGTAATCACTCTCTGAGAAAGCTTTTATGTAGATTTACTTGTTAAAACCTGGCTCGCTCATGCCACTGCAGTTGCACTGGGGTGACAGAAGGCTGACTCTGCTCTCCCTGCACTGCCGTGCTCCAAGCCCTGCCAGCTACAAATCCAGGACATCCCAAAAACCTGCTCCTCAGTGGGGCCCTGCATCCCCAAGGATGGCTCAGGGTGCTCAGACACGCAGCCACCAGTTAGGGTGAGATAGCCAGTGGTACCGTTAATGATGTTGATGTCAGTGGTGTCAGGGTAGGGCCTTTCCAAGAATATATTTGTTGGCATCAAGCATGGATTTGCTTTGTCATTGCTCCCATACACCTTTTGGGGTGATCTGGATGCCTAGAGGGACCCCAGTGCCTGCCTGTGGAGCCTCCCTTACAGCTGTGCACTTCTGTAGAAATCCCTGCTAGCGAGGCAGGCAGGCATGGAAAGGAGCCAGGATCTACAAAACTCGGGGTAGGGGGACAGTTGGGCATGCCTGGAGGCTGACATCAGCCTAAACCATGAGATCATCTCCTGGATCCAGGAGATGCAGACTGGATGAATTGCCCTTCTCAGGTTTCAGGCGAAAGGGAATCTGACCCTCTCTGTGTGGATATGGCACAGGACAGCTCTGCCTTGGCACTCACAGTTGGCTCAGTGTTAAGCAAATAGCTTTGCTGCAAAGAATTCATCCCACTCTAAAAAAAAAAAAAAAAAAAAAAGTGAAACCTGAAACAAAGCTGACACCATTCTTCATCACTAAGATGCTGGAGACTTTGCAGGGGAAGACTTGCAGCCAGGACTGCCTGGGTTGCTTTTCATGCTCATGTAAGCAGATGTAGGCAAACTGATCATCTTGAAAAACCCTTAAAATACATTAAATGAAAGAGAAAAATCCTTTCTGAAGTGGTAATCACAGAATCTTTTACATCCTCTCTGGTCTTGCACAGTTCCATCCACGTGCAGTGTTCTGGGTCAGGCTTCAGGGATGGTGGATGGCATTTCTGTGTCTCAGCCTGACTTCACACCCTGCACACCCAGACAGCTGTGTTCCCCCAGGGAGGTTAGAGTGTGATAAAGCCATTTCACTGTAATTGATGGATGGTGATGCAGCTGCCATCTCTCCTGGTTTACCAGATCTCCCTGGCATAACTATTGTGGTTCAGGGTCACCCCATACCTTGACTCATCTCAGAAAATGGCATATCCATGTTAGAAGGAGGACATGGAAGCACATTGTCACTCAATGCTCCAGCTTCCAAAATAATTCAAGGAAGTAACAGCTGATTTCTGAAGGAGCTGAAGGAGTTTTAAGAAGGGTCCAAATTAGCAGAATAATTTTAGTTTAGAATGTCAGCCTTAGGTGGTGTCTGCTTCTGTGCCACACAGAATCACAGAATATGCTGACTTGGAAGGGATCACAAGGATCATTGAATCCAACTCCTGGCTCTGTACAGGACACCCAAAGAGTCACACACGTGCCTGAGAGCATTGTCTAAATGCTTCCTGAACTTTGGCAGGACTGGTGCTGTGACTACTTCCCTGGGGAGCCTGTCTTTTGCACAGGTGGAATAACAAAGCCAGGGTCCTCTCAGAGCTCCTAGCTGAAGAATGAGAATATGTGACCTATTTTCCAGTATGTAATTCTCATGGTTATGATTGTGTTTCAGTCATACAAGTATCTGATTATATTGCCTTTTACTGTTACCTAGAAGGAAAGACTTGTTACGATGCATAAAGCCTTTTAAATAAGATCTAAAAGTTTGTTAAATTACTCAGTTTAAATCTGGATTCATAAGGTCTGTTACACCCACATGGTTAAACCTAAGAGTTACCTAATTTGCAAGCACATGGCTTTGGTACTAGGGACAGCATTTTCTCCAGTGCTTGCAGTTCAAAACTTCAAGGATGTCTTGGTGCATAAATCAGCTAAGGATGTACTCAATGTACTCCTAGGTGGCTGCAATAGGCAAAGTACTTTGTCTTCTGTTTTTCTCCCAAGAATCTTTATAAGTAATCTGGAATGTTTTGTCCAAAAATAAGATCTTGGGTTTTTTTCTATGGAAGTAATTTCTTCATTTGGAAGAAGTACAAAAGCTGTTTAAATGTTTCATGATATTAGGAAGGTGAATATGTCCTTGTTTAAATATTATCAACCTATTGCATTTTTACTCTATTCTCTACTTTTGTATTGAAACACAAACTGGAAGAATTTTTGTAATTGTTTTGTAATAATTTGTTGTGATGTGCTGTTTGGAACCAGTTAGTTTCTAACCTCAGGATGACCATATTTTGGTGATGGGTAAGTTTTTAGATGCAGAGTCCAAGCAGCTCTATGGATAATCCTTTATCTTACTTTCACTCTTAAAATTCACATCAGTAACTCATAAAACACTGGGCTATTGGAGTGCTGAAGTAGAGTTGTATTTGTGAAACATTGCATAAAGAGAACAAGTAAATGCAAGGTAAGAATCATCTGGCCAGCTGGAAGCATCCTCCAGGTACACAGCTGCATCTAAGCTCAAACCTCACTTGCTATGGAAACCATCAAATATGCATTTCTAAGTGGATCAGAATGTACAGGAAGGATAAACAAGTATTCCAAAAGTGTCAGTTCAAGAAGGCAAAAACAAAAATGTTATCAGAAATGACAGTTTTCTTGAGTACTCCTTGTACAAAGCAGTTTTTTGCTCTTAGATGCATATTAAAATGCTTTGTAAACACACGTTGCTGTATTTTTTGCCTTCTTTATATGAATTTAGACAGTAATATTATCAGTGGGCAGATTTTCCTGAGACTCCAGTGTGAATTTAAAACAACTCCATTGGCAACTTACACCTCCTGTTTTCATTTATAGAAGATGAATCAGGATTAAATTTTGTGTCTCCTTAAGATAACAGTTCTAGGTGTCTTGTATCAGAGTTTGGCAGAAAGGGGCTAGTTCTGACCATAATAAAATGAGGAAATATTTGTACTTTATCCCACCTTGTGCTGCATCAGGTTAAACCTGACAGCAGCCTCTGTGTTTAGAATACATCCAAAATATCCTGAACTAAGAGCTGCATAAATTAATTGCTATTTGACCAACTAAGCCTGCAGCTGTCAACTGTGATACATACTGATTTGTTTCTTATAATGCTTACTCATGCAACACTTTGTGTCCAGTAAGAGTTTTTAAGGGAAAAAAAAAGTAAAAAAACCCAAAAACTTTATGTACGGAATTTATCTTTCAACAAAGGGTGACATACAAAACACTCATTTAGGGGGCTGCCCTGGTGATCAGTTTGACCAAGGAAGTGCTGATGGTAATTTGGTTCCAAATTAAACATTGACTATATTTTTAAAATCGGAAATTCTAATTTTTTAAACTGTGTCTTACATTCATAAGGCACTGACTTAATCAGAATAAATCTTCTTTTCCTGAATTAGAGTGTTCCTAGTAAGGGGTTGTGCTTCTGCAACTGTAGGACTTTAAGCCTATCAGTCAAACCAGTTTTCAAAATAAAGCTTAACATTTTCCTTGCTTGCATTCATGTTTCTATGTCTCTGGTTATAAGGGGCACCTTGCCCAGGTCTTAAATCTCTCTAAGTGCAGAAACCTTTGGATTAGTTTTAATAGTGACAATTTGTATCAGTAAGTGGACTATGAAATCATTTCCCTAAGGACAGGTGTCAGCCAGCTTTTACTCTGCCAGCTATTTTATGAAATGAAAATTATGGAGCATTACATTAAACAGGAATGCTTTTGCCTCCTTGACTTACCCCTTAATTTCTTTTGTCCAGGAAAGTAGTCATAGGTGAATTCAAACCTTCTTAGGGTTAATAGGTTCTTCTTTGAAGGCACTAAAACATATAAATACCAGAATTTATTTCTTTTTCTCCAAAGTTTGTTCAATAACTTTGAGAAGAGATATTGGTAGGAAGCTTTTGCAAATAATCTAATATGTATTACAGGTCTATACTGTACCAAAACAACCAACTGACAAATAAGTAGCATTGAGCTGTGCCAGATACATTTCTGCACACCAGCAATGTCTCCTTCTGAGATTAGTCCAAATTTCTATATATAATCTGTTTGGTTCCCACTAAATAAAATAACAACCTACTTCAAATATCTTCATACCTTTGTGATATCTCCTGTCCTGGCTGACGCGCCAGGGATTAAACTGAGACCTTTTTGGACTTACACACACATATCTTTGCAGCCTCAGCTAAGCAGCCATTCCCTGCAGCCCACTGGAATGGATTCAGCCCTTGGACTGGGCTCTGAGTGCAATAATTAACTCATTCTGAAATGCTGGTTTGAAAAGGCCACATCAGTGTGGGGTTGTATCTCAGCTGTTCAATTTTTTTTCCCCTCCACCAAAAGTAGAATTCCCATGCAGCAGCAGCATTTGGCATAATGCATTTTGTCAAGAAGCATCTCTCCAGACCAAAGCAATCTGGTCACTCCCATGTCTGCTGTAAACTTGGTAATTAGAAGAGAAAACAGTGGCTGCTCACAGCTTTGCTCTTAAAGAGGGTAATGGGGGATTTCTAACTGAAAACAAAGAGGAAAGGATTTTCTCATTGTTTTATATATGCTCTCTTATGCAAGCCACAACAAATAAGTGGATATAACATGATCCAAAAAAATGCAGCTTTTAGTGGCATCTATATAGAAATACCAGCTCTCTCCTTTTAATAGTAATGGCTGTCTCATCTATATTTATTATAAGAGGGTAGGTGGGAGGGAAGCTGAAAATTTCTGTGAAGTTTGAAACTTTTCCTCTATGGTTTTTGTGTGTTCCTGAGAAAACTGCTGTTGAGTGAAACTCCTGCCTGTCCCACAGTGTTTATATCTTGAAGGCATCATCCTTGCCATTTATGGTGTCCAGCACACACACCCAGGCCATGTCGCCCCAGCGTGGGTAAATGAGCACTCATTAACAAACAGACATGGGTAACATGATCTAATGCTATTCTGGTCAATAGGAAAATTCAAAGTCGTTGAACTTGGTTACATGACTCCTCAAAGATCCCTTGAGAATCTTGGCCCAAAGCAAAAGGGGAAAGAAAGCCTGAGCTGGGGTGACCCATGTGGATTGCAGGGCTTTGTCTTGGTGGTTGTGCAGTGTGGATTCAGGGCTTTATACACAGCAGAGGTGCTGCACAGGCTCCTTTCCCCTTCTCAGTGCCTCCTGGATTGACACATCTGAGGAAAGGGTCATGGCCCAGGTGGGGATTTACTGTTCCAAAGGTGGCTGCTCCTTTCCATGTCCTCCTTACTCAGGCTTGGCTGAGCCCAGCCAGGATGCTGGGTTTCCCACTGAGAGCTCTGTGCCACCTCTGGATCCTGGCTGGGAGCAGGGGGTGTTCTGTGCTGCTGCTGCTGACTCCAGCTGCTGTGGCTGAGCCAAACCTCAGCCTGCAGAGAGAGAATCTGCCAGGGACTGGCCATGTGCCCTCTCCTCCCTCCAGGCAGCCACAGAACTGGAACAAGGGAATCCAAACACTGCTCCTATGAGAGGGTGGGGAACATGGTCTGTGTGTTACCTAGTGGGGCTTGCTCCTGCTGGCATCATTAAGTTGTTTTTCCTTTGAGAAACTGAAAGACCAGACAAGAATTAATCACCAAACTTCACCCTGAAAGGACTGAGCTGGCA
Source organism: Muscicapa striata striata (assembly GCA_030060385.1). Classification (NCBI taxonomy): domain Eukaryota; kingdom Metazoa; phylum Chordata; class Aves; order Passeriformes; family Muscicapidae; genus Muscicapa; species Muscicapa striata. The sequence continues at coordinate 5,471,112 of JAREIS010000025.1, read as the reverse complement.
CATAGAGATTTTTCTCTCTTCTTTCATCTGATTTTACTATTAGAACATTGAATTGCTGACTTTGTTTAAAATTCCTCCTACCATTAGAAGCACATGTTTCTGATTTTCTTTCTTATGATGATGTAGTTTGCACTCTTACCAAAGAGCTGTTCTCTTAATAGGACTAACTATATTTGGAATCACTCTGAATTGCTCTTGAAATGGAAGATTGATGTCAATATTTCTGGCAGTCTTTCATTGTATTTCTTTATTTCTTTCCCATAGATGAGTATTAAATGACTTTTCAAGTTGGAACACCTACACCATTTTATTTTAACATAATTAGATTTGTTTTATTTTAGTGCTGTATACACTCCTAGAGTAGCTGATACAGGTAAACTTATTAGTGGGATGGTTTGGGGAGGATTTAGTAAATACCAGATAGAGGATGCCAGTGAGTGTAGAGGGTTGTGCTTTGCATCAGTTGACACAGGGAAATCTTAAAAGCTTTAGAGATGTGATCCTGTGTTGACACTGTCACATCTGTATCTCAAGCACACTTGAGTGGCATTTTTAAAAGTATCTGCACAGGACAGTGATCTGGATCCCACTGAAATCCCCTATCCAGAGGACATTAGAAGACCTCATGGATTTTATTAGCCAGCTATAGAATTTCCTGGGTCATGGTTATGCCTACAGCATCCACATGGGAGTGACTGTTCTCTGGTCACAGGTAATCCATCACAGTCTTCCAGTCCTGAACCACAAACAAGAAATGTCAGTCCTGAGAGGGAGCACTCAGCTCAGTGCTGGTCTGGGCCTTGAACCATCCTGGAAACCTCTTTAAGTCTCTCTTGTGAAAAATCAACAGGCCTTTTTCAAGGAAAAAAAACCAAAAACAAAACCAGTATCCAAACTGCGCAAAAGTTCAGGCTCATTTTGGACTACACTTTGTGTTTCAGCACCATTAAACTGTGTTTGATTCTGGAAGGAGAAAACCACTGACCTGACCCACTGCAGCAAGTGGGCTGTCTTATTTCCTCTGTTTATGCTGCACAGATGTTGATAACTGGATTGGACTCGTGGTCAGAAAGGTAGCCAGGCTTCGTGGGAGCCTCCTGCTTCTACACTAGAACTGCAAAAGCATCCCATATACTCCTTCCAAAAAATACTACATTATTCTGGGAACTTGTCAGGGTTTAACTTCTATTTACTTGTGGATGTATTTCTCAATATATTTCTCAGTAATATATAGAATATATTATATATATTGATATATCAATGTATCTTGCATTTCTTTAATATTCTGCCTATATAGGTCCTTGTCTTGTGGAATCTCTGTTTTTACTATGCAGAATTGAGTGCAGGGTTCTTTTTATAGACACCCTTGGGTACTTGGAGAATATTTTGGACATTCCTCACAAATACTCTGTAACTGGAAGTGTTTCTATTGCATGCAGTGATTTACAGGGAGCATGGCAGGAAAAAAAAAAAAAAAACATTTTTAGAGTGGGATAATCCTGAAAAGAGCACTTGATTTGGCAATAATTCCTGGTGATAATCCAGATTTTATCTTCATTTATTAAATCCATTTATTTCCCTTGTAAATTTTGGTTAACTGAGTGGTAGATTTCAGGAGCACACTGATGCTGTGGGTGAGATACAGCAGGGACACATAGCCAAGGACATGAAATATATGGAAATGGGGCAAAAGGAGGGGTTTTGGTGGGGGAATCAGTGCTCTGACTGCTGTGGTGATTTGTATCTTGTTTTTAGGAAAATAAAAAAGCATAAGCCCAAGAGCTTATTCTGGAAATGGCTTTATAATAATGGTTTTCAGCCATTTGAATAGATAGGTACTTAATTTTTTTTCCAGTAGCAGAGCCAGCTCCTTCACAGCAATTCAATTTGAAACTCCTGAATGATGGATTTACTTTTTTAGTTATTCTGTACAGATTCTATGAAGCCCACAGATTCCCAAGGATCTTCACCCCCTTGGGTGGAAACCACCATGCTGAAGTGAGGAGAAATGAAAAAAAACAAACCCTCCAAATAAAATAACAGCAGAAAGCAGAAGCTAACTGGCAGGTTAAAGCACCTCCAGTAGCAACACAGCTGTGAAGGAGTTAGTATTGGATAAGTTTTTCAGGAAATCCCCATGTATTAACTTTTCTTTCCAATAAGTACTTGAGCTCACATCACTTTTCATTGGCCTCACAGGAGTCTCAACCAGTCCTTGCCCATTCCTGTGCTGTGCCCACTCCACAAGGGAGAAGATGGTGTTAAGGGATTTGGTGCCACTGAGTGTTGGTGTCTGTGGTTTTGTGTGTGGTCCTGGCCATGGTGTCCCTTTTCCAAAGTGGACAAAGAAGCCCTGAAAATATTTTTTTCTGAGTCTATTCCAGATTAAACTTTTCATTTGAGGGTCCTGAAAGACCATCTCTTCCCTGAGACTCCTCCTGAAGCCACATGTGCAAGTGGATTCCTTGGGTGATGGTACAGATACACTGAAATAACATTTTCATAATAACAATCATCACCATTACTGAGTTATATAAAAATCAGCACTTGGCACTGTTGTACAAAGCCAGAAGTATTGCTGGGAGAAAGCAGTGAATTAAAAACTGCTTTGCAGTGCTGTGCTTCTCCTTGTATTAAAAATAAAGTGGAACATCGTGAGCAGTTGGTGTTACTGTTTTGTAAACACTTTTCCTCACATTTTCTCCTCTTTTCTTCTGATAATGGTGAGGAATTGTACTGTTGATCAAAGAAGCTGCATCAAGTCTGCTGTGCTTTTTCAAGAAGCTTTCCCATAGCTTTGCTAATAGGAGTTATTGTCCCGTATCAGACCAAAAATGCTCCTTGCTTGGGATCATTACAGTTGTAGTAATCCCCCTTTCCCTTGGAGGAGCAACACACATGTCACTCTAAACAGAAAATAAATTTAAGCATGACACATGGCTACATGGATGCTTTTGAGATTGAGTAATCCAGGAGAAAGTGGGAATGGAGAAGGAATGGAGCAAGATGAGATTTAAGAAAATCTTTCTCCAACTTGGATTCTGAAGGGGTCCCCAAACAGTTAATTCCTGCTGCATATTTTTTTCACTTCTCACTTAAAATTAAAAAAAAAAAAATATCTGAAAGTGATTACAAATGCCAAGAATTTGGATGGCAAGTGTGAATCCCCTTGCAAACTTTACAGCTTGTTCAAATTTGCATTTAGTACTTCATAGACTGTGAAGTACTAGGAGGAGTTTTGCAGGTAAGCTCTAAAAGCTATAAAGAGCCAAGTGAAAGCTATGTGCCAGATCATCCTTGCACTCAAATGTTAAGTATCCTTGCATTTCCAAATGTTGTCAGAGGTGCATCCATAAGTTTGAAGATCATGGCCAGATGTATGGCTGTGGTCATGGCTGGAGATTTGCACAAGGGCTAGAACCTGCCCTGTGTTTATTGCCTGAGTCAAAACGAAGTCAAACAGGGATCAATGAGCCCTGGGGCTGCAGAGCAATGGGGGCTCAGGTGTTTGTACCACCAGCTAACCCAGGTTTTGCCATGTGCATGATGCAGGGATGGCAAATCTGCTGCTTGACTGAGCTCCTGCCATCCTCCCTGCTCTGCAGGGAGATGCCATGAGGATTTGTGTCGATCTGGGGTTTGTGGGTGAGGCACAGTGTGCTCCATGTATTACAAAATAGATTTGTCTGTAAATGGTGATGACCTTTACTGTGGTTCAGGCTGCTTGAAAAGAAAGCCCTGAGGAGACATCCTCCACTGAGTAGACAGCAGTGTGATTTCTGTAATCTGCGTGTGGTATTTCTGCCTTAGGAAAGGCTAAGCCATTTCATAGCTGTCTCTGCCCACCAGTTACTTTAACACCTTCTTTTCCAGTCTCTGCTCTAACCCAAATTATTTCAGCAGGATTGGGTGTGCTGTCCCAAGACCTCCAGTATTTTTTTGCATGCCTTTGTTGGAGTTATGGCATTCCTCACAAAACTGACTTGTCTACTATCAACAGAAAAGCCACATGCAAGCTGTCATTGATCACCATCCCTGCAAGTGCTCAAAAACCATAAAAATATGCCACTTGAGGACATGGCTTAGTGGTGAACATGGCTGGCAGTTGGATTTGGTGATCCTAGAGGTTTTTCCATAATGATTCCATGTTTCTGTGACATGATGGACATTGTGGTATGGACCATATTATAAATCCATTTGTGTGTGCATTTCTTAGCCTCAAAGGAATATCTTTAAGCATCATGGATCATAGTTTTCTCTTACCATGGTATCTTGGTGCTGTGTTGGCAACACTGCAAACAATGAAGTACAAAAAAATCCTTCTCTGCCTGTGAAGAGGTGGAAGTGTTTTACTAATATCTATGAGAAAAGCATTGATGAGGAAACAGGTCTTTTAGCAAATCTGATGGTGGCAACAACACGGGTATTGCTAGAAATCCTTTGGATTGTGGTGGTGATTGAGGGTCCACCCTGAACTAATAGCTTTTAATAGTAATTCCTTTAGAAAAAAAACATTACTTTGCCCAAACATATACTGTGTGCCCTTCTGCTCACTTCCAGAAAGCTCTTCCAGAGTGCTGGCTCAGCCATTGAGATACCCTTTGTGTCTTCTCCTGCCAAATCTTTTGTGTCTGACTGCTGTCTGAAATAACTAAGTCTGGTAGAAAGGCAGATGCTCCCTGGGGTTGGATAAGCTTAACTTAATGTATGAATTCCTTAGATTAGTACTGAAACCTGTTCTTGGATGTCCTGGAGAGCACAGGCTGAAATGCTGTGGTGAGATGCAGACACACACGTTTGATCGACCCACGGCGAGAGTGAAACCAGGCACCAAGCCCAGTTTCTTGTGAACTCTTTGCTCAGACAGGCAAGGCAAATATGCTCACCTGGAGTCAAGGTGGGGACACCAAATCTTTTTGTTTCCTTTCTGGGAACTGGAATTGTCTCACCTTGCTCAAAACGTCACTGCAGTAGGACGCTTGCCCTCAAATGGTTAAGTGCTGATGCTTGTCTGAGTTATTTCCTGCTTCTTGGGAATGTGTTAAGCACTAAATGATGCATGAGCACCTTGCAGGGAGGTGTTACATTCTGTATGAAACTGTACACAGAATATTTATTTTTCACTGATGATTTTATTCTGCTTCCAGGATAACTTGACATGCTAAGCAGGCCCTGAAGCAAAGCAGTAATTTGCGTTCCTCTAAACAAATACGTCCTCTAATTACTGTTTTAAAGGTGGTATCACATAGGAAGAAGCAATAGAAAATAATTTTATAGGGTGGGACACATGTCAAACTGGCACTGGCATGAAAAAAATGTCTTGAAGTTGTAACAACCTGTCTTTATACTTGGCATGCTGCTTGGCTTGCCCTGAATTTAGTAAGATCTTGGGTGTGATATTTCCTAGGAAAGATCCTTATCTCAGGGATCAGTGTCTGCCCAAATTGCAAAAATGGTGTTTTGCTCATCAGTTGGCCTCCACTTTATGGTTTTTACTGGTATTATTTCCTTTTTCCAATGCATATTTTAGGTAAGTGCTTGTAATGTCAGCTGGGGACTGAACAGGGCTCTCCTGTCAAGGTAAAGACAGGAGACACTAGAGCCTGAACTGGAAGAGCCATCTCTGCAGGAGGGATTGTGACAGGCTCCTGACAGCCACACATGAGGTACAGAGGGACATCCAGATCAGGCAGTCATTAGAGTTTTATCTTGGGGAATGTGCAATCAAGACAAGCCAAAACCTCTTAGTAATTTAGATTGCAGTCAGCTTTAATTATGAAGCCAAACTTCTGATTCTCTCTCCTCCCCCTGGTCACAGCTTACAACATTTCATTGCCCTCAAAGATGACATATTTATTTTCAAACAGGCTGTTTTGATTTCTGCAGTGTGAAAAGGAAGTTAAGCTGATCTGGTTTCAGTGGCAGACCACTGGACAAGTTGGTATTTGCTAAACACTTGTGTGTGTTCTTCTGAAGCTGGCACCTTTACCATGCCACCAGCAGTGATGCTGAGAGAGTTAGGGGCCCTGGGCAGCATTATTCTCTGCTCTCCTCTGTGGGAGATAATCACAACAGCAGCTTCAACTTGGGTCACTTTTTTATTCCATGTGTTGACTAGTGGAGTTAGAAGTTCTCCCATTCATCATGTTGAGATTATGACTATAATTACTCTGTATTATTTATTGTCTCTTAAGATTTTCCCAAATGCTCTTTATGCTTTCATTTTTTTAAATAAACCCTGAAACTATTTAGTCAAAAGTTGGCTATATAATTAAATGAAATTTCTTTCTAGTTATTTAGGCTGAGATTGTTTTCCTCCTATTTGTATGGACTTTTCCTGTCACTTCTGTAATGCATTTTGTGTACAGAAACCCCTCTTGCTCACACTCTGAGAGGAAAATAACCTGCCTGGAGAAAGCAACCATTAGACAACATCCCAACATGCAAGATCTCCACAGCCCATATTAGTAACAGAGAGAGAATAAAGATTTCATTTGAAGTCCATGTAATCTGATTTTTCTTCCATGTTTTAACAAAACATGTGGAATGTTACCACTGACTGCAGCCACAACATCCTGGCAACACATCCAGGAATTGGCCAAACGTAACAACACCTGAGGTACCAACCTAGACAGACACTTAGCAAAGAGCACAGGAATATAAAGAGCAGAGAAGGTGGGGAAAAAAAGACATTTTTAGCTGTACTGCACTGCATGGATCAGTACACATCACCACCAGAAACCTGTTAATATTTTAGAAAACAAGAACTTGTTTAAACAATTTCCTTCCATTAGAATTCAGTCAGAGGCTTCTTTGTTCAGCTCTTTCCAAGCTGATTATTTATTCTTCATGCGAAAATATTTTAGTTTCCTCAGAGGAAACTGTAGCATGCTTTGACTAGCAGTAGCTTGAGTTTGCACAGTACAAGATTGCTGCAATAAAGGCAATAAATGTTGACTCTCACAAATGCTCATTCCCTTTTCTGATTGGGATTGCTTGTGATAGGGCAGGAATTGTGCACAGGCGGAGCTGTTGTTTGTATGAATGTCATGCCCAGCTGAGTTTACATATTTGATGTGATCCTGCCTGACTCCAAGGAGATAAATTAAATTAAGTTCTCAGAAGGGAAGTAATTAGACCATGAAACAATGGCAAAGATAAGGCACTATGGGAGAAAATGTCCTCAGATAAACAGGGAGTAGAGGGGGCTTTTAGTGGGGAAATACACATTTCCTCAGCCCTCAGTAGATTGGCAAAGTCAAGATTTCTCAAAATTAAAAGGAGAACCAAAGGGGCTGCTACAGATCTGATAACCCTGGCTTTGGGGAGAGAAAGAATAGCTGGGGAATGGTGCTGTCAAGGAATCTCCATCAGAAGCAGGTGCTGGGAGGAAGGTTTTCAAGGTGGGTGGGCACCAGGTTTCAGCTTGTTCTCTTGCTTGCCACAGAGCTGTTAAGAAATACATAGTGTTTCCCACATTCAGTGTCTACAGGGAAAAAAAAAAAAAAAACAAACAAAAAAAAAAACAAAACAAAACAAAAAAAAAAAAAAAAAAAAAAAAAAAAAAGCCTGAGAGGTGCCAGAAGTGGAAGACCATTTGTGTGAAGGTGTCAGGAAAACAAGGAATCTGCACACTGGAGTTATGGGGCAAGAGGGTTTAGCTAACTGCCTTCAACCCAGGGAGAGGTGAGAGAAGAAATTTACTTCTTCTTAAGTGTAGCAGATTCCCAGGCCTGAAATCTGCCCTTGTAATCACTGAGACAGATTTTTTATTATTTTTGCTGACCTTTAGTTAAACATATAATAAATTCTACCACAAGGAAGTACTATATTGCCTTCCTTTCAAATTATCTGATAGAATACTTTGTTTGGAGAATCAGGGTCTAAATCTTTCGTAGTTTTACATTTGTTTAATTTTCTTTTACTTCAACAAGGTTCTTTCTGAAATAAAATCTAACTGGATATAATCAGTGATTAGATTGAGCAGCTTGCAAACAGTGCCAGTGGGATTCTTAAGGCTTTTTTATTTAGATCAGCCAGAGGATCTGGAAGCTTATGATTGTGAGAAGTAAAGGTGTATTTACAGTGAAATTGTCTTAAAATAGTTCTTGTACCATCTTACCAGGTTTATGTGAGCCATGGGTCCCTACAGAGAAGGATATTGTTTGGTTTTTTTCATTGGATGAAAGATGGTATCACCACTGGCACTACACATGGGAGGGATCCTCTTTATATAACATCACACTAAATCATCCTCAATCCTTAGAAATTATTTAAAATATGCTTTAGTATTAAAAAATGCATTGATATTGTAAAATGTGTAACAGCCTCCATTTCAAGGGCATTCATCTGGACATCATAAGTTTCTGTTCTAGAAATCCATGAGTATTTGACCAAAGAAGTCAGGCTGTGGGTGAGATTTCTTGAGAAGGGAGCAGAGGGTCCTGCTGAGGGACAGGGAAATAGACCCTTCTTCATCAACTCTGGGCCATGATTTGAAGCTCAGTGAGTAAAATGCCTCTTGATTTCAGCTGCTGGCCTCACTCCCTGCTGTGGATGGACATTTCATCCTCAACACCACTCACCCTGTTTATAAAATGATGAAAAGTAAATCCTGTTTGGAATGGAGGATTAATGTAGCCAAGGGATTGCCGTGAGCACAGAGGGTGTGCACATATCTGTCTTGTTTCATACTGCAAACCATCCCCACAATGTCTGAGTAATGCACCAGCTGGATGAGGAATTGCCAGTTTCTGGCAAATTCAACAGAGGTGTTAATCACTTTGCTTTTGGAGTTATAAAACACAGGTCACACACATACCTGCTTGAAGTTTGGTAGCTAATTTTAGATTTCCCTGAAAGTTCTTTTCAGTATTTTTTTGTGGGCAGTCTGGGCAAGCAAGGAGATGTTTAAGTCTTGGAAGGGTTTAGCAGTATTTGATGAAGAGTTGTGTTCTAGCTTTTTTCAGACCATCTTTAGAAATGCTTTTCATAGCTGACATCCTCAGCAGATGTACCCAGGTGAAGTCTAGAGCTAGGAAGGATCATGGACAGCTGGTGGACTCATCCTGGGAGGCAGCTGACAGAGTTATTTTCAGAAAGCAGATTCCTTCCTTTGGGCATCTGCAGGGATGGGGAAGTTTTGAAAAGGAGCTGTGCTCTGTGCTGGGTCAGCACATCTTCAGGTTGCTCTGCTTCTGCCCTGCTCCCAGCTGGCAAATCCTTCTCAGTGGGTGCTGGGAGAGGTCTCAGCTCCTTTTCAGGCTGAAGTCCCTTTGCTGAGTGAATGTTTCCACTTTCAAGGGCCACTTTTACTTTAATCAACTGAAAGTTGAGTTCCTTTGGGCCATTAGGCATATGTGTTCTTCCTCCCAAGAGACAGTTATTTTGGCAAAAAAAAAAAAGAGATGGAAGTTGTTTATCTGTAGAGCTCTTTAGCCAAGTCCCACCTTTGAATTGTAGAATTGTTATTTGGAAGGAAAAGGAAACCCTGAGAGCCAGGCTAGGATGCAGATTGCCTTCATGTGTTCCAAGGCCTGAGGAAATGATCTACAGAGGGAGCTGGGAGCCTGAGAGCAGCCTTCTCAAAATGTTGGATGGAGGTATGCACAGAAATGGACAAAGGCAGAGCTGGGGCTCCTGTCCCTCTCTGAGCTCAGGGATCTCCCTCTGGGCAGTGCACCAGAGCCTCTGCTCACCCAGGAGCCCTGTTGTCCTTGCTGGGGAGATATCCAGCTGAGAGGGGCTTTCTGCTCGTGGTTGTGACCTCCCTTCCTTTTGAGACTCCAGGCAGCTCACAGGTCCCAGTAACTTGGTGGCTTAGCCCCTGCCACCAGGCTACAGAGCCTCCTGGTCTTAGGTGTTTTCACCCCTTCCTAATGACAGTGGCACCAGGAGTGGAGGATTCAGGGATCAGGAGGAGCAATAGGTGAGATGGGAATAGGCTAAGAAGGTCCTTAAAAACACAAATGAAAGTATCATGTCCAGAGAATAGGCAGTGAATAGTGCATAGATGTGCTCAGTCAAAAACACAGACTAGGAAATGAGGGAATTAAAAAGGCCAGGGAGGAAGAGATTGCACCAACTGAAACTGCATGTTTGTGGCTCTTCCCTTCTCTTTATTTCATTCCTGATTGCTCCCCTGAGCAGGGTCTCACAGACAGCACAAATGGAAACACAGGGCTTTGCAGACTGTGACCTACTGTCACCAAGAGCGTGGCTGGTGCAAGCAGCAGCCAGAGAGATGACTTTTGTGAGTGAGACAGCTGCCACAGGGAGGAAAAGAGCTTTCCACCTTCAGGTGGGCTTCTGACAAAGAGTAAATGATGGGGGGGGTGGGGGAGCAGCTCAAAGCAGAGGAGAAAATAAGACATAGAAACAAAACCAGAAATGCAGACAAAGCAGGAGACACTGGGTAAATGTGAGATTGTTTAACTGTTCACACTGTATGATTAAGTACTGTGAAATTTGACAACTCTGGTTATCTAGGCAGAAGTGTATTTATGTCCATCAAAAGCAAAATCACATTTTAGAAACAGAGGCTCACCTGCCCCACCTATATCTGGTATGGAGTTTGCAAGCACAGTTCAACAGTCTGCTAATCAAAAGGATAACAGTGAATTGTGCCTGAACTGAGCACATGCATGACTGATGCAATATTAACTGCTCAGATTTTGTACATTGGATTTCAAAAGTGTGACTTCAGTGGTGTTATAGGCCTGGTTTGAGGCCACTGAAACCTGTCTGCCCCTTGGGGAATCTGCTTGGCTTGCTCATTATGGTGTCACCAGAAGCAGCTCAGAGGTCTGACACCAGCTCTGTGTGGACCAGCTCAGGTGTGAATAAAGACACCAGGTTTGGTTATTTTATCCTCTAAATATCTGCAGGTGTGTGTCCTTGAAGTAAGAACTGACACTTTCCTGCCCATTCCAAATGACTGGTTCTGCTTAGTTTTACCTTTCAGAAAGACAAATAAGTGTCAATAGGGACATTCCTTGATGTCTGGTGTCTCTGGAGGTTCCTGGCTGGTTTCTTGGCAGTAAGTTTGTGCCTCTCAATGTGCCCATTAGTTGGTGTGAAGCCACATGGACATGGAAGCCCAAATGTATTTTGGGCATTGGATTCATGTTTGTTTTCCTCTAAACAGTTCCAAAGTATTTTTCACAGTGTTTGCTGGTAGCTGGAGCCAGCCTGAGCATGTTTCCAAGCTAAGTCCAGCCCCCTTGGAAATCTTCAAAATTTCTTAAACAAATTCCATTGGCTTTGCAAACTTTGGCTTTCAGTCCTAGGTCAAAGGTGGAAATTTTTTTAAGTGTGAAAACAGCATTTCCAGTCATACTTCAGAGCTATGTGAGTGGGGAGAAATGTACAATTTTCTGTGTGCTAGGTTTGAAGTTCATGGTTTCATAATGAAAAAAGGTTGAAGTTAGAAGACAAATGGAAACTCAGAGCCACAGCATTAACTCAGCAGGTAGCTTCCTCCCTCTCACCATCCTATTGAGAGCACACAAATGCCCTCCTGGCTGGAGGAAATAATTATTTGCATCAAATATGTTGTTATTTTAAAATCCCACCAGAACACAGAGTAACCTGATAATGCAGTAATTCACAAGTTGAAGTATAACTAGATGGATAGAGCAATAAAACAGGGCAAAAGGACTAGGACAGGATGCTGGGCAGGTTGGTACTCTGGTGCAGTTTGGATTTGAACTTCAAGGGGCACTGTGCAGGAGAGTGTGACACATGAGAAGACACATAATTGATAAGGACCTGTGCAATTCTAGGTTGTAAGCTAAAGCACAAATTAGGAATTGTATAGAAACATCTGTGCCTGCATTTGTGTTGCATTCAGAATTGAGACATTCTGTAAATTTTATTCCAAATCCAGCTCTTGAGAGATCACCGGATCACAGCTGATAAGACCCGTGAGAATGTGTACATTCATCTAGAAATGAACTTCTGACCTCATCAGTTTGTGATGCTAATCACATCACCAACTACTTTCCCAGCATTTTCTACTTGTTGTGCTCAGCATCTATGAAGCAGATACACTTGCAATTTGTGACAAGGCATTGGATTTATTGATGCCACATAAAGATGAGGTAATGATAAAAGAGAAAGGGCTGATGACTGTTTCATGATGTATCATAAATGAATGCATCACTCCAGTTTAGCAGACAATAGGCAGGAGTGAATGCAATAAAATCACACCCCTTGCTTTGTAAATACTTTTTTTTTTTTTTTTCTGGGAGAAGCCAGGCATTGAGTCACCTCAAGGGCTGAGCTGGAGAAAACCTTCTCCCCACACACATGCTCCACCCAGCTCAAAACTGTGAAACAAAATGCATTTAGTGTCCTAGGAGTCCTCCAGCATCATCCTGACAAGCTGTGTTGGCAGATGATGCTCTTTAAGCAGGATACAGCTTTTATTAATTCAGCTTTATTCATGGGGAGCAACACAGCTTTTAGCACAGCAGAGAAGGGGATGTTACCAGAATGCCCTGTGTCCATCATCACTAAGGCTGCATTTAGTACCATTTATTTTAGTCTTCATCTAATAGCTACCTTTCATTCTAAATACCTTGAATTAATTAGATGTATTGCTTAGGAAAAAATGAGTCACCACATGTGACTTGTATGTGTGACTTGGCTGCATAAAATATTAGGAATCTATAGAACTGTAGTTTATAAGCCAGTTGGTTAGAAAACATTTTCTTGAATGCCATGAAACAACCCACTTTTTCATACTGATTTCTTCTTAATGGCAGGAATGAAAACAAGGAATTTACAAAGAGAAATTTTGCTATCAATGTCCTTTGAAGTACATTTATTAACTCCTTCTTTCCTGTATTTTTATTCCCATTTCTGCTTCATCATGACTTGCAAAAAGTCAGTGGGCAGTGGTAAAACCTAGTTAGAGTAATGGAAAAATAACCACATGTCATTGCAATATTGCTCTTTAGCCCTACTGTTCCCACAGCTAGACATGCATTTATTTTACATGAAGGATTTGCTGTCTTTTAACACTAATTGCTGCTTATGACATTAATATTGTGCTTGTTGCTGTCTGAAATATTGGTGCTGCTAACCTCCAAGCCCTGTTGCAGGACAGTGCCACAGTAACATATTTTAAAACATAAATTCTTTCTGCAGTGGTTATTAGGGATTTAAAACCATGGAAAGATTCCAATCTTCCAGCCCCTCAGTGCCTATATCACCCTTAAAAATCTTTTAGATATATATTTTTAATATATTTAGCTGTCTGAAGATACCCAGGAGGAAGTTTGAAAGCAGTTTGATGCTTAGTTACTGTAAGAAGTTACTTGCATCATATGGTACCTAATCATCTTTAGAAGTCTCTTCTTTGGCTACTAAGTGAGTGTTTTTAAAAATTACACTTCCATGCCATAAGAAAAGAGGGAGTTGCAGCTTATAGTCCTCTTTTCTGGGCAAGTGGCTGCAAGTATAGAGCTGGATTCTGGTTTAAACTCCTCTGTTACCTCTCCAAAGGCACCATAGGGACATTTGTGAATCCAGGTTTCTCTCTCCTAAAAATAGAAACCTATACATAGGGTCCCTATGCTCCACACTGATACATGTAGCAGGAATAAATGAAATTCACTATTTAATTTTAATTAGACCCCTTTATTATATCCTTTGTAAAACTGGGGAGATTAAGCTTCTCAAACTTATTCTCACCTAGTTAAAAACCAATTAGCTGTTATACACAAGCAAAATGCATCCTTATTAACAAGGATTTCTGCTAATTATATTGTTCTGGTTAAATGACTTTTCTGCTACTTGATGTATTGAGTTCAAGTCTACTTTAGACTCTATAGTGATGCTGCCAAGAAGAGAATCCAGCTAAGTGAGACCCCCAGCAGTCTTGCCTGATTAAAGATTCCGAGATTTGGCCCAGCTGAATTGTTCCATTATTAATTCTCCCCATTGCTGGAAGGGTTTTTTCCTGTTCTCTTCCTCTGCTTCTTTCCTGAAGACCACATGCAAAGCAAACCCAATAGCAGTGGAAGTAGAAGAATTTTTTTTTTTTTTCCTAGGATCAGGGAAGATTGAAAATAAGCCAGGCTTGAACATCAGTAGCCTTGAAAAGGCAGGTTGAGTTATGGAAGGCTGGAGCTGTGTTCTCCCCTGTCATTTACCAGCTGTGCAGTGCAGCACTGCTGGGACTGCCAGGAGTCCCTCTGCTCTCACACAAGTGTCAGGAGAGGTGGATCTGCCTTTGAGTTTGGCTTTCTGTGCTCTGTGATTGAGGGCAGTAACTCATAATGAACGTGGAGTGGCAAGGTCTGTCCTCTGAGATCAATCCCCCCTGTGCAGAGCTTTCCCTTGCTCTGTTATGGTGCAGGGTGTCAGTGACTCACCCAGGGGCTATTGGCACTTCCCACAGGCAGCTGGGGGAGCAGTCTTCTGTGTAGGAGTCTCCTAATACAGTGATGATGAAATGTGCAAACCTGCCTAGCCTCTTTCTTACCCTTCTGTCTCAATAAATAAAATAAATTGGCTTCCCAGTAGCCTGGTGGGGAGGAGGGGGTTTTCTGACAGGTTGCTGCTGATGAGTTTGTCATGTGGCTTGTCCCAGCAGAATGAGTACTGGAGTCAGAGGCACTGCCTGGATGCCAGCTGAGGATTGCCCAGGAGCCCCAGGGCTCAGATCCAGCATCCCAGCCTGCCAGGCTTCCCTCTCCCTGGACACCTGCCCTGGGCCAGCCAGGTGGGCAGGGTGCAGGCAAGCACCACCAGTGCACAGTGTCCCCAGTGGCACAAACACATCAAGAACTGATCAAAACTCCAACCCACGCCTGCTAGGAGAAGCAAAGTGGTTATTATTGTACTATTACTGTACCCCTGCACACACAGGGTCTCCAAACCATTTTGGAGACCATCTGCTGTTCCTCACTGCAGGAGACACCTGCAGCTGGGCAAGTGTGACACTGTTGGCCACTGGCATGGCACTGAGGAACTGTAATCTGCTTTAATTGTCACATGCACACCCAGTCTGATGAGACTGAATCAAAGCTGGTGATTTTCTAGGCTGCCCAGCAGCAATCAGCAGAGATGAGCATGCAGAGGACAACTCAGCCTCGTTGGGGGACAAGAAATTTATGTTCAGGCTGTCATTTGTGCTTGGTTGCCCACTTTATTTTCTGCTTCTCTTGTGGAGAAAATGTGGTTTTGAGGTGTAAACCACTTTGGATGTGACTGTAGAGCATAGCCCTGCTTCCTGCTGTGACCCAAAGTGTCTTTTTGGTTACACCAGTGTTTTCTGAGCACATAAACCATCTCTGCCTTTGTGCTGTTACTTGTCCTTATCATCAGCAGTTCAGTTCCACCTCACCCATATGTATAAGCTTTTAGGGTAACCAAAAATAAAAATGCTATAGAAGTCACAGCTGGGAGTCCCAGCTCTGTCACATCTGGGTGACAGCTACATTTGTACCCTGTATGGTGGAATGAAATACCTGCCTTTGTTATATCTTTCCACTCTGTGCTTGTCTGAGTAGGCATTTTTCCATGCTCCTGTGTAACTTACCTATGCAGGTGTGGGTGTTAGAGCATTCACCCTTCATTAGTATGTATTCAAACCAGTGAAGGAGATAACAGCAGACAGCAACACCCCTGTGTCTGTGTCAAATGGGTATTTCACGGATGGCAGGGCTTTCTTTTCAGAGGTGGAGTGTCTGCTGCCAGGTTTCAGATAGAACTGGGTCTGTGTGTACACACTGCACTCATCTGAGAGCCAGGAGCCCACACTAAGTGTTACACCAGTTATTCAGCTCTTCATTCACTGGAAACTAATAAGATCTGCTCATTTTGTGAGGCAATGTACAAGGATAGTTTCTCTGTCTGCAGTCAGGTCCCCCTTCCAAGAGTGTCAATCTTCCCATTTCTCACAGGTTTTGCAAGCAGAGTCTGCTTTTACGTTTGTGAAACAACTCCAGAGCAACCCAGCTCAGCCCAGGAGCTGCTCACCACATTTACCTGCACGTGGCTCCTCAGTCTCCCAGGCAAGGCAGTGGGAATCATCCCCAATTACTGGCTGCACATGTAAATCCACAGTCCACACTGCAAAAACAGGGCTGCTGCCAAGAACTAAAGGATGGTACATCGGTTTTGTCTGAGATAAATCATTGCAGATACAGCTTTTATCTTTTCCACCTTTAATGATTCATTAATCATTAATATTTGTTTTGATGTGTTTCACATTAAACAGCCTGGAGGCTTCTGCTCAAGCTTTGCAAGCCTTTTTAATCACTGCCAGTTGGGATCTACTTGTTGGAAACCATCATTCTCATGGTTTAGTCTGCTTCTTGTGGAAGTCAGGGGTATTCCTGAAATGGCACTGACATGGGGATATTCCTTTTTCTTGAATGGGCTGCCAGATCTGCAGGAATACAAGCATTCCAGAAGGTTATTTGGACCTAATCTCCCCACTAGAGTTGCAAGTTTTAGTAATAGAAGAGCCAGAACTTCAATTTCTTTCCCTTGAATGGCTGCTGAGCAGTATTCACCTGAAAATGCTTGAGAAAAGTGAGCACAAGATCAGCACCTAACTCCAGGTGTGTGATCCAGAAATCACTCATGGTTATCCTCAAAGTACCTAGATTAATTTTTTATGTTCATGGGTTATGTTATGTTTATGTTATGTTATGTTTATGTTATAAAGTTGCACCAATGCCTGGTGAAAACCCATGAATCTGTGCTGAAAATGTTCAGCTTTTGTCTGAGCTCTAGTGTGATCTCACTAGGAAGTATAAAGGGCTGAGATCAGAAATTTCAAGGTGTATGTGGGTAAGTTTTGTCACAGCCAGTTAATGCTACAGCTGATCAACTACACAGTTCAGGTTTCCACCTGTGGAATGTCTCCAGCTTGACTTTATCACTGCAAAATCTCATGAGAACAGTTTATGCACATGGTGCATAGGGCTGAGATTTGCTATAGAGGACATGCAGTGCTAGGGAAGAAAGACCATTGAAATGGATGGAAATATTTCTGTGTCTTCACTCCTGGGTAACAGGAGGTTATAGAGGCGATGGGTGGGATCTGGAAAATGAAATGGAGAGAGGTCAAGTTGTGTAATCATGGGATAAGATGTCCTGATGCCTCTCTGTTCTTTCTCCTCCATGTGGGCCCCAGAGGTGGCAGCTGCACTGACAGCAGAACCACTCAGCATCCTGCCAGGACACTGGATCAGGACAAATCCCATCCTGACCCACTGCTTTGCATGCAGAATATTACATGCCTAATTGAAGTGTTAAAGTGTGAAAAAACTAAACTGGAAACTATGTTAATTCTAAAATCATCACTATCTGCTAAGGCTAATCTTCTAAGAAGTAGGTCTTTTGGTGGGCACCCCTCTCCTGAATTTTGATTGTTCCTACTTCCTTCAAACACCTGCTCTGATCCACTTGCTGCTTGCTACCAACACTGGAGCTTTTTGTCACAGTCTCCTCTTCAGTCACAGCTGAGGGAAGGTTATGAAGTGACTCATCCCTCCATGTTTACCTTTGTGTACCATCTTCTAGGGCATCCAGGGTCTTTTCCTCTAGCTGGAAAGCAGATCAAATTATCCTGACAGAAGCATAGAGATCTTAAAAAACATTCATGAAGACAATATTTTCCTTCCTGTGTTGTGAGCAGTCTGTGTTTCGAAGCCCCCACGTGACCCCAAAGTTCAACTCCTTGTCCTTCCAGCCACAGAGATGTAACTAATTTGGCCAGGCAGCCAACATATGGGCACTGAACCATCTGGCTTTGAGCTGGAATTAGCTGTCCCTGCCCAGTTGTTAGATCAAGCAAGGCAAGATGTGCAATGTGGGTGGGAGCAAAAGGTATCACAGTGGAGGGAGATCAGAGGAGGTCAAAAAACACCGTCTGGCATGGGGACATTTTCTATGTCACAGCTCATAAAAATGAGCTCTCTTTTATTTTTAATGCAAGGGAATATTTAGTACTGAATCCAGAAAACCTCCTCCAGCTCTTTGCAATAGGCAAATTAAGGATATAAATTCAAAAAATGCCAGCAATCAAAGTGTAGCAGGAGAGAAAAACCAGATGTTTTGGATTTGCAGACTCTGTAGACACACCTTTGCTGAGCCACTGACATCTGCCTGGTTGTGTTCACATCTCTGCTCTGTGTCTGAGCTCAGGCTTCTCTAAGTTTTGCATTATTTGCATGTGTGTTGGTGAGTGAGAGAGGGAGAGACTGCTGCCCTGAGATGGTGGGGAAAAAAATAAGGAAAAAGAAAAGGAAGCTCCTTCTGCAGCCACAGAAGCTGTCAATACTTCTGGACCACGTTCTTGTTGGCTATGGTGGGAGGACACTGTGGGGGATATGAAGTAGCAGAAATTAATCTCAGGGTCATTAAACCTTCCACCTTTCTTCTAAAGCTGTCTGCAGGGGTGCCCATTTCAGGGGAAGATGGTTGACTTGGTAACACCAGTCTGGAGCCTCTCACAATTTGGACCCTGGAAAATCAGCCAGACATGTATGATGTGAGGCACCACACTCTGCTCCCTCCCTCCCTCCCATAGCCCAAAATCAGCAATGGTGTGGCCAGCAGGAGCAGGGCAGTGGCTGTCACTCTGAGCTCTGCACCTCCAGTCCTGGGGTCAGCTTTGGGCCCCTCACACAAGAGTGGCACTGAGGTAAGGCAGTGCAAGTCCCACGCACAGCATCAGTATTGGGATGTTTTTTGGGAGCAGGAATGGTGGGCACAGCTCTAGTGCAGCCAGCCAGCCATTTCCAGAACAGCCACCAGTTTCCTTCCCCATACCAACCCCTGCCATCTCACTGTGCCCCGTTCCCCTCTTAGCAGAGTTGCCACAGTTTCTCCTTGAGATCAGGCTGGCTTGTTCCCAGGCACCCTCCCATCCTCTGAGCCATCATGAAGATTTTTTGGTAGTATTCTTTCAAGTGGAAAGCAATCTGATCTGATCACTCCCTGTGAACATGAGACCTATCCTATCCTATCCTATCCTATCCTATCCTATCCTATCCTATCCTATCCTATCCTATCCTATCCTATCCTATCCTATCCTATCCTATCCTATCCTACTATCCTATCTGCTGACTTTATTGACTCATTTCAAGCAAATAAGCTGAGCAGAGGCAAGTTTGCAGTGCCCTCCACTGAAACAGTGATTTAAACACTTCCCTTGGCCAACTGGTGAATTCATCACCCCTCACACTGCTGGTAAAACTCTGTCCATGGGGACTACATGTGGGAATAATGGAACATTGATTCTCAAAGACATTTGGTTATTGAAAGCCACAAATCCTTACAGACTCATGCTTTGTTAGTTCTGGCTTTTGCAAAATTATTTGTGCTTTCTTGTGGCATTTTACCCATGACACGTGCTGATTGTGGAGGTGCAGCATTAAATGTCACGTCTTGCAGATGTAACACTGACTTGGAAAGAGTTGTTGGGGGCGGGGAGGGCTGCCCTATTTAAGCATTTCTCATGTTTGCCCAAGGTTTTTGTATGGTATTCTTCTAACTGATCCTGGTTTTTAGTGTTAAATATGATAGATATTAATGTAAGTGATTCAATTGTGGTTTGTAGCTGGGATGCCCTACTGGCAGATCAGCACCCAAAGCAACAGCAAAATCTGGGTTTTCTGCTTTTATCGGTGCAGAGTGCAACCCCTCTAATTAATGAGCCATGGCAGCATGCAGCAGGTTTAATGCCAGCTCTTTGGCCTCTGGGATGGTCAGGAACCAGCAGAGATGTACAGAAAGCTCAGTCATTAAAGGATTTAGCTTCCCTCATTGTACATCAGCTTCCAAATTTTAATCCCTTGCTTCTTAAAAGCAATCTCCAGCCAAAGCCCATCAAATATATTGATTTTTAGATTATTTTTTTTTGGCAAACATCGAAGTGAATACTGTCCATCAGAGTTAGATCTGGACCTATGGGGGCTTGTGCACTTTTGGTGGCAGTGAGTAGGACATGGTGTCTCTGTGCCAGCCAGGGCCAAGGGAGGTTTTTAGCATCACTGGGGTGCCCTGCCATGTGCTCATCACCACTCCAGCATGCAGCACAGCCCATTTGGCGTGATGGGAACTGGTGAGCAGGGCCAAATGTCACTCCTGGTCATGTCAGGTCTTGTTTGGGGATGTGTTTCAGCCCCTTTGGAGGTGGATGTTTCTGTGTTTCAGCAGTAGCAGTCAGGGGAAAATGACAACTCCCCTATCAGTGCTGTCATTCAGTGACTCCAGGAAGCAAAGGGGGCCAGTCTGTGTTTGGGCTCTGCTGCAGATCAAGCACTCTTTTGTCAGCCCTTGTTTGCACAGCTGCCATGCCCAGAAAACTCACTTGAAGTCCTTGGTTGCCCAATTCATTTTGCTCCTTTAAATCTTGGCTGGCCACGTGTTAAAGTATGGCTCAAGTGCAACATTGCCTTCATGCATTTGTATTGTTGACACCTTTGTGAGATGTAATATGGCAGAATCACAGACTGAAAGTCTGGAGGGGAAGCTTGATAATTTTGCATGGTTGCATTGAGCCCCAAGGTTTGTGTCTGCCTGAGGCAGAGAATCCAACCCAAAGCTGCCTGAACAGGGGAATCCATCCTTTCTTTACATAGTTTCATAGTTTCTTTCTTACACTAAACTTTTCATTGTTTCTTAACAGGTTTAATCTCTCTTTGTATTTCTTTTTGTACACTTAAATTCTCTTGATTCTCACTCCTAGATTTATTTTCCTCTTCTTTTTCCCATGGATTGCAGCATCACATGAGACTTGTAAGGTGGAAAGTCCTGAGTCTAAAAGAGAATTAGCATCTCTTTATTTGTATTTTTATTTCTAAACATCTTCTTTCTGTCTAATAGCCTCAGAATATTCTTGAAATTGAACAAAGCAGTGGTGGCTGGAGGTGGTACCTGCCCTTTGTGCCAGAGATGGAGGAATTTTGGGGACACATAGGGATGTGGGAGATGCAAGTAGCACATGGGGTTTGCCAGGATGGAGGGGGAGTATCAGCAAAAATAGCAAATGTGATGAAAGGGTGGCAAGGACAATTTTCCTTAGTTCATATCAATTTGTGTAATTAGATCTATTTTGCTTTAAGCAAGTCCATGCTTTGATGTTCACTTTCAGGGCTATTTTTCTTTCTTTGAAAACAAGTAATGGGAACTACTGTCACCCCAGCCCATTTCCATCTCCCCTCTGCTACAGTCCTAATATTGCACTATCATATACCCTAGAAGCATCAATGAGCTGCTTTGTGCAGAGTTAATCAGGCAGATTTATCTATTGCAGGGTAAGAGCCATATATTGGGAAGGGAGGAGTCTGGAGAGAGAGGGACAGAAGGAAGAAAAGGTCTGCAGAGAAGTGGGGTTAAGATTCTCTCACAGAGATAGGAGGGAGAAGAAATTGAAATAATATGGCCCATTGATTAAGATATTACTCTGGGATTGAGAAATCTTGGCGCTCTCTGCTCCATTCTCTCTAGTGATTACAGAAAAACTTGTAGTTTTTCTGCACAATGCTTCCCCTTCTGTAAAGTGAGAGCAGCACCTTTTGAAATAACAAAATCCTGTCAGGTCTTGAGTAGATCAGACAGTCCAGTGAGTATTTCTGCAGGGCTGTGTGCAGGCATTTGGAGGCTTAGCAGAATGAATCCTCTGAACCTTTGAGACTCACATGGTGCTCCTAGGAGGGGATAAAAGTGGAGCTAATTAACCCATCCCCAAATCCCTCCTGATCCACGGCCAGCAAGGAGCTGCCACTTCCCAGTGCTTTCCTTGGTTCTCCATGTACCCAAGCATCCCTGCAAACCAGAAGTGAGTGTCTGCCTGTTACTCACATCTGGCACTGCTGATCTGCTTGCAAAGGAGTGGGACAAATTTGCTCCATCCCCATTGGACTTTTTGGTATCAACAAAACATTGTGAGGATGCCACACCTGCTTGCCCAAACCTCAGTGTGTTATTGTAATGAACATTATTCATCCTTGAAGGATTAATTATTGTGTATCAGGGCTGTAAGTCATTGTGTGCTCATGCTTTAAAGGGAAGAAAGGAGCACATGGATTTCTGTGTGAATTTCTGGAGTGAGTGGCAGAGGAGCTGCTGTTGGCACCAGTGATCTCTGCTGGGAACCCCACGGTTGCTCTGGTCCAGCTCTGGAAACACAACCCCCAAATTTGTCTTAACTGTGGGCTTCACCTCAACTAATCTCCATATTGTTGATTTTTAAACTTGGAAATTCATTTTCCTTTTTAATAGCTTGTCATTTGAGAGTTCCTCTGAGCAGACAAATGCTGTGCAGGACAAGCTGCTTCATTTGCAGGTGTGTGAGGTGCACTTTGCCAGGGATATTAAACACTGCCTAACACCGTGGCTGAGGCCTTGTTGGTCTTGGGGAGGCTGAGACAAAGGGGAGAAAAATGCCTCCTGCCCTGTCACCATGCCCCTGGGGTGCAGCAGCAGCAGCTGGGGTGGCTGGTGTGTACAGACAGCACCTCCCAAAGGGACATGGTGCTCCAAATGCCATCATCCCTCTGAGGCATCGCTCTCTGTGTCCTTTGGGGGTGGTTCAGCTCCTTCAGCTGCCTTCTCCCAAGTTACACTTCTTACTTGCTGTCTTCCCACTTGCTCATGTCCTGTACCTGATTTCAGAATGGGGCAGATGGGCTGAGGACCCCACAGGGGTGGGACTAAACCTTTTCTCCCTTTCTCTGTAGCACTGAGCAGGTTTATCTGCCCTCCCTATGAGGGCACAGTGAATATTTGGTTTGCAAATCAGAGAAGGGAGAGGGTCTTGCTGAGCCCCAGTGCTCAGCCTTGCATCTCTGATGAGCTCTTTCCTGCCTCTGCCTCCCTGGCTGTTCTGTGTGGGTGACCATGTGTGTGAGGGTGAGGCTGCTTGGGGGAGCCTCTGAGGTTCTCCAGAAACAGAAATGCAAAGCACTAGTGTATGCATGGTGAAAACCATACCACAGACTAAACTGGAGGCTTTAAGCACCATGGCAGATTGATTGTGTTAAACTGCCATCATCACGATGATAGGAGGAGCACAAAGGACCTTGTTGAATGTGTGCATAAAGGAAAATGGATAAATAAATATAGTATTTTTCATTAAAAATAACAAATTGCTTGAAATGTCATTTCTAACATACCTTCAACTAAATTAAACAAGGCAAACCTGCCCTTGTCCTAACTAACCCTTAAGGGACCAGGCACTAGACCTGCACAACACATAAATGCTTCCAAACATTTGCTGTGTAAAGCCAAGTGGGTGGTGCATTGGTTTCCTGTTGCAAATATTAAGAATTTAATTTGTGATGCAATTTACCTGGAAATTTTGCTAAAGTATCATGGGATTTTCCAGCCATTTAGGTAGAATGAAGAGCCAAGTCATGTGTTTGTTTCTCTAACATCCTGCAGTGTATTACATTTGAGTTTGCTTATTATTGACATTAAATTTCCTGTCTGTAAAAGTCCTTGCATGAACACAGCTTTTGATGACTAATTACAGGCATAAATTCAGGTCACTCATCATATTTCCAGTGAATTCAGAGGAAACTGAATTAGTCTGCACACTTACGGGAAAGATCCTGCTGGGCATGAGGGACCTTCTGCTCTCCACGTCATCACACAGGTGTTAGGACACTTGTGACCACAGAGGATAAGGTCCTGACACATGATTAAGCTTCTTAATTAAGCTACTTGAACCTAGAAACATGTAGAGAGTTTTGCATTTGCTGACAATGCATGTTTACTTTCCTTCTGAACATGCCCATCTGTTGTTTAATGAGTGACCTCTTCTTAGAATTTTCCATCTTTCTCTTGCTTTTAAAATATTGTCTGGAATTGGTGTAAATAGTGTCCTGCCCTGGCTTGTGCTGGGGCAGTCTCTTCAGGGTTTGCACAAGTTAAATATATCCTTTGCAAATTATTTGTAAACATTTAAGGAACAAGCCCATAGAGACATTGCTGAAGAGCTAATTAGATGTGTGCTTGTAGAGATGATTTTTCCTTTAAAGCTTGTGTTTTGGCAAGAGGCTTGGTGGGAATGGTGAAGATGTAGAACAGCCATGAAGACTCTTGCAGCTGTTGTACACAGTGCATAATAATGCTGCAGGAAATTCAGGCATCAAGACCAGGTTTAACATCAGAGGAGCACAGATTTGGTGGAAGGAGCTGCTGATTCCCTGTGCCAGCTTCTTCACAGGGTCAGATCCCTGCTTCCTCCCTGCCAGCCTGCACTCTGCCTCTGTCACTCTCCTGCACCCTGCAGCAAAGCTGTCCTTAGAATTCAGCCTCCAGCCAAGCATCTTCACTCATCTGACTCAGGGACAGTGAACTTCTAATGCCTCAGATACTTAACTGTTACACATTTTGGCTTCAGAGATGATTGAAAGACTTTTTTTTTTTTTTCTGAATAATACTGGTATTCTGGGCTGTGAAGCACTTTGGATTGCTTACTTTTGTTGAAAGGGCCCAAAATATCATCTGGTTCCTCTCCCCCTGCCTTGGGCAGGGACACTTTCCACTACACCAGGTTGTTCAAAGCCCTGTCCAACTTGGCTTTGAAACTTCCAGGGATGAGGCATCTGCAACTTCCTTGGGCAACCTGTGCCAGTGCCTCACCACCTTCACAGTAAAGAATTTTTTTCCTAGTGTCTAATCCAAATCTACCCTCTTTTAGTTAAAAGCCATTATCCCTTGTTCCACCACTACATGTCCTTACAAAAAGTTTATAATGTTGAAAAAAAAAAATCCTGACAAGTATTATGTAACTAAAAATAGCTCTGTGTTTTGCAGTCATGTGAAAATAATTAAAATCACTATTTCATCCTATCTTATCTTGTATTTTTTTCAGGATCAAGCATGAAAATATAGTTGCTCTGGAAGACATCTATGAGAGCCCAAACCATTTATATTTGGTCATGCAGCTGTAAGTACTGAACCTGATGAAGTTTTTATATAAAAGTTGCCAAATCCTCTTGTTCTGGTTTTGCTCTTTAACCCAAAAGATGGGATATGTAAGAGGTATTTGTCTTGTGTGCTACAGACTGCAAAATCCCTGGAGGGAGGTCAAAATCAAATCTCTAGTTGTGATGTTCTGTGTTGTTGTAAAATTGGGAATTAAATTTTTTAGTGACTAGTCTCACCCAAATCAAACCAGACTGGTTTTGTGAGATCACATTAAAAAAAGAGCAGAACAGACAGACAGGGCAGGAGAGTAAATTACAGCTGAGAAAAGCCAGATGTGCCATAGGGAAGCCTGGAGCATCTGACAGAGGCAGCTTTGGGGTTAAACACCTCAGGGGAAGCCCTTGGGGAAAATACTGGTCTCTTGTCTGCTGGTAAGGTCCAGGCATGCTGATGTCCTCAGAAGCTGGTGTGCTAATATTGTGGGGAGAATAGCATCCTGCAAAATTTTAGTGTGTTTTTGTAGCCCTACATTTCAGTTCAGAGTGCTACAAAAGGACTTGCACAGGAGCATCAGTGTTGTACAAATTCCAACAAGCCAGCTGGATTGTGGGAAGTACCAATTTTGTGATAAGTTGATTTACAAATCCTTAGCTTTGTTTAATCTCTTTATAAAAATAAATAGATATTATTGCCCTATATTATTAGCTTGTTTAATGTACTGTAACCATCACTTTTATAAAATCCTTGCATCCAGATATTTGGGTTATCTGAAATGTAACTCTGTAATGAGAGGTGACACTGATTACATCTTATATATATAATTTTTACTTGCTCAGTATTCAACACTTACTAGGGAATTATCCTTTCTGTTACAGCTGTACTTATAAACCCAGCCAATTAATTTTCCAAAGGCCAAGCACTGAGCTGTTCCAGGGAGACACAGGTTCACTGGTGCCCAGTGGGGTGAGATGCTCATCTGAAGCCATCAGCAGAGTTTGGGGTGGCAGCTCCAAGAAGTCCCAGCCCAACAAAGAGCTGTACCTTGTGTTACAAGATAGACCAAGAGCATTAAACTGAAATAGGGAATAATCTTTCTGCACTTTTTTGAGAAAGTGCTGTGTTATCTCAAGGTGGAGAGCACAAGAAGGCCAGGTACTCACCATGATCTGTTTGGATGTTACATGAAGGATGGTGCAGCCTCTGTGCTGATTCTGAGTTTCCATCAATAGTTAGGCTTGGGATCAATTGGTATCAATTGGTGCCAACACTGCAAAGTCCAGGAGGCTCAAAATCCATTTTGCATGCTCCTTTCATGGATTCCTGTTTAGGAGAAGGCATGTATGGATAATCTCTTGTTTCCAAGGTAACACCAACTTGTTGATACAATGGCTGTAAACCACTGCACAGCATGAGGTATCTTTTTGTTTACATTTCTGCCCTGATTATTATTAGATTCCTTGTGGGTTTTTCAGCTTCTCATTTTTGTGTATTTCTCTAGGCAATTTCTCCCAGGCAATTTCTCCCAATTTTGCCTATCTTTAAAACTTGGGTTCTGTGTAGCAGAAGGGGTTCCGATCAAGCAGCTTTGAGAGTGCCCCATTTAGATTGAAAAAAAAATCAGGGCCATGCAAAGATCAGTATCATGAGCACAACAAATTTTAAATCCATATGCCATGTGCCCTTCTCTCTGGGTCATTGCTTGCTAAGTGGACTCTAACTAATACTTCCCAAGGATTATTTTGTGATGTGGACAGCATTTTCATTACCAACCTTTCAAGCACTCCTTGCTATGATGTGGAAAATTCACATTACAGCCCCTGAGTGTCTCATAGCACCTCTGTGGGAGAAGGTTTTTGAAGGCAGACCAAGGCTCTCTGTTCATGTTTGTCCTCGAGTGCATCCTTTTACATGAAAGCCATGCTTGTTAGCAGGACAGCTTGAAGGATAAATATCACACCTCATTTATTCTGTCAAAGATATGGGCAAGTAAAGGTCTCAGTGTCCATGCTGGAGCTGGAAAGAAGGGAGGTTAAGAGGCAGCTGTCCATGTCTGCTTGACACTTAATTTGTTCCTGCCAGACCCCCTGGGAACACTACCTAGGTTTACATAGCTGCTGGTGAATCTGCCTTGTGTGTTTCCCAGCATGTTCATGGGGAAATAAGATCTCTGGCTTTGGTTTCACCACCTTGTTCTCACATGTATTATGTAGAAGCCATCACAGAACTGTTCAAACTGACACAATTCTCTTAGTGCAAGGTAGACCAGAAGTCCAAGTTGGAGATTCCTGGATTCAACAACTCAGAATTTCATGTGTCGAGGGGTTTTACTGTTCCTTAGAAAGGCCTGGGCTGGGCTATTTTTTCTTTATTTTTTTTTCCCAAAATGCAAGATATTCCAACCCAGTTCCTCTAAGTTCAGCAAGGTTGTGCACGACTCCTTGCTGTCTTTCACTCCCAGCATAGCTCAGCTTTGGTGTGAGGTGGTTTCTGGTGCAGCTGCAAAGCCAAATACAAATGTAGACAATCACTGCCTCTCCTATGATGACTCTGCCAAAATTTTGCAGACACTACAAAAAAATACTGTAGAACATTTGTCATATTTCCATAAGGGTGATATGTTTTCCAACCAAGAAAAAAATCTGCTCCTTCCCAAGCTTGGATTTCCTATAGTGTCAACTACACAGGCAACAAAGACAAAAACTAAAATGAAACTCTGGAAGTTTCATTCATTCTAGATGCTGCTTGAGATTTCCCCAGAGGATATTGTAGAAGACAGGGGGAAATAAATTGCTTTCAGAAATAGTTTTATAGAGCTATTTTGGTGTAATAGTAAGCTCTGTTAATGAGCAGTTGTAGGATATTTGTTTGCTGTTGGTGCCATTTGGTAAGAATTACCCTACTGATCTGCCTTATTCCACCTGACAGTATAGAGAAAGATGTTGATAATCTATTGTGGTTGGTAATGTCAGATACTAATGTTCCATTAGCATAATCAGCCTCTTTGGGTATTGATGATTCATTTTCTGCATGCTGGAAAATCATGTATAAAAGTGGATTTACATAAAAACACATGGAATCTTAGAATCATTTAGGTTGGAAAAGACCTCAAAGATCATCGAGTCCAACCATTAACCTGTCACTGGCAATCCCACCATGTCCCCAAGTGCCACCTACACATCTAAGTACCTCCAGAGATGGAGACTCCACCACTTCCCTGCACAGTCTGTTCCTGTGCTTGACAACCCTATCAGTGAAGAAATTCTTCCTAATAATCCAATCTAAACATCTTTTCTGTCTGAGTTTTGCAGGTCCATTTGCAAATGCTGTTTCTGATTGTGCTGCCTGGCTAGATCCAAACAGATTTCCAAGGCTTGTCTGATTTAATCTCTATTGTTCACCTGCATTGAAGTGTGAAACAGCAGAGTTTGGTTTCCCTGAGGTTTTTGTGTCAGCTGCACAAATCAAAGCCACAGGACCTGGGGCTGTTGCTTCTCCAGAAGATGGGACCATGTTAAAAATACATTGACAGTAATTTCCTTTTCCTCCTTTATTCATCCATATTTGCTTAAAATATATAGGAACTTAATATTTTTGCTACCTCTACTCTTCTGTCAAAGTTGGTTGAAGTTCACCCCAGGGGTCAGAAATTACTAAGAGCTGGCAAGTTGGAATGGAGAGTCACTGTCTCACTGCCTATGGAAAATAGGCTAAAAATGGGTCTAAAAGGCACTTCCAAATCATATGAAGCAGTCCAGGGTAGTGTGTAGCTAGCTAAGTAATGGTCAAAGCTGAAGACCCACCTCTGAGTTTCATTGCAATTTTTTGCAGAGTCAAGAATATTGACAAATCCAGAGGAATTCCTATCAGTACTAGGATCTTATTAAAGAAAGTGAAAACCCTGGTGTCTGTCTGGTATAGTGTTCCACCTCTTTGGGGCACCTGTGATCTGATCCCCTTGGCAGGACAGCTTTACCTAAATCCTGTCAGCTGTTGTTTCTGGTTCTCCAAAGAAACCAGAGTATTTTCCCTGTGCAATGTCTTTTGAGCTTTTGGTATCTCTGCTGAGAACAAGTTTTTAGGGTGAATATCCTGTTTGACCCCACCTGAAGTACTTTTAATTACCTTTGCAAAAAAACCCAAACTAAGCTGAGCCAAAACCCCCAACCCTGAAGTTTTTTGAGCTTGGTCTCTTAACTCTGATGAATTATTCAGATGATTTCTGTCACAGAAAAGTTGAGATGACAGAGGCTCCTTCCTGCTGGGTGCAAGTCACTCACTGAGGAAAGCTCTGCCCACAAGTTTGCAGACTCAGAATCCCAATGTTCCTGCTGTTTATCAGCTCTACCCTGCCAGACACAAGCACCTTAGAACCCTGCAATGCCTTGGGAGAAAGCTCAAACAGGCAGGTACTCACAAGTGGTAAAACCTGCACAAGTTTTTGTTATTACCAGAACCCCTCTGCTTGTGATTTTGCCTTTCAACTGTATGTTTTGCTAATAAGTAAGCAGAGACCACTCTGCTTGTGATTTTGCCTTTCAAATGTATGTTTTGCTAGTAAGTAAGCAGAGTGCTAAGCTGTGATTAAGTGCTGAATTCGCTTTGTTTTTTGAAAGCCCAGTGCCTGAGTGCACTCCGAGAGCAGCCGAGCATGAGCTGTGTATGTAAGTGACATTTCAATGAAAATATTCAGCCTCCAAGAAAAACAGCAGACAATGGAAGGAAGTGTTGTGTTTGCCAGGTTCCTTACGGAGTCTAGCAAGGGCAAAACAGCGATCTGCACGCCAAGCCAGTATCACATCAGGATGCTAATTAAAGCAAAACACAGATCTGCCATGCCACATTCCTTAGGTGAGGCTTATTCCCTACTTGGGAGGTTTTGTGTAAGCTTTATGTAAAAGACAGAAGGAAATCTTGCTGCATTCACAATGGAATTTATATCATAGAACCAAAGAATGATTTTGGCTGGAAAGGACTTTAAAGATCATCCAGTTCCAAGCCCCTGCCCTGAGCAGGGACACCTTACCCTAGACCAGGTTGCTCAAAGCCCCATCCAACCTGGCCTTAAAGACTCCCAGGGATGAGACATCCACAACTTCTCTGGTCAGCCTGTTCCACAACCTTACCAATGGATAATAAAAGCATATTGGGTTCTTCAGGAGCAGAAAAGTAGCAGTTATTAATCCAGCATCAATTCAACATCTTTTCCTTTGTGGAATAAAAGATTACTCCATCAGTTGGGTAACACTGGTCAGTGCTAAATACAAATGTGGATCTCTCCTTTTCCAGTGACAGAGAAGTTACAAGGAGAGTAGAAAAGAAGAATGTCAAGGTAGAGATTGAGGCATGGGCAAATTTAATGGTAATGGATTTTAGACCACAGATTGGCCACCGGAATGGCTTTTAGACATCTGTAATTGTGTGGATTCTGTGTGATCCTGAAAGTGTAAGTGTGCTCATTGGCTAGACCTAGCTGCCCTCAACACTTTTCATTTTTCTTCTTGTGTTTTTTTCTGGCTGTGGCAGAACTTTTGGTAACTCCTAGTCTCCATGTCTCCTCCAAACACAGCACCTTTTCCTGAGCACAGTCCTGTTGCTTCATTGTGCTTCAGCTGTGGCCAGGACGAGGCATTTTAGAGTTGCTGGACAGCAGCCCAGCCTTCCTACAACAACAGAGGAATGGTGAGAGTCTTCTTCACCTTGGAGACTACAAAAAACTTTCTCATTGTGACTTCCAAAACCACTTAGAATATTCTGTCACCTTCAACAGTCGTAGACAATTGTCAACATCCTTGTTCCAAAGATTCCACTTGTTATTGTTACCTTAGTCAAAACATCCCAGTAAGGACTTATTAGCAAGGCAACACTGATGGTTCGGGGTTATTCTCTTCAATTGAAGTGACATGCTGTTTCTGATGGAGAGTGATTATCTTTTTTCTCTATAGCCTTTAGAATAAAGAGGTAATGGAGAAAAACTTTCTCATTTTCATTGAACAGACAGCATTATAACATTGTTTGCTTTTGCAGAAATGTGAACAGTTCAGATGAAAATGGATTTTTTTTTTCTTTTAAGGTATCTATTGTTGCAAAGCCGCAGTTATCTGTAAAGAAAATGAGGTTTGGCCAAAATTCAAAATAAAACTTATTCTAATATATCTTTAAAACTACAGAAAGATTTGAAGGTCTCATAAATCTGCTTGTTTTCCTGTGCTGGTGATTACAATAAACAAGTACTTTCTGAGAGTTATTTGGTGTAATGCCTACTCACCAGCAAGGGCTGGTGCCAAATCCTTAGGGTGACAGTATGTGCCTTGATTGTTGTTTTTTTATAATAGCAATAAGTTTTGGCAGCATCAGCTTGAGTTCCTCCTTCAGCCCTGCAGCATCTGCTGCTGAGTCTCCATTTAGGGTTCTCTTGCAGCTGGGCATGGGGGTGTATGTGCCTTGTATAGCTTGGTCTGGAACAGGCAATTGATGGGGCAGCAATACATATCTGCCAGTAATCCTGTATAATGTCACTGCTTCCCTGAGAGCAGGAGTGAGGCTTTTCTCTCCAAACAGCAGGAAGGTGGCTATTTACAACCCTAGCAATTTTCTTTCCATTTTGTTGCCTTTGGATAAGCATCTCCTTCCTTTCATGCTTTGCCCAGAAGTTTCATTGCTGGTTACTTGATGTTCACGTAATCACTGAATGAGTCTTTTAGATTTAGTTCTACTTCTCTCAGCTCCTGGTAATTTACACTGTGGTGCACCAAAGTCAATTAAATAGCTGGTGTTTAATTCAGATGGAAGGGGCTATGCAGCAAGGCATATAATAAATGTTAAATCTGTATATGCCACAGTGTGAGAATTCATTATGATACAGTAGGATCTCTCTCAGGCATGATGTGGAGTCATTCTGATTAAATGGTTACACTTATTTAAACAGAAAAGGCCTTTCATAACAACCTGCAAAGCTCTGAAGTGAAATAACACGGCATTGAATCAAGATGCAGAGTGAACGTGGGCGTTCCCAGATCCATTCTTTTGCATGGAAAACATTATTAAAGGTTTACTTCTGGAGGAAGGTTGTACAGGCTGTGGTGAAGGGGACAGTAGGAGGCTGAAGTGTGTTACATGTCACTGTATTCTAGAAGACATTCCATGATTTTGTGGCAGAAAAAAGGCTCAATTTTCCCAACATGCTCATGTTTTAGCTCCAGCCTATGTTCTAGGTTGTACAGCCAGGTAGGTGACTCTGGTCAAGAGTCTGTAAGTGACTCCACAGTAAGTGCTGGGCTAACTTGCATTGTATTGTAGCAGGTGATGATGGAGCATTATCATCCCATTCATATCCACACTGAAAAAAAAGATCTCCTACTACACATTTTGTCTTTATTGCCCCAAAAACTCTACATAGAGTGTATTTTCAAAGCCAGGTTGATTCATTTAGATTTTTGTGGCTGGCTGGGGGTGGGTCAAGGCTTTAAACATGAGAGTGTAAAACCTAGAATTTTTAGTGGAAATACAGGTTTCTGTTTGAAACCCTGATATAACTTCTTTTTGCAGTACTGTGGTCACCTCCTCTTACAGAAACTATTTTCATAGGTTTGCAGAAGTACTTGCCATAGGTTTCTGCTTTAAACACTCTCCCTGGAAAATTATTCAGTGGAAAATGAATGTGGAGGATTTTGTGGTTTTCTTTTTCTTTTTTTCTTTTTTTTTTTTTTTTTTTTTTTTTTTTTTTTTTCCTGAAACAGTGGTTAGGTCTGCTGTAGCCAAACTTTTACTTTTTTAAGCATTTTATAGAAAAAGAAAATACTGTTGCTGGTGAAGCCTTTCTTTGATGCATTTATAGAACATGTGCTCATTTCATTCTGATTCATGCCACATGGTTATATCTTAGCCTGTAAAAGCCATTTTTTTTTCTCTTAAATTGGAGGAAAAGTGTGTTCAGAGACTCAAATATTTATGTCATGTTTTCCCTTCTCCAAGACAAAATTCCCATTTGGGGCTGTGTGATCCTGGCTTTAGCTGTAAAAGGCTTTCTATACTGGTTCTGAAGATGGTTTGGAGGAGTTTGGTGTTTATTCTGTCTGATTATTCTGTTGGCAAGGAGCATTTAACCACTCTGTAATTATATTTTCTTCATCCCTCATTGATGATACTCTAAGGAGCACAGATATCCTTGAGTGAGACGTAGTGGAGCCTTTAAATGTCCAGATGTCCCTGAGAAGATACAATTCTCCAAAATGCATTGTAAAGAAAGAGTCAGAAATACAGTTTGAAATCCACTGAAAGAAAGCTGACATTTTTAAGACCTACATTAGCATAAACAGAAGCAGCATTATTAAAAACTGGGCTTGGCATCTATAATATGAAAAATCAGGTAGAAAATTAAAATTCATGCAACTATTTTTCTCTGCCTTAGGGTCTTTGCCATGAAAAATTTGCTGTGAGTCTCTTGCAGCTACAGAAAAGGGGGTTTTCCTTAAAGAGAAGACAGAGCTAAGCATCCATTCTGCCATGGCTGTGCTGCTCCTTGTCATGATGGTAATGTCAGATATACTCTGTCCTAAAGTGCATGGTCACCCTGCTGCAAAACATTACCCAGTGTCATGGGACAGGAGAGGTGTAACCATAATTAAGCAATGCTGACAGAGAAGAGAGAAATTACCTTGCTCTGATTGCTCTCCAGGAGCAATATATCTGCAGGAATATTTATCTCCCTGCAGCCCAAGGTCTTTCCTGTCCATTAAAGCTTGCTTTCCTGTAAGCAGGACCACTTTCTAAGTGCATCTGACATTTTGCTTCTTGGGGCTAAAAACTCCCTGCCAGAAACTTTAAAATCTGCTCTTTTCAGATGTTTTTGAAGATGGATTTGCTGTAGAGAGGTTTTGCTTCCCATTGGTGCTGTCCTGCCTTGTCTGAAAGGTGGCAAGGGAAATGCAGATGAGCTGTCACCAAATATTGTGTCACCACATAAAATGTATTTTTAAAGGCAAATTTCCTAGAGAAAGGTATTTTATTTTGCACTCTCTTCCTCCACAGCTTAACATGGCTGCAGCTGGAATCCCTTTCCTTGCTATTGTCATGTAACCATGATCAGGAGAGCCAAGGCAGCTCCTAGAAACAGCAAGTGGGAACATTTTGGGGAAAGAACATTCCTCTGAAGTGTATGGGCATTTATTTTATAATGGAATGGGAGTGAGGAGTGCTTGTGACATGTGCAGGAGTGCCTATGCCTGCAGACAGGATTACTGCTGGAAGCACTTCACACCACGATGGAGAGAGGTGCTTTTGAACACTGACTCCTTTAATCCTGGTCCCACCTGAGCTTAATTAACTAAAGAAATGTGCTACTGCCTTCATGGCTGTGTATGTTTGAAAGTTCAGAACAAAAAGGCAACAGTTTGCACAACACCATGAGTAAAAAAAGTGGGAAGGAAAGGGAAAAAAAATGATGAGCTGCTGTCTGTTCTTGGTTGAAGGTCTAGAGCTTCTCTCTGGCCTGAATTTCCTTGCAACATGCTGTGAAGTGTGGCCAGGTGAGTCATACAATAGATTTTCACCTGTGGCTGAGCTTTCCTGAGCACATGCCTACTCTCAGCCCACTCCACTTGGCATGTCTCCTCATCCAAAGGGTTCTTCCTGCACAAGGTGTTTTGCTACAGGTTTCCCTGGTCACACAGATGGACATACTGCTCCCCAAAACTGCAGCAGCATGGTGTGCAGAGACATTGGAAGCTTCTCTTGTTACTTGTCTCATGTTCTGCTCTGGGTCACCTAAAGCCAGTCTGTGCATACAAACCCTTGGTGCTGGTGGGAGGCAGGCACAGGTGTATTTTATTGCTTGGTGTGTGACTGCCTCTGGCAAGGCAAATGGCATAAAGGTGTGGCTCTGCCATAGTGAAGGACCACTGCAAGCCCCTGTGGGCTCTTAATCAGTCAGGAAGGATTGTTTGGCTCTAAATTCTGGTTTGTGGCTACTGGCACAGCCCCTGGAACAGAGGCTCCCAATGCAACCCCAGGGACAGTGACAGAGGAGGCAGCTCATGCTCAAAAGAGGAGGGAAAAGCAGAAGCTGAGCCATATGGAAGAGAGAGTAGAAGCAGACACAGCATCTCAGTGGTAGGTGCTCATTAGGCTGTCTCTGATGTGCTGGGAAGACTGAGTTTATCCTGCTAAGGAATTCTAATGTTCTTTTCTAAGCTGAAAAAGGTATCAGAGTGGGTAAAGGACAGGTCTTTTCATCTATGGAAAAATATTTTAGCCTGTTCACCAGCAACGTGTGACAGGAACCAGTGGCTGCTGCTCTGGAGGTCTTGTGAGGATGTTTTTTGTGGTTAAGAGCACACAGATCTGAAAATCTGGAGTTCTTGTCTTACTCTGTCATTGATTTACATTGTGGTCTCAGATCACTTTGTCTTTTAATTTCCCTGCTTGCAGAAAGAGAATGCCTTCCTAATTAATTCTGGGTAAGATTAATTAGGTTTTTGTTTGTTTGAGCTTTTTTTCCTTGAGTCAGTGCTGCTCTTCATGGAGTAAGTTGTTAAAAGAAATGAGTACTGAACTGTGGCCTCTGGTGTTGTTCACTGAGGAGCACTGTGGTCAATCTATGTAAAAGTGAATGGACTTGTTTTTTAGGACCTATTTAGTGTTTTGAAAAACACATTCAGGCATGCCTTAATCCCACAGTTTGCAGTAGCTGTGCAGGGGCTTTATCCCTCCATTCCATCCATGCCTGTGCAGAAACCTACAGTGATCACAGCCCAGGCTGTCTGGTGACTCAGTGCAACAGCATGACTGGTGATGGCCATCACCATTGCATAGATTTATTTATCCTCATGATGTAGGTATGTGGAAATCTCAAGCAGCAGATGTATGACATGCAGAGTTAAAAATCCACTTACATAAAGCCAGGATTTCACCTACTGTGCATAGATGTGGGGGCAGCCAAATGCATCATACCATCAGTGGAGGGAAACAAAAAGAGTCACCAGTTAAAACTTGGTAAGAAAGAGCTATAAAGCAGCAGCTTAAACCCAGGTTGGGTAGAAACTGAGCAGCAGTATCCTGAATTTTAATATCCATTTCTTTGTGCTGCAGGGAGATGGAAGTGTTTATTACAGATGCAGGGTGTAGGAGCAATGTGCTAAAGCACATGGAACGGGGGGCTCCAGCACCTCTGCTTGTGCTCCCCCTGTGCAGTGTGACTGGATCTCTGTGGAGGCAAGGTGTGCTGGGTGATTTGGGAATCCCCAGAGTGCCTGGGTGCCCTCCAGCTCAGAAGGAAAGTCATACTTGTGTCTTGTCCCCATTCTCTCTCTGTACATGCAGAGCAGAAAGCTCAAAGTGAAGGATGTCTCAGGATGCATTACAAGAACAAGTAAGATAACTAGTTAGCAGCTCTATGTTTGAAATACTTACTGTCCTAAATAATAAACACCAGAAAGGTCCTTTGGAGAAGGGTGCTTGGGGACATAGGGTTACACTTTATATAAATGTGTGTAATCAGACACACCCAACCTGCTGTGAAAATTGTCTGGATGTGCTTGGGCATTGTATTCCTCCTCTGGGGGTGGATATGAAGGATCTTTTTGACTCCTGTCTCTACATAAATACAAAAGGTGTGTGTTGGTGCTGTCCACTGCAGGCACTGGCCAGGAGGATGGCTGGCTCAAGGGAGTGTGCCATCAGCCCTGTCAATGTGGGCAATTGTGAGACAGTGTCCCCTGTTTCTGTTCAGGGACAGACCAGGCACAGCCTCTGAGCTTCTGCTCCTCCTTTGGGAAGTGCAAATAATAACCTTTTCTGCCATATGTGGATGCTGTGAGTATAAATGTGTTAAACTCTATGAAGTTTTGAGATA
The DNA here is from genome assembly GCA_030060385.1 of Muscicapa striata striata. Taxonomy (NCBI): domain Eukaryota; kingdom Metazoa; phylum Chordata; class Aves; order Passeriformes; family Muscicapidae; genus Muscicapa; species Muscicapa striata. The sequence goes on along the minus strand of JAREIS010000025.1, from coordinate 5,434,358 downwards.
ATAATATCAGTTTAGGCATGTAAGTGCCTCGGAGAAATATATTGTGCAAACACCAAGTGGATTAAAGTACAACTTCTGGAACAGTGGTATTGCTTAAAGGCTGGTTTAGTTCCATTTCAAAGGATTTCTCAAAAGAAGTAGTCTGAATCCTGCTCTCTCTCTGCAAAAAAATATGGACACTGTCACCAAAAAGCCATTAAAAAAGAAAAGCAAAGCATCTAAAAGCTTTCTCCGGGATTGAAATTTTACATTTCAGAGTGGGAAGGACTCCATTTATCCATTAAGTGTTGGTCTGGCACCACTCTCCATCACCCTGTGGCACAAATCACTGCACCAAGAGCTCCTTCTGGCATGCTCCTTTCAAAGCTTTCTGACACAATTCAAACTCCAGCCTGACCACAGTCTCACCCCTGGCATGAACATGAGGGTCTCAGAAGTGCTTTACAGAGTCACATTCTGCCATCTAATTCCCACCTGTGGATGCCAGCCCCTATTTAGCCACAGGCACCTCTGCCTGGTGACTCAGTCCTTCCCAAGGGCAGGACAGGGAGGAGAAGAAATGGGAGAGGGAAGCCCAGCTAGCTGCAAGAGAATTGGCTCTGTGGCAGGGGAATTGCCTCTGGGTTTGAGACACTCTCTGTGTACCCTCAGTCATGCGTGCACCACACCATGTGGCTGTGAATGCAAAATTTACTTCCTTGCTGTTTACTTAATCTACAGCCTCTTGGTAGTAAATTATATTCATTGCCTCCAGTTCCTGTTTCCTTTGAATTGTTATTTGCAAGGCAAAGGAAGTATGTACTGGTTTTATTCTGTTTGGACTTTGAATACATCAAATAGTCCATTTTCTTTAGTCTGAAGATGCAAGTGCCCTTTAGAATGTGAATATTAGCATTGTGTTCAGAAAAAAACATTTTCTTTCCAAAGCCTTACTTTTCATGTAATGACTCGTTTTAAAGAATTGGACATTCTTTATGGTTTTCAGATAAATTCCTAAACCAAAATGTATCCTACTTCCCTTCATCTTGAATTCTTAGTCAGCAGATAGCATCAAATTCCAGGGTAGCTTAGTCCTGAGTGTTAAGCTGTGAAGCCTTTGCTTTGTAAACTCATTGGTACAGAGAGGTGAAAAACAAATACAGTTTCTTGTAGGGTTTTACTTCTGGCAATCTGTTCAGAATTTCTTTGGAAGATTCTAAAATTTTTATTTTTTAGCAAGTTGTAGAGTCATGGAAGGGTTTGAATCAGATGAGACTTTTAAAAAATTATCTAGTCCAACCACCTCTGCCATTGAGCAGGGACATGTTTCATTAGATTAAGTTGCTCAAACCTCCATCCAATCTGACCTTGAACACTTTTTCTTAATTACATGTCTGAATGTGTGGTGATGATTTGGCCTTGGCTCCTGCAGAGACACAATATGATGGTGTCAGGCCATGCAGGGTGCTCCAGCCAGGCTTCTGCAGATGAATCATCTGAAGAGCTGTTTCTGAAGGATTGGGCTCTTGCATTTGATTCACTCTTCTTGGCAAGCTGAAAATAGTGTGCATTGTTCTCATAATCCTTAGCAACTTGAAAACTGCCATGAATTGAATACATTTTAATCTTTACCTACAGCAAGGAAATAGGCTAATTCAGTTATTCCTGCAGTTCCTTAGCTAATGGTAATTAACTGATGGCTTTGTATATTTCCAGCAGTTTTCTAAACATTCCCCTTATCACATCAATGAACCCTTTACAAATTTGAGCATAGTGAATAGATTTATTTCTACCATGTGTATTAGTAAGTCCAAGCAATATGTTAAAATATAACTGTCCAGGAAACAAAGACCTACTCCCACAATCTCATAAATCATAGATTACCAAGATTAGTAATCCCTTGGATATGATTTTTGTAGGGAAGTTATTAACAGTCATGTTATAAAACAAAAACACACTAAGATGAGGTTGAGAAGTGGTACATTGGAGAGCTGTAGGGTACATACAAGACAGAGACCACAGCCCCACCAGATATAACAATTCTGCACCAAATTGATCTGAATGACTGAATTTCATTTTTGGCCATTCTGAGTACTGTTATTGAGCTGCACTTTCTTTATTTCCTCTGAAATACACTCCTTAGATGATTTATGAGTAATTTGGAGGATGACTGATGTGTGGTCAGACAAACTGGAAATACCCTCTTCCTTTTTTGGTACAAACCAAATGCCTTAAAGGAACCTTTGAGGACTGTGTGGAGGGATTGGAAGCAAGACAGAGAACAAGCAGGACTAGTGGGATGAGGATGGTGGTGAGCAGCACTGATCTGCTGTACCCAGCCAAGGAGCTGGTACCAGCTCTGGCACTGCCTGGGGCTTTCTCAGCCCTGCAGAATGCAGAGATTGTGTGTCTGTGCTCACATCTAGAGGCACAACATGCTGTGGCTGAGTTCAGCTGGGAATTTTCTGCTAACTTTGGTGGAATCAGTCCTGTAGGTAAAAGATTAGGGTTTGCCTCTGGAAAGAGCTGTAATTAAAAAGAAAAAACAACAAGCAAACCAGCATTGCATGGGATGGTAGAGTGGATGTGATAAGCTAGGAAAGCAAATACTTTGGTGAATGAAAATTGCAGACAGAAGGGTAGGAGTGGACCAAACCTGCTGCTCATGGTGAGGAATTCTTCCCAGGCCTGTCTGGTTCAGGTTTACTAAACATAGAGTGCAAAGGGCTCATACATGACTTCTGGGCAAGCCTAGGGCAAACTGCACCTACCCTGCTTGTGGCCAGGCTGCCCTGCACCTCATGGACATCCACAGCACAGAGCAGGGGCCCTGTCTCCTTGAGGTGCCATGATGTCCCCCAAATATGATCAGTGTGCTGCTGGGCATTTTCCAGGTCAGAGGGTCTCACAGGAGAAGGACCATGTTGCCTCTTTCACAGAGCATGTGAGCACTGTGGGAAGCTGGAATGTGTTGGAGAGAGGCCTTGTTGTACTGATTCAAACCAGAGCTAGGCTGTGACCTAGGAGGGAATCCTTGAACCTCATGCATTCCATGCCAAAGTGAGTGCTTAGACTTATTTCCAGACCATTCTTTAAATGGCATTTTTAGGTGTGTCCCACCAAGCAGAGGGAGACCCCAAAGTCCTGACCATGGATTGGCATGGTCAAATCCTCAAGCAAATCCACAACCTTCTTGAGAAGACTTTTGTGTCTCTCACCCCAGTCAGTTTGAGGGCTAGGGAGGGGGTCTGGGCTGGGCTTGGTGTCTCTGGAGCTGGGCTGGGCTCGGTGTCTCTGGGGCTGGGGCTGGGCTGGGCTGGTCGCTCCTGTTCCAGGGCACTGCTGATCCCAAGCTGAGCACAGCAGCTGGTGGGTAGGAGTCAGTGCTGAGGCACCTCCTGTGCTTCCCTGGTGTGTGAAGAGCCAAGAGGGAGGGGAGGAGGCAGTAAGGGGAGGAAGCTGTCACGGATCTGCCTCTCCGTGCTGCTCGCAGTCCCACGCTGGCTGAGTCAGAGCTGGGGAGCGGCGAGACGCCGGGTGGGCTCTGGGAAAAGCCCACACTGAGGGAGTGGGGAGGAGAGAGCCAACAGGACCCCATCTGCAGGGCTTCAGCCTGATGGGCTGTGCTGCTGTTGCAGAGTGGATGAGGGTGAGGAAGACTATGCTGGAAGGCTGTGTGTGTGCAGGAGTTGTGTGCTGTCTCACGCATGAAAATCATGAGTTGACATCATGGTTGGCTGTTAGGAGCCTCAGCCTCCAGCATGGACCAAACCTCCACGTTTGAGCAGCCCAGCAAGATGTGCAGTCTCCACCACAGCATCCAAGCAGTTTCCTGTTCTTGCTGCCCTTCAGCCCTCGTGTCATGGGCTCATTCACACAGCCAACCCAGCACTCAAACACTGTTCTGATCAATAACAATTTTAAAGAGCTCTCCAGGAGCTATTTAATGTGTTTTATATCATTCTCAGTTCAGATATGCAAGGGTGAGCCTTGAAATCAAGTTTATGTTCAGCACTAATCCAGAGAAGAATTAACAAAGGCTTCAAAGTTAAATTATCCAGGACTGCATGTCAAGCCATTGAATTTCAGTTCAGCAGCATGCCAAAACATTCCATGATGTGTCTTATGATGTATTTCCTTGTTTCTTATAATTTGAGTAGTAGGAAAGTGATTAAAAATAAGACTGCATCCCTATGTTTCTCTTTGATTCACTATCTCAAATTTCAAGATATTTAAAAGGTATTTATAGTCATACATTTAGGCTTTTGCATTCACTCATTTTACTATGCAGTTTTAAAGTGATTCAGTTCATCAATTAAGGTCTAAACTAAACTGTCAAACACACAAAAAGATATTTGCATGTGTTACTTACAGCATCCATTTCAAGCTGATTTCCTGGAGAGAAACATGGGTCTTTCTGTTCCTTCCCCACATATCACCATTGACTAATCAGAGATGTATCTGATGGAGGAGTAGAGTTATATCTTGGATATAAGTGGATCCCTGTGCTTTTTATGTCAGTATCTCCCTGCTAAAGAGAGATCCTACTGCAGTGTCTTCAACAGAAGGAAATACATATTCTGGTGAGGTTTGAAAGCAGTAGCATGTGCCCCATAAACAGCTCAGTGTTTCCTGGTGACTGAAACAGAGGGGTGTTTCCTTTTCCAAGTATAGAGTGGTTATTTTGAGGGCTTGACAGGGGAATGTAGAGTTTCATGCATCACCCACGATGTTTGAAAAAGCATTAGGATAGTGAGACTATCTGAGACAAGAAGTACAGAAATGTTTTAAGAGGCTGGCAGAAATGCCTGCAAAGAGTTTAAAAGAGCTCCAAAGGTTATTTTGACCAAGCAGTGGTGAATACAGGGCATGTTATGCACAGTATGTCATGGATGTAGGCTGCTAGGGGAGAGAAACTTCTGCTGTTGGAAAACAGTGACAGACTTTTCTGATTCCAAACTGACTGCAGGTGTTAAAAAAGCCAGGAGACAATTCCTGTGGTGCAGTTAGCCTGCAGCAACAAGTATGACTCTGTAGATCTTTCTGTTTCTCAAGAAACATCAGGAAACCCCAGTGTAGGACACAGTCATAAGCTGCACCAAGGGAAATACAGGTTGGATATTAGGAAAAAGTTTTTTATGGAAAGAGTAATAAAGTACCGGAATGGTCTGCCCAGGGAGGTGGTGGAGTCACCATTCCTGACTGTGTTTAAAATAAAAGGATATTACACTTGGTGCCATAATCCAGTTGAGGTTTTAGGGCACGGGTTGGACTCGATGATCTTGAAGGTCTCTCCCAATGCAGTGATTGTGTGTGATTCTGTGAACCATGCTCTGGGAGGGCATTTGGGTTAAAAGCTTATGTGTGCATGTGGGACGTTGCTCAAAACCATTGAAGTCACAGTGAGTTTTTCCATATGCTCAGTGAGCTGTGATTCAGGCTCTTACTGAGGTGAGGAGAAGGAAGCATCCCTTTTCTCAGGGAAAAGTAAATACTGGCTGCAGAAAATTCTGTTCGGCAAGAAATTCCAAAGAAAGCTTTGGAGCTCATCTCTCCTGTGACATTAAGTTATGGTAATTTTAACATATTCTTTTGAGTTTTAGAAGACAGTAACATGTGCTCCATAAACAGCTCAGAGTTTCCCAGAGCAGAGAAGAAGTGTTTGTGGTTTGGGTGTTAGTGATGGGGTTTCCAGATGCCCTCAGAAGGAGAAGGAGATCCTGACAGGGTTTGTGATACAGCAGCAGTGGTGATTCCAATGGTACCTCACAGGGGAAGAGAAGGAGAATTTGGGAAGCATCCCATTGGGTGCAAGACCTTAGGGAACAGCCACACCCTGAAAGGACATCAAAGCTGAGGTTTCCACGGTGGTACTGGGTTTGAGACATCCACCTCAGAGAGGGCAGGAATAGTGTGAAAGGAAGAAAAGCATGAAAGAAAGGGAATTTTTATTATGAGTATGAGGACACACTTTCCTAGATGTTGAAATTATCTGAATAAAATGTGAGCAGATCTGTCACTCAAAGCTGAGCAGTACAGAGAAGTGGAAAGCAATTCTGCAACTCTGAGACAACAATTAAAAGTCTGATGGGCATAATGATGCAAGAGTTTTTCTCCCTGCTTCTGTCTAGTGCAGTTTAAAATTGCCTCTAGTGCAAAGAAAATTAGAGCAGAAACTGGCTGATACTGCCAATGCATTGGGTCTGGTTCCCTGAGATCTGTAATGGGCCATATAATGAATTTCCTCCTAAAATTTTGCATAGTACATTTTGTGTTTTAGTGATGGAAAACTTGGCTCAGGCTGATTCTCCTCTGGAGTAAAAAATTTTCTGAGTAACATTTGTCTTCAGATTTTACCACATTTTATAAATGGCTTTGTTCTGTTTACCTTTTTCCAAATAGGAAAATTCACTCTGTAAAAGAAAATTCTTTCAAGATGTAGTCTGAATATAGAAACTACTTCTGTGCAAATCTGAATATAAACTTAAGAGAAGAGACCAACTAAACCTCTTGAAGGTATTACATCAATCTCAAAGTTAATTGGGTGGAAGAGAATGCATTTTAGATTTTATATTAACTTCCTTCAGACTAAGTACCATTTTTCCTTGCATTTCAGTTTTCATCTCATTAATTTATTAATAATTAAACATCTGGAAAATAAAAGATCTCTTATTTCTCATAAAAGTTCAATCAATAGATTTCTAATTAACCACCCCTAGAGCACTGAGAAGTAGTTGCTCCAGCAACTGTTTCTACTATCAGCAAATTTTAGTTGGAGAAATAGGATTTAATTGTTTTTCTGTTCCAGAACAGAAACCAGAGGCCAGCTGAGACTTTTTTTTTTTTTTTTTTTTAGCACAAGGGCCAAATTTAAGGTGGCACCTTGGGAGCATCTCCAGCATCCTGGGCCCATGTATACGATCTAGGTGGATCCTTGTTTGTGGGGTGATGCATCCCATCCTCTCTTGGTTGGAAAACCTGAGAGGATGGGCAGGGAAGGGTCCATCAGTGCTCCCAGCCTGACTATGGGATGCTGTGATGCTCTGTGCTGAGGGGTTAGTAAGGCATGGATACATTGCTCTTACCTTGGAGATCTCACAAGTCCTGCAGCTCACAGATCACAAAAACAGCAGAAGGTGATGGGAAACATTTGGAAGGGAGAAAATGTGCTGTAGGGCACAGAAGGAGCCTGTGGTGGTGTCAAAACAGAAAGACACAATTTTCAAAACCTAGCTTTGCCCGTTTCCAGGCTGAAGCTGTATAACCAGCTACTCTCCAGTACTTCAGAAATCTCCTGTGATTTGCTGTAAGAGAAGGTGTTGAAGGTATATTTCATCTTGTGATCCTGCAAATGCTTTCTGATGTAACTTTGCCCCCATAAATAACCCCCTACACGTGGAATTGAGAATCACATTCTCAGATTATAGCTCCTGATGTGCCAAGTGCCTCTGGCTAAAGGGATCTCAGTCCATGGAAAATATCCCTAGAAAATCTTTCCAGACTGATCAGTGTGCTCTTTCACAGTCATTTAAAATAAATCTTTCCTAATAACTGGAAGGACAGCTGTGTGTATGGGGTGAAACTGCAGGAGCTCTTTGGCAGTCTCAAATTCTGCCTGCTAACATGGTACTGAGGCTCCTCCTGTGGGGATCAGGGAGAAATACAAAGGATGAAAATACTAGAAATAAGAAGAAAAAGTGGCTGAGAGAGGAAGAGAAACACCAACTAAACACTGAAGAATGAATGAATCACTCGATATCCCTGCCAAATGTATAAAACAAACCCAATAGCTGTCCTCCTCTTGCTACAAACACTCAGAAGTTGCTGCTTTGTTTTGTGCTTTTTGTTGGAAGCAGTAGCCCTGATTCAGGCTGAAATCAGGATCCTGTTGCTTTGGCTCTTTTTACAGGCAAACACAGGTTAATGATGATGTGTGAACTCCAGGAAAGCCATGGCATCCCAGAATTCAGGCTTTGCTGCCTTGCAGAAAGCAGCACAGGGCTGCTTTGCTGCAGCTCAGGTGTGACTCCTGGCAGTCTTTCTGGGAATGACATCTGCTGTGTCCTCCTGAGAGGCCATACTGCCTGGTCACATCTTCCCCCACTCTTGGTAACAATTCTCATAGACCAGGGAGAGGTTTGCACAATTACTAATCAGACCTATGCAATGAAGCTTTGCAAATTTCAGTTTTCTCGGTATCCACCAAAGGAGGTGGAATAGCTCATCATAACCACAGTGGTGACCCTGATCCAGATTGGGATGTATCATGGGGGTAGATTTGTCACAGGAGTGGTATTGCACTCATCCACTTCCTGAACTTCCATTTAGGAGGTTCAGATCTGGGAATAAAACTTGCAGAGTTCAGTCTGTACAGCGATGGAGAGGTAAGGACTGGGCTGTGCAGAAATGAGAGATAAGGGCCAAACGCCAGGAGGGACTTGGGCATCCCAAATTACATTTAGCTGGAGTATAGGGGTTGACAGTCAAACCTGTCATAATGAAGACACTCAGCTGCTGCCATCCCTGAGGGTGGGAACAGCTTCCTAAGTTGCTCATTGTTATTTACTCCAGTGTCTGACCAGTAATGAGCTCGGCACTAATCTAATTAGCTAAATGATCAAGTTCTTCCTCTGCTGAGCCCTGGGCAAGGTGGGTTTGGCAGGAATCTTCCTGCACACCCAACACAGACCTTGTCAAAGACCTTCCTCAGGAAGGGGAGCTGCAGCTTCTGCTGGTTCCAGACCACTGTGCCTGGGTGGGTACCCATCCTGGTGATGGGGCTTTGATTCCCTCCTGGAAAAAATGCCTGTGGAATGCCTGAAACAGCTTAATGCTAAATTTTAGTGTCTGAGATTTTTCTCTTTCTTTTATTCCCTTTTTGTTTTCTGTATTCCCAAAGCCACATATACAACTCTCTTTCAAGATTTATGAAGTCATAGGGGAAAACAGTGAAGCTTTCTAAGAAACAAAACATCAGTTCTATAGAAAAGCAGCGTAAGATTACTTAATACTTTTCTTTTTACATCATAGGATGATTTTTGTGAAACTTTATTCCACTTCTGATCTTGTAAAAAAGATAAATCAGAGACAAAACACATCATCAGTGCTTTGTGGACTGCTCATTTTTACAAATCAATGGCAAAAATTTTTCATAAAATTCTGTATACTTAAAGTTTGCTTTCACACATCTTACTGTTCTTAATTTTTCTGCTTTTATGCTCTGGGGTAGACAACCTAACTTCCTCTGCATCAGAGGAAGTCAAGAGCCCAAGAGACAAATTTTAATTAGAAGGCAATCAAACCACCAGATGGCTCTCTGATGTCTTAAATCTACACTTGGGTGAAATAAATTGACTTTTCTTAAAAACAGCCCTAGAGTAAATTTTAAACAATGCCCCAAAGCTGAAACATAAAGTAGTTCTGCATAGTTGTGAGAATAATTTGTAGACTCTGAGGCATTTGTGAGAGTGTTTTATTTGTTTAATAAAAAGCATTAATGTTTGAATTACTGGTTGCTTTTGCACTGTGCCCTGTGATCTATTCCCAGTATGACTGTTTGAAAATACTTTTAATGTTTGGGTTTAGTTGTACCAAATTACAAAAAATAAACAAAAAATAAGTGAATTCTTCCCAATTTTCAGTTTCAATGTTGTGTTCATTTTGAGAATGGTGGCAGCCTGTGCTCTGAACCCCCAGCACTGCGGGGTGTGGGATGGGTATTTCCAAGTGGGGTGGTGAGGGCAGGGGGACAAGGTGACATCTCCAAATCAGTGAGCTGTGAGGAGAGGAGGAGCACAGGGATAAGCTCTGGCCATCCTCAGTACTCTAAACCAGGAGAGGAAACCTTCATCAGAGTGACAGGGCAGAGCAGCACGGCAGAGAGGAGACCTGGCAAGTCTGTAATACTCCACTCACTGCACTGGGACCTGCTGAAATCACTCATATTTATTTTTTCTAGGTGGCTGCATTTGTCTTACCCTGCAGCTGGGGTTCTTCACAGAGTATTTGTGGGATCACATCTTTATGCCATGTCCCATCTGTTGTTTGAGGACCTTAGGGCCAAAATCAAAACTTCTTTTTAGTCAGGGAATAAAATGTCAGTTGGCTGCAGGGATTCAAAGCTCAGCATCTCACTGCTTTTTCAGGATGAATATTGAAATTTACCATCTTGCCTTGGCTGGTGTCTCATGTGCCAGCATGGACCAGATGCCAGCAGAACTGCACTGTCCCACCCCGGCACTGCTGCCCTGCAGCGTTTGCATCTGCTGCTGCAGGAGGGAATATCCTGAACCACGGCTCCCTGTTCAGCAGTGGGTTCAGCTGCTCTCTCTCTCTCTCTCTCTGTTTGGCAGCTCACTCTGGGTTTCTAAATGATCTACATTTTTGTGCCTATAAATAACGATGGCAGCAGAAACCGTGACTATTGTTGTGCCGTCTGTCTCTGGAGCAAGCCCAGTCTTGTGATCTCACTGCTCCACCGAGGAGCTGCTGCTTTTTTTTGCAGTCTCTGCATTGCATTTCAGCCTGATCTTTTTTTGGGGACCTTGATCTCAGGGTAGCCAAGAGGTCCAGTGCAGAAACCTGTGGGTGCCAGGGTGTGTCTAACACTGCAGGGATTGTTGCAGCAGCAATGCCATTTTCTCTGCTGGGCCAGGTTTGTGGTGATGTCTGTGTGGGACATGCACACCATGGTTGTGTGATGAACACATCAGACAGTTTGAGGCCCAGAACCTGGAGTCTCTTTTACTTGACCCCAGGGAGTCTGTTCTTGCAAGCTGAGGTGTTTTGGGATGTGGTTGTTCTTCTACAACAATATTGTTAGTCCATTATGTTGTCAGTGCTTGAATTTGGAAACACTTATTAATTAACATGTCCTTTCTCCTAGGTGAACATGTCCTTAAGGATGCTGAACCATAGAAAAAAATTTTAATAATGCAGCTTGGTTCTGCATCCTCAAATAGGGCTTTGGGCAGCTCTGAAAGTCATGTTCAGCTGGTTTTGTGTCAGAACTTTCAGCCTTGGGAGCACTGGGCTATCAGTCATTGCCTTACGGGAGGGTCAGGCACCTCTGCATTCAGATGGCCCTTAAGGCAGGACCTTGCAGCACAACAACAATAAAAACAATTATAAAATCCCCAAAATTATATAAATATCTGCTCCATTTTCACAATAAATAGTTTATTTTAATGGAGTATTATACAGAGGTGCTTTTAATGTACTGGAATAGCACTGTAACAAAAAGCACTTTAACAAGGGGTTTCCAGCCTGGTGTTTAACAGCTGCAACAGGGGAAACATTTGGCATTTCTGTTTTCCTAACCTCCTGAGAACACAGCAGTGAGATTCCTCTTAATTGAACCCTTAAACTTTTAATGCAGTCCCTGGACTGATATGCATTTGTCCTATATTTTACTTAGCTAATAAATGGTTGAGTAAGGCCTGCACTTGGCCTATTAAACTGAATTGATGACATTTTAATATTGCACAGGGAATACCACAGGCCAAATAGAAAACAGACATCTGTGGCACTGAGGCGGGTCAATTCTGGCACTGGGCTGAGGACCTGGACCAGGGAGCTGAGCTCTTGCAACCAGAGCAGCAGAAATAACACAGCAAGAGCAGGAGAGCATTTTCATCAGTGGCTTTGGATGTTCATACCTGGCTATAACTCATTCTTTAAGGGCTGCCTAAAGCACTTTATAAATCATCAGTGTGAAATCTGTTTTCCATACTGGTCTGTAACACACGATGAGAGTGAATGGCTCCTTCCATTGCATAAATACACCTGGTTTTCCTGTTGGAGGGACAGACACACTCTGGCTGCAAAGCAAACTCAGCATGGTGACTTTTCCTTTAGTTGTGGAAGACGTGGACTAAGACTACCATCTCATAAAAATATGACAGGATGAACATATTCCTTAAAGGGATTAATCTGTCTCCCTGCAAAGGTCAAGGGAACAACTGACATTCACTTTAATGGGCCCTGTTACTGTTCCATGACATTGGCATCACTACTGCAGTCACGGTGCTGAGGAAATGTTATGGTGCTGAGGGAGTCTTGAGTTATTTTCTGAGAGGTGGAATATTTTCAGAAGGAAGTATGGAAAACATCCTGTGGTTTATGGCACTTTCCAAGAGCTGGATCTATTGACTTGGTTCCCCTCTCCTCTCTTAACATCTGGAACAGGGGGCAGAGCTTGTGCTCCAAGTAACAAGAGGAGCTTTGCTGCTCACAGTTGTCACACCTTGACCTGCCAGCTGGGTTATCCAAAATTCCCTCTCCAAGGACCTAAGTCTCTTTTTAGAGTCACCCTTCACTGGCTTGCCCAAGGTTGCAGAGGAAATGTGTGGCAGAGCAAAGGTCAAAGGCAGATCCCCAAGGTGAAGCTCTTGCCTTGGCCATGCCTTTCTGTTTGTACAGGAGTGCAGTGACCCTCAATATCTCACACCTCCCACCCACTGGCACCAGAATTCTGGGGAGAATTGTGGGGTTGTGTGGCAGCTTTCATATTGTGGGTATCAGATGTAAATACTGCAATAGTAATTTCTTTGCCATATCTGGTGTTAGTGAAACTTTGCTTGGTACACAGGCAACCAAAGATTGCCTGATAGCAGAGAAGTCACAGTATGTAGCTGTGGATATTTAATCTCTTAGCATTTTGTCTTGGTCTCTTTCCTTGGACCAGCAGAGTAGCAGTTCACTGCCTTAAATACATTGAATGCATGGTGCCTGCTTGGCAGTGTCTGGAATGAGAGCACTGACTTTTAAAATCTTTTTCTGTTTTCTATCTCTGAATCCCTCTCATGCAGAAAAGCAGTTGCACTGATAATTTTATTCTAATATGTGTTCATCAGTGTGCAGGTTCCCTCCAAGGAGGGAGGCAATAGCTTGACTAAAGTCAGGACCATAAAAAAGCTCTCTTATGGGTTATATGCACATACAGGGCATAGATTCCTTATTTAAAAAAAAAAATTAAAAATAATCTAAAATTTTAAAAAAAGAGTTAAAATAGTGTTATTCTTCAGCTAAGTGCACTGGGCAACACTTTTCAGATGCTATTGCCAAACTCTGGACACTCAGGATTGCTGTGCAGGGCTGATGAGCCCTGTAGCCAAAGTCTGCATTTCATTTTTGTCCATGAGTTTTTGCTATGTGCTTTGACTACCGTATTAGGAAAAAAAAACAATCCTGTGTCCATCCATTTTATTAACTCCCTAATGTTCTTAGTGTATAAATCACACATCCCAGGGTTATATTTGCTAGATTATTTTTTAGGTTTGATCAGTTTGGAATGGAGGAGGAGGTTTTGATTTTAATTTCCACATTTCTGCAGTTTGAAGATACACAGCAGATGCTTAGGAGCCAGGGTTGGAGATACTGCGATCCTCCAGGGCTAAGGAGTATCCCTGCAAAATGGAAAAGAAAGATTACAAATTTATTTTTTTAAATCACTGCTGAATCCATGAAATTATGAGGCCGTGTAGTTTTGTGAGCAGGAATGCCCAGGAGCTTAACAGATCCTATACTGACCAAATTAAGTAGACATCAACTAAATGTTAATACCAAAGATTCCCTATGGGATGTACAGAGCTATTGGGGTGGCAGTTCAGACCAGCTCAGCACGACCCTTTGGATCCTCCAGATGTGGGATAAAGGCCCAAATCACTTGTGCTGGCCCACAGCTCCTCTGTGGCCAGCATGCCTGGCAGAAAGTTCCCTCCTGGAGCCATGTCCTGCCCTGGGACTCCCCAGGAGCAGCCAGCCTGGGCTGGGAGGAGCAGTTCCATGGCTGGAGCCTGAAGCTGATGCAGTTTTACAGCCTGTGTTTCTGCTGTGGCTTGGGGCTTGCTCATGAATGGGATTTTACAGGGCAGTTTAAATATGAAATGTGAAACATGGGGAAATGACATCCTTTACAATCCCCAGGGTAGGGCTCAAGGAAGAGCTTTGCACAGAGTGTGGCTAACAGGAGGCATCAGCCAGGTTTCTTTGAGGCTTTGGGATGATCCTGTTGGATGCTTTGGAGGCTGGGGAACCTGAGGGGAATTATGTCCATGTCTTGACCACTCTGTCTCAGGGGAGGCTTACCAGGAGCTGCCTTTGGGGTGCCACTCCTGGGAGAGGGATTTTTAGGATGCTGCCCTGTGGGATTGGCAGCAGTGTCACTGTGCCCTGCCCCAGGAGATGACCCAGGTGTTTGCTGTGAGACAGAGTCTTTGAACAGCCCTGTGTTGGACTTTTGGTGATGGATGTAGCTCCCACATATTTCTGCATGTGAGACAGCCTGGTTAAGCTTTTCTCCATTTTCCCAGCTAACTTTGATTATTTGTTGTATCAATCATGGGTTTACTTTTCACAAACATAAGCTTTTACAGCTTGTCACTAATCCATCCATTAAAAATTATTACAGAAATAGACAAGGCAATTGTAACACAAACTCCTAAAATATTGAGCATGACCTGTGAGGGTTGGCTTCTTGGCATCGATTCACTCTTCTGTCTTGAAAATAAAATTACTGTGGAGCTACTTGTGCTGATTAACAAAGAAATAGCTGGAGCCTTGCATTTTCTGTGTCAAGGAAAATGTAAAGTGTTAGAATAAATGGCAGCCTTGGAGCAATAATGTATAAATGGATATTTAAAATCTCTCCCCAGGCCAAGGGACAGTCCCAGTAAAAACCAGAATGCCTGGCAGTTGTCCAGCCTGGTTTGTTAAGACACCAGAGCAAATAGCTGCCATTAAAAATAACAGAATCATAAAATATTCCCACTTTTTCCATAGTCCTCATTATTAGCACAAGCATGTGTCTGTTTTCATCTCTGTGATTATATTCTTGGAAATTGCCTGTGTGATGAATTGATGATTTCCATTAGAAACATCTCCATGGCTTGGACTAAAACAGACACCAGCAAGGCAATAATTGAAAAATGATTAAAATAAACCCTGGGGCACATTTGTGTTATGTAGGACATTCTGGAAACTTTCTCTTCTGTGAGCTCTGCTCCTACTAGATCTTTTAACAAACACTTGCCTTCCTGGAAGGCTGGGGTTTATTTCCTTCTAAAGGCAGTAAATTCAGCTATTGCACAGAATAAAAGCAGTAAATCTGTGGCTGTGTTACCTGGTTTTAGTGCCAGGCAGCCAACACAGACTGAGCAAGGCTGGCAGGATCTCCCTTTCTGCCCTCTCCATGCCCAGCTGGTTTCCCTCATGATTTCCCAGCATTTTTGGAGGCTGTCCTTTCTGCTGGCCAGGTTTGCCTGTGTTTCATTTGCTGCTGCTGGTGCCTCATTCCTCCCATCTCTCCTGGGAATGCCATGGGCAGCATTTCCTTGAGGAGCTCATCCCATGGTAGTTGAAGAGCAGAAATCACATGAGCCATCCTGTTTTACATGCCTGAATTCTGAGGGGGTTTTTTAAGAGTAATGAGAATTAGGACCAGATGCCTTTTTTTTTTTTTTTTTTTTAAGAAACTGCCTCTTTTGTACATCATAAATCTTCCCTCAAGGCCGTGAGAGAATATCTGTGCTGCCCACCCTCCAGCCAAACCACAATAAATCAGTGGGTCCTGCTGGTCCCTGCTGTGCCTTATCTGAGCAAAGGCTCAGCTTGGAAATTAGCTGCTGTTAATGGGAGAGGGCAGCTGGCCATCTGCAAATAAACATGGAGCTTTGGTAGCCTGTGCAGTTCCTGCCCCTCAGCAATGCACAAGCAGCATCATGAACCCACTCAGAGGCTTTGTACAGAGGGAGCTGGGAAGGAGTGGGTGATGTAAAAACTGGGGTTCATCTGTAGGGGAAAGCCTCAGGTGGGGCACGTCAAGGAGAGCTCAGCAATTGTGGGTTGCAGTGGGATTTAGACCACTGTGTTTGCCATAAACTGCTTTTGGCAGGTCTGATCTGGCTCTGTGTGTGGCTCATCCTCACCCACTGTCCTTTAGAGGTGACTGGGCAGGAAATTAATCCATTTATGTACAATCCTCAGGTTTCCAAATTCAATACCTGTTTCTCCTGTTCTTTCAGTGACATTGCAAAGTGCCTTCTTGAAACTGAATTTACTGGCTAAATATACAGTATTGCTCTTAACAGTCATGTAAGTCTTATTTAGCTGAGATTTCATCCAAGCTGTAAAAACCTAGATTAATGTGTCTCTACACCATTCAAAATTGCAGAAATTCACTCTTCACTGTGTAAAACAAGAATATCTTGATTAAACAGCAGTGAGATAAACTCACAAGATGAAGCAGAGTGATTAAATGATATTGAGAAGTGAGTAATTGGAAACTGTATATTCTGTTTAGATTATTTGATTCAATTCTGAAATGCAGGTACCTAGTAGGTCAATATTCTGTGCAGGAACAGCTAGTTCAGTTTTTGATGCATATGTAAGTGGAGATACTTAACATGGTAATTTAGGATTCCAAATAGAGAGCTGGAAATGAGCATCACAGCTTCTAGTTAGCTCTTCTCAATGGATACCTTCTCAGGTGGCTGTTGAATATAACAATTTTGGAGAGAAACTTCAGGTAGAAGCAAAAAGAATGAGGCTACCAAGACCTAAGTAAAGTTTCTCTAGTGCAGCTAAAGAGTCTACAGGCAGTGTTGAAAGGGTTCCAGTGACAGAATATCCGGAATTATCATTGGAAAAAACCCTCAGTGTAATTAGTCAGTGTGTGTAATTAACTACTGGACAAAGCAGACAAGGGATTAGTGGTATCTTCTAAGTCAAGCCTGTCTACACTGCTAAATGATAGTCTTTTGTCCAGCCAGGAGCAATGGATCAGAGGCAAAAATTGTACTGTCTTTGTTTTGTCTGGGGTCAGATTAGATTATCATAACGGCTTTAAAATCTATGAATCTGTCATATTTGATTTTAAGTGAATGAATCAAAAGACTCCCTTAATGTAGGTATGCACATTCAGACCAGAGCTGAGAGAATAATTCAATAATTAATTTGATGAGCACAAACATAAGAACATGAGCGCAGTTTTATTGGGTCATACCAAAGATTCATCTGTTCCAGGATGGCTCTTCAGATGACAAAGGCTTTTGTCTTAAATCCACCACCTGCTAATTCCGTTAGGTCCCCCATTTCTCATCTCTGGTGTGAAATAATTCTTTATATTTCCCTTGTCCATGCTCCATTTTTCTCATGAATGGTTTAGTCATGGACTTGGCAGTGCTGGGTTAATGGCTGGACTTGGTGACCTTAGAGGTCTTTTCCAGCCTAAATAATTCCATCTTTCTGTGGATCTATGATTCTGTAGAGTGTTCTCCTCTGCCATCTCTTTTCTTTGTAAAACACATTCCCTCTGTTCACAGAGGAGCTCTGTGGTCCTGCTTGCTTTTCTTCTCTGTACTTCCCCAAGTTTGATTACGCTTTTGGCCAAAGCAGATTGAGGACTCTTCCCATAAAGATCATCAAGGTGGGATTTGTCCAAATGAACACAGAAATGAGCATTTCTGCTCCTCACACCCTGGACATGCTCCCTTCCTTGTGCTGGCTGGAGGAGAGGAGTGTGGTAGCTCTCATACAGGTGCTTATTGTCTAGACTTGCAAGATTTGGTGAGATGAACTTTGTCAAAGTATTGAAAGGGGGAATGTTCCATGAATGTTTAGGTGGACAAATTATTTTCTGTTTTGCACTCATTTTTCTCCTAAACCTTCTGCCGGATTTTTCATGGCCACAGAGTGTTTCAGGGAATTGTCCTTGATAACTCCAACATATATTTAAATTCCAGTGTGTATTTCCTGATATTTATAGAAATTGTATATTCTAAAATATTGCTTATAGAATAGAATGGGGTTTTGCTCATACTTGAGTTACTTGCACATTTCTTAAAAAATACTTCATTAAAAGCAATTAGAATTCTGAAGCTTTCTTTATCAATTCTCTGCAACTTTCTTGGCACTCAAAAGTTGGAGAGCATAATAATGATATTTTACATGTATATACAGTTGTTGCAACAGTTTGATAAAACAAGATACCTATTTAACTTAAGTTGGTCTGTTTGGTTTTAATATTTAGCTCCCAATTTTTTGTTTCAACAAACTACTTGGGAAGCTGATATTTGCAACAATATATCTTGACTAGTTGACAGCATTTTTTTTTTTTTTTGGTTCAAAATAAATTTTCCAGGGTTGTATTTCTCTAGGACAAAGGGATGGCTCAATGTTGTAAATCCTACAGATAAGCTGGAAAAAAGGTAGAATTTATGTGAGATACAGGGGATATAAGAATCTTCAAAGCTCTTTCTGCACTGAGACAAGAATTAGTCAATACTATCTTTACATTGGCTATTTCTATGATGACATCTGCCTGCAAACTTACTTGGGAGAAAGCAAGTGGAAAACAAGTCAATCTCAGAAAAAGGAATATACACACCACCCCAAATTTCTGTTAAACATATTTCACTGAAAATCTGGGTTATTTAGGCTGACCTGACCTGAGACCTGATTTTATTGCACTTAACTGTGCTCTTTTTCATTATTTAGGACAATTCTCAATGCTACATTCACCTTATATTTCAAAATGGTTTACTCTACATTGCGTAATTTACAGTATCTGTTTTCAGTTGCATCAGTTTACATTATTTTTAGGTCTGTTCTTCCTAGTTAATGCTGGCAGGACATCGAGGTTGGTTTCCACTGGAAAACAAGTCAAAAGGAAAATAAACCAAACCTATTAGTGCTGAAACATGACCTAGTTTTAAATTGTTGTCAGGTGAGGAATCTCCTCCAGATTTTAACTATCCACTTATTTTATGGAGAGATGGAGGAATAAGACAGCAGTTAGGAAATACATTGTTCCAGCCCTCAGATACTGGAAAATGTATTTTGAGTAGTGGTTTGTCTACAGAGCTGTACTTTTCTGTTTCCTAGAAGCAAAGTGAAAAAGATTGAGGCAACACGATCACATGTGTATATATGTATACACATACACACAACGAGCAAGAGTGGGCTGATTTACTGACATCCAACAGAAGGAAGTGAATAAACCAGTGAGCAATTTCTTCTTTCAAAACTATGCTTTTGAGATATTTAAGACATACTGTGTATTTTTAATGACTTTTTTTTTAATGCTGTTTTTTTCACTGGTGAATGCATTGTTTGCAGGGATATCCAACTGTTGATGGACACAGGTAAAAGTCAGCACTGCTGAGCTTCAGCTCTACCTTTCCATTTAATGCAGAGCCATGAGGATAAACAGGCTGAAGTGCCAGCCTCTGTCATAGAATCATGGATTTGGGATGGGTTGGAAGGGACCTCAAGGATCACCCAGTCCAACCCTCCTGCAATGAGCAGGGACAGCTTCAAGGTTTCTCAGAGCCTTGTTCAACGTGACCTTTAATGTTTCCAGGGATGGGACATCCACACCAGTCTGGACAACCTGTGCCAGTGTTTCACCACTCTCCACAGCTCCTTTCTCAAATGACAAGGAGCCCACTTGAGTGTGATGCACCTGCTAATCCTGGGATAATTCCTTGATTCCTGTGGAGGTGCCAGTCAAACTGTAGGAGCTCAGAAGAGTGGAAAAAAGGATGTGCCTATCTTCTACACATCACGGTGCTTGCAGACCTCAGCAGAGTGCTGGGAATGTGAAATTTTGCTATGATATTTCTTAGGATTTGGCTGTAAGGTGGTGTTTTCAGTGGAAGCATCCTGGTTTGAAGGACAGGTATCTGCCTATAAAGGCAGAAGCTTCTCTATGAAATGGAGAATGTAAACCCCCTCCCTCCAAATTATTATAATTTTGAAATTAAGGGGCTTTCAGGCAAAGATATGGGAATTAGGAATAACAGCTCTTTACTAGAAAAATTAAAATAGAAATGCAGTATTAGAAAGAACAATCTCAAAACACTGACAGAGCCAGAATACAAACTGACTCCCTGTCAGTCAGTCAGGGTGTTGGCACAGTTCCATTCAATGGTGGCTGCATCCTCCTGCAGTGGCAGATGTGGTTCAGCTGGAGCAGTGCTCCTGTAGAAGGTGCAGTTTTCCTCTGAAGGTCCAGGGATGATGTGGAAAGGTCTGACTTTCCTCTGGAATCCAGTGGAAAGAAGGTACCTTGGTGTCCAAAATCTCAGTTTTTATCTAGGTAGGAAAGGCTTGGCTCCTCCCCCTGGCTGGAGCATTTCTCAATGGGATGAGGTTATTTTACCAGTCATACAGTGGGACTTAATGGCCCAGCAGCAGATGATATCTACCTGGAGGGAGGATGGTTGTGGAAAAGATAAAGATGACTGCCCCACCTGGTTTTCAAGATGGCCCATTAGCAGATGGTATGTGTGCCATGGAGATAAGGAATCACTGCCTCACCCGGCTTCAACAGATGGTGACAGAATACACATTTCTGGCCACACCCTGTATTGCAACCCAAGACAAAGCAGTGGTTTCTTTCCTGTGCCTTGCAATGATGGCAGCCCTGAGGGAGTGCTGCTGTCACTGGCAGGTCCCACATCTCCCCCATGCACCACTGCCTGAGGGGATGAGCATAAATAGGGGCAAGTGGGCTGCTGGCATTTGAAGGGCTGTCATAAGCTGTCACTCACAACAGTGTAATCACAAAAGACTTAAAAACCTGATATCCTTTGTCATTTGGTTGCCCTTGGTTCATTCACACTTTTTACAGCTGATGGGACCAGGGGAAGTTTTGAATATAATGTTGGAACTTTGAATATGGAATAAAATTTTGAATAAAACAAGACAGCATTGACCTTGAAGAATCATGGACCTCAAAAGATCTCTGCAGTAGGGATTCTGTGAAGGAAAATGCTGTCTCCAAAGATTTTGACTGCCAAACTGTATGACATCCCTGAGCAGAGCTTTCCAGAGACTTAACAGTCTTGCCCCAGTGGAAACAGAAGTCTGTCCTCCAAAGCACAACCTCAATACAGCTACTCAGCAAATGTCATATGAAACTTTTAATGTGAGGGGAAAATTAGTTAGTTTGCTCAGTTTGGTTCAGAGAAGCGGCCACAGTATTTTTGCCCAATTGTTTCCCAAGCAATCCCTCAGGATGGGAAGCAGCCCTTTGGAGCAGCCATCATCACAGTGGTGAAAGGGCTGAGAAAACAGAATAAATACGATGGAAATGTTGCATTACATGTTCTCTACAAAACCTGGAAGGAGGCTGGATCTCTTCTCCAAGGAAATTGTTGATAGAACAGGACAAAGTGGCCTCATGTTGCACCAGGGAAGGTTTGGGCTGGATATGAGGAAAATTCTCTTCACTCAAAGGGTGGTCAAGCACTGGAACAGGCTGTCCAGTGAAGTGGTGGAGTTGCCATCCCAGAAAGTGTTCAAAAAGGGAGTAGATATAGCACTTCAGGATATATTTTAGTGGACATGGTGGTGTTTAGTCAAAGGCTGTACTTGATGTTCTTGAAGGTCTTTTCCAGCCTGAATGACTCTATGATTGAACAGCACTATCAAAGGAGAGGGTGCTAACACTTATCCATCCCTTCCTGTTATATGCAAACACCTGTATTCTAGAAAAATAAGCCAAAACTAATCCAGTGCCCTTTTTTTGGTGGCCTTGGAGCATATATTTATGTTACCAGCAGATTTTAAGCTGGGTGATTTAAAGATAAAATAACAAGGAAAGTCTTCGTTTTTTCAAGCTGTATATTTTGTGATGTGCTGCAAATGAGAAAGCCAGGGCAGTTTTCTGACATATTTACTGAATAAAGCAAATCTCTGTAGGCCATACAGTAATTCTGTAGCAATATCTGTCCCTGCCTGATTAACACCCTAGATTATGGGTACAAGGAGAATTTTCATCATGTACTTCTATTTGCAAGAGGTCAGACTAAATAATCATAATGTTCCTTTCTGGGTCTAAAATCTATTAATCTGTTTACTCATTTTGCTTTTATGTGTTGCTTTGTTTGAACAATGAGATGAGGGTGGCCAACTTCTCTTTCCTTTTGAATACCACATTGGCCATGTTTGCTTTCTGGTTCTCATGCACTTTTCACAATGTAGAGGAAGTTTAAAGCCAAACAGAAAACCCCCAATAAAAAACAAAATACATTTTAAAACTGGAAGTATTTGTGTTAATAAGAATTCCTTCACTAGAGAAATTTAATATTCAAAGGCAGAACTTCTCAGGAATAGTCCCTTCAGTCTTTCTTATCTCCCCTCACACTTCAGCTTCATGCTGAGTTCTGTGCTGCTTCTGATTTATATTGTAGGAAACTGTGCATGTGTAACTTCTGATCGATAAGCTGCTCACAATTATAGGGTAGTGCTCATATTTAACTTAGTTTTCATGCTGTCCTGGGAGGCCTCCTACTCCAGTTTCTGAAATCAGTACTCTTTTTGTTTAGCACCCCTAATGTGCAAGTTTGAACAGTAGTAGGGATGTGTCTACCTTTGCAGGGTGGTTCTTCTAATCCAGCATGATGCATGGTGCTTTGGTGACTTGTACAATGGAGAAAGGATCATGACTTGAACTGCTTGGAAGCATCAGGTGAACTTAACACCCTTCTGGAGGAAAAAGCCAACAGGCTCTGAATAGCTTTGCTGGGATTCTTTATGTAAATCCACCACTGATGAGTTCATCAATAAGACTCCTGATAAAAAGCAATTAAACTGTCAAGCAGTAAATGATCCAGAGCAATTCCAGCCTGTAGTACGAAAGAGGCAGAAAAGCATCAATGTTTTGCCAAATGGCAAAGGAATCAAAGTGATATTTCAAAAGGTGTTATTTTCCACGCTCCTAAAACAAGCAGAAAAGTTCCTACACTCAGTAACAGTGGGGGATGCAA
Organism: Muscicapa striata striata; assembly: GCA_030060385.1. NCBI lineage: Eukaryota > Metazoa > Chordata > Aves > Passeriformes > Muscicapidae > Muscicapa > Muscicapa striata. The sequence goes on along the minus strand of JAREIS010000025.1, from coordinate 5,411,607 downwards.
GGGTGAAGAAATGAGAGGATTTATCTGTACACACAGACAGTCCCACTGATAGAAAGAAAGGGTAACATGAATACATTAATATTACTGACTTATTTTAAATTCCATTGTTTACTTGTTCTTTTATTCATGTATTTATTCACTTGCAGGCTAATATATGTAGGGATGTCCCCACCAGGCAGCCCCACTGAGGTGTCAGTCTGGCAGGTATCTGGTACCATGACCTGCAATGTGTGGGTGCAGGTTTCACTCTGCTGGCAAAAACACCAGAAATTCAGAGAGATGTGCTCTTGTTTTCTGTTTATGAGTTATGGGGCCTTAAATTACAAGGGAGTTTTTGTTTCATTCTCATTTTTAATCAGAGTTCTTCTCTGAAACTTTGCATGTTCTGCTTTCCTGACGGTGCTGCTGAGGAATTGGATGCTTTGGAAAAAGGTTGATAATGTCTTTTCTCTTTACCTGCAGCATGGGCAGTTTTCTTTTTGTTTGCCAGTTTGCTTCTCTCCTGATGAACTGATGGTGAAATGGGCTAATGTAAAGGGAAAGTGTAATAGTAATGCTGAAATGTTTCCTCATCTCTCACAAGTTACATCTGTAAATTAGAAATTGCACAAATACGGAAACTGTAGTATCAAGGACTGACACCAATCCTTGAACAGAGCCAGAGTTAGGACACTGTTAGAGTGACCTCTCCTTTGCCTCTAATGAGCATTGCAAGGTTTTTCAGGGTCCTTTCTTACTGTCTGTGCAGGGTGTTCAGCCAACAGTGAGAGCCCAATTAACAAGGTAGCTTGTCCATGTACAAAACCACTGGTATTTTCAAGGTTTTTTGAAACCTGTCCTAAACCGAGCCATTCAGCATGGCAGCTTGTGCTGGAGGTTTAGATCTGCATTTAAACATCAAACTGGGAAGAAACAAGAAGCAGAACCCCCAAATCCAGTCAGGAAAATAAAATATTATATATACAACTGTAGGAATTTGTTGCAAACTCCATCACCAGGCTAGGTCCTCTCAAAGATTTGTATGATCTACATGATCCATGCATGAAGTCTCCTTAATGAAACACTAGATAGAGAAGCTTTTATCTCAGGAAACCCTGGAAACAGAGTGCAATCTGTGTTTCCCCAGTGGAATTGCAGATAATGTCTCTTTTAGCATATGGTCAAGTTGGGTTCTACTGTCCCTCCTCAAACTGGGTTATGGAATTACATCCTGGCCTGTACCAGAAACAGTGTGGCCAGCAGGACCAGGGCAGTGACCACTTCGTGTACTGGGCACTGGTGAGGCCTCCCCTCAAATCCTATTTCCTTTCACCTGGAATGTTTGTTCTGGCATTTTTCATGTGGCTAGTCTGTAATATGTACTAAAGGCATGTAGCCTTGGGTAAAGGATGTAGCAGGAGTTAAAGTATTCATATTTATGGCAGGGTTTGGTTGTGGTTTTTTTAAATTCTAAACTAAATTATTCTTCTGGTCATTATTTTTAAATTGTTTCCTGTTGCTGGAGGCAGAAAAGGCATATGCTGGGGTGTCCATGTGCCACAGGGACACTTGGCTCAGCTCCTTCTCCAAGTGCTGGGATTTTCCCGTGCTGCTTGGAGAAGCAGGGAAAAGAAACTGCTCAGTGGCTGAGTAAGGACCAAGGGTTGGAGCCACACACACATTCCATCCAGGCAGTCCCAGCAGACACAGCCATGCAGAAGAGGCAGCTGTGGCTGCTTTGCTGAGTTTTTCCCAGCTCTGAGTCCCTGGGCAGGGCTGATGCTACTCTGGATCACAGCGTGACATTTGAGCTGCTCTAGAGTTAAATGCTTTTCAAGTACCTGAACTTGGCTAGCTGTTCTTTGCTGGGAACCAAGATTGAAATCATCAGGGGAAAAAGGTTCCTTTTGCTGTTGTTTGTGTGTCCAGCTCTGTGAGCCAGTGCCAGCTGCAAGACAGGAGCAGTCCTCTAATTTCCACTAATGAGAAATCCCTCCTACCCTCTCTTTCTAGGCAGAAAATCCTGTCTTGAATTCCTTTAAAACAAAGACCTAATTCTGCTCTTACTGCCTTCAGTTTCAATTCTGCCTCAAAATTGATATAGAGAGGGCAAAGCTGGATGGTGCCATTCAAAAGAAAATAATTATTCTGGACTGGAACAAATTGCAGCAGTGCTTTGTGAGTGCCCAGAACAGATGCCATGTCCCATCTCAGCAGGGCAGACGGGATTGGGATCAAGACCAGCTAACAGGTCACATCTCCACCATGAGTTTAGAGCTCAGATGCTCTCCCACAGCTGCCTTTGCTGTTTTGCTCCTGTAACAGCACTGACTTAGGTCAGTCCTTGGGTGCTGTGCAGGAAGCAGCATTCCCAATGACATTACAGTTGAGTTAACCCTGTCCTGGAGGGGAAAAGCCATAGAGACATAAGATCCATATGGAAAGTAGCCATGGCCTTGGGTGCTGAGTTGAAGAGCTTCCCAGGGAGGTGGAGCTCAGCCAGGAATCTTGCCTACAGCAGGGAGACTCTAGAGGTGAGTGCAGACATGAAATGCACCATAACATAGAGTTACCACACTAATAAACAGAGACCTTGGGTCTCTGCATGGACATGGGGTGCTGTCAACATTCTCAATAAGCAAGTGCCTGCAAATGAGGGCTGCTCCTCCTGAGTGCTTGGATTAAGCTCTGGTTTGCAGTGCATCATTTAAGAGGTTGCAAATATTTTCCGTGTTTTGAAATAAAATTATAAACAGATTGAGCTCGGGTACAGTAGATCCACTGGACTAAATCTAACTAAGAAAAGCTTTCAATTAAAGAATGAGGCTTAAGGGGGGTGGGGAGTGAGCTGGAATGGAGGGAAATTCTGTCAGTTTAGTGAAAAATATTTTGTGGAAATATACTCTCTGCAAAGATCAAAGGAGAATTTCCTTGTGCAGGAAAGCATGTGATGTAAATTGGTATCTACTAAAGCAGTCCATTGCTTGAATGTAACAAAAGTAACTGTATGAAACTGCAAAACAGCACACACTGCATTTTCATGGGGAAATGTGCTGTATTCAGTGATATTAATTACTGTGTGGGCTCAATTTTCAGTGCAATAAATCCACAGGAAAAAAGGGACTGCAAGGGAAATATAAAATACAGTCAGCTAATAGGAGCCATATTCAGTAAGATTGTATCTGCCCTCAGTGAGCAGTAAGGGTGAGGTGTGTCTGTCCTCCCTTGGCAGGGCACAGGATGAGCTGGGCACTGGGTGCAGGGCCAGGAGGGGCTTGGAGCAACACTCTGTGTTTTCACACATATGTATATGTAAATATGTATATGTGGGAAATACAGCTCCTGTTTAGAGAAGCTAGGAAAGAAGGGGATTTAATTCATGCTGCTGGTGGACTTCAGACCCTGAGTGGACTTCACTTCTCCTGCAGTTTCAATTTAGTGACAGTATGTTAGTAAGCTGGTTTTTTGTGTTGTTTGCCTAGCACTTAATAGTAAGGATTATCTGCTTTCTTTTCTTTTTCCTCCAAGGTTGCTTTTCATTTTCAAAGCTGAATGTGTTCATTTTTAGTGGTAGCATTCTCTCCCATTCAGGCTCCAAACTTCCCTAGGAAGTGACTTCATGTTATTATTCAAGCAGATTATTGCCTGGAGTGGCTGAATTACCTAGTGTTCATGTAATGGCAAGCTCTCAGTCCATATGCATTTAATGACTGTAATCATTTGTTATTTTCCCTTTATTAGGTTTGTTTTTAAAGAAAGTTTTACTGTGCTATTTATGATATGCTAAGTGGTGCAACTTGCTGAAGAAACATATCGCATACATTTTATTTTTAATAGGCTTTGTTTGCTAAAATGGAAATCTTTTATTCACCCTAGTAGGGTAGTTTTTTGCTGACAGTTTTATTATTTCAATTACTCAGACATTTCTTTCCTCTTTTGTTTCCTCAGATATTCCTCCAGGGAGTTTTAATGTGCCATTCTTTATTTAAGATTGGGTTCAGAATCTGTTATTTCTAGCAAGGCAGGGAAAAAGTGCAATACAGCAGACATTAAATGGTGGGATGTCAAGGTTTTATTTTCTTTCCTCTTTGAGTTGTGGAATCCTTTCCTCATTTGTGCCATCTGGTTATTAATTGCACTGAATAATCTCTGCTCCTCATCAATAACTGTCTCCTACCAGTGCAGGCAGAGGCTGTGCTCTGCCTAAAGAGTTTGTGGCTGCAGATAAATGAACATACATGTGTGAGTAAAGAAGGGGACCTCTGAGAACATTTAAAATTAAAGACAGGCTACTTTAATAAACTAATGCTTTTAAATTAAAATTTAAAAGCAGGCTCCTTTAATAAACTAATGCTCTCTAGGTAATGGCAGCAACTCTTGAATGCATTTAGCTCACTAGTGGGGAAAGAATGGGACCATTCCTCCAGGGCAAACCCCAAGCCTTGGTCAGTGGAGTGAAAACAGAACCCCAAGGGATCATAGGAGGAGTGGTCCAGCACCAGCACCAACTGCCTATGCAAATTTCTCTAGGGTGGGACAGCATGGAAAGCAGGGTCTGCTTCCCTGGCTGTTGCTGGGTTATGATTGTGATTCCCTCTGCAAGTGCTAGTGAGTCTTTGACCACTCCCTGATGTGTGATGGGTTTTATTTTCCATTATAACCTGACCAGTCCTTGGAGACAATCAAACCCAGTTCATAGAATCATAAAAGATACTGAATTGGAAGGAACCCATCAGGATCATTGAGTCCAACTGGCCCTGCACAGGACACCTCAATCACACCCTGTGCTGAAAGCATTGTCCAAATTCTTTTGAACTCTGTCAGGCTTGGTGCTGTGGCCACTTTCCTGGAGAGCCTGGTTCAGTGGCCAACCACCCTCTAGATGAAGAAGCTTTTTCTGATATGAAACTTAAACCTCAGCTCCAGGCCATTCCCTCAGGTCCTGTCACTGTCACCAGAGAAGAGATCAGTGCCTGCCCCTCTGCTGCCCCTCATGAGGATGTTGAAGAGCGCAATGAGGTCTCTCCTCAGTTTTCTCCAGTTTTCTGACCAAGTGACCCTACACAAAGGCTCCCCTTCCAGACCTTCTCCATCCTCATGGCCCTCCTTGGGGCAGTCCCAGAGCTGCAGGCAGATCTGCTCTGGCTGCCTTTGGACATCCTTTAATGGTACAGAAAGGGCATTGCAAAGCCCATCCTCACCCTCCTGCTTCCCCTTGTGTTTGCAGAGTGTCTGGGGGAGAGCTCTTTGACCGCATTGTGGAGAAGGGCTTCTACACGGAGAAGGACGCCAGCACCCTGATCCGGCAGGTCCTGGACGCTGTGTACTACCTGCACCGCATGGGCATCGTGCACAGGGACCTCAAGGTATGGCCACAGCACAGCTGGCTCCCTGGGCACTGCTTTCACCCCAGGAGAGATGCTCCAAAGCCTCCCCGTGGCATTGGTTTCAATGAGGACTCTGCAATCAGTTACAGTGGCAGTTTTGCTTTTTTTTTTTTTTTTTTTTTTTGCACAGTTTTATGATGTGACGAAAGACCATTAAGACCCAAAATGTTACATTAAGGCAGAAAACCCCTCTCAGCTGAGGTGTGTTCACTGCTATTAAGTGTTTTGCAGGTTTGCTGTGCTATATTTACTTAATAATAACTGGTAATGATAGTGAGGGAAAGTTCAGTCATTTCCTATCATTTGGAGCAGAGTTTTTGGACACCCTGTTAACAGCAAGGGTCCATAGTGTGCCAATGTGATATTTAGATGGTTTTCCTTTTAGCTGCACCATATTATCACATCTAAACCTCTCAGCTTTTCAGGTAAAAAACCCCTAAACATTGTTTTTTTATTGTTTTCTTCCAATATCTTAAATGGTCAGTAAGACAAGCAGAAAACCTTGGATTTGATAGCCCTTTAATGTTTCAAATAATAAATTAGCAGAAGATACTAGAAAAAAGATACAAATTTCAAAAGAAAACTGTGGGTTCTGTTCCTGAGCTGGTTAATTCTGCCAGAGTTTGCTGCCAGAAATGAAGATTTCAGTGATGGAAATAACACCTCTGGTTGTATTTTGGAGGGATGCTCTGAACAGGAGTTTCCTTGGATGTTGAGGCAGAGCTTGTATTTTCCCCCTGTAAAGAGAGTGGAATTTGGCTACATGTTATGAGCCTTATATAAGCCTTATAAAAAGGCTTAATGAACATTAATAGAGTCAAGAGGTACTGCAGTCCAGTCCAGACTGTCCCAAATAATGGGTTTCCTGTAAGGAGGCACTGGTTGGGCTCCCATCTCCTGCAGTCTCCACATCTTGCCCTCAGTTCCTGTTCATTTCCTGCACTTATGCTGAAGTACATAGAAATATTCTCATATTTATAAGAGCTTCACAGAATTCCAGTATGGAAGTGCTGTATTTTAAAATGACCATCTTGCTCTCAAATTCAACTTTTAGGAAATAACTTCAGGCTTCTTTCTGTCACCAGCATTTTTGGGGTGAAGTCCAAGACCTCTAAAGTCAGATATTCCATTGTACAAGGTGTTGATATTCTTGTCTTTATAATCTAAAGCAGGTTATACCTCTCGTTTTAAAAAATAACCTTATTTTAAAGTTCTTGTAATAAAATATGGGATCTGGTGATTTGGGAATTAAATTTATGTACAAATTAATTTCAGAGTTTATGTAAGGCCAAGTTGAATTTAGATCAAGCCAATTTTCTCCAGTGATATTTTATAACAAAGAGTAGCTCTTTTTCTCTTTCTCTCTTTTGTTTGCAGGTTTTTGTCAGTACCATACCAATTGTCAAAATGACTCATAAAATACAGTATATGAGTAACACCTGCTGTGAATTTCTGTTAGCAAAAACATACCATGATGAGAAAAACAGAGATAGAATAAGGCTTTTTATGATCTCGAAATATCAAATTAAGTGTAGGGTTCAAAATGAAACTCTGGGAAAGAATCCACTCTACAAAAATACAACCCACAAAACATCAATAACAATTATTTATTGTAATTATGTGTTTATTCAGATACCAAAATAGTGCTTTGCCGTAGTTGGTAAAAGCAGGTCTGGGCTCCAAGTCTCTAATCTAAGTAATGCAACAGTAGATTAGAAGAGCTGGCAGCAGGTGATGGCCAGGGCAAGTCCAGATTGCACAAAAAGGACTGAAAGGCTCAAGCAGCTCCACTTGGTGCAGAGCCACCTTGTTAATGCTTTTTGAATTAACTAGCTTGAGGAAACAATTCTTTTAAACAAGTTTGACTTTTAAATGTGTGGGTTTCTTGGCCTTATTAAATGTGAGTATGTGGGAGCCTGAATTAAGTTAGTAGAAGTTGTTAGAAATAACTGCTTTTCCCTTAATTCCAAGTCTACCAACCCCTCAGCAGATCACAAGGGCAGTAGTAAAAATTAGGAGTGACTCCAGCCTAGGACATAATATGGCATGGAACTGTAGTCCTCAACATTGTAAAGTCCAATTAAAGCACTGGACTTGCAAGTTATCATGAGAAGGAAACATAAATGGTTCAACTGCATATTTATTTTTAGGAACTGAATAATTTCCCTTTCTACCTCAGCCCTGCTGGCCCACAGCTGTGGCTGTGGCTTGCAGATCCTCTCATGGCCATCATGTCCCATGCTTCCACAAGTCCTGTGGACAAAGCCAGCCTTGATGCTGGGGCTGGGGAGGCAGGAAATGCTTTGACCTCCTGAATGGGGACACTGCCCTCCTCCATCCCCCTTTCCCCAGAGCTGAAGGAGAAGGGAAGATGGATGCTGGTGTGCTGAACTGCAGTTTCTCCTCCTTACAAATCCAAGCCTGGATGTGTCCCAGGGGATGTTGTGTGGCCACAGCTGCTCCTCACATTTCCTGGAGCACACAGCAGGCTGCGTGTCAGCGTTTGTACCAGCTTTGGGCAGGAAATCACCGAGGCTGTTTGGAAACATTGGGTACCCATCACTTTTATGGGTGAAGACCCAAAGGTCCAGGGCCCATTGCCACCAGGCTCAGGGCTGCAGATGTGGACTCTCATGAGCCCAGATGTTGAACAGGGGAGAGATGGGCTCTCACAGCACCCAGCAAGAACTCTGCTGTGTAACAGCAGCACATTCAAAGCACATGGAAGCAGGACTGTCTGGAGCAGATGGAGGCTGGTTGGGCTCTCCAACCCCCCTAACTCTGGTCGACAAAGTCACTGGGCTTTGTGGAGTGTTCCTTGTTTTCTCTTGCCATAAACAAGTTACTGTGCTTAGTGCTATAGCACATTTTTCCTTCAGCATCTTTTCCTAATCAGCTGTAGCTGAAACATCCTTGCTTCAAGTCTGTTAACTGTAAAGGCATTTCCTTTCTCAAAACAGTTTGTTTCCAGTGGAGAAGGTACAAAAATTCTCTAATACCTCCTGTTTCCTTTTTTCTTTATAAATTTCCTTTTTTCTGTATAAATGTTTTCAGTACACTACTTGGATTTGCCATATATACTTTATTTCAAACAAATCCTTCTGTTTCACCACTCTGAAGTGATAATACATCAGACATATCTCACAAGTAAGGGATGAGCCTTATCTGAGGTGCCAGAAGAGAAGTTTGTTGTCCCAGAAAAGTTGCTCAAAGCTCAAGGTGTCAGGGTCTTCCATTTGTTGCCATACAGGAGTCTGAAGAGGATCTCCATGTAGGTTTTAAGAACAACTCTTTAGGCTTAGGGCCTAAAAATTGTATTTGTGTATGGTGTGACTAAGAATTGTATTAAATACAATGCATGGCTCAACAGGTGTTGTTACTGAACTCACATATTCAAAACTCATTGTGCTTATTCTCCTTTCTAGCCTGAGAACCTGCTTTACTACAGCCAGGATGAGGAGTCAAAAATCATGATCAGTGACTTTGGATTGTCGAAGATGGAGGGTAAAGGAGATGTGATGTCCACAGCCTGTGGAACTCCTGGCTATGTTGGTAAGAGGTTTGCTTATATTTTAGTGAAAACTAAATAATGCTCATTTTCTGGTGCTGGTATGTGGTGCAGGTGAGATTTTTTTTTTGTTGGATTTTATTGTTTGCGTGTGCTCTGTCTTGTGTGCTCTTCCACTTTGGGGTACAATCCTGCGATCCAGCCATGGGTTTGTGTGGTTCACTTTCATGTTTTCAGTCTTTTGAGGAATGAATATTCTCAAAGACACTGCTTTAGCTACACCAGGAGCATGTGAAGAAAAGCCTCAAATGTATTGCTTCTGCAAGCACCTAGAAAACCAAGAAGCTTTACCTAATGAAATGTATTATTTTAATAAAAAATAATAACATTTGCCAGATTCCTCTGATAGAAGACAGTACAATGAAGAAGCTGCATTTATTCAGACATGTTCAGTAATCCTCTGTTACAATCACATTAAGTTACTGACTCAGATACCAAAGTGCAAAAGGTCTTTAGATCCTTGGGCCTTCCTGGATAGTGTTAAATTGTTTTTTATCATTTATTCTTTCCTCTTCTGTCCATTTGGTAGTGATTGTACAAGGCTACCTATTAGCAGCATGTTTACCAGCAGCCTTTGAACACAGCTAAAGTGGCTGAAAGTGAGCATTAGATGGCAGGTGCTGATGAGGTCTGAGCAAACACTGTTTAAAAGGCTCCCTTTGTGTACAAGACATCCAGCAAGCCTGTGCCTCATGTCACACCAAGATCATCAGCTGAGGTGGGAAAATTAAATTCTGGGGTACCCATGAAATCCATGAAACTGGCAGTGGATAGATTTGTCTCAGATCTTTCCAGCAGGAAAGACTGGATGTTTTCCAGCTGCTCTTTTTTACTTTGCAGCTGCCACCTCACCTGTTTTCAAAGTTCTGATGATATCATGGTACAACAACTCAGATTAGGTGATTAAAACAGTGATACAGATTTGTCAAGGTACTTTTTATGGGCATTCTCTTCATACTCTGCAGACACACTCTGTCCCAATAAAATCAGGAAAAGGAACAGATTTCTGTGCTTTCCCAGTGTGGAGCCATCAGGCCATCAATGTTTTATTTTAAGACATGGGCCAGGAGGCAGTCTGAGAATCACACCAGACTGGAAATCTTCCAAAGCAATAGCAGGAATTGAGCTGAGACAGCAATTTTCATAACTTTTGCTGTCAGCTCTTCTGTCCTTATCAAACATGTTTTATTTTGCTCTGGAATAGGCACTGACTAGAATGGGTCTCAAGACACAGGAAAGCTTAGATGATTTTGCAGAAGTGCTGGTGAAAATGAGGGAGTGACTCTGCTTGGTCTCTGAGTGATCTCATGCAGTCTCTCATCACTACTATTTACATGAGAAAATGTGTTATTTTGGAGAGGAAGCTCTTGGAGCCTGTGACAGGAGCTGTAGTGCTTAGAGAGATGTTTGAGAGCTCTCCTTACCCGTGGTCTGGGCTCTGATGGCTGCACAAGTGCCTCCAGGCTTTTTGTTACCTTGCTGAATGCAGGATTTACTCATCCTGGTTCAAGAGGTCATGGCCACTTATTTCTGAAGTGCTGACGGGACTTTCCCCCTCCTTCACAAAGAAAACAGCTTTAAATATTTGCTCTATTTCTTTTTTTTTTTTTCTCCTGCACAGGATGTGCCTCCCCTTTAGTGCTGTAATTTTTTTTTTAAACACAATAGGTTGCTCAGACAACATTTTCCAAGCACAGAATGTTTTTGTTGCTGGTCACTGTGGTGATGCCCACAAATGGTCCTCCTTGAATGTTACACCTGATGTTGTGGTGGTCTGAAATTTGCCCACATCCAAAAGCTTTCATGTCTTCCAGTGTCACTCTAACTTGCAGCACCTGCCAACTGCCCTCAAACCAATGGAAGAGTCGTTCCTCCCAATGGCACAGCATGAATAAGAGTCCTCAGCCTGGCTAGGGCAGACCAATGCCACAGTCCCAACCCAGGAACTGCCCTGTCTGCCACCTCTTTTTGTGCTTTGTTTTTTCTTTCCCATGTATTTTACCTCAGGTTAAGTAACACTCAGAGATCCATCACTTAAACTCCTTTCCTCATTTTCTTCAGAGATCGGTAGAACACTCTATTTTCTAAGATCTTACTAGAATTGATTATTTTTATCAGTTTAATCACTTTGCTTTTAAATTGCTGGAAGAGATCTAGGCACATATCACATGTCAGAGGCACCCAGGGCTCTGTTAAGACGTCTTTGGCATCCACTGCTGTTTATACTTCACCTCCAGAAATGGGTCCAGTCAGATCCCACTTTGCAAAGTGCTGGACAAGCTTCTGACTCAGAAGCAGACCTGATCTTAGCTTATGTCTTCTGCCCAAGTATTTGCAAGTATGCAACCCCCCTGTCATTTCTGTCTAATTTCCCTGATCAGGATGTACTTTCAACTCCTTGTGCTTCAGTTTTTATCCCAACTTTTCTTATTTTCATCTGCAAAGAACAGTAGTATCCATGACACTAAATGCCTGTCTATGTGGTTTGGAAATTTACTGAATAAGGTATGGTGTAATTATAATTAAATTCCTTAACAAATATCAGTTTTCTTTCTGGAAAACAAGACACTACTTTTCAAATTAGACTAAATCTAAAATGTGCATAACCAGTAGTGCATTAGCACTTCAGCTTTTAAAGCTCTTCCTTACAGATTAAATTACTGTCAAGAGTTCTGAGTTCTTATTTTTTCAGGAGTTTTGTCAGAGACTTTGGCCCTGTGATGAAAAGCTGATGGTTAAGAAAATTTAACCCAATTATCTGAGCCAGTTTTTTTAAGGGGCCAATCTAAATGTTTGCTTACTGAAAAAGGGACCTGACAATACAACCTCTTCTAAGAAGGTCTTGCATTTTCTTTCTGCTTACCATTCTTATCCCCATTTCTTATAGAAAGAATCTGAGTGATGAGCTGGGACTAGACACCCAACTTTTAGATAGCACCTGAATTGGGAAAGGTGAAGCAGCTTGTGTGGCTCATGTCACTGCAAATTAGTTGTGAGGACTGACCTGCATGGGTCTGACCCTCTGGCTGATGTGGAGAAGAAGTGGTGTTTTCAAAACCCTGAGTGATCTGTGTGATTATGGGCAGGACCCCAATAAGCCATTAGTGATTTATAATTTTAAACATCATGGACTTGGCTGGTGAGCTCTTGACCTCATATAATAACTCAGTTTTGATGTAGGAGCTGTTCAAACCTGCCAGAAAATGAGCCATCCCTGAGGTGTGTGAAGCTGGGCACCCACCAGGAGGTGACTCCAGTCACTCAGCAAATTCTTTGAAAGAGATTTTGGATATTTGGAATTTAGACTTTCAAGACACTTGAAAAGTTAGAAAAAAATGTTAAAAAGCTTATCTGAAGCAATTTGCTCTCCTTTTGCAGAAACACTGAATTATGAGCTGTGTTTGTGGCTGACTAATATCTTAATCCTACTGAGATTTAAAATTCTTGCTCTGAGTCCCAATCCCTCTTCAAGTAAAATTTTCTTGTACTTTCTCTCATACAAATTGGTCTGGATCCTGGAAATGTGGTTGGTCTCTGCACACCCCACCTCACTCACTGTTTTCATTTTCTGTAGTGCTTTTATGTAAGGTCATTTCACAGCTTTCATCTCTGCTCTGCCAGAAATCCAGTAGTTTCAGATCTCACCAAAGCCACATGTTCCTCCTAGCCCTGTGCAAGACCACAGCATTTAAGTAACCAATAGATTTTCCACGTTGAATTTTGACCTATTTGAGTCAAAGGTTGGAAAATATTCAATAAGCCTTCAGAATATCCTTATTATCAATAAGCTACCTCAGGAGCCTTTGGGCAGTAGCATGAGTAATCAAGTAAAATTAAAGCATGGGAATCACTCTGAACAGGTTTTGCTCAGGCAGAAGCACATGGCAGGGCAATTTCTCAGCTCTGTTGCTGAAATCTGACAGAGAGTTGTGTTTGCTAAACATGACCTGCATTATTACCCATGGGAGATACCTAAATCTGACTCAGTAACATGAAATAACAGGAGCACATGAAGTCAGCAATGCTGCACTGAAACCCTGCTCTCCTTCAGAAACAGCCTCAAACTTCAAGTCTTGGCCAACCAGAACAAAATGAACACTGGAGGAATGTGTGAAAAAATGGAAAGAAGCTGTTTTCACCCCATCAGTCAGTACAAAAAGGACTCTGATCGTGTGGTGAAGCTGCTCCATTTGCATCTCAGCCTGTTTGCACTGTGAGGAGGGTGCTTTGTAGGATTTGACCTCAGGAAAGGGGCTGGGATGGCCCTTCATGGGCAGTACAGGCTGTTATGAAGAACAGGTACTCTCATGACTTGTACAGTGTGATCAACAGGCTTAAAATATCAGAGCAATCCCCATCACCTGAGCTCTTTGCAGGAGCATAGATTGCAGTTTTTGGCATCCAGCACCTGCATTTTTAGGGGGCTTATTAGCATAGCTGTGCTCTCTGAGGGTGGCATACTGTTCTGAAAGGGTTCCAAATGTTCTGGTCTGTACCTTTTCTTAAAACCTCCATTTGAAACAAGCCTTTGAATTTTTTTCTCTTATTAAAAGCAAGACATAACTCAACAAAGACACAAAGCTAACTGTAAGGCAGCAGGCTCACCTGTCCCAGGAAGCACATCTTCATGTACCTGAAGGTGGAATGAGCCTTCACCTTGTACCTGGCACTGTGGCAATGCTGATTCAGCCTGAAACCCTTACCTGGATGTGAAGGAAGGGTCTGGGTTTTCTCCATTGGTTCCCTGTCTGGATGAGCACTGTACATGATTTGAGCCCATATTCCCTGGGGATGTGTGGCAGTGGAAACCATTGCTCTGCTGGCATCTCCCCAGTGCCAGAAATGGGAGATTTGGCTTTCCCCTTCTCCTTTCTGCTGTTTTGTCTCCCCAGCTGTCTGTGTTGATCCTTTAATGCTGTCAGCTCCTGGATTTTTTTTTTCTGTGTCTCCTGCTTTTGCCTCTTGGCACTGATCTGCCACCATTCCTGAGAGCTTCTCTGACTTGTTTTTCAGCTCATTAAATATTTCCATCTATCAGAGACAGATGATGCTGAGCTATGTCCTCCTGTTCCTGCTGCATGGCTGCTTGTTGGAACAAAAATCAACAGCATCCATTTGGCCTTAAAAGAAGTATTTAAACCTCCTACCTTTCTTCATTAATGCTTACCCTGTATTGTTCTGTTTCAGAGCTGCCATCCACAGCAACAGCTATTAGTGCTCTTCACTCCTTTAAAAAAGAGAGAAATGCCCCAGCACAGCTTTGATGTTTAAAAGGGAAAATCTTTATATAGTTCACATCCCCTCATCTCAGAATTGTTTTCTGCTACGTTAATGTGGCATATCTTTATAATGTCAGGGGCTCAGTGGTGCTCAGCAGCCATTTGCATAATATTTTCTTTAGGAGCTATGAGATGTGTAATGTTTACCAGTCTTGAAATTTATGTAAACAGGTGCAGGCAGTCAAAGGTAGAAGAGGATGTGAATAAAATACTGGGAATTTGGAAGCACTGAGAGTTGGAAGACATCTAAGCACATAAAGACAGGAGAACATTAACTACCTTCTTCCTCATTTTTGTCACAAAATTCAATTACAAGGGATGGAACAAAACAGGAAACTGTCTCATTTATTATGCAGTGGTCCCAATTTCCAGTTCACATACAGCAGTCCCAGTTTGCTGAATGACTGGAACCTGTGCTGCAGATTGGGACATATCCCAATCTTCAAAAGTCTTCATAATCTGGTTGCTAGCTATAATTTTACCCACATCCTCCGAATTTTCTTCATTTTTGCAACATGTTCCTGGTAAAATTTGACCCTTTCCATCATTGTTCTGCTTGCAGAAATGGAGATGCCCTCACCTGCCTCGTTCTCTGTCTTCCTTCAGCCCCCTCTGTGAGCCCTCTTGCCAAAGCACCAGAAAACCTTTTCTGTTTCTCATTATTTCCTCTTGTTCCATACCTTGCTGGTAGTATTGACCTTGGTTTTGTTGGCTTGTCTGGATTAAAAAGACAAGTCTTTGAAGAGTCCTACCAGTACAACAGAGGGTAGGTAGCAACTAAATGTGGGGCTCAATTTTAATACATCTCTGTGTTTCACAATTTGTTTTTTGCTCTTCTTCAAGTAACTAAGTGCTTTGGTGTTGGTGAGACTCCTAGCAGAGGAAGATGTGACTCCAAAGAAATATTTTTGTTGGGACTTGTCACTTCATTACTTTTTTCCAGCATTTGAACTCCAAATTACCCAAAGGAAATACTGTACTTTTTAAAACCCAGTATGGCAAGTCTACTTTAGGAGTGCCACAATCAGTGATTTCTTGCATTACTGTAGATGTTTTGCTTTGAAAAAGGCAAAAGCTTCTTTACATGAAAAAGATTAGGGTCACAGGGTTTTGAAATTTAGGTTTAAGCATTTGCACTGCAAAGTCCCAACAGGGAAAACATAATACCTCAGGATCCCAAACAAAAAATACACCTTTTTGAATCTCAGCAATATAAGATAGTAAAGCAGATCCACAAAGAGATTCAACAAATTCACAGGCTCTTGCTTCTAGCAAAATTCAGACTATGGTGGCTGTATAGAGGCAGAAGCTCAGTTCCTTTATGCACATGTCCAGTTCCTTCTGCTTTTCATTTCTCCCTCCGAGGTGCTTGTGTTCTCAGAGGCAGAAGGACAAATTACTCCCTCTGAGTCTGACATCCAGCAGGCTTTGGAAGGCAGCTGCTGGAAGAAGTGGTGGCTGCTCTCCTTGCTCTGCTGCAGATGTAGCTTGTCTCCTCCCTGACTCTGCCCTTTCTGAGCTGCTCTGGACTGTGCTCTGGCAGGGCGGTGCGGCGGGGCTGCGATGCTGTCAGGGAGAATGTGCATCTCTGCACCGTGCACAGCCTGGCCTCATTTTCCTCCTGAGCAGGGAGGTGGTGGCCCTCTGCCTCTCACGCATTCTTCTGTGCTTTGTTTTGTTTTCTGTGCCTGGAGACAAAAAAAAAAAAAAAAAAAAATTGTGAATTTGCTCCATTTTAGGAGTCATCCTTTCTCGTGAGAATGTGACCTTCAGAAAGCTCAGGACACATTTGCAAACACAAGGGCTGTATGTGGAGAGCAAAACAAGGTCTTGGGGGTCTGCAAGTTTCAGAGTCCTACCTTTTGACCATATTCAAATGTCTGGTCTTATAACATGTGCTTGTTTGGCTTTTTCTTTTCAGCTCCTGAAGTGCTGGCCCAGAAGCCCTACAGCAAAGCCGTGGACTGCTGGTCCATCGGGGTCATTGCCTACATCCTGTGAGTTCCTCTTGAGTTTCCAGGGTGGAACCTTTGAGACCTGCTGCTTGCTCTCCCACCATGAGTTACCTGCTTAGCCTGGGGCAAAATAACTAATTCTCTGACACTTGTGACATGGGGCAGCATGTACCCTGGACACCTCCCAGTTGCATAAAGGCTGAAATTTGAGCAAAAGTGGTAGGAAATAGGTTAGCACCCTTCAACTGACAAAATCCTTGCTTCCACCAGAACTACACTGCAGTAGTGTGGGTTTGTCCAGGTTGTGACATTATTGAAGTTATTGTTGTTCCTTGCTCAGATTAGCTTTGAGAAGAAACAAATCTGGCTGTGTCCACTGAGCTGCCACAGAAACAAATGTTTTTTCCTGTCAGCATTAGTTCTGCTTTATTTTTTTTTACTTTTCCCTTTTACACAACTGTCACAGTTATACAAGACTGAAGGAAAAAGCAGCTTCAGTGAGGCTCAGCATTAAAGCACTCCTACTTTGTTCCTTTTTTCCTTACTCAGACATTTCATGGCTTGTCAACATGAATAACTTTTTGATGGTGCTATAGAACTATTTTTGCCAGGACATACCTCATTGCTGTGCTATCCACTCTGTGCAATATTCATTCTTTGCATTTGCAATACATTTGCATAATTTATACGGTACCCAAAACAGAGAGGTTTTATTTTAAATAGTATAGGAAGGCAGCTTTGTTTATTGCATGTGTGTTTATTTATTTAAACCAAAATCTTGCCTGAAAATGTTAGTTTTATGACTAACTGTTTTGAAAACTTCTTGAGTACAAAACTTACATGGGAATGGATTTCTCTTGGAGCATCCATCAATAGCAGGATGAAAAAGCTTTTGCTAAACAAAGCAAAAATCAACAGTGCTGATTCTGACTTTGTTTCAAAGCCCAGCAGGACCTACTACAGCACTGAGGAAGAGCACAGACATGCCAAACTACCTTGGAGGCTGCTTCACAAACCATTCCTTAGTGCTCTTTTAGATGAGGATGGTGTGTGCTGACTCAGTTACCTTTTTTCACAAGCAAATCTGATCATGGAAGCCCTAGGGGTTGAGATTTTTGACTGTCAGTCCTTGCCAGCCATGGCAGGACACAGCTGGAGTCTTTTCTGATGCTCTTTTTAGCACTTTGCTGAGTACCAGCTTCAGTCAGTGGGAAAAGGAGAATGCAGGCAGGAGACAGCACTGCTCTGCCTCACATCCAGGCTCAGCCACTGCCTGGGTTCAGTTTATTGCCAAATATCCACCATGAAAATATGTGTCCATCTGGCAGCCCATGGGAGGGCTGGGAACTGTTGCATCTGGCTGCCTGGAGAGAAACCTGGCTCTGCTTTCCTCCAGGTTGTCAGTCCCATGTCAGTGGCTCATGCACAAAGGTGTTTTGTGCTGGCAGACCTGTGGTCTGATTTCACTTGCTGGGGAATAGGGGTGAGACAGTGCTAAG
Source organism: Muscicapa striata striata (assembly GCA_030060385.1). NCBI lineage: Eukaryota > Metazoa > Chordata > Aves > Passeriformes > Muscicapidae > Muscicapa > Muscicapa striata. The sequence goes on along the minus strand of JAREIS010000025.1, from coordinate 5,393,940 downwards.
CAATGTCCTCCACACCCAGTTTATGAACATTTTTTCAACAGGTGTAAGGTTTTAATCTCCTCCATAATCTTTCCCCCTGCCTAAGCAAGGCTGCTCTTTCTGCAAGGTTCAGCTCTGTTTCCTGCTCTGTTTTCCAAATTAGCACGTGCTCAGCTTGTCAAGCAAGGCATGCACACTCCTCAAATTTAAATTCCCTATTCTCTATACAGGGAATTCCCAACTCAGAAGGCTTAAATCATCTCGGTAAGAACAAGCCTCTATGAATTCCTGTTTGCAGTACAAGGAAACCTTTCCAGGGTTTCTATGCTTCAGCTAATAAGGTCTTGATTTGTATTTTGTACAGCCCAAATAAGCAGCAGTAAGGCATTGCTGTAGAAGGAGCCTGTTAATGGCTTTGCCAGACTGTTACAGCTTGGGTGGGATTGGGTCTGAGACCAAACCAGCTCTTTCCATGTGTAAGCCACATCCTTCAGCTCCTGTAGCAGCCAGCAGCACTCCAGGGCTCCCTTTGGTTAGTCCCCCACAGCCAGTGGCATCAGGAGCCCTGTGCACTTCTGCTTCTCCAGGGTCCCTGGGCACTCAACCCAGCCTGAGTGGATGCAAGCTGCCATTTCACCAGGGTGGGCTGTTCAGCTGCCTAAACTTGCACATTTAGTGCCACACTGAGGGTCCAGGGCAGCCACATGGATTTGGAAAATGTAACACATTGCAGAGACCTTCATTCTGGAGAGGTAGAGGGATCCAAGCTGGAGACCATGGACTGTGTCAAACAGCACCAGATGCTCATGCTGAGGGTGGATCCCACCCTGCTCCCTGCTCAGAGCCCTGCTTTCACAGTGTGGATTCATCTGCTTTGTGGTACATTTACATCACTCTCCAGCCTCCCTTACTCCATCTCTGCTGAGTGCAATGTGATCTTAGAAACCCAGCCCACATCTCACGTGTCCTAGTCTTGGTCTGGATCTCATCCTTGCTTCCAGGAATAGCCAGGAGCTGCAGATGTGGTCTCATAGCCAGAAATTTCAGATGTGGTCTCTTAAGAAAGTGACGGTCAGGGACACAGTAAAAAGAGAGAGAGGAGGAGGGTCCTTCCCTAAGCTGGAGGGAATTATCCCTGTGGGGTGTCTGGTACCAGCAGTGATGGGCATGGGTTTAACACATGGGTTTGTGGTCTCAGCAATGCCAGCAGGGGCTCCCAGCATGACAAGGCACTGAGATGCCACAAGGACCAGCAGCACAAGGACCTGTGAAATGCTGGGAGTTGCACCTGCCCTGAGCAGGAGTTATTAGCTCCAATATGTAGCTGCACCCTTTCAGATACACCATTTCCACAATCAGCACAGCTGGAGCCACTTGCACATGCCTAAACCAGTTGGAGATGCATTTTTGCATAAGGCAATCCAAGCACAACGTCCTGCCTCACCTCCTCACCATTCCCACGGATCCTCACTGCCACTCTGGACAAACTGTTGTCATTTAAGAAGATGGAAACTCAAAGGAAACCAACACAGAAGCCAGGCATAAATTAAAGATGCTTTGAGCTAATATTACTGCAAGTGGTTTGAGTGCCTCCAGACCCAAGCTCGGTCTCACTTGAGAGCTCTCAGTTTATGACACTGGAAGAACAAACTGTTTCTGTAGCACCAATGCTGTAGAGAAATATTTGTTTCCGTGATATGCAAGGATGTCTTGGAAAAAAAATACCTTTGTTTCAATGCCAGTCTTTAATGCTTCTTGTTAATGACAGCCAGATTGCAGAGGCCACACCAGCTGAGTTTTTATCAAAACCTGTTTTGCATGAGAAGTCATTATTCACAAAAACTAATTTTAGATCTGAAATTTCCTGTTATTCCAGTTGCAGTATTTCTCAATTTGAAACAGCCTCACTGTTGAGCTCGGCCTTTCACTTATCACAAGGTAGTTTTGATAATGTGTCCAGCTTAAAAATATAAAGCATAAGAAGAGCCAGAGACTTCACTGGATTCCCAGCAGCTGGATTTGGGACCTTTCTGGGTCAGATAAGGGATTATAAAAGCCTGGGAAACTAAAATACTGATCACATGCATACCTTATATAGAGAAGATTAGGTTAATTTATGCAAAAAAAATAGAAAATCCTGTTCTGAAGCTGGAAAAGAACCTGGGGGCACAGAATACTCTGCCTCAGCCCCTGGTTGTTCATAGTCTTCTGCAATAAGTCAAACCCATTTTGCCTTGAATTTTCTTCTGTTTCCATTCACTATTTGGACAGAGAGTTACTGATTTGTTATTGTTTATAAACAATTACCTATCTGAAGATAAATCTTGGAATGATACTTTCACACTTCGGTGCTGAGCTGCTTTTGATTTTCAAGTAGATGTGCATGAATCATCAGTGATGTTTGTATGGAAGGATTAACCAGGGACAGTGCAATGCATATTATGCCAAAAGAAGTTTCCACCATTACCCTAGGAGTCATTCATTGGGAAAAAGTGGTCAGTCATTTGCCTGCTTGGCATCACACACAAGCCTAAGCAATAAAAGTGAGGAATAACTTGTTTGGCACTGGAAGGAGAAGCAGTGGTGGCAGTGGACACAGGTATTTTGGGTTGCTCAGGAAAACCCAGCTAACATTGGGAAAACAGCCCCAAATGATCATTCCTCATTGCTTAATTTGTCTTTGATACTCTCTCTTCTTAATTTGTCTGTGATTTCCTATGCTGATATGTCCTTGTCCACAGCTTTGTGGGGGCACCAGTGTCAGCCAATATAAGGGATGGTTCCCAAAATATACAGAAGAAATACATGTGTTTATCCCTATAAATAGCACTTGGATGGCTTCCCACACCATACATCTCAGGTCTTTGAGCACTTACTGAATTCTTTGTTCTAATCTTACTGTAAAATTGTTTGTGAAACTAACCCTGGGGTTTCTTGTGTTACAGACTGGACCCTGACCATGTGAATGAGTTATTTAGCCTTCAGTATCACCCCCAATATGTAATGGGAGCTTGTAGGGGTTTGCTTTCTCTGCCTGGTGAGGACAAGGTGTTCCTGTTATTTCTCTTGTGCTCTCAGGAACACTTTTAGAAATAACTTCTGGCAATATCTTTCTCTGTACATCCACCTGTGTTTTTCTTATCTGTATCCCATTATTTTTAAGGCAAGACTGGGAATAGGAGTTTAGGGAAAAATCTGTTGCTTATGTGATAAGGTTGCTAAATAATTCTGAAAACCTTTTATTTGGTGAAACTGCAAGAAAATGATGACAACTAAGAGCTGCCTGAAACTCCCCCAGGACAGTGCAGGATTTTTTCACATCGAAGACAGAGGGGTTATTTTTGCATTTCTGCATATCTAAAGAAAAGCAGCAGAACCTCTGATAGTGAGGTCATTTTTTTCACACAGAAATGTCCCAGCAGATGGAAATGAAGTTGGTGGGATTCTGATTCTGTAAGAATTAACAAAAAAACTCATTATGGACTTTGGAAAGTGGCCCAGTTGCTGGAAGTCCAGCAAGATTTCCTCCAGCCATAAATTGCAAGATAGGCTGATTTGCTGGGGCTTTCCCATCCCTTCTGCAAAGCCAGTAATGTCAAACCTTCAGTAACATTAAAACTTCCATGTCTTCCTAAGCTCTGTTTTTAAGGGAAAGGACAGCAAGGCTGCACATAAAATATAGGGACTTGTATTTTTTTGGCTCTCAACCCATCCTTGTGCCAGGGTGACCTGATGTTCCTCTCCCACATGTCACCTCTTCTGACCTACATGGCTTGCTCCCTTTTCATGTGCTTTCTGGTGTAGGTCCTCAGTGATTTTTCCTCCCAGAGGAACATCCTTGAATCCCCTGTGCAGGAGGTTCATCCCATCCCTGGCCACACCAGGATCAGCCCTTGCCCTGCACTCATTCAGCCCCCAGGTGAGGGGCTGATTTTGGGGGATCTCCCTGCCCATGACCTGTAGTAGCAACTAACACTTCTCAAATTCTTCCTAGCAAGAGAAAAGCTGTGCCAAAAGAGGCTATTTTCTGCCCTGTGCCCAGCTCCTGGCAGTTCTGGTGTCCTTCTGCATTACCTTGTGCATCAGCATGGGCTGCAGTGACCTCCTGGACACAGAGGCTGATTCCCCAGATGTGTAGATACTCAAGCCATGCAGGGGAGCTGGGTTGAAAGGCTCTGGAGAGGCTGGGGGTCTTGCTGGGACTCATGTGTCTGTGTTCCCCCCTTGCAGGGTTGTTGCCCTCCTGCTCTGTGCTGCTCAGCAGTTTGCTCCCACCTTTTGCTGCCAAAGTGTGTATAAATCACAGCAGTCCTAGCTTGTGCTCTTGTACCTTTGCCAAGGTAATTAGCACAGTGCACATTTGAAGAGAGTTATTTCTCTCTGCAGAGCAGCCTGCCAGTGTCTCAGCATGCACAGCACTGTCTGCTTGTCTTAAAATGCTTTATTGGAGCACTTTGGGTTTGTCTGAGGAAAGTGCTGAGGAAGGCAAGAAATTAATGAAGGGCTGTCAGGCTTCTCACATGCAGCCCCCTGAGTCTCACAGGGAGTGGGGGGGCAGAGAAATGGCTTCAAGTTTGGGGTTTTTTTTATTTTTTCATTTTTTTTCCCTCCAACCTGGACATCTCTACCCCAGTGCTCATCCTGCCAGTTGCAGTGCTGGTACTGCGAGCTCCATCATTTCCCCTCAGTAAAGAGCTCAAAATCTTTTTGTGTCAAAAGAGGAGGAAGGTGAAAATCAATTCATGTACATCCCACCCCAAGACTGTGGGATGTGGGCACTGATAATTACACTAAAACAAATAATTTATCAGCTCTTCACAGATACCTGTAGAGCTGGACACTGATTATGGATCCAGTTTCTTCATTAAGCTAACAGATGTTTTTCCTCCATTGTCCATGTACATAGTGGCTTTTTGGCATTTGCTTAAATTCAGCATTTTTGAGGACCCTTCTCATTCACCACATGCACCACAGGGTTTCAAACAGCAGCACCCAGCCCCACACACAAGCACGTGCCCATTTAGTGGGTGCACAGTCCTGCTCTGCACATGCACAATTGTCTGGCATGAGGTTATCTTACTAGTTTTGATCATGGCAGTCATCCAGTGGGACACAGATGAGGACTGGCTCATTTGCTCTCTGAGATAGAGAGAGAGATTTCTGGTTCAGCTGAGTCACAGCAGATTTGTTGTCATGCTGCAAATTTCATTAGAGTTCTCCCAGGTCAGTGGATGTGACGCAGATCAACATCTCACTCAGTATGTAAATTATTTATCAAGCACACTGGCTCTTCAGAGCTAACAAAACATTGCTCCTTTCACCCTCAAGTGTTCAGTTGGTTCAAATAACCTCTAGGGCAGCCGGCTGGCTTTGGGTTATAAATAACTCAAGTATTTAATTTCTTGCAGTTTCCCCCCCCCCTTGCTCTGTTGTTGCTTCTGAGCTAGATGTACAGTCTGTTTGTAATGGCTGGGTCTCTCCAATTAAATGCTTTATTGAGATTGATTGACTCAGAGTTTAAAAAAAACTCTAGGAAAAAAAGATCATTTCAATATCAGTAAAGTATGTGAAAGAGTGATTTAGACCGTAGACCAGCGATAAGAGGGAAAAATTGTGTCATGTCTACACAGAGGCAGGAAGGTCTCTTTAACTGTGAGCAGGATGGGTTTGCTAAAACCTTGGGCCAGCCTCAGAGGTAAATCTGGCACTTTGCAACATTAGTGTTCAAACTTAAAGAAGGGTTGTCTCTGCTGGCATGTCTGTGCAGAGTGGGACAGAATACTGCCTGCAGCAGCAGCTGGGTGTGAGGGATCTCTGACACACGAGTTTTATCACTGCACTGCTTAATGCAGTGCCAGATGTGCTTTTCCCACATCCAGCCCTTCCTCTGCACGGTGGCTGTCCTGCTCTGCAGCAATGGGAGGGTGCACCCTGCATGTATTAGCTCAAATCAGGCAAATAATGTTCAATGTCCTGCTTGTCCTGGGGCTAGGCTTCCTGAGAAGTCTGACTATAAACACTGAAAACCAGGGCAGGACTGTTGTTAGCCTCAGGCAAGGCAGGCAATTGGATGTGGTCAGCGAAATCACTTGCAGGAGTGAGAAAGGGAGAGGCTCTCCCTGTGTCTGCAGCAGCAGCAGGTCCATGTGCAGCTCTTGCAAGCTCTGCTGCAGAGGTGGATGGGCTCCTGGGCATCCTCCTCACTGTGCCTGGGGACACAGAGCCCAGCACATCCTGCAGATGCATTACACCCTCTGCCTGAAAGCTCTGCAGGGCTCCTTGTCCTACTTTGCACCAGGTCTTCTGGATGTGCTGGGGGATTAGAGGGGCTGATGCTCTGTGAATATAGGGTTTAGCTCATGAAATCTCCTCTTAGCACTTGTACAGGAGATGGCTCATGTCTGTGTAATAAAACTATTCCTCTGGTTGAACACTCAAAAGCATGCAGAGAGAGGCCAGGATATCTGCATGAGTCAGCATGGGTCAACAGCACCAGGTTTCCAGGTAGAATTCCACTTTGTCCAGGACAGAAGTGGGTTTACATGTTCCTGAAGAAATAGCACTTGCCTGTTTGAAACTTAATGGGGCCAGCCTTATGTGAGAGTTTCTCCTTCTCCCTCCCTCCTCCTTCTTACCTTCTGGACAGAGATGTGTCCAGTGGTCACCTCTCTCTTTTCTGGTTCTCCATTAGGCTCTGTGGATATCCCCCTTTCTATGACGAAAATGACTCCAAACTCTTTGAGCAGATCCTTAAGGCAGAGTATGAGTTTGACTCTCCATACTGGGATGACATCTCTGAGTCTGGTAAGTAGCTACTGCTCTTTAAATTGCAGCAACCATGCATGCACATGTGCCTATTGCATGCACCATCCCCCCAGGCATGAAACTGCACCCTTCATCATGTGCAGAGATCCTTTAAACTGAACACCAGTGGGAATGTGCATTTCTTTTGGCTCAAATAGTCATGGGAGTTTGTTTCTGCAGGAGACAAATTAGGTACTATTTTGTCCAGTCACACACAAAAACATAGCTCAAATAGCAGATTAAGATGGCAGAAGACTGTCCCAAGAAGAAAAAGCAGCTTAATTTCTTCATTGTATCCAAATGAAAAGCAGGTTGTTAATGTGTCCTCAATGAAAAGGTTGCAAATGAGCTTGGCTCTGTTGCTGACACTTCACCGCAGCTCCAAAGCAAGTCCTCATTCTGTGCAGCAAAAAACCATGAAATTAATGGCTTTCAAATGAGGCAGGTGAGCAAATCCAGAAACTGGAAGGACTGTCCATGTGGGTGGATGTTCCTCACCAGTGCAGGAGACATTTAACCCATAGTACCCCCCTAGCCCTGCTCCAGTCAGCCTGGCAGAGGGGCAGATACACCAAATGTGCTACAGACAGATGTTCCTAAGGGCTCCTGGCTCCAGGGTGGGTCTGTGTCCAGGGGTGACAGCAGAGCACGTTCAGCCTTGCACCTGCATCTGTCCCTGACACACTGTGCAGTCTCCAAGAGATCACCCAAGCTCAGTGTCCTTGCTCTGTCCAACCCAGGGAAACATCTGCTACTTCATGCAGAAGAAGAAATTAATTCTAGGAATATTCCATCATGTAAAAATACCCCTAAAAATGTGGTTTTCTGATTTATTAGTGCTACTGATTGAGGCAGGGGAGATAAAAATTGAGTGTTTTTATTATAAAGATGATTATATATTCTCTTATCTCCACATAGAGCAACATTTTATGCTGCTTACATCTGCAGTCCAGATATCATTGTGATGGATTGCTCAAAAATATATGTGATGAGAAGTTTTTTTAAACTAATAAGGATTTTCAGAGAAAATATGAAGGCCTACTGGCAGACCCTTCTGCCTCATGGGAGAAAGTCCATCACCTAAATCAGCACAAAGATTTTCCTGCCATATTTGGCTTTGCTGTGGCTCCTTCAGCTGCACTGTCCTGAAGCTGCTGGACGCACGCCACGCTGCAATCTCCGTTCCTTCCATTATGGTGTCAATTAAAAACACACTGCCTCCTGCTCCAGGGAGTCCATTTCCCTAGCTGAATTCCTCTTAAATAGGCAACATGTTCTCACAGCTGTCCATGTGTGTGACTGCTTGGAATGAGCAATGTGAGGTTCCCCTTACTGTGGCATCTGACCTCCTCCCTCTCCACTCAGCACATCCAGTGGCCACATTCAGACCACCAAGAAGATGCAGCATGTGGCTGACCAGGGACCCAGGAGCTGGCAGGGTTGTACTGTGCTGACTCTGAATTATCCATCCCACTCCTAAATATACCTGCAGGAGTAGATGCCTTCAGCTTTTATCTGGTGTACTAAATAGCTTGGATTTGGTCCTAAGTCACTTTGGTTCTATCTATACTAATAAATGACAAATGACCCTGGGCCATTTTCTTGTGCTGTGGCCAGATGGCACTTGTGACCTGATCAGAGTTGTTGGCTCATCATGTGGCAGCAGAACTGGGCATCAACTCTGTTGCCTTCAATCTTTTTTTTTTTTTTTCTAGCTAAAGACTTCATTCGGAATTTGATGGAGAAGGACCCTAATAAAAGATACACCTGTGAGCAAGCAGCAAGGCACCCTTGGTAAGCAGCACTCACTGCTCTGAGAAACCCTCAGGACACAGAGCACCTTTTTACATTCATGCATGGGAGTGTTTTTTCTGTCACATACTGTACTGACATCTACTACATAGCTCTGTGCTTTTATTCTTACATCCCCTGCCTTTGTCCTCCAGATTTTCCTGGAAAACTGTAATGGACTTTAATGCACCAACATGTGTAAGGATTAGTAAAATGCTGAATTATGTATATTGACTGTAGTGCTGCAGGGGGATGTGCCAAAATGATTAAAGTGCTTTAAGTTAAGTGATGCCTTTGCATAAGAGTGACTTTACCAATATTACCCAAGATTTGTGTAGCTGGAACAAGGGTGATTCATGTACTTTTGACCAGCCCTGAGTGACTGAGAGCATCATCCCACACTGCTGCACCCACACACGGGCTCTGGATCTAAATCTTTTAGGGCAGGGGATATTATTTAAGCAAGGTGAGGTATTATTTTTGTTGTTATAATAGCTGCAACAGAAAAGAGTTAATGGCATGACATTTTCACCCCAGGTGTGCATTAGACTCTGTTTTAATACTATCACAATTGCCTCAAATGCCATTTCCTTTTGCATTGTCTGTGTGACAAAAAGGAAATTTGAGAAATGAAATCCTGCTTTTGTGAGATGAAAAAAAATCTCAGCCCAGTTCTAAATGATACTGACCTGAGCCTCGGGAAATTAAACAAGTCAGTATTAGGAATACAGAGTAAACAATGGGAATGCAGCTCCCAGTAGGGAGTGAGGTGACCATTTGTACAACTCAGAGACTGATTTTCCAAAGCCTTACATCCAAGATACACAAAATGTAAGCATCCAGCTCCTGGCCCTGCCACATCTGTGTTGGTGGCTGGAGTGCAACAAAGAAACGTGGCACTCACACACACACAGCTTCTGGGCCCTTGAAAGGAACAGAATGATAAAAAGTGTTTTCATTCCTTTTTTGTGTGGTTTGTTGTTTTTTTTTTTTTTTTTTTGCATATCATGGCCAAGGGCCAATGGAAACTCATAGACTGCTACAAAATTCGTACTATTTTCCACAGCATCCAATCTTCCATTTAAAAACAACCCCCCAAAAAGGTTTTTCCCTATTTCTGTGGCAGGGGGTCTTCTTCTGCCAGGCTGACTTTGCCATCCAGTGGTTCATTTCAAAGCCTTCAAGTTCTGACACTGCTCCCAGCACAGCTCAGGGTCAGCCTTTGAAATGTCAGACAGGCAAGTGGCACTGCAGAAGGGAGGATGAAAATATTCACTGTGTTTCCACCCCACATCCTGAATCCACCTCCCTTAGACACAGAGACAGCCTGTGCCAGGGGATTACAGGACAGCTGTACTGAAAGCAAAGCATGGAGATTTCCAAAGCTGTGGCTTCAGATCTGCCTTTCTCCTCCTCATGTTCTCATGGGCAACACTCCATCTCATTCCCCCTTGCTCTGAAAAGCTTCCTGTAACATGGATGTTGCAGGTATGGACCTCTCTGGAGAGTTTGCAATGATTTTTTTGGAGGGTTTGGATCCAGTAGTGATAAATGCCTTTTGGAATAATCATGGCTGCTCACCCAGATGTTATTTTGGAGTTAGTGGTAGGATCTCCTTTAGCCAAAGCATTGCTCAAGGAGCATTTTCCACCTAGATCCCTTATGTCAGGAAATAGTAAGGGTTTTACTGTTTGTTTTCTCATTCTAGCCATTAGATTTGTGGCATTAGATCCTTTCCTTCTCCTGGAAGGGAGGGAAGGCTTTTTCAGTGGCGGTGGAAGAGAGCTGTGTGCTTTGTCTCAGCTGTGTCCTTCTCCCAGCCTGGGGGAATTTAAGTTTCCAGCAGCCTGAGTTCCTCTCTCTCATGGTTGCATTCAGTCTTGCAGCACTGAGACAGGGGTGCAGCCAGCAGAGAGAGGGTCCCTCAGCTTTTGGATCATCCCACACCCCCTTTTCAGATGAGCATGGATTTTCCAGCACACATCTCCCTTGGCTACGTCACCTTCCACAGTGCCCAGAGAGCATCTCCTCTGTGTGTTATCAGGACAGAGGACATGAGACTGTTAGCTTAGTGGGAAGAGATAATCAGAGCAGGCTGGAGTGGACCCATAAATTATATGGTTTTGCAGAGTGCTGGCACTGCAAGCAGCCTTTGATGGCTTCTCATAAAAGGTTGTTGTGGTTTTTTTTTGTCTGCACAAGCAACATAACTGGAGAAGCATTGTTGAACCCTAGAGATTTCATGAAGAGAAATCCTGATTCCACTGAGGCTAATGGGAGTTCTGCCAGACTTCAGTGAGATTTGGGGTTTGTCTCCTTGTTTCAGCAGCAGAACACAGGCCTCACTGGGTCACTGTTGCTGTACAAATGGTGGATAATTAATATTTATCTGGTGAGGTGGCTCCATGTAGTGACATTTTCCAGCTTTCCCTTCTTCTTCCTCCTGTGCAATCTTCCTCTGCAGTATCAGATCATTGGGATCTTCACCAATTAGGAAGAAATCTAGCAAATCATGAGTAATGAATACATATTTTATAATCTAATTGTGCTGAAAGTAGTTAACTGTGCATGACATGGCTACCTGGCCATGAGATTTTGTTGTTTCAATATGTAGTATTTGTGAAGAACAAACTGATTCTAAAACATACCTTTTATTTTAATCACCATGTTTTCATTAAAACCTTCCAAACAGGGCTTGCAGGAACTGGATCTTGCCAGATATTACATTTGTGCCTTTAAGGTTAATAATATCTTTGAATTTTGGGAAACTGCTCCAGAATAGACAGCTATTCACATGACTAAATGTTTTGCACGGGATCAGACCCTAAAAAAAGTCAATACTTCTTCCCAGTGGCCCACTTTTGTGCAGTGTATCTGCTCGCCACATGCCTGCATTTACGTGATGTCTTGCTATTTATAATCAAATGGCCTTGCTAGGGGGATGGTATGTTAAACTCAAAGCTGGCAGAAAGCAAGGCTAATAATTGCAGTGAAGTATGGTAGCAGAAACAGTACAATATGTGAGACTTGTTGGTATAATGACTCCACCCCTGCATGTCCATTTATACAGATTTCTCCAGTTTAATATACAGGTGACTTATGCTTTCCACTGCAAAAGTTATTTATTTTATAATGTATCTTTCAGTGAGGTTTGCACTATTTATGGTGTGTTGCAAAGGTGCAATGTTCTGCACAGCTTTTCCCACTGTGACTTTTCCAAAAGGACATGGAAAATGAAGTTAACAAAAGAATGGGGTGATTTTGCTGCAGCCTGATACATTTTAATGTTTCCCTGGCTCATATTAAAGACAGCAATTAAGTTTATTAAATATATTGCCATGTCAGAGCCTACATCCTGTTTAGTGCAGTGGCTCAGCCTGCAGTGATTAGGGGGGAGCAGCAGAAACCTGAGGACCTGTTTTTTACAGCTATAGACTCACAGAAACAGAATATCCTGAGGTGGAAGGGACCCACAAGGATTATTGAAGTGTGCTCCCCATCAGGTCAAACCAGGTCCTGCAGACCCAAATTCAGCCTCCAGGCTCGGATCAGAGTGAAAGAAAACAGTGCTCAGAGGGTGAGGACAAAGTCCAACAGTTAGGAAGGTAATACAGAAGTTAGAAGGGCTGCCATGAATTTATTTACTCTGTCATGCATTAACCAAGCAAACTTAAATGGGATTTAAAGCTGTGTGCTGAAGGGACTAATGGCATCAAAGGCAATTTGGGACATCTAAATGGAAGGATGATGGATTAATTGCCTCCATGCAGATTGTAAATACACAGACTGTAGAAGGGTGAAGGAGCTTGTTGCACCAGTTAGACCCCAGTGTCTGCAGGTAGGAGTGTGGTCCTGGCCTTTCCCCATTGCTTGTGCAAAGGGAGAGAGGATCCTTGGGATGTGCCAATGTCCAGCCACGCCTAAACTGGGGAACCACAAAGCTCTGGCAAGGACTGAGCCTCTGCAAATGGTGACCATGATTCCAAGTGTTGATGATGTGCCAGAGAGCACAAGCCAGATAATAATTTCCACCCATGGTTTACAAAGAGCTCAGTTCTCAGGCAATATTGTTTGAAGTGTGAAAAGGCCTTCCTGAAGGGAACTGCTGATGTTTACAACATTAAATCAAACCCTTATCGAGTTCATCCCTGCACTCTATTTATTTTGGAACATCACTGATACAGTGTGTGTGAGTATATTTATATACATGCATAGATGTGTGTGTGTGCATATAGAAGAGTTATGATCTCTCAGCATTATCCATTACAGCTAACTCCATGTTTCCTGTCATCATACTCAGGAGTATTTCCAAGCACTTTTTGGCCAGCACAGCATTTGAGTTGGCTGCCTTCAGAGGGAAGGTTCAGAAAATAATGGCAGATGAAAGGTTCTGCCTGCCTTGGTGGGCAGGGAGGATGAGAGAGACATTTGCTTGCAGCATGCTAATGAAGAACTGTCCAAAGGAAATTTGCTGGTTTTGTCTTTATTGGAGGTTCCTCTCAAAGCTTAGAAGTGGTATGGCCAGATAAATTGGTGTGATAAGTTTGAGGTCAGCTAGAGAGCTAAAATAAATTAGATGCTATGAAATTATATTTGATCATTAGATTAGATTCCTCTCATGTGCAGGATTAGATTTGTTATGGTTATTCATGAGAAATACCCTTCTTAGCTTCAGTGGATGTATTTGGGATAGGGAGCCATCATTCTTAATCTCTTGGTATCCAATTCTGTGCATTGGGACAGTTATAGATTGACAACTGAATGTAAAACCAGCTTCAACATAAAGTCCCCCAAAGCAGTGTTAGGATGCAGCTGCTTTCAGGTGATGCAAAATGGGAATCCTGAGAGAAAATCCAGGTTTCACTTAGACTAATCAGTCCTGACTTGGTTCTGGCTGATGCCCAGCAGGATGACAGATGATGCATTATTCTGATTTGTTTGATTTTATTTTTGTGTATGTGTGTGGTAGGTAGAAGCAATGTCTTTTACTGGGCCAAGCAGTACAGTTGGTAAAAAAAAAAAAAAAACTTCAGTGCTGACATAGTTCACTTCAAAGTTAGCTGCAAGGCCAGAAACTATTGTTCAGAAGTAGATAAGCATCAGTCTGATTAGCTCAAGTTGATTGCAGTTTCTCAGCGAAAATGGAGCTGATTTCTAGAGGCAAAGTATATATTCTGCTAGACAGGGAGGAAGAAAGAAAGAAAAAAAGAAAGATGCTAAGGTGTTTTTGTCCTAAAAGGAAAAACGAGATGGTTTATAGCCTGTGGACTTGGAGAGTTGGGGAAATATGGAAGGGAAATTATAAATGCACTAAAACCAGTTTCTCTTCATTTCATTCTTTCTTTCCTCAGCAAGGGAACTAAAGTTCATGTTTAAATACACTTGGTATAGATGTGAGGATGCTCATGATACCCACCACAGAGTAGATCTGTGTATCCAAAGCATATCTCAGTTTTCATATCCACCAACTGAGAGTACAAGAGATGTGACTTCTCCCTGCTCACCTCCACCTCTTGTGTGCCCTGAAACCCCCACATCTCCAGAAAATCACCAAGAGCAAAGGGATGATAACATTGCTCTTGCTTTCCTAGAAGTAAAAGTATACTCTAAACACTATAACACCAGGAGTGTTTCATAAAAGTTACAAAATCCTCCAAGTGCAAAATACAGTCTGGAAGCACAGTGCTCGTGTTACAGCATTGCAGGATTAGCAGGGTATTTCTTCAAAGGCAGCTTGGGGAACAATCCCACTCCTGACTTGGCAGCTGAGGCTGCACTCTGAGCCACACCATTCAGCATGCCAGCACGTGTTTGAACAGCTCCTGCTGCACTAAATTAGCCCCAGCAGTGCTGTTATTTTGCTCTGATTAGAAACTATCATCTGCAAGGTGCTAATGTTGCTGAAGAGACCTAAGGTGTAGGATGGTTCCACTGCTGTAACATCTGGGGGCTTCACAGGCTGTCCACCCCCTTGTGAAGTAAGCAAATACTATTCTGCCTATCTGGAAAGCACCCAAATACCAATACTTTTTTCCTGGAATTACAAGAATTGCATAGTGAACATAGAGTTAGGGGTGGTAGAAGGCAGTCTGTGAACTCTTGGAACCAGCAGTTTCTTATTGAAACCACCAGCATTTCAGAAAATGATCCCTAAACTAAATAATAAAAAAAAATATAGCCTGTATTGGGGCTACACACCCGATCAAAAGCTTCGTATGACAAAAATTTATTTTCAAATCCTTGTGGAAACTGTCAAGAACAGTCTTCTGGAAGAGCTGGCAAGGGCATCATGCCCCAAGAACTTGTTCTGTGTTTCCAAAATAAGATTTGACAGGTGGGAAATAGGATCTGTTCTTATAGAGTTTGTTAACCAACTTGTTTGTAAAGCAAAATGCGTCATTAGCTTTGCTGGAAAAATGTCCTTTGCAAGTGTAAGTGAATTTTCTGTCTTGGTCTCTTTGATCAGTTACTGAAGGGATGGTTTAGCATGTAGTTTCTTCTGAGATCTGTAGTGTGACAGCCAGTGCTCCCAGCTGGTGTGTGTTGAGGGCACCTGCCCTCACCAAGGAGGTGTTCTTGGACAGAGCAGAGTGCTCATGACATTTTGGAATTACTCTGACTAGGGGTTTGCATTCCCACCAGGAAACTGCTAGGGCTGTCTGGGAGTGTGGACTGCTGGGGATCCATCAGGGTGTGTGCTGAGCCTGGCAATACTCACTGTGCAGGACAGAGGATGGAACAGTGAACATGACACTTAACCCAGATAGTGCCTCACAAAGATTTTGGTCACCTGGCCCCAGTGGGAAATCCAGGAAATCCAACTTGCCTTGTGGGAAAGGTGATCAGAAGGAATCATCTTCAAATAAAGATCTGAAGAACATCCAGTTGTCAGCCAAACACTTCCCTTTATCAACAGCACAGGGACCCAAGGGAGGAAGTCAGGTGCCATTTGGGAGCTGTGCTTTGCCCAGTTCTTCTGTCTGCTTGAGGCAGAGGCTACATGGCAGTGGCAGTGAGACAGGACCTTCCCAGTTGGGAGAGAGTTACCCTGAAAGGGAGCCCTGCTCCTTCCTGCCCACAGTGCTGCTGGCTCCAGCACTCTTGAATAAATCAATAGAGATGAGCTCAGTTACAACAGGATGGGATTGGTGGGTCTCCACTCTTGGGACATGAGGGTTTAGTCCTTCCTCCCAAAGGTAAGTCATTCCTCTCATCTCTCTGGTGAAGATCCTGGGAGGTGGCTGTCAGCTGGAAGGCAGGCAGCAATTTGGAGAAGGCTGCTCTCAACATTTCTTAGATGTGCCAAGGACAGGAAGGCAGAGAAGGCAGCATGTCCTTAGAGGAACAGGGCTACAGTTTGGAATGATCTGGGCAAAGCAAAATGGCTGCCTCCAATGCACAGGACATATAAATGGAAGCAACAGGCTGGGGTATGTAAGCAGAGTTTTGTCTTTTAGAAGCACAAAGCAGTGCTGCCATTCTGCTGCCTTAGTTGGAAAACAGAGAAAGTTCGGGTGCTGCCCTTGAAGGAAGATGTGGACTAGTTGGAGAAAGTCCAGAGGAGCTCACTAGATCAGAGGATTAGAAAACATGAGTTATGAAGAAACAGTGAAAGAATCAGTTTGTTTAGTCTAGAGAAGAGAAGACTGAGAGAAGTCATGATAACAGTCTTCAAATATGTGAAAGGATGTTTCAAAGGCAAAGGGAATAAACCACTTTCCATGTCTTCTAGGAGACAGTGAGGCACTGGAATAGGTTACCTGAGGAGTCTCCATCTTTTTGAGAACTTTTGGTTTGTCAAATATTTGTCAAAATTATTTTGACAGAGCTGGGGTGGGCAGGACTAGATGACTGCTGAGTCCCCCAGACCTTCTGATTATCCTGTTAGAGCTTTCCAGACTGGGACACTCTGGTCCTGGTGGATTATTAAATTTATTATCATTTTTTTATTGCTAATGCACATTGTTTTTCTACACTGTGGCTAAAAAATTGATGTCTGAAAGTATCACATACAACATGCAAGGTAATCTTTGCCTCCTTTCATCACCTACATTAGTACTAATTACCCCAGCATATGGCCCAACACCAGCTCATTGCAGTGCCTGCTCTTCCAACAGATCTCATGCCTTGAGGAGTTAAATGAATCAATAAAATCCCCTTGAAATAACAGAGCTTAATGAAGATTTGAAGATATCTTTATCTGTGAAGGAAACTGCAAGATCAATTAATTCTTTTAGGTTAAGTGTTGTTCAGCTTAAGCTCTTTGTGCAGCCTGTGCTGCTTCTATGAGTGTCCATGTCTCTGCTTTACTGTAAATCTGCATTAATCATGATGAATGACTATGTACATTGCAGGGTGGCAGGAAAATCTCCAGTGCAAACAGAAATCAGACAGGTTGGAGTGGCTCTGGAAGCTTCTGCATAGGTGAGGCTAAAAGTAGTCTCAGCCTGTTGATGTAAAGTCTTTGGATGTAAAGAAAAAAAAAAAAGGTAAAATGTTTTCATCTGGGGCTGTAACGGTGATAGAAAGCAGCCCATACCTCTTTGTAGCTGCCAGACCTCCAAGCCTTATCTACACTGGCTTTTTTTTGCCCCAGATTTTCCAGCACAGCTGCCAGCAGAGGCAGCCGTGGGAAGTTTGAGCCCATGTGCGAATGAAATCATTGTCACTGCAGGTGCAGTCACACCTGGGAGTAGCCTCTCTGCTGAGGGGAAAAAGTGAGAGTATTCAAAGAGAGGAAAAGATCTCTTAAAATGTACCTGCTCTGTCCATTTCAGGATTGCTGGAGACACAGCACTCAACAAAAACATCCACGAGTCGGTCAGCGCTCAGATCCGGAAGAACTTTGCAAAAAGCAAATGGAGAGTAAGTGACATGTCCTGAGGGATGACTCTGACACACAGCTCTGCCACCCCTGTGGCAGGGTAGTACCTTTCTGGCCCAAAATTGTGGTCAGAATGGTTGGTCCAGGCTTAGGTTACACAACCCTGCAAGGCCTTTTATACAGGATGGTGTTTGCCAAATACCAAATTTAATGAGTGTGAGAAATAGAGCCAGGGCTGCTCATAGCTAAAGCACCCGTGGTTTTTGGTGGAGTGGGGTCAACATCACACAGGGACATGAAGAAATATGTGTTGGGGCAGGGATGGATTTGTCAATGTCCTGGTTTGAAAAACAGGTGTCTGCTAAGAAAGGCTGGAGCCTCTCTTTGAAATGGAGAATGTAAACCCCCTCCCTCCAAACTATTATAATTTTGAAATTAAGGGACTCTCGGGCAAGGATATGGGAAATAGAAATAACAGTTCTTTATTAGAAAAATTAATATAGAAAATACAGTATTACAAAGAGCAAACCCCCAAAAAAAAAAACCACTGACAGGGTCAGTGACCTGACACCCCATCAGTCAGGGTGTTGGTAGCAGTCCCATTAAATGGTGGCTGCATCCTCCTGCAGTGGCAGATGTGGCTCAGTTGGAGCAGTGCTCCTGTAGAAGGTGCAGTTTTCCTCTGAAGGTCCAGGGATGATGTGGAAAGGTCCAGTTTTCCTCTGGAATCCAGTGGAAAAAGGCTGCCCTGATGTTCCAAATCTCAGTTTTTATCTAGGTAGGAAATGTTTGACTCTTCCCCCTGGGTGGAGCATCTCACAGTGGGATGATGTAATTTTATCAGTCATGCACTGGGACTCAATGGCCCATTAACAGAAGATGTCTCCCTGGAGGAAGGATGGGTTGTGAAAAGAAAAAGAATACTGCCCCTCCTAGTTTTTAACAGATGGCCCATTAGCAGAGGATATCTCCCACAAAGATAAGACTGGTTTCCACAGATGGTGATAGAATACATACTTTGGGTCACATCCTGTATTGCAACCTAAGACAGTCAAATATGATTTTTTTGTAGGCTACTGCATCCCAGCTGAGCTCTAGGAGACCAAAGGTTTGATAATGCACTTCCTTAGTTTAGAATTCGGGAAAAATTTGGAAAATAACAAGTTTATTCCCTTCTGACACTGAGCAGCTAGAAGAGGAGCACAAGTAACCCTTCCACCTCCAATTTTTGCTATTCCCGGTTTCTTTCTTGCCGTTTTCCTCCAGCAAGCGTTCAATGCCACAGCAGTGGTGCGGCACATGAGGCGGCTACACCTGGGCAGCAGTCTGGACAGTGCCAGCGCCAGCGTGTCCAGCAGCCTCAGCCTGGCCACGCCGCTCCCCGACGCAGCCACGCGGAAAGATTGTGAGTAGCCAAAATCCACCCACCGCAGCAGCCGCGCAAATGCACGGCATCCCCGTCCTCCCCTGCCCCCAGGCTGCAGTCCTCGCTGCCCTTAGGTTTGGCTTTGTGCAAGCAGGCGTTTAAAATAAGGATTTGGAATGGGCCGTCGTTTTTGGGCGGCCAGAAGATTGTGTTTCAATTGGAAAAGTCTATGCACTGAAAAAAAAAAAAAAAAAAAAAAAAAAAATTTAAAAAAAAAAAAAAAAAAGGTTTTAGTTGTTGAGTTTAGCAAGAAAATAATCAGAGTTTCTTGTGGAGAAAAAGGGCTTTTGCTTGGGAAAAAGACCCAGACCCTTGGAGCAACAAAGTTTTGTATTTGGTTGAAATTTGAGAAAGTTTACCCAAAGTTCCGTTTGATTTTACAGTATTATGATAGGTATACATACATACATATACATACAGTATATGATTTTATAGTATTATGATTTTCTGTAAAAATTACTATACTTTCCATTTCTGTGGAGAAGACTGATCCTGCCAGTCAGACTCAGCTTCTTTCTTCCTGGGCCGAGCTAAGCCCCTGCCCAAAGAGGTTCATTTGCCTGAGCAGGATTAAGACTCTGTGCACCACCGTGGGACTTGGCCCTCTGCCATGTTTGTTTTGTGCTATAATTGATATTTGCAAGCTGCCCACTGGACTCAGATGTTTGGGATATATATTTTTTCTGAATGCCAGGGAAGGTGATATAGCAGCAAAGGGATTATTTAGAAGACAGAAATGCATCCTTTGCAATGAAGCCTGTTTATTCTCTGGCTTCTGAGCATTTCTTCTATTCTGTCCTGTCCATCTGTAGATATTTTATATCATGAAATGGAGGGATGTGGACTTTACAGTTGAGGGAGTTACTTTAAAGTGCAACACTAAAAAGAAATGCTTTGCTGTGGACTGAAATAATTTCTAGTCTGTACCTCTCACTGTCCTGGAGCTGAAAGCACCTATCACTCAGGATGGATTTTGGATAATGCTGCTCTCTGCTTCTGCCACCCCT
Organism: Muscicapa striata striata; assembly: GCA_030060385.1. Taxonomy (NCBI): domain Eukaryota; kingdom Metazoa; phylum Chordata; class Aves; order Passeriformes; family Muscicapidae; genus Muscicapa; species Muscicapa striata. The sequence continues at coordinate 5,374,109 of JAREIS010000025.1, read as the reverse complement.
GCTTGCCACCCCCTGCTCCTTGACATGCCACCAGCCACAGTCCCCGTGGCTCTGTGTGGAAGTTGTTTCCTCTTGCTGCCATGGGCACGTGTTCCCCCACAGCTCGGGTGGGTTCTGCCTTCTGGGAACTGTGTGGGATATTTTTTCAGCCTGTGCTATGGCTGAACCAGGAGTGAGCCCCTTCCCTCTGCATACTGGTGGGAATTCACAGCCAGTGTCCAGTTTGTGATGCCCAGTGCCAAATCCTACAGCTGCTGCCAAAAAATCATCACTGTGCTCCTGGCACACACCTGGCACCTGCAAAGGAGTGATGCTGACCATCCTCAGAACACTTCCAACCATGCACTGCCCATGCAGCAATGTAGGAAACCCCCTGTGTGGGGGAAATGTCCCATGGTTTTGGTTCCTCTTGCAGTATAGCAAGGCTGGACCCCAGTCAGGTCTAGAGCATCTGATGAATGCTTTGCTGCTTGGTGGGTGATTAATCTCCATCCATCCATTTGATTAATCTCAAATGTGTTAATTAATGGCAATTAGTAGTCTGAAAAGCATTAAAATGTGTGTGAACAGGAAGGGTGGGAAGAGAAAAAAATCTGTTTAACCACTGCAGAACCAGCAGGTCCCTGTGGAGAATCCAACCATATTTTGCAGTGGTGAAGTCAGCCAGAACATGAAGGATTAAACCAGATGTGTTTAGATAGGATGAGTTTTTACATGCCAGAAATACGAGACAGAAAAATATTGGAAGATTTCCAAGCATCCTAGCTCAAGTCCAGCTTGGCAGACAATGCAGAAGAGCTTTCCTTCCTCAAAGAAATAATTTCAAGAGTTAGGAGATACTGGAGCCCCAGAGAACCAATGAGGAGAGCCAGAAGTAAATACAAGGAGTTAAGAGAGACCTGACATATCAAATACTTTCCACCCAATAACTCCTGATAGGAAAAGGGAAATCTCTTAGGTCTCTGTCCTACCTCTTTATTTCTTGTCTGTTTTCTCTGGGTACAGATTCCTTGCACAAGAAAGATCCCATGCAGCAAGTTACACAATCCAGCTGTGCCACTATTACACAATAGAATGCTGCCTGATGCTATTAATAGACACTTTATGAAATCTCCAAGTAATTTCAAGTGCAGCAATTTCACATTACTTAAGACAATTAAATACAGCATTTGCCTGAGAGTAAGTTATGTCAGGCTGCATCCGAAACCTTTGTAGTAGGGCAGAGCAGAGATCAGGCATTAGGCTGGATTATGCTACCTGTGACAAAACAGGAATGGATTCCTAAGGAAATCAGTCAGGATTTTTCAAGTGTATTGGCCTGATTCTAAGTCTGTGGCTGGTTTATCCAATTTAGCCATGACTGGACTGCCTAGATTATTTATAGGTCCTAGAGCTCTGTGTTTTTAAGGTACTAGATAAATTGCAGCCAAGTTATCAAATGTCAATGGGAAATGGAACGTGGCCAAGTATAGGTACAGCATAGTCATCCTTGAAATTGAACTGCCTCCTTGGAGCATGGCAAAGTTGTTAAAAGTTCTAACAAGTATCAAAAAGATCCTGAAGAGTCAAAAGGCCATGTCAAACTTCAGTCTGAGAATATATTAATATAGGCTTCACCCATCCTTTATTCACCAGTCTGGAAAAATGAACTATATTTCTAATCACTCTGAGCCTGCATCTTATCAGAGCAAGGTGACCATGCCAGATCCCTACCCAACAGCTTCTGTTGCACCAGAATACTGGTACTCAAGAGATACTCAACCTCACGTCAACCTACGTCTCAGCTGGAAGTTCTGGAGACATCCCAGCAAATCCTGAAGCAATGTGAGCTGTCACTAGAGTGATGTCCAAGTCACACACATTTACATTCCCTCCAGATTTATTGGAACTCAACAATGAATTTCACCCACTGTACTTCTTTCTCAGCAGCTTCTCAGGATGCCTGGGGAGCAGTGTTTAGCCCAGGTGCACAATCTGTTTGTTTAGCTAGATGGCCATGGTGAGGCATTTAATCATCTTTAACATGCCCAAGAGGAAATAATTCTCAGCAAGTGCAATGCTGGAGGGATTTTTGCATCCCACAACTCTTTGCCTTCAGCCCTGGAACCGTGGCATGGGTGTGGCTGAGCCCATACTGAAACTGGACCTTGAGTCCCTGTGAGATGTGTGTGGCCTGCTGCTGGTGGTGCAGGTGAATGAGCATGGGCAGAGGATGCCCTGTGTGGGTACCCAGCCACCCCACCACTGCAGGAAGAGCAGCAACCCCTTCTCCAGCCGCAATCCTCTCCGCTCAGTACCGTGCTACGAAACAAACCCAGCTTTGCCCAAGTTCCCGCCTCCAAAAATAACATTTCTAACTGTGTTTCTGGCTTTCCTTTTAGGTATGTCTCCATCCACTCTCTGTAGTTTTGTTTCATCTGCTCCTTCAGGCGTTTCTGCGGTAGGAGGGGACCGGAGACCCAGAGCCACCACAGTGACCACAGTGCACACAGGGAGCAAGTGAGCGCCGGGGCGGCAGAGTGGGCACGGGGCTGGCAGGGGCCGGGCCCTCCTGCCCTGCTTGCCCAAGGACTAGAAGAAAGAAGATTTTTTTTATGGCCATATTTTATACTGCGATTCTGAAATGTTTCATTTATCACAAACTGCAATGACTCCAGGAGGAATGGAATCTAACAGTCTCTGGTGCTGTACATATATATACATATATATATATATATATACATAAATATATATATGTATGTGAGTCTAGCAATGTTCTAGCTAATGAACACTCATTCTTTCCCCCAGTGATTTACTCTTTTTCTCAGTGTAGGTAACAGTATATGTTGTATTTTTTTCCATTAACTACAAACATTTCAACTGGATTATTTAAATAGAAATACTTTTCTGAGCTTTTTTTTTTTTTAAAAATTACTTCAAGTAATGTCCCTCTTCCAGTTTGCTGGGGGATAGGCTATTTCTGTAGGTAGGAATTGGCATTAACTTCGCAGCATGGAGGATTTCAGTGGCATGCCATTTCTTGCTCCTCAAATTGGACTGCAAGTCTGGCTTTAGCAGAGCTGTTACTGCTCAAATTAAGAAACTTCTGCTTTCCCCCCATCCTCCTCCTTGAAGGCCACGGGGAGAATTAAATTGCAGCCAGCTGGGAGTCAGTTCATCCTTGGCCTCATTCCTGGTGTGCTGGGGATCAGCACCCTTGTTTCAAAGGAGAGGCAGGTGCATGGAGTCAGGCTGTGCAAAGGAAAGGACAGAGCAGTCTCATCCTGCAGCTCCCATCTCCTTCGAGTTGCTGTGTGTTGTGAGCAGAGGGAAAGAAAAGGAGGATACAGGGGTGACAATCATCCTCCTCTGCCACTGATTTGCTGTGCTGCCCTCAAGCAAGACATTTAATCCACCAGCCTCCCTGCAGTGTGGCCTCTGGCATGGGTGCATCCAGCCCAGGGGCTTAATGAGAGAGATTCTGAGCACCCACAGCTCCTTGGGGCCTTGCCTGGCACTGCTGATGCTCAGCACCTCTCAGAGTAGCCAAAAGTGGGAGAGGACAGGAGTGGTGCTTGAAGCCCTCTGTAAAGCACTGTCAGGCTCTTGGGTGCAAAGCACAGGATCTGGTGCAGTGTAGCTCCATCATGATCAGGTTGAGTGTTGACAAGGAGTGCTGAGCTGGGAAAGCAGGACCTCACTGAGAGGCACAGCTGGTGGCACTGGTGGCACTGGCTCTCCCTGCTCCCCAGAAGCTCATATACCAGAGCAAGCCCAATTTACCCTTTTTAAAATTACTGAATGCCTGCACTTCCCAGGCTCTTTGTGCTGGTGCATCATGCAGGAACAGCCACCACAACTGCTGTGCTGCTGTGCATTAAAGAACAAAACAGAGAAGAGAGCAAATTTACCCAGTTTGTTAAAGGGCTCCCTCCAGGTTACCTCAATGAAATTCCCATCTGATTTTGCTTTGAGGAGGTGGGAGGGGAGGCAGGTGGCAGAGGCAGATGTCCTTCACTGGGCACTCTGAGCCTCTCACATCCCAGATAGATCCATCCCTGCCAGAGGCACAATTCCCAGCAGCATGCTCTGCTGCCACACTTGCCTCGCTTAGCCTGCACAAGAAATTGTGAAAGCCAGTCACAGACAGACCTGAATGTATCAGGCAATAGTGCCTGTGCTGGGAAAAGCCATAAGATAGGTATTTTTCATTGAGATTTCTATATCCTGCTCCAGCTTTAGCTGTTGGCTTCACACAGCAGAGCCAGGATTTCATCCATCACACTAAAAAACCCTTGGGGAAAAAAAAAAAAAAAAAAAGCTGGAAAAGCAGGTGGGAGTGAGCACTGACTGTGAAATAGCCACTCCTTCAGTGGCACTTGGAGCTGTTGCACCAGATCTCTGGTTTCCTCTGTGTTAAGTTGCTCTCTGTTTCCAGAGGGCTGTGGCACATCTGGCTGAGCCCTGGGTGCACTGTGTGCACTTCACCATGCTGCAGCTGGCATGGATACTCACAGAGAAAAGGCTTCAACTTCAATTTCTCATTTTAGGAAAGATAGCAGATACTGAACTGTTGGGGGCTTACAGCAAAACTCCATATAATTTCCACAGTGAGGACTTCTGACCAAGATTTGGGCAAACTGAAGGGCAGGGGATCTCCTTGCTGCAAGTCACATACCCTGGCCATTTCCACCATACACTTTTTATGAGCATTTACATCTGAGCTCTTTATGTCTTGCTGCAAAAGCATCAAAACACAAGTAGAACACTACTCCAGCCCCAAGAGAGACTCCAGCCCCAAGAAATTAATGGTGTTTTGAACCCCATGTTTTCATATGCACAGCTGGCCCTATTCTGCTCCAGTTGCAGGCTGTAAATAGACAGCCTCCCAGTTTGGCATCTGTGGAGTTCCCCACATTTACACACATGCAACCAAAAGCAGGATTTAGCTAGGGAATAACTTTGTTGAGCAGTTTTAAAGGTTAGGGCTCAAGTGTTCCCTCTGTGCCTCCTCTTCTGAAACCTGAGGTCTGGTTTGAACTGAGCCTCAGCAGTGCTGTGGCCACTGATCAAAATACAGCATCCAAATGAATCTTGCAGGAAAAAGAAAAGTGAATGGATTTCCATCTCCAAAGCAAAGAGCAGTGACAGGAGCAAAGGCAGACATGCTGTCCTGCAGATGGGGGGGTTCCCATGCACTGGCTGCCCCTCCTTGCTGGGTGCTTTCTGTGTTTTGGTTTTTTTTTGTTGGGAGGGTATTCTTTCTTTCCATTGTTGGAATTAGTGTGATTTGGTTTTGTTTCTGCAAGTAATATTCCGCCTTGGTTGTGTAATTTATCATCATTCTCTTTGGCTTGCTATCAACTGCTGGGATCATAAGATGAGAAACAGAAGCACTTAAGAGCAAAATTGTTTCTTTCTGCAACAGTTTTGGTGGTGGGGAGCTCCTCTTTGGTATCAGTGAAACACAGCTGGAGACCTGACAGAGATTCACCAAATGCTTAGAGATCTTTCCTGAAGCATCACTTGGTTAAAACTTCTCAGTTTGAATCTGGGTAAATCTGTCAACAGGGGTAACTTGGCAGCACCCAGGCCAGATCTCGGGGGATTTTCCCCTTGGCAGCACAGCCTGTTAGGGCAAACACTCCAGCCTTGCTTGCCAGGGATGCTGCAGTGCTTCTGCATGTCCTTCCCCTGCCCCAGCCCGCTCTGCTCAGCCACTCTCACAGGAGAATGCAAAAGAAGTAGAATAAATAATGTGGATATGGGGGGAATGGCCAAATAGCTCCACAGTAGAAGCTTCAAAGCAAATCCCCAGCTGGCCTTGCCATGAAGGACTAGGTAGAAAAATCACTCTGGGCTCTTTTCCAATGAACTGTCCTACTAAACAATCTATGATTTGCTGCTTGCATGAGGACTTCAGCCTGGACTCTGTTTGTTACCCTTTTCTTCTTTACTTTACTGGTACCGATGTGTTTTTCCTTTGTAACTTGTTTTCCTCAGCTCCTTCCCCTTCTTTTTCTTTGCTTGCAGCTTTGATTGTTGATTTTTACCTCCAGAGTCACAGAGGCCATCTCTGATGCCAACAGCAGTGCTCTTGCTGGGAAAACAAAACAAACAAAAAATCCAGAAAAGCTCCAGCTGGCCCCTTAGCCTGCAGAAGAAGTTGTGAGGACAGGCTGCCCATGAACTCTGCGAGCTGAAAGTCAGTATTGCAGTGGCAAGGGCTTCTGCTGATGATTTTGCATGTGACTTCATTCCCAGTGCACCCTAACTCTCTGCTGGATCACCCCTTCTGCAGCACAAAATGGATATTGGCCCTGCCACATGGCCAGTGGGGAAGTAGGAGTGGGGAAAAACCTGACAGTGTTGCTTTCCTGAGACTGTCACTCTGCTGCTGCTGCTGTCTCTTTTGTCCTGGTTGCTGTTGTACAGGTGGCATTAGAGTAGTGGGTACAAAAAAAAAAAAAAAAAAAAAAAAAAAGGTAGAATTTTACCCTATGCTTTGTATGTCTGTTATGGTTGTGGTGCTGAAATAAAACCAAGAAATTTGGTTCATTCCTGACATGTATCAAACCATAAAAAGGGGTGTGATCCCACTGGTAGACATCTCCATATAGTTCTGCTGTAGGCTTTGATTAGAGGTTTCTGCTGTGCATGTGTCCTGCATACCTCCATGGCTATTTACAGTAATTTTTTTATTACCAGTTATTTTGGGTCCCTGGCTGGTTCTGATGAAATTCAGGTCTTGTCCTGAGGTTTTTTTTCTGTACCAGGGCCAGCATAATCCCTGATCTCAGGTTTTTCTCCCCAAGCCTTCTGCAAACCAGAACATGGGCCTCCAGGGTGCCCACGAAGTGCAGCTGCAGCTGGCCCCAAAGCTGTCCCTTCCTATTTTTAGGGAAGCAAACTGCCAGAGAAAGCCAGATAGCTTTCAGCCATTGGCAAACAGAGAGGATATTGCCCTTTGATGTGAACTTGGCATTAACAAGATCAGCTCTAGGGAAACCTGTGCTATTACTTCCTCCTGTGATAACAGCTCCAGCCCTCAGCAGCACTGAATGAGCACCAGATAAAAACACCAGACTGACTTTGCCAGCAAGATCATGCAGGCTGCAGCCTGTTCCTTTTGCTCTTTCCAAAGAACCAGGGGATTCATGTACTGGCAAAATAACAGTTTCTAGGTTGAGCCCCAAGGTACAGAAGTGGCTTCCATTCAGCATATGGAAATTCTCATTTCATGCAATTATTCCTGTTCTGGCTCCCATGCAAATTTACCTGTCTGAATTGTGGTCCAAATGCATCCCAGAAATTATTAATGGGAAGGGAATTTTGCCTTCCTTATTGTGCTTATTTGCACCAGAAACTTGAACACTCTTTCAAGCAAAAAGCAGAAACACACACAGAGACGACGATATCCAAGGAAAACAGCATCAAGACCAAGAGTGGAGGATTAGTTGACAAATCACTGTCAGCAATGGCTGAGTGAGGGAACAGCAACCTGCTCACAAACACTGCATGAACTCTTGTTTCCCCTGGTGAAAGAGCCATCCCATATTTCATGCCCAGCAGCAAGTTTTACCCAATCCCTTTTGTTTTCCCTCACATCCCTGCAGCCGGGTCCTGCCTTCCCACCCTGCCTGTGGGTGCTCTGTGTGTTGCCCATGTGTGTTGTGGCCCCAGGGATCACAGATCCCTCCCGTGGGGGATCAGGAGCTGGCCCAGCTTTTCAGTCTGACTGTGCATGGCTGGGTCAAAGCTGTGTGAATAGTGTTTGTAGCAGAGCACAGAGGCTCTTTAGCCTGGACTCTGGTTTCCAAGACCCCCTTCCCCACCACAAATACTGCCTCTTATCTGTCCAGGTAGCTTTTTTTCCCCCTCCTCTTCATAAATGCTAAGGTCAGTCAAATGGCTCATAGAGTTTTTCCATACTCCAGAGTGGAATCAGGGCATGTGTGCTCGCAAGCGTTGTGAAAAAACAGTGCTGAGCTAATGATGGCATCAGCTGTCCAATAAATGCATGATACTGCACTGCATGTATTAAACTGCTGTTCACTGTTTCTGTATTTCCCGAGCCTTTTCTTTATGCACATTCAACCAACTTTCTCTCTGAGGGAATTACTTCTGTGTATTACTTTTAAATGACTCAGTGTATCTGTAACTCGAAATCCATTGTTATGTTTCAGTAAATGCAAAAGCTGATGTTTTGTAAACAAGATACTGCAAAGCCTGGTAATGTATTTTGTCTTTCTGTTGAGTGCTCTGCAGCATGTACAGGAAGAGTCACCATCCAGAGCAGCTTAAAATTAGGCAGCAGTCACATACACAAGTGTAGAAGCAGGGAGCTGGGGAGGTGAGAATCCCTTTTTTAATACAACACTTACAAATTTGGTCTGCATCAAAAATTTCTTCCCTGGGTCACTAATGCTTAGAGCTACCAAGAAACATGTTGGTATGTCTCTTTGTTTTTTTCTTTTTCCTTTTTGATTTGCTTTCCCTAGTGAAAATTCAGATTGGTTCACTCAATTCTTAGTATTTTTCTCTTCCTACAAGATAGTTCTTCATCATCTGTTGCAGAATGAAATGCATATTGGGGACTAAGATGCTGTGATTCTTTGCCTGCACAAAATTGGGCAGAGAGCTGAGCTAAACTATCTCATCCTTTCCAAAGCATCACCATCTAAATACTGTCATTTAATCTCTGAACCTCCAAGTAATACCATTTATCCATGAAAGAGTTTGGTGTGGTACTTTTCCTTCTTCCACATGGAAACCATACCCTTGCCTTCTCTCTCTTTAGTCATTGACCCATTTTCACCTGTGCTGGTCTTTCCAAGGCAGGGTACAGGATGGTCCTTGCATTAGCTCCAGCCCAAACCCCTTGGGCATCAGCAGGGTTTTGGTCCCAGCTCCTGAGTGGCTGCTGTGTGGAAGATGCTCAAGATCCCAACACTCAAAGCAGAGTCATCTGAAAGGACTGGGAAACTGCTCTGTGTCCCTGGCAAAGGTGTGCCAAGCAGCAGGCCAGGGGAGCAAGCACCATGCTGGTGTATAGTCCTTGGAAATTATTCTCCATAGTGGCTGAAAACACCAAGAAGCCTTGACCCCCCTTCAAGGCTGGTGCTCAGGCAGGGCTGTGCCGTTGCCAAATCACTGTATGGCAGCATGACAAATCATCAATTACAGCTGTAAACCAGCCTGAGTTCAGGTTGCTGAGGCATCACCAGGCTCCATGAGGAAGTGGATGTGGTGGCTCCTGGTGGGTGGGAGCAACCCAGGGGGTTGCTTGGAACAGCTCTGAGCTTTTCCATCTCTCACCTTGCATCCTCTGAGCCCAGCATGGCATCACACAGGCTGAGTCTTATTAGATTAAGCATGACCCCCAAAGTAAAGTGTGGAAAGTTGCAGCTCAGTTGGTGCAACTCATGTTTTGGTCAACACAACATCAGTGACCTGCTGTACATTGACTTTTAGTTCAGAAACAGTATTTTGGCCTATTTGGGCCTTTTTTTAGATAGATATTTTATTTGAGCCAGAAAACATTGGGAAAAAAAAAAAAGAAAAAGAGGAAGCCTAGTCTGCCCAGAATAGTGACTCCCCAAATATCCCCAACTGCAAAACATCCCTCAGTTGACTTCTAAAGGAAATGCAAGCATGTTTTCTACAAAGGCTTAAATCTTAATCAAGGAATGTCAGTGTGCCTAATATTGCAGGTCTTGTGATTGATAACAAGTTCATAACAGCATCCGTGTCCAAAAAGAAGGGAAAATGTGTATTTACTCCATGCATGTATTAAGGCATCGCAAAAGTTTTATCTGCGCAATGAGTTTGCAGTTCTGCAAATTGTTAATGGGGCTACATCGCAAGTGGTTCTCTGCCTTGACAATCATGTATACATATCGAGATTTCTATCATAATGACAATTTAAAGGGATGACTAATTGTTTTCCTCCAATAAATCCAATTAAATCAGCCTGATGTGAAGTCTGGTGATTTGGCGTGCATGAGTCTCCACCCACATGCAAGAAAGGGAGTGAATAATTTCTGTGGCTGCTCCACTGCCCTGTTGTGTTTTATGCAATGATGTTCCTTTACATTCCAAAGGAGAATGTGTGGGAGTCCAGGGCACCCCCCTGACTCCTCTGGGGATGGAAAACCCCCCCTGGCAGGCCTCTTAGAGACCCCCGAGTGAGGCCAGGGGGGTCAGGGAGCTGGACCCTGCCCCAAGGGAAAGTCTGCCAACATTGCAGGAAGAATTACAAGTCACAAAAATAAGTAGAGTACAAATTAGAGTATTAGAATGTAGAATAAGTAGATTTTTGGATTGTTTATGATAAGGACCATGTGGCCAGCATGGAGGATTTGGGGTGTGGTGTGCCTCTTCCTCCTTCTTCTCTGTGCCATCCATGTTGGATGGTGTGCTGGCAGCCACAGATTGGATGGGGACAAAACTGGACAGTGTAATAAGGTTGTGCTGTATTGGAAAGTAATTGTAGATATTGAAGACGTAGATTAGACTATAAAAGATAGGTCCTGCCTCTCCCAGGCGAGCATTTGGTCATGGTCGCCTTGCTGAGGGATCTCCCGTCAGCCTGGCTGGGACACTCTGTAGATAAAATATAATAAACAGCCATGAAAAACAACAGAAGATTGTCTCGAGCAGTTTTTCTCTCCGGTGGCCTCAGGAAAACCCCGAATCCCAAACCACCTACATGTCCATCCGAGGAGGTCTCACGCATAAAGAGACCCTCGGACTGTGACAAGAATGAAAAGATTTTCTTTCTCCCCAGTTTACTCCATAGGGAAAAGAATAAAAAGGTTGATGGAAATGGTGTTGAATACCAACATATGGAGACATGCTATCTCCTGGGCACTGAGAACATCTGTGTAGGGCTGGGGAAAGGACATGCACTTGTTGGAGACTGCTGCACCTTTGAGTTGGTCCTGGTGACTTACACACCTTGTGGTGGGAATCATTAAAGGAGACAGGATTTTCATCAGTGAGAATTTCTGAGTCAGTCTGCAGTCAGATATGCTCTCCAAATACTGCTGAGTGTGCTCCATCATTGGCTTAATTCTCTTCCAGACAATGTTTCTGGGGTATGTTATGACTTACTTTCCATTTTACCCTCCTATTTTTCTCCACAGTTGTTTCTTATTTTCTGGTTTTCACTCACTGGCACACAGGAATTCCCCCCCCCATTAAAATAGGTTGCAAAACCAACATGCCCAGCAGGACCTGTGCTTGAGGCTAGGTGGTTTTAGACACCTGGGTCAGTAACAGAGCTGAACAGCAGTGATGATGGCAAATGCACAGCAATATAAAGAGAGGCAAATTACTTATGAAGCTTTTATTTTGTAAATGAAGAAACAACCTCCAGAACCAACATCTTAAGTATTTGAAAGCAGTGGTAAGCAACTGTGTTCTCAGAATTAGGTATTCATGGTGGGTTTTACCAGGATAGGTGAGATAACCTCCAATTTGTGCTCTGGAAAAAGCACATCCATGGAAAGGTACATCTTTGGAAAAGTATATCCATGTACAGAAATGCTGTCTGGAAGTTTGTTGGAGGTGGTGTGAGACACTGAGGCACAAATACACTATTTGCAGTGTCAGGAGGACCAGCAGATCCTGTAGAAAGATTGTGCAGCCTTCCCACGTGACATAAGCCTGAATTCTGACATTCCTTTCATACTAAGGACCTCATTCCCACCTGTGTGTAAATGAGCTGGATTTAGCTCAAATTTGGCACTTACAGTGGATAAAGGTCTATCCCACATTTCACAACGGAATTAAAATCCCAGCCTGGAAAACTTCCTCATGTTTTGGTTTTAAAATCACGGGACCCTCTGCAGGTTCAGTGGTCACAGAGTGCACCAGGCTCTTCCAAGCTTCCAGGGAGACTGGGCAGAAGATCACCCCAGGACCACTGAAATACTCATGCATGACATCCTGATGATGTCAGGTCAATATTCACTTAATCTTTGTACATTTTCTTTGCTGCTATGTGCACAGCCACAAATTCTTGGCTGTTTGCAACAAGGGAGATAAAACATCAGTACAGAGAAACCAGAGGAACAAGACCAAGATGCAACTGTAGAAAATATTTTTCTTGCAACCTTGCCAAAATCCACAGCCATGTTTGCACTGGAGGGAAGGGGACTGTCCTTTCTTTGAAGGCTTTCAGAGTGTTGGTATGGCTTATGCCATACATCAGCCTTTTTTTGTGCTATACCAACACCACTTCTCACTCCTGCTCCCCAGAGCTGTCCCTTCCCAGAACCAAGGCTCCAGTGGGCTGTGGCAGCTCTTCTTTTGCAGCCAAGAGGAGTTTTGAATGAGTGATACCTGTTGAAGCAAAGTGCAGGTGCACAACTTTGAGGACCACCCAACCCGAGTAGGGATAGACCCCTGTGGTTCAGGAGCAGGTGATGCTGAGGAAGATTCATTCTGCACAGAGCTTCGAAGTCAACCCTTGTACAGGGTAAACAATCCCATCCTCTTCATGCCTACATTGAATCTTTTGATTCAAGCCAAACCTTCCCAGCCCTGTCAATCCACAAAACCATATAGGTTTTGAGAGGACACCTTTGGGCAGCTTTCCATGAGGAGACAACCTGAGCCTGCACTGCCCAAAAGCAATCCCAGGACACTCCAAGCTGTCATAGGAATATGAGGATGCACTCTTCCCACCATATTGTGCTTCCTCCCAGCTCTGGACATCCCCCAGGGAGAAAATCCACCTACATCACCACAAGTGTGTGCCCTGCCTAGCACATCTGAGTCCCTGTTTGGTGGGTCTTCTCAGCCATCTGAATTATTATGATTATAGCCATTTTTATAACTGTAGGGGAGGTGAAGAAGGACCATCTGGATTATCACTGAGAGTTCAGTTGAGTATTTCCAGATTGTTTGATGTTTGGGCTTTCTGGATTACATTGGGATAAATTCCTGACTTTTAAATTTTGTTTGCTTATCCTGATTTCAAGAGTTTCTTTTAATTTTTAATCTTTGGGTTTTTTTCTTTTTATAATTTCAATATTCTGATAAAGTTACGGTCAATTAATGATGATTCATGTACCTTCTTCATGAAAGTGTTTTGTTTAGGGAAATTAATAATAATAGAGCTGAGAGGCAATTTGTTGTTCCCATCAAACTCACGAACTTTGTGCTTTCTTTGGCGCCATATAGGCTCTTGTATGTTTTTCATTTTCTTTCTTTAGGGCAGAAGCAAGAGCTGTGTTCACATCTGTGCCTCAGCTTGCAGTCTAACAGTGACCAGAAATGTATAATAAATCTCAAACTAATGCTCATTTTTGTTTTAGGCCAGCTGGGCAGGTACCAACCGTATTAAGAATCACATATCACATCTTCAAGTTTGCATTTGCTCAAAGTACCATCTGAAATTTAACTTTCCCTCCCAGTCTTTGGGCTGATGTAGCTCAGTGTAGCACCTAAGTGGATTAGATCCCTGTTCCACTGCAAAGAAAAACCAAAATTATAGTTGAGGTGAGCCCATACTGACCTTCAATGAGAGTTGACAGATGAAATCCCGTTCTCAAAAACTAGAACACAGGTGCATGATGGACACACACTTGGAGTTATAATATATGGTAATACAATACAATAGAATGCAATATGGGATTATGTTATGTTATGTTATGTAATATTTATAATTGTCTTAGGTTGCAATGCAAGATGTAACCAAAAGTATGTATTCTATTACCATCTGCTAAAACCAGGTGGAGCAGTGTTCTTTATCTCTTTCATGACCCATCCCTCATAACTCCAGGGCAGATATCCTCTGTTAATGGGCCAGCTGTTAAAACCAGGTAGGGCAATGTTTTTATGTCTTCCATGCCCATCCTCCCTCCAGGGAGTTATCTTCTGTTAATGGGCCATTGAGTCCCAGGGCATGACTGATAAAATTACATCATCCCACTGTGAGATGCTCCACCCAGGGGTAGGAGCCAAGCATTTCCTACCTAGATAAAAACTGAGATTTGGCAGCCTTTTTCCACTGGATTCCAGAGGAAAACTGGACCTTTCCACATCATCCCTGGACCTTCAGAGGAAAACTGCACCTTCTACAGGAGCACTGCTCCAACTGAACCACATCTGTCACTGCAGGAGGATGCAGCCACCATTTAATGGGACTGCTACCAGCACCCTGACTGTATTCTGACTCAGACAGCCTTTTTGTACTACTGCATTTTATTTTAATTTTCCTATTAAATTGTAGTTCTGACTTGGGATCTCCCACTGGTTTGCTTTCAAACCAGCACAATTATACAATATTATACTATTACATTGTCTCCATCAGAGGGAATTCATCTATGATCAAGCTGGGGCTAAATTCTGAAGACAGTGTGAAGCTTTGCTGCCACCAAACACCTTGTTCACTGCTGAGTCCACTGACAATCACCTTGGAGGCTTGAACTGAGGAATTCTTCCCTAAGTATTTGCAGTATGCAGAGGGCACCATGTGCTTGAGTTTACTGAAGGTTCCCATTAAATCTATGCAAAGAACTGAATGTCCAGCAATTCCTCTGGAAGAAAGTCACAGACCTTCAGGAAAGAGCCAAGAGCTGTGGTTAAGATGGGTTTGTTAGCCAGACACCTTGGGGGCTTCACTTCTCTGTGCAAAGAAGGTGGTGACAAGAAGGTGTAGCACCAAATGTGGCTGAACAGATGGAAGGGTCCTGACACCTGTTCCTGGAACTCACCATGGCCAGGGATACCAAAAGCAATGGATGGCCTGCCAGGGCTGTTGTGCTGTGCACCCAGACCATGGTCCCCAGGAGCTGATGGACATGTACCAGGCTGTGCCCATTACCTCTAAGCTGGTTATAGTAAGATGAGCTGAGCACCTCAACTGCAAAGTATTTAATTATTTAAATTCTCCTATGGCAATGTAATACAGTAATTCTGTTTAGCTTCAGCCTTTGTGTTCATGACTTGTTTTGATTATCTGTGGCCTTATGGTGGTGATTTAAACCTACTGATTTATTGATTCAGTCTTAATTGGGTCCTGAACTGGGTCATTGCATCATTCCATCTTTAATTGCTTTAATGAAAGTCTAGCAAATTAGGCTGGTAATATGATTGCTTAGAGGAATTCTTGCCTGTTCATGCTTCTTAATGAAATCCATAAAAGTGAAAAAAAGAATGAGCTTATCCTACTAAATTGCCACTTGTACTATGGAGTCTGAGCAAAACTCAGAAAATCAATCTGCAGTGTCCTTGGCTCTTCCTCCAAATATGTTTTCAGAAAGAGAAAACTTAGCACCTCAGCAAACATCCTCACAGAAGAAGAGTGAGAGGAAGAAAACAGTAAAACATGAAGCTTAAACTTAGCTCCAGTTCACATTTCTCAGACTTCCTTTAACTTTGCTAGGTGTTAGGAGAACACCTAAATCCCACTTACATGCCAAAACTGAACTTCAGCCCAGTGGCTAGAGTGCACACTGGGATCCCTCCTGCTCTGAGAACCCAAATCTCTGTGGGTTTTGAGGTCTTCCATCACATCCCCAGAGTTTGACTCATGCCCCACTCTCTTTGCTGTCAGTTTGGTGCCCAGATGAACATTCTAGGAGGAGGGCGATTTTCTCCCTGTTTTGTGTTGTGACATTCCTGAGGAGCGTGGGTGTGGCTGCCCTCCATCCCCGCTGGCAGCTGCCTGTTGCCTGCACAGTTCCTTTGCACCTCTTCCCCTCTGCATTTACAGCAAGGCTGCTGCATCTGCAATGCATTTTCTATCCACTGGGCTAATGAGCTCTGTGTTGCCAAAGCTGCCTGTAACTTCTCAATGTCCCCCTGTTTTATGGCTGGGAATATGCTGCTTCCTCCTGCTCCTTGCTCATCAGTGAACGCTGTACTTCGCATCTCACTTGACCCTGGCTCCTGCTGCAGAGAAAATATCATTACTTACCAGCAGTGCAAAGACCCCACCAGCCCTGCTTATATAGCCTGAAGCCTGTTCCATAAAGAATACAAAGAATCTGCTTCAAAACTGCATTCAAAACCAAGGAAAATCTGCAGTCAATTAAAAGCAGTGAGAATTAAGAGTACAGCAGATGAGGAATATGAAGTTCAGATCAGCTTGATCCCCAGTGTGACAATGCATTTTATTTTACCCTCTAGGAGAGCAGGGATTTTTGTCTCTGCATGGGCTGTAACGATGTGGCTGGAAAGTTTCCATTATCTTTTAATTAAACAGTGTGATTACATTTTGCTTTCTCCAGCCTTTTAGCCCCTGAGTCAGCACACAATGAAGTGTGTGTCACAGGCACTCTGAGTGCAGCACTAACCACTCTCCACTGATCAAGGCTGGATCTGGAACCCCAATACCTGTCCCCAGGCTGCCCACAGCTCTGACTGCATTTCCAGTTCCCCTGCTCTAAGCAGGGACATCTTCCACTACACCAGGTTGCTCAAAGTCCCGTCCATCCTGGCCTTTAACACTTCCAGGGATGGGGCATCCACAGCTTCTCTGGGCAACCTGTGCCTGTGTGTCACTAATCTTGCAAGAAGGAATTTCTTCCTTATTTTTTAACCACTCACTCTGTCTTGGAGCAATTTCAGATTGATGGTGGTTTTTATCTCTGTAGTGTGACGTATCAAATATGTGGCTACAGAATGGACTTCCAGGTGGCATCAGGATTTAATTACAGATGGTGATTTCTGGCAGAAGCTGTTAGCAAGGGCAGCACTGGGACCATCACATTGCACCCAGCCATGGTACAATGCTGGGGATCCACTAGTGATTAAAAGGAGATTTGGTTGACTGTCTGCAGCTGAAGTATTTTCAGCCATTCATTGTAACCTGCCTGAATTGCTGTGGATTTTCCACAGAAGTAATAGACTAGATATCAGCAAAAAATATTTAGAGAAAATGTTTTTCAGCTGCAAATAGTTGACAGTTTGGAAAGTACTTTCTCCATGCACTGAAGCAGACTAGCATCAGCACAGAAACTTTCAACCTGAACAGTATCAATACAGCGACTGAAAATGTTGTAAAGTCACAACTGCCCTGCTCTCCCAACGAGCAGTGCTGCTTCCAGACACAATTATAAGGTACATTTCCTGTGGTGGGAGTTTGCTCTTCATCTTGTGTTCATGGGGAGCAAAATGTTTTGTATATCTAAAAAAGAATAGATTGGAATCCTGAAACAAGCCTGAATCACCTATGTATGCACAAAAAAAAAAGATATCAGGTTATGAGATACATTCTTTTTACTAAAGAAATGGTTTAAACTGTTGCCAGCTTCCAACTAACACACTGTACTTATAGGTGCATATTGCAATTTCTAACATCTCTGAAACAAATAATTTGAAGACAGCATAACCCATGTCCTGCTTTCCTACAGCAAGATCTGCTTTTCCTGGCACCAAGAAATGGGAAAAATAATTCATTGATGACAGTCTGTGACATTTTCTCTTCCTTATCTCTTTAGGCCAAATCTCCAGCAAGCAGAGTATTTCAGAAATAATCATAAGAGAAATATTAAAGAGAGGAAAACAAAAATAGTTGCCCCGTTCCCATGGAAATGCATGGGAAGAGTTCAAGCCAGCACCCCTTGTGATGTGGCCCTGTGTTAGTCCTTGGATAGTGAGCAGAGATCAGGCAGCTCATCCACTCCATGGTCTGCCTGGGCTTTACTGGCATGGCAGATAAATAAATGCCTTTGACCTTGGAGGCTCTCTGCTTTTCTCTAGGCAGGGCAAGTGGAACAGAAATGTCATCTGGGACAACCTGCTGCTCTGCACTCTCCTCCTCTCTTCTTGCCTGGTCCAGCCCTTCCCTGGTGGATCCTGGCACAGCTCAACACAAGGATCCCTCTGACCTCTTCCCAAGCCTCCAGTGACCCCATGGCAGCATCTGCCATCAGTCTCACTCTTACCTCCTGGGTGAGAAAGGGATGAAGAAATTGGGCTGTGGAGGTTAAAATAAGTGGATTTGTCCCTCTGGTCAGCTGTCCTGAGACTCCATCTGGAGTGCTGGTTTACCTGCTCAAGTGCTGCTCATCCTCTGTGCACGGCCACATGGCTTCTGTCAGGAAGGGTTTCCCAGTTTTCCTCCTTCCAGGCAGTCTGGGTGTATAAGAAGTGCCAGATCATGGCAGTCCTGGGGAAGGACTCACGTTCTGTATGGGAGCTGTGTAGAAACTTTCAATAGTCAAAGGCTGTCAAAAGAGCTCTTGACACTGGAAAACAGAAGAGACCACTCTGGGTTTTGGTCCAGCCAAGAGGAAATTCGTCCCCTACCTTTGGCTGAGATAGTTGCTTTCCCGTCTAAATAAGCAATCCAAGTTTGGGCACCTAGTGCAGATTACCCTGATTCACACTCTGCAAGGCCCTACATCTCTGGTGTGCTGGCACCTCCCCTCCCTGCCCCACTCAAGAAGGTGACAGTTCTAGAAAGTGGAGCAGGTGCCAAAAGTCAAGGGCCCCTGAATTCTCTTATGCAGACCTGCCACTGAACTGTTGTATGGTTTGAGTACATCTTGCATCTTGCTGCCTTTGCTTGACTTTGAGTGGAGAGGGATCATGCAAAGCCTTGCTTAGAACATTTTAAGTACCCAGTGTAGTCAGTGGAAGGATGAAGTATTTTGTTGCATTTGTTCCCAGACTGTGATTATATAGGCTGTACATTGGAGGCTGGTGACCTTCCAAAACCATGTGGTTTTCTGTTTCCTTTTGACTGCCTTTCTTGCAGAAAAGATCTCAAGAGTCTTCAAGAGCAAGTAGAAATGAAGAAAAGGAGCCAGGCCACTTTGTGTGCTCTGGATGTTGACAGCAATGGCTTGAGCTCACCTCTACTCTTCACCATGCTGCCAGGTTGCCACCCAAAAGTGATGCTCTGGGTCAGCATCTGGCCTGGGCCACTCCCACCACAGAAGGAATCACTTACCCATTGCTCTCCAGCCTGGTCCTTTCCCTGGAGCTAAAGCTGGAGCTGCCTCTCTCTCCACTGGGGATCCTTGGGCTCCCTTGCACAGACTCCTGATGGCAAATGAGTGTCCCTTCTCCCTTTTCCACATCTCCAGTCCAGGTCCTGGTGGCCACTTCTCTAAGAGCAATTCAGGCCCTGTGAGTGTTCCCAGCTCCAGGATCTCTGCTGTAAATACTCCTCATGTCCTTTCTGAGCTTATTGGAGCATCCTCATCCTTATGGCACCACCCCAAGCACATACACAAATCCTTGGGCACTGCAGAGGTATCCAGGAGATTAAGATGCAATAAAAATCTGCTTTTATCAGTCCTGGCAAGGCTGCCTGTGCTGCCACCTATGGCAGCTGGACTGTCCAGAGAAGGACAGGCTCAGGAAGGTTTATTTAGTGCATTTGCTGTGGTTTTAGCCATGCAGACTATGAAGTCCTTGCTGAGCACGTGTGCATTGCAAACCCAAAACATTTCAAAGGCTTCCTGCTGAATTTTCCTGGGGCAAGGGGTACATACAAAGGACTTCTGTCAAATTTTGTCATGACTCCAAAGTGAGAAGTTGCCAAAGAAAATGGCACTTTACTGATTATATTTTAACATGGCAAAACAATTATTTATCACCTAAAACTTGTTCTGAGAAATAGCCATGTTTGTGGAAATATTCAGTAAAAAGAAAAATTACTATCCATAGGCAGATAGCCAGAAGGGACAATGCCATTACATGCAATCAGCATTAACCAAAGCAGCCAACAATTGCTGGAACACTCTCACCAGGACATACCATCAGGTGCCTCAGGAGTGGTGTGATGCCACCAAACCCAACTAATGAAAAAACAACCAGGTCATAGAACCATTGAATCGTTTAGCTTGGGAAAGATCCTCAGGAATATTTAGTTCAACACTTAAACCAGCACTGCCTTGTTTACCACTAAACCATGTCCCCAAGTACCACATCTACATGTCTGATAAATACCCTCAGTGGCAGTGACTCTACCACTTCCCTGGGCAGCCTTTCCCAGGGCATGACAATCATTGTGGTGAAGATTTTTTTCCTAATATCCAAGCCATACCTCCCCTGGCACAACTTGAGGCTGTTTCCTCTTGTAGTCTCATTTGTTACCTGCAAGAAGAGCCTTGTACAGTGTAGTGGTTTTGGACTAGGGCCTGGCCCTAGTCAGACTAGTTATTTGCTGAACCAAAAGAGAGATTTTTGGGGGTTTCGTCTTTACATGTGTGTTTCACAAAGGCATATAAACTTTTTTCATTGGTGTAACAATGTGTCAATACTAAAATCAGTTGTTTTTTGTCAGGTCCAAAGGAGGCTGCCCAGGTCTTGACAGGGAATTATTTTAGGAAATTAATACAAACCACCACATAGAGCCTCCTTTGTGGCTATTGTAAAGAACCACAAACTGTCCCCTGAACCACCTTTTCTCCAGGCTGAGCCCCCAGCTCCCTCAGCTGCTCCTCACTAAACTTGTGCTCCAGCCCCTTCCCCAGCTCCATTCCTTTCTCTGGACACACTCCAGCCCCTTCAGGTCTTTCTGCAATTCAGAGGCCCAAAACTGAACCCAGGGTTCAAGGTGTAGCCTCACCAGTGCCCAGTACAGGGACAAAATCACTGCCCTGGTCCTGCTGGCCACACTGTTCCTGGTACAAGCCAGGTGCCATTGGCTTTTTGCCCACCTGGGCACTCTCTGGCTCATGTTCAGTCACTGCTGACCAGCACCCCCAGGTCCTTTTCCACTGGAAATCTTTCCAGCTGCTCTTCCCCCAGCCTGTGGTGCTGCACGGGGTTGCTGTGATTGAAATGCAGGATTTCACCTTGTTTAATCTCATGCAATTGGCTCAGCCCATCAAACCAGCCTGTCCAGCTCCCACTGTAGGGACACACTGAAGCAAATCAACACTCAACTCTCACCCAGCCTGGTGCCAAATCCTGATCCCCCAGAAGGTTACTGCTCCCAGAGACAGCATTGCTCCTGCCCCACTAAATCCCTGCTGTGCCTGCCTGCCCAGACATCCCTGTTGGGATGGCTTGCCCTGGTTTGCTGCACAGCCAGCGAGCCCTCCCAGCAGTGCCACATGTGCTGGGACGTGCTGTCCTGCTGGCTGTGTTTGTTTTAGGGGATTAGGAACACGCCTGAACCCAAGCACATGCTGGAAACGATGTTTCACATGAAAAGCAGGCTGGTTTGGAGGGAAATAGGTGTGTTTCTGTGATTAAATGAAAATAATTGGGGTTAAATAGGGAGGAAAATGAAATTTCCTTGCAATTATTTGGATTTGTTATAAGAACGAATGACATATGTTTTCAGTTTTATCTGCTTTCTACAGTTTTGCCTCTATGTTTTTTCTCCTACTTTCAGAAATTAATTTGGGCTCCTTAGCCTCATTAATGGGAGATTACCTAGCTTGGCAAGAGGTTTTATGTATTAGCAATGAGCTTTGCTGATATAACTCTGAAACACTGATATACTCTTTGGTTCCAAAACCCCCTTCTGCCAAAACCCAAACAGAATAACATGGCTATTTCCCTAAATTATTATTCAAACATAAGGAAGTAATTTTTTCTCAATGGTTTTGGTGCTAAGGAACAAAGAAAGCTGCTAACAGTGTCTGCTCCCCATAAATCTTCCCTCACTTTGTGGTTCTTCCCCAGTTATTCAGTAGGGTTTTTAAATCAGGATGATATTGGGATTTATGAGAATAGTTTATTTTATGCACTTTGTTCTATAAACATCCACTTTCAAAAAACCCAGAAAATTCAGTTGTAAAGTCTGAAAGTTCAAGGTGCTTTTGGGTGCAGATTACCATCTGAATTATCCACTTACACTCTGGTGAGACACACGAGTCCTGCAAAAGTTGTTACAGAAATAGTACAAGGGGAATGTGTTGATGGTTAAAAGGGGACAATCCTTAAGAGAATATTTCCCCTCTCCTGTTTCTTTCTGTCATTCTTCTCTCCTCTCCTCTCTCCTCTCCTCCTCTCCTCTCCCTCTCCCTCTCCTCTCCTCTCCTCTCCTCTCCTCTCCTCTCTCCTCTCCTCCCTCTCCTCTCCCTCTCCTCTCCCTCCTCTCCTCTCCTCCTCTCCTCTCCTCTCCTCTCCCTCTCCTCTCCTCTCCTCTCCTCTCCTCTCCTCTCCTCTCCTCTCCTCTCCTCTCCTCTCCTCTCCTCTCCTCTATTACTCTGTCCTGTTACTATTAATTTTGCTCTTTCACTTTTTCTTGTCATCCTCTGTATCCATCAGGAAAAATTTATTTGTCCACAAAAACATCCCCACAGTGAATACAGATGCCAAAAATCCCATCCTTGTCTCCAGTTGTGTCCAGCTGCTCTGGAAACCCCTAGCACTGGTCATGCAGATGTTCTGGCAGCTTTCAAGCTCCTGGTATTTTTTGCAAAAGCAGATGTTACTAATTAGTAAAGCATCTTTGAACTTCTCAAGGGGGGCTGACACATTTGGTGTTGTTTCTAACCAAATGGGGATTTTTTTTTCTGTCTTTCTGTTTTTTACCAGGATGTTTTTTGGGTTTCTGCACCATCTCTTACCAACCCATCCAGCTATTCCAACCTCCTCTTCATTTCTGCATCTCAGTCCCTTCCTCATAGCTTTTCAAGAGGAACATACTCAATCATGCCTTTCCCTTTACTCTTGGAAATGGCATAAAATTTTGCCCTTTTTGCAGGTCTCCAGATGAGCTGATCCCTGAAATTTCTTTGGAGTGGGTCTAAAAGTTACAGCATGTATCAGGCAGGCCCTGTGTGAGGGGTACCAGCCTGGGTAGACATAACCCAAAATTCCTCATTCCACTTGTGCTTCCTGCATGTGCAGCCCTCCTGGTCACTCTCTGGATACTGTCACCAGCAGGGACAGGCAATCAGTGCTGACACTTTAATGGCATTTTTATTTAGGTTTGACATCCCCTGTTACTTGTTGAGAGGGTTAACCTGTGACCTGATCTGACTGCTAGTCCTTATCTCTGGAAATGATCCAAACCCAAGCAGGAATGAAAGGGGAAAACTCACAAGGAAACAACCTTTTTGGGTTTTGTACCCAGTGAGAGCACTTTGGGTTGCATTTGGACTTTGCATTTGGGGAGGTTCTTTTTGTTTTCTTTGCATAAACAAAATTCTCACAAAACTTACAAGGAGAACAAAATGTTTTACTTTTTTTTTTTAAGGAAGACAAAGGGAAAAACAGGACGAAAATTCCAATCTTTTCATCAAGCAACAAAAATACCAGCCAAAACAAAAATATATTCAACACTGTGTTTGGAAAATCTGTAAGAACAGCAAAGGTGTAACTATATTAATTATATTTTCTCAGGTTTATACAAACACTTATAAAACATAAATGAATACCAGAGGGAATATTTTTATTAGCAAAAAAATTAAAACACAAGCTTTTAATACCTATCCAGGAAAACCAGTTCATTTATTTCAACAGTAGTTTAGAAACCAGAAAATAAAACAGTAAAATGTAGTTAATTTTCTACGGATTTAAATTTTGGAGTTAAAATCTCTTGATGGCTTCTAGGGAAGCCCAAGTTCTGAAGCAATTCTCAGGAAACAGCATTGCTGACTCCAGCAGAAAACAATTCAAATTGTGGTGATGTGGGAGGTGGAGCCTTTGAAACCATTGGAGCTTGTGGAGGAGTCAGAATCTTAAGACGTGCCAATATTATTTCAAGAGGAAAAAAAAAAAGGATTTCCAAAAGGAGCAAAACTGGAAGGTAATGAGAGTCAGCTTCTCTGTTCTTGGACTGAAGCTCACATTTGAAAGTTGATATGGGCTTTTCCAAGTGCAGGGATACTTTCAAGCATTAACATTATCAGCCACAGATACTGATTCCTAAACCCACACTACTTGAGCAGAAGTCAGTTTGTAAATGCCTAGTAAAGGATATGATGGACTTTTCTTTTTTACAAGATAACCAAGAAACAGGTTTTACTTCATATTTTAAGAAATTAGACTATATCAAATGTGTAATAAAAATATTTTCTATAGGATTTTAAAATATATACATATATAAACTACCTAATTTTTTAATGCCCTGTTGATATTGATGTGGTCTCTACAGGTTTTAAGTGTATGTGAGGCTGCCCAGCAACCTCCATTATACCTCAAACAGTGACTACAAAACTTGAAGCTTTGTCCACACTGTACTTAAACCTGCTTGAGAATGGGATCTGAAATTGCCTGCTGGGCCTGATCCAACACCCACTCATAGGCTAAGTCCACTCCTGACTGCAGGTTTGGGTCTTAAACACAGTCCCAAAATGATGTGGTTTCCAACCCAGTTGGCTGACCCATGATAAAGGCGCCTGAGGGAGTCACTGAGAGCCTTGAGGCACTTCTTGGAAAAATAAAAATTGTTGTGTATTTGATGCAGAATATTTAAGGATATATAGGAATAGTCTTAAGACAACATGGGTGCATCTATATTTCATGCTGCAGAGAGGCACAAACTGCCTGAGTCTCAGACATAGCCTATGCCCAGGCACTAGATGAAGACTTCAGTCAAGCTCAAGCAAGACTGAGAGTCTGCGGGTGAAGAGGGAGCGAAGGGCATTCCTGCCTTCATCCTTTCCTCCACATCCATCTCTGGATCCCAAGCCTTGCTTGCCCAGCCCATGAGGAGAAGGTAAACTGGCAGGAAGAGCTCCTCTGTCAAATGTCTGTAATGGCCCTGGGGGCTGGGCTGGCACATCCATCAAAGAAAACCTTAAACTGGTGGTGGAGATGAAGGTGTGTGAGGGAGGAGAAGCACAGACAACAGTCTGGCCCTGTGTCCACTGAGAACAGCAAGGACATGGCTTTGGGCCGTGCCAAACCCAGCTGGCATTCCTGTTTAAACTGGCACTAAAGCAAGTTCAGATTCATTTCCCATGCAAGGTTTGAAGCACAGCGTGGACAAGGTCAGACCCTGACCTAATGCAGACAAAACTCCATTACCATTGACCTGGGCATTATCCTTGCATTATACTTTAAGGTAGGTGCCGTGGGAGTTCTCCTGCTTCAGAGAGTTAATATAGGGGATTTGACCTCCTGCAGAGGAGAGTTTCTCACTGAGCTTTCTGTTCACCAGCTCCATGTGCCTGGAGTTTTTCCTGGCTTGCCGGAGAGAGCGCTTGACTTTCTTCACCCGATCCCGCAGCTGCTTGTTGCGCTTCTCCAGCGCCGCCACCTTCTGCTGCAGCTTCTTCACCCTGTCCTCCTCCTCAAACAGGGCCTTCTGCACCGAGGAGCACATCAGCTGTGGGGACAGCAGCACGTCAGCTTCACACAAAGGCTTATCACAGCAAGGGTTAATTCAGGCAGAGCAGAAAACTCCTCACAACTTTTCAAAGCAGAATGCTTTGGGGGGGGGGGGTGGTGGAATTTTTACTTTGTTTTCATATCTTTTTAAGTAAAATCATCTCTTTCACTTATGGATTTCGTTAAGACCCAAAATTGTAGTTCTTAATGATACTAGTGATTCAAAATTACTTTTATGAACTGTTTCGTCAGACCTGTCCATTACACTGAGGCTACATGGAGTTTATGGAGAAAGGCTGCCCTAATTCTAGTATTAAACTGGAGTTTGGGTCAAGGGGTGTCCCTTCTGGAAAAATCTAGTTTTGATTCAGCTCAGCAGTCCTTCAGAAACCCCAGACTGAGACAAGAGCCTGCCCTTTGCTCTTTATGTGAAATAAGGAAGGACCTGCCAAACACAGAACTGGCTCTTTTGCCTTTCCGAGAACAGAGGTGTCTTAACACCTCATGATATTGGCTTATTTAAGACAAAACCCTAGAGGATGAATCTCAGCAGTCTCTAGAAGAATCCACAATTCCATAATTTTAACAGAAGTTATTATTTAGGGATCATTGCCTAAACTGCCCCTCCCACTCTACCCTACACAACTTACTGCAATATTGCCCCCAGAAGGGACATCATGATGTTCTCTCATGCCAGTGGCTCTTAGGAAATAAAAAAAGAGAGGTGGTTTCAAAGGTGCTGCCCCCAAGGCGTCACTAGAAGAGCAGCTCACAGGGCATTTTCAAATCCACTGGGCTTGCAAAGCATCTGGTGGACAAATCTTCTACTTCCTCATCCTAGGAAGACCCAAAAGATCTCTCCTATCACATGGATATGTTTATGGTCTCACTTGTTTCCTGTTTGTAGCTGCAATGACAGCAGTGGGATGACAAACACCAGCTACAAGGGCTGCAGAGTAGTTTCAATGCAAAGGAGTTCAGTTCCTAACACACAGCCTCACCTGGGATGGGGTTCAGCTGCCTTCTCTTAAGCAGCTAAAAGTGAGACTCAGGTCTGGGCTCCTCTCTTTGCATTTCCCCTGTAATATCTGATGGGGCTCATGTGCACCTCCTAGGGCAGAGGGAGGAATGACCCTCTGAACACAACCCTCTCCTTTTACTGACCACAAAGACACCAAGTTCCATTTTTTCCTACCTGAAACATATTTTCCAGGCAGAAAAAGAAGAGGTACCTGGAGGTCAAGGACAGCTCCACCAAAAAGTTTCTAATTTATAAAATCCACATCAAAATCAATTTCTCTTCAGGTGCCTCCTGCTTTATTTTCCACCCTACAAAACACATCCTGAGATATTTTATTGCAAATGTGGGAATTTCATCTTGCTGCACTGCACTGCTGCACAGTATATTCTGCTGGATTTATCTTCTAAATACATCTAGACATTTTTCTATGTGTGTCAAGCACTCCTGGAGTCTGGATGGGCTTTCTCTGGCAGAACATTTGGAACAGACAGGGAATCTAAATAAACAAGTAAATCCTGACTGTGATGATGAAGGATTACATGTTTCTTTCCATCTTACTTTGTAGTATTTTCAACAACTGAAAGCTGGGGAGGGAGCCTGCCTTGATGAATAGCATTGCATTTGCTTTGGAAACCCCCAGCAGTAGGAAACCATGGCCAGTCAACACAAACACAGCAACTGCTTCCACTCCCTTGGAAGCTCTTGTTCCTTGTGCAAAAGCACTGTGGGGTTTTGCTCAATGGCAAATTCTTGCCCCAACTGTTCTCTCACTAGGGCTCTTTCATAAATGCGTGCTAGTGAGATGGGAGCTCACAGATAAAGGGCCAGAAACTGTGTTGAAAAGGAGTTTGGTTTTGATCACAGTTCATTCCAAGAGCTCTTTGAAAACAGCTAGCACATCTTGGCTTTTGTATTTGCTAAACCCTTGCAAAACCTCAAGCAGAACACTTCTTGAATTTAAATCCCCGTAAAGGAGGACGCTGAGTTAGGGAAATGTGTTTGTTGGGAAGACATGAGGTTGAAACTCTACTTCAGAAGAGATTTCCTGCATTTTCCGTGGATGCAGTGGCAGGCATGGCCCATGCCAGAGTCCAGTGCAGAGGAACAAACACTGCATGCAGCTGAAGTGGGAGGTTGTGTGAACCCAACCACATGCCCACTGTCTGGGCTGGCTGATGGGGAATAGCAGACATCAGGCATAGTATTATCCTTCCTCATCCCGGAACACTCCCAAACATTTTGAGGTTGGTCTTCTGTCAGCAGAGGTAGACCTGCTCTACAGAGCCACTCAAAATTCTCAAACACCATCAAAAAGCTAACCAGCTCATTTGCTTATACTGTTTTTCTACAGTCCTCACTGTCCAGTCTGAAATACACTGTTCAGTGCTTAAATTATCTGGAGATATCCAGAGACATCACGGGAACAGCACAGCTCTAAAAAACTGAGGTACCCTCTGACTTGCACAGCTTTGTTTGCCAGCAGAGTAGGTGATAGGAAGAGCCCAGCTTGATAACTGGATGCCTGCCTGCAACTGCAAGACTACCAGCTGGAAAATAAACACTTTGTTCCTTCTACATGGGGAAAAATAACAAGGTAGAGTCCTCTCATTCTCACTGGCTGGTTACAAACAACATTTTTCACAGGATTCTGCAGTGGAGATGACGATGATGATGTTTAAGTGAGTGCTGCCCTGCAGTGGCTGTTACTGCTGGGGCTGTGATTCACCTGGCTGCAACCAAGTAATCCTTAAACTGGTGCTGAGAACTGTGTACCTGTGACAGCTGTGAGCTCAGCACAGCCTGGACAACAAACCAGCTGCTGAACAAGCTGGTGAGAAGTTAACCAGGCCACGTTGCCACTTGGATACTTGGGAAATGAAAAGAAGGACTAGGAAATGGCTCCTTAGGCAAACCTTATAGCTAATTTTCCAAATTCCCTTCAAAATTTGAATTTCCTAATGACCCATAATTCAGAAGAGTTGTTTGATCTGAAGATCTGTCTGCATGTCTGCTTGTTCCAGTTTTGTTAAGAAGGCATCCTCAGCAGTGGTACACTCAGGTTCAGAGAGCAGTACCAGGAGAGGTAATGACAAATTGTGACACAAGAACCATACAGATCCTGAGGATTTATCCCAGCCAGCCTACAGCTGTGAAACTGCATATTAAATATATTTGAGTATTTGTCTGAGAAACTGTATCACAAATATACTGAATTTAAACTTTCACCATATCTAGGAGATTTACAAAATCTGCCAAATAAATCAGCAATGTAACAAATAGAATACAATCACAGAATCACTGAGGTTGTAAAAGAACTCTGAGATCATCCAGTCCCATCATTAACCTAACAAACTGATTTTGGAGAATCACATTATAGGCATGCAAACCCCTTACCAAACACCCTGAACTGATATATATATAACTTATATATATATATATATATATATATATATATATACTTTTCTTATTGACAGACACACACTTGCCTTCTACAAGCTTGATTTGAGTGGCACAGTGGATAAAGGTGCCATGGATAGCTAGTACTCATCCACCACAAAATGTCCATAAGTGGTTGAAGTCAGTGTTACAGAACTCAAGTCGCTCAAAACCCAGCAGTGGCACTCAAGTCTTGCCCTTCACCTACCCAAGGGAGAGATGTTGAGTCCCAGCTACCTCCTCATGCACGTTCCTTATGGCAACACTGCTAAAAAAACACTGGATCCCACTACGTAAAAATCTTTCCAGTGGGAGTGAGTAAGTTGCTGATGGAAAGAAAGACAAGGAATCAAAGAATAGTGGGAGAGGTCTGGCAGAGGGGAGTATTGGGTTTGGGATGAAGTGACTTAACCTCCAGTTATGGGGATTTTTCAGCCAAGACTAGCACTCGTGCTGAAGTGTGGAAAAGTCCCTGTCAGCACTGTTAAAGCATCGTGTTGGGTGAAGTGATGGGGGCATGGCAGTGCTGAGTTTAACCCCCTTTGCTGGCTGCAAGAACAGCACTTTCAGAGGTATAGAATTAGGGCCCCAAGGATATATCCAACATCACTGGCATTAGTGGAGGTGAGCTGGGATTTCACTCTAGGACCTCATATGAATCATCAAGATGCACAGGCCCTTGATGGAGAAAGAAATTGTTGTGGCTGTTGTTACCCTGCTGAATGCTGGGTCAGCATTTGCCACAGGAAATGTAATGTTTGCAGCACAACTCTCCACTTCATTCAAAATATTAGAGATGGGGATTTCTTTGGGCTTTGAAGCACTGCCTACAGTAAGCCTCTACCAGGCTACACCCACCCCAAGGTGTCTCAGCACTGCTTTTCTTCCTCATTTCATTCCTTACTAAAAGCAGATTTTCTCTTTAAGCTCCTTAGATGCAGCCAGTCAGGGAAAATCATCTTTCCCAACAGCCATCAGAGAGGAATGGGCACATCCTAGAGGAGATATCTTGCCTACCTTAGACACTTCTCTTCAGTTGACCACCTGTGGAGACTCCTGCCTAAATGTCTATCCCAGACTGGGATGGATCTCACCGTGAGTCCCATCAAATGGGATCTGAATGGCACTGGCTGCCCAGGGCAGGCTGCAAGGGCAGGATACAGATAATTCTCCTGGAGTTTGGAGAAACTTGTCCTGGAAACAGACCCAAGTCCATGGGCACTTGGGGGTCTTTAAAAAGAGTTTTGTTCTGACCTGCATCAAACCACTGCTTGGTGTGAAGGTATCTGAGCTGGTGGCTCTCATCTGCAGTGGGTGTTGCTGGTATCCATTCCAAACCCCACACTTCCCCTTCAAACTCACATCCCTTACAGCCCTGCTCTGGCTGGGGGTGGATTTACAGGATCATTACAGGGCACTTGAGAACTGGTGGGAAGAGCCTCAGCCACGGAGAGAAGAGAGGTTCCTGGCCTCAAACCACACCTAGAGCTCATCCTGAGGCATTGCTTTCCCTGGCACTTGGAGCCTGAGATGCTGCTGAGAGGATGATACCAAGTGACAGTCACACCAAGTGACCTCTGCCAGGATTGGAAATGGGGATTGGAAAATGTCATCATAGTCACTGTCAGTGCCCAGGAAGGGATCAACACCTTATTCCCTATACTTGTGAAGGAAAAAAAGTCAATGGTTTAGAAAGTATAGAAACACTAATCAGGAAGAGAAGAAAGGGGAAAAAAATTGTGTAGGGTATGAGCCAGACTGCCTACCACAGGCACCTCGTGCCAAGTGAGCAGATAAGTCAGTCCTGACTGTAAATCCCTAAATTCCCTGCCCAGGCAGTGGGAGACAGAAGGTCTCCAGGAAGAGAAAAATAAATCAAGAGGGCACGACCTCACTCTGGGGCATGTCCAAGTTCCTTTGCTCTGCTCACTGGCCACGCAGCCAGCAGGGGAGGCACAGCAGAGCCAGCCCTGCTTCTCCTCGGCGCTGGGGCACAGCAGGGACCTGCTCCTGCCTGGTTTCCTTGGAACAGGCTCCTCCTCAATCCGCCCGGGATGCCACAGGAATGCAGCGTGAGCTGGGAGGGAGCTGCAGGCAAGGCTCAGCCTGAGCTGTTCAGCAGGAGCAGCCAAACTGCTGCTCCTCACCTGAGCTCAGGGCTCAGCCCCACCTGCCCCATCCCTTGTGCCTTCTGTGGATAAAGGTGCCGTGGGTAAGGGTGAGATGGTGGCCTGAAGGACAGGTATCTGCCTATAAAGGCAGAAATTCTCTTTGAAATGGAGAATGTAAACCCCCTCTCTCCAAATTATTATAATTTGAAATTAAGGGGCTCTCAGGCAAAAATATGGAAATTAGGAATAACAGTTCTTTACTAGGAAAATTAAAATAGAAATACAGTATTACAAAGAACAATCCCAACCCTGACAGAGTCAGAATACAACCTGACACCTCATCTGTCAGTCAGGGTGTTGGTAGCAGTGCCATTAAATGGTGGCTGCATCCTCCTGCAGTGGCAGATGTGGTTCAGCTGAAGCAGTGCTCCTGTAGAAGGTGCAGTTTTCCTCTGAAGGTCCAGGGATGATGTGGAAAGGTCTGGCTTTCCTCTGGAATCCAGTGGAAAGACTGATAACTTGCTGTTCAAAATCTCAGTTTTTATCTAGGTAGGAAAGGCTTGGCTCCTCCCCCTGGCTGGAGCATCTCCAAATGGGGTGATGTAATTTTGTCAGTCATACAGTGGGACTCAATGGCCCATCAGCCCTTCCTGGAGGGAGGATGGGTTGTGGAAAAGATAAAGATGACTGCCCCACCTGGTTTTCAAGATGGTGACAGAATACACATTTCTGGCCACATCCTGTATTGCAACCCAAGACAGATGGTAGTGTTCACCCACCACAAAATGTCCATAAGTGGTTGAAGTCAGTGTCACAGAACTCGAGTCACTCAAAACCCAGCAGTGGCACCCAGGAGCTTCCCAGCGATGTGTGTCTGCCCAGATGGGTCAGGGCTGCTGAAGCAGAGGGTCTGGAGCCCTTGCAGGGGTTTAGCCCCTCTGGCCTTTTCTGAGACTCACATCACCCTCCTCGGATTCACTCACCAAAACTTCTCAGGGTGGCCAGAGGAATAAAGAACCGTGGGGTGGCACATGGTGCATAGTGCACAAAAGCAGAGACAGCAGCCAGGACACCACTCCTGGCTCTCCACCCCTGTCACAGGGGATGTCCAGAGCTCCCAGGCTCTGCAGCACAGCTGTTTGCAGGGCAGAAACACAGCCCAAGCAAATGCAGCATCTGCCTTTGCCCCTTGTAACACCACACAGGCTGGTGGGGATTCCCAACACATCTCTGTCCTGCTCTGGGTCAGGAGCACAAGAGGCAGGTCTGGATTAGCTGCTCAGTTACCATGTTAAAATGCACTACTCAGTTGAGCTTAAAGGAAAATGCTTTGTGGAAGGACAAGCAAAACCTTTTCTCCATGTTTTTTACAAGCAAATGTGTGTTTAAGTCTACCTTACAAGACAGATTACTTCAGAGATTTCTGCATTTTGCTCTGCCTGAACTCTGAAAATGTTGAAATTACAGTCACATAGTCACTTTTTTTTTTTTTTTTTTTTGGGTTGTCTCAGATCTAATTGCAGTTTCAGCAGGGCTTCAAAAGTGAGAGGCTTTTTTCTTTTTTTCCCAACAATATGTACAGAACCTTTCCATTACCACAGCTACTAAAGTTACCAAAACTTGCTATCCACTTTAATTTTCAACTCAGACTTTTCCCACCTAGTATCACTGTAGTCACAATAAAGCCAATTAGATCTGATATACCTAAAACTACTTTGCCAATATACCTTACCCCAAGTGTATTGTTCTCTGACTGAAAGTTGCTGTTTGATTGTGTCTCCATCTAAACTTGTTTTGCTTGGCTTGTATTTCAATAGGATTAGATCACCATTTCCCCCACACATACACACAGAGAACTAATTAAATACCAAGGAAGGGATAAAACCAGCAAGACCCAAAATCAAAGTGTATTGTGTCCTTCCTTCTCACTGGTGGGAACACAGGGAAAGGAGAAAGATCAGAGCAGCACAGCATCATATGATTTTCTCCTATTCACTGAAACTTTTTAATTAACTGACCTTTACCTTGTGTTACAACAGAAACTCTTTGTTTGTTTGTTTATTTCTTTTAGTGGTCCTGTCAAGAAGAGGGCATACACCTTATAGCACAGTAGCAGTGAGGGAAGTACAGTATATCCAAATATACCATCCCCAGATGCAGCTGAATCTGAGAACCTGCATCAGATGGTGAAGAAAATATTTATCTTTGTCAGTATTCATTTGCATGAGAACAACACTGGTTTAAAGTAGCATTATAGCTGGTTTGGGGTGTTTACATTAAGTATGATTTACTTCAGTCTAATGTATTAGAACCTGTAGAGCTCCCTGGGAGTCCTGACAGAGGTGACTGATGTTGTGGTGTGGCAGGTGCTGCAGGCATGTCTGTAAGCTGAGGTTTACTTAAACATGAATGTAAGGGGCACAAAAGAACAGGTGGAAGACAGGGACTGTGGGAGAACAGGGGACACATGGCAACAAGGCTGATTAAGGCCTTAAGGAATTCAGAACCTCCTGGGGGTAAGGCCATGCCAGATCTCCCTGTACCCCTCAGCAGGTTCAGACTGCAAATGCTCAGAGCCCACATCCTCTGTCACTGAGGAGGAAAGAACTTGGATCAGTAAATACATAATAAAATAAATTTTATGTGTAACATGAAGAGAACCTTTGTTTCTCTGTCACCTATAAGTCAAAATGGGGAAAGAGAGAATCTGAGCAAATCCCAGCAGGCTGTGGGTGGGTATTGGCAAACAGCCACAGCGTGACTGCAATGCACTAAATGCTGCCTCTCAAGAAAGCAAAGAAATGGACATTTACTGTAATTGGAGGCCATGTCTCCTCCTCAGAAAATATATCATACCCAGGGGCATTTGTATGCACAGGGGGAGAGCCCATGCTGAGAAAGGCAAATG
This sequence comes from Muscicapa striata striata, assembly GCA_030060385.1. NCBI lineage: Eukaryota > Metazoa > Chordata > Aves > Passeriformes > Muscicapidae > Muscicapa > Muscicapa striata. The sequence continues at coordinate 5,340,448 of JAREIS010000025.1, read as the reverse complement.
TTTAAAGTTAATGCAACATCTATAAAAGTCAAGATCCTCTATAAATCCCTCTGCTCTGGATGTGTTGGCTTCACACTGCACACAAGCTGCTGCAGCTCAGCTGCCTTTACAAACAGATAGGATTTCCTTGGCTGAAGGCTCAGCTGGAAGCCCTGGGCATGCCCTGCTGCTGTTCATGACTTCTGGATTTCAAGGAGAAATTGCAGGTGCCCTGGGGTAACCTGCTGCCCTACGGTGCCACTGGGGAGGGGGAATGTTTACATCTCTCCTAAGCATCCATAGAACTTCTGGAGACATTTCAATTTATTTTCCAAGTCTGTTTGGGTTCAGAAAAACAAGAGGAGTGAAAAGGCCACACTCAGACTTGTATTATCTGGTTTTTGTGTGTCCCTCGTGGTAGTCTTTGCTAAAATATGCAACCTCAGTCCTGGGTAGGAAACGTTGGCTTTCTGATCTTTTTCTACAGTCTTTACAGAGACAGAAATTCCTCTGGAGGATGAGTCAGAAGAACAAATTTAGACCAGGGAATCAGGCACTAAAAGTGAGTTGAACAGTATGGAAACAAGTCCAACACGATGCTTATGCACGCAGTGGAGACCCCCCTGGCATGGCAGGAGCAGCACAAGAGGCTCTAATGAAGCCTTTCCCTGCAAGCAGAAAGGGATTTGTGAAACCTGCCTGGAAATGATGGCAGCAGCATTGAAGTCAGGTGGGGTGAAACACAAACACAACACAGGCTTGACAAAGGGCATCTGCATCTGCTCCTGAGCTGCTCTGCAACCCAGAGCAAAGAGGAGAGCTCAGCAAGGAGCTGTTTGCTGTGCCCCATGCCAGCAGCCAGAGGTGATGGAGCCAGCAGGGCTGAGGACCAGGTCCAGCCCTCACTCAAGCATGGAAGTGCCACAGGTTGCCACAGGGTGAAGTGGAAAAGCCTTGGTGAGGCTGAAAAAGCAAAGACAAAGGGAAGGAAAAACAAACATCTGCAATCTGCAGGCTCTCTCTGACTAACATCAGTGCTGAGAAAGGCACCAAATGCCTGAGAGACTAATCAGCAGCTCTGAACAACAAGCTCCAAGCACTAACATCTGGCTGAGGGGAGCTCACTGCTACTCACAGATATTCCTGTCCCACCAGGCAGCCCAGAGCAGCCTGTCCACAGCTCTGGCTGCTGCGTGGGCTGTAATCCTGAAAGGGCCCCAGACCACCCTGGCTGAGATAAATGCACAACAGGCTATTTTGAAGATGGCAGGATTTGCCAAATATGCAGTTTTCCAGGTGGAAAGATGAGGTATTTAGGGGCAACTCTCCTGCTTGCATGTGCTCAGATGGCCCTAAGTGTTCAGGGCATTAATGACTGTTTCTATAGGAGACAAAAGCTGTTTTCACTCTAGTACAATTCCCCAGATCAGATTCTATTCCTGGGCCACTATTTCAATTCTCAACAGAAATACAAGGTCAGGGAAATACAGGGTCATATTTGAAATCCTGTGTTGTATTTACTGGCCAAAATCTCTCCCTGCTGTTTTGCTGCATTTCATACAGACACAGAAACTCCCACCATGTGCTGCACAACTTACTGCCTTATACAGGGAAAAACTTTTCACACAGGGCTGGCTACAATGCCCATGGAAAATAAGGTCATAAGGGAAGGATGAGTCAGGCCTCCCCATACACTTCCAGGCTGATTTCAGGAGGAGGATTGCAGCCACAGTTACACACAACAAAATACTCACAGGGCTGGTGGATGCCCTGTGGTGAACTCTTCCCTGCAAGCATCTAAATTATAGAGCACACACCCCACTGCTGGTTAATGTTGCAGTGGTGGCTCTCAACTGTTTAATCCTATGTTAATAATTCTGCTGGAGAGAGATAATTACATGGCAAGTGCCACACCACTGCACAGTGAGCACATGGTGATACCTTCAAGCTGCAGTTCAATCATGCACTACCTTGGGGTTTGGCTCTTTCTTGAATAACTGCACTGAGATCTGAAAAATCTCATAATGTCCTGCTGTTATGTCTTTTTACCTGTAAAATCTGCTATTGTTCCTGGCCAAATACTTAGGGGTAGGCAGCAAATGCATCGCCCTGTAAGTCTGTGTTACTGTTTGTGTGTGCTTTCAACTTGATTATGAAATTAATTTTCTCTATCAGTCCAAAATTCTTCTGTGGTATTTGTTATGCTTTTCCCATATTTCTCTGACACAGAAGTTATCTGTACTTTCACCAGCTTTGTATTGCATCACTTTAGCAATAGCAAGGGTCAGGGGATGGACAGCCTTGAAGAACACATGAACTGGATTGCCTCACAACCCTCCTGCAGTAGCAATCACAGTACCCACACCAGTCACCATGCACACAACTCCACAAAAATTGCCTAACATCACAGAATTTAAAAAAAAAAAAAAAAAAAAAAAAGAAGACAAAAAAAGATGGCAAACCCACTCTGAGGAAGTCAGGACTTGGGCTCCAGTCTAGTCTCATAATTAGGACACTTGCCCTGTCTTTTGTCAATTATAATGTTGGAAGAACAAAATCTCTGTCATTATGAGCTGAGTTATCTGAACAGCCTGTTCTCATTAAGCAACACGTGGACTTCACACCTCATCAAAGAGGGCAGATAAAATGCTCATCCTAATCAGAGGAATGGGACTGTGAGGGCAATAACCAGTTAGGTGAGAGTAGGTCCAGTAAATACCTTCCCTGTGGTTCAATTCCTTATCTCCAAAAATGGATTATGGAACATCTGTGATTTATAGGGTTTCTGAGTCATCATAATCTAATCCAGAAAGGTCTATATTTAAAGCCTGAATAGTGTGTTTGGGACAGGAGTAATAGCAGAGCCAGGACTCTTGGGCAGATACTTCACTTTCATGCACAACGGCCACAGGGCTTCACTGTGCAAATTCAGAGTATGAGCCCAGAAACCAGGTTTTTCCTTAGGTGCTGGTAGGAATTGCCCAGAACTGCAGCCTTGTCTCCTGTAATCTGGAAACACATTGCTCAGTAAGGATCCTGGACCATCACTGGACCATGTGACTGATCAAACTTTCAATGTTGAGGGATTTAGTCAATACAAGTTTGCAATATAAAAATTGTATCTTTCTGTGCTACTGATTAAGGCATTTAAGTCCACATTATCCAAGAAAGGGAAAATCCTGGCTTTGTGAACATGGCTTAGATATGGCTCAGATACATGAGAAATATCCATGGTCCCAAGACCAAGATTTCAAGTATAATCAAAGAGACAACTTCTAACAATTGCTTTTATTGGGCCATGGAAAATAAATCATTCCTTAGGCACCATTCACCAACAAAATGGGTGTGAATAGTTAGGCAACAACATGGTAATGGTCATTCCTTTATTATTCTGGACCTAAGGGTCAGTAAATGAGCAGAAAAGCCAACAGAATACAAAAGGGGTTTTTACAGGAATGGAAGAAAACTTTTATTCTGACTCATTACCTATGTCAGAAATTAATGAGAGTGTCAGCTAATCTGGAAGAGCACAGCAAGAACATGGCACTAAGCCTTTGGAGGGAATGGTAAAGATCATTTCCTGTAGGTATTTGAGGCCTCTCTTCATCAGCTAGATGGGGTTTAGGGCTAGTACATGTAAAGTGAAACCAAGATCAGCTGATGAGACTGGATGACCAATTTGTTTAATCTGAGCCCCATCCAGGTGATCTCTCAATTCTGCCTTGCCCTGCTTAATCCTGTTAATAAATATATCCCAGTACTGGCACACAGCCACACCTACACTTCTCGTGGCAGTCAGTGTTACTGAAAGTCAATCAAATTGATGATCTATCCTGCTCCCTCCAGATACTTGTGAGGCATTTCAAGTGAAGAAAAACAAACAAAAAAAATCCTAAGAAATTGCATAATTCCGAATGTTTTTCCTTTCACATTCTCCCCACCCTAGAGACTGCCACTTAGTAACATTTCTTTATTTAATCCCTTCCTAAAATACCCTTTTACCATTGAGAACTTTGCAACTGTTTGGGAGTGGGCCGAGTTGTTTGCTGTTTTGATGGAAAGAGAGAAAGTAAATTATTTCCTGGCTGAGATTTATGCGTCAAGATTTAGCTTGCAGCCAGATTTTTTTTAGCCAAGTTATAAAATCTGAAGATGATTCCAGCTCTCATCATCAGTGACTTTTATGAAGCAATTCAGGATATGTGCAGGAATAAAAGGAAACTCCTCACCATGGAGGTTTTCATGGAAATGAAGAGACACATTCCTGCACAGAAAGAAAGGGCAGGAACATATGTCAGCCTAAGCAGAGCTGTCAGAAAGCAGAATCCCAGCTTACTGAGGACTCATGGACATGTTTCTTTAATGTTTTGGATGCAAATTGAGAGTGAAGCAGAGGTTGCACTTTCCTGTGGACAAAAAAAAAAAAAAAAAAAAAAAAAAAAAAGCTGAGTTTTGCTTGAGACATCAGGCTTTTGGAAACTTAAGAGCAAATGCCTTGATGTGATACTATAAAGATGCTCCTGATCTCCTGGGATTGTTCAGTTCAGATGGAAGGTATTATGGTCATGTTTTCTTCCAAAAGGACACAGAAATGCCTCACTGAGCCATGGATAATGTTGTGCTTCTCCACATCTTCTGTCACATTTGCCATGCCAGACTCTCTGATGGGTTGGCCCATGTCTGAACAGTAAGGTGGCCAGAGCAGGTATCAGGTAGGCAGGCTTAAGGGAAAGAATAGAGAGGAAGAAGAGACAAATAACCAAAAGTTCCAGAAACCCACAGTGAGACTTGTGTGCCTAAAACTCAGGTGAGACATCCCAAAAAGGCTGGGGCTGTTGGCTGTGTCCACATGAGCAAGTCAATTTGAGCAAGAGTCAATTTGAGTCTACTATCTGTAGACTGAAGCTCTAGACATGTTGAGGGTGAGCAAAAAGACAGAGAAAGGATTCAGAAGGTGTGTGAAGGACCAGCTGTGGATCCCTCATGTTCCTATTAGGAGTTGGTCTATACCGTACAGGCATCTGGAGCAGTCTGGCTGTGTTTCCCCCAGGAGGAATCTGCTCATTGTGCAGCAATGAACTCTGTGAACTGAACCAAAATTACGTGTCTCCTACTCACCAAACTAATTCCCTGTCATGATGGAGATTGCACTGATTTGACACATCTGGCAAGCTAAGACAGCTCTTTTCCCTCAGGTGCTGTGCCTGAGCTCCATGGCCTGGGAAACTCCAAACAGGAGACCTCACAACAATTGCAAAGCCTGCAATAAAACTGGTTTCACATTTGCCTCCCATCCTTCCTGAAGGGCCAGCTCCAGGCTCTGGAGTGTTTCCCTGGGCTGGTGGAGGCCCCTTACAACTCAGTTGAGGACAGGAGTGGGGATGGATGTGCAGGGCAGCTCTGGGATTGTGAAATACAGCAGCTGGTGGCTCCCCAGAGCCACCTCCTGCCACAGCTCACTACACTTTTCTCCCTGAAGTTCTTCTAGAAGGCTCAAGCAAAGAGAAGGCTGCCTGAGCTCTAAACCAACTCACCTATTCCTATTTCTGTCCACCTGATGCACTGCCAATCTTTACTGGTGCTGACATCCACGCTCTCCCAAACCCCTACATTTTTTAAGAACAGTTGAACCAGCAAGTGCTGGGAGAGCACTGAGCCTGTGAAGCCACCTTGGCTGTGTTTCAATGTCTTCTGGAAAGATCCTAATGCAACACAGACGTTCACGATATGTTTGCACTTGTAACTAAGTGCTGGCTACACTCGAGCTTGTAATGAGCTCTCTCCACAATACCACACATGAAATACAGGCAAAGAGACAGGCATATTGGTTTCAGAGTTGCATGGGAAGGAAGGCAGATGTCTAGAAGCAAAAAGAACTCAGTAGATATTAGATATTTAGTAGATACTTAGATATTGCCTACCAGCTCTGCTAATCACTGTCATGCCTTAAAGCCAGGTAAAAATTGTTTAAACACTTCAGTTCTGAAGTGAGTTCCTGAGATACAACCAGAACAACTGTGAGGCTGGACATGGGTGTTCAGATCCATGGATGTTCAGATCCACTAAAAAAATGTGAAGAAATGTGGCTGACCTTTTGTTTTTGGGACTGGAGAGTGACAGACCAGAGAAGATGCTTTGCTATGGACTCAAGGCTGTGAGTCCAAGACTTGCTTTCATGACCAGGCAGCAACTTGAATGAATATGGCAACAGAAAGGAGAGCAAAAGTAATGTGGTAGCAGCTAAAGAAGCTGCCATCTGTCCAACATCTCATAACAGCTTTGTCGTGCCCTTTGGGGTCAGTGGTGTCATTTGCTGGGAAGATGTAAACTCATGTTTTATATTAATCCTTAAATGTTTAAATTTAATGAAGGCTGTTGAAAGTGCATCCCACATCCTTTGATTGCTGAGGCAATAATTCTCAGGTATTTCAAAGCTTCATTATTAAAAAAACTTTTCAGTCAGAACTGATGAATATGTAACAATAAGAAAGACACACAAAAATTATAGGGATAATTCACCTTAAACTTCAGTTGATTCAATTACTGGGCTCAGCCCCCAAAGTTCAGATGAAAGAAGATCTCACAAGCAGTGTTATATCTCTACCACGTCTCAAAGTAGACCAATACCCTAACCTAACAGCTACTCTCATCCAAAAAATTCTGAATGTGGCTTCATATTTTAAACTCATTTATTACTTTACTTTCTATGTATAACTTGTAGTTTGTGAGAGCTGTACAAACCACATAAAAGGGAAGAGGAAAAGGGAGGGGTGCTATAATAAATTCTGCATTACCTGAGAAGATAGGTGTCTTCTCATGCCAACTCCCCTTGGTGTTGAATTGCAGGAGGGGTTATATGCAGTTACAACCTCATTGATTCTGAGATGAGTTTTGAATCTTGGTTGGTGACACAGTGATTACAATTGTGGGTTGCCTGGACTTTAAAAGTGTGGTTAAATTACTATAAAGTTGCAGTAATGGCCATGGCAAAGAACGTCTGTAGCAACCACAAATTAGCACTCCTCAATCTTCACCCTGTGTGTCTGTTACGAGTTTTACCACTGCAGGCATTACAGCTCACAAATAATTCTCACACAACATCTGCAAAGCTTGCAGAAGCTCAGAGGAAGAGGACACAGCTCTACTCAGCTCTAAAAATTAAAGTCAATTTACTGTTACAGATTGTCCATGTCTTCCAGGGCAATACAGCTGTGGGGCACTTTCACTCCTTATAGCCAGCTGGGTCAAGAGCTTCTTGAAGGCTACCCCAAAAATCCATCTCTGTATTTCATCAGGACCAAAAAAACCCAACTCTGTAGCAGCTGTGAGAAGATGTTATTCCACCATCCCTTTCAACAGCTGCTGGACATCTCTGAGCAGAGTCTGCACCAGCAGGACCAGCGAGATGCATCGCTGTGTCCCCAGCTGGTGGCAGGGCAGCAGTGTGCTGCAGATCTCCATCTCCTTCCTGCTCCTTTTCAAATTCCACCGTGTCAGCTGAGTTGAACCAGTTTTCTGGATGCCTTCCCACTTCCTTAATACTTCAGCAAACAACACTAAGAGTGTGAAAGGGCTCAGTGGACGTCTTTGAAGGAACCCAGGCCTGACAAGCTCTTCTTGGCTGTCGCTGCTGTGTCAGAGATAAATTTGCCTTTGTTTTCCCCTTGTTTTTAAAGCTGCTCTGTAGTGTGTTTTACTGCATTTGATGGGGAACTTTAAAAGGCTCCATACAGCAATGCTTTTTCTCACCCTGACTTCCCAGCTATAGTAGAAATTGGAAAGATGATGCCTTGGACAGCTTCTGACCCTGCTCTCAAGGCTGCTTCTTATTCACTCCTGTGGTTCAGACTTCTCTGTAGACATGGCTGTACATTATTTCCTATGACCCACAGGGGGGAAAATCCCTAAAAATGGGCTTTGGGGCAGGGACACTGAATTCTCCATTATATGTAATACAGTCCCAAATCCCACATTTCTTGTCAGCCAAACTAGAAAGTAAGACACTGTCCAATATGAGGCAATGAGGGCAACAAGAATCAGATCTCTTTAAACCAGATCATATCAGACTTCCTGTATAAAATTGCTGGAAGTCATTCCTTTTGCTCACCAAATAACTTCAGCAGGTGCATCTCTTTCCTAGAAAAGGGATTCAACCTCTTTTTCAGTGATAGAAAATCCATCATGAGCCCTGGCAAACTAAAGATTAATGATCTACTTCACTTCAAAAAACCACTGTATTTAGATTGGGTTTTATGGACACAGATTGCTGCAAGTTCCAAGCTGCAGGTCAAGAAAGAAAAATATTTAGGGAAGAATAGTTCTGGTTTGATTTCTGAGTCAGGAAATCCTTGCTGTAATTGCAGTCTCCCAGGTAAGACAATTCCCCCCATGCTCTCACCCAGACCACATCCAGGTGTTTGAGGAGGTTCTACTTTCCTCTTCAGAGAAACACAGTGGCCTCTAGCAATGGCTAATTACCACTCTGCTGATTGACAAAGTGCCAAAGAGCGAGTGCTGCTACCTCCATAACCAATAATTACATTTTTGTCAGGTTGCCAAGGTCCTCACACACACCTGCACGCTGCCCACACAGTGGTTATGAGGAGATTTATAATAATTAATTGTAACATTCCTATCAGGCATGTCCCCACCCACTTCCAGCAATGACATGTAAATCCAGCCATGAGCATGTCTGATTTCCTCTCCTTGTTAACCTTAGAGTACAGCCAGTTAAGAACATCTTCTGTTTGCATCCTTTGAAGCCTTGAGTCATTTTTTTTCCTGACATCCTTATTTAATTCTAGGTGAGGAATCACTTTTTCTCTTTTTTCTTCTATTTTACTCTGGTTATTTGTTCACACCTTCCTGACTAGTCTAGACAGCCCTACCACTTATGATTTTCCTGAAATGAATGCTTTCCAAACAGTACAGCTCTCCTCCCACAGAACATGGGCCAGGCTTCACAAAACCAAACCTCTTCCCACGGATCACCATTTCCCCAGCTAGCAATTGACTTCCAGAACTGAAGAGGTAGGAACTAAAGACCATGCAAAATATTCATTGCTTCCAGGATCCTTCCCAAAAGGCATCTCCTGTCCATGTAGCATCCCATCAAGCTGCATCCCTCATTTCTACCCCTCCCTACTTTGTGCTCACCCCTGGAACCTCCCAACCTGCTAACCCCCTTTGCAGTGCTTGTCTTGCTGGCTTTCATGCTGCTTTTTTTGGGAAAGCACAAAGCCCCTTTGAAATTTTCCTTCCCCATGATTTCTTCTAATCTGTTCTGCATTTTATTCTTTCTTTTTCCTCCTTTTTTTTCCGCATCACGTTCTGTTTTCACATCCTTCTCAGTTTTCACTTTCTCTCACAGGTTGCTGGCACTATTGACATTCATCTGCACTTAATCTTCTTGGGGTTAAGTCTTACACACAACTATTTGCTTTCCCTGTTGGCACTTCTAACAGTCTAGGCAAAACGTTGAAATTTCCCTGTGGCAATAGCAGTGGGAGGTCCCAGACAGCCAGGGAAGGGGCTTTACTCTCTCTTTTCTCAAAGACTTGCATTGCAGAGTGTTAGTGGTAGCTGATTCTTATCCAGGATAGGGGAGGAACAACCTTCTCTGAGACTCAGACATTAAGCTTGGTCTGTAATTTTGACTCCTGTTCTGTGAGAGGGTTGAGGATAAAGGTCTACAAAAGCATGAATGCTATGAAGGGAGAAAATAGACACTGACAACATCTTCCAGCAGAAGAACTGGGAATGTCGGATAATAAAGCAAGAAACAGGTTGAAGGCAATCAAAAAGTTGTGATTCTCAAGAGAAGGCTGGACAGCTTTACAGGAGATAAATTGACTGAATATATAGAAACAAATAAATATATGGAAATTACTTCACCGTGCAGTCTTCTTCATTGAAAACACTGGAGAATAGGAGAGCATCAGCTAAAAGTCTCTTCCTGTACTCTTCCATGGATACCTGACTCTTGGTATACTGTGGGTCTTGGGGTGGGGACAGGGGAGAATGCTGAGTCTTTTACTTCCTTCCTCAGGAAGCTGCCATTTTGCACCAATTCAGGACTCCTGATAATAAAGCACCTAACAAAAGGACTCCTGTACCCTGCTCTGCTGTTGGCTGAAGCATTTTAGAATGTTATATGCAATGAAATGCAATCTTTCCTCACATTTTAAGATCAATACTGAAGTAGACAAGCTCCTTAACTCCCTTCAACTAATACTTAAATACATCCAACCTAGAAACCAAGCCAAAGCCAGAATATTTATTATAAAATGCAGAGAAAAAGTATGTTCAGAGTCACATCTACAGTGCATACTTGAAGTTCAAACAGAAAAAGCCCTAAAATCAATGTTGAAGTAATTCAAACAACGCTATGACTGCTCCAATAATGTTAACTGCATTAGAAAGATTATTCCAGTTGTTCTGCAAGCTTTAGAGTTAAAAGCTTTCTGTGTCAGAAACAATGTTCCCTTTTGGTAGAGTATTGATAACATATGTGTCCTTTCTTTTTTTCTTTTTTTTTTTCTTTTCCTAGCACTGTTTTTAAAAATGTTTTTTTTATTATTATTTCTTTTACACATTTTGCACCATTTCATAAATCAGTCTGTGATTGACCACAGGCCTTAAAAAGGGGGGGACAGAGATTTCAGAATTTCAAAACACAAGGAATTGCTTCAAAACAATTTAGAAGATTGGACTTAAATCCACAAAACAAAACTCTACATCCTTCATGCATTCAGCATATTTTATCCAAAAGGCTTTATAAGCTACAAGATAAAGACTCCAAAATGCATCATAAGCTCCAGCCAAATTCAAGCCACCTGCTCCACACAGCAACAGATACAGAAGGAGGACTCCAGGCATGCTGCAGTGCTTGAGTCTCTGGCCTTTTCTTCACCACTGAATCTAAGCTGGAACTGCTATATCCAGAAAAAGAAGCCAGTGAGACAGAGACATAGTCATGGTCAAGGTGTTGTGGCATAAATAGCCAGGACCACTTCAGCCCCTTTTAGACACAAATAAGTTCATATGTGGCCAAGGCCAGGCCACAGTGTGAGCTCAAATGACCTCTGTTCCTGCAATTAAAGTATTGTCTTTGCCTCAAAGGCAGCAGAATCTGAAAACAGTTATTTGCAGGGCTACACCCAGCACTGGGTGCAACATCAGGAGATCTTTCCACTCCAATATTATGCTGGGCAAGGATTTCCAAATCCCTATGCTGCTCTAGAGAAGTCAGGAATACTGACTGCAGATGAAACGAAAAGGAAAAAAAAAAGGAAAAGGAAAAGGAAAAGGAAAAGGAAAAGGAAAAGGAAAAAAAAGGAAAAGAAAAAAAATGAAAAAAAAAAAAGAAAAAGAAAAAAAGAAAAAAAAAAGAAAAAGAAAAAGAAAAAGAAAAAAAAAGAAATAAAGAAATAAAGAAAAAGAAAAAGAAAAAGTGAAAATTCTCTAGGACCTGGAAAAGAGGAAAGATACTGATAAGTGTCTGATAAATTCTGAGAGCAAACATTGACACTTCAGTAGCCACGTTCCCAGCTCGATAGCTGAGGGGTTGAGGCTGCCCCAGGACACTGCCAATGTGTAAGTTAATGTTTAAAGATATGTGTGGGCTTAGCAGCAGATTAAAGTACACAATGAGCCCTGGGCAAGGCTGAGAGTTCTCCATTTCAAAACATAGGAAATGCTGTAAATACCATAGCAAATGCAATTACCAGAGCGTGATAAACACCACTTCGTTAGCAGAGACCACAGGAGGCTTCTCCTGTGTCAGAGCTCCTGACAATGAGCAGGAACCAGAGGCTGATCCTGGAATCCGGACACAGAACAGGCAGGCAAATGCCTCAGGGATGCCTCCAGCCTGGGATTTTGTTTTTAGCCCTTCTCTGGCCTGAAGCTGTGATGGAAGAGGTCTGCTCCTTCATGTCCTTGACATTTGTAATGTGTTTCTTGGGCAATGAGTGTCTGCAAGGACAGGATGTGTTCCAGCAGCTCCAGAGTGCCACTGATTTGGGAGCACCAGGACATTTACCATCAGGAGCTCAGCTGCTTTCAGACATGGGTTAAACATAGGAGAATTTTGTCACTGGATGTGGTTTCAAGCCATTTTTATTACAGCAGGCATGATTTGACCACAAAATATTATTTTCAAGACACATTTAATAGATGATTCTACGCCTTTGGGAAAAGAATCAAGAATCACATTTGTTCCTCTGCCTTTTGAAACCAAGACTTAAGAAAACACAGGCTCAATTGGGATTCTGAGGGACAAATCGTGTTCATTCAACTCAAACAAAATGTGCCTGAACCTAAAATGTGTAAAATGACAAAACCCAAATCATTGATGGTAGCAACAACCCTTCATAGAGTTTTCTTAAAAGTGTTTGTTTCCAATCCTCAGAAGCTTTTCACAACACCAGAACTCGTGTCCAGCATGGCACAGAGAATTTGGAAGTGGTTGTTAGAAAAATTCACCTCCAGTTGTCTTTTTGAATCCAGCTGATGGAGGTGGGGTTTGGATGCTACCTGGTACCTGCTGGAGCTGCTCAGCCAGAGTGGGGGACATAAACCCTCTCCAGAGACAGCAGCACAAACACTCAGTTTGAAGAGTAACAGGACAGGGACAGGGGGCCCTGAAAGCCTTCACAGCCCCTCCCAGAGCCATGCCACGAGCCATGCAATGACTCTTCCTCCAGATGCAGGCAGCCAAAGAGGAATGTCTTCTTCTGACCCACCTCAGTCTCCCAGCATGACCCAAGCTTTGTAGATAATGGAGATTTTACCACATCAGTGGGCCACACATTTTGGTGGGTTATTTCTTCATTTCCTATTTCCATTAGTTACTTTAATTTTCTGTCATTTACATTGTTCTTTTTTCTTTGTCTCTACTCACAGACAACTCTCCAGCAGAGGTACTTGCAGACCAAGTAAGTTTCTTCCCCCCAGATAACCCATGTACACGGAGATTCTCACTTAAGACAACTTCTACAGACCATGAATAACCTCTATCCCAGGCAACCCTGACCTCAGAACTCTTTTAAAGTATGACCAGGCATGTGGCAGAGGTGCCCTATGGTTACTGTGACCAGGCCCCTTCCTCATTATTGCTCATCCTCCACACCCAAGTTTGTTACTTTAAAGGTGGAAAACAGCTTCTTCACTCTGCAACCAAATGGAGCATTTTGAGTGGATGTGGCTGCCATGTTTTTGCTTCAAAGGCTCTGAAATGGGATTTCTTTCTTTCCCAATGTAAGGGAAATTAGGACTTAAAGCATCTGAATTTCTATTCCTATCCTGAGCCATTGTCAGAACAAGCTGTTCCTCCACTTTAACTTTCCCTCCTTTCTCTCCCCAACAATTAAGCAATTAAAAAAAATCCAGTTAAGCAATTAAATAATTTTCCACAATTAAAAAATCTAATAAACAACATCCAGAAGAATATATTTGTGTTTGTATCCTGTTTAAAGTCTCTGGAAATACAAAAAGAAAGGCAAACAAACAATTGTGCTCTGAAATGGGTGTACAGCAAAGACAAATAAAGGCAATAAACTCATTGCATTTTGAAGAAATGAAGAGGATACAAGACACCATCCACCTGAAGAAGACTTCACACCACCAACATGCTCTGTTTGAATAAACAACCAAACCCCAGCTGCTCATATGTCATCCACCTGAAAAAAACTCCTTACTCAAAGTACAGCACTACCTGTGCAATAAGTCAGGGAGGGCAAGGGCACAGTATTTTGACAAATAACTTTACAGACAAAAAAAGTCAGTTGTTTCTAATCTCAGAGGGCATGAATCCAGGATCAAAAAGAATTGTCTCCACTGGACTGGGATACAGAGCCCAAAACACCTGCCTTGCTTTTACCTCTCCAGAATGAAATAGTTCTCCTGCTGCCCCTGCATGGTGAAGAAGATAGGTCAATTTGAGGATAACAGTATGTAAACACCAGCTTGCATTTTAGTCCCATGTCTTGTCTCAACATAAAACATTGCACCAACATTCCCCCTTGCAGTTGCTACTAGTTCCTTACTGATCTACGAAATGAAAAAATACTGCAGAAAAAGTCCATTAAGTGCTTTTAGATCTCAGGAAATATTTTTTTCCTTGCTTGCTCTTACGTTTTTTGGGCAGAAATTCAGACCTGGCTTTTTAGTTATATTATTTTCCTTTTGTATTTTACAATGTCATGGAAATTTATTTCTCCCTCAGTGTATTTTTCCCTGCTGTCATTCCTGTTACAGATAACTCAACTAACAGTTGCAGCAGCCTTGTTCCAAAAAAAGTTGACAGACTGGGGCAGCAAGAGGAGGGAGTCACTGCATCAGCTGCTGGAAGCACCTGCAATGATTTGCACAGCAACCAGCTGATATTGGTCCACCAAAACCATATGTTCCCAGTCCCTCAAAACCAGGCACTCTGGTTTGTCACTTCATATTAGCTGCTGCAAGGGGCTGAGTGCTGCCAGGGCCAGCGGCCAAGCCAAGCCTGGCACCACATGGCTGCTCCTGGCTGAGCAAAACAGGGCAGGGACCCTTCTCCAGGGGAATTTGGAAAGGTACTTGGCTGGCAGAGGCCGGACTGGCTTTGAAAGGCTCTGTCTGCAGCTTCCATTAGGGACTCGAACTCCTGCTGCCTCAGAGCCAACTTGGCTTGTCATTTGTGAAAATAAACAACAAAATGCATGGGCTGGGAGAAAATATGTCCCAAATTAAAAGATCTCAACTCCCTTCAAGCCACAATGGCTGACCTGGTTACAGGCAGCATCACAGGTGTCTTGTCTGCCAGCTGCCAGCTGGATTTTGGTGGGTGTTGATTTTAATAAATGTATTGCTCCATCTTTTTCTGCATCTGTATCACAGGTGGGTCAGGAAAGAGACAGAAATTGAAAGAAAATATTTTCGCTGGGTTCAAGGTTAACTAGAGCCAGCAACTAAACCAAAGGACAGGTCTGTCCACAGTGCCTGTAGAAGTATCATGTTCATCAAGGAGAGATCCTGGTCCAGGACTGCTGATCTACATGAATCATCCTTTCCATCTGCTGACCAACACAAAATATTGCTTTGCACACAAAAACCACCCAACTCATCTACAGACTCACAGATCTACTGAAGGGCGTGGTGGCTCCCATAACTGGGTTTGAACAACACATAATATGGGTACCTCCCTCATTAATTTTGGCAGATTGTGTTCCAGAAAACTTGTCTGAGAGTCATTCTGATTGTATTCCCCAAGAGCTGGCTCAAGACAAGGTCTAGGAAAATGCAAACAGGTGAAGAGCCATGTGCAGTCAGCTCTGATGTTTGCTTCCCCCTCCTGCTCCCAACCCAACCAAAAGCACTGGGATAGCCCCAGTGTGTTACAGTGAGCAGGATGCCAGGACTCAGATTTGAGCATCTTTCAGGGGCTCCCAGGCAAAGTTGGTACCTCCACCCTCTGAGACTGAATGTCATGGGACAAGTATGACTTGTAATCATCATGACTGGATCAAAAAAACAAACAAAAAAACCCCATGATCTGCTTCTTTGGACTGCACATTCTGTTTTGTCTTGGGTTAGTAAGATGATACGTCCACCTTAAGAGCACCAGCCTCAACTCCTCTCCTTGGAGAACGTGTCCCAGGTGTCTGGGGAGCACCTTGAGTACACACATCTGTGTTGAGGAAGGGGAGGGATTTGGCTGTGGATACAAGCTCTTTCAAGCATCCATTGCCCTGCACTACTAAATTTCACAGCCCAGATCCCCACCAACCCTTTCCCTGCACTTCTCCCTTCATCTCTCACAGTCTACATGTGCTGGGATATCCCCTCTCATTTTCCCACTCTGGGGAGGCCATGAACAGGAGGGCAGGAAAGCAGAGGTATCTCTCACACACAGGGAAGGAGACAGTGGACTAAAGTCAGCCTCCTCATGTCTCTAGTAGCCACTTTGCCCATGACAGTGTCATCTCCAGAGGGGAAGGGTGAGAGCTCCACTGCTCACTGCAATGCTGCAATTCCCAGCCCACCTTCACATGTGGATGCTCAGAGTGGGCTTCAACCTTCCCACTGAGGGGGGAATCACCCCCTCAGCCACTTCTGTGTTAGCATAGAGGGAACATGACCAGCTCAATGGAAGTCCCACCTGTCCTACCTACACAGTGCCTTGGCCCTTGGCTAAGAGGCTTCCAAAGGTCAGGGGCTCCCAAAAAACTCTTCATCCAGCTAAGAAAGCACTGCAGCAGGATTTGTGCCCAGCAGCACAAATCCAGCACTGCAAGTCTTTTAATCATATCTGGGCTGGAAAGCCCAAGGGTATGGCATCCCTGCAGACAGCCTTGGATCTGGAACAGAGGAGGGACAACAGGGTCCCTTCAGCCCCACCTTTGTGTCTCTCAACATGCAGAGCTCAGCCTACAACTATCAACTGCCTCCAGGACCACCAGCCAGATGGAGAACCCAAAGGGTGTCCTGGGGCTGGGGTCAGGTGCTTGTTCACTACCAAGCCCAAGTATAGCAGCAGATAGCCTTGAGCCATGAAATATGGAATGATTTAGAGCATTTGGCAGAACTTCATTAAAGTGTGAATCTGGGTAATTAAAAGCAGCCTGGAGCCATGTGGGTCTCCCTTCCCAGCCAATTCCTGGAAGGATTGCTGCTTCACCCTTCAAGGAGGCAGCAGTACATACACACACACACACCCCCCTGGTTGTCTTGGCATTTCCTTTCTTGGCGAGCTGGAAACTGGATATTTTTAAGGATATTATGTACTTGGATGTGCCTGAGACACAGTCTGAGCCATGCTCTGGAGTAATCTGCATTGCCTGATAGGCAGCAGGTTGGTCCAGACACGTTCACCAGGAGCTGAGGCACCCTGTGGGGCTCCTCTGTTGGTACCAGGAGGGTGCTAAGTGAGGGTTGCACCTCAGCACCTCCCCACCAGCATGGCTGTCACAGGGGACAAGAGTTCAGATGGTGGGGAAAAGCTCCATTTTCAATCCCAAATTCTGACTGTTCACAAATTACACCAAATCCAAGGTTCCCATGTTACATCAGGTCATCCTCCTGCATTGTGTATGAAAACCAGCCAATCTACCCCCAACAGAAATAATATGCCTCTAAGAAACAACTGAAAACCAGAGATATCATCCCATTTTTCTGCTGGGAAGCACTGCTCAGAACACCTTCTGGGTGTTAGAAATATGATAAAGACCATATGCAATGGAAACATCCTGTGGATAAGACTATTGTGTATTCCTTTGTGATCTTTTACTCTGAATTTTATCAGCCTGTGTGTATGTGGAAAAATAGAAAACTGATAGGGATATGCCAGCCAGAACTCTAAGAGTCCCCTACCACAGCCTGGGTGTGAAGATTCAGAAAAGAATCAATGCCATTTCTGTGCTAAAAGACTCCTGGGGATGTCACCCAAATGTATCAATTGTCTCATGGTCTTCTCTTTGTCCCAGACACTTGTCAGCAGTTCTCCATTTCATCTGATATTGCTTACATGTACTCAAATCAAACACAGATTGTAGGGAGGGAGTATGCCCTGGGTGATTTTCTGGGAGGAAAATAAAAGTGTTGTAAATCACTATGAAAACAACCAGAAGTGATGGCACTTTCTATCATGCTAATAGGCTCATGGAGAAACAACTCCTCTAACCAATGGCAGGGCAAGAAATCACATGTAAAAGATTTTTGAACCTCTAGATATTGGACCTCACTTTAATTCTATTTTGATGCCTTTTTGTACTGCCCTTGCCATGTAGCATAGTTTGTAACTGAGATTAGTTTGTATTTCCCTAGTGCCTTAAGACCAGAGAAGGGAGAATGTCTAATGCAGCCCATGCCACAAGCAAACACAAAAACCCAGTGCATGGGAATTAAAGAGAACTGTCTTCATCAAGCCAGGATGCCAACTGCTCTTCTTCAGACTGCTTCTTCTCCTAAGACTGCTGGCTCTGAGCTCCATGACCAACATTTCCCAGTCTTGAAGTTCATCTCCTAGCACTCGGAGCAGAGAGGGAACTCTGCAAGAGTAGAAGCCCTTAACTTTAATAAGAGAAAAAAACATTACTTCTTCATTTTAATTTTGTGGATAACATGGACAACACAGTTATCAGCTGATTTTTCCTAGTGGCCAGGATTCACAATACCCACAGAGCAGAGTCACTTTTGGCATCAACAATGTCCACCTGAGCCACCACAGGAAGAGCTCAGGCCCATGCACCCAAGGCAGCTCAGGCACTCTCTGGATGTGACACTATTTAATCACTTCCAAAATCAGGGTGGTCTGAAAAATTATGGGGACTTTCCCAACTTTCCTTCTTTCTTCCCCCTCTCTGGGGGCACATTGCCTGAGGGATGGATCAAAACAAGTCCCCATAGCAAACATCATATGAAGAAGCCCTTCTCTGGCAGGCAGAGAGCTTTAGTACAGGTGGCTATTTCTCTGTGGCTTGTGCCCTTGTGGTGCTGTGAAGTGTCACTGATTGAGACCCTCTACCATTCACCTGGTTGAGAGCATCAGGGACAGGCTGGGACCAGCAGATGTGCTGCTGCCCACAGATGGGCTCAGAGACTCTCCCAATCCATGCACATAGGAGTTGCTAAAATACAAATAATTCTAAAACTATTTCCTCTACTTCCACAGAGGAAGAATATAATTTTATTTCATTTTTGTGTTGCACAGTAATGGCAAGGCCATTTATGCAATTACACTGCTTTCCTTATCTAGTTCCCTTTTCAGCTGCTCCAAAGTCTTCCAGGTGTCCCAGTCATGTCATTAGTCTGTTACAACAGCCAAGGTGCCACCAGAGAAGAAGATCCAAACACAAAGATGTTAAACAGATATTTGTAGATTGCAAGGCTAACCCACTAATTATCTTGCTTTTTATTGGGACACTGACTACTCTCATAAAAGCTCTTTTATTACCCAGATAAAGCTCTGGAGGTCTCTCAGAAGGCAAGTCCATTCATCTAAATTAATTGAAGTAGCAACGTAGTTGTGGCTCTGCTGCTTGAGTCAATGCAGGGAGAGAGGTCTAATAAAAGGTATAATCTCCCCCTGCAATCTCTGAGCTTAACTGAAGTTATTGGACTCCTTAATTTCCATGGACTTTATTCAGGGCTCTCACTGTTGCTCACATGGAGCTGACACCTTGACATCAGTCCCTTGCTGTGATGCATGTGGGGTCATTTTGCAACTCTCCTGCACACATAAAGGGGGAGGCCAAAAGAACATATTTCCTTACCAACCTGTTGACAAAACCAGTTGAAGCTCCTCTGAATAATAACCACAAGTGTTGCTAGAGATTTCTACTGTCCTTATCGACACCAGACCTCAAGTCACTTCTCATGTAATCCCATGTGTGCAGACAAAGGAACAAGGTTCTCTTTATGAGATCACACAACCCTGCAGAATGCTAGAAGGAGAAATTACAGCTCCTAGATTTGCACTAAAATGGTGAAACTCTCTAGGGGGGCTAGATTTCAATCCCATCGTGCTGTATCATCCCTGGGTTTCAGAAACAACCTTGTGGAAACCACTGCAGCAATGAGCTGGAGTAAAGCAAGAGATCTGCAAACATCACTAAGGGGCTGAGACAAAAAGTCAAGATGAAGACATATTAGTATTTGCCTCTGCAAACATGGAGGCCAAAATGCAAATTCCTGAAGAAACAATGGCAGGAGCTATCATTGCACTCTGAAATGGCCAGAACAAGCATCTAAGTGAATTTATGAGATTGTGGCGTTATTGGAAACTATGGAAAGTGGTATTTGGCTCCTAGCCCAGACTGCAAGGGGCTTAAAAATGCAGCTGGAATTAGCTTACAGCAAAATCAGCAGGCCCAGGATGAGGAAAGTATTATACTCAATGAGATGTGCCTTGGGTCTGACCTCTTTTCATCACACACCACAGGGCTTTCCAAAAATTAAAAGCATTTTACTGCAATGGAAAAGGCAGGTGGCACATCCCAGAGCATCAAGAAGTTCCTGCACATCTCTTTGCTCTTTTGCATCATCAGACACATTTGCTGGAAGGAGAAAAGGAGTCAGTGTTTTCCTCATTTCACCCCTTCAGCAGTCCAGACAAGGCTGCCTACATGCAAGGAGCACTGCAGACAGTAGAGGCCAAGCAGGAGGAGAACATGTCAGTGGTCACTTTTGGGTTACCTGCTCCATGGCCAGCTCAAGCACACCCTGCAGAAGGGACCTCTTGCTTGGAGTAGTATTAAATGAGGCAAAGACACTCATCCATCATGGGATTTTCTCACATTCTGTCTGAGCATCCCAGAGCTGCAAATATAAATTATCCATTGCAACTGCACATGCTTCTAGCACCAAAGTCTCCCTTAAAGTGTCCACCTCAGAAAAATATCAAGAGCAGGATTCCAAGACTTTCAGAGTATGGGATTTGGCTGTAAACAGAAAATTTCATCATTCCTTTATTCCAAACTTCTCTGGCCTGCTGTTTTTCAAGTTGTCCCTGCATGCAGCTGTTCCAACACCTGGAGACAGGACCCTATCTACGACTTTCATCCCAGCTGCCTTTTGCTCTGAATGTCTCAACATTTCCACCTCTCCTCTCTGACTGCACAAAACATCCACGGTGTATTTTAAGTAACAATTCATGTCAGTACACAGCAGCTAGTGAGACCCCTGACTCCTCACTACAGTACGAGCCTCATCAGACAGCCCTTCCCTCTCTGTCCAAGATCTTCCAACCTGACACCTGCACAGAACCCCCCTTTGGATGTACCAGGCTCCCAAAGAGGTTATTTTTCAAAAACTACAAGAATAACGTCCTGAGTTATGCTGACTGTCTGTGCCATGAAGCTGGCACACATCAGAGATTTCAGCTTAGGAGCCAGCATGGGGCAGCTCGGCCGAGCACATTTGGAAAAGGAAATTGTTCACACTGTGACAGGATGTGAGCAGACACGGTGACAACTGGGAAAGCCACCACTACATGTAACAAGGCAGAGAGAGGAGGGAAACACTGGGGAGGGCTGAGGAACAAACTCCTAATATTGCAGCAGCCAGGAATGTCATCCCTTTCCCAGGCTGGGGCACGAGGGTGCCAGGAGCCGTCGCTCAGCTGGGCAAACACAGATGCAGGAGCTGAATGGGAGCACAGTCAGCCCCAACTATTTTTTACTGGTGCAGAGGAAGCTTTTACTTTCCATTATGAGGGCGAGACAAAGTGTCCATCAGTTGTGCTGTATTTGTTCACTGGATGGGTGGGGGTTGAAGCCCGTAAAGCCCCCGGCCCCGGTCTGTGTGACCAGCAGCTCTAATCCCCCCCAGTCTGCTCACAGCTGCACGGGTCAAAAGAGAGCAACAGCTGAAATGCACTTTTGATACATATGCTGAGGGCTGCCCCAACTTACCCTGAGGGTTTCTGCCTGGTGATTTCCATTAAAGCTAACTGGTGAGATCCACTGCTGCCATAAACGAGCACCAGCCCATCAAGATCCCCTACATTTAACTCAGCATGTCAAAATAAACTGGGCAGAGGCAGCACAAGCAGACACTGGCAGTTGGATCTGGTGGTCACTCAATGCCATTTTGCTCCCCTGGACAAAAATCTGTGGATTTGGCAGCAGCAGCACCTTTTCTTGCCAAGTATGTTGCTTGTGGCACTGGGGAGCAGGGAGGGTGGGAGGGAGGAGGCAGGGCTGGGCAGGGCTCTCCACCTCCCCCTTCTTGCCCAGACAGGGTTACAGCTCTGCAATTGAATTGTAGGATAATTAATTTCCTCTTAAACATCAATTTCTGCTGCTGTCCCCACACATGTATTTGAACACCACCATTCCACACTCCCTCCTCAAAATAACAGCAGCAAAAAAAAACTTGCTCTTGGGGTGTCCCAAGGAGAGGAGCTGTGTCACTGGCCAGATGGTCACACAGCAGCTCAAACTTTGCATGCTGGCATTCAGCCAGGTGGTGAAAGGAGAAGGCTCAGCCATCTACTGAATTCCCTGCATCCATCTCCCAAGCAAACACCCATACATCTGCTGTCATACATAAACATCATGCCTTGGGTGAATCCACAGAGGACACAAGCAATGTCACCTGTCCTGTCCGTCCTGACCTAGAGACGTGCTTAAAATGTTCTCAGTTACCAGGGGCAACCACCAGCCTCACAATACAAGCTTTGGCACTAAGCCAGCTCTACAAGTTCCACTTTTGCAAAAGTATATGCACATCCAGAACATGCACACACATGATAATAGGTTGCTCCTCTCTGCCAAATAAGCATATATTAAAATCCTGCATTTATTACACACACACACTACAATCCCATAAAGGGGCTCAGAAGCCACGAACAGTGGGCATCTTTGGACTTTCACTATGTTCTTAAGAGAGGATTGCCTAAAGGGTGAACTGCTCCTCGTGGCCTTCCTTGAAAGGAGAAAGGGACACTTCATCTGTCTTGTTCAGAAGTAAGTGCTGGCATCGCTCAGAGGAACCCTGCCCTCATCACTCACATGAAACGTGCCCTCAAGAGTCTATTTTTCCCAGCTGCTACAAAGGCAGCTCAGGGCAATTAGTTCAGTAGACATTTATGCTCTTATGTGGAGTCAGGCAAGAATAATCCCTTACAGTCTGTCATGGTCCAGGCACTGCTCTTGCTACGTGAGATGAACACAGAAGTTCAAAAGCAAAGCTCTGCTCCTGAACATTTCAGCTGAAATTTAAAAATGAGGTCTAGAGATAGCAATGATCTGGGTGAGGGAGGACAGGATCACAAGTAACACTATTTTCAACCTATTGCTCATGAGCAAGTTGATACCAAGCTTTGCTCAGGTCTACGGGAAGCTAAAGAGGTTAACACAGAGGTCAGCTTTGAAATCAGTTTAATATTTCCTCACCAGTGTGTTACTTTGCTAGTGGTACTACCCAAGGAACAGGAAAATCAGGGACCTGCTGCTCTGAATTCATACACACATGGTCACAAAGGACATGGGAATGCCTGTGCCCACTTTAAAAACAAGCACTGGAAAGCAAACAAATCCCTTACCCGGTTGTCCTCTTGAATCTCCCAGTCACTGGAGAAGCTCAACACGTGCTGTGCCTGCGAGCAGTTTGAAAACTGGAAAAGCTGGCAAACATCCTTCTGTTCTCCTGGGTATCAGGGAAAATCGCCTCCTGGAAGTTGACTCCATGTGGCAGGAGGATGTAGTTCTCATCCATTCTGGAACACAGATTGCAAGGGCAGCCCACTGAGAGAATGAAGAGCACTCTCTCTCCTGCAGAAGTCACCTGTCATACTTCAGCCTGGCTCAACAAAAAGCACAAAGACTTTTAACCAGCAAGTGACTCTCAGCTCTCCTGGCATGTCAGTCACCAAAATGACAATTTCCACAAGGACTGGATCAGGCAGCAGCAGTAAGGACCAAACAAGCTCCTTCCACCCTGCAGACACCTGTGAAACCACATGAAGGAGGCAAATCTCTATTTTGGGCCATGGTTTCTACTAAATTTGCATCACTTTGCCCTTGAGCCCAGAGTTTAAGCAGTCCTTCAAGCAGTCAATAAATAACTTGCGTCAATAAAGTGTGTTTAAAGATCTTGCTGCAGACTAAGCCCTAGACAGCATCAAAATGAGTTTTGTTATGCATCCAATGCAAGAATATACCAAGTATTTCAAAACAAGCCACTGAGTAGTATTTTGCAAAGGCTCTTGAATTGAAAGGTCACGGAGATGGCTGTGTTCCCACATTGTGGTTTATTTTCTTATTCTTTCGATGAGCCCAAAGTCAGGGTTTGGCTGGGGCTCGGGAGAGTCGATGGAAAGCTATCGGGCGAGTATTTGGGGATGGATTTTAAACTCCCGTGCCAAACTTCAGCAAACAGGCGCTGGCCTCTCTCCAGCTCTGTGACCGTCCCGCCGCAAAAACAAAAGCAGGAGCACACACGAGCTACTCAGCAGCAGCTCCCAGTGCGTGTGCTGGCCGGCAGTGCTGGGATACTGCGGGAGTTTGGTGTTTCGGGTTTTTCTTTCCCGATAAACTGCGGGTGGAAGCGCAGGGGAGCAGGCGCTGCGCGGAGAGCGGCAGCGGGGCGGAGATGCCCCGGAGCCGGGATGCGACATCCCAACCCCTCCCCGGACCCCGCTGCCCCGCGACTCACCGGAGGAAGAAGAAATAAGCGTAGCCCTGCATGACGGTGTGCGAGTGGCAGGAGAAGTAGCCGAGGCCGGTGAGGTTGAGGCGGGAGCCGGCGGGCACCTCCAGCATGCTGCCCCACGCCTGGTCGCACAGCAGCTCGATCTCGGCCGAGTAGAAGAGGTCCCCCGCTCCCTGCTGGGGGCCGCCGGCGGGGCCCCTCTGCCAGGGCAGGTAGTTGTAGGCGCCGTAGGGGTCGGGGTGCAGCGCCAGCACCCGCGCGTACACGATGATCGCGGCCAGCTCGGCCCGGCAGCCCTCGCTGAGCGGCCGCCACTCGGCCGGCAGCTGGCAGCCCCGGCACCGCCCGCCCGGCCCGCCAGCACCAGCAGCAGCCCCAGCAGCGGCACCGGCACCGGCACCGGCAGCGCCGGCATCGCGGGCGGCTCCGGGCCGGGGCTCGGGGGGCTGCAGCCGGGCAGGACGGTCCGGAGGCGCTGCGGGCTGCCCCGGAGGCTGCGGGGGACCGGGGCTGGGAGAGAGCGATGAGAAGGGTTTGGGGGTGCAAAGGGGCCGCAGGGAGCAGCGGGGGCGCCGGGGGCAGATGCCCAGAGGGCAGAGAGCCGAGCAGGCAGGGGTGCGAAGGGGCGAAGATGCAGAGGGTCGAGGGGCAGGGGGTGTCCGGGGGCAGAGATGCGAGGAGCAGAGATGCAAAGGGGAGGGATGGGAAAAGGCAGAGATGCGAAGGGGGCAGAGAGGCAAAGGGGAGGGATGTAAGTGAGAGAGGTGCAAAGGGGGAGGTGAAAAGGGAGGGATACAAAGGGGAGGGATGCAAAGGCAGAGTTGCAAAGAGGAGGAATGCGAAGGGAAGAGGTGGACAGGACGGAGACTGCAAAGAGGGAAGATGCAGAAGAGCAGAGATGGGAAAGGCAGGCACGCTCCGGGGTGAGGGCAGCTGCTGCCACACATTCCTTGGACCTGGGGTGAGCACTTGGTGGCACCCAGGGCTTTGGAAGGTGAAGCTGTGGCTCGTAGGGTTTTGGAAGTGGAAGAGTCCCCGTGGAGCAGGGGGCTGTGCAGAGTTCCCCTAGGAAAGAAAATCCTGGGAAACTTAAGATGTGTTTATGTAGAAACTTGTAACTCTAGTCATCCACTTCTCCCACTACAAATGAGGCTGGAGAAAAACTTGCAAGTGTAGGAGACCAGCTCTTCCTAGCAGCCTGCAATCATTTTCCAAAATACATCTGGTGAGCAAGGTAAAAGTAAAAAGCCAAGTATCAATATATTTTGACATATTCCCACTGCTTCATCCTAGAACAGTCTGATGCAGCTTAGGGCTTCTCCAGCTTTTTGGCAGAGAGCTCAAAGACTGACCCTCTCCCCACATACGGACTGCTGTGGAGCTTCTCCCAAGGATCCCTGGGGGCCTTAGACCATTCACAGCCTCCAACAGCCTCTTTCTATTTCAGTATTCTCCTTTTCCCACATCTTATCTCACTTGGAATAATAGTCAGGAATGGGCATGGGATGCTTAAAATCTTTT
This sequence comes from Muscicapa striata striata, assembly GCA_030060385.1. Classification (NCBI taxonomy): domain Eukaryota; kingdom Metazoa; phylum Chordata; class Aves; order Passeriformes; family Muscicapidae; genus Muscicapa; species Muscicapa striata. The sequence goes on along the minus strand of JAREIS010000025.1, from coordinate 5,314,816 downwards.
GGAGCTTTTTTTTTTTTTGTATGAATATCAGGGAGACACAGTTACAGTTAAATCTCTCCCTTGCTGTAAAAGTTACTCAAAGTCTGGTAGCATGTCCTGGCTGGTTCTTTTAATCTCACCCTCCATCTGTCTCTCCAGTCCTCTTCAAGGACTAGGAGCTCTTGGGAGCAGAAGGTGCCTCTTTATTCCATGTTCATGCTGCACCTGGTACAGGAGGGTCCTTGTGCAGAACTGGGGTTGGAAATAATGTGCAAAATAATGAATCATCAGTTGAATAATGCTGAGTCAACTCCATAATAGTGAGATAAAACATCTTCAGTGACAAGTGTCTTCCTCTGGAATAGTTTCATCAGTCTCATCTGTGTGCTGAAGAGTCTAACAAAGTAGTATTCATATCTCATGATGACAAGATGCTACAATACATTTCAACATAGCTTTATGCATGAACAGCAAAGTTGGTTCTTGCTAAAAGAGAAACAGATTTTGATTTTTTTTTTTCCCCTAAAAACAATTTCAGAATGACAGTTAGAGTTTTTCTAATTTTTCCCCATTTCTCAAAGAAAAACAGGGAAATTGCTTCCAACTTTCAGGGAAAAAAGTTTAAAAGATAATTTTGATTTTTTTTTTTTTTTTTAAAGAAAATACCCTCAAGAAATCCCAAAAGACCAACCAGCTCACTATTTCTTTAATGTTAACCACTAGGAAAAACTTGCTTTTGCTTAGGAACCTGAAGGGACAGAACTGTGGTAGAGAAGGTTTCAGAGTCTCTTTCAGTAGGTTTTAGATAAATAAATAAAAAATAAAGAGTAAAACAAAGAATTGAGGTTGATGTTGACTTCACATAAAGCAGAGGCAGTTTTGGAGGCATTTTGTGCAATCCAGTGTAAATGGAGGCTTTGATACAAGTTTCTATTGAGAAATGATATCTTGAGATATTGGCAAAGAACAGAAAGAAGTGCTGCAAGTGGTGGGAGAAATGTTCAGCCCATCCAAGGTGGTGACTCCATGTCTGTCCATGTCTTTCCAAGTGGTATGAGTAGTGTCAGAGCTCAGCAGCTTCATCCATGCAAATCTTGTGTTCAATGTAGGCAGCAACATTCTGGTGTTTTATTACTTCAGTGCCACTGAAGCCATGGGTTGGTTGGTTTTGTCCCAGAAAGCAAATTCTCAGCTTGTGTAAAATAAAGTTTCTATTTTCTTCTGTGTACACATACAAGATTGATATCTTCTGGGTAGAAAAGCCTCACATTTAACCTTCATCTCTGCTTACTGTATGTTGCAAGTAAATAATGGTAAACTGTCCTTAAGCAACTTTGGAAATAACTGATCTAAGCCATGATCTGTTCTGCTGTTCCTCACATTTCATTTAGCCACCACATAACATAACATAATTTAGCTGGGAGGGAGGACAGGGTGATAAAGGACAGGCAGCTCACAAGCAAAATGTGGAAGTCTTTCCTTAATGCTACTATTAATAGCCTAAAGCACTTATATTTGATCAGGCTGCTTGAATCAGTGAGACAGCTCAGAAAACACAACATTTGCTGGCATACTCTGGTGCTGGCTGATGCTCTCCAAATTGCTTTTTGGTGGTGATTACCAGACTGTGGATGCAAATAATTAATGTTCTGTGGAATTTCTCTGTCTTTCTGCAGAGTGGTCGTGTCAGCATTTTGAGGATATAGCAGGCATTGATTTCAAGCTGAATGAGCTGAAGGGGGGTCTTAGCCATAACTGTGGAAGAGACAGAGTAGGTGTGCAAGTCTGCACATGAAAATACCTCTCCCTTGGAAGTGCCTGATTTCCTTGGTCTCCTCCATTCATGTTTGCTGGTGCTGTACCCACTGTCACTCTAAGGGCTTGGGGTGGCTCATCTTCTCCCGTGCCCTCTGTGACATGTCCCCAGCTGAGACCTCTCCCTGTCAGGAGTGTTTCTGGAGATTTATCAATGTGTAGCCTTTCCTTCCCATATCAATAAGCTGATCCTTTTGCTGTTCAGTTCATTAGCAACTCAGATTGGTATTTTGGTAAAGAGTTCAAGCCAACTACATCCAGTGATTAATATGATTTTGTTCTTAAATTTCTCTCCACAGCTGCACCATCAATTTTCTTCTCTCTTCCTTCATTTCTGAGGTAGTGAAAAGCAACAGGAGCATCTGAATGCATTCCAGGAGTCCTTTCTCTTCCAGCTCTAGATAACCAGGAATTAGTGACATGAAGTAAGGATTTAAAGCCCTCCCTGGAGACTGCATCCTTCAGATCTGTGTTTGCTGTTTCTCTGGAGGGATCCACTGGCTGATCTGAGATGTTCTTCAGTGCAGTGTGAATACTTTTGTACTGTGAACTCAGCGTGGGTCTGACAAGTGCTGTAGCCAAAACCAGCTCATCAGAGGAGTACCAATAGAGCTAATTACTGCTCAGGCTGCACCTTCAGCCACTCATGCATGTGCCACAATTATTCATTCACTTCCTCTGCTTAGATAGTCTTGTAGACTTTGAGACAGGCTCATGATTTTCCCAGGCAGGAGCTCTTCCTTTTTTTTTCATACATTTTTACAGATATTTAAATCAAAGGTTTCTTCCCCTGGGCTATGTAATTTTCTTTGCTTTTTCTGTGGCAATGTGGGTGATTGAAACTTTTAAATAAAACATTACTCTACTCTGTCTCTCCTTGCCTCTAAATTATTGACTGAGTTGAGCACTAGTCCAGGTATCAAGTAGGAGAGCACGGTGCTTGGTCTGCCTTTCTGATGGGTGTAGGTGATATGAAACCTCAGCCCAGCTGTCTTTTTTTTATATATCTGCAGTGATTCCTTTGTAGTCCAGGGTACAAAATATCAAACCCAGATTTTTTTCCCCCCTGCCCACTGCTCTTTAAACTGGGTGACCTACAAAGATGAGTATTTGGCTCTGCTAGTGTCCCCACAGGAAGAAATGTTTTTGTTAGCTTCTTCTATCTATGTTTCTCTAATTTGAGTCATTCTTCTCATAGTTTGACATTTGGTCCATTGTATTTAACTATTTTTGTACCAATACTGGGCTAACTGATTCCTATTAAAAAAAAAAAAAAAAAAAATCACATTTCCTGGCCATAGTTCTTCATGTTTTTTTTCTTTTGAAGAGTAATCATGACCATGAAGAAACTGGACCTGCCTTTGGGGATCAACTGGGAATACACTGTTGTCTCAAAGAGTTTGGCAAGATTTATTTTATACACAGCAGTAAAAAGACTTTCTGTAATATCAGTTAGAATTCAAATAGAAAAGTGAGTAGAAGGATCAGGTAGTTAGTATAGATGGAAATCTTTGGCTGTATCTTCACTGTCTCTTTCTGCCCTCTCTTGTCCCCTTTGGCCTTTACATTTTCCCTTGTCCATCTTCACAGAATCATAGAATGGGTTGGGTTGGAAGGCACCTTAAAGATTCCCTAGATTCACCCCACTCTGTCGTGGGCAGGGACACCTTACACTAGACCAGGTTGCTCAAAGTCCCATCCAACCTGATGCTGAACATTCCGAGGGATGGGGCATCCACAGCTTCTCTGGGCAACCTGTTCCAGTGTCTCATCACCTCTCAGTAAATAGTTTCTTCCTGATATCTAATATAAACCTACTCTCAGTTTGAAACCAATGTCCCTTCTCCATTCTGCCCTCACTGTGGTCACTGAGTCCTGCTCCCCTTTGCCTCTGCCCTGATCTCTGACAGACCTCACCAATCCAAAGGCAGTTTCCTTTGGATCTGGACCTCTGTCCTGTTAGCTGTGTTCTCCTACTGAAACTCCCATCTTAGCCTGGCTCCCTGACATCTGGTCCTCATCTCAGACCCACCGTGTCTGAAGGGGAACAGGTCTTCTCTCATCCATCACTTGGGCTTACAACCTGGATGACATCCTCACTTTAGACTTCCCTCTCTATTCTCAAGGTTATGTCAATACTTTCCCTGTCGCCTCTCCCAGACATTCTCTCTTTCCTGCCATTCACAAAACAAAGATGCTTTTTTGTCTCATGCCTGGAGTCCTGCAGCATCTTCCCCTGGGTAGACCCAGCCTTGGCCCATCACTGCCTATCCAACTTCTTGCCACACCCAGTCCTTTTCCAGCTCATCATGACTGAGCATGTTTACCTCCCATCTTTTCCCTGGATTCCCTTGGCTACCTGCCTCCTCCACCCTCTGTTTACAGAAGAGCTCTGAGGCAAGGGCTTCCTCGGCTCCGCATTTCTGCAGCAGCTGGTTCGTGAGCCATGACTGCAAGTCCAAGAACAAGAATAGCAACAACATGCAAGCTGATTCCAGCCCAAGTCAGCAGAGGCCAGAAGTTGCTGTGCTCATAAGTCTGTTCATAAATCAGTGTGAAATGTGCTGTCTGAGAGTAGCTCCCAGTAGACATCTGCATAACACACACCACTGACACAACGAGCGATGGGAAAGATATCCAAACACAGCATTCCCACAGCTGGGGAGAAAGGAATAAAGATGTATAATTCCCCTGTCCCTGGGGCGAACCCTGGCTCAGGTAAATGCACTTTTTAAGCATCAGAGGTTTTAAAGGCAGAGGGATTGTTAGGAAAGTCTAGTCTGTCCACACTGATAATGTCACCCAGGGACTCCTGTGTCATGACCATTACTGAATTTAGAAGAAGAAAGTGGAAGACACACAATTCTCACTTTAAAATCTCAGGTGCTGGAGAAGATAGGCCATCCCTTGGTCAGTCATTCCAATGCTAAAATCTTATGCTTTTTATCCTTCTGGATCTAACTGGTTTCAGATTCCATCCATAGGTTCATGTCATGCTATTGTCTGCTATATGAAAAAAACCCCTCTCATTAGAAATTCTCACCCAGCTTTGGCATTTATAATCCAATAATCAAGTACTCCCTTGAATAAACTGAACACACTTTCCTTTACTTGGTGACAAGATGACTGGACATTGTAGCTTGATTAATCCAGATTTTTAACATTCTCTTCTTCAGCAGACACCAGGATCATAAAGCCTGGTCTCCAAAGAGCCAGGGAGAGAGCAGCACTACCACATCTATTTGGTTTTCTGCTCTTTTATCCAAGAACCACATTTATTCAGCTAGCCAACATTACACAAGTATGGAACAATTTTCATTAGTCACTCCTGAAGAAAAATTGTATCGGCAAAGTACAACTTGCCCTTCAATCCAAGATTCACTTATCAAGTGAAGGTAATTCTGGCCTGGTTTTGGGCCAGGGCAATAATCCTTCCAGCAGCCAGTCACTCATACTGGTTCTCTTCAGCTGCAGGATCACAGGAGAGTGATGAAGAAAAGTAATGCTTACATATCTACGTCCTAATGTAAAAGTCATACTGTAGGACTCTGGCTTCTTGTGTGGAAATAAAAAGATAGAGATGTGAAATGTTTAGTCTTTGTTCAAGTTTTCTGGATTTATATCTTGTCCCTCCTGCATTTCCTGAGAGCTGAATTTTCTTCAGTTTTTGAATCACAGCTGGAGGTAACATGTTTGACACAGTCTTCTTCTAAAGTGAATTTAGTGCTCTAAGTGGTAATAGATTTCTGGGGCTGACTTCTCTCTGTGTCCTCAGCAGAAGAGAAGCAGGACACACCAGAGCTGTGGAAGGGGTTGCCTGTCAAAAGGGCCAAGATGCTCCCAAACAAAGCCCACTCTGTCTTTGCGAGTGCAGTGATGTGCAGGTAGAACCAGCAGAGACAGGTCATCAGAGACAGCAAGTGCCCTGCAGCCTTTCTTCCTTTGTCACCCACAAACCAGCGCCTGCCCTCAGGGGGTCTTGTGTAGAGCCCAAATGGAAATGAGAATCATTCCTCTTACATTACACTCTTCTCACAGCAATGGGCATTTGTGTACAGGAGGCTGCCCAGCCCCAGCTTGGGATGATCCCATGTAGACGAACATCTCTTCTTGCAGTTTGCTGGACAGAACAAAAAGGGGGGAAAGGCATCTTATAATGAGAGACCTTGGCACCATGTATGGTTAATGCAATTGAACTCACTCTCTGCTCAGTTTTCACAACTGGGTTCTTACTCTGATGAGTTAATTCCCTTTGACGTCCCTTCTGTCCCTCCCCTGTTTTCATTGAGTCTAAAATAACCCAACTGTCCATCTTGCTTATGGAATTACTGAACTTTCAAGAGAACACAAAGTGCTCTCCCACAAGGATTTGGGATTAAACCTCTCTTGTTTATGTTAAACATTACATCTTAATTCTTCCACTGCTGGAGGGCAAATGAGTCCCTACAACCCCAAAGAAACCTGCTTTCAAGCCTATAGAAAGGTCAGTGTGATTTGTTTCTCATTATAGATGTTCTTTCCAGTAAAGTTGTCTCATGGCATATGACAGTTATATTACAAAACACCTCTATACCATTTAAAGCATTTTTATTTAAAATATTTTTCATTATAAACCAAGAGATGCTTAATTTTCTGCACAATTCTCTTCTCTCAAACTGCACTAATCAGTGCAGTACCTGATTATTTTTCATGGGGTAGGGGAAGAAAAACAACTGCTTCCCATCCCATATCTCATTCAATACCCAAGGAGCTCTGGATATGGAGTGGGGAATGCCACTGAAGCTGGCACTTCCTTGAACTGGGTCTGACTTCAGTCTCCCAGTTCTGGAGCTGTGTGTGCCTCATGTACAGATGTGCATGCACATCTGGAGAGGGAGACTTGTGGCAAAGAGGGGCAAGGCAGCACAGATTACTGAGTGATAGGTTACTTGTAGACCACCACAGGGTTAGAAATGCCCCTGCACCCCAGGAAGCCCCACAGATGAAGGGGTAGGAAATAATGAGGGATGAGGCAGACATAGGGATGCAGAGACCAAGAGAAAGCTGAAGACAGTGGGGAAAAGGCAGAGGAAATGGGAGAAAGAGACTCAGGACAGGAAGAAAAGAGAAGTATGGGAAGTAGCTTGTCAAGGAAAATTTTAAGCAAAGAAGGAGCAAATGAAGAAATTAAGTTATCTAATTGAACAGTATATGGTAAAACTAGAGAAATAAGGACAAGAAAGGAAGGAAAAAGGAACAATGAGAATCCTAAGCCTTTTTTTTTACATGGCCACGAACTGGAGATGTCCAGTACAAACCCCACCAGAGAAACCTGTACATCCCCACAGGAGTTGTCAGATGTTCTGTAACACCAGCTTTCACACTGGCCAGCTCACATTGCCCCCTGTCCTGCACAAAGCTGGGCTTAGCCTGAGTGTCATCCCCTGCCTTATGCCTCTCTCAGCTGCTCCCTGTGCTCCTGACCCTCCTTGAGCCAGAGAGCTGCTGTGCCTGCCCCATCACAGCCCCACCATCACCCCCAAACCACCTTTATACTCATGGGCATCCCCACATCTACTTCAGTTTCTGGGCCATTTTAAATGAAGTACAAGAGGAGAGAGGTGAGGTTTTATGTCTGGGGTGACAAGTGCAGGGTCATAACCTTCCCACCAATTTCCAGCAACACTCCCATGAGATGTGCCTACTCCCCATGAACCACCTATTCTCCAACCACCAGCCAGCAAGTTTCTCACTCAAACTGCTGCTGAGAGGGCATCAAACCACCTAGAAAGAAACTCACTAAATGGGTCAAAGCCCTGCTCTATTAGCATATGGGCTTTGTATTTTTCTGCCTTAAGTAGGTCTTGTTCATCTTTGCCATGCTATCAAATAGAGCTGAATCCACAGAGCAGCTGACATGAAAGCACATCCCCCCACCAATGTGCAGGAGGTTTCTTCGGATTTTAGAAACTACCCTTTACAAAGGATAAAAAGGCTACATTTAACCTGCTGAGTTAACACAGGCATGTGGCCAAGGCAGTGAAATGGGCTCTGATCCAGCTCCCTCACGGAGAATCCTCCTCTTGTGATGGCAATCAGCTGGCTTGGTGCTGAGCACAACTGTCCTCCTGACTCAGGGGGATTTTCTTTCCTCTGCAGCTGAGTCAGCAATGCCACCAATATTCATGAAGAGTTCACTTGAATGCTTGTGATGAGGGCAATGCTGCTGATGGGTTCCTATTAGTAATTTAGTCCTGCTCCCAAATTCCTTGGCAATGAGATGCTCACACACACCATCAGAATTGCAAAGGAGGAAGAAACAGCTCCAGAACCTGCCTCTGCTGAAACTCACCCACACAACTGCTGATGACCCAGTGGCAGAGACTGATGTGCAGGGATCCTTGGATTTGCACACACACAGCAGCCAGTGCAAGACTGGCTAATTCACATCATATGTCAAGGCCAGGACAGCTGTCCCCTGGCCACCATTTCAGAGACTGGTGGCACATGTACAGAACAGGTGCTGTTGAAGCCAGTGAAGGCTACAAGGCCCAGCAGCAGCAGCCAAAGCAAATGATTTGCTGGATTATATGGCCTGTCAGCAGAGCTGCCTGGCTTCTCCTTGGATTGCATTGTTTGGGCTGAAATATCACATTTTACATGCTTATCTTGGGTGGGATTTTTGTAGAAAAGATTTCAATGCTCTCTTCACTAGGACAGTCTAAAGAGTAACTAGACTCTTTTTTGTTGTGTAGAAGACTTTTTTTTTCTATGACTAGAGGCAAGACTTTCATATCTGGCTGAAACATGAGGATGGAGAAGGCGATTGACTGGAAGGATAAGATTTGGGGACAAAAATACCAAGTCGGATAGGTCACATGGGTACCAGCTTCTTTCTTCATAAAGGGATTGTGAATTCACATCCATTAACTTGTTTGCAGCACTCAGATAACATGGAGACAAGCACCACAGGAAAGTCCATCCAGGTGTTAATAGTTCTGCCTCCCAAAACCTTACAGATTCAGGGATGGGATTTCAGGGCATTTGCACGCTGAGCAGGGAAGATAAAACATAAGTGCTCACCAGGAGGGCACATTCCAAACTGCTGCTCATGGCTCAGCGCCCTGAAGAGACAGCAGGAGTTCTTGTGCTACTGAAGATTTGCCATTACTCATTTGCATCAACGTGCACGTAGCAGTGGGACAGAGAGAGACCTCTGCTGATCCCATCTCCAGCGCAACAGTTACAGAACTGCTTTTTCCAAATACCCTGCTGAAAACCTTGCTGAACAGAGGCTTGGTGGAGCTGGGCACAGGCAAACCTGAGGTCCTGAAGCACTTAGAAGAGGCATTCATAATGTAGACAGCCCAAAGAAGTTGTCCGTCCTACTTGGAGAATCAATCCACTGCAGGAATTTCTGGGAATAAGAGCAAAAAGTCACTTACTCACAGCTTTCCCATTGCAGTCTTTTATCTTCTCACCACGAGTTTGCTGCTGGGTTCATCTTTGAGCCCTGTCTGCTACACAGGTGATAACAACCACAGGGGGAGGAGGAAATAGCTCTTCCACAGAGGTGCATGTTAATCTCTAGTTTGGATTAAATATATCTCAGCTGCTAGAAACAGCTGTGAAAGATTTTTTTTTTTTCCTGTTTGTAAGTGTGATGCATTCCTCTTCTTCATCACCCTCTCATGAAGGGGGTAAAAAAACCCTTGGATAAAAGCCTTGCTCGAGGGCAAGAAAAGATCCAAACTGCAGCTTTGCATAAATCTGTCACTTTGATTCCCCTGAGAACAACTGGAAATGTGAAAAATGGCTGAGTAAAGCAAGCACAGGTGTTAACTCCTCTTTTTTTTTTTAATTGTGGGGAGAAAAAAATGGAGAAAGACTTTTTTTGTCAGCTGTGAGCAGCCTCCTGAACACCATGCTTTTCACTCAGCTTTATGCTTCATTAGCTCTTCCATAACTATCTCTGTGTCCATGAAAACTTACTTCTAAACCAGAAAGGAAATGGGGAAATTGTCCCTCATCAGTATCTGCTGCAAAATCCATATTAACCTCTCTTTGCTGCTTCCGCTGTTTTATTCATCTCTAAAACAACTTGTAGGGTTCCCCCCCCCCCTCACTTTTAAACACGAATGGATCAAAGTCTTTCTGAGTTTGGCTCATGCGGGGGAGGGCAGCCTCTGAGGACGCTCAGTGATGTTTCACCCCAGGGTCAGCTTTGCATCCTGCATTAAACTTGGCTCTTTAACTTGCAACAAAGAAACTCTGTTGTTACAAACACATTTTCTGTTCTCAATCCTTTCACCTCCAAACGCTTCTGGAATAAGTGGCCAGATTTTGCTCGGGCAAGTGGAGGCAGCTGTGGGGACTGGGTTCATCTTTGCTGGCGGTGCCCGCTTGCACCCAGCAGGACTGACAGCCCCTCGGTGGCACCTGTATTTGGGGCATGTGGCAGGGACTCCACACCAGCAGGAATGGCACAGGCACCTCCTGCTCTGCCTGGGGCTCCTCCTGCCCCCAGCCATCCCACCGTCTGGCTGCAGCCCAGCTCCACACCCCTACATCTGTCCCTTAATCTTCCATGCTTTCATTAAGCAGGAGGTGTTTTCGTTAGGGCTCCACTGTGCAGAAGGAAATTGCTTTTGCCACTGCAGTCCCAAGGGCTGTACATTTCTCAGGCAATTAGACCTTTATCAGGCTCAGCGGTGTAGAGATAAGGATTGCTGAATGTCTGTTTGCTGACACGGACTGACATAGACATATAGCTTAATTAATGTAAGTGAAATGCTTTGAAGTCCTTTTTATTCTTCTTTGGGGCAGCTTTTGTTTGTTTGTTTTGGGTTTTTAATGTTGATATTGTTTAGTTGCTTGTTTTAAGGCTTTGCCCAGTTAATAGGTAAAAGTATATTTGGAGTAAATGCAGTGAAATTATTTAGGACTTTGTTGGGTACCACTAGTCACCATGTGTAAGACTGGCAAGCTGCTCTCTCAGTCGTGATGGACTCAGTGATCACTTCCCTCCTGTGACAGTGTCAGGAGCACAACCTGATGGGAGTGGAGACCCCAGACTGCTCACCATGTTCTCACACTGAACCACACCAGGACTCAGGGTGCTGAGCCACGAGAGCCAGCTCTCACTGACATTGGAGAAAGCTGCCCACACCAGGACATCTCTAATCCTACTCAGCTATAATCCAACAGTGTGTGCAAAGTGGTTTTACCCACCAAGGGAGTTTTGTATTACTGTGCTGTGCTGCTTGTGCTGGAAGCCAAGCTAACAGTAAGGTTTGGCCAAGTTCTGCATAGATTGAAACCTGATTTTTGACTCAGTTTCTGTCTGACAAAGAGCACGATTTTGGCATCTCCATCAGCAGCTTTGTTTTCCGGGCTCTTGCTCCCATTCCAGCAAAAAGACACAGGTGGCCTGTGCTCAGACTGAGGATACCTGTGGGTCTTGTGAGTTGAGAGAAGAGCATTACACGGGGGTGAGTTTAAACAGATTAAAAATGAGAATTTATGGAATTTTTTCAGCCTGTACAATTAATTTGCAATAACAGAGGTAGGATGAATTCCACCATTGCAGTACATGGCTTTTCCAGGGGACATGCAGTCCAGGCTAATGTACACCTCTGGCCATTGTGTGGTGACTGAGGGATCACACTCAATCACACCAAGAGTTGTGCTGGATTGTGATTAGAGTTCCTCATTTCAGTAACCTACCAACCCTCACTGAAACAAACAGGAGGCTAAAAATTATGTTTTTAATGTGATTTGAGTTGACTATTGAAACCCAACATTTTTGTGATCATCTGTCTTACATCCCTCTGAGATTGAAGAAACTTGCTAGGGACAAGTGCAATCATATACAGAGACGATGAGCATATGATATGATTAATACTCCACATTTTAGATCAAGCAAAAGATCTTTTTCTGCCCAATATCCAGAAACTAGAAGACAATTTCCCATAGGAATCATTGGTTCTTAAAATTGCTTCCCTCTTGGTTCATCTTTCCTTAAAGGCAGTTAAGAATGTGATGAGTTCTGCATAGACTGGAAATTGCAAAATATTTTCTGAAAGAGAAATACATTGTAAGACAGGAAAACCCAGCTGGCCCAGCAGAAGCTGGAGTCTGGACATCAGAATGTAATTCTCTTTCCTGCCTCTGTGATATTTTGGGCAAGTAACCAAAAGATGAATCTTAGTCCCACTGTACCCCAGATTCTCATTTGTAACTAGGGATAACACCATTTTTTTAAATTACAGTGCTGTGGTGAAGAAGAGATCTTGGAGTATGATGATACCACAGTAATAGGGACTACATGAATAAAGCTCATGTTGCAGGAAAGACTACTAGCAAAGAATTTATAAGCAGCAAATTGAGGAAAAGAAATACAGCAGTGAAACGTTCAGAACTGCTAACTGTGTGTTTAAAGGTTTGGGAAAATGCCTAGAGCTCTAAGTAGATGCCAGACAAATTAATTATGATAATAAAACTTCTGGGAAGAGGTAGAAATGCTGGAATGATCAAATCATGTGTAATTATGAAGAATATTTTCTGTCCTCTTGGTAAAAGATAGCTGCAAGGAATGTGTATGTTGCCTCCAGAAATGTGAGGGGTCAGGATGTCACTCTTTCAAAAACAAAACAGACAAGAACTGAAAAGGGAGAAAAAAAAAAAAAAAAAAAGGAAGAAAAAGAAAATAAAAGCCAAACCAAACAAATGCCTCACAGGTCAACATACAGCAGCCAGAACTTTGAAAGGCAGCCAGGGGAAATTCCCTGCAAACCTTCCCTTTGCTCACATAGGAATTCCTTGCCCCTAACCTTTGTTTGGGATCAGCTGAATCATGCTACATGGTCTTATTTTTCATTCCATCTGTACACCTCTAGGCTGCACATATCCAAGTGGATCATCAGGGACAAACAAGCCTCTACTTTTCTTTTCTTTTCTTTCCTCTGGCCCTTGAGTTCATGGTCGGATATTCTTGTTCAACCAAGTGGTCTCTGCTGGACCCACCCTGGTCTCAAAGGGTGATGGGCAGCCCCCACAAGACCAGACGTGGTTGCTGCAGCTAAAAGCTGTGCAATTGCTCCCTCACTGACATATTTAATGACAATTTGCTGCTTACTGCAGAAAGTTATTCATAAAAACCCAGCCCAGCTGTCAAGCTGGCAGCACAATTACCTAAACTCTCTATATAGACAGTCCAGGTCACTGGTGACTGTTTAGGCTGTGCTGTTTCAAGATGAATTAATTGCCTCCTGGGTTTCCCCTGGCTCTGCCAGTCTTTTCTGGGTTTACACATATTGTCAACTGCTGCACAGAAAGCCAAAGGGGAAAGATAGACCTTGGAGAGGAGATACAGATAAGACCTATCCAGAAAAGCTTTAGTTTCATTTGCTTCTGAATATCATGATCTTTTGTGCCACAACTCTTGTTGTGTTGCAGGCCATTGAAAAGAAATAATAAAAAACCATATTGCAAGCCATGAAAATAAAAGGCTTTGATCTTGTTCTGCTGTTTGGGAGAAAAGCTACAAACTCTACCCTGCTGACATGCAGGCTTAGCTGCACTCCTACAGGCTTCATCCAAATAACAAATTGGGAGTTTGTGTCATCCCTTTAAAGGATGCTTTGATACACAGTAGTGGGATTCCCCCATGCACCAGTTCATAGTGTTTTCTTGATTCTTCCCCCTTACAGAGATGACAGGCAGTTTTTACTCCTTGCAGAAATGGCACGCAATTCCCCATGGGATAACTTGGTGCATCACACAGCTCATTCTCAACATGGCACCTAAGAGCACTGATGCAGTGAGTGTTCAGCACCACCCCAGAGTGCTGTCCTTGTGGGTGCTCCCATCTCTTGGCAATATTTTAACACTTTTAAATCAGGCTGTCTGCCTCCTCACACTACTTAGGATTCAGAGCACTTTTCCTAGACACACTGCAAAAGGAACCCAGGAGATTCCCTAAAAGAAAGGAAAACTTTACATGGTATTTTTTATCTGTTGGCTCTGAAGTGATACTATCATGCATCTCCTGGATTGCTGACACCTTAGTATTAATCCTCATTGAATTCCTTTGTCAGCTATATCCCACTGTCTCAGAAATGATTTATGCCTTTACTGATATTCTGCCTCATTAAAACAAGATTATCCCTCAGAGAAGCGCCCTCTTCACAACATTTATGAGCAGGTTTGATCTAGAGATTCCCAAGCCCAGTACTTTCAAAGAAGACATAATGTAGGCAACTTCATTCCATAAACTGCAGGAGCCACCAGGGTGGTATTAGAATCTGATGTGACATCCTACTGTCCAATGGTTTACTGGGATTAAGAGACCCTGTCCCTTAGCACTAATTTCACCAGGGGTGTTAGGAATTTATTGCAGTCTTTTCCAGAAATGGGAGCATTTCAGCCAGGGATGTTGTGGAACATCACATTCTAGTGGGGTTCTCACCCTGCATTGTGAGAGTATCCAAATGCCATTTTCAGTAGAGTGTTTATTGCCTTTTTTTTTTCCACTTCCCAAGTTAAAAGCTCACACTCTTATCTTTGTGCACTTTATACGATCAGCTCTCAATAAGTACATGATTTATGCTTTAGGATGAAACCTGGAAATAGCACTCAGACCCCTGGGGAGTTCATTCCTACAAACTAAAGATGCTTTCAAACTATTCTGCTTGATTGCATCCCAACACAGAACGATTCAAGAGAGCAATGCTTATTCACTTCTGCCACTCCTTTGGTGAGAATCATGACAGCACAGCACAGGGGGAAGCCAGCTGTTTGGCTTTTTTATTTTATTTTTGTGTTTTTATTCCATTTTCCACCTCAGCCTGCACCTAATTCTCAGATATATTAGCTCAAGCTGGGAGTAACTGCTCTAATTTCAAGTGAGATGGGGTTTACTCAGCTGGCTGCCTACTTTGCTCAATTATTAATGTTAGAGCACTATTGATTTTGCCTCCCTGAGCTTAGTGGTGAACAAGTGCTGAAAAATGGAAGTGGCAAGCACAGGAAAAAGGAGAAAACAGCATATTCTTCCAACACAGTTCAGTCACCTGAAATCCAAGTGGTCCATGAAATACATTAATCTGTGTAAAATCATTCCCACAGAAGTTATTTTTTCTCTCTTGAATTCCTCTAGTTACATTCACTCGTTTTTCTTTCCCAGGTTCAAGGATGAGATGTGTCTGGGGTAATGGTTTGTGCAAATGATACCTTTACAGGAGCTGGCTGTAACCTAGGAAGTTCATGGAGATTTGGTGTGTAGAGATATCACACTGAAGAGCTTACCAAAGCTCTTATCAAAGGGGCAAAACCAAAGTAATATATTAACCCAGCTCTCACTCTCAAACACAATCTTCCCCTGCTCAGTCCCAAAATGCACTTTACTGGCTAGTCTCAGGCAGCCCAAATCTCAAATGGCCCTTTGCTTTCAAAGAATAAAGAAGAGAAAATGCTTCTTAAGAACTTTACCTTCCTGAGCTCTCCTGCCTCAACCCTAAGTTCACATATCCCATACAAAAATCCTCCAGGACCCTAAAGCACCCTCCCATATTTTCTCTCTACACAGTACTGCTGCCAAAACTTACCATGTCCAGCTGTGACCCCAACAGCACCTGTGTTCAGCTCAAACTTGGCCTTCACTACTGGGGCTCTTAAAGAGATTTGTACTAAATCCTCCACCCAGAGCACAGCCTATAAAAAAGAGGATGGTTTCAAAGGGAAAGTTATCAGGCCAAGAAAAAAACCTTGCAGAAAATAGAATGGGTTGTTTATAGATCTATAGGTTTTCACCACAGCATCAGAGGAAGCTCAGACCCTTCAGTGATGCACTATAGAAAAACTGCAAGTAGAAACAATCTCTTACATGGAAACCTTGTGGGCAATAGTGGCAGTGAAATTTTATATTAGTGATGTTTGACATTGGGCTTGATTTAGATTTTGTGTCTTTCCTGGAGAATGATAGGCTAAACCAAAGAAACAGGACTTGGATAGGAACTCTCATTTGAAACCTACTCAGACATTGCAATGCTAATAAATGCATAAGGAAAAAATAACATAATAATCAAACTAATAATATCTTCATTTAGTATCCTAACACTTCAGTGAGAGCAAGTGCCTAAAATTTTTAAAATTTCCTTCCCCTTTCATCGTCTCTTGAATAAATGGATAAAAGAAGCTGTGATGTAATTCAGTCAGGTACAAGACTGACTTTTCTTTCTCTTCAGCACGGAGTTGAGGCCAGGTATCCTTTCTCCTTTGTACCCTCTAACCCAATGGCCAATCAGAAAAATCAGGTAGCTGGGAAAAAAAGAGAGAAATAAGAAGAGATTGCTGCAAGTGAGACAGTACTAACACCATACCAAGATGGTGGCTGGGCACAGCTCCCAAAGGAAGTGGTCACAACACCAGGCCTGTCTGAGTTCAAGAAGTGCTTGGACAACACTCTCAGACACATGGTGGGATTCTTGGGCTTGTCCTCTGTGGGGCCAGGAGCTGGACTTGATGATCCCTGTGGGTCCCTTCCAACTCAGGATATTCTATGAATCTATGATAGGAATTACTGTAAAGAAACTGCCTGGGTTCCTGTTCAGTTCTGCATCATGAATTGTTCACCTTGAGGGAGCTGAGTAAATAGAAGTAACTACAAGTGTTTACCTCCTGTACACTATATTATCTAATAATCTACCAAAATAAAACAATATCCCTTTACATAAGACAGCAAAGAAACAAGTGAAAACGAGAGAAAAAAACATATAAAGCAAGCAGCAGCTTTGAGGCTACAACCTGTGTGTTAACAAGATATTTTAATAGGCTGTTTCTCTGTCCTCACAGAACTCAGCATGTCTAGAAACACTTTTAACAGCTGGCTTTCTATGACACCAGCTTGTTCCCATCTCTGTAACTAGCTTATTTCAGCTAGGATAATAATTGATCAAATTGTAAACCTGATTATAAGGCCTGCTCCCTCATCTGCTTTGTTCCTGGGCTGGATGTGCCTTTAGGAAGCAGCAGGGATTTAGAATGGTGGCTGTCTGTGGCATCCATCCCCTTCCCTACTTGCCATTAGGCTGCCTGAATCAGGAAGTGCAGGCTGCCTCCAGTGCAGTAGCTGGTTACAAAGCCATCAACCCCACCTGGATCTGGTCCTGCCTGAAGAGAGATCAGAGTTGCAGAGGGAGGCAGGCTGGCAGGAGGGATAAAATGCCTCTGTCTTGTGTTATTGCATCCCACAGACCTCATGGGTGACACCTGTGAGACACTGACCTGCCCAGAGGCCCATGCCTTTCAAACAGCCCCAGGTCTGACAGCTACAGTGCTGCCTAGAGCACCCAAAGGCTGAGGACAAACAACATGTTAAGTAGGAGAAATCTGAGAGAAATCACTTGCCACTGGGAACACCCACAGAGAAATCCAGTTTGAATCACCCCCAGCAGATCTGACAGGCAGAAACATGCATTCAACCATCTGATATCTGGGTATCACTCTTCATCTTATCAGGCAGCTTGATTTCTGCATGTCTCTCCCTTTAATAGCCAGGTATTTCTTCATGTGGAGAAAATAGATGGTCTCTGTGCTGCCTGGCTCTACCATGAGGAACTTATGTGTTGCCAAAGCCATTTTTTATATTATTGGAAATGCTGAGATGGGTTGGGAATCCCACATTATGAGTATTGAGAAGTTATATTTTCTCAGTGAAGAGTGTAACGGGACAGGAGAAATGTGCTCTGCCATTTGTCTGCAGAATCATTCTCTGTGCCTCCTCCCTCAGCAGGGAAAGGAGGAGCTCAGTAGTTCAGGAGGAAGGTCCTGTGCTCAGGGATGAAAGGCAAATCCCTCCTGAAGGTCCCATGCCAACTGCAGTCTGGCTGTGTGGTCATAGAAGACAAAGAGGAAGACATTTGTTCCATGGCACAATGTAGAGAGCCTTAGGTGCCAGGGCACCTGAACAAAAAATGAGGTGGCCCATGCCATGCCTTGTTACATGCTGCACAGCTAAGTTAGGAGACACCATCACAGCAACATTGTCATACACAAACCCTAAATTAAGACATTTCTCTCCATGTGGGAATTCACCATGCACACATGTACCTAAGAGAGATGAGTTACATGCCCACTGTCAAATGGACTTGCAAGTCCCGGGTCCTTTAATTTAATTATCAGTACTTGAAAATGCAAATCAAAGTTTCTGAAGATGAAAACAAGGCAAGTGACTGACTCAAAAATCCTTAACTTACTAAGCCAAGATGTCCCTTTAGAGCTGAAAAAATTACAGAAATGACTGCCACAATAAGTAGATTAACCTTTTTTCTGAAGACATGAAGTATCCAACTAAGAAAGACTTTAGTTGCAGTAATTACTTGACTTTAATAAAATAAGTATATGTATTAAGTGTATTTCACCAAAGTAAACTAATTTTTATTCATACCACTGGAAGTAATAATAAGAGTTAAGAAATCAGAAGCATTGTTTTGTGTCCTAAGAAGCTTTAGAAGCACTAAGGAATTAAGGATTTGCTAGCAAAAAGTGGTGAATAAACAAAAACCACAGAACGATTTTAAGAAGCTTGAATAAGCTAGACAAATCAATGCAAGATAAATGAGAAACCAGAGAAATCTGATTTATATTAAAAATCCCTAAAAAGAATCATGCATCATAGTCTGGGTGAAATGAAATCACTGTGTCTTTTTTCCAGACCTGAACAGATGTGCCCAAAATGCAGATTCCACCTCAAGAGAGGCCATTTCTTGGGAAATTCAGGACAGCTATAGGTGGTGATTCTGGCAAAGGTGTGTCATGCAAAGAAGTGGATCTCAGTGATAAGGATAAAACCAGGATGAGAGAAAACTGACAGAAGATGACCAGAATACAAATATACAGGTATATGAGCCTAACATTTTTCTCCAGTTCTACTTCTTGATGCTACTTGAAATTGCAATAAATAAACAAAACCCTGCTGCTTCAGAAGGAGAAATCAGTGATCTAAGACTTCTTTCAAGATGCCATTAAAATTCAGGCAATAAATTTATGCTTGTACTGATGCACAAAAGCAGTCATTTTACCAGCTCTGGGTCTTTCATTTTTCAGCTATTGGAAATGTTGGACCCTGAGCCCCCACCCAGGCGTTGCTCACTAGCATCACTACGTGTGATTAGAGCATTTTAGTGCTGGAACTCAAAAGCCCAAACCTGCAAAACTCCAACCTCACTTAAGAAGTGCTCAGCGCCCCCAGCTGTCTGAAAAGCACTTTGTTTCTTGACAAAATTTCAGTCTGAGTTTACTGCCTCAAATAGCCTCAGAACAATCCTCCTTCTCTACGTTTTCTTGCAAACCAAATTATTCCCAGTATTCACTGCTCTCCCAGTGCCGTGGGCAGGAACACTTTCCACTAGATCAGGCTTCTCAAAGCCCCATCCAACCTGGCCTTGAATGGGGTATCCATCCATAGCTTTTCTGGTCGACTTGGGCCTATTTTCACCACCCTCCTTGCAAAAAAAAAAATTACTTTTATGACCACTCTAAACCTACACTCTTTCAGTTTAAAACTGTTTACCTTTATTACTGTGACTACTAGTTCTGTTAAAAAGTCTCTCTCCATCTTTCTTAGAAGCTCCCTTTCAGTATTGAAAAGCTTCAATAAGGTCTCCACAGAGCCTTTTCTTCTCCAGGCTGATCAACTCCCACTCTTTTAGCTTGTCTTCACAGGAGATGTGCTTCAGCCCTTTGTTGATTTTCATGGCCTTCTTCTGGACCTGTTCCAACAAGTCCAAAGGCTGCTGCTCCTCAGCCTTCTACCAAAACCATGTGATTGTGTTTTGAGTCAGCACAAGTGAAACTGTTTAGTTAAAAACTGATCCAGGTTAAAAATCTCTGGCCTAGTTCACTCTGATCTGACTGTATGTTTCCACCTGCACTTCTTTCAATGGCAGTGCTGTCTCAAAGAGGTTTAAACACCATACAAACTGCACTCCAAGCCTCCTTGCAGCAGCTATATTCCCAGGTATGCTGGGGTATTCCTACAGCCATTACAGAGACAAGCCAAGGCTGCAATATGAGAATATCCCTTAAATGATCAGGAGACTACTGCAATTTATGAGATGTGCTTTCAATTTTCATTTCCACCCAACAGAAACCACAGTATCTCAAGAGCAAGATGAAGATATGGTCTCACATCCTGTGGAGTACTGTTGAGGGTTCATGGCTTGTAGACCCAGAAGATGCTCTAGAAAAAAAAAAAAAACAGTTAGCTCCTATCAAAAGCATGATCTGGGGTGTCTTATTGGGAAACTCTATACTGTAACACCCTCCATAATGTTCTGGAATTTTGTCTTTGCTGCATCAAAAATTCCAGTGCAGCTCAGTTCACTGGAGTAGCCCTATTTCCCTCCTCCAGATTGTGTAAAAAGAGAAATAGTGAGGAGTGGCAATTACACAACCCACTAGAGTGACATTTTCCACATTTAGCAGGAAAGCAGCTTGTGGAGTTAAAGACCTCTTCAACCAAAAATCCTAGCAAGACATTCAAGGTAAAAAGAAAATAAGGGGCATGTATGACTGAAAACATTAGAAACAGATTTTTAAAACGAATTTAAGTGGTGAAATTCATTAAGAACTCATTTGCTTCTGGCTATAGTTGAGAGTTATGCTTTTTAAAAGAATGTTTTAAAAATAATATAATTTATTTTTACATTTAAAATAGCATTACACTTAAATATTTTTATTTTGACCATCTCTTTGCAGCCAGGAAGCAATACTTTCTTTATGTCATAATGTATGATGGGAGCCTGGCTCATCCCTCCCCGTGGCCCATCTGGTGATATGGAGCTGTTCTCATCTAATGATGAGCACAAGGTGCATTTCAGGATAAAGAAAACAGTCTTATCTGCAAGAGATTGTTGCCAGAGTGCTTTCTGAAGAGAGGCTTCCTCAGCTCCATTCTTGTTTAATTTCCTCTTGAAGATTTATACAAACATTAAGAAGTCACTTCTTCCAAGGGGAGCCTGCTGTCCTGGACAGTCCTCTCTGTGTGATTCTTCCTCCACAAGGTGCACTGCCATTGCTCCTTGACAATGAATGACTTCTCCATCTGACCTGGAATCCTCATATTCCATTCCCTTCTTCCATGGCTCTCCAATTCTTTCTCAATTAAACCCTAAAACAGTCCCACTTTTATTTCAATCACCCTTAGGCAAAAGTAAACCTCCCTCCCCCATCTCTGAGCCCAGGGTCACATTTACTTGTTGATCTGCCTGTGTTTTCCTGGCACGGGTGCACTTGGCAGCAGTGCCACATTCCAAGGGCTTCAGATATTTTCTCAGTCCACTGCCTTCTTGGTGCAAATTTTACACTCAGAAAAAGCAAAAGAAAAGGGCAAAGATGTCTGTATTTTTAAACTGTCCTGGCATTCTGGAGCCCCTGACCTGTTCAACTGATGATGTGGAAAGAGAATTGCTGCCATCTATTGGAAAGAGATGATGGTCAGTTTGGTTTTTAGCTTTTCTACACATTTATCCATCTTATTTTTGTCATGCCAGCTCTTGAGTGAAATGTACTGCATCCTGAGATGACACCAGTATCTGCTGAGCAGTCAGAGAAGAGAAGACAGCCTGAACAAGGACCCTACAGTGCTGTCTGTGGTAGTTATTCCACAGCCATGAGTCAGTTCATCTCCTCTGCAATGACAGAGACAAAATCACAAAACCACCAGACCTGCGGTTAACATTTTGCTCTTCTCCACTGCAAAAATTCTAGAGCAGCTTACTGACAGGCAGAAAATTACTTTGTCATCAGAGCTTCTAAGGCAGAGCCAGGCACCTAGAGAAAATAGTGTGGAATACTTTCCATGGTTGCTGCTCATGCTAGACTGAGGACAAGTGGGACATCTTCACTAGCTGGATTCAAATCACTAAATTTATTAGGAAAAAAATTACAGTTAATATTTTTGACTGGTGACAAAATGAGCTGGTTTCAAGACAGACATCAGAGCTGCTGGTGAAGAATTCCAGCAAGTCGGCACAATCAAACTGCAGCTCACTAGAGGAAGAAAAAATCTGAAAAATAAAAAACCATGGCATTACAATCGCCCTATATATCAGCAGCCTCTGCATTAGATCATCCAAAAATTGTATTAGAACATCTTTACTCTCCTGTGTCATTGCACAGGAGTGTTACATAACTGCAGTTTTAAAAGATGTTATCCATTTGGCTGTAGGTGGGAGGGAAAGAGAAACACAACACACTGCATTAAACTCACAACAGAACAAAAAGAGTTAGTTAGACACATTCTTTGGCACTACCTTTATTTCACATATCCTGCCCACAGCTGGGTTATTAGACTAAAAAGAGGACCTACCACTTTATTTCTGTCATCTTTTGGCTTCCTGGACTTCCTTTTTGATGATTTTCCCTTGGAAGGTAATAACAGTATCAATAGCAACAGGTTCAATACTGACTGATAATCAAAAATCCGTTATGATCCCAGATTTAATGTGTCATATCATCTGTCAGTGGCAGATAAACATTCTGATCATACATCAGACTTTCATGCTCTTTGTAGATGTTTTACTGTAGATGATAATCTAAGGCCTGACTCTGCTTAATGTAAATTTTACCAGCTGGCTCTAAGCCCTCTCCAGGCCATGGTAGCACTTGGTTGTTGGAAGAAATGAATGCATTTCGTTATCTTACTTCTGTCTAGGTTATGGTGACATTCATCACTGCTCACTGCAGAAGTTGGACGTGCTCTGTAACAACCCCTCTCCTCCACTTAATCTGCTCAAAGCCTGCAAAGAACATATCTTTATGGTGTTTTCAAATTACCTGTCAGTTGGAAGTTAAGCTTAATCAGCAAATCTGAAGTCACAGCAAACACTCCAGCATTTATGCTGGCAAGAGGCCCAGGTATTAATCAAGGTTAGTAGTTCTTCCACATACATGTAGGGATATCTGTGGCAGAATAAAGCAAAGCCTCTTTAGGCACCTGAGCTGCTCAGAGGACACAATCCAGACCAGGATAGTGTATATTCCTTGTGTCCTGAGAGAGGAGTCAGCCTTTGGGCTATTTCTGTATATTATCTATGGGATCCTGGCCAAAATCAGGAGTTTCCAGCAGCTACTGCAGCAACGGTCAAGAAGGTAATGCTGAGACTAGAAATTCTGGAAGAGTAAAGCCAGCATAAGAGAGTCAGAGGCATGAGTTCCACATAATCCATGACAGAGAGACGGATAAATCATAAGCCCTGAGTGTATATAAGTAGAGATATTCATAGAGAGGTGTTCTTTGTACCAAAGCTTTCCAAAGTTCAAGCCTTGGCTGATTCTCAGGACTCAGCTCCCAGGTAACTGCAAAAACAGTACCTAAGATGTTAGCCCAGACAAATGTGATAATTCAGCACAATTCTCCATCATTTCAGACTACGCTAAACTGAATTATCCCACATTTGCTAGGGAGTCAGGGTGTACTCAAAGACTGTTTCCATGGCTCAGATGTCACAAGGAAATTTCTTAAGTAACTTGACTTCATCTGAGCCCTTAGACCCAGAGCTGACCAACGTCTTTATTTGCAAACAAATGTTATGGAGTGGTTTGGGAAAAGCTGGACACTTTTATACCTCTTACCTCCAAATATTTATCATCTGTGCCATACAGCATAGAGACATGGGCTACTCCTAACTCAGCCCAACAGTTCAAACCACTCACCAGGAGAGCCACAACAGATCTCCTCCTACACAGAGCCCACACATTTCATTTGTGTGTGTCACCTGTAACCTGCAGAATGGACAAAAGAATTCATCACATGACAAACTGTGGTGAAAAAAATAACTGAATAAAATAAGTAGGTCCAAACAATTGCTTTATCCCTTGTCTTCCCACAAGGGTGATATGAACAGGAGTTTTTGTGCAAATACTTTAATCTTCCTTAGACAGAACCCATTTTTTCTTTAATGTAAATAAATAATCTCATATTTTTTATTTTTCACACAGCCTCTTCCATTATTTATCTCCTTTCCATACCTACAAGGACTCTAATTTTTCTCTGGCTTTTAAAAAGTAAAATGTTTCATTCCAATTAGAATCAAATATATGACTTCTGCTTCCAGGCAACCCACCTCCACTTTAGAACTGCCAGCAAGGACTATTCTTGCATTTGGATCTCTTTAAAGAATTGTGAGATACATAAATTTTACTGGCAGTGAAGCACACACTGAAAAGATAAACTGCTTCCCCAAAACTTGGGCATTTGTGGCTTTAATAAGATCTGTTGCCAAAAATTAATTCTAGGTACTAAAACCAGACCTGGGATTACTGAGGGAACAAACAGCTATCAGGAGTGTAAAAAAATAGCAAATGTTTATTTTAACTCCTCTGACAAGTAAAACTCAATTTTCTTTGCTGTTTATGCAGTAAGGTATTGCCATCTGCAAGAATTTAGCTCAGAGCTCAAATAAAAAGCCATGATGAGCTGCTAATAATTCTGTTCCTCAGTGTCTCAGAAGGTTTCTTTATTGCCCCTCTAACTCCCATACACTCCTGTCTAACATCCAACCACAGATGCAGTGATGGGAGACAACAGCAATCCAAGATCACACTCCTTCACACAGAGATCTCACTCTACCATCACAAGGAGACAGACTCAGTTCATTTGCAGTGCAAGCAAAAAGCACATGGATTATGGACTCAGCAAGCATAAATCTGCTATCAGACCTGTTCTTTGCCATGTAGGTGGTTCCAAATATTTTCTGGCTTTATTTCTTGGGAGATTTTTAAGCTGAACCTGTAAAAGGACTCCTCCCTGTCAGTGTCCACCATCCAAGGGGCACCTTAATTCTCTCCCTCATCCTGGGAAATCCCTGGCTGAGGCACCTGGAGGCCAGCTGGGGAGACCAGCCCGTGGAAAGGCCTGATTTCATTAAACAACAGACAGCTCACAACTCCTAGGAGATGGCAAAGCAGCATTTTCAAATCAAAAGAGCTTATTTTGGAGCCATGGGGTTATTTAATGAAAGATTGGTATTTTCCACATCAGCAACTGACATTTCAGCTACAATGGCTACAATTTTTCACATTGTAAACAAAGGAACCAAAACAGTATGGTTGGCTTTATTACTTAAGAACAGGCAGTTGAGGTACTGCCAGGCTCATGTGAAAAACGAGGTTCACTTTCCTGGTAGATTTGAAAAGGTTTAATAAAACATAGTAAGAGACAAATAATAAAGCAAAAGGTTATAACGGCTGGGTGCCTGGCATTCAGCCAAGAGCACCCCCTGCTGTTTTGGAGACACCCCTTAAATTCATCAGCCTGTTGCATATTCATAGACCCATCATACATTTTCAAACTTTTCTCCAAACTATTTTCCATATTCCAAAACTGTTTTACATGGCCACTGCTTGAGTCCATCTTTTTAGAGCATGCATGTTTCTTGCCTATGGTTTTAATTTATTTTTCTTATCAGTCTTAACTTGGGCTGTGGTCTTCAATTTCTGCAGTCGGTGCTGGTAGTTGGTATATCAGTAGTAGATGTCTTCACTGGGTGTTATCCAACCAAACAGGCAGTTTACTTACTACAAAGACACTTTATCAGCCTATGTTACTCCTAAAGAAAATCGTATCTTAAAAACCATTTCAACACCACACATATAGTATCCACCCTAATATTTGCGAAAAGCCAATTCCATAATATGTATTTATAACACCCACATCCTGCTAAGCACAGTCACAAAGCACCGGGGATGTGCAGGATGGATGACCCCAGCTAACCCCATCCCTGGAATCTGGCATTTAAAGGCTTCCAGGGCCAGACACCATCCAGCCACATCATTTGACAGCCAGTAATGGACTATATCCCCACAGCATGGCAAACCCCTTCCTAATTGATTTGATCCTGCAGCAAAAATCACTAAAGCATCCTGTGCAATAACATTCCCTCCTGTTCACCTTACATTCACCTCTCAATCCTGTGTTTTAGGCCTCATGCCAGAAGCCATTCCTCCCGCTTGCACTGGGCAGTGGGGAGCCACACCTCGAGCGCTGTTCTCAGTTCTGGGTCCCTCCGTTCAGGAAGGACACTGAGCTGCTGAGGGGATCAGAGAAGGGCAGTGGGGCTGGGGAAGGGTTTGGAGCAGGAGTGCTGTGAGGAGCAGGTGAGGGAGCTGGGTTTGCTCATCCTGGAGGAAAGGAGGCTCGGGGTGCTCTCATCGCTCTCTACAAGTCCCTGACAGGAGGGTGCAGCCGGGTGGGTCAGGCTCTGCTCCCAGGAAATCAGCAACAGCATGAGAGGACATGGCCTCAAGCTGTGCCAGGGAAGGTTTAGCCTGGACACTGTGAGGAATTTTTTCACGTAAAGAGCGATTCGACATTGGAACGGGCTGCCCAGGGAGGTGGTGGAGTCACTGACCCTGGAGGTGACTGTAAAGGAAGGTCTGGAAGTGGCAGTCAGTGCCATTGCCTGGTTGACAAGGTGCTGCTCAGTCATAAACTGTACTCGAAGATCTCAGAGGTCTTCTCCAATTTCATGGACCCGCAGGATTTGTTCCCCCTGAGGAGCAGCGCTCCCCAACGACCTTGCTGCTCCATGGGGTATTTGGCTCCCGCTGGGCCGGCGGAGCTCAGGGCGGGAGCCGGGAATGCGAGAAGGAAGCGAACGCTGCGTGCCCGGGGGTGGGAGGTGCCGAGCTGGGAAGTCCCCGCGGAGGAGGAGGAGGAGGCGGCGGCGGGGAGGGCGGGCAGTCCGTCCGTCAGCTGAGCGGGGCCGCTGTCGCCATGGGCGCGCCGTGAGGGGTGAGCGGGGCCGTGGTCCCTCAGGGGGGGACCAGTCCCGAACGGGGGGCGGCGGCTGCCGTGCCCGGGCTCGCCCGGTGACTCGGCGGATCCGGGGTGGGCCTGCGGGGAGGAAGGGCCAGGCGGGGAAACGCCGGTTTGCGGCTCCCGGGGGCCGGTCCGGCCCAGGGACGGAGCGACCGTGCCTGGGCAGCGGCGGGTGCAGGCGCCTCAGCCTCCCCAGCACCGCAGCGGGGTGTGCCGGAGAACGGGAAAAGGGGACAGGAAAGCGAAAATGAAAGTTAAAAATCAGCGGAAACGGGCCCTCGGCGTTAAAGGCAGCGCCGACAGGGCCGGGCGGGCGGCGGGGCCCGAGTGCTGTCAAGGCTGGGAAGGGAGGGGGCGAGGCGGGAGTCTGGTTTAATTCCCAGAGAAATGGGCTCCTGAGGAAGGGATAGTTAGCCCGAAAGGCTTCTTGGGGATCATGAGTTTTAGGCCCATGGGGGATTTAACGTAGGCTCACGGATATACTCTGGTGTAACGGGTTAGAGGGATTGAAGGTGCCTTTGTGCTGTGACACGGCATGTGGTTAGCATGTGTTAATAAAATGAGTGTGTGATTATGCTTTCTTTATAATTGGACAAGACATTGAAAGTTTTCTCTTGGCATGCCTTATAATAGCTGCTTCGGAGATGTCCAGCAAGTTGAAGGGCCGTCCTGCTGAAAATGAAGAGCATTCCAAGAGTAAAATGGAAAATGGAATGGACGGCACGGCTGCCCCAGCCCTTAACACCTACACCCCCGAAGAGATGGTGCAGCAGATGAAAGAACTAATCACTGAGAACAATGAGTTAAAAGGTGAATGAATGCACACATGAGCTGCTCTTAAAATACAAGAGCCCTGAGTCTCTTCTGAGGGATTTGTTTTGTAATATGAGTACGAATTCTGTGCTTGTTTGCCCTTGTTGGGTAGCATTCACTGTATAAACAACTCTGAAAGTGACAATGCCAGTTTGATAAGACACATCAATAGGATATTTGGTAGCAACATCAAATTGAATTGCTGTTGGTGATTAAGGGAAGAATAGCCCCATATAAGGGTGCCTTACTTGCTTTAGGGCTTTATATATAAGCAGTATAGCACTGTGTATTTTAGAAGGTGACATGAAAGATCTCTTCCTATGATGTGCTCATCAACCTCTAAAGGATATTTTTGGTTTGTATTGTAGAACTGTTGGCTCCATTACAAACATTTTGCCAAAGCTGCATTAGGAGGGAGATGGGTACTGTACCTTCTATACTTCAAAAGAGTGGTGGTTATGGCAGCATACATTTGGGATAAACCAATAGCCTTCCCTGAAAATTCCTAATGATTTCAGTCCTTCCTGTGAGATAGATTTACTTCTGGATCTGGAATTTAGGTGTCAGTTATATTTTTTCTTTAAATGGTTAGAGCAAAACCCAGGGGATCTGAGAATTTTCTGTGTAAAAGACAGAGGTATCTCGCTGTTTATATGACAGCAGACCATGAAGTCACGTATCTCCTGTATTGTGATGTTACACTGGTGTTTTAAATTCTTCCTGAATAATTTTTGGACCTGGTCTAAGTTCTCTGTCTCACAGGAATCTAGCAGGAAAGTTGTTTGTAGAAGTATGTCTGGTATTTTGCTAAAAAACCTTATGTAAGATAATGTAGGGACATATTTACAGCTGCTGTAACCCATAACTTGCAGAATCATTCTCCAGACTATATTTTTTTTCATAGCCTGAAAGATTTATGGGCAGTTTATCATATGACATCAGGCTTGTAATGGAAGTTACTGGAAAGTAAAAGTATAAAGGATTTTTAAGCTTTAACCGGCTTTGAATTGTTTGCCTTTAAAAAAGAATGTCTAAAATAATTTCATCGACTCTGCCTAAAAATCTTGTAAGCATTATGAAATAGTAGGACTGATATTGTTACATACTGACTTTGTTACTTACAGTGAAGTGACTCAGCTGTAAGTTGTTTGGTATATTTTTTCAATGCTTGCAATAGAATCTTAACCAAATGTTGGGGGAGAGCATCGTTGGGCATATTTGAGACATTTGATTTGGTAGCATTGTTTCCATGCAGTAATTTACTAGTCTAGGATGTTTTCCCTGCCAAGTCTCAGTAGTTTTGGAAACTTAGTTCAGCAGTTTCATTTGGGCTGATCATGTAAATACCACACACAGCAAGATACCAAGTATCTCTTGTGAACAATCCTTCTGGCTTCTGAGTTTAGGAAAAAGTCAAGAAGTGAGTGAGTGAGTGTGGGCATGTGATCTCAGCAGTGGCCTTAAAGCAATTTATTATAGTGCTAACTATGATAGGTTTGGTTTTGGCTTGGTATTTAAGGTATGCCAGACAAAGGCTCACATTTCATACCCTATTATTGCCAACCCATTTGATGCTGAAGAATGCTGAGCTCAGTGTAGTAGAAATCTGTTTTCATGGACAGAGTGTTGTGTTAATGTGATTCTGTGTCTTCTCTCTGGCTACCGTTTAGAAGCCATGAAGTTGCACAACCAAGCTATGAAGGACCGATATGAGGAACTTTCCACCTGGAGAGAGAAGCAGAAAGAAGAACGAGAATTTTATGAATTAAAGTTTAAGGAGGCAAAGCAGTGCTTGCAGGCCAAGTGCATTGAAAATGAACAGCTACAGCAGCAACTTCAGAGCTTAAAGGAAAGAGAAGAAGGAGCTGAAATGGTAAATAAGGAATTGGTTAGATTTACATGCTTTTGAATTGAAAGTCTGGAGCATTCAGTCCCTTCTATGAGTCCAGGATTCATCACACTGGGATGGTTTGGAGATTTGTTAATATCTCTGTTTTTTTATCCTCAGCACTAAGAAATGGTCTTGACCTGACTTATCTTATAAAGTGAGGCCTTTCAGAGTGCAGTAACAGAAAATTACGGCACACTCGAGATAATTCACTTTTTTGTTAGCATTTAATAAACAATTAAATTTTTTTACATAATCAATAAGAACTAGCATTTCTTGTTTTTTAAAATTTATTCTTGGATATCTCTCTACTTTCTGCTTCCCTTTACTTGTTAGATTATCTGTCTCTCATGATCTTCTAATTGCTTTTTGTATTGTGTTTCCAGGAGCATGTTTCCAGGGAGAAGTTGACATGTAAACAAGCAAAAAAATTATGTGCCATCTCTTTTTTTTTTTTTTTTTTTATATCAGTCTTCTTTTATGAAAGCTCTTTTACTGAGGTCAGATTAGATCCGTGCTTCTGCTCCATTTAAGTCTGACTGAGCTTTCTCTCTATGTCCTGCTTTTGGCTCTGTCACACATAATTTCTAATGTTGCAGGTGGTTGCACAGTAGTCATGCAACATTTTGCAGGTGGTACTGAAGGTGTCTGTGGGCAAAACTGATCAAAACAAAACCTGCTTTGTGTCCTAAATGGTCATGTGAAAAGTTACTTAAGGAGTTTCATGCAGAGCCAAACTGATGCATTCTGGGGTCTGGTACCTCCAGGACCCATGTGGATTCTCTGTTGTCTGATGAAGGATGAGTGTATTAACCTTTTTCTCAACAGAATATCTAGTAGACTCTCCTTTCCTCTCCTGTTTATGGAACTCTGTAATGAATGTTTCAGTATGTAAATCAAAATTAGCCAATAAGCTCAGAAGATGCAAGGGGGAGGAAAATCATGTTTAAATAGTGTGATTGTGTAAATATTACACAGTCTTTACAGACTGAAAGTTGGGTTTCAGGATTGTCAAGAAAATTCAGGATTTCATAAATCATTCAGAATTTCATAAATCTGGAATATTTTTTAAGGAAAAGTAGAGGATTTATAATCCTTCTATCTGTTGTAGAACTTCTTGTACTTTGAATGCCTAAAGTATGATTTGCCAGGGTTTTCCCACCTGCTTGAGAAATCTAAAATCTCTCCTTCCCTGGAACTGCCTCTAAATGCATCCTCTTACAGTATAAGCATAAAATCAGAGGCAGCAGCTGGTCAGAGGGGCAGAGTTGTATTGTGGGATGAGAGACATTGTCAACATAGAGATAATTTGGAGATTTGGCATAATCATAGCTTAGAATGTAATTCAGATTCCAGGAATTGTTCAGAATTGGCATTGATGGTATGTGGTGTAATGAAGGCATTATCAGGAGGTGGAAGCTCAGATTACAAAATGAGGAGGAAGCAAACTCACAGGGAAAGTTTCATAATGGGGAGTGGCATTTAAAGGAGAGGAAAATGAATCTTACTGGTTATGTAGAGGCTTAAGAGTAATCTAGAGGAATGGAAAAGATAGAAGGCAAAGGAAATGGTCATGATTGGAAGGAAAGAAATTTTGGGACAATCTCTGAGGAACTGAGAGACTTTGTAGAAGGAATCTAGGACTTTGTGTGAAGGTCAAGGAATTGGGAAGATTTATACGTGGAAATGTGGTAGAAAGAAGCTGGGTGGTGGGGAAAGGCTAAGAATGGGGTGTGTAGGAATGCTCGTCCCTTGAACCTTGGTTAGATTTGGGAAAAGAGGAATAGGGATATGGGTGAAAAATGCAATAATTCTGGAGGTTGACTGATACTCTGGTAGCAAAAGCATAGATTCAGGCAAAAATTTACACCCTAATTATCTGTGCATTCAGAGAACCAGTCCCATATTTTCCAGCAGTGGGATGCCCAGTGTATGGTTAACTTGGTTTCAGAGTTTAGACTTCTTGCTGTTGAGTGAACCAAAACCTAGTTTAGGGGTCTGTACTGTGGGGTTTTCAGGCAAGCCTGAACAGAAAGAGAAAGGATGTAGGACACTGTTATGTTCAGGCTATGTGCTCCTTGGCTGGTGTTCCCTTTTGGTTGGCTCATGCAGGGTGTGTTTGTCCCAGGAGGGCTGCATGACTCCCGAGAAGGAAGTGAGGCAGCTGAAGTCCCAGGTGCAGCGGCTCCAGGCTGAGAAAGCAGATCTGCTCGCCATCATTTCAGAGCTGCAGGTGAAGCTGAACATCTCAGCAGAGGATTCCTTTGTGGAGATTGGGATGAATGTAAGTAAAGGAAATAACAGGAACACAGTAACCTGCAGCCAGGTGCCAGGCGAAATAATTCTGTGATTCTTTGGTCTCTTACATTGCCTGCTGTAGAGCACTTGTGTATTAGAAGATAGTGTAAAGGTAGTGGTACAGGACTTGGAATTAATTTTTGTCATTCCACTTTAAGGCTCTAAGTAAATTAATTTCCTAGATAGCCTCTATTGCACTAGTTAAAAATGTTAAGTCCTGTCTTAGTTGGAACTTCTGGGAATATCACCTATGTTTTGTTAAGGGGCAGCACCAGTGCATTTTCTTTTGAGAATGCGGCTTACTTCCTACTGACTGATAAGCAGAGATGCAGGCAAACAAAATATAAATGCAAAACTCTAGAGAGTATTCCCTAGAGGCATAATAATAATGTACTTTTTTATTGTTCTTGTATCTGGAAAATCTTCACAGGCAAACTTAAATGTGAAAATGCAGGCCTCTGCTATCACTCTATTCCCCATATACTCTCTCTGGAAAGTAGATGTGCAACAAGAAATTTTAAAAACGTAATTAAAATTTGTTTGGAGTTGTCAGAGAAAACTCAAGGGTGCATTCTCCTTCTTACTTGCTAGAATGATTTTCCTTTGGGCTACAAAGATCAAGGAGTGGGGTTTGTAGTGGGAAAGAGGAGTGGTTCTTTTAGGAGGCTGGAGAGTGATTTCTAGGTTTATATTGAAAGTCACCATTGACTTGCTGTGTGGTGCCCAGTCATCTTCACAGGGGAGGCTGTGGAGGTTGCTGATGAATGGAGAAGGGCAAATCTCATTGTTGTTCCTATTCTCTAATCAAGCTGGAAGCGATACAGGGAAAGGCATGTGAAGTATTTACACTTAGAATTCCCAAACGTGAAGATGATCTGTAGGAGTTTTTTATTTATCTGTATTGCCATGATAGCAGTTCTCCCTGGGTTTTTTCATTCCTTAACTCAAATAAATAAAACCCTGTCCTTCTTAGTTCAAATACCAAGCTAATAGTGTTTTTTTTCTCTCCTAGGAAGGGGAAATAAATAGAACTGCAAATGAACATCAAGAGAATAGTGGTGAAATGCCCAGTAATGTTGCTGTCTACATGTACGTAGGTTCTTGTGTGATATGTGTGATTTTCAATGTAAGGGAACTTCTTTCTCTGAGGAATGCATTAGAAAATCCTCTTTTTCTATGGCTTTGCATCCCTCCATTGCAGTATCTCTACCTTCCTAGCATGCGGTAAGACCCTCAGCTCTGTTACATTTTTCCTTCTGATTTTTACTAGCTGACAAGAGTCAAGGAGTGTATATTCTGGCCAATTGGCCAGGTATTTATGGATACTCTGACTTGCCAACTCTGGAGGCTTCTAAGGGAGGCCAAACAGAAAAGACAGAGGCTGCAGGGACTTCTTCCTCCTAATCATTGGAGACCATCTAATAGAGTATCTGCCCTCTACCCAATTATACTGATGTTGGTAAGAGTCAGAGGTCTTAGTCTTTCAGATCTGACTCTGTTTGTGTGTGATTGGTATGAAGTGTATCCATGATGGGGTAGACACAGTGCAATACAGTCCTTGCTTTTCAGGTTACTGGGTTTAAGATAGCAGCATTCTGTTCAGGTTACTTTTCAAAATTTGATCTTTACATCAGGTCCAGGACACAAGGGACTTTCTTGCCCCTGGCTGAACCTTTACTCCTCATGGACATAGACATCTGATACTGTTCAAATTTCCATTTTGGATACTGCCTAGTTTAGCAGCTAGATGGTTTTGGCTGAACTCTTATTTACTTTGTGCCTTTGCTTTTGAAAGGGAAGGATACAGAAAATGCTAAGGACATAGCAGGCCAGAAAGCTGTGCTCCATGTTGTCACTTCCTATGTCACTGCAAGGGAGAACAGTGCTTCAGTGTAATACCATAAAAACTTGTCCCTCAGCATGCAGATAAGAAGTTGAAGGAGGAAAAAAAAAGGATGTTGCAGTTGTAACTGTTACAGTAAAACTGTGAGAGTTGCTGACCACAGACGGAGCTGCAAGGATTAAGCTTGTTGTTAGTTGTGGCTTGAGAGAACTCTGATTACAATAAAACATTCCCTGTGGAACTTGCTTAGCTTTGGAGGAGAATCTGGGCCACATCTACAAGAACAGGGGGCATACGTAGCTCTTAAAATATTTCAAGTGTCACCACGTGTCTTTGTCCAGCCCTGAAACTTTAGACGGGTGCTGTTAACAGGTTCAAAGAAATGTGATCCACTCAGGATGGATTTATTTCTGTAAGGGTAGAACCACACTAAAAATCCCCTGATAAAAGTTATTTACTTAAAATACCCTGGCTGAACACTGTCTTTTGGGTATTGAATTTTGCTCACCAGAGGTTACTAGCTC
Organism: Muscicapa striata striata; assembly: GCA_030060385.1. Taxonomy (NCBI): domain Eukaryota; kingdom Metazoa; phylum Chordata; class Aves; order Passeriformes; family Muscicapidae; genus Muscicapa; species Muscicapa striata. The sequence goes on along the minus strand of JAREIS010000025.1, from coordinate 5,280,854 downwards.
TCAGAAGCACGCAGAAGACTCTGCTTTGCTTTCTTTTCTGAACTACAAAAGCAGAATTTTTAACACATGCTGTTTTACACCTGAGACTCTGAAATGTACAATCTAACTTGCCTGTCTTCCATATAGTTTGGGGATTTTGACTTTCTGTCTATATGGCCATAAAAATGGATATAATGGAATACAGTATTTTATCACCCTGTTTTTTGGAGCTTTGCATTTGTTCTGGTTCAATTTACAGTAGCATAATATGATTTTGAAGAGAGCTATGGAATGTGAGGAGGGTGAAACATTAAAGAGATTTTTTTCTGAAAAATAAAGTGATTTCTGATTACCATTTTAAGTGGGATATGCTTTCTTTTCTGTAAAGGAGTGAGGCAGAGATAAGAAATGTTCTGTGCTTTATTGGTAAAAAATGTTGTTTGTAGGCTGCTGTTTGACAGCAGCACTTGGCTGAATGGGCTGCAAAATAGGTCAGAGTAAGTGCATTGGGTTTCATATTGTCATGATTGCTTTGCTTTCCTTGCTTAAATGCTAAATTGTTCCCTCTGCTGGAAGGGGACTGCCTGTGCCCTTCATCTGCATACACAGGAGCTGTGGCTACTGGTCTTGTGTCTTGGCAATTGGGAATGAGCCCTTCGCTCAGAGCACTGGTTCCCAGCACTGTGTGAAATGGTGGCCTCTCAGACTGGATCCCAGCATTAGGGTTAAAAGAATGCACTGCTAAAGGGGTAGCTGTTACTTATATCTGGTTTATTTTGAAGCAGGAGCAAATCTGCAGATGAATCTAAGAATTTGGAGTCTGAGGAGCTAACTGTGAGCCAGCTGCTCTGCTGCCTTAGAAATGAAACTCAGAAGAGGGAAAAACTCGAGAAGGAGCTGCAGGATCACAAAGAGAGGTATGAAGTAGGTGCACTGTAACATTTGGAGCTCTTTTCTTTCAGGGCTACTGCAGTTACCAAGTCTCTGAATGATCAGCAACGAGCTGAAATATCAGTGTGATTTGGTGGGGAATTTCCTAAGCACCTGGTTGCAATAACATTTTGTGGTTGTCTGTATGGGGATAAACCACAGTTCTTTTCCATGGGCAAAAGAGATTTTATTTTGCTTTCCTGAAACACCACAGATCAAGGCAAGTTACCCATTTCCTCTTGGGTTTGAACTATGCCTGGGTTATTCAGAAAGATAGGATGACTAGTTGAGGCTGTTATCTTCATTCACTCCTCCACAGTTGATTTAGTATGAATCATCTCTGTGTGGGGCCTTAACCAAATCACTATGTCTAAAACAGGATTATAGTCCTCTTTGTGATATTGGCAGGCTACATTTAGCAGTGTGTGAGCTTGCAAAAGGTCCTTAGAAATGTCTAAAATAAGTTTAATTCCAGACTTCTCTAAGAGAGAGAGTTTTCACAGTGAGATCTCTATGAGGGTCTGTCTCAGCTCAGTTCTGTGGGTGTAGATCATCACGACTGTTCAGGAGTGGCAAATTCCCCAAGCAGTTCCATATCCCCACTTCAGAGAGACAGATAAGACTTCCTGGACATTATCTACTATGAGAGATTGGTGTCACAGTAATTGCTTCTTTGTGCTCTTCCTAGAAGAGGTAATGAGCTATAACCAAACAATTCTTAGAAACCTCAGCCCCTGAAAATACCACAGGAAAACAGAGGCAATATTAATCACTGGATTCAGTGAACAGAGTGACGTATTTACGTATTTCCAAAGAGTTGGCAGTTTTGGACTGTACCAAAGATAATCCCTTTGGACTGAATGTCATGACCTTCACCACACCTGCAGAGTTACATGTCCATTTTAATTAAATGTACACAGTGTCCTGTGTTCTTCAAGAACCCCCATGATTGTGCAGGCCTTCCTGCAGGTCTGTGCTTTCCATTCTGCCTTGTGGGGTTTTTTTGTGGCTGTGATGTTACAAAGAGAGTACATCACTTGCATGAAATCCTTGTATAGTCACAACCTCACCTGAAACATAAGCCAAATCCATCACTGTTGGCTCCTTCTCTTTTCCAGACTGTCAAAGATGGAGAAGGAGAACAGAATCTGCCTGGAGAGTGGGACACAAACTGAACAGGAAGAAGAGAGTTTAGAAGCTGTAAGTTCCTGTCCTCAGTCAAGATATAACAACATACAGCTGACTTGTTGAGGTCACCAACCTCAGGGTCTAAATTTCCACTTGCACTCAGGGAGCAAGGGGCAATTGTCCTGCACAGGTAATGGAAGTGAACTTTGATGTATCTTAGAGGTGGTTCCAAATTACACCAGCCACTGCAAAGGGGTGGGACTGGGGGCCAAGTACTTGGGAGGCTTGGCATAACTGCAATTATACCACATTGCCCTGGCCATGCCCAGTAAACAGAGAGAAATACAGTAATTTCTAGCTCCAGAAATCATCTAGACTGCATTAATTTCCTTGCTGCTGCCTAGGTCAGCTTTTGAATCAGAATCCAGAACCAGCATACTGTAAAACAGACTTTAAATGTGGAGCTCGTAAGGCACCTGCTTTAGGTTTGTTTGTTTTAGTGGGATTACAGTGGTGGGGCATAACTATATTGGATTGAGATGCAGTTCCAAGCAGAAACTTGGTTCTGATGTTTTCAGTTAAGATTTGAAAGAATGCTGGGGTTGGGATTCAGCTTGTCAGGTGCTTAAACTTCTGTGCCTGCAGCTGTAAGCTTCTGTGTGAGGTGAGAGTGCAATCCCATAGCTTTGGAGATTGATGCTGGTTCAGTGCACCTGCATAATACAGGCAACTAAGAGTGCTTGTGTGAGGTGTGTGAGTTTCTGAAGTGCTGCATGGGACTTGGAAAATGCTATGGGACCTGCTGGAGACCTGTGCCCTTCTGAAGGTCAGGACAAGTATTTTAGGGCGGGGCTGGGTTGGTTAAACAAGACCAGTCTGCAGTCAGGCCAAGAGATGCCCTTCCTAGGGAAAGCAGATGATGTCTCAGTTAATTAATGTTTTCCAGTGCTCTTATCTCCACTTTGCCTGAGTTACAGCCTGGGCCCAATACTCCTCATTGAAGTGGATACTGAGGTCAGCACTTGTGCTTGTGCTGGCAGCTGTTTCCATGTACACTGCTGTGTTTCTTCAGAGGCTCTTGTCAGCAGAGCTCATGTTACCTGCCTCTGTGGTAAAATGTAGCTCTTTAGTGCAACAATGGGGGTGTGCTGTGTAGAATAATTGTAAAACCTTGTAGATGAGGCTTTATTTCTGAGTATAGACTGTAACTGTGCAAACTAACTTGGGCTGTTTTCTCTAGATTGAGACTTCCTGCTTATCTTTCTTAGCTTGTAACTTTATCTTGAATTGTCCATGTGTAATTTTCATTATTTTTTCTCTAAAAGGTTGGCAGTGAAGTAGAAGCCCTGAATCTGCAAGTTTGTGCTCTGTTTAAAGAGCTTCAGGAGGCCCACGAGAAGTTAAAAGAAGCAGAATTGATTCAGAAGAAACTTCAAGAAAAGTAAGGCTCAGAAGAGCAAAAGCTCTGTCATGACACCCAGTACATATTTGTATGACAACTCCCATCTTGGGAAACTCACCAGCTCTACAAATATCAACGTAAATAACTGTTTCATAGAAGTGCTGTTAAAAAATGCTGCTTCTTTGTAAGTGGTGAAGTGCAGAAATACAGCAATTGTCAGAAAATCTGAGCTGCCAACCTAGTTCTACAAATATATTCTCAGTGCTTTGAATTATAAGATTTGGGTTTTAACCCTTCATGATGTAAAGAAAAATCTTCTCTGTTTTCTCCTTCACATAATCAATTCCTATTCTGGCTTTAGGGGAAAAGCCAAGGGACTTGGTTATAATCTTTTCGCATGAGCTGTCTGGGCTTTTGAAGAAAATTGTGTAGGTTATGAAAGTGGTTACAAGACCCTCACATTTTTGCTTAGTTTCCTGTCAAATTCCAGTTCTTTGAGATTCATAATAATAAGAAAGTAAGTGTTGGTTTCTATAGCTTTGTTTTTTTATGGTTGTGTATAGACTGATTTTTGTCTTTCCATGATCATCATCAAAATAAGCCTTTAAAGTGAAATATTTTACAATTTGAAATACTTGACAAAATGAAATACCATACAAATACTATTTGCTGTATGCCTTATGGGAAAAATCCATCGAGAGAGTGAACAGAAGAGATCAACCTTTTTTTCTTTTCTGTCAGGTGCCAGGGACTGGAAAGAAAAAGCTTGGCTGCTGCATCAGAATTGGAGGAGAAGCAGCAGCTAATATACACCATCAAGAAGCTGGAACTTCAGGTGGAGAGCATGCAGGCAGAGGTCAAGCTGGAACAAGCCAAGACACATGAAGAAAAGTGAGTATGACTTGGTTTTGTATTCCAGAAAGATATTGTCAATGAAGAAGCAAAGTCCAAGGGAACCTGGCAAAAGGAGAATTAAATCCGAAGTACTACTTTTGTGTCCTGCACCCTTTGAAACTATGCTATATTTGTAGATTATGAAGTAGAAGTCTGTATTCTTTCATCTACTGAACCCTTTACTTAGGAATACTTGAGCTGTCAACTCTGACTTGTATCTTCCTTTAATCATGAAGTCAAAGGTGGAATAGAGCCGGGTGTAACAGACAAGTGGAGGAACCAGAGAAGTGACAACAGCTGTGCCACTGACTGGCAGGGGTGAATGGCAGACACATCCTAAAGAGCAGGGACAAGTCAGGTGGTGACAGTGCTGGGAAAGTGACATTAGTGAAGAGGTCTGCAATCCCTAAAATATATTTGCACTAGGAGAGTCAATGTGTGCTGAGGCTGAGGTAGAGAGAGGCTGTTTGCTTTGGCTCCCTGCTTCCTTTCATGTGCAGTCCATGTAAGAAGTGTGAAAATGTCAGTGCAAGCTGTTCAGAGAGGCTGAACTTCCTGAAGGACATGTCTTCAGTAGCTGCAGAAGCTGCTTATTGTCTTTGGAGTCTATGTCAGGTTATTCTGATGAATTCTTCACGTGAAGTCTGAGTAAAGACTTGGATGTCTTCCTGAGAGCGGTGTTATATTTTGAACAGAATTTGTGAGCTTCATATAAAAATACTGAGTGGTGGATTCTTCAGTATGAAATGATCAGTAAGGACATTGGTTTGCATTCAATCCATGGATAGAGCAGCACACAACTCATTGGAAGAGAGATTTTGAGACATGGAGCATGACTTTTTCTCATCAGAAATGCAGACTGATATGCAAGGAGCTGGTAGTGGCATTTTTTAAAGTTCTAACATTATTTAGATTTCAGAGAATTGTTTCAAACCTTCATCTCTTTTCTTGTCAAAAACAGGACAAGATACAATAACCTCCAGGATTCATATAGCAAACTCCTTCCAGAACTCACTGAGGCAATGAAAAAAATTGATGAAATGAAACTCAAAGAGGTAAACTCATCACAAGAAGAAATCATAATTAATAAGAGGTGTGGGGAAAGGGATGGGAGAACATCTTTAGGATCAAATTTGGGCAGGAAACAACTGCCATCACTTCTCCATAATTACATGCAACATAGCAGCACTGCTCTGATAAACACAGATCCTGTGCTGTCAGTTACAGAAAACGTTACCCACACAAGTACTTTCATGATGGTTTCTGGGTAAGGTCTAATTTGCAGTGCAATGCAGCATAGTGTCCAGTCCTTAGACAGATGTGCTAGATACATCAGTGTTCCTGCAGCATCATTTATAAAAACGTGGGAAGGTAAATCTCTAAACATTTTTATATTCTTAAAATATACTGCCACAGTGAGGTCTTGTTAGGAACTAAACCACCATGAAAGTTGCCATATTGTTCTGTGTAATTTTGGAAACTAGGAAAACATCTCTTACAGTGTCCACTAGGGGGTTGTCTTTTAACTTGGTACAATGTAGTTTGAAAGCTCAAAACTAATGGTTAAGGTAAAATATCACTCACCACTGCTGTCTTAGTCCAAGTTCCTTTGGTGACCAAAATGGGAACCTTTTCCAAGGACAGGAGGAGTAAGAAGCAAACTTTCACTTTGAGGAGGGTCATATTTGGAGTTCATCTTGTAATCATAGTTCTTCTTTGCAGCTGGACAGAGTAGATAAAGCTGTGGTGGAACAACTGACAGCAAAGGTGGAGTTGGCAGAACAAGCCCTTGCTGCAAAGCAGCTCCAGATAGATGAAATGAAGCAGTTAATTGCTAAGCAAGAGGAGGATCTTGAAACTATGTCTGTGCTCCGTGCTCAGGTATCAGCTCTTCTTCACAAACTGGCTATTTCCCCCACCCAATATTCAGAAACCAGGAGGTATTTAATGGCTCACTCTGGAATGCTGAATACATTTGCTCAACTTCAAAGCATAATTCCCCTTACTTGGTTTGCCTTGCAGATCCCTGCAGAGCCTTTACCCACTATATTCTAGGGCTCTGTAGGAGGAATTGTGTATGCTGGAGTCTGGCACAACAAACAGAAGTTGGGAGTAGATGTGTATTTAGAACCACTGGCTTAAGAATCACTGCATATGTTTTAGGAATGATTTTACTCAAACCAGCATGTGTTAAGTGACTAAAAAGGGTTTGCCTTGCATTTAAGGCACAGAACTGGCATCTTCAGATAGTTCCACTATCTGAACCATGGATTTGTCAGTATAATCAGTCAAGTCACCTCCTGCTTGTCTGTGCCTTGTTTCTGCCCCTGTACAGCAGAGGCAATAGCTGTGTCCCAGGTAAGACACTTTGGAATATCTTTTACAGAGTCCAGAAACTGTTAGGTCTCCTTCACCTTGTGAGAAGTACAGGTCTTGGCTTTGCAGTGTGTGCATGTTTTGAGTAGATGCAGATTATGATACAGATCTGTGATTTTGACATGAAACATACAAATATGGTTCAGTCAAAGTTACAAATTTTCAGCCTGATTTCGTTTCTCTGATCAGATGGAGGTTTATTGTTCTGATTTCCATGCTGAGAGGGCAGCAAGAGAGAAGATCCATGAGGAGAAGGAGCAGTTGGCTGTCCAGCTGGCATACCTGATAAAAGAGCAGCAAAACCTTGAAGATCTTGGCCGGTGAGAACAGACTTTGGCTGAACTGCCTTTGTACTGTCCTGTTACTCTGTGTGTTGATGTTGACCAGCATTATCTTGTGAGTGTCTCAGTAGAAATAATTTTGCAGACATTTCTTGCTTAATTTGAATTCAAAAGGAGAAAAAAAAGTGAATTGGCTGACTTCTCGATTTTCTGATGGAATCTCTGTAAAGTGTGTTAGTTCTTAGTTGGATGCTTTAGTAAGTTTTCATTTTGGATGATTCATGCTTGATAAATTCTTCTTGTTGATCCATGTGAGTTTCTTTGGGTTCTGGCCATAATTTTAGCTGTGAATCTGCAGCTAATCTTGCTGCATGTGTGCCAGGGATATCTGCTGCTTCTCCAGGAGGCAGTGGTGAGTACACAGTTCTGAGTACTGTGGTAGTTGAATCAAGTTACATTTCACATTAAGTGTACACTGAAATCTTTTTATGGTATAACTTACTTTTCTACTTAAAACAAATTTGCAGTTTTCTCTAAACAGCTGAGAGTCCTTGGAGCTTTCCAGAGAAGTGTGCCCTAGATCCCTTGGTGTGTGACTGCCCAAATCCTGCTGCTGGTGTCATGACCCTGATTTCAGCAGACCTCTGGCATGATCTTACAAAGCAATGGCATTTCTAGGTGCTGTTTCTGAGCAGCAGTTGTGAACTAAATACATGACCAGTTGACAGGAGTCTGTTTTCAGAGCCCTTGACTTGTTTATTATCCACAGAACCTCTCTGGCAGAGATGCAGAGTCGCCATGGAGCCAGGATGCCAGATCGGGAGCACTCACCTCACCTTGTCCAAAGAGGTACTGCAAGCACGTTCTCCTCCTCAGGATCAGGTTCAGGTTAAACCAGCTTTGTCTGGCTGTAGACAGCCTCACTGTGGTTATTCTGGCAGCTGGGTAGCTGCAGAGAGCAAAATTGGGTAATAATAGTTAATCATTTATCTTCTCTGCTTGCAGGAACTAATAGTCAAGATTGGCCAGAGCAGCGGAATATTTCAATTTATTCATGTCCTAAATGTGAAGAAATTCTACCTGATTTGGACACACTGCAGATTCACGTTATGGACTGCATTAATTGAGTGATGCCCTCCAGTTCTTTATCTTCTGGAATTTCAGCTGCCAAACACTTTGGGGGTTTTTCCTTCTTGCTCAAATAATGCTCAGCTCTTATGTCCTATGAAGGAAGTTTTCAGGGGTTTGCCTATTTATTCAATGAGAAAAGGGTAAAACTCTTCCCCTGCCCTGTAGTCACTAATCTTGTAGTCTGCTTTAGGGAAGGAGTTTTCATAGATTAACAACATGGATGTGCTACAGAACTCACAGTGTGTCTGCTGCTATGGAACCTTTCAGGAACATTCCCCTGAAGTGCTCTGCTCTATGGCTACTCTGCAGAATGGGGCTGAATCACTGGAGTTAGAGGAGAGATGAGATATTTGCTGATCAAATATATATATATATATATATATATATATAAAATATATGTGAGCCTGTAAATACTTCATCTCTTATATGCTATATACCAGGAAAGTAATACATGAAAAAAGCTATCCAGCAAAATGGAATAGTGCTATATTCATCGAGCATTTGAAGTGAATCCCACTCTTTCTCCAGATGGCCATTTCATTGCTGCCCTTGTGACCATACTAATCTGATGTTAAATTTTTGATGGCTTATGTAACTTCTTGCTTTAGCCAGATGAGGGTAAGGTTTAAAATTGATCAGCTAGGTCTGATACATGTAGCTCCTGGTGTACTCAAGTCACTTGGTTTTATAGAACTGTTAATTTTTATGATGTTGTCTTAATTTTTCTTTATTACAATAATTTGAACTTGTACAGTATTGTGGTAGAAAGCACTGAGATGGATGTAACCTAATTTAAAAAGAGTATAGTGGATTTTCATCAAAATAAATCTATTAGAATTATAAATTTATCTGTGCCTGTGAATAGTTGGGAGACTGAAACAGGATTGCAAATCCCTATGTCTGAAAAGCTTGTGTAGAAACAGCTGTAGTGGATTAGTTCTATTCTTGTCTTCCCATGTGTTTTTATCTCAACAAAAGGAGACAATCCCTATTTTGTCATTGTAATTCAAGTAAGTTTTTTTACTTTGTTTGTTGTCACTGTTGTTCTAATTACCACTTTTAGACTCGGATTCTTATTTTCTGTTATAGCTCATCTGTAGCTTCATCCATAATTTCAGGTAACACAAGAGCTGACTGTTGTGAAGAGGTATTCGTCAGCCTCGTTGCACCTTCTTCATCAATTACAAGTAGTCCCAGCAAATGCAATCTCTCACTACCTTTTAATTGGTTCCTTTTGACAGTAGGATTTATGGGCTTTTTTAACCCTGAATCCAATTTTACTATGGGAGCTTTGTGACAGTTACAATGTCACAAAACATTGATTCTGCAATGATAAAAATCTGATGGAAATGCTACTCATCCAGAAGCAAACTATAAGAATGGTAATAGAGCTGATTGCATCTGAGAAGTATTAACCTTAATGAAAACACAGAAAATCAATGCGAAAGGCCAAAGAAGGAATAACTTCCACATTTGTCAAGTCAAAGTGAATCATCTGAGGAGGTTTCAGAGAGAGGGGATGGTAGCACAGGAGTGCTAACAGGAAAAAAAATGGGCATTAGGTGAAATAGGTCTTCATAGAAAGATAAAAGAGCAGGTCTAATAGTACAAATCAGGAAGGGCAAGGAACTCTAAAGAATAAAACCACAATACACTGAAACCTGTTCATGCTACAGGGAAGAGTACCTTTTTTTCTTACTAACTGCAGTCCAGCAATGAGCTTTCTACATCCTCCGAAATATTTCTCACAGAAAATATTTTTCAAAGAAAAACTGACCAAACCACAAAATTTTGTCCACTGCATGTGAAAATAACTAGGATTGAATTTGGTGGTAGAACACAAGTGTTGATGTTGTTTAGGTTATTCAGATGGGGAGGGCACCTGCTGTGACCTGAGGCCACTCTGCCCAGGCAGGGGCAGCTCTGCAGCTAAATGAGCTCACCCAGAGCCTGTATCAGGAATAGTGTGTCCAGCAGCACCAGGGGTGTGATTCTTCCCTCTGCTGTGAACAGTGGTGTGACCAAAACTTGAATCCTGTGTCCAGTTCTGGCCCCTCAACTTAGGAGAGGCATTGAGGGGCTGGATTGTGTCCAGGCAATGGAGCTGGGGAAGGGGCTGGAGCACAGGTCTGAAGAGGAGCTGAGGGGATCAGCCTGGAGAAAAGGAGGTTAAAAGGGAATCTTTTCACTCTCTACAAGTCCCTGACTGGAGATTGTAGCCAGGTGGGTGTCGGGCTCATCTTCCAGGCAACCAGCGACAGGATGAGAAGAAACGGCCTCAAGCTGCGCCAGGGGAAGTTCAGGTTGGACATTGATAGGAATTTGTTCACATAAAGGGTGATTTGCCATTGGAACGAATGGAGGTGGTGGAGTGACCGTGTCTGCAGATGTTTAAGGAAAGTCCGGACGTGGCACTCAGTGCCAGGATACAGCTGACAGGTGGTGATCCGTCACAGGCTGGACTCGATAGGACGTTTCTAACCCCTCAGCTTCCGCGATCCGCACGCCGCCATCGCCGCCCCTCAGCGGGCACGCGCACCTTCCCTTCCGCCCGCCCACAGCCAAGATGGCGCGGGGCAGCGCCGCGCTGCCAGCACTAAAGATGGCGCCTGTGCGCATGCGCGGGAGGGGACGGGGCGGGGCCGGTCTGAATTCTGGCGGGTACTGGCAGCGCGCGGCGGTGAGTGCGGTATGTGAGGGGAGCGGGGAGAGCGGGGCACACGGAGCGATCCCGGGCCGCACGGAGCGATCCCGGGCCATGCAGCCTGGCCCGAAGGTCGGGGAGCCCCGGGCAGGGAGCCCCGGGGGAGATCGGGGTTCGACTGGGTGGGGGAGGCGGCCGAGCGGAGAGCGGAACAGTGAGAGAAAAAGCGCGGGGTCCGCGGTGATCACTGGCCTTCCCTGCTCGTGCGAGTTATGCGGTGTTGCTGAAAATGAATATTCTGGAGCATGAGAAGATTATCAAAAGCAGAGTTTATGGGCGAAACAAAAGATTCTGCAGCAGGAAGATCTGTAAGCACAGTTAGAGTTTGGGTTTGTGACTCATTTGGCCTCAGTGGATATTCCATCTGTATTATCCAAGCTTCCCTGGCCCATTCATGCCGGCCCGTGCTCATTGTTTTTCACGGACTCTTCTCCGTGAAATGAGAAGCTGTGAGAAACGCAGAATGTTCACTTTTGAGTGTTAGACTGTTAGACTTTAATAACTAGATAAATGCTAGTTGTAATTATGGTGTACTCAGTGTAATCAGGTGAGGTGGAAATGGTTATTACTATGAGAGCATGGTGGGCATTTCTTAAATTCTATGTCTGTAATGGGCGTTTTTTGTAAAAGTAGTGTCCTTACACTGCAGCGGGTTCAGCATGGGTCAGACTTTTGATGTAGAAAATGTCTCTGAGGGTTTTAAATTTAGTGGAGTCCTCATCTGTGGCTGTAAACAAAACAAAGCTGGTGGATTGCAAGTTGTCAAATAAGGAGCCTGAACACAATATATATTTCTAGATGAGGTGTATGTGCTTTAACAGTATCGCTTTTGTTTTCCCTATAACAGAATATTTTGCCTTGAGGGGCTCTTGAAGAAATCCTGGTGAAACTATGGACGGTAAGGGAGAAAATTCTCTTCCTTCAGTGGGAAACTTGTCTTCTTATCAGCCTGTTAGTTAATAAGTTCAAGTGTTCAGAAAACCTGGTAAGGTTTTTAGCAAAGGAATTTACATTTCACTGAGTTTATTTGCTGAGTCCTTTGAGACAGCCTCTTGCTTTCCTTCCTGTCACTTTCCTGCGAGGCTGCTCTGTGCCTTCCCTGGTTTGGTGTTTTCCTCAGCAGCAAAGGCTAAATCAGTTTCTCAGTTTGCTCAGATTTTCATTTCTGCTCTGTCTGTCCCATCCTTCTCTCTGTACTTACCTCTTCTCCATTTTTGTCCCATTGTTCCTATTTCTTTGTTCTCCGTGTTTTTCCGTGAGCAAACAATATCTGAGGACATGCTTTGTTGCCTGCCGTGCATCTCCCCCTCCATTGGCAAAAGCCACACTGATGTCTCTGTTGGCTACATGTTTACTGGTTCCAGGCTCTTCTGTGTAACAGCAGCTGCTGTTCAAGTAACTGCATAGGAGGAGAAGCCTGTGCTGAGTAGCTGGCAAGTTTTCTGCTGATTTGCCAGCCTGTGCCACAAGCTGAGAGCATCTGCAACTACATTTCCATCTGGCCTCACAGCCAGAAGCTGCTCTAGATGCCTTTAGCTAAACCTGAAGTGTATTTTTTTAGAAAATGCCACTTGCTGCTCTGATTTATTTTCAGTTTTCATTAGCTTGTAACCAAGGTGTCTTGGATATTTTATTCCTTAGCAGCTTTTCTTTAACTGGACAGAAATAACTGAGTCTAATTTTTGCCTTAGCTGATGATGACTTGGATCTGTTGGCTTCCCTTCTGGAAGAAAATGAAGCAACTGAGGAGAGGAATTCTCCTGAGGAGGAAGATGCTCCAGAGGATGAGGGTGGAGAACCAGATGAATACGATGAGCTCTTTGATGCAGAAGATGATGCATCCTACACCGAGGAGGTTGATGCTGAGGACAGCATGATTGATGAGCAGAAGGAGAATTTGGCTACACTGTTCGGAGATGTAGATGACCTGCTGGAAGAGGAGGAGGCAGAGGAAGCTGTCCCCCCTTCAGCTCCCAGTCAGGAGAAGGAGAAAACCAATGAAGAACTGCAAGGTTTCTGCAACAGCATCTTTGATCTGTTTTGTTTGATATATTCTGTCTCTAGGGAGCTAACAGGCAGAAGGTGGCCTGCCTCTTCTTGCTGGTGGCTGGAGAGGAAATACTGAGAGGCCTTGTGGGAGTTTCTAAGTTCAGTTTTCAGCATCCAGTGGCCAAACTCACCAAACCTCTTTTCCCAAAAGAAAGACAGAGGACTTAAGTAAGCTAGGGAGACTAACAGAGCTGTGCTGAGTAGCATTGGGAAGATTGCCTGTGTACCTGTGCCTTGTCTGATGAAGAGCAATGTTGCCTCAGTCTTCAGGGTATCAGATATCATCCTGGCTTCTTTCACCAGCACACCAGTCCCTTCCCCTCAGGGCTTATTGACAGGAGGTCAGTGTGGAAGTCACTGCGCAAGCAGAGCTGGCCACAGCTTTCCTGTGTCCAGGCTGTGTATTTGATTATATAAGTAACTATTTCTTTATGCAATCATCAGCCATTTAAATTGTCTTATGGTGAGCAGGAAAGTTTTATTCAACTTGGGAAAGAATATACCACAATTAAGTAAAATATTTTTATGAGAGGACCCAGCTCCAGGCTGTATGGAAAAGTTTGCCTTTACTATGAGCTGTGTAGAATCAAGTAAATCTGCATTGTGACTCACATCTTCATTTTCTAAGTTTCCATGATGCAGTAATACTGCCAGACTTCTAGGAAATCTCATAAATCTCTATTTGCAATGACTTCCTGCTGTCTTCATTATTATCCTTTTTCTTCTTTCTTTCCTAGCTGAGTTGAAAAGATTGCAAGAACAGATGAAAACATTACAGGAGCAGTTGCAGAAGACTGCTCTTGGGCAGCAATCCAGTTCAGGTCCTGAGAAGAAAACCCCTGGTAAGGAAACTAAATGGATGTATGATTTATTGGCTTACCAATGTGAGTTTATAGGCAGGACTTAAAATAATTCTGAAGTGGGCACTAAGTAGCAAAGAGGAATGGTGGTCTGGTGTATTTCCACACAGGTTGTTTCTTACAGCTATAGATTAAATCAGTTTTGGTCTCTGCATCATGGCTTAATTCTACATTGGACAGCTTTCATGACTAAGTGCTCCAGACTCTTCTGGAGGTGTCTTTTCTTACTGGCAGGTGTTGATACACCCAGGATATACAGCTGTTTGTTGCTATAGCATGTTGGATGTAGTAATGAGACTTCATGGAAAGACTGCAGAACAGGAGATGCTTCTTCTTTCCACAGCTTTGGGGTCACAGTGACATCCAAAGTCTTAGGTTGTCATGGGGAAGGGTCTTTTTTTTCACCTGACAGCTTGGCTGAAAGGTTTCCATATGGGGCACTGACTTGGACTTGTTTTTCAGGAATTACACAGTTTGCAGCAGTGCTTAGAGTCTGAGTCCAGATCCTGAGGCCTCATCATTTTTTGTTCCTTTGGCCAGGTAAATCTCCCTGTCCACCCTTAAAGGAAAGGAAAGTTCAGAAGCTGCAAGAGTCACCATGCTTCTCGGCCCAGCTGGGCAATCCTTTACCACCAGCCAAGCAAGGAATGCAGAAACCAAAAGCATCCTCAGCAGGTACTATGCTTAGTCTACCTTTTACTAAACACGCTGAGCTTCTGTCAAAAGTTTACACTTCCCAGCAGTGGTGTGGACACGTCCAGGACAGTGTTACACTACTCAGTGCACCAGGAGTGGTCTGGTCACAGTGGCAGAGAGCTTATTACAGTTAATTGTTGTATTCTTTGTAATGGGAGCTGTGCCTTTTTTCCTCTGCTAAAGAGAAGAAGATTCCTCCTCCGCGGCAAGTCCTCGGTCTGGCGTTCCAGCCTCTCAAGTCTGCCGCAGGGAACACACCCAGTAAGGAGACCAGAGAGAAGAGTTCTCACATGCCTGCATGCTCCAGTGCAACCACACAGCCAGTGTCTGTGGAAGCCTTCTCAGGACTGAGATTAAGGTCAGCAGCCCAGCTCTGAACCCTGTCTGGGGACAACCCCTCCAGTAAAGGCAAAGAAAACACAATGGATATACACGGTTTAACCATTTCAGATTGGTCACTTGTCATCAAGGGTTGTAACACAAGGCCACAGCACTGGCTGGTTGATCAGTAATCATGTAACATTGACTTTCAGCTTAGTACCATGTTTCTGTTTTGACCTCTGCTCTTTTTAATAAAACAGCTCTAATTTTATTAGCACTGCATTTCATAGAGTATCCTTAGTGATGAACCAGGGAAGCAGTGGGCATGTGCAAAGCCCAGATGGGCTCCAGTTGAGCCAGTTTTTGCTGCACGCTGAAGCCTCAGGAGCCGCTCACCATCCCTATACTCAGTGTGGCCACAAGAGGACTCTGAATCCTCACGGTGTCCCCACCAGAACCTGCATTCCCAGCTCAGACAGCCATTCTTTGTTAGTCTGAAATGAGCAGATTTAATGCAGGCTTGGGGCTGAGTTGCAGTGTGGCTATTTGGAGAAAAACCAGTGTCATCAGTAGCTTTCTCATATGGGGGGGTTTTATTTCAAATGACCTCAGGGTGAAGTAAGGCACAGAGGTGTTTTGCAGCAAGATGTAGGCTCCCCAGGAAAGTGCTGTTGGTTTTGATTGTCCATTTGTGCCAATGGATGTGTTGTCTTTTACCTGCTTTCACTGGATCTAGAAAACCCCGGGTGTCTTCAGCTGAAATGGACAGGAAAATGGCTAACAGGAAGCTCATCCGACTGTCTCAGCTGAAGAACAAACTTGCTACTGAAAATCTGGAGGAAATAGACTGGGTAACATTTGGAGTCATAGTGAGGAAGGTCACTCCTCAGAGTGCAAATAATGTAAGTTACTACATTGTATCCCTTGCTCAGTTCAAGTAAAATGCTGGTGGTCTTTCCTGAGAGACTTCCCTAGATCTTCAGCTTAATCAGCCTTAATGTAGTTAATGGAAAACTTCTGCATTAAAGATCTTGGCTTATGTGGTTTCATCCAGTATTGTATGTGTCCTGTAGAAAGTCATTGATGAAACAGGTCTGGATATGCCATGGTTTTTTGTGTTCAGTGGAGTAAAAACCTCTTTATTCAATGAACAAGTGTGCTGCCCAGCTTTGATATCAGAAAGGTTGGTGGTAGCAGAATTATTTGTTGTTTTAGACTTTAGGAGCCCCAGAACTGGCAACATGGATGGCTGGAGATACTATATCTAAGCTCTACTGAGGTTACAAATCGTGCTTTTCTAAATCATGGCAACCTTGGGAAGGGGAAAGTCAGAACAACTCTTCAAAAGAAACAGCCAGAGGGGATGCAGTCAGTGTGTCTGGGAATGTCTGTTCCAGGGCAGGACCTTCAGTATCTGGCGGCTGAACGACCTGCGGGACCTCAACGAGTGCGTCTCGCTCTTCCTGTTTGGTGAAGTCCACAAGGAGCACTGGAAGACTGACCAAGGCACAGTCATTGGCCTGCTCAATGCCAACCCTATGAAACCTAAAGAAGGCTCAGATGAGGTGAGAGGATTTTTCATTCAGCTGTAGATAAAACCTATAGCTGAACCTTTTCATATTTGGCTGAGATGTAGCTTTATAACACATCTTCAAGTTGAAATTACAGCAGTCTGCCCAACAGTCTGAATTACATTCAGGTAGTTGCATGGTGTATATCTGCTCCTGGCCTCCTGGAAGACTGAACTTCAAGAAGTCCTTTTAAGCATTTAAACAGAGAGTTTATTCCAGTTTTTAATCTGCTCTTGGTAGCAGTTGGCTCTTCAAATACAGGGAGTGTATTTTCATTTCAGTTTATTCAGCTACTTCAGTGCAACACCTGTTTCAGTCTAGAGATCTCTCAAAGCTGAAAAAGGTGGAGAAGCACATTTCTTTCTTCTAATATAAGCATGAGATATGATTACAAAATGTTTCTGATTCAAAAATCACAACAGAAAAGCAGCAATATTTAATGTATTAAACAATGTATCAAGTAAATATATGTCAGTTGATACATAGTAGTTCACTTGTAAAATCGATTATTCATAAATGCAGAACATGCAGAACATTAAAGATGGCTTCATTTTGCTAATAAATTAATATCATTTTTAATTGCAGTGGAATGGAACCTGTTTCCAGTTACTTCTGTCAAGGGGAATTTTGGTCTAGTAGTTGATCATGTAGTGTTCTGCATTTTAAATTCTCCAAATAGAAAAATTATGGATCTCATTAATTGTCTTTTAAGCTATATAATTGCTTAAATTAGCATGAATAAGCAGTAGATAACCCCTGGTGAGCAGAAAGGCACACCAGATTTAATAGGAGGGCTGTATTTAACTGTCAAGAATGGCTCTTAGTAGGTAAAAATGTCCACATTTATTACTACATTAAAACTGACTTCTGAAATTGTCCCTTGGCTACAGACAGAGTCCCTGGTGTATTTGGTTGTGTGAAGCAGACACTCTTCCTGTACAGGGCTCAGTTTGGATAGGGCCAAGACATTTGGAGAAGGACAGAGAGCCCTGGTGCAGCTCTTCCTCCCATCCCCTGCTGGATGTAGGGGTCATGATGGTATCAGAGCCAAGCAGCTGTACAGGACAATTTACAGCACAATTAGAACTGCCTTAGGTATTTTTGGTTTCCTGGGGCTCTGAGCATAGAACTCAAATGTCTTTCATCTCTGGGAGAAATTAATTTACTTTTTTCTTTTTAGCTGAGCCATTTCTAAATCTGAACAGGACATGAGGCTTTCTTAAGCTAGGCCTTCATTTTAAGACTATGTTGTTAGTACCAGAGGTAATGAACCAGATCAGAGACAAACCAGTGACATCTAAAAAGAGGCTACCCAGGAGTGTTCTGATTTCTGTCTAGGTGTGTTTATCTGTTGACCATCCCCAGAAGATCCTCCTCATGGGAGAAGCTCTGGATATGGGCACCTGCAAAGCCAGAAAGAAGAATGGTGATCCTTGTACACAGATTGTGAACCTGGTCTGTATCTCAGTAATCAGGCATTCCTAAGTTGGTGAAAATCTGGCTGCTGATTTTGTACTGATACTATGACCTTTTTACTTGTTTCTGGATCTTGACTTGCAACTAACTAAAGTGGGTGGAGAAAGTGAGAAATGAAACCCAGAGTAGCTGTTTCTGTGCTGTCACTGTGCAGGGGATTTCCCTAAAAGCAAGGTTGGTGCTGCAGAGAAAGGAGATTGTCTTGACTTATGATGCCACACCCTTTCACTCTCCTTTACTCCAGTGCAAGCTTCCATGCACTGCACTAGAAAACTCATCCAGGAAAAAACAACATGAGATTTTTTGGGGGGGAAATGGCTATTTTTTAAAATTATTTTAACCCAATGAACTCCCTTGTCCAGTGTACCTGCAAGCTGTTAGAATACTTACACCTGAATGTGGGGCAGTGGAGATGAGAGAAAGAAGTGTTTGGATCCTTCTTTTAGGACATTACTGACTTGTACCAGTTTAAAGGACTAGTGGATTATGTTACTTCATGGCTATGGTGATGCTGTGATACCTGAAAGGAATCTTGTCTGAGTCAGAAGGGTTGTAGATAACAGGGTATCAAGGAGGAGAAAAAATAAAGGAATGAAGAACTAGGGAGGAGCTGGAAGTATGGGAAGTGGGAAGAAGAGAAATACAGAAGGTACTTGTAGCCAATCAAGCTGTGATTGCAGACCCACTCCAGCAGGAGGCTGTGCATACAGTACATAAAACTCAATGGAGTCAAGAATACAGAATCTGGGCAAGAGGGCCTGGGTGGGAAATGAGTTTGCCTCAAGGAATGGCCTTAAAATTCCTCAATGTACAGGTTGTTTTCAGTGATTAGTATAGGAATTTTAGCTTTGTTTTTCATTGCTTGAA
Source organism: Muscicapa striata striata (assembly GCA_030060385.1). NCBI lineage: Eukaryota > Metazoa > Chordata > Aves > Passeriformes > Muscicapidae > Muscicapa > Muscicapa striata. Next base: position 5,262,189 of record JAREIS010000025.1, on the reverse strand, counting down.
TGTGGGCATATTTCTGCTTAATTGATCCAATGCTGGAGTACAACAGTAGAGATGTTACTTCATTTTTGCCATTCAAGGATGCATGTGGGTGAGAGGAATGGAGGAAATTATAATTGCTGGTGTTCAGTAACAGACTGCTCCCTTTTCTTTTCAGAATGACTGTGAATATTGTCAGTATCACATTCAATCCCAGTACAAGAAGCTCAGCTCGAAGCGGGCAGATCTGCAGTCCACCTTTTCTGGTGGCCGCATTCCCAAAAAAGTTGGTCGGAAAAATCCCACTTTGAAGGAGAGGCTGTGTCAGGATGGGTTTTACTATGGAGGAGTCTCTTCAGCAGCATATGCAGCTTCAGTGTAAGAAAAGCCATTTATTTCCTTTGCTTTTGAACAGAATTTCCCTCACATGTACAAGGGAGCTTGAAGCTCTGTATAAGGGAGTCTATTCATTTAGAGAATGCCTTTGCATTAACTATTCACCAAATAGGAATAAAACCCCACATTTGGCATAATCCTTCCAGCCACATGGGGTAACAGAGCTGCTGTTTGACAAGAAAATTTTAAGTTGGTATTAAGTTAAGGGTTGTTTTTACCTCTACATTAATACTGTGGTGTGAAGCCAGTCAGCTTTGTGTTTCAGTAGATTAACCGACTTTGAGATCCTGAGATCCCAAGCATTTGAGTCTCTGAGATTGTAACTGTATTTTCTCATGGCTTACTGCATTTAATCCCAGAGTCAGTGTTTTCTGTATTTCCTCATGTCTTCCTTGGCTGAAATAATAAAGTGTCACTCTGTGTTAATGAGGAAACAGGACTGACCAAGATCAGTATGCTGTGGAAAGATGAGTCACAGCTGGATCCAGCCCTGTGCTTGGACACAGCTTCTATTCCCTTACCACTGCCCTCTGACACCTGGCATGACTCCACAGTAATGAAACAATTCCAACCTCCTTTCCATCCTTGGAAGAACCTGTGAGCAAAGCAAAGCTTTGATTTTTGTTTAGATTTCCTGTAATTCATAGGAAATGCATATCTCAACAAAGGTAGAAATGGGAGATCCTAAATATTAAACTGGAGTTTGGATTTAGATTCACATCCTTCCAAAAAACAGACAGATAGCCCTTTGGGGTGGCTGGAGTTTTGTTGTAGCATTGGGTTAGTATTCAGGCTTCTGTCATTGCTCTAAGCATGGGAAAACTCTGATGTTCTGGATTTGTTTCCTTTTTCTAGTGCAGCAGCTGTTGCACCAAAAAGGAAGATTCAAACCACTCTCTCCAACCTGGTCGTGAGAGGATCTGATGCAATTGTCCAGGAAACCAGGCAGAAAATTGGTACCTAATTACCCAAGTAGTCTCTTCACTCTTTAGATATTTCCAGCTCCATGTGTGAATATGTCCCAGGGTCTTCTAATCACTGAATGAACCTGGCAGTCACTTGGCTGCAGAAGGGGTCATTTGCAGGCAGCTTCCTCAGTTGGTCAAAACTCCTCTTCCCTCTTGAGATCACAGTTTCAAGGCAAATGTAACTAAGCAACTGTGTGGCTCCATGCATCTTTTTTTCATCAGTGCCCCCAAATTAAGTCTCCTGTTCTGTCTTTGGACAGTGACAGAAGATCTTTGCCAGATTAATGGGAATTGGAAGTTTTAAGAACTTTGAACCAGATGATTTATTTTACTTGATTAAAATAAATTACTTCTGTCAACCTTGAAAGCTTCTAAGGAATACTAAGTATAAATCAGTCAGGTCTGCAATGCAGGAGACCTCCTGGGAACCCACCTTGTTTCTAGTGCTTTTCTTTTGTGTCAAAGTGTGTTCCTTTAATAGCCCCTGGGTGTCACCAGTCTTCCCTGCCTCTGTTTTGTTTCTGTAAAGCACTTAATATTACATTCTATGCTCCTTGGAGAGCAGGTGACAGGTTATTCAAACTATGTTCTAGATGCCACTTAGTCTTATTCACAGCTTTCAGCTCCATCAGTTGCCTCCATTTCAGACAACATAGGGTATCTTTTAGCTGCTCTTCATTCTCCAGGAATAAAGTGTGGAGGCTTCAGGACTGTCAAGCATCCTAAAAAATGGGAAGGGTGGGAATAACACAGACAGCCAAGGCTGAAGAGGAACTGAGTGATTGAGTTGCTGAAGGGATAGAGATGTCTGTGACAAATGACAAGACCTTAAGCAACCAAATATAATGTAAAGATTGGTCTTGCTTTGAAAAGTGGTCAGGTTATCTTCAAAGGTTTCTTCCAACCTAGACAACTCTGCATCTCTAAAGGCCTGCTTCCCTTCCTCACTTCAAATGTGTTGTATTTCTGCCTCTTCCATTCGGGTGCAGCAAAGAGACCCATGCAGTGTTCTGAAGAATTCAGGGAACTGCTGGCACAGCCAACTTTTGGAGCACGAAATCTCTGCAAACACTGGACCAAAACAGGTATTGTTTTTTTGCCTGAAGGAAGATCCACTCCTAAAATCACTCTACCTCCTTCTGAACAAAATGTCTTTTTATTTTGTCTCTTTTTTTTTTTTCCCCAGATGCTGAAAAGAAGCAAGGAGCAAATTTCCAATCTATCTCTGCTTCAGCACTGCTCAAGCAACAGAAACAGAAATTGCTGGAGGCCAGAAAAAAGCGATCTGAAGAGATTCAGAGGCGGTAAGACACACTGGCTTTCACAGGAAGGGTTCTGTTATTGTAGCCCTAAGGATAGCAGTGATTTCACTTCTTACTTCTAGGCTTTGTGTGATGCCTCTCTCTGCCTTTAGCTTTGAAAACAACTGGACATTCGCTCCTGGTGACTTCTTCAAGTCACTCTTGATTTCAGTGTCCCAGGGAGCCCTTTACCAGTCTTATTTTTTTCTCCTGAATGCCAAAATGTGTGTTTTCTTTTAGCAATTAATAGTAAATAGTAAAAAATCATACTCTGCATCTCCTCCTTTCTTAAACCTTTCTATCTCTGAGTTGTGTCCATAATTGAATGAATTATTCTTGTCTTACAAGGTTTCTCCAGAACACGAGTAAAGCCAGCACTCCTGCTCTCCCATCCTCCTCCAGACAGACCTCCCTCCATTCCCCAGTGCCTGGGGCAGAGTTTCCCAAAGCTGCAAAAATGTCAAATCCTCAAAGGCCCAGGCTAGGTACAGGCTTCTCAGAAGGAGAAGATATCCTCTTCTTTGACAAGTCTCCACCTCCGAGGCCAAAGCTAGACAGCTTGGCAGAAGCCAGAAAGGTACCAGCTCTTTGGATCTTTTAAGTATCAAAGAGAGGTTAAGAGAAATTTGGTTTGTGGTAGAAGAGGAGTCTTTGGTCAGATATGGTCCAGCAACAGTTCGGGTGTTAGTGAAATTTCTCATTTGTGGGAGCACTGGCCTATATTGCAGCACACAGGATACCTGTGGTTCCTGATAGCTGTTAATGCCAAAGTCCATGCTGCCATCGTGCCTTCAGTCAGTTTCTTAGGGCAATGGATTTGTGCTGAAAATTCCTGGAGTGCTAAACTCTGGCGTTGCTAGTGCATTGTATTGCAGGTGTTTTCTGTTTGACAGGTAGGTAAGCAACTGGTTTAGCTGTGTTTTGTGTCATGAGTCTGGATAATTTTGTTTTCTAGCCAAAACAGACTGCATCTTTTTTTTTTTTGGCAAAAATATGTTCATTTGTTTATCAAGGAAACTTTTCCAGCTAGAATGTGGAAGTCTTAGCATTCTGGGAGTATGAGAAGAAATAGTTGTAAGAAATTTTCTATTAGTTCCAAATTAATATCAATTTATGTAGAAATCTCAAGTGATTTGATTTCTCTGAAAAAACTTACTGATTTGTGAAGCAGGTAAAGCTCAGCTGCAGAGACATCAGGCCTGGTAACACCTGTGGAGAATGTTATGGTTTGGGAAGCCATGAGAGGTTGGGTGTTTATGTCAGATCTGGGAATTTTGTTGGGCCTCTCCAGCCAGCTCCGCGCTCAGGCCAGTGGATGTTCTCTCTTCCAGTTGACAGCCTTCCTCTGCTATTTCTGGAGGTAGGAGCTGGGAGCCAGACAGGTCACCAACACTTTCCCTGCTCTTTCCTGTTTTCTAGCTGGCTGCAATAAAACGACTACGAGCAAAAGGCCAGATTCTTCCTAAAACAGACCCAAACAGTGTCAAGAGGAAACGGACTGATGCTGAGGATGTCCTAGAAATTGTTGAAAGAGTTGAGAAAAATGTTGCTCAACGACAAGGTGCAGAATCAGACAATGGTATGTACTGTTAGCTTCTAGAAACAGAAAAAATGTGCTCCTGTCCTACTGACAAAACAGTAGTTGCTTTGGGTTAAGGACTTAATTGCTGTGCTAAAAAGAGGCCTAATTAAATCTGTTTGGAACTTCAAGGGTTTGTCAGAAAGACTAAAAAACATCTCTAACCCTGTGGAGAAAATGTGAGATGTAATCTCTGATAGCTCCCTGTGCTCATCTCTGTTCCCCTTCTTCCAGCACTTGAGCATCTGCAGTACAACTTCACCAAGGGAAACCAAGAACTAATCCCACCTGGGAAGTTTTCTGAAATTTTTGTGGGAACTTGAGTTTGCCTGCTGGTGATTTACTGTGTTATCTTGGATGAATTGTTTAATTCCCTTTAAAGTTTCTTCATCAGTCAGTGAGGGAACACTGCTTGCACTCCTGGGAGTAATGTAAAAATTCCTAGTAAAGTGCTTTGAGAGAAGATGCAATGTTATTTTAAAAAATACTTTTATTTTTTTCTGAAGCCATATTTGAACTTGTTCTTATGTTCCCAAACTATGAGAGGCTGCTGTTTGACCTGAACATCTGCCTGAGAGACCTGAGACTTCCAAAATCTCCTGTAGTGAGCAAGTTTAGCCATCACAGTCTTGTTTTCTTGGACTGAATCTTTTTGTTTCCCTAGAAATGGATGAACTGGAGCCTGCTCAAAAGAAACGGCGTGAGCAGCTGGCTTATCTGGAGTCAGAAGAGTTCCAGAAAATCCTGAAGGCCAAGTCCAAGCACACAGATGTCCTAAAAGAGGTATGGCCTCCATCCAGCTATGACTGAGGGCTTAGAACTGGGAGCTGACTGGACTCCTGACTTCAGCAAGAAGCAGGCCCCCAAACATCCCATAGGCCAGATTGTCCCAAGGAATAGGGCTGGGTGTCTCTGGTGTCTCTGGCACACAGGGCACAGTGCCTGCAAGTCAGACTGTTGCCATAGCCAGGGTAAGGTCATGCTGCCTGGTGACATCAGTTTTTTTGTTGTGTTTGGAAGAACCAGTAAAGTTTCTTATTGGTGGATAATCAAAGAAATCCCTCTGCCTTAAGATCAAATGAGCCCCATGCCTATTTTGTCCCTCATTACATGACATCTTGGCCACATAAAGCCAGCTGCCACGTTCATCTGTGGCTCATGGCAGCTGTGAAATCTCATCAGGTGCCCTGAAGAGCTGAGAGCTTGGGTTTCTCACACTGGGGTCTCTGCTGAGCACTTACCCAGGATTACAGCACCTCCAATGGCACAGAGCTCTTGTTTTGGACACTTATTGGCATGAAGTCATGGTTGTTTTAAGGTTTCTGGGGAGCAATATTTTGGCTAAGACCCTATTCCATTAATTACATCTGCGTACCTGACTTCTCTCTGCACTGTCCTCGTGAGTATGTGCTTATTTCAGTACTTTCTGCTGTTGTTAAACTTTCCCACTCATGCATTTCAGAGGTGGCTCATTTCAGTGCTGGTGAACTACAGCACGTGTATAATAATGGATTATATTACCATTGCAAGCAAGAGATATGTTGGCTTTCTCTGCTCCCAGACTGCAGTCTGCTTCAAGCAGGCCTGGTAATAATTTGTGTTAAGGCCATTTATGGGTGGCTTCTCCCCTCTTTGTGTCCTCACAACCCGTTTTGTGTGCCCCACAGGCTGAGGCTGAACTGCAGGAGCAATACTTTCAGCCACTGGTGAAAAAGGAAGAACTGGAAGAGAAGATGAGGAACATTAAAGCAGTGAAATGCCGAGTTGTGACGTGTAAAACGGTGAGTGAAGGGGAGCCGGGGTACCAGCAGGGCAGTGGAACATGGATTCTACAAAATGGTGCTGGACTATCCTGCAGACTCCCATCTGTCACTGTTGGCTCTGGTCCAGGGATTGATGTTTTGTTCCTTATGCCTCTTTCTGAGAGCAGCCTGTCCATGGAGTGACTGAGTCATGGCAAGGCTTTAGTGCTGTGCTCAACATCTCAGCTAAATGCTTATGCCAGTGGTTCCATGGGTATTGCTGTCCTGAATTTCTACATTTCTTCCATAAGGCATTTGTACTAGGGACCCTCAGTTCCCCATATTTCATGAAAAAATACACAAAGTCCTTGAAAACATTAACACTGGATGGGAATCCTCTATCTGCATTTCCAGAGACTTTGCCATCAGGAAGAGGAGTGGAGCTTTATGACTGTTCCAAATGTACTGAGAGGAAGGGGAGCATTACCTCTCATTTCCAAAGTTTCAGCCCCTGCTGAACTTTCCCTCTTGCTGCCTTCCCTACCTGTTTTGGGATTGCACAGAGGGACACTTGTGTCCCCTGAAGTGCTGGGAGCAGGACCACAGGGTGGCAAGGGGAGGATGGCATTAGAAGGAGCAGTGAGTGACAAAACCTAGGGTGGTGATCCAACTGCTGGGCTCCTCAGGATGGGAAAGGACAGGGATGCTTTCCTCTGAACATTCAGCTGTTGCCACCCCTCAGAACAGGTCTCACTCATATGCTCTCTCTCTCTCCTCCCTGACAGTGTAATTACACCTATTTCAAGCCTCTGGAGACCTGTGTGCAGGATAACCATGACTACCTCTGGCATGATGCCATCAAGAGATTTTTCAAATGTCCTTGTGGAAGCAGAGCTATTTCCCTTGACAGGCTTCCAAAAAAGCCCTGCAGGTAAGAAATGAGCCTCATGAAATAGTGGCTGGGACTTAGGTACTGTCCCTTCACAGGTAACTTCTTGTGAGTCACATAACAATGTCTTAAAAGGGGAATGTTAGCCCTTGTGCCAAAGGCTGGGTGTGGGGCTACCTTAGGATCCCCTCATACTGAGCACAGTGGTCCTCACATGCCCTTCTTCATCTTTCAGTAACTGTGGCCTCTTCAAGTGGGAGCGAGATGGGATGCTGAAGGTGAGTGTGAGCCAGCAGTGCTGAGCACCTCAGCACTCCAGCTGCTTCCTGTGATACTTTTGCCCCCCTCTTTGTTTCTGTGCCCTTATGAGCTCCCAGCAAAGCCAACAGCTCTGCATTTTGTCAGGTACACACAGGTGCCTGCAGGCTGTGTTACAGTAGACTTCCACTTTTTCCTTTCTGTTCTCAAAGCTTTGTTTTATTTAACCATGGGGAAATGGCTTTTGAACAAAGTTGTAAGAATTCAGAATGTCAAGGTCTCTAGAAGGTCTGTCAATGTTTAGTCAGGTAATTTAGCCCTACCACAATTTCTGATGGAGAAGTGTTTGGAGACACCTACCACACATTTAACTTCTTTTCTCCATGGTTCATGTTTCCAGGAGAAAAAAGGTCCGAAGATTGGTGGAGAAACACTTTTACCAAGGGGAGAAGAACAACCAAAATTTCTCAATAGTCTTAAGTGACCTGGAGATGATTTTTTTTTTTTTCCACAACATATGGATGGATTTTTGTGTCTGAAACACACATTTATACTGGACTGCCAAGAGGATTCAGGTTTTAGTGATGAATCAGTAGGGGAGTCAGTTTTTGATGAAAAGACATCTGCCAAGTGTCCACCAGTCCGCTGCATGGATATTGAACTTTGATCTTTTTTTAATTGACTGAGTAAGACTGCATGTGAAATGCACATTTGTGCCTGTTCTTTCCAACTAACAACACAAGAGTGACCTCACTATTAGGTGACAAATCATCATGAATGGGAATGGGAATTCCATAAGCACTTACAAAATTAATACTCTGTGTTCATGCCAACCTGTCTTCAGCTCTTGGACAAAAAGGGGTGTGAGAGGGTTGAAGGCACAGAGCATTCTCCATTGGCTTCAAAATTACTCTGAACCCTTAGGAATAGATGTCAAGCAGATGTCCTGAGTTTTTCCTTGGCTTATCTGTTATAAAACCCTTCCATGACTTTGGCCATGCAAACCAGCAGTGTTTTTGCTGGAAACTCAGAGCTCCCTGCCCCCCAGCACCATCCACACTACAGTGCTCTTGTGGCTACAGACCTGTAGCTCCCACTTTGAAAAAACATTTTAATGAATCTGGCACCATTTTGTGAGTCCTTTTAGAGAGCTGAGTGATTTTACTTGAAAGCTTTTACCCTTTTTCTGGTATTTTAAATAGGAACAGTAGCTGTCACAGAACAAGCAGGATGAAATCTCCCTCTAAGAGGTGGCTCCTGAGAAATGCTGTCTCCATACAGGCATTTTTCTGACAGCATATCTCTGTAGGGATGCCTGGGGCCTTTAACCAGCTTTTTCTGGACCTGAGCCTTTTCCTGCCCCTGGCTCATGCCCAGTAGGATCACAGGAAGTGCCACTAAATGTCCCACATGTCCCAGCAGTCTTGTCAATGCCTCTTGTTTGCTTGCACAAGGGCTGGAGGAGAAATAAGTTACTTCATTTGAAGCAACTGGACAGATTCACCTCAGCATGCTGCAGCCCTCACCTCTTACTGGTGCTTTTATTGGTGTAACTTGGCCTATAGCATTTATTTCAGTCTTCTGTTGGTGCTGAGTTGCTGAGTGGGGTGTCACTGCTAGGGGACAAAATCAGTAACTGTGACACTGCTTGGCAACATCTGTGGATTCCTCGTTCAGAATAAATAGAGTACAGAATAAAACACTCCCTGGGTCTGCATGCTGTTTCTCTGAGGAAGAGGATGAGTTGTTTTCTCAACATCTTTGCCCACAAACTCAGTGCTGAATCACCAAAAGGAAGTGGTTTGTGGTCTGTAACTTTAGCTTTCACAGAATTTGCTCATTCAGACTTAACAGGAGTTTCTCACCTGGAGTCTACAAAACCACCATGAGATTCCACCTTGGTATCATCCTTCAGCCAGCATGTTGAAAACTTCACACTTTTTGCAGTTCCTGTCTCTTGGGCCCACAGAAAGGAGATTCTGCAGAAATTAAAATGTCAAAGGAGGGTTAATGCTTTATTTTCATAAATGGCCCAGGACTACAGGGCATTTGTAATGCTCCAGGATATGTAAGGCATGTATCTCCATGGGAGTGAAAGCAATGCTTATATGCAAAAATCAGATGAAGAAACCAAACAAGTTGCTTTGCTTAGGCTCTAGCAGTAAACAAGGAGTGGGGGAGATGGATGTATTGGAATTTATGTGCCTCAATGTTTTGAGATGCTTTTCTTATGCCAGAGATTGCACTACTACCTTGATTCCTGAATACTCGGCTCTAACAACAGGAAAGCTGGGATCAGTCAGGATGGTCACAGCAAAGAGATGAGATAGTGGCAGGTGCTTTGCCCAAAGCTGTTTCCAAAATGGGTTTGACCCAAACATCCTGCAGGACCAGAAGTTACTGGATTTTTGGGTGACTCTCAGTTGTAGCACTCCTATGTTTCCCTCAGACCCAGCACCTGCCTCTCCAAGGTTCACTTTGGTTATTCAGCCACACAAGCCACAACAGAACTTCTGAACTACAGAAATAATCCAGTGCAGCAGTGCATTAAATCTGGTTTTGCTACAATATAATCTTTATTTTAAAAACAAAATAAAGTCCACGTTCTCCATCAGCTGTACCAATGACTTCCCATGTAAGCTTATACTGAAACTGATTCACTGGTTTATTTTGCACAGAAAAAGGATGTTAAAAACCTTACATGCATAATCACACATGGAATTTCATATTAAAATGATTTTGCCAACTATATTATTAGTAACCTTACATTAATAGAGTATCAGCCCCAAAGTATATCAAGAGAGTGACTAGAAAAAGTAAGTAATGCACAACTCCTCATAATCTTTGATTACCTAAACTAGCTGCATCAATCTGATTTTGTAGGTCAGGTTTTCTTTGAAGTCTACCAGCTTTTCAGCCTTGCCGCACCTATTTTGTATTAGCATGAAACGCTTTTGTAATGCAGTATTTGGGGCAAGTTCCTTTCAAGGGGGCAAAAAGCACATGAATCTGGCTCCTCAGAAGCTGATGCTCAGGCACTGATTTCCTCACTGGTCTTCAGAGGTCACTTTAAAGATTGATTCTTTTTTCCTGCACTACCTTTGCTTATTTCTTCCAAACTAACTGCATTAAAAAACGCCACAAAACAACAGCAACAACAAACCTAGAAAACAGCATCTTTGAATGCAGTGTTTCCTGCCTGTTCCTGGTATGAGCAGATCTGTTTGGCCATAAAAACATTAATTGACTAATTCACTATCTCTTCAGAGTCTCAAACAGAAATGTACAGACAACACTAAATTAAAGCTACAAGCTCCAGTGCACAAAACTCTGCTTGGTGTGAGCCAAAAGGCTCGTTGGATTGATGCAGTGAGCAGAGAAGGCACTTGGATGGGTGTTCTATAAACTATGTCCTCTTCTTGCAAATCCAGATATAGAAGGACTGAATAACAGCCTCTCCTATCTAAATACCTGCTGGCACAAGCTCATTCTACCTGGGTTGATTTGCACTGAAAAGATAGCGAAGAATGTGGGTGAAATCAATTTTGGCAGCCCAGGGGTAGGAATGGTGATGAGGAGAGCTGGAGGCAGAATTTGCAGAGCTCCTGGGCTGATTTCCAGGGCTGTGAAGGGGTGAAGGGGCTGTCTGTGGAGCAAGGACGCTTCTCCAGCACAGGCAAGCAGCAAGAAGCCTTATCAGCAGGAAGGCCAAAATTACTTGTGAGTTACAAGATAAGGTAGTGATTCAAGATTAGTACAAGGTCTGGAGCAGAAACTGTTTTATATTTTGCATGTCCAAATTCATTTACTTCTTTTTCCAGCTGCTCTTGGATCTCTTCTTAACATCACTGTGGTAGCACTCTGAGCTGGTGAGGTGACAGCTGTGTGAGCACATTGGGCATCACTCACTGCCACTGTGATTACAAATGACTGCTGGAAAAGGATCTCCCACATCCCAGATCGGCTTATAGAGCCAAATCTACTTTGAAAAAACTATAATGTAGTTAATTAAACTTCCTTTCCTTCCCCCATTTCTCTTGCATGAAGTAAGACTTTGATCTACAGTGCTAGGAGCCAAAGCCAGGTTTCAAAATCCTTCCTTTGGCACCTACCCAGTGTCTTCACATCAAAGCGCTGAGCGTGCAACTGCTGTCAGCAGGGTCAGGAGTCAAGACTAAATCTGACATTTCTGAACTGCTAGTCTGGAAAATAGCACATCAATTCTAAGCAAAAGATCTTCTCTGTGTTTATTGTCATTTACCAAGCTCCAGGAAGCCTTTGTTTTTAACACATGTGAAATGTCAAGGCAAAAAAAAAAGTGTCTGAAACACTGGGGCTTCATGCAACTGCAAATGGCCAAACAAGCAGCTGGATGTCTAATTTTTACATGCTCCTTTTTGAAGCCTGGATGCTGTTATTAAAAAAAATAGTCCAAGGAGGGCTAACATGGTTAACTTAAACTTGCAGGAACATGAAGCTAGTTGGAAAGACAGTTTTAGATGTAACATGCTGTTACATCAATTTAGGAGCACACATCCCTCCAACACGTGCACCTGAACACCTACAGCAAACCAAATTATAAGAAACATCCCATCAAGCCAGGGCTAAAGTAAAACACTATTACCAATGTAATTTTGATTATTTTGCTTTTAATTTGATTCAATTCAAGCAACTTTTCTAATAAGGTAAGTGCTGCTTCACTAAAATACACAGCAACCCAAACATTTCAACAGCTTCTGCATTTCCCTGTCTCTTGAAGCTCTGCCTAACGGATCTGGAAGTTTATTTGTTAAAAGTGTTATTGCTACAGAGGAGGTATCCAGCAATCCCCACGTCTCTTCTGGGAGAATCCAGCTTCATCCAACTGTTCTGCCCAGCAGAACAAGCACAGCCTGCCCCAGAGGGCAGTTCCCAAACAAGGTGTAGGAAAGAATGAGGACACGTGTCTTCCATCAGGTGGGACAACTGCTAAGTTTAAATGATCTCTGAGGTAGTTGATAGGTTTGTTCTTCTGAATGATGCAATTTTAAGCCAAAATCCATAGGCAGAGGTGTCTAATTTTTTAAAAACAAAACTAAACTTCTTCCTTTTCTTCTCTTTCCTAGCTATAGTAAGAGAAATTTAGTCTTGAAACTGGGAATGTGACACCTGTAGCTCTTCCCTGTGGTCACAGCTCCCTCTGCAGTCAACCCAGCTCCACCAGGGATGCCAGACAGGGAAGTCTCCATGAATCCTGAGCCGTGAACCAGACAGAATACACGAAAATCCAATGGAAAGGACTCAGCAAAGTCAGCAGAGGGATCTCCAACTCACTGGAAATCATTCCCCTGGGCCCATGCTCTCCACAGGAGCTGATCAATGCTAGGGTTATACAGGGCATGGGGAACCAGGACATCCAAAATCACATGCTGAGCTGGGCTGGGTGCCTGTCCTCAGGGACCCTTCATCAGACTTCTTGGTGTTGTGGTCAAACCAGAGGCTGCTGAGAGAATATGTCGATCTCCAGGCGGGAACCACAGCCCAGACACCTCACCCCAGCACCAAGGGTGTAGGACCAATAATTAACTGTGCTCAAACCTCAACTTCTTTAAAAAACAAACAAGAAAACCTAGAGATGCTGCACAAAGATGAAGAATCACAAAACAAGGCAGAAAGTGCCACAAGAGCCCATCACTGCAGTCTTTGGTGCTGTTTTCATGCCTTTGTTGGGTGGACTGGGGGGGGAAGTAGAAACAAGCTGAGGGTTGATGCTTTGCACTGGGGTGTGCAATGACACTCCCACTGCTGGTTTCTGAGTAGCAGCAATGACACAACACAGCCCTAGAGTGCAGTTTTGCTCTGATTTATTCTTTATTTCAAAAAATGGATTCTGAAAGTGAAAGAATCTTTCAGAAAGCAAGAAAAAAACATTGTGAAAGGTAAGAGGATCATTTCAGTGCGCATCACTCCACCCTGCCACCACTGCATCCCAGGGAGCACCCAGACACTTCCTCAACCTGGCAGCAGCAAAAGGCACCTTTTCCCAGACCTGCCAGACTCAAAGGATTTCCTCACTTCACACAGCCTTGGATCAGTTGTGTAAGGCCAGTGGGAGGCTGATTTGTTTGCCCAGTAGTTCCCAGCACTGCCACACTCATACTTCACCTGTGCCAGAGCTGCCTGGTCAGATACAATGCCACACCAAGCCATGCTTGAGGAACTCTACCAGCAATCATACTCCTGTCCATAAATCCCATTTTTCTCTGCAAGTGGTTGCTGCTTTCTCTTTAGCCACTTTCTTACACCGTTGATTCTGCTGGTACCAACACCCACATCTTCATCAGCTACACTAGTAACTCCCTGTGTCACTGAGGGCTTGTTTGAAACTCTGATTATTTTTTTGTATAGGAAAGGAAGTTGGAATTGCTGGAAATTCTTGCATTAAATCCTACATTGATATAGCATCATTCTAAAGGTGTGTCATGTTAAAAACTTTTAAGAAACAAGAATGTAAACACCAAGAAAATCAAGGTGTTCCTTCACGACTTTGACTCTTCAATTGTCTAAGACACTCACAGCAAATCTGTTTTTCTGGCTAGGTTTCCTCTGACATACATCAGCTGTCCAAGCTCAGTGCAATTATTCTGAATTAGCATAAAATGATTTCGCAATGCAGCATTTGGCTAAGTTACCATTACAGAGGTCAACAAAGGGAATTCTGCCTGCCCAGGCAGGGTCTGTGTTCTTCCCTCAGAGAAGCTCATGTTTTCCATCCTGCTCTTCAGAGGTCTTCTACAGGTTGATTCTTTCCCCTTGCACAAGCCGTGCTCGGAAGTTCCAAATATCCTTCAAAACAGAGACAAAGAAAAAGCACCTTGAGGGCCAGAACAAACAGTGACCAAGATTCCAGTTTACAGAGATGGAAATTGAGGATTACTTAGCTCTTATCATCTTGTGAAGGTGAAATAAGACCTAGGCACTCATCTGGGAGAAAACCAACTCTGGCTAAAAAAAATCCTTAAAACTACATGAAAACACAGAGACTTCTCACTTCCACTCAGGAGAAAGAAAGAGAGATTCTCACTACACATCCCTTCAGATTTTACCAAGCACCTAAATAACCCCAGGAACTGAAAGCCAAGCAAGCTGTGCCTTTATAGACATGAAAAATCAGCTTGTAAAACACAGCTGGGCTCCCCACCACACTCAGGCAGACTGGGGGGAAACATGCAGAACAACACAAAAATGCTAAGAGTGAAAAAGAAAGTGGTCTCCCCCCACCCCTCCAAAAAGCTCCAGATATTGTAAAACATGTACATTTTAAAGGAATATTGCTGCTTTTACATCTAGACTTTACTGCCTTGATACTGGCTTTGCACATGCTTGGGAACTTCTGTGGATTAAGATATTCAGAGTATTTTCACCCCAGAACAAGGTTTATTTTTCTTTCAGTGGCTGGATCCCTGAAGAATTTACATTTGCTTTCTATTTTACTCAATGGTCTCAGCTATTCAGCAAGAGTCCATTAGACCCCCTTTATTTATTTTTTTTGTGGCAGATGTATATCACTGCTGACAAAAGTGCTCTAGCCTCGAGTATAAACAACTGATCTGGGATTATATTTAAGCAAAAAAATTCATTTGTTATTGCAATCAGATGTGGCTACTTGTTTTAAAAGGAAAATCCACCCACCATTAGGAGGGGAAACAGTAAGAACTGTGGGTATACAAACTGGACAACCACTGAATTTATTTCAACTTATAGTTTTGAATTCAGGGCAAATGACCACATTTTTTTATTTATAAACAGAGAAGGAACTGCTGGAGCTCAAGTGACGTGAAGAGGCTGCCAGAGAGCAAAATACTATGAGGAAAAAGGCCCCAAAAAACCTGCCAGTCATCCACTCACCATCAGGTCTTTTATCCTGTCAAGTACCTCTGCCTGGTACAGCCTGATTTGCCAAACTAGGCATAGCAAAGAGCATCAATCTGCCACACGAGAGAGCTGGGAAAGGGAATGACGTGGTTTGTAACAAAGAGCACTCAGCCAAGTCTCACCTTGAGATCCACAGAAGTTGCATTGTATTTCTTGGAAACCATTTCCTGCAGCTCCTTCTCCAGGTGCTCCTGAGTCGTGTTCTTGACATCAATGTAGTGACACTCTGAGCTGGCAAAGTGGCAGCTGATGCTCTGTGTGAGGAAAGTGGGCATCACTCACTGACACATCAACTGCAAACAACTGCTGGAAGAAAACCTCGTGCGTTCCAGATTGTGGACACATCATTCCTGCCTTACAGATCATGTCAGCAAATTCCTTCCTCCTTTCCAAGCGCTCTGGAGAGTGTCCTCTTGGAGAAATACTCTTGCTGCTGACATGCTCCTCTTCCTTCCCTTCTCCCCCTCACTCCCTCAGCATGAGCTGTACTACTTGATCTCAGAATATCAGCAGCTGGAGTGGGAAGAGAGTCAGGGCTGGGGCAGACCTGTGTGTTCTGTAAGGGCTCTTAGTTCCTGCAGGCAGAGGTGCACCCACTATTTTGAATCCACCAATAAACTGCCATGGGGGCTGAAGAAACAGCCATACAACAGGCAAACCAAAATAAAGACAGAGCAGCTCAGGCTGCCTGGGTGAATCCCTTCTGAGACAGGAGGAGGCCTCCAAACAAAGGCACTTTTGCCTGTTTCAGTTAAATAATCATGCATGTCAACAAATCTTTTATAGAAAAATGTTGTGCAATGATATAAATAAATATTATTTATTGAATGAATGATGGAGACTCCTGTTATCCAGAGATGGGATACCAAGAAGACAGGGAAAAAAAATTAAGGAAAGTTCTGGTATCTGGGACAGCTGAAAGGGAACTTTCAAAAAAGCAACAGACAGACAGACTTTAGTTTCATGTAGATTCAGCATCTAATTCCTACTCCTGTTCTGTTTTTCTCAAGCAGCTGCACAGCATGCTCTTCTTACAGAAGACAGATGTTTAAAAATAAAATAATAAAAAACCAAGAGAGTGCTGAAGTATATCAGGAAGATAAAAACTCTTTAAAACATTTATCCAGATATTCACGAAATGAGAAAGGATTCAAAGGGGGTGGGGGATAAAAACAGAAAGAGGAATAGCTGGATAATATTTTTTTTTAAATCAAGAATATAAAAAAACTGTATCGAGAGATGTTTTCCTACCTTTCTGAAACCTGATGTCCTGTTTATCCCAGAGCCATGAATGAGCAGGGGATGGAAGAACACTGTGTCTCCCTTCTCCATGACAAGGTGCACCTTGGGAATCTTCTCATCCTCATCAAGCAGCCCATGGAAAAGTTTGTTGGTTTTACCCTAGGAAAGAAAGAGGCTGAATTGAAATCACTCAGCTAAAATTAGAGGAAGCACAAAAATTAGAGGATTATCAGAGCACAGTAGGGCAGCAGGGACAGCTGTGGATCTGCTTTCCCCTGGAGAGAGTATTCCATATGCCAAGCTAAAAGTCTGACTATTGCCTACCTAGTCCTACTTCAAGCCTGATGTACAGAAAAATTATACCTTCTATATTTTCTGCAGCTGGTTTGGACAAAGACATTTTCAGCTGGAGAGAAGAGCACTGGGAAACCCCACAAGGGTGGCCTAATGCCACTGCTGGAGTCCAGCCTTCTGCTCCTGGTATAACCATCACCAATGACAGTGCAGGCCAGGAAACACTCTTAAGAGGAAGATACCACCTGGTATTTTATTCCATCCAGTTGTTAACTGTCAGACTTCTCCTCTTTGGGACAATGCACATGCTACCAGGCAGGAACAAGCTGACAGGAGGAGACAAAGCCCTCAGACTTGGTAAGGGTAGTGGAAAACATTGGCATATGTGGCATGACACAATGCACTGGACATTTCTAGGTGAAGGTGAGAACAGAGGCAAATCTATCCATGTCACATGGAGTGAGGTCACCCAAGAAACTCTCTCCCAAATCAATGTCAGTATTTGCATAAACAGGAAAAAAAAAAATCATTGAAAACCTCAGCTTTGACCTTCACTTCCTCTCCCTACAGTGAGTCCTTCCCAGCCAAAACACATCCCTTCCTGCACGCCCTTCCCCAAGCCCCCCATGACACTCTACCTCCAGCTCTGGATAGCCATGAGGCTTCAGGGCTGTCCTGTGTGTCCCTGGCTGCACCACCAGGCAGCCGTTGTCCTGGTGAGCCCTCTCCATGGCGGTCCAGGCGCACACGATGCGGGACGCGGGCCGGAACGGGAAATAGTGCAGGTCCTGGTGCATGGGGTGCAGGAAGGTCTGCTGGTCTGCAACACAGGTTCAGAAGGCTCCAGCCTCATCAAACATGACACAGCCTTCTCCTTCCTCTTAAACCACTGTAGCACATCCTAAGGAGCACTTGGTGTACTCAGTGCCTGCTCCAGCCCAGCCATGGAAGCCAAGCATGGAGATGCCATCCCACCCCAAAATGGACCACAGTGGTGGCTCTTGGGTCACACAGAAAGCCTCTGTGACCCCTCAGAAGGCTCCTTTTCCTGGCCTTCACCACCACCACCACACATTTTCAACACTCATTTTGGCTGCTCTCCAGTTTTGAGAACTTTAACCAGCACGGTGTTGCACAAACCTCCCCAGCACAAAGACCTGTGCTGTATGCAGGCACTGGATGTACTGCTGTGATGCAAGCAGAACCAACCCTGTCTGTGCTGCACCCTGCTCATGTTTATTTAGCTTTCTCTTCAAAAAAAAGAAAAAAAAAAAAATCTCAGTTTATGAATTGCAGCCTCCAGAGAGACTCTCTGCCCTAGAGGCTCTCTTCCATGAAGTGTAAATAAAAATAAGTATTCTTGAAGTTTTGCTTGTTATTTTCCCCCCATGGAAATGGAAATATCATCCACACCAAAAGAGCCTTTTATATATAATTTATATACTTGTTTTGCCATTGATTTTGCTCCTTAAATAGATACAGTTAGGATACTTCTACTTGCCTCATTTCCCATACTATTTAGACTTTGTGCAGCCTCAAAAACTCTCCTGCATTTTCTCATGTTGTCTCATTAAACCAAGGTGAAAAGAAAACAATCACCAAAATGCCTTTGTAAATTTACAATGTTATTTGGGTTTAATTTTTTTAAAGCTTTTCTAAAATACAAAGTTCAATTTTGGCATACAATAATTTATCCATTTTCCTCTAATCCAAGTTTTCCTTACCAGAATCTGGAAGTTTATTTATCAGCATGGTGTGCATTGCCATGATGTTTGGCCCTGTGAAGCACTCAACATATTTGAGGATCTACAAGGAAGAAAACATTAGAAAAAAAAGATTAGAAATGTGAAAAACAAGAGGAAATACTGCTGAGGAAGCACTGGGAGCTGGATGTTTGGCTGAGGGCAAGGGTACAGGAGGAGGCTGGAGGGATGCAGGACAGGAGGCAGGATCTGGCAGGGCACACAAATGGGAATGGTGGGAGGAGGCTGTTGGGAAGGGGTGGAATAGATGGGGAGGGTACTCCCACAGAGCTGTATCTGCCACATGAATATTGGCTGCAAGGCTGGACCTGCCCAGGGACAGATGTTTGCTGGATAAAACACATTCAGAACATGTTGCTGATCTATCCCTCTAGCCTGGCATGGTCTGGCCAAGTCACATTCCTGACTGGCTGCACACCAGGGGCAGAGCAGCACTGCTTTAAGTCTTTTGCCCCAACCTCCATCCACCCCATTCATGCAGAACACTCTTAAAAGCTGACCTGATCTTCTTTCCTCACTTGTGTGTTTATGGGAGTGACCTGCAGGGTCAGATACCTTCACACAGGCTCTTTCACCACCACCCTTTGTCTGTTTTACCTCTGGCAGAGTGCAGTATCTGAACAGCTCTTCATCTTCCTGGAAGTCCTGCACTTTATTAACCACTTTTTCAGACTGACCAAACTGAGATCTCAGGGACTCATCTTTCATAATCATAACTCCTGGTGGCTTCACCTCCCTTTTACAGATCCTGGTGAACTCCTTCCTGCAAACCAGAGGGAATATCCATGTTGGAAGAACCCAATGATCTCCAGCTTCCCAGAGCTCTCCCCAGCACGTCAGGCAAGTGCCTCGTACCTGAAGCGCTCAATGTCCTCGTCAGAAACGAGATTCCTGATGAGCAGGTACCCATTGTCTTCATAGAACTGCCTCTGCTCTGTGGTCAGCAGGTCATTGTCCAGGGTGTAGCTGGGACAGAGGGACACGTTAACCATGTCTAGTGACCTTCCCCCTAGTTCTTGCTTGGGGGAAGGAAGAACTGAGATCTGAAGGTTGCTTTGCTTTTATCTCTACTAAGGAAAATGGAGCTTACCGAAACCTCCCTGAATGAGGAACAGCACTGACTTGGGCTGAAGTAGGAATGCTTATCTGGTGTGGGAATTAAGGAATATACAATCAAGCAAAAAATAGATTAGAACATTATCTACAGGCATGTGTCCTCAATCCTACAATGTCCTTCATCTTAAAGGCAGTTGCTGTGCTGGACACTCAACCCATGTTCTGGTTCATTTTGCTTCTATAATAATAAATTATAATAAAAAATATGTTAAAAATGAAAATAAACTAAAACAATAGGAATACTGAGGTTTCATATTCTTGTACAGTGTTGCAAACCCTCATTTTCTCTTCAGTTACTGAGGAGATCAGGTCCCTCCCAAATGACACAGATAGCAGGAAGAGAGGAGACCTTTAGGCTTGTCCTAATTAATTTCAACAGGTTTTAAAAAAGCATTTATTTTCTCTTATGCAGAGACACATCCCCATCAAGTGGGCAATTAAACCCCACACGCTAAAGAAGCCTCACAAGAGCCTTGTGCATGGTATTGAAGTGCCATCCATAACAAAAATGAGCATTTTCATGCTGATCTTCTGGTCTGCACATGCATGTTTGCTTCAGGGTTCTATGAAAGCCACTGACTTTCCTCTATTGCTCAAAGCATGAATGCTTTGGGAATAAGAAACAGGTTTAATCACAGCACCTGTGTCTATGGCCCCTACACCAGAAAGCTTAAATATTAGCTTGTCAAGAGTCACATACGGTGGGAGAAGAATTACATGCAAACATGTGTGGCAAAAATTAGGAGCCAGAGGGAGGAAAAGGTGCTGGGAACTGGATGGAAGACAGAGAGAACATGGGGAGACCAGCTGGCAACTGCCATAGCAGGTCCTAGAGCAAGGAATCCCCCAAGTGAGGGCACTAATGCTCCACACACCATATTTCAGGCCTAATTTCAGTGAATATGGGACTCCTGACCATTCAGGCTCCTAAATGTCCACATTTAGGACACAGGTGATGGAGACACAGCACTGGCTGACCCCAGCATGGGGCCCTCCTCAGCACCTCCACCTCTCCAAATGGGGGGACAGCAGGCAAGTCCACCCAGTGCTGGACTCCATTTCAGCACCTTCCTCCCAGGCTCTGCAGTGCCTCTTCCTCTCACTGGTTTGGCTCTTGAGACTTTGCAACACTCAGAGGACAAGTCTGGGTTGCTTGGATAACTGAAACCATGAGGTTAATTCTGCAGAGATTAAAACAAAACCAGTAAACTGATGTACCATTTGATGTATCAAATAAATCTATTCTTATTAGAATCTGTCATTTACTTTACCTACACACCTTTCTTGCTCCAGCCCAGCTTAGTCATGTTTTTGTCCAAAGGTATTTGCATCATGACCCAGCTTTAAAAACAAACAGGTTGTGCAGCACCTCTCCTTACTCCCTCTATCTCTACAACCAGGGTGTTTTTTCAGTACCATTTATTCCTAATGTTGTGGCCCTACTTGTGTTATGGCAGTCTGAGTCAACAACTACCTATCTGCCTTCATATTTTTAATCGATTTGAGGACTCCCACATCCTGTTTGATCACATCCTCTTCTATTATCACAATTCAGACGTAACTTGTCAACATTCTGCTCTGTGAAAAAGCATTTTTTTAAAGCAACCTTATGACACCAGCTTTAAAAATATTCTCAGCAAGCAGCCTCAACTTTGGGAACCACAGCACATATCAAAGCAAAAACTTTATACCCAGGTTTCCTGTGCCTTATGCTGGCAGCCTCCAACATTTCCACCTCGGTTACCACTCACGAAACAAACTTTGATGTTTTTCCTGCTGCAGCTCCACCAGTCGAGTCTGTGCCTTTCAACGAAATCTGTGACTTGCCGTGTCATGTGTCCTCTGGCTCGGTGCTGGGGCGCTGCCAAGATGCACATCCCAGCTCCCCACAAGCTGCGGGGATGAAGCCCAGGGAGAAGTTTTGGGGTGGGTCAGGTGCTGACCCCAAAATCCCAGTCGGGGCTGCTACGGAAGCGCTGTCCGCGGCACCGGGACACAGGGCAGGACTCGCCCTGCGTGTCCTTCCCAGGCCGGTGTCCCTGCAGGACAAACCTCGCACCCACAAGGGCGCGGGCAGCAAAACGCGCCGGGCTGGGGGACACGGAGCCGCGACCCGCGGGGGACCAGCGCGCTGCTGCCGCCCCTTCCCGACCCCTCAGCAGAAAGGATACAGGGGCCGGGGCCGCTCCCAGCCGCGGGGACAGGTGCCGCAGGAGGGTTTCCAGCCGGGCCGCCGAGCGCTCCCCGCGCCGCTCCCCAAACCGCTCCATGGCGCCCAGGCCGCCTCAGCGCTGTCCCGGCCGGGGCGGAGCCGGGGCCGCCGCATGCTCAGAGCCCGAGCGCCCTCGGAGCCCCGGGTCAGCCGGGAGACGCGGCCCGGCGGTGGGAAGGGCCTGAGGGAAGCCAGGGCGGACCCGGCGCCCTCGCAGCCCTCGGAACCCGGATCCCGCCGGAGCCGCGGTCCGAGGGGTGTGCGGAGCGTGAGGGGGCCATGGCGGCCCAGCGCCCTCAGCGCCCTCGGAGCCCTCAGCGCCCTCGGAGCCCTCAGCGCCGGCAGCCGCGGTCCTCAGGGTGTGCGGGGTGTGAGGAGGCCTTGGCGGCCCAGCGCCCTCAGCGCCCTCAGAGCGCCGGGAGCCGCGGGCCGGCCGCACCGTGGCGGGAAGGGCCTGCGGGAGGCCAGGCCGGGCGTGCGGAGAGCTCGGAATTTTCCCAGCGGATTTCCTTACGTTTCTCCTCCCGCTTTTCATTTTTCCTGTTCTCTGCCAGCAGTGACTGCTGATTCCATCAGCCGCGTGTGGAGAGCAGTGCTTGGCAGAATGCACTGCTGAGGCCGGCATGGATCCATGCCTTATCTCCTGTCTCTAAGGAGACCGTCAGAGTTCGCCTCATCCCTCCATTAAAACGTTTAGAGATGTTTTTGTGGCCCCAGTATGAAAACAGATCTCACACCTGCCAGGTTCTCCATAAAACCCTTGCTCATGAGCAGTCCAGGGCCTGCTCCCAAAGAGGCACCTTCAAACGTCTCCTCTAGCTCCAGGCGGTCTCATGATGACAGGGTGTGCAGCAAAGCTCTGCTTACAGCTGCTTCAGGAAGCTTAACTCCCATTCTGCAACAGGTTTTGCTGGAATCTGGGGTGACATGTTGATGGATCAAAAACTCGGCTGTCAATATACACCAAGCTTCCTGTTGGTGCTGCAGATGAACAGAAGCCAAGGCGTGGGTGTGAAGGGCTCTGGCACATAACCTGTGTCCTAGGTCCCTTTAAAACTCAGTGGCAAAGCTCCCACTGATTTCAGTAAACTACAGCAGGTTAACAAACTGCTCTGGTCTGTGGTGCATTCATTTATAGCTTTTATAGTATGCTTGGTGGAGTCACTCCCTTCAGGGGCATAACAGAACAGGTTGTTCACAGAAGGGGACAAACAAGGTTGGAAACCCAGGAAAAAAACCCTCTCTAAACGATTTTGTGTAGTCACAGAGGCAAGAATACAAACGCTGTGAAGGTACAACAGCAGCAGCAGCAGTGACAACACCCTTCATTGCCAACAAAATCAGACCTTTGACTGCTGCTGAGCCATAGGAAAACTCTTAGTCATAAGGAAAAAAAAAGTTAATGAAAGTGCCTCAAGTCAAACTAGTGAGGGAGAACAGAAAAAAAAGCAACTAGAGTAATAGCTTTATTACTGAACTCCTAATTATAACTGTATTGAAAGGCCTATATATAATTCAGATCTATGCTGCAATTGCTTTCACAATTCAAACTGAAACAGGAATCTCAATAAATCTCATCTGTTTCAAAGTTTAGGTAAAATCCCCATTGAAAAGATGAAACAGAACAATAATACTCATGCCTATTGTGGCATGGACCTGTTTGCAATGTAGATATTTCTTCCACAAGGATGTGTTTGACAGCATCTTATGCAAAGGTGTCTTTCATACCTGAAAAAAAATGAATAAAAAGTAGGGATTTGGCTGTACTGATTTAGGAGCTTGACAACCAAGCTGCTTTTATACATACGTAATACACACATAAATATATATAGAACCATAGAACATTCTGAGTTGGAAGGGAACCATACGTCCAACTCCTGGCCCAGCACAAGACAAGCCCAAGAATCCAACCCTGTGCCTAAAAATGTTGTCGAAAGGCTTCTTGAACTCTGTCAGGCTTGGTGCTGTGACTGCTTCCCTGGGGAGCCTGTCCCAGTGCCCAGCCACCCTCTGGGTGAAGAACCTTTTCCTAATACATGCATTTTTAAACGAGAGCCTCAAATAACCCTAGTATCTCTGTGCATTAAATAACGTTATTCCTTTTTACTTACAGCCTCTGGCAATCTCGATACCAGTAACTCCCATGTCACTGGGCTGCCCTGTTGTATTCTATCACATCCCAAAGAATTCAGGACACCTCCCACTTGGCATGAGCAGCTATTGCCAAAGTTCATTGCCCTGCATTTGTACCCTCCTGCTGATGGATCGAACTTTAACACAACAAAAGATCGATCTGGGACACTACTGGCACCACACAGTGACACGGGGGCTGCTTGTGGGGTACCCACACCCCCTAGAATTCAAGTGTGTGGACACATAAAAAAACAAACATCCTTGGCATCTGAACAGTCCAGAGTGAATAATTTTCAAATCCATTGATAAGCATCATTGAAATACAGGCTGAATCTCATGAAGTCAGGAAAAGAAACAAGGGAGAAATTTTCTTTGTTAAGGAAACTGATGATGGCATTAATCATTGTATTAAAATGGATGGCATTTAAGAGAGGCTGTGTCTTTGCAAAGCACTTTTACAGCTATGTCTGTCAGTTTTCTGAATTTTATAGAACACTTTTATACAGATGGTTTGCATTTGGCTTTTAGTTTTAATGTTTTCTGTTCATTAAATCACAAAACTAATAAAAACTAAACGATTGAGATTCCTCCAGCAGCACAGGAACATTCCTAATGCAGAGTCTTATAATTTAATAAGCATCTCAATTGACTATTAAAATCCACATTATGATCAGAACTGTAATTCCAAAGATGAGGTCTTCTGAAAGCTTAATTTACTGTGGTGGGAAGTGGCAGCTGCTCCAACTCAGCAAAATTAGCTTTTTTAACAGAGATGCCAGGGCAAACAGATGTTGATGAGACAATAACAAGAACAACAAAATCCACCAACACACAGGTTCATTTCTCATCACCAGAGGAGTCAAGAAGGGCTTCTATGGATACATAGAAGGGAGATATGGATTCATCAGAGAGCAAAATAAGGGGCATAGTGACATGGAAAGGGCCAAGGGTCTCGATGACTTCTCTGCCTTGGGCTTTGCTCTAGTTCCTGGCCTCTGAATTCCAAACTTTGGGCAACCTTTATCCTAAGGAGGAGCTACTGCCAGGCTTCTCTCCAGCTGTCCCAAACTTCTCAGCTGGGTGTGCCTACCCATTCCTTATTGACACAAATCCTTTTGGAAATACCAGAGACAGCTGGATCCACCAGTGCTCTGAGCAGAGAGTGTAAAAAACCCCAATTGTGGTTGGCTCTTGTGGTGCCAGCCAACCTCAGCAGCCAGTGAGCCAGAAAGGGCAAGTCTCCCTCATGGACATGTTGCTCCTGTCGATACCCACAGCTCCCAAAAGAGATCCTATTCTCCCTCATGATCACCCAGTTGGGAAAAACACCTACCAAAGGGCTCAACAAGAGGGTATTTTATTACCTTTCCCCTTCTCAAGCACCAGTCACAGGGGCTGCAATCATACCCTGTGGTCAGAAGGCAGACATGAACTCAGGTGACTCTTCCCAGCTGTTCACCTGACTTCCAGTTCAAATGTCAGTGAATCTCTAAATATCAGCCACCGTGCCCGCCCACTCCCCCATGGTCACTCAGGTTTGCTGCCCTCTCACTCCAGCAGTCACATTAATTTCCATTATCACCTTATTAGAAAAGGTTCAATCCTGAATTTAGAGCAGAACATGAAATAAAAATAATACCTAACAAAAAGGACCAAAGTATTCTGGCTTTATAAACTGCCACAGATTTTAAGAGTGTTGTTTTTCCGTGATGCAGGGGGGGAAGCAAAACGCTGAGGAAAACAACAGGTTAAAGAACAACTGTTACAAACTTTCCAGAAATATATGTTACTTATCAAATGTGTTGATTAGCCTAGTGAATATTTCGATTGTTAGAGAAAGATTTTTTTTTTCTCCACTCTCTTCATTACTTGGATGGAGTTTTACAAGCAGAAACGGGAGCAGGTGCATAGAGATTCCTGTGTATGTGAACAAAGTACATTATATTTGTATAAATGACTGAACATAGCTACTAAATAAAACAGTTCACTGTTGATTTCTCACAGCTTTTTGACACCAGCCTCTCAAAAACCCCTTCATTTAAGGGGAATTTCTAAGTATTTGCCAGTCCCTTACAATACATCCTCCTACAGCTCACTGGGATCTACAATTTCTGATTTAACAAAACAAATAATAAAATTTCGCAGACAAAGGTGATGCTCACAGAGGAGCAAAGCTGTCACCCACTCAGCGGCGCACGAGGAAGTACTTTGGGATGTAAATTCCAGCCATCAGGAAGCATTGGGAGAGGCTCACCGTTTTCCTTGTAGCTGCCTCCAGCGGCCGCGACAGGAAATGTTCCTCCGAAAGCGCAGAGATAAGGAGCATCCTTCAGACACCTTCCCTTGCAGGTGAACCTTCTGCCACACGCGACACGTCTAGGGAAGGACAAGTGCTGGCTGATGAACCCATTATCACAACAAGTGAAAAAACCCAACAGCATCGACCGACAAGGACCTTCTTCTGCCGGAGGGGCACTGACACACAGCCGGTGCCAGTTTCAACTGCAACAAACCTTTGTAACAAGCGCTCCCATGCAGAACTCAACTGTTCTGCACCCCTTTGATCTACTTAGGCTTTTAAAAACTAAAATAACCTATATAGATGCACAGAGAAAATTAATAAACATCACAAAACAGCAGGGAGAAAAAAAAAAAAGAAATCGGTATTTTTTTGCACAACTGGTTTTTGATACTTTATTTTGAGAACTGCTGTGAAAAACCTAACAGTTTTTTGTTTGGGTTTTTTTTTTTTTCCCCCTCAAAGCAAAGTCAAAAAGCTTGGTTACTGCTTTTGAGGTTTTGTGGTGAACCCACAACTCTCAGACTTCTTTTCCAGGAAAAGGAGCGTGAGGGACTGTGTGGTTTAAGCTACTCACAAGGGGGGGAATTAAAAAACAAAAAACAAAACATATTAGCTTTGCAAAAGGTGCCTGTTGAAAACGCTACTGAGTGGAAAAAAGATGAACCAGACAGAGGAACGAGAGATGCCATTACCAGGAAGACTGGAAATTTAAACCTTGCACGATGCACAAGACTCAATCTGACCGAGTAACTAGTTTTTTAGAGATGGAAGCCTTCGTAATTCTTGCTGCAGTAACAATTATCCAAGATTTTCTTCTTGCTGGTCTGAATATCAAGAAGCAAGTTCCAGAACCTGGGAGAAGCTTCAGGAGCGGGTTCAGTGCAGTTCTGGACAGCAGGGAGTGTCTGGGCAGAGCGGGGTCAGCAGTGAGGCTGCTGCAAGGGACAGCTCCCCATGCTGGCTGGGAAAAGAGGAGCTCCAGCATCCCTTCCACAAGCTCTCCAATTGCTGACAGCAGGCACAGGAGCACTTGCAGGGGAAACAAGTCAAAATGTTGCAGACTCGGTGCTGGTAAGTAAAATAAACAAAATCAAGTGGGTAACACACTTGGAGATAACTTACTTGCCCTCAGCTTTACTCGAGGTTACCACTGGACATCACAGCTTGGAGAACTGATTCAAGGAGTGATCACAATTATCAGTATAATCACACATGCAATAAATTTTTTTAAAATTAGGATTTCTCCTCTTTCCAGTGAATAATTCAGCTAGGAATCAAAAAAGTTCATGCACTTATACAAGAGCAATAAAAAAAATTAAATATTTATTTTGAATAACAAGCTTAAGTTCAAGCTGCATTGTTGGCAATGTTGGTTTTAAACACAGATCACAAAAGCGTGCAGAAAATTGTATTTGAGCAAAGAACAAAATAATACTAAGAATTATACTAAACAGCTGCTGATTTTTAAAGAAACAAAAAAGGCTTGTAATCACTATACAAAATATAAAATGTATTAAACACTACCATCCACAGAACAGAGGTTTATTTTAGTTTGATTATATTTAAAAATTATTTGTGTAGTTATTTATATAGTGAATTGTAAATGAATATTATACAGTAACCTCCTTTTGGTCTGCAAAACCTTTGTTGCACTATAGCACATCCAATCAC
Source organism: Muscicapa striata striata (assembly GCA_030060385.1). Taxonomy (NCBI): domain Eukaryota; kingdom Metazoa; phylum Chordata; class Aves; order Passeriformes; family Muscicapidae; genus Muscicapa; species Muscicapa striata. The sequence continues at coordinate 5,234,433 of JAREIS010000025.1, read as the reverse complement.
ATTGCAAAAAAAAAAAAAAAAAAAAAAAAAGAAAAAAAGGAAAAAAAAAAAATATTTATTTGTCCTTACTATCAATAAAGAAAACAATCATTGATAATACAGTAAATATTGTCAGGTCTACAAATAATGAAATTCAAAATTACTCCTTCGACTCTGAAGCGCTTTTCATGCAAAAAGTCAGCACTTGCTGTTTAAACTGAGTGCACTACCAAGCAATGTCCAGGGTTGTAGATGCTCTTGGTAAGACTAAACCTTGCAAAAAAAAATTCAGAAAATAAAATAAAATTTTTTAAAAATCAAAGATTGAATGCAATCATGCAACCTCTTACTACTGGGTAACCCACTGTGTCACTTGCCAATTTATTGCCTTTCTGGAATATCACTCAAGGCATCAAAATTAGATTCATGATAAATATACACATAATGAAAGGACACAAACTGCTATTCGACACTACTACTGGTAATGTCTGTGCTACGTGAAAGCACCTTTAAAAAGAGCCTATGCGGCAAGAGATAAGTGTCTAAAGATTCAAAATGAATCAACAGTATTGGATAACAATATAATTCTCAACTCAGAAGCTGCCTCAAGATTAGGTGCATCTTCAGTTAATGTAACAGGAAAAAAAGGCAATGGATTTTATTATTTGTATCCACTCATAAACTGACCTAAGGCCACCAGATGTGCAGACACAACAAGTTTTCTTTTTTTTACAGTTCTTTAAATTGTAGGATAATAAGGGAATAGATCTATTCAAAAACAAACAGCTATTTCATCTCTATTAAGAGGTGGCACCGGGCGTGGGGTTCACGTTCTGAGTGGCCACCTGTGGTGCCACTTCAATGATCCGGGGTTTGTCTATAATCCTGGCCGTGCGGTTGCCCTTCTCTACAATGCCAATAATCCACGCCTGGTGGCCTTCGCCGTATTTCGGGGACTTGATCTCGGCACAGAAACGCGCTGCCTGCTCTCGTGGTAAGCAGATGAGGAGGCCTCCTGCAAAGAAACAGAGCCCAGCATCAGAACATCTGACTGCAAAGTATTTCAGCCTTGGTCTGCCAGACCCCTACTTGGACAAGGACTTGGTGACTTCAGTGGAGTCTGCTGAACTCCAAGAAAAGACACACTGGAAGTCTGAGCTCTTGCTCTATAGCAAGATATCTGTGCCTGAATGCAGTGTTTAGTTTCATATGAACAAAGCCAAATACACACAAAAGATGTTGGCAAAAGGACCGGTACCAATGCCAACAATGACATACTGAAACAACACCAGCACTGTAACCTTCCTCAGACGACTGCAGAGTGCCTCTACACAGAACCATTCTGGATAAAGGCCATATGCAGATACCTGTAAGCACACATTGGTAGCATCTGATTCTGTGAGTAATCCTGTTGCATGCAATGAAATCATTCATCAAGCAGGGACCACTGCCCTGCTGAGAATGCAAGAGGCAGAACATGAAACACAGGCTTGATCCAATGCTCCGTGTGACAGACCTTGTGACCTCTTTGTCTGACAATTTTCTAACCTTTTTAGCCTTTCCTGTGAGGTTTTTTTTTTTTTCTCAGATACAACTGAAATTACTCAATTTACTAATGAAGGCTTTCAGAAGCAACACAGTAATGAGTTAGCAAGCTCACCATTCCACTATTAAACCTAAAAGCACTTCCATTCTTAGAATCCCAAAGCACTGAAAAAAACAAGTTGGCAAGTGAATTGAAAATGTTTGGAGAACACGGGGAAATACTCGATTCACACACTCTGGAATCTGGGCACATGCTGAGCCTCACTTACTCCTTGACCCAAAGCATTCTCATCCTCACAAGTTCTGCCACCGGCTCAGGGGCAAAGGTCCACCTGCTGAGCAGATCACCTTGGGCTTGGGTGCTACCTCCTTCTCCACAGACAACTCCTCAGCACCATGGGCACCTTGATGTTTGCTCTTCTGAGCACACAGTCCCCTTGGTGGTGAGGGCCATGGAGAAGCAGCTACTGAACATAAGGAGTTAATAAAAAGGGTAAGTGGAAGTGTGAAAGTGATTTTTTTAGATTCTATATGAAGAAAAGTGTGCCAGCCAAAAAATGCCTACCTCTCTGACATTTCAAAATAACATCCTGGTATTTCCATCAAACACAACAACAAAAATCCCATAAGCTTGAATGACAGTGCCTAGAACTACTTCAGATGTAACAGACAAATCAATTGCAAAGGAATTATGTGACATTCCCATGGAAGGCTCTAAATCCAGTTGAAGAGAAACAACAGGGGAGAGGTTTGCAAGTGGCAGTGCAGAGAAGGTGCTAACTAGCCAGAAGGGAGGTGCATGAGTATGGTAAAAAAGGAAATAAGAACGAGCAGAAAAGTAATCGTCATTTAATTTTTTTCACACACACTCTCTTCCTGCAATTTTCTATCACTTGTATACATACCCCCTTATCATTCTCTGGCAAGACCAAAAACATGTACAGAATCCCAGTTTCTAGTGGGGAAAAAAAAAGAAAAAAAATCACTTCCCACCTGCTGGGTACATTCCAGTATGATCAATAAAGCTTAAAAAGGCTATGAGCTACTCTCAACCAGCAGCAGGCTTCCTGAATGCAGGGATTATAATTACTTCTCTGCTACACTGACCAGTCTCTTTAACCCTCTCGGTAAGTCCTTAAGGTTGTCCACTACGTTTTTTTAGGCTCATCTGTGTTCTTGGCATTACCAGATGCTCTGCTTTTTGGGGATTGAAAGGATGCAGATACTTGGTGGCTGTCCTGGCTTATCTTTTTAAGAACAAAAGGGTTTTTTTGGTAAGAGGCTTTGAACATTGCTGGTTTTAACAAGTAGTATATCAAGCAGGGAAGTAGGCACAGAACACTTCAAAAGCAGGCCAGACAGAGCTCTGTAATTAAGGGCAGAGATACAAATAGTTCATGAATCAAAATCAAGTCCTTGCTCCTGCTAATGGCTTTCTCCTGCAATGACTTACAACAGGATGACATCATTAGCCTTGCCTCTTGTCAGGCACTGACACAGCCCTTCTTTTCCATCCATCTGCCTATTTCCACCAAATCTCCACAAACACCAAGTTGCTGAGATACTTCTACTACACTGAAAGAGTCATCTGACACCATCCAAAAGTTATTAGGACTGAAAAATACACACATGTATGAATGTCCCAAACAGAGCAACTCTGTGACTTATCTCTGCAAGTAGCCACTCTAACAACTCATTCTTTTGAAACTAAATGCCTGACTGCAACTTTAACCATTACCAAAGGAGTTCCCTAAAAGAGAGTGGAGAATCATGTAAAAGTCCAATTTTAGGAGACTACATCATTAGCAAGAGTGCCTGGAACAGATGACATAATACATCTTTTCAACACTGGCTTTTGTGAACAGGTGCCCAGCAAATGCACACAGGGAAAAAAACCCAACATAATAACCTTAAAATCCATTCAAATAGTTTTCCAGTAAATTTCTTATTGCCTGCCCACTCTGCTGAAAAACATCTGTTCCCAGATGAAGAAGCTACAGACAGAGTGTGTCTAGAAGTTTAAGCCAATAGAGAAGAAGTGTCTGTGTTAGAGCAAGCAGAGCCTTGAGCAGCCCCAGCAGGGTTCCCACAGCTGGGTATCAGGCACAGCAAGGCAGGCCTTGGCCTTTACATAAATCAAGCCCAGGGCAAGAGGTGTGCAAACAGCCTGGTCTGAATGCCAATGAGCCATGCCAGCACAGCCCACCCAGCTCCACTGCTGACACACACCAGGCCCTGCAGTGCAAGCCCAAAGCCTGTGGGTGGTTATTCAGCTCCCAGAGCCTGGCCAGTGTGTCCATGTGGCTAAGGATCTTTTGGGTAACACTGCCCTGTGACAAATCCCTGTGGCCACCTCTAATGTGAGAAACACAGCACTGTGATCAAATCACAGAGACGTGTTGTGAGGCACTTACAGCTCACCACCAACCAGATTTGTCTCGCTGTTTTTCCCATCATCATCCATCTCTTCCCCAGCTCTGCATTTCAAAGAGACCTCTTGCTCTCACTCCCAGAAGAGATTCTGAAGTCAGGCATTTCCCACTTCCCAGCAGTGCATCCATCTGCACTGCTTTACATTCCTTCAGTGAAAAGAGAATTGGGTATCCCCAAGGTGCAGGATGGGCAGCTCTGAAGACATATGGACTTGGTTTGCAGCTAAACCATTCCAACACCAACTGCTATCCAAACCTCTACCACAGCCACTCACCTGGAAGAGCACCTTGCAGTTCCAGCTCTGTCCCATGCTATTTTTTGGGCTTTTTTCCAAATAATAAATGCTATTGGCACTCCAGCTATGTGGGCTCCTGGGTATTAAGAATCTGACTGGTGCTACCAACCTTATTGACACAGCTTGCCAAGCTGCCACCAGATATTTCTGCTCCCTTCTGACTGGATTTGGAAAGGGTTCACATACCATATCCTGTTACACATCATCTGAGCCACACAGTCTGTAGGACAGTGTCTGCTCAAGCACAGATGGCCAAGGAACAACTCAGCAGATCAGGGTAAGTTATGCATTCACTAGGGGAAAAGCTTATGGCTCTCACTGGGGTGCTTTTTTCCAGATCTTCAGACTGTTTTGCTTCAAGGGGGCCCCTCTGTTGTGAACTGCAGAGAATGTGGATAATACTTCTGGAGAGCCAGAAGATGGCAGGGAAATGAGATAAGAAAAAAAGATAGATTCCTTGTTACATCTCTCCATTTCCCGAAGAGAAAGAAGAGTCAGACTAAATTAGAAAAAAAAAAAAAAATTAAACAGGATAGAAGATTCAAGGGGAAAGTGAAGTAGAAAGACATCCAGTAGATGAGAGTGATCATGCTCATCAGAGAAGAGCATACTCCCAATAAGGCAACTTAAAAACCATCAGAAGTTCTCATCACCTGATGGCTCTCTACATGTTTTTGTCCATAGCCAGGTTTTCAGTACAGTCTGTTGTACTCACTGTCACTGCATGTGGCAGCTTTATTGATCTCAAGTAATAAATGGGTCAGAGAGCAACATTTATTTTTTTGCTGCTAGTCACAATCCTTAAAGTCAAATTTCATAAAAGTAAGGGAGAAGAGCTGTAAGCTGTATTCCTGGATGTCTGTATGCTGTGGACAGAGAAGGCCTCAGTTGCCAACACTGACCCACTCAACACTAAATTTCAACACTAAATTTTACAGTAACAAACCAAACACCATCCTTTGTAAGGCAAAACTACTGCCAGTGGCTTTGCTTTTGAGAAAACTCTGCCATATGTGGTGGAATTTCCAGATATTCACTGTTCTGGAGTTAACAGAGAAGAACAGGTTTCAAAAGAATTCAGAATCATCACCAACTTCTAACTGCAAACCAGAGGGTGTCAGGGTTTCTGTAATAGTGTTCCATAAGGGAGCAGAAGACATTCAGAACAGGGTGGTGGTTTGGAAGTCAGGGTGAAGGAGTTAGTTGTGAACAGCTGTGTGGCTGCTGCTCATTAGCCTGGCCAGTGCCAAACCAACGGTGACTCTGAACGTGTAGCACATGGTTTGTGCCTTTGAAATGGAATTCTGAGGTGCAGGTGTAGGGAAGGAAGAGGCTGGCACAGCTGTCACCTACCTGAAGTCTCTGGACAAGTCCCGTGCATGAGGCCAAACATGTTGCCACAGGCCTTACTAACAGCAGCCATCTTAGCCAGGACAGGGAGGTTGTGAATAACAAAGGACACCTCGTTCCGCTGCTGCTTGGCAAGGTTTTGTGCATGCCCCAGGATCCCGAATCCCGTGATGTCTGTAGCTGCATGTGCATTGAAAGTGTGCATGAGACCAGCAGCTACAAGAGAGGGAGAAGGGAAGAGCACCAAATCAGAAAATATTGAATTATCAGTGCTTTAACAATATTGTGCACATTGCATACATTTAATGCAAACCAGGTTGGATTAAATTAATAAAATAAAGAGAACTGGAATTAACCAATAGTGCACGTAATGCTTCAAAAATTCAATTTGTATTTAAGGTATTAAATCATGCTGAAAATCTGTCATGGAAGTTGCATTTATGAGTGTGTTCTATTAGACATGTGCTACTCATTTATATTGGCAGGCTAAGAAACAGAGTTTGCTTCAGATCCAAACTTCCCAAAGCTGGGGGCCAGGGGGGTTCTGAGCTCAGCTTTGCTCCACTAAGGGCAAGGACCAGACACAGCTCAGTCTTCTCACATCTCTTCCCCTGCCGCCCTGCAGTGGTGACAGCAGAACTTTAGATGTGGACACTCAAGGTTTAAGAGCTGAAAAAACAAAGCCTGAGGCTGTGGAGGAAGGGCCCCAGCCTCCCCACCTACACATTCATGAAATTCTTGCACATTTGCAGCTCCTGGGTGGGAAAAAGGCACCCATGCATGCAGGACAATAGCACCAGTTAAGACTATTTAAATTTTGTTCAGGGTGTCCAACGAGAAGACAAAAAAAAACCAACAAAAAAGAAAAACAAAACCAAGAACGCTTTGACTTTCTTTGTGTGCTTTCCCACGCAGGAGTGAGTTCTTTGCCATAAGACAGTGCTGGTCATTTATCTTACCTGGAAGGCTTTGACAAAGAATGAAAAACCGGGATGATACAAGAAATGAAAAGTGAATAAACGGGAAAAGAGATATTGAACTATTCCTGTTCCTTCAACTGAGAAATAAGTAAGGAAACACTTAATTCAATTCTCCATTCTGCCAAAAGATACTTTGAACAAAGAAGGAAAATCTTAGATTCAAACTTCTAGGGTAAAAGCAGAGCCTTTCCTCCACCAAATTTAAAAGAAAAAAAATCAAAACAAAAAACCCACTACAGGAACAGGAAAAAGACAAGCAGTAAAAAAAAAAGCATATTCCACATCCATACTCCACACTGTGGAAAGCAAGAGTACAAGACTGAATTAGAAGAAAGGTAAATTTTTTTTTAAATCAAAATTTTAATTGAAGCTTGCATAATTTTAGAACCTTTCCTTTATTTTATTCTATTTCAATTTATTTTCACCTTATCACAGTCGGGCCTTCTCTATGCAAGAAAGTAAGGAAAAAATCCAGTATTTTCCCCTTTAAAACATCCTTTAACTCATTGAGATGTTACTTGCAGCACTCACATGAGTCATAATCATATCCAGCAGCTTTGTGGTTTTGCTATATAATTACAAGAGGGCATTTGATTTTAATTTGCTGGTTTCACCAACACTGAACAAGAGAGAGATGGGGCAGAATGAAAGGGACAAAATGTCCATGTCCCAATTCCCTAAGACAGTGAAATGAAATTGATATGGAATTGAAAACACTCACAATCCCCCACCCAGCACACACATCTCTTACCTGTCCTGTTCAGCCGTGCCATATTCATCATTGCCTCCTGGTATGCTAGTTCTACATCTTCCTGTGTTACCACGAGTTTGATTTTATTCCACTTTTCAGGCTAATGGATGAAATAAAGATTTTTTTTTTTTTAGATTTTCAGCAGTACATTTTAAAGTACACCCTGACCACTGAAGAAACCCTCATCCCTTAATCCAAAATGTACTTTTTTAACAGTTAAAGAGGGGCAAAACGTTGCAGTCAGAGGCGTGTGCCTTAGTCTGCTGTACCCCAGACTAAGCAAAGTTCATTTAAAGATCTATTAAGCACTAAGCACCTCAAATCCTACTTTCACCAGCTGAATGGAGTGGAATAAACTACCCTAGGGAAAGAACTCCTTCAAGGCAACTCTCTGGATTAAACTCCCACAGCAAAATTAAAAGAACTTTGTTGCTGGATGTTGAGGTTTGTAATTTCTGGCTTCTTGAGTTTTTCAGAGATTGTTCTTACTTCCATACCTGAACACTTTGATCAGGAAAGACCACTGATATCCACCAGCCCTGGCCAGAGGAATGTATGCTAAGGCAGGATATAATCACTCTAGTTTAGGATGAAGGCAGTTTCATAAGCCTCCTTTACAATTTAATACCAGCATCTTCCATCCATTCTCCAGTGTCTGGTATGGTCTCATCTCTCCACCATATTCCCATAAATGCTCCTCGTCCCAGAAGGGTTACACAACAATTTAGGAAATAGTACCTTTATAAAGGCTTCATTCAGAGCGAAGTGGTTCCAGATCCAGAATTTAACAAAGCAACTATTTTATTTTAAAAACCACACTACAAACTGATTTAATTTTTTTTTTTGCAATGAAAATAAAATACAGAGAACTGAAAGTCAGAAAACATAGGATTTTTGAAGCCACAATACCTACACACGCCATTCCATAGAGTAAATGTTTAGAACAAACATCTTATTTAACAAAAGGTGCAGGAACTACTAAGAAATGGTAGATGATGCTACACTGGGGAAGGATCTTCTCTTAACAAATCAGTGCTGACTTCAAGGGGTGTAAGAGAGAATCAAAAAATGGCAAAAGGGGGAAAGACTGGTCAGCCAAAATAAACAAATTGTTAAAGAGCAAGGAATGAAGGCAGTGCGACCAGAATCTCTGATACACGTTGAAGTGGATCTAACAATTAAAGAAAAGCATTTTTGTTTACACAAATGAGACCAAGTCAAAAAATAAGATATGGCTGTTACAGAGATGACAGAATAGTGATTATTATTACTCTGGGAATGACTGAAAAAAAACCTGAGGAGTCATTTGCTTTAGGTTTCAAAACGAGTTTTGAGGCTGATCACGGGACAGAAACTGGTGATGGCAATGAAAATCACAAATGATGTGGAAGCAGAACTCAAGGCTGAGGATAGGAGAGCCACAAACACAGGTAAGATATGAAGGAAAATTCCTCTCCACTACAGCAATCAAGATAATGGGATGAGTCAACAGGGAATTATGGCAGAAAAGTTTGAAAAAACTCCCAAACAGGTTATAAAATCAAGACGGGATTTCCAAATAGGAAGGGTCTGTAGACAACAGCAAAGAGCTAGAAAGCCCTGTCTGAAGAGGCACATCACAGCACCCCCTTTCATATCTTTAAGCATGCATAATAAGCATAAACATACACTCCAGTTTTCCTTTCTTGCCTGTGCATAACATTGCTATACTATACCTTCTCCCACACACTTTTTAATATGAAGTCCAATTCCCCACTAAAATTCGATTTACAGGTGGACTTGTGATGGGCAATTAATTCTAGTCTCACTTGCCCTACACTTTCACAAAACAAAGCTAAAGAAAAGGTAGCACAGCTACTCAGAAATTTTCCTACCACAATCAAAGATATATTCTGTCCACACATAATAGCAGTATTGACTTCCTGGCTGTCCTCATTTTTCAGACCAGGTTTTTCTGTTGACAGTTGAGGAAATTAGTAGTATTTGAAATATGTGGCAATTCAGAATAGCCTTAATTTGCAAATCTGCTTGTCAATACAACAAGAAGGTATGTTAAGGAGTAAGGTTATGGCCAGAAAACATACTATGGAATTTGGATCCTGTTATTTCACTTCATTTTCATATCAAGATTATCTGAGGCCCTGATCCTTGTACCTGTGGAAAACAAAGTATTCTGAAGAGGTCAAAATTGCTAGGCCAGACCCTATGAAGAAGGAGAAAAGTATTTTCCCCTTGTTGTTCACATTTCAGACTCCAGTGAAGGTTTAAGTTGATTCTCTCCCACTTTGCTAACACTAGCTGTGTTAATTAGAATTCATCTGACAATGCAGTGGCCAACAGCCAAACCAAAGTAGATTCCAGCTCACTCCTCTGCCAGTCTTATTGGCTCAGGAGTCCCAAAAGTAGAAAAGATGCATCTTTTTAGAGTGTAAACTGAGCAGCTATAATTCGGAAGACACATTCTGGGAGCCAGACAACATAAGCAGATGCCAATTTTGCAGTTACTTTTCAGTTCAGTAGTTACATTTTTGCCTCAAGTAACAGATGGAAGTATGTCTACATCCATAACGCTGCTAGAAATATTCTTACTGAATGCACAGGGCAATACATGTGAAACGCAGATAAACTTCCATGTACACAAGCAGAAAGCCCAAGAACAGAGAGAGCATTCTTGGCCTAACTGCCATCAATAAGTGCTGCCAATTACTTTGGCAGGTGGAGTAGGGCATAATGTTGCCCAGGGTGATAGTCTGTTGTTCTGTTAGTAAACAATTTTGGTTATTACAGCAATGCCTGAGAAATAACTAAGAATTAGGTGCAATTAAGATGGGCTCACTAAGCACAAAATTGTAAATTGCCTTGATTCCAAAGGAATTTTGCACACAAGTAGGGAAGGCTGGAGCGTTTTAAGGGGGAAGGAGGAGAGAGAGGTGACAGATGACTCCCATCTGAGCTGAACTTTGTCATGTTGCAGGAATGACGAAGGTCACCTTTAACTGACACTCCTCTTCCCTATTTCTTTTTTTGTGGTGTACTCACAATATCTAGCCACTGGTGTACAGCTACAGCCACTTGTGTTCCCAAGGGTTTAGTTAATACAAGCACATCTCCTGGCACTGCATTGTCTGGCCTGGAAATAAAGAATTCATATATTAACTACACAGCAAGATTCAAACACGTTATTAGGAATAAGTGCTGATAATTACATTTTCCACAGACCCACACATCTTATTGCATTGTTAAAAAACTGACTAATTGCAGAATTACCCTTTGGGATTCATGGCCATGCAGTATTGTTGAGGAAAATGCTGCAAACTTGTTTAAAAAGTGCTAATCCTTCTTTCTTAGAAAAAAACAATGCTTGCAGTCAGACACATACCAAATTACATCTCTTCTTTCAAATTTTTTGAGATGTAAGAGAGGATAAGGGGAAAAAAATTACCTTTTATTACCCAGGGTGTAAGATGTCAAGCATTAGGATCATGCACAAGTTCATTTGTATAGAGTAACATGCCACAGTGGGACATTCAAAATCAGCTACTGTTAAATGGAGAGAATGCTCTAAAGACAGCATTCTGTAGCTCTCTACAGACATTAACAGGACAATTGGGACATGGTTTAGAAATGTATGTATAAATGCGGCAGAAATTTATGTTCAAAACAGTCTCCACTACCTTTAAAGATTAGAAGCCTAATTCTCCTGTCAAAAGGAGAATAGGATCAAAAAGTACTGGGGGGTGGGGAAAAGTAAAAGGACATCCTGTTTTAGAAAAGCAAATATGTACAAAGAGATGTGGCATCTGTTGAGTGCTAAGGACAAATGCAAGCAGGAGAAGGTACTGCTTTATTCATCAGGAGACACACCACAAGATCACAACAGGGCTTAAAAGAGTATCACTGTATCCCTCAGACCAGTGCCTTTGTTTAGTGATTTAACTTACATTATAAATTCATTAGGCTGACAGACTGTTGTGGCCACTCCTCCTAAAACAATCCAGGGATTTAACACTGTTTGGCCACCAGTAACAGATGTTCCTGCCTCTTCTGCTGCATCTTTGAAACCCTGGATAATTAGAGGCATCACTTTGTCTCTTTCCTAGAGATCAAAACAGAAGTCAGAGTTTCATACACAGCAGTGCTAGTCATTGCAAGGCTGGTCCAAGGCTTTAACCACTCCAATCAAATGCCCTTGTGGCAAATAGTTCATGACAGAAAGGCAACCCTTCCGAAGAGTCTGGCCTCCTGAAAACTGCATCCCACAAAGTTACAGTTTTACATTTCTGTGTAGAAGAGGTGCAAAGACACTCTTACACTGAAGAAACATTCTAGAAAAGGTCATAAGAGTAATCAGAGTTCTGGAAACTCAGAACAACTATCCTGCTGCTGTAATCAGGTACAGCCACAGCAATGCAGTGCTAAAAGAATCAGGATGCACTTGGGCTCCATTAACCATCAAAGTTTCAACTTACATCCTTCTAAGAATAAAAATCCCTTTTTTTACTACAGCAAAACAAACATACATGCTGATCACTTCCACAAAGAAAAAAATCAAAACAAAAACAAAACCAACTCAAAATCATCTATCGAAACTGGCAGATGAATTGGCAATCAAATGCTGGCCTTTGATAGAAGGAGGCAGCCCATTTTGGTGGAGATGAAGGCAGCAGATTACAATGCCACAGAAAACTGACCTTTTAGCACATGACCTCAGAGTGTTTGAGGCAAGATCCATACTACGAACTAAGCCATTCAATAAGACCACCTCTTCTTTAAACAGCTTCAAACTTTGAGGAGAAAATACACTAAACATTTAACATTTAATTTCATGTATCTGAGCACATTAAACTTTGAGTCTTCCTTCAAGATAAAGTGCCAAAAGTCTTACCCTATCTGTCATTTTATTGCTGATTCCAAGGAGCATCAACATGTTGTCGCATTCTGTGACCCCCATGGCATAAAGGTCACTTAGGACATTGGCACACGCTATTCGTCCCTGAAAAACAAAGAGAGAAAAGAAAAAAAAAATCTGCAGCACTGCAGGTGAATGTTTAAACACCTTCCATAAAAAAAGCTTCCAGTGTGAGTTTGCACTGTGACACAGCTTCTTACTCCACAGCATGAAGAAACCCAGGAAGAGATTTGGTATGATCCATTACGTGCTATGTGCCCACCTAGAAGTGCAGGTATCATTCCTTTACAGGCATGGAGAGAATTCATCCCAGCTGTCTTGGTCAACACACTCTCCCACTGACTCCATAGGAATCCCAGAGTTCAGACTGGATTGCCAATCTGAGAGAATAAGTTAAGATCAACAGTCTATCTTTGATAACAAGCTCTGTTTACTTAACATGGTATATTCCTATTAACTTTATTCCAGCACAAAACAGTACATCCTGGTGGAGATGGCCATGGCATGGAATTCACAACTCCTAGGAAATTAATCCAAAAAGCACATATTGCTGACCTTCTGCATCAGAATACACAGGAGATGGGTCCTTGATGAGAAAGATGTTTGTTCCCTGCACTACTCTGGAGGCTGTGTCTGCACTCCCGAGTTTCTAGGACAGAACTCCTCTTCCCAGAGGATACAGCTGTGCTGCCAGCACACACTCTCACTGGGCTGCTTCCTCTGCTCTGGGGATGACAGCGTGTGCAGGGAATAAAGGAGCTCAGGCCTCCCAGGAACTGCATTTGCCACCACTGAGGAACTGTGTGCCCCCACCATTCACACAGTGAGAGATGTATTTATCTGTCACTCTTCAGGTGACAAGATCAGGTTGAATTTTGCCACAGCACCAATTTTACTGACTGGTGTGTATATATCCACTAATAAAAACCTTGTACAAGAGACAAAACTGTTTGTCTGCTCAAGATTCTTCTAAGAAGTCAGGAAGTTGATAGGACTCAGAAGCCATCATACACATTGCATGAGGATAGTTACTCTAATTTTACTAAATTAATGGACCTGAGTCAGGGTTTCTGAGGTATAGACCCAGCACAGATGAGACATCAAGTTTTCTGATGAAGATGCAGGACTTCCTCATACAGGGTATGCCCTAAGGGACAAGAAGATATTTTAAAATATAGGACAAATTCTGTTGTTACTCTGGAAGACTTCATGCATTCTATGAAAGTTGTTTTAGGTTTACAGCTGCAGAACTGCAATCAACACCCGGCTTTATGATTTTAAGTCTGTGCTTTTCATTATGTTCAAAGGCAACACCACCATGATAAAAGCAACAGCATGCTTATTTGATACAATCTGCAAAAAGGGTAATATTTTCAGGCAGTTACTTCACTTACTGATGACATGAAACAACATCTCCGAATCACAAATACATATAATACAGTTTTTCTAAATTCAAGAGTTTTCAGTGGCATCAGAGGAATCCCTGATATTTGGAACTGGAATATATTTTAATTCCAGTTAATAATTTAAATCTTAAACTATTATGAAAAGAGTTGTGCACTGCACTATTTGATAGATATTGGCTGCTGAATTTCTGTATGACTGCCATTTCCCTTTTGTGGCACTATCAAGCCATTCTCTGTAATCTTCAGTATTTACCAAACAAACTGCTGGTTTGTGCCCTGTTAGGAATGCCAGATATGTTTTTAAAACCATAAGGACAACACCTCTGATAGTCAGAGGTCAGTCTAAGAATGCTTTTGCCAACTGCCAAAACCACTACTGATACAAATTCAGGGAAGTATAATTCCCAAGTCTGAAGGAGCAGAGAGAACACAGGGATTTTGTGACACACCAGCAAACCCAACAGGGCTCAAAAACACAGGTCAGCCTGGCCAAGTCCTGCAGGCCACCTGCCTGTTTGTGTAGTGCCCTGAAACACAAAAGATCTTTTGCAATACTAAGAACTATTTGTAAGGGCAAAGGATGAAGAATCAGGCACCCATCTCCAGTCCTGACTGAAGGTTCTTAAAACAGCAACAAAAAGGTTCCTGGATGAAGGAGGAAAGATGTACTCTCTCTCAAACCAGCCAGTTCCCTGCTCCTGTACTTAAACAGGTGTCTCCACAGTGCTACAAGAGAGGCCAGTATCCAGTGCTACTCCCAGAGGATTGATACTTTTTACAAAACCTTTTTTCGATTGCATGTAACTTTTGTGATAAACCACTTAAGCTGAATAAATCCTATGCTTGGTATAGATTTTATAGGTGTACATTCTAGGGATAATTTTGCACATGGACTGAGTGTTTTTAAGGATAAAGCCAAAGTGAAGGAGAAAGAGGAAAAGAAGGAAGAATGATTTTGCATATAACTGCAGAATTTAGTTTTAAAATAGGCAGTGCCAGAGTGAGAGAAAGCTGTTTTCTGAAGCAGAAATTGGAAGTTCAGCTGAGTCCACAAGCAGTTTTGCCTTCCTCAGCTGTTTCCTAATCCCCTCTGTCACAGCACCCAGCTTGGGAGCTCACTTTTGGTTTTCCCCCTCTGCTTCCTCCCCTCCAATTAGGAAGAGAGATCAGATAAGGAGCTGTAGGTAAACCATGTGCACAGAGAAAGGACAAGACTTTAGATCAGGGAACCCCCACTCAAAACCAGACTAGAAGTGCCTGGGTAAGGAGACTGAGGGGAAGGGCAAGGAGAGTGTGCACAGCAGGTGACAGGGGTGGGTCAGGGGACACCTAGACTTAAACCAGGGAAAGAAGCAGTTGGAGAAGCAGGGTGGCAGTAGCATGCCTCAAGCAGAGGAGGCCAGAGCACATCCCTTTACACCACTTCAAAATTCCCAAGTCTCACAATTCTTCTGCTAGTAACAATCATCCATAAACCCCATGGCAAACTCTACTTGACTGTCCTCTAACCAGTGTTGGTCCACACAAGCAAGAGGTAACCTATACTGTCCCTTGGAGTACTCTGGCCCTCAAGAGAGGTGTCTGAGGGTCCAAGAGCAATAATCCTGCTGGATCATCACTGGTGGTACCAGCAAGAAGGCTTGAGACAGAATCTCCATCCTCAGTTAGCTCTTAGGAAGAAATACACATATGTAAACAGATTAGAAAGTGGCCAGCCATCAGATTAAAATAAATGCCCTCAAGAATGAAAAGTGAAGGACTTGAGAGTTAGACAGCACCAAGGTTACAGCTGCTGGTGCATGTGGATCAGAGCACAGACTGTAACTATGATGCAACCACTGAAGCTGGACTAAGGCCAAATTTACATTCCACTCCTACCACACTGACCTAAACCTCATCTGGGCACAGGCCCATCTATCTACTCCTGTGGCATTTCAAACCCTTTGTATCTCCAAACAAAGCAACCCTCCCCCTTCACCACAGCCTTTAACATTGTCCCTCAAGTTTTTGTTACAAGGTAAGAAGAGAGTTTCTCAGATGATAAACTTGAAAACAGATCTCCAAAACATTTTTTCTTCCTCTGGTCCCTGACAAGTTTCCACATGATATTAAAGCAACCCACTTGAATCAAATTTCTCAGGAGAGCACAACTCCATACTCCAGAGGCCAGCCTGAGATTTTTGGCTGCTCAGTTTGCAGAAAGAGGGCTCTCCTGGAAGAGAAATCACAGGAGCTAGGCTTACATATGGGCACAACACACAGTCAAGCATGCTAAAAAAAAAAAAAAAAAAAAAGATGGTCCCAATCTCAAACTGTGTCAAACCCTACTAGACAGGTCTCACAGAGCAAACAAACTGACAGCAGCACATAAAACACTCAGTCACATCAACAGCAGTAAAAGCAATGGAGTCACATCCAAACCACAAAAAACATGAATTCTAGCACCTTTCATTTAACATTTCCTTATAGCTTTATTAAAGTCTTCTTCCAAAGCTCATTTGTTTCCCAGGACCTGTTCAAGTCAATACTGAACACTGCCACACATGGAGGAATCTCTGCTGAGACAGATTAAATGAGACGGGAACACACAAGGAAACAAGGCCAGAGTGCACACACCATCCAACCAGTCATTTCAACGTGTCCATGTTCAAGTGGAGGTAGCATCACAGGAAAGCTGGTCTTCACAAGGCACACTGAAATTGCCAGGTGCTATTGCCAACTACTGACATTAGGTATTTCCAGTTCTAACAGGTTACTTGCTTATTTCAATACTTAAAAAAAGGCCAGATACAATGTGGTTCTGCTTGTAAGTGGAGTTTACTCTCTGCTACTTCACAGGCTGCTCATTTTCCCCCTTTTGGGCTCTTTAAACCAAATCCCACAAACAAGAGATGAAGGAAAATCCAAATTAAAGGTGGCAGTTCTCCCAACTTTCACCTACACAGAAAGCAGCATTGCAGCCTTCCTGGGAGATTCCAGGATGAAATTATGCCTTGCCCTCTTCACATCTATTTAGGAAAGACTCTGAATGCAATTAATCACACAATTAGCACCACGCATCTAGAAGAAACTGTCAGAAGTGCCATCAGGTTGGTGAGAAGCCCAAATCAGCAATGAACCCAAGAATCAAGTTTAGCCAACTTACCATCATATAAGGGTCATCCACAATAGGATAAATATAATCTGTTGTTTGGACTAGTGACAAACCTCCATGTCTTAATGGAATTACGCAAGTGTCCATCCCAATTCCTGCAAAGACAGAAATCCACGAGTGAGGTGGGTAACTGTGCCCTGAATTATCTGTTGCTCTTAAGAAAAGAGTTTATAAAACATGTCTGTGAGATACCGAACATCACCTAAACAGACACGGCAAATTTCTTCATCAGAGAAAGAACACAGCACAAGAGGAAAAAACACGCAAAGAAAACAAACTTGTTGGAACTGAACGTAAGTGCAAATGGCTGAAGGCAAGAATTAAACTACAATGTTCTTTATTCTTTTGCAGCAGCACAACAGCACATCAAGAACATCTGTGCTTTTATGTAAGTACATTTGAAGTTAAGAGGAACTAAGTACATTGATATTGTCAAAAGCAAATACGTTTTCCTATCTCTCTGATCTCAACAAAAATATGGTAGCAGCTGTGCAGGGACACAACATCTCATAAAGGACATTCCCTCACTTCAGAAGGAACAAGAACAAGTCACAGTCCAAGTCCTTGGTGAAAGATGATTCACCCACTTGGAGCTTTAGCAACCATGTTAACCTCGCCTTGCAAGGCTGGAAGGTTGCAGACCACCTGATAGGTACAGAACTCCTTGGAGAAAACCACAGCCCTGAGCACCATGACCTTTTCCCTGACACTGGATATTTGAAACAGAACAAGCAATATTAGAACCTCCCAGCATTTGCTGCAATGGAAGAGCCCACACCAAAGGGGCAGGTGACAAATCACAACATGCTGGCTGCGCCACAGTCCCCTATGGATTGCCTTGTGCCTTGCAGCAATGGCAGGAAGCTTACCTCCTTCCTGGGCTGGCAGCAAACTGCCTGAAATTACTCTGCATGCCCCATAGGGCAAGAGTCTTCAAAACAGCCCATTTTTAGGGAGCAGGTCACACAGGAGCCTTTCACCATGTATTGATGAGACACACTACCCTAGCAAGAGCTACAAACCAGTGTTCAGCAGTGTCCTGTACAGGGATGGAGAAAGCTGCTGTCATCTGAGTCTTACTGAGGGCACAGAGGTCTGCCAGGCCTCTGCCAGGCAGTCAGTATACAGGCGGAGAGGATCGTGCCTCTCCTGCTAGAGAGGCAGGAGATCCTGCCTTGGAAGAGAACACATTCTGACAAGCTCCCAAGCAGTAGTTTAGAGTTGCTCAATCTCCACAGAAGCTCCCAAGTCCCTATGCCTGATGTCCAGTGCCTCCAGGGAAGGGCGCACAAGCAGTTGCAGAGAAGTGGCCCAGATGCAGGAGCTGCTTTGCCCTCAGTTCACCTATTCATGCGATAATGTTGCAAGACCGACTTCACCTGTGCATTTCCCCACAATTTCAGCTAAAGTGCTGCTTGACAGCCAGGCCAAGGGGGCTACAATAATGGTCCGTCTGAGGCTGTGCTAATGTCCCACTGAAACAGGTCTTAATAACAAGCAAATCTCTTCAGAGCCATGACTGATTTCAGGTTTGTAACAGCTCTGAGAATAAACATCAGATTTGCAGTTTCTTACTCACAGCCAGATTTAAGTTTGCTCTGGGTAACATCCCTCGCAGAACTAAAAAGGGGAGAGCTTGTGCCTGCTGCTGACAATCTCCCTTCTGACTGCATTTCAAAAGCACGGTGCCTGTGCACAGGTGGCAAGTTACTTGCCTATACCTTTTAAGCACAAGACATCAAAGGCAAATCTCATACCAAACTTATCCAAACACACATTTACTAAAGGGATACTCATCACAAAAGAGACCTGAACTCTTCACCTTCTATTACTAACAGATTTTCTGTTACATAGTATCACACCTACACACTGATGGCATAAATCTACTTTTATACCTTTTCATATAGCTGTAGAAGAAAAGTCTACTAGCAATTCCATTATTGCTTAGAGCCTGTAAGTTTTTAAGAGAAAAAAATCTAAACCAAACTATTGCTGATTTTAGAAAATTGCCAAATTGAAATGTTGCTGTGAACAGCTTACTTAATTTAGAAAAATACATATAAATAACAGTTTGAGGATGAAAAAAGATGGAAGTGTTCTCCACCAGGGAATATTAAATTACAGTGCCACCCCAGCTTCACATACAATTGCTGCTTATATATTTCATACAAAGATTGCCATTGTTTAAGCAAGAACATGGGTGCCTTACTAATCTCTCAATATATTCAATCTCTACCAGAATAATGGGTTGCAACCTGTTAGCGTGCTAAAAGACAATTAGCAATGTTTATGTAATTTGAAATAAAGTTATTGAACGCTAAATTGATAATTAAGTAACTTCAGAATAAATGCTCCATTAATATTCCTAAGTTGAGGGGGGGGAAAAAAAAACATTCTGCACTGCAAAGAGATTGAATATGCAAGACTGAGTAAATAGACAAACAGAATTAAAAGTGTCATTAAACGCATTATCTACATTAATTTATCTATATCAATATTAGGTACAGTAGCTGGTATCAAAATACCTACGTTTGCCCTGTTCCCCATGTAGGTGGCTTGTGCAGGTTGTTTTCCCTTATTGCTTGCATCATTGTGCAAATATCAAAGAGAAAGTGAAGCTGGCAAGAACACAGAGGTCTTGGAAAGGCAGCCTTTCCCAGGCAGCTTCTACAGGTGAGCAAAAGAGTTAGAGTGGGGAACAATGAAAGGACTCAAAGGAATAATGACAATTGTGAAACAAATTGCTCCCAGTCAGCTGAAGCAAGGAAGTTCTCTTGCTCACTTTCTGTGACCCAGGAACAGAGGGGAGAGGAGGGAGACAGCAAATTCACCTGGGAGTCATCCAAATTCATTCATCCATTGCATCAAATTCCAAATGCAATGCGTGAACATAAAAGTCTAAAATTAACTGAGAAATTAAGTGACAGGAGTTCAGTTTGCACAGCATCTACCGGGCAGAAAGGGAGGAGCAGACTAATACCTAAGCATGTGCCCATCACAATGGCCACTCCTGAGTGTTTTGCTCTTATAGTTGAGTGCACTGCAGGATGTTAAATAATTAAGATAATATTCTCGTATCCCAGATGCCAACAAATGACAGCATGAGATTCATTCTTCAGCTTTCTGGATGCTGTGCATGCATTATACAACACACAATTTCCAAACTGGTTAAACAAACCACAAATGTGATCGTGTCACTAAGCAAATTGAGCAGAAGGACCACCAATGTCCAGAGCAGCAACTACTTACCCAACCTGGGCATAACTGCCCCCAAGAACTGTTCATCTTCCTGAAAATGGTTTTCTTGTAGAGATTCGAGCAGTTTCTGTAAGACATCCTGCGGCACTTTGCAGCCTGTGCCCTTCAGTTCAGTGAATCGGGTCAGACGGAAGCTCTTGTCCAGTTCGTAACTTTCTGGGTTAAAGGACTCCCGCACAGACATGGTTCTCTCCCACAGACTGCCGGCCTCTCCCACCCCAGAGCAACAGGATCAGTTTCTCTGCTGATCAGTCTTATTAAAAAATAAAAATAACAATAAAAAAGAGGGAACATTAGAAATTCCTACGACTTGCAAGACACATGGCTCAAGTTAAAAGAAAGCACCTGCTGCTGTTGTTCACCTGCTAAGACAGGTGTGCACATCTCACACAACTCATTTCCCTACAACTACAAAGAGATGACTCCTCATCTTACCTTCTGACATTTAAAACCATAACTATGCCAGGTGAATCAGAGAATTAACTTCTTTTCCAGATATGCTGCGTAAGGTTTTCATCAAAAAAAGAATCTAACACGCTTACCAACCTCATTTAACACAGAGGTAATGAAAGAAATAATAGTTCCCAGAGCACAGAGGCCAACTTCCCAAAGGCAACTTGGGCCCTGATCCTGCAGCATGCTCAGCAGAGACATCTGTTTGTACTCAGCTCAGTGTGGGGTCATAATTTTAGCCATTAACATATTAATCTCAAAAATAAGATGCTTTTCAAATAATGACTCTGCTTCAGTCCTGAGGTAGAAGCCAAAGCTCCAGAATACACCTGTTCTCCTTGGGAGAAAACACACTCCTGGTGTTCTGTTAGAACAGGTAGCAGAAGAACAAAGAGGCCACACTTAAGCAGAGTGGTTCACCTGCAAGCATGGCAGTTTACCTTTTAGCATGTTCACAGACAAAAAATGCCAAAAAGTTTCTTGCCTCTTCAGCCCATTTTTAGTCAACTAATGATACGGAGAATCACAGAATTGCCCATTAGAATGGTAATGTAAAAAGACACTGATGCAATTCATTTAATGAAATTCTTAACAATGCATGTCTAATTTTAGAACGTTTTTCCACTCTGACTCACATCCACCACACTCCAAAACTAATAAGAGGCCTAACTGAGACACTGACTTCTAAACGGGAATGGCTGTGATAAAATACAATTCAACTTTCTCAGAGAACAATTTTTCAGGAATTACTAAAAGCAACCTGTCTAGTAGTAGTTTCTTAGAAAGCAAGGATCCTCTGTAACAGCAACAAGAACAGAATTCAGTGGCATCACTGAATAAACCTGATACTGATGGTCATGCCCTAATGAGGTTAAGCTGAAAAGAAGAATGCAAGTGACTGGTATTTGCCAAGTTCAACTTTGCTAAATGAAGGGAAGAAGTAAATCTACAGAATGTGCTGTATCTGCCCTACACAGCACTTATCAACAAGTACATCTGTTCCATAAATCTTTAAGTCAATTTATGGACTATAATTTGTAGGAACTGAAGTTTTAAGTTCCCTGAGAACTTCTGATGTGGAGCCCAACTCCCCTTCACTGTGTTTTCCCCTCCTTCTTTGGGAGGTGTGGCACTTATTTAAAACAAATCCTCCAAAGCCTAGGCTCGGGCAGAAATCCAAACTCTAGTTACAAGAACGTGTCTTGGATGAGCAATGAATGCAGTTCCTAGCTGTTGTCTTCCAATGCAAGACACTAAGCACTTGCAATAAAAAAAAAAAAAAAAAAAAAAAAGTGTCTGGAAAACAACCTGTCAACAGAAATAGGAGACAAAAGCTTTTAAAGGAGGGGGGGGATTTTTTTTCCTTCATTCTTTTTTAACACTTCATTCTAATTAATTCCAGAAAATTATAAAAAGCAGCTTGCCCCACAAGGGAAACATCTTCCTTCATCTACCAATAAGTGCAATAAGCTTAGCACCCCCTGCCTACTTAGACAAGGATGGATGCAGAGGCCACAGCCTACCAGGAACTTTTTGCAGCCTCGAGGACTGTAAGGGCACAGTTCCCTGTTTGAAAACAAACTGGCAAAACAAACAAGACGATTTCATTTAATGGAAAACATCCCCACTGCAAGAATATGATAACTTTTCTAATAAAGATATGATTAAAGCTGCATGCAGTTGTGCAATTCACAGACTCCCATGGGAGCAACACTCCCCACAAGACCAAGTTTTGGTGACTTTGGTGGTCAGCACCGAGCCTGGCAGAGTTCAGGAAGAGTTTGGACAACTCTCAGGCACAAGGTGTGTTTCTTAGGGCTGTCCTGTGCAGAGCCAGCAGCTGGACTGACGGCCCTTGTGAGTCCCTCGCAATTCAGAACATTCTGCGATTCTGGCAGTCCGTGCAGCGCTGCGATGTGAGTGACAAGCATCCCTCCCCAGCAGCAGACACAACCTCCTAACGCAGACGTTTCTTACTTTAAAAGAGCGGCATAATAAATATTAAAAGCTGAAGTTTAACCCTTGCCTTCCTAAACAGCAGCGAGAGGAGAGAACAGGAGCAAAAAGGGGGGAGGGAGGGAGAACTGGAGCCAGGTACATACCCCGAACAAACCCCAGCGCACCCACCGCCAGCCCGACCGCCCGAGACACACGAGGCGAGGCGCTGCAACCACCATCGATCCGGGGAATGCGGCGGGGAGCGCTGCGGGCAGACATGGCTCCGGGACACCTTAAATTTCCAGCCGCTGCCTTTAGAGGCAAACCCGGGGCCTTCGCTGCCGCTCTTTGTGCAGCCGGAGAGGCGGCGGGGGAAGAGGACGGGGAGGAAGAAGCTGCGCGCGGAGCGGCGCTGGCAGCGGCTCCTTCCCGGGGTGCGGCGGGGCCGGAGCCCGCGCTGTCCGACCCCGCTGTCCCCCGTGTCCCCACGTGCAGGTACGGTGTCACCGGGGCGGGGTTCACCCCTCGCCGGCGGGATGTTGGGAGCAGCCCCCTCTCCACCCCCGCCGGCACTCCGTAATGGGGAGGGAGGGAAGCACGGGGGTGGGGGGGAGGAATTGGTGGGGGAAAGGAGGGAAAAGGAAAAAAAAAAAAATAAATGTCGGCGGGCGAAAATTTAACCCGTCCGCTGCCGGCGTCCAAATTTTTTTAAAGCGGCCGCATCGCGGTGAAGGCGCTGCCCCCATCCCCGCTCCTTCCTCCGCCCTTCCCCGGGGCCGGGCCGAGGGAGGGCGGCGGGGCCCGGGCCAGGCGGGCACCCCGCGCCCCGGCCGCGCCGCGCCGCCCCCGCGCCCGGCCCGGCGGGAACGGCGGAGGCGAATTCCCCTTTAAATCTCCCCGCCTTGCACCCCCTCCTCCTCCTCCTCCCTCCTCAGGTCTCCCTCTCACCGGCTCTCGCCGCCTCCTCGCCCTCCGCCTCCTCCCGCGAACGGGACTCCCAGCGCGGTCCCACAATGCACCGGGCGCGCCGGGCTCCCTCAGCGCCGCCTGAATAGAAAATGCCGCCGCCGCCGCCGGGCACGGGGGGGTTAACCCCCCCCTTTTCCTCCCTGTCCCTGCTTTTCCCTCCCTTTCCCTCCCGCCTCCCCGCTCCGCGCTTCCCGCCCCCTCCCGCTCCCCCTCTCACCGCATCCCACGCGCGTTCCCGCGCGGGGGCGCGCGCCCTTGCAGCGCGACATGTCGCGACACCGCCGCCCCCCCTCAGTTCAGCGCGTGAGGGCAGCCAGAGCGTATGGAGGGGGATCTGGTCCCTTCAGGCAGTCACGGAATCGTCGAGGTTGGAAGAGACCTTTAAGATCAGCCACCGCAGCAGTGTCGCTGTAACCCCTTAAATCCAGAACCTCGCAACCAGAGCTGCGTCCGGGCGCTTCCTAAACTTCACTGCAGGGACGGTGACTCCGCCAGCTGTCTCGGCACCGTGTCCCGATGCCTGACCGCCCTCACAGTGAAAAATACTGCTTTGGTCTCTAATCTGAGTCTCCCCTGCCTCTGTTTAGGCCATTTCCTCTAATCACAGGATCGATTAGAAATCGATTGGAAAAGGCGTCAGGTCGAGTCCAACCTGTGACCGAACGCTGCTTTGCCACCAGCCCATGGCACTGAGTGCCACATCCAGGCTTTCCTTAAACAGCTCCAGGGACGGTGACTCCACCACCTCCCCGGGAACCTGTTCTAGTGTCTAATCATCCTTTCTGTGAAGAAATTCTTCTTCACACACTGCTGTTTCCCCTGAGAAGCATGAGTCTGTCTGTGGGACTCCTTGCTCTGACACCTTCTCCTTCAAGATGAAACCTTTGCGATTGGGAACAATTTGGGTGGGAAGTTTAACCAGAGCTGAGGAGACCTGGCACCTGCAGTGCCACGTCCTCCACCGATGCTGACTTTTGCCCGGAAACTGGACAAAAAGTCACATTTGATCCATTTGAATCAAACCAAAATGTTGGGGCAAGAAGGAAAGTGAGGGGGTCAAATTGACCTGACAATGGGCAGAATTTTAAACATTAAATTTTTCTGGGTGCAGAGCCAAGACTGTGGCCACAGGGATAGAGGTGTCATTTCCTCAGGTGTCATCCCCTGAGGTTTGATCCATGTGTGGCCCATGGAAGGCTGCAGGTACCACAGCAGGAGCACTGCAATGTGTCTGGGTGCGTCAGCTGGTGACCTTTTTTTACTCAGAACATGTTTTTGAGCATGCTTCAGGAAAAGTGTAATCCTGTTTTGCAGCAGGTGGTGATGGGTTCAGCACAACTCTAGGAAGCTGTGCTGTGTTTTAGTACCCAACAGCCAGGATTGTTGCAGACTACTTGCTCAAGTCAATCCTTTTCCGTCACTGATTTCCAAAGCATCCCATTTTTTCTTATGCATTTAATATATTAATCACTGGAGTCTAACATGTCTTTAACATGTGTAATTTCCAGTGTCTTCTCAGTTCATTTTTCTTCCTGAAAATGCTTTTTGTGCTTCCAAAGATCCTTTTTCCAAACGATTAAAGCCAGAATTCAGATGAGTCTCTTGCTTTACATGCAAGACAAGTTTTCTCTAGAAAGGAGGGAATTTCTGTGTTAGGGGTAGCACAGAGCCCAGTTTACATTTCCAAATAGATAAAACAGGCACTTTGCTTCATGTAATTTGCAGCTAAGTACCTAATTAAGTAATTGTCTGTTAGTTCAAAGATTGCTTTTCGTGCAACTGGCTTTGAAAAAGTCCTGCCTAAAAACAAGCAGAAAGAGAAAAAATTAAAGTGTTGCTTTTCTTGCCTGATTTTAATTACTCTTTTTGTCTCCCAGAGAATATAGTGCCCCAGGACTGTGGTGCAGGGGACTAGAGGTGCATGGGAGCTCCCGGCACTGAGCACATTTCGGAAGTCACTAATATTTGTATAATTAATTGATTTTCAGGCTGCTCCATGTTGCTCTCTGAAAGCATTTCAGGCTCCACACACAGAAGCTGTTTCTCTGTGAGCAGCTGTGGGGCATTTGGCTGATGGTTTTGACAGCAGAGATGAATTGAGGACGTGGCATCTGCAGTCCTGACCTGGAATTTGAACCCTTTAGTGCCTCTTCCTCCTCCCAGATGGAGAGGAGGCAGAAGATCTCGGATTTTTCTGATTGCCATCTATCTGATTTTGCTGAGCACTGGTCTCATGTCTGTGTGTTCCTTGAGAGATGATTTCAATCTGAAAAAAACCCCTGCAAGTACCTTGAGAGCTGGAGATCAGATGCTCTGAACTAACATTTCTCCAGCATTTAGCCATCACCTCCACAACCAGCACCTCATTTGAAAAAACCCCAAAAACATGAAGCATAAGGAAAACCATGAGATAATGTTGCTGATTTTGAACCCTGACTTACATGTGTTTCCTTTCTGATATTTTTGGAGAGAAGAAGGAATTGGATCATATTTTGTTGTTGTTGTTTGCTTTCCCCACATCTGTGAGGCCTAGACACTTCTTTAACAGAGGGGGAAAAATAAATTGAGATTTCCAGGTGGTAACATGCTGGAAGAAAACACAAATACATGGAAATTCATGCTCATTAGTACTTGAACAGATGTGACTCTGTTGAGCTGAAGCTAACCAGGAGCAGGGTATAGACATGAGACCTGTACATAATTGAAGCCCTGATTAATTAAAAGCAATTTCTTGGCACAGACAATGATGGAGCATCCTTGGGTGGATCAGCACGTGTCCCAGTGGACGTGTGCACCAGGCCCTGCTGCCTGTGCTGGGGTGAAGCTTTGTGTGGGCAGGCAAGGGGTAGAAAAGTGGCTTTGCCAAGAAAACCAAGCCAAGAGGAGCAGTGAGTATCTCTCCACTGCAGCTTCAGGTGTATTGCTGCACCCAGCACACACGTGCCCTATGCTTCTCCAGGGGCTCCACGCTTGAAGCAGCTGCTGGAGGAGGTGTGGGGTCAGGAAGGGAATCCTGTACACATAGGGGAATGTCCTTTTTGTGCAGGGTCATAAGCAAAACCCTGAAAGAGTACTGATGGATCCAGCAGACCTGGGCAGGGTCCATGCTGCTGGAACCATCAGCTTCATGGAACATTTTCCTGGAGTCCAATAGTGTTTTTCTAGACTTAAAATTTGATCAATTTTCCTTTCCTACCTCCCTCCCAAAGGCTTTTTTATCATCTGTGTCCAAAATCTCCAGCAGAAACTCCACAATTGGAGTGATTTGGTCCAATGCCACAAGAAGGGACTGTTTACATGCCTTAGGAAGTGCAAAAAGGAGAAGGAAAAGAAAGTAAAGCCCTCATCAAGGCCAGCTGCCTCCTGTGCTGGTTTGAGGACGTGACACATGTCTGTAGCCTTTACAGGTGCAGGGCCTGCATTTCATCAGTCTTTTTTCCATGGATGACCTGGAGTGTGTATTATTAGCAGCTCAGATTTCTTTGGCCAAGGTGCTTTGTTGTGTACACATCCGGGTTAAATCTAAGCAATATTTCTGATCCATGTAGGCTTCTGACTCAGTTCTGCATCTTTGGTGTTTACAAAATGATCAGAGTTTGAACTCTCCCTGTTCTGTTTCTTAAATGTCAGCAGAAAGTTGTTTTTTTGTTTTTTTTTTTTTTTTTTAAATAAAACAATACAGCCTTCCCCTGCAATGTTTGTAACCAAGAAATTGTGGCATCACAAAAGCATGAGGAAATACTGGCTGATTAAAACCAGGGTAAGAAATGACAGAGAAAGTGTTTGTCTTTTTTTTTTTCTCATTTCAGAATTCACAATGAAGTGGCTGGTAAAATGGGACCAGCTGGTTCAGCCCCACTTGGGCTGAATACGAGGTTTAATGTGCTGAAACTACTTCCACTGGCAAACTTCAGTGTCATAATTTAATTTCTCATGTAAAGCACATCTCACAGCATGACTTTTTCCCTACCTCCCTCTGTTTTGAAAAAGTAAAATAAGTTTGGGCTACTGTTGGCTTTCTTTGCCTTGTTTTTTATCTTCTTCCTGCCTCTCATTAATATACAAGTGCTATTAAATAGTAATGATGCCAGTATTGACCTCTGCTGTACCTTGGTGTTTGCTCATTTTTGCTTCAAGGAGCAGATGTTCTTGGTCTTTGTTTTCTGTTTCCAAAGGGAGACTTTGCCCCTTTAACCTATGATAAGGTGCTTTAATAGTCTCTGACCTGAGATTTTATCAAAAGCCAAGTAAATCATACCTGCCTGGCAGCTTCTTTTAAACATTCCTGTCATGGTTTACAGCAGTTCAAGAAAGTGCAGTTTCCTCTGTGTTTTTGCAGGCTGTATTTATCCCCTGCACGCAGGTGAGCATCCTCCATGGAGGGAGCCCCCATGGCAGGGTCCTGGGGTTCTGCTCCTGATTGCTCCAGCACCAGACCCTTGCCAGCCTCCACCATGCAGCAGTCAACCAGGGTGATGTTTCCTATGAGTGATCAATGGGGT
The DNA here is from genome assembly GCA_030060385.1 of Muscicapa striata striata. NCBI lineage: Eukaryota > Metazoa > Chordata > Aves > Passeriformes > Muscicapidae > Muscicapa > Muscicapa striata. Next base: position 5,206,511 of record JAREIS010000025.1, on the reverse strand, counting down.
CTGACTGGACTCACCTGGACCCCATTTTCCATCAGTTGCTGATGTGAGATGGGAAGGCTGGTGTGCACACAGCTGCTGCTCGGGTTTGGTGCTTGTTCCCTTGCTGTGTGCCCAGTGAGGTGCCCCTGGCTGCTTTTGCACCAGCAGTTGAACACCACTGTGGTATAAAGCTGCTCTAACCCTTCCTATGAAGAGTCACCTCCACAACATCTGTCTCTCCCTCATCCCTTTTGCAGCATTTCATAATTTGCTCCTGCACTTGGCCACCCCAAAAGCCCCAAGGGAAAGTCCGCTTCCCAGTTTCTCTTTGTTTTTTTACCCAGGCACCTACATGGCTTGTACAAGCAGCCACCAGCCCTGGGCTGGGGTGGTGAGGGCTCTCCCCAGGGCAGGCAGGCTGAGTTGTACCTCATGTGGAAGCATGCCTGGCTCTAGGAGCCCTTGTGGGCAGTTTTGGAAGGTGGAATTTTGTGTCTGAGATGTGCCTGTGTGCTCTCCCATGGCCTCTTGCTGCATTAGGGGTGGCTTCTGCTCAATCCCTCTTGGATTTACCCACATCTCTCCAAAACTGCATTGGATTTGGTATTCCCACCCTCCCTTTGTTCTCTTGGCCTGTCACATCCTCATGGTGTCACACGTAGGGAACATTTCATTGAGCCCCTTTGTTCTTGCCAGTCTGGGGCAGCAGGCACAGCACAGCTGCTCTTTGTTACTGGCCACCACACAGAAAATAAAACAATTGCATGGGGCTTGGTGATGCAGCAGCCTCTGCCACACTCTCCTCTGTGCCACAGCCTGGCCTATGTAGGAGCAATCTCCTTCCCTCTCCAGACCTGGAAGTTCACCTGTGCTGACAACACCTGCACTGGGGACAAGCCTCATGCCTTACATGGCTCACTGGAATGCCCCTTCTGTCCTTTTCCCTTTGTAGGGCTTCCTGTCCCTAAGCCACATCCCACCATGCTGAGCCTGGGCATCCCCAAGCATTTGCCACTTCCTTTGGCAGGGATGTGGTCTGGGCAGAGCTGCTCCTGCGGTGTGGGTGGCAGGGGCACAGCCCCATCATCACCACCATGGCCTTTGGTCCCAAGCACAGCCTGTGCTTTTCTGTGCCAAGCTTCCTTCCAAGGATGGAGCCTATAAATAATCCAGGAGTGTCTCCTGCCCAGCTCTGCACTCTGCTACCTCTCTTTGTTTCAGAATGAGCTGTGATTCTGCCAGCCAGACCTGCAGCCACCCAATACAGGCTCCCTTGGGGTGAGCCTCGAGCACTGGCTCCCCAAATTACTGTCTGCAGCGATGGGTGCAGCTGAGCTGAGCCAGCAATCCTATTCCAGCTGCTGGCACTCACCAAAACATCTGCCTCGCCTGTGCTGTGCTTGTTGATGGAGCTGTGAGCAGCTCCCAGCATGTCATTTGGGAATATAAATTGAGTTCCTCAGAGCTGGAACCACCTGCTTCAGATAATTTCTCTGGCAAGGATTCTTCTATCTTATTCTCCACCCAGGATTTTCTTGCTTTCCACTGCTGCCAGCCCTGTGCAGTAGCTGGGGGGGTTGGTACTGATGGGTAGGAATTTAGGTGGATCCACAGGGGAAATGTCCTGCTGCCAAAGCACAGCAGAGGGCAAATGTGCTGTTTAAACCACAGAATTTCAGAATCACAGACTGGTTTGAGTTGGAAGGGACCTTTAAAGCTCATCTAGTCCAAACCCCCTGCCATGGACAGGGACAGCTTTTGATATATTGGGTTGCTCAAGGCCATCCTGGCCTTGAACAATTCCAGGGATGGGGCATCCACAGCCTTTTGAGATGTCAGGCACTTATGGATGCTGAACTAAGGCTGGTTGGATGCACAAGCAGGGAAATAAACAGCTCCACAGGAAAACAGGTGGCTGTTGCAAGGGGCAAAATGACCTCAGCAAACCTGCTGGCTCTGCCAGCTGGAAACCAGGGACATGGGAGTGAAGGATGCTGCTGCTGCTGCCAGCTTCCCTTTGCCCTCCCTAGGGTGACATGCAGCCAGCCCTCCAGATCTGCCCCTGCCCCTTCTCCTTCTTCTGCCCCAGCAGTATCCATTAGATGAGCATGTAATTAGGATCTCCTAAACACACCTGAATTGTTGCCTGTGGAGACAGACAATCCCACCTGTCTGGATCCCACCCAGAATTGTGCCAACCAGACACTTTAAACTTCAGCAAATGGGGAAAAATGGTTTATATGGGAAACAGGTGTAACATGAGCAAAGTGCTCTCAGAGCTGCAGGTGAGGTGCCCTGGAGGAGACCAGGTGTGCCCAATGCCACCTCTCATCTCCTCAGGGATAACCACTGTGCAGTGGTGTGTTCTCCCCATTGGATAAGCAAAAGTAAACCAAACCCAAGGCCCTAAGCAGGGGCTGGGTGGTTTGATCTCCTTGAGGGGTTGGATGTGAGTGTGTTGCCATAACAGTCTCACAGCAGAGGAGGCACCAAAACATCTCTCCTGCTCTCAGTCCAGCTAGCAGGGGGAATGAGGATCGCTGAGCCCACAGGCAGTGGCTCCCTCAAGAAACTCCTGGAAAGCCCCTGATTTACATGCACCAAGAGATGCAAAGGCTGTTTCAATGGAGTGATGGATTCTTGGAGCTCCCAGGAGATGAGACCCCTTTGGTGGGATGTGGGAGTGAATGGAGGAGGGTGTCAGGGTTTCCCATATCCCTATACCCCCAAATGCAGCCCTGCACTCAGCAGATGCACCTGGCAGTAGTGGGAAGTGCTGTGATCTGGTGGTTCATTTCTCCTAAAGGGCTTTTCCAGCATTTAAAAGTAAAAACCACAAAATCACACAGGGAGAGAAAAGGTCACACATTAAGTCTTCCCATTTCTCCGTTTCTTTCCCATACCCTGCTCCTCCTCCCCTCCCTGCAGCCAGATTTGAGTGTGTTTTCCAGGATTTGTGCCCAGCATTGGCATTAAGCAAACTCTCCACAGCAGCATCTGCCTTTGCAGGACAGCGGGATAAGGCTGTGGAAAGGGGCAAATGCTCGGGGTGGCCTGGGGGTCCCTGGGGACAGACATCCCTCTCCCCAGGTGAGGAATTTCCCGGTGCAGAGCCGGCTGATGGGCAGCGCCTGGGGGAAGCAAAGACCGGCAGACAGCCCCCGTGCCGGCTGCTTTGATTTCCAGAAAGGCAATTAACACCCGCCCGATGCAACTCATTCCAGAGAGCAAAGCAGCAGGAAATAGCTGCTCTTCCCAAATGCAAAGCATTGCCCCAAGCCCCCTCTGCTGCCAGCTTGAGTGATCCCTGTGGAGCCCACGGAGTCACAGCAGAGCCAAGTCTGAGCGTTGTTTTTAACTCAGTTTTTGATTTATTCCAAGCTGCAGAGCTACATCTCGCTATGACCAATGTCCTTAGCACTATCCATATATCTAGAGTGTTAACAATGGGTCGGGAATAGATGCTTGCTCCAAAAAATGGAGTTTCTCCACTTTACTTTAGGGTTGGTTTGATCAGGGTGGCTTTGCAAAAGCTGCTGTGAATGTGGGAGCATGGAGTGGAGGTGGGATGTGTGGATTGCAGCAGAGCAACACAGGGAGCTGGGGCTGGTCTGCTTGTGCCCCTGGAACTGCCACCAAACATCAGCTTCATGTGCTCCTCCTGACACTGAGCAGGCAACACTGGGCCAAAGCAATGAACCCTTCCCATTCCTACCAGTTTGGACAAAACCTATAGGCACTGGAATGTCTCTTGTTCATAGAATCACAGAATGGCTTTGGTTGGAAGGAGCCTTTGAAAGTCACCTGGTTCCAAACCCCTGCCATGAACAGGGACGTTTTCAACTAAATCTGGTTGTTCAGAGCCCAAACTTGACTGTGAATGTTTCCAGGGATGGGGCATGTACCACCTCTCTGGGCAACCTCTTCTAGTGTTTCATCACTTTCATTGTAAAAGATATCTCCCTTCTATCGAGTCTACCATTCCCAGGGTGATCTGTGTGGTGCACAACACAGGTGGTCATGGTGGTCCTGCACTGCTGGTGGTGCCATCTTGCATTGCACCCTCAGCATCCCACCTGGGTGGGACCATTGGCATGACTGGGATGGGCAGGATTTACTCCAAGGTATTCCCACTCCCAGGAGGTGCCTGTAGTGCTCACCAGAGTCCAAATATCTTGTTGAGTGAGTTGACTGCTCCTAGAAGCAAATACTATGTGCAGTTTTGGGCACCACAATATGAGAAATATGTTAAGTCATTAGAGAGTGTGTAAAGGAGGGGCATGAGGATGGTGAAGGTTCTGGAGGGGAAGCTGTATGTGTAGGGGCTGAGGTCACTTGGTTTCTTTAGCCTGGAGAAAGTTGAGACTGAGGGGAGACCTCACGGTGCTCTTCAACATCCTTATGAAGGACAGTGGAGGGGCAGGCATTGAACTCTTCTCTGTGGTGACCAGTGACAGCACCTGAGGGAATGGCCTGAAGTTGTGTAAGAGGAGGTTAGGTTGAATAATAGAAAGAGGTTTTTACTCAGAGGATGGCTGAGCACTGGAACAGGCTCCTTAGGGAAGTGGTCAAAGCACCGAGCCTGACAGAGTCCAAGAGTGTTCTCAGGCACATGGTGTGACTCTTGGGGTGCCCTGTGCAGGGCCAGCAGCTGGACTTGATAATCCTTGTGGGTCCCTTTTACCTCAGCATATTCTGTGATAATATTTTAGAGGTGATCTTGAACAGGGGACAATATTCCAGTGAGTTATAGACTAAGGAGGCACAGTTTGGGGTAGAAAATTGCCTATAAATTCAGCCATTTAAGGTATCAGCATTAGTTTTGCTTCCAAAACTTCCTGAGTGTGAGCAAGAATCACCTCACCCACCCACACTCACTAAATATTTAGTCATTTTTAACAAGTTAAACAAAGCCCTTTGATTGGATTTATGCTAATGGCTCCTCCGTAGGCATTTCTGATTCATTTACATTTCATTTTAAAATTGCCTGTGTACACTGCTGATTCTCACCAATACCATTAGCAGATAAAAGGAACAAGTAACGGGTCACAGACGCCACAAGATGGCAATAGTTGAAGAGCAATTTGTTTCTGGAGGAAGAGGTGTGGGGCTCGGCAGCGAAGCCGCTCCGGGAGGGCAGCGCTGCTGTGCATTAACCTTGGCACTCGCAGAGGGCTCTGCAGCCGACCACAGCAAAGTGCTTCGTGCCTGGGGTGGGTGGGTTCACCTCCCCCTCGGAGGAGGATGGAGAACATCCTGAGCTGCTCAAGGTCGGCCCAGCAGTGTTCTGCCTCACAGTTTCAAGGACCAAAACTTGCAGTGTGAAGTAGAGGGGGTTTGCATGCCTGGACACGGAGCCTCTGAGCCCAAGGTTGGGTTTGGCTGGGTCAGAGCCGCTCGGGGGCACTGCTGGGCCAGCATCCTGTGTGCATCTGCAGCACCTGATTTGCCAGGTCAGGAGAAGAGGTCTCAGCCCCACAGCACCCTAGATCCAGCATGGAGGTGTTCTAATGGATGGGAATGTCTCTGACTCCATGACAGGGATAAAATCTGGGTGAGACAGGCTGCCACTGATTACTCTTCACAAGGTGTTAGATCCTGTATGACCTACAAACCACAGCAATGGGGTTCAGGGCTTCTGTAAGGCTTCTGGTCATTCCCCATCACTTTGGTCTCTAGACAGATAAGTTTGGTGGAGGAGTTGGTAGGTGGATAAGGAACGGGCTGGATGGTCATTTTCCACATGGTGGAAACTAGTAAGGAGTGGTGTTCCTTAAGGGCTTGTACCAAAACTATTTAATATTGCCATCAGCAGCACAGGCAGTGGTTTCTAGAGCACCCTCAGCAGGTTTGCAGATGGCACCAGGCTGAGTGGTGCTAGAGGGAAGGGATGCCATCCAGAGAGACTTGCACAGGCTTGAGGAGTGGGTCTGTGTGAAACTTTGAGGTTCAACAAGGCCAAGTGCAGGGTCTGGCATCTGGGTCAGGGACCATCACAGGGATGGGTGCTGAGGGCCTGCATGAGGCAGGAATCTCCACTGCTCCAAGGCCCCCTCAACAGGACTTTAAATGAGAGATGGGGGATGATGCATCATGTTCAGTGAAAGGCAGCAAAGAAGCCATGTGGGAGCACATTTGTAATGAATGTTAAATGTAAGATCTATGTTAATGCACTGGGGTTTGGCATTCCATGCTGTCCAGGTGACGAAGCTGGGAACATGATACCCTGAGGAGCAGAGCATCCAGGAAGTGGAGGTCTTGGAGCAGCACTCCATCTCTGTGGGATGCAGCACATCCATTGCCATTCCATGGGGGCTGGCAGCAGCATCTGGGTGTGCTCAGCACCATGGGCTGCTCAGGAGCCTCTGTCTGTGTTTTAGCCCCAGGGGAAGGAGTGAGGGCAGCAGGACCCCAAACAGGATGGGATTACATGGTGTCAGATCACATGTGGTACCCTGGACCAGAGGGACAGAAAGGACAAATCCACGGCGAGTCATCAGGTGTCACTGATGCTGTTCTGTTGTCCAGCTAGACCATGGTGGTTGGACAAAATTTATGCAGGCAAAGGTTATTTCTAACCCTGAGGCAAACCCATTCCCTGCAGGGAGCCCAGCCCAGTCTTGGCTCTCCTTACAGCATCAGGGCAGTTCATGCAGGGCAGAGGGAGATGCAGGAAGTGGATACCCCACTGATGCTGCCAGCATCAGGGCAGGGAGATGCAGGTCTGTCAGTTTTGAGCACAGAGCCATCACCAGGAAAAAGTCGAGAAAACAAAGGGTGGATGATGTCACCATTCTCACCAGCCAAAAAGTGATGCAGGGTCTACCCCAGCTGTGTCAGGAGGCAGGGATGTGGCAGTGGGGAGAGCTGGGCACTGAGGGCCTGTGCAGGAACTCCGGGAAAGGGAAATCAGGAGGGAGCAGAGGTCCAGCTAAGAGCAGAGCAGTTTACACACATCCACTGTGCCGTGATGAATGGAGACATGAGATACAGTCGGTGAATCCTGAAATCTCTCAGGATTAAATGATTACATTAATCTTTGCTTTCTCTAAGCTGTGGTAATGTCAGTAGCCACATGCTGGTTCCAGTCCAGATCCATCCCTGCTAACTTCCCAGTGACTCGTTGGGGAGCTGGCACTGTCCTGACATGCAAATGCCCCCCTCATCCTTCTCTAGCCAACATCCCTTTACCTGATACCTCCAGGGCAGTGCTGGGCATGGGGCAAAAGTAGAGCAGGGAGCCTGTGGTGTGGGAGCATTGCTGCCAGTGAAGGTTTTTTAAAGTCTCCTGGACTGATTTCCTTTGCTGGAGTGCACATGCAGTCCATAAGATTTGCTGAACCGTCCTGGGGCAGGAAAGGTCCTCCAGGCCACCTGAGGGTCAGTGGATGGCAGAGCTATGTGGGTTGGCCTTTTCCATTCACCCTGACCTGTCCAGGTATCACCTGAAAATGACATTTCTCCTGGGTGTGCTGGTGCTGGACATGACCAGGGGACATCTCTGCCCATGGTGATGGTTGCCACCCCAACTTCACCCTGTGGCCAGGCTCCAGAAGGAGCCATGGGCCACCATGGTCCTCTCACCTGTGATGGCTCTTGCTGGGCAGAGGTGGATGAAGCTCTTCACCCCATGCTTGTTGGTAGCTCCAGAGGCAACTGTGGAGTTGTGAACACTTTAACATGAGGTTATGTTGGATTCCTCTACACCTCTGAGGATCTGGGGGGAGGAAGGAGCTGAAACACAAGGAGTATGTCTCTCACATTTCCAAATTCCCCCACTATTAGCTCTTTTCTGCCCTTGTAATCATCTAAATGTAACAACATGTGCATGGAGGGTGGAGAAAAAGCTGATGGAGTTATTTAAGTTTTTTTTAAAACCCAGAATTGATGTTTACACACTGGAGCTAAATTATTCATACACATAATGTTACAGGTTTCACATTGGTGGCTTTTATTAGCAGTCGGTGGATGAGAAATCATACCTGACCTACTTGTACAAACCCCTCTCGTGCCTCTCTGTGATGACAGTGGGGCAGGAAAGAGTGAAGGTGCTCACCCCAGCCCAGCTGTGGGGGTGCTCAAGCAGTTGGAGAGCCAGTGGAGGGAGAAGAGATATCTCAGCACCTCCTACAATGCATTTTGCTGCTTTAGATTTGGGGGAGAACATGCACAAGGGGGTTATTTTTGAAAAGTCTTGTGAAATGCTGGTGACATCTGTTTCTCTAGGAGGATGTGGCCCCATGGGTTTTTTCCTAGGACTGTGCCCCCTCCCTTCCCCAGCAAAGGAGAAATGCACTTCCCAGCGAGGCCTCAGCAGAGGGTAGGCTTTTGGGGGAGAAGGTTTCTCCAGAGGAGAGGTGCCTGCATCAGGACCACCCATCCCCAAACCACTCTGATCCGACACAGTGTATTTCCCTTGAAAGACTCAGCCAGCCGTTTCTAAACCAACATGTCACAGGCACTTGAGATGACTTTCTTCTTGTCTCACAATTAATGCATTTTTTATAAAGCCCAGGCTCCAGTTTCCTTTCATGTTACCAGGAGGATATCCTTTTTCCTCTTCAGCTTCAGAAGGATTTTTTTCACCCAAAGTATTAATCTCCAGTGTCCTGTACACAGGATAGAGGGATGCACACTGTTCCAACAGGTGAACCTGCAGCCTGCACCAGCACTGGTGCTGGTGGCTCTGCAGCACAGGTGACATTTAGTGCTGTGCAGATCACAGCACCCAGCAACATTTCTTGCTCATAATTGTGCCTTAAACACAATTTGAGGTGCTTCACTTAAATGTTACAAGCAACAGTGTATTAACCTGGTCTGTGTTTTAAAAAACCCTAGCCAAACAAAGCCATGCTTCAACATCCTGGCCTGTATCAGCAATCGTGTGGTCAGCAGGACCAAGACAGTGATTGTCCCCCTGAACTTGGCATGGTAAAGCCACATCTTGAATCTTGGGGACACTTTTGAGTTCCCCACTACAGGTAAGACATTGAGGTGCTGGAGTGTGTCCAGAGAAGGGCAACAGAGCTGGGGAAGGTTCTGGAGCACAAATCCAAGGAGCAGCTGAGGGAGCTGTGGGAGCTCAGCCCTGAGAAAAGGAAACCTTAGAGTGGCATTTCAGTACTTAAAGGGGACTTGTAGGAAAGATTGAGAGGGACTTTTTACTAGAGCCTGTAGGAGGGTTAGATTTACATTAGATATTAAGAAAAACAATTTTACAATGAGGTTGGTTTACAATGAGGCTCTGTAACAGGTTGCCCAGAGAAGCTGTGAATGCTCCATCCCTGGAAATGTTCAAGACCAATTTAGATGGGGCTTTGGCCAAACTCATCTTGTGCCAGATGCTCCTGCCTGAGTCAGGGGTTGGAGCTTTGGAGGCCCCACCTAACCTAAACCATTCTGTGATGTGTGACCGAGATGCTCTTTCAGCACCCCCAGAGGGGAGGGCCTGCACTGGCTCCTGTCACTCCACATGCACCAGGCTTCAGCCGACCCCAGCAGCCACGGACAGGTGAAGGAAGCTCTCGTTGGGACTTTTTACCAGCACTGTCTCCATAGTGCTCCTTGTATAAAGCCAAAAAGGTGTGGTGAGCTGCTGCTTCACTTCACTTCACTGGCTCCTTGGAATTGATGGAAGATTACCAGGAACATGTTTTTGCAGGAAGTATTTTCTAAGGCTAAACATTTGATGAGGGTGTGATAATGAATTACCAAGCATATATCTTTGCAGCTACGCCAACCCGTGAGTATTGGTTTGTCCTTCCTGTGTGTTGTTTCCATAGAAGCAGAGCTTAACCTTTTAAGTGCAGATTATAAAGGCACCTAATTCAATTAAAATTAGACTTCAAGCATATCAGTACTTAATACTCAAGAGTTATTACGCGATTGGATATAGATGTTGTTGTGATTGGCAAAGCCAGTGTGGTTTCTGTCTGAGCCAGCTGCAAAAATAGTATTGTGGTGGTAACTTTCAGGGTTTTCCTATGTGTAGTCCACTGGTGGCAAAGTAATTCCTCTAAAATATGGGAATCCAGCATAGAACACAGGAACACACACGCAATTAAAGTTATTTATTGTAGGTTTTCTTTTCTGAACTGACAAAGAGGATTTCCCAGAGATCGGTAACACGACACAATGTTATACACCATTTCACAACTAGTCCCTTGTCGCTTTATTAAGAACATAGTAATTTAAAAATATCTAAATATTTACATATTAATAAAACATATATACAGAAGATTGAGACATTTTTACCTAAATATGGAATGATTTTTTTTTCTTCTTCTAATAAACCCTATAAAAAGATTTCTGAAGAAAGTCTGAACAGTAGTCACAGTAAGTAAACACAAATGCAATCTTCCAAATTTACAAAACGCTGATTTCATTGCTGAAGGGTTACAACACAATTGACTGGTGCCCCCTGCCCAATGCAGGCAACTCCAAGCCATGAAGGAAGGAAAGACTCATAATTAAGGTTTGCAGTGCACATTCAATCTATTCCACAGTTTCAGAGAGAACATGGTCATTCCTAAAAGTCCACGGAAGGTGGGCAGGGAACAGCTGGGAGCCTGGTTTCTCAGGTGCCAAGAGAACAAACTGTTCATGTTGGCTTCAGTGTTATTTGTGGGTATTCCATGATACTCGAGAAACAGGCTTTAGGATTGTTAAAAAAAGAGGTTGAATATTTTGAAAACCATCCCACTCTGTAATAGCACTTCTGTTGAGACACTCAAAGGCCAAATAGTTAAAAAAAAAAAAGTACCTAAGATAAGATACACACAGGGAAAGGAAACACAGTGACAAAGGCTCGAGCAAGCTCTCCCTTGAATTGCAGGACAGGTGGTCAAACTACCTGGTGATCAATAGGTGTTGCAGGTAAGACCTTCCAGATTTCTTTGTGACATTTTTAAAGTGAATTTAGTGCTGATGAAAGGTGCAGAAATGAAGGTTCACAGGAAGGGCTGCACATGATTTTACCTTAGCCCTGACCCAAAAGGACCCTTTCAGTGTCTAAGAGGGTAGTGCAATTTCTTGATCAGTTCACTTGTCTTAGCTGCTGAGATATCAATACAGTGCCAGTTGAAAGGTGACTTGTTTTTTTTTTTTTTTAAATACATGAGTATTGTTGCCAAGGACAGTAGCTGAAAAATCACAGTGAGCAGACCCTCTTCTTGGAAAACAGAAAATTAATACAGTTTGAGATTGAGGTGGTAGAGCAAGCTGGGAGCAACAGTGAGGGGAAAATTACCACCTCCAGCAATCTGCACTACAAAGATGCTCAAGAGGCATCCCACTAGGACCACACAGGTGAAATTGTTTGAGCTTCTCCTTGTTATAACTAGGAACATGGGCACTGCTGGGAGAAATCCTGCTTTATTTCCTCCTAAACCCAGTAAGGACTTTTTAATAAGAGCTGTGTGTGACTAGTCATTGGTACCCCAGCAGCCAGGAAAGGAAAAGTGGGTCTGCAGAAACCAAGAGCTTCACTAAGTCAGATTCTTCTTAAGCCCCCAGGGTTCATGGTGGAGAGAGAGGCCACCCTGGGGACGGGAAGAGTCACAACTTCTGCGTGGTTTAAGATGAAACACTGCTGGCAAGCATACAAACATGTGGAAAAATACAGTCATGGGGGAGAAACATAGGCAAGAGAATGACCTCAGAGTGGATACCCCCCTAATTCAGTAATGCATTGGATGCAGAGGGAATCATCTTTAATTAAGATGAAGAACAGTGAAGTGATCTGGCGGTTTCATTACTTGAGGTTACATGGAAAATGCATGGAAAAAAAAAAAAAAGACTTGTAAGAAAAACTGTATGGATGCCCATGTCTTGTGGTACACTGAAGTTCTCGTGCTGAGCTTGCAGGAACATTACTCAAAGGAGAGGATGTTTCTATCCGCTAAGAACACTGATGCAGGATGTGAAATTCAAACTGAAAAATCTGGGTTTGCATCTATCAGATGGTCTGTTGTGGTGTCGAAAAGGTTACCTGAAGGGAGAAAGAGTTTGAAGGAATCAGTTAAAAACATGTATGAATTTAGGATATCAGTAATTTGCAACAAAAAATTAGTATTTTAGAATTATGGAAATTATGTATTTGAGCTTTAACTTTAATTAGTGATGGGGCTGAACTGCTGGTGTGCACACAGGCAGCGCTGCTGAATTCCATTTAGAGTAGAGCTCAGTTGGCTAAAGAAAAGCAAATTAAATGGATTTTTTTGAATACAAAATTTGCCAGCCAAGTTTTTCACACAACATACAGTGCAGCCCACTTCAGATGTAAAGTGCTCCATTAGTCTTCAGCACAAACTGCACTGTGATGCTCACCCCTTTGAAGTTTCGGTTCTGAAGAAGTGAAAAAAGCACCCCATGAATTTTAAACCTTGAGTATATACTTTGGGATCTTATTTGGTAAAAACCCCCACCACTCCACAGCAGTCTAAATGCATACAGGAGAAAAAAAAAAAAAAATATATATATATATATACACACACCTATAAAAGGTGCGCCGTATGATTATATCCCATCTTTTTTAAAGTACTTTAAGAATGTGCTTTTTCTAAACAGAACAATGAAAAGATGGACAGAAGAATTACGACGAGAGCGCTAAGAACACAGGGCAAAGAGAAGACAGACATCAATCAGCCTGAGAGGCAAATACAGCCCAATGAAAAGGGAAGACTCATACAATCATGCATTGAAAGGATAAAGATTTATATTACAATAAAGGATTTATATTTAAGGTTTTGGAAAAGGTTTTTCTTTTTTTTTTTTTTTTCCCAAGTTTCATTTTCTTGATATTGTATTTCAAGAGAAAAGGAGACAACCTATATAGAATTGGATTGTTGCTGTTTTCTTATCATCTGTTTCTTTACCAAGAGATTGCTCTCATCTTTTCACAAAGCTGTATCACCCCTAGACCTGAGGATTGGGATGTTAGTGTTTCAGCTTCCGTTAGGGATATCAAAATTCTTTCTCATCTTGAAATTAACCCCAGTGTGGAGAAACTACACAAACTCTCAGCATGGCTGTGCTCCAAAGCAGGAGTAAGGAGTGCTACCTCACAGTCCTATACCTGCCTACATCTTTCCAATCCAATTTACAAGACGAGGATTCAAGAAAAGGGTGTTGCAGCTGGCTTACATTTGTTCTCACACGCAGAACTTCTGGGTTATGCCTTTCTTTTGTTTTTCTTTTAAACCACTAAATCCCAATGCTTTGTGTAAATTGTACACTGAAATAAGATGAGCCATTTCACAATACCAACTTCCACAGAAAGACTCTAAAAGCTGCCACATCCTCATCCTGATAAAGATCTATCTCACACCCTCCAGGTATCCTGTATGACCAAGAAACTAATCAGCCTTTCCACTGAGCCCACGATAATTATCCCTGGAGCTGTCTGATCTGTCTCAGCTCAGGTCTGGACACAGCCTGCAGCTTTGGGTAGGTGCAAAAGCTGGAACTCTCCATGACCTCAGCTTTGATAACATTTGTTAGGGACAATTCTTCCTAGTATTTTCTTGAGATTTATCTGTCAATGAACCAAAGTTCCCAGCAAGTTTAACTGCCAGTTCTTCCAATTTGCTTTAAACATGCTTCAATCAACAGCCTGTAAAGCCAAAGCCCTCTTAGTGTAGAGGGTAATTTTAACACAGGAGCATAATTTCTGCTCAGAAGCACTAAAATATAACTGGGAAAAATGTCTTCCTTAGCTTTATAAGGATGTACCACCTTATTATTGTTTTTTTACCAGGCTTCTGAGTTCCAAAAGAGGTTTCTGAAAACAAAGCACCTCCTGCTCTCCTCAAATCCTAGGACTTTGCTAGTTTGTGGGCAGCTGTTTCAGACCTGGCTGTGGGCACTGGCACCAATTAACTGCATGTGGAGCCTGGTCCTGCTGGCACCAAAGGAGAGACACCTCCAAATACTACTGCAGCTGACCTGGCCTTCCCTCTGGAAGCAGCTCTCTTCCCATCATGGAGAGAGTTGAGAGCAACCACACCTCTGACTGAGGTGCCCCAACTGAAGTATCAGCCAGAGGCTATAATCCAAAATCACACAGACTGAGACATTTCAGCATTGCTAGTCCACGTATATGCAGATCTTGTTCATAAAGTCACTGGTGTCACAGGCAGGACTGACAGAACTGGAAAGGCAGATTAAAGGCATCTGAGTTTTCCCTTGTTTTTTGGCACAAACTCTTATCACTGATTCAAATAATTTTCCCTGGGTGCTTTTGCTTCACAGTTTGTTCAGTTATTGAAGATCAAGAGAGCAGCTCTTCATGGATAGCTCCCATACCCCATCTTTTTCCCAATCCAGTCTAATGCAAGATCCCCTCAAGCAGCCAAATTCACTCTGGTTTTATTACACCAAAACACCAGGTTAACCACTGATCACAGAATTATAGGATCATTTAGGTTGGAAAAGATACTTAAGATCCTGCACTAAGTCCACCAACAACCATATCTCCAAGTGCCACATCTACACATCTTTTAAATACCTCCCAGGACGGTGACTCCACCACTTCCCTGGACAGCCTGTCCCAGTGCTTGACAACTTTTGGGGAAGAAATTTTTTCTAATACCTGAGGCCACGATTTATCAGATATTAGCTGTCATCTGCAACCAAGGCCCATCACAAGGCACTGTACAAACACACAGTCAGAGAGACTTTTCCCCAAAGATTTTTCAAGCTAAACAGAGAAGACAGCTGAATAAATTGCACGCAGACTCTCTTTAAAGAACCTGTCAAACACTCCTTTGTAAAACCAGCTGTACTAAAACAGGGAAAGACCCCTGTAAAAATCATATTCCGCCTCTTTTGCTACATTCCTTGATAGAAAGCATCTATATTTTGGCTCTGTCTCATAATTGCTGTCATTATACTGTCTGTGTATCACTTTAAATAATCTGCCTCCAACAACAGTATGATATTACACAGATATGTCCTATAAAGAGGCACTGGCACACATATAATGGGTGTGAGTCAAATTCTTGGCTCACAGCCTGTAAGCATCACCTCCCCCCAACGCAAACTGCAGCGTGGTTTATTTAGGCATCCTTCCACAGGTAGAGTGGAGCAGTACACATCACACACAAGCATTTCAGCTCAAAAGCTGCATGCATGGATGCTCAAAGGTGTACAAGCGAGCAGACCACAAGGGTGATCTGCAGTGGAGTGGAAAGGGAGTCGCCTCCTCTACCACAACCATCTCAGCACGTTCACTTCCATCCCTGATGTACAACCCCAGCAGGGACTACAGAAACTGCTCCAAGAAGCGTACGGCAAACTGTTAATTCTGCTCCTTAATGTGATTACCGGAGCAATGAAAAGATAACACTACATCACATTAACAACCTTTATTAGGGTCCTCTCACAGCGGAATTGCTTCCCTCCCTGATTAAAGAAACCAACAGGATGTCGCTTGGAAGGGACCTTTCAATGCAGAGCTTCCTGCATCCTTCATCACAGCCGTACCCTGAAATATCATTCAGCGGCTCCCAGGCAGTGCGTGCTCCCAGCCCCCCCTGGGTCCATGCCAGAACCAGACTATAGCTGCTTGTCCTCCCAACTGCTCTGCTGGTCCTATTCCTTAGTAACTGCACGTGCTCCGACAGTGCTCCACGGCTGGCAGCTGCTGCTCCAGCACACAGCAGCGCGGTGCGAAAGCTCCTTCTCCAGCCCTTACACCAGAGAGATTAGGGAGAGAGTCCTGGCACAGGAGACAGAGGCTGTGATGGTCACCAGTAGTCTCCCATCCTCCCCACAGCTGTCAGGTACCGTGTGATATGCTCAGAAACCTGGTACCAGCCCTGTCCTGTTCTTCCAGCAATGGCATTGCTGATCTCCAACCACTCTTTGTGGTTAAATGAAATAACACAAAACTACACTGTAATCAATGATGTTATTTGTCTGCCCAAGATTCTCCCTCCTTTGGGGATAAGGAGCAGCATCTCAGTGACATTATGGACTATGAAATGCAGAGAAATTACCATCTCCCCAGGCTCTGACCCCACTGGATTTTCAAGAGGATGGCAGCTCAGCTCATACCATCATGGCACCTACGGATGGACCAACTCTTAATGCAAGGGTACTTCAAATTTCAGTCTCAGTCTGTTAAGACTTGTGATTTCAACATCAAGTTCAGCAGCATGGAAAAATGATATTTCCCAGTCTACACAGCTGCACAGCCAAGCTGCTGTATAGCAATTGTCAGGCTTTTAAGGCAGGGTGGTTGCACTTCAAGAATAAGTAAACTAACACTTAACTAGCATGTAAATATGTCTGCAATCCTTCTGTGAGTCCAAGATATTATGGCTAATACCTCCGACAACTCAACAGATGTGACACCACAAATGACTGTGTTTGTCCCTACCACTAACACTGTTAAGAGATAGAAAATACTCCCAGAAATATCAGGGATGAGCACAAGTCCCTATCTGGCATAAGAAGTGTAACTTGCGGGTCTTATTAGCTTAGCTGCTTCCATGGACCTGAGGTTTTATGAATACGAAATTGAGGGGAAAAACTGTAAGATTCTCATGCATTTGTTTTTTAATACAGACCATTCAAAACTTTAGATAGCAGAGTCCTGTGTGCAATTACTCAGCTGTACATGGCAAGTCAGGATTATTGAACAGTGCTTCTGTGCCATAAATAAACAAAAACGCATATGGGAGACTGATAAAAATTTTAATGCATTTTACCTGTTTGTAGTAGAGAAATGTCCGGCTTCTCATCACAGTCAGTTGCCTCTGCTGATTACAAATATAAACAAGAAATCTCATTACTTTTACTGAATACGGGAATGCGATTAAAAAGCTACAGACTGTAAAGTGATTTTGCATTTTCTATCTACTTTCCTCAGCTGCAATTTGCAAGTGCTCAGTTAAAAACTCACTGCTTGGAGGAAAAGGTCATATAATAAAAATGCAAACTCAGAAGAGGGAGTTGGGTATTAAGAAGCAATTGTGTCAGCAATGGGATGGAGTAACACTTCCTCTTTTTAAGTTTCAGGATACCTGTATCATAAAAGGAGTTGTGATCATTTGATAAAAATCATGAGAAAAGTCCCCAGCAGTCCTTAGGGAAAGAGCCTTGCAGGTTGGAGCTCCACCCATCCTAGTCATCTGATGCCTGCAGGGAAAGGAACGCTCCCATTTCTGCACCTAAACTTCCCATGACCACAGGCAAGCTCATTTTGCAGGGGACAGATTTACTAGGGCAGAGTGTCTTCAAAGATGCAGGTGGGTGCCCAGTGTAATTAAAAAAAGCATGTGACCACACTGGCAATTAATGTGTATATATACACGTGCTTTCAACCCACAGCTTATGCAAGAGCATTTGACTTAATTTGGCCCACGGTGAAGGGAGGCTAAAAGCCTAATTTGTTCATTTTGTGTTTGCCAGAGGCCAAGGGAATGCACAGACATAGCTCATCTCACTCAGCAGATGTGCAGGGACTTGTAAGGCTTTAGTACCTGGGACATGCATGTGAACCCTGAGTAAGTCAATAGTGTGTAACAGGAAATCTGTGCCTAACCTACACAAGCCCTACTCAAAATCCTATTACCTTTGTCTTTTGGCATTGCAGCATGATATTTAAGGCCTTTGAAGCACAATGAGATCTTTGAGGGCACTTCAGCAGATGAGGTGTGGTCATACAGGACAAGCCCATTATCACTGAATCATGGAATAGTTTGGGTTGGAAGGGACCTTAAAGGTCACCCAGTCCAATCCACCTGAAATCAGCAGGGAGAGAGCTTCAACTAGATCAGGTTGCTCAGAGCCCTGACCTTGAATAATCCCAGGGATGAGGCATCCAGCATCTCTCTGAGCAGCCAGAATTTCAGCACCCTCATTGTAAAAAATTCTTCCTTATATATAATCTAAATCAACTGCATTGTCTTTTAAAATGATCAACCCTTGTTGTACAAACTACATTGTACAAGGTCAGTGTGGTGGGGATATATCTGCTCACATCCATTCACTGCACAATATCCACAGGGATC
The DNA here is from genome assembly GCA_030060385.1 of Muscicapa striata striata. Classification (NCBI taxonomy): domain Eukaryota; kingdom Metazoa; phylum Chordata; class Aves; order Passeriformes; family Muscicapidae; genus Muscicapa; species Muscicapa striata. The sequence goes on along the minus strand of JAREIS010000025.1, from coordinate 5,188,515 downwards.
AAAACATCAAACCCAAGGCTGCAGATGCACTAAGCAACTCAGTTCACCTTCCACTTGAGACTAAGCTAACTGTCCTGATTATCTTTATCATGTCTCTGTACACGAGGATGTTGAGTTGTTGCCTTCATGATGGTAATGTCTAATCCAGCTCCTAATCTACATTAATTTTCTAATCTAATCAATCAACCCTTGTCTCTCGATCCCTGGACCAAGAGACTGTCTCTCCCACATACGTGCCAGGATGTCAGGTTAGTTTTCAGCTATATGCTCTCAGTTCTGCAAAATTAACTGAACCAAAGAAAACACAAACAAACTAAAGCCCTAGTATCAGGTATCTTTCCTCCCACAAAAGGTTTAAATGCAGAGCCCTGAATAAATTCATGGCACAGACTTGTAAGTGACTTGGTGCCTGGAATTGATACTTTTTTCAGCTTTCTGTGAAAAGAAACAAATTTTCCTGAGCAGAAACAAATTCATTGCCTGGTACAGCTCGCTGTGAAAACTTTGAATTTTGTAAGGGACAGGTGGCTAACTAAGTGGGAAGGGATCACCTAGGCTGGTTGGATTCTGTACCAGACTCTCAGTGATGGAAGGACTGGATGTGCAAGGGAGGAGACAGCATGGTACACTGAGACTCAGCCAATGGGATACACACGGATTAAAAAATTGTGCCAGTCTGAGGCAAACTTCTAGCAATGCTGTGAAGAACGACCTGCACCAGGTGATTCTGCGGCACAGCACAGAAGGGACAAAGCTACATATACCCCTGGGTAGAAGGGGCCCAAGCTATGAAAATGGGGGAAGCTGGATCTGAGTGCTGGCAATGGACTGGAGAGCCTTCCCTCTATGAATATCAGGGGTGGTACCAACGGGCTGCCCACTGTAGTGACAGCTCTCCTAGAAATCTCTGCAGCAATTCCTCAAGTAGCTCAGAGATGGTGGTCACCTTTCTGCCTAACTGCTCTTGTTACACCAGAGGGAGGCACTAACACAGAAAGAAACAAATGGAAACAAAGAACTTTCAGAACACACGGACTTGAGTCTCCAGCTCTGCAGAACCAGAAGTTACCCGGCCATTTTAATCTGGCAGAAGACTGATAGATGAGGTTCAGCTCTCCAATTGTTCCAGCCTCATTCCTCATGCCAGCACAAATGTTTATATAGTCACCAAGATGAGATCCAGTTAAAAACTGACAACATGGCCACAGGAATGCCTGTGCCAGCGCCAGAAAGGGAGTGGGAGCACAGCAGATGCCCAGAGAGCTACTCACTCTTCTCAGCAGCTGCCAGGATTTGTTTTATGAAACTGGATGTGTAACTGCAGCTCCAGGTAAGTACAACACAGGGGAATGGCAACATCCCGACCTCCTAACATGGATATAAACCACCAATCTCTTACATGTCATTCCAAGAAGGAAGGAAGGTTTGCCTTTGACAACCACACCCACAGACTGCCAGCCAAACCTCACTGTCTTGAGCCAGCTTGCAAGACAAGGCAAGTAGGAAGAGAGCCTACTGTGGGAACTCAGAGCCTCTTCTCTCTCCTTTGCTTAGATAGAGTGCAGCAGCTCTTACAAAATAATGCTAGTTGTCATTTCCTTAGATTCCCCCCAAATTGTGTTTCTTCTGACGTATGTGTCTGTCTGTTAAGTGTACACTTGCTGCTTTCCTCCTTGGACGTGCTCAGGGCTTGACAGTTGAATAAAGCAGTTACTATTTTAATATTGCTGTTTTTTTATCTAAAATACTGGCCACAAACACACTGTACCACATGCTGGACTTCATCCTACATCCTTCCTGGCCATGTGTGTATTGCTAAGCAAAAATCAACCCAATCTCTTGCAGCGTGTAGATACTGTGTCAAAAGCACTAACCATGGAATTAGAAGGCTGAAGGAAAACAGAAAGAAGGAAAAAACTCATGCAAAAAAATGTAAGCAGCAGTTCGAACAAGGGCATGGGAGAAAAAGCATATTTCTGGGAAAAAAACTCAATTTTTTCCTTCTTCCCCACTATTTTACACTGCAACAAAGTAATGTTAATTTTAGACAATTCAAGGATGAAGCATTATGCCATGCAATTTATTTAAATGCATCTTGCCTGAACATTTTCAGCATGTTTTCCAAAACTGTTGTATTCTCCTTTGAGGAGTCAGGCAATACCAATGTTCCAGGTTATGCACAAAGTAATCACTTGGCACCAACAGCTCCTAGCCCATGTACTGTGGCAGTGTTAGAGCAGCATCATAGGATATCCTGAGTTGGAAGGGATCATCCAACTCCTGGCCCTGCACAGGACAGCCCCAGGAATCCCACCATGTGGTAATTTACATATTATTGTTATTACGTATTACCCTCACAGCATCAGCTTTCCCATGGACAGCTGCTATGGAATAACAGCTCACGAGCTCCTCACAACATAAAAAGGGAGGAAGAACTTACTGTGGGAGATGTGTGAACCCTGACCTGCTGCTTATTAATGGATGGACAGTTTAGTAATCAAAAGGCTCGAATGTGGTGCCTGCACAGAGGTGACAGAACAGCCAGCCAGCTCCCTCTGGGTTTTACCCATTTGAAGATCTCTGTGATAATGGCTGACTGTCTCCCTCTGTGCTGCCACTGCCAAGGCCACCAGACACCTGCTCCTGTTCTCTTTTGCAGGGTGAAGAGACCACGCTGGGGCAAGCCCAGCACCGTAAATTACGAGGCAATTTGCATTGTAATTCACACTGATTTAAGAGAGGAGACCTATGCACATGCATTTCCTTTGACTTCTTTCTTTCCAGGGCAACTTTGCATCCCATCCCATCTACCAAAACGGTTCAGCTTCTCTTCTGGGAGAAGACATCATGAAGCTGTGCTCCACTATACTCTGCTGTTGGCATGACTTGGCACCAGTAGTCAAGGCTGAAGAATATTATCATACTCTTTAATTTTAATTATAACATCTGTTTGTAACATTAACCTCACAGTCTCTTCTTCCCTTTGTGACAGCTAACTTCTGAAATTTTGAAAAGACTGAACAAGGCCAATAAAAATTTAATGGCAGCGGCAGCTTTATTCTCAGATCTAACAAATAAAAAAACCCTACTAAAGTCTCAGATCTCAGGCAATAATCTAAAAGAACTAAGAAAAAGTTAAAGCAAAATAAATAAATTTAAAAATAGAATATTCCCAGCTATGAAAAATATTGTCATTGATTCAGAACGTAAATTAATTTTTATTTGGCTTAGGATAACAACCTTTCAAAATCTACACGGGGGAACTATTTTCTAGAAAGCAGAATTTTTAAGTGGTTTTTTTGATTAGCTTTTGAAATAAGGAGGTTTTTCAGTCCCTAATTCTAGGAGATGAGCCAAACATGGTAAATAAGGTTGAAGCTGGGCAGCATCTATGATCTAGTGATCATAATTTCATTTAATTTGGAAACACTCATGGGAGTACACTCTACAGAAGGGGCTACAAAAAACAGATCCACCCCAGTCATTTGACAGAATTCTCTGAAATTATTACTGTAATTGAAAGATAGAGCAGGATTTATGTTTTCAGACTGAAATAATGTTTCACAGGATAAAGTGGAGAGGACTGCTCATGAATGCAGTGTCTTACTGTCTGGTTTGAAATGAGAAACTCAGCAGAGGATGTACTGAATGGCTTGGGGGAAGGCAAGCAGGATGAAAAGCCTGTCCCTCCTCTCTTAAATACTTTTACTGTTAAAATTTAGCCCAACATAGTGCTAACTAAAAAGTTGTCTTATGACCTCTGAAATAAACGGATCATCCTAAGTTTTCTCCATATAAAGTCTGTGCATTATGACAAATCAGGAACTGATGTAGATAAATAATGCAATCTAGCACCAGGGAGACACATTGGTTCAGAACCTCCTGGGTGAAGTTAGATTAATGCTGGCTCAGATTTGTTCTTTGGGCACCTTAGCCTATCCCCACAAGATCAGCTGGTATGTTCCAGTGAGCAAGTGGAGACAAAATTCAAAGAGAATAACCTGGGAGGATGGACATAGGGCACTTGCTCAGCTTCTGCTCCACTGGCCACAGGCAGACTGGAAGAGCCCAAGAGCTCAGCCAGAAGAGTGATGAATCCCCACCTCAGTGGCTGCAAATCCCATTGTTTTAAAATACTTAAAAGCCAAGGTTTACAACATGAAGTCTTGGAAGACTTTCTCCCTCCATGTTTGCCCTCCCCTCCTGTTTTTGTCTCTGCAAATTACACATAATTTTGGTATGGTTTCACAATAAATAGAGAAATTGTGTACAATTCCAACATAACCAATTCTGTATCAGGATAAAGCTGCTGAGGGCTGAGAGACTATCCTGCCAAACACCACCACATCCTTCCCTTGGTCCTACAGAGCTCCCTAGGCATCTGCTAACAGCCAAAGCTGGACACAAAATACCAGAGTACACAGATCTGTTGTCTGGTCAGCTCTACATTCCTCATATCAGAAGCTCACAGTTGTAGCATAAAAGTGCAACAAATCTTATTTCAACAACGTGAGGATGTTACTGCAAGCAGCTGTCTGCTCCTGCCTGTGCTGCCACAAAGGCCTGGGAAACTTCTTTGCTTCAGTGCAAGGCTGGGTTAGCCACAGCCACCAGAGGAGATGGCAGTGGCTGGAAAGGTGCAAGTGGCCACAGCGGTGTGTTCAGTCACTCCTGACACACTGAAAACAGCATGTCTACCTGTGGCCACATTAGAGAGAAACTGGGGCACTTCAGGGATTGGCCAATAAACAGCACCAAAAAAGAGCCTTTCTACCAGTCTAGGTACTGTGCAGGTTTTGGGTTTTTTTTCAACAAATAAACTTGAGGGGCTGCTAGGTACACTGCTGCTCACTATGCATCCGTGTACAGGTGAACAGTTACCTTCCCTCTGCAGCACAGACAGGGGAGCCTATCTGATTCTGGCACACTACTCAGCTTCACTTATTTTCCTTCTTGCTAGCTTACATACAATATCCTCTGCTTAGATTCTCCCATCCTGAGCAAGGACTGGAGAGAGAGGTGGCCCCATTTGAAAAGCAAAAGCTGAATGTCATTGTAATTTTAATTAATATCCTGCAGAGGCAAGAAGGAAAGCAAATAAAAAAGGATGAAAGAAAATAAAAATCAAAACAAAATTAGGTCAATCCTCTTTCCTAAGGGATCTTCTGCAGACAACCCAAGGACCCTCTGTTCCCCACATCCTGCACTGCATCCTTTACCTGACTGTAGCCTGACATCCCACGTCCACCCTCCTGTCCTAGGGAGGCTGAAAGGCAGCCTTGGAAGGGGCAGAAAGCAATCCTGTTGTACAACACCAGTAATCTGACACTGCCTTTAATAAGATTATCTTGTATCCCTCTGTCCTCCCTCCCCCAACACACAAGAAACCCTTTTTAAGGCCAGTGCTGGTTTGTTTCTCTACCCTGGGAAGCTTATGCTACTGAATAATCTGCACTTTTGTCCTCTCCCTGCGTTATTTCTGTCTCTGGGTGTTTCTCATTTCCCTCTGTCTTATGCTTTTCCCTCCTGGCATTAATAACGTTGTGGAGAATGATTTCAGATGCCAGCCTAAGTGTGTGTTTCAGAGATGCACCTTTGGACATAAAAGGTTGGCTCTGTGAGAAAGGGAGATGGAGAGGACATTTCCTGCGGTCTCACTCACCACCAGGGACCACGGGGCGAGCATCCCCTGTGGAGCCATCAGGTTTCCCATCCCATGGATGCTAACAGGCACTTAATTGTGGTGATGGGCAGAAGGGAAGAGGGGAAAAGGCAGGCAGCTAAATACAGGAACTGCAAAGGACTCTGTTTAAGGAGGTGGCACAAGTGAAGTGCCTCAGACAACAGTGTCAGATATGCCCAGGGAGAGACAGGCAAGAAATACAACCCCGAGAGAGCCTTAAGAAAACTGCAGGGTGAGAAAGAGGAAGTGAAGCCTTGTATGGAGAAAGGCCCTTGCAGGACTGGAGGGATGAAGATGGGAAGGAGACTAGTTATGGTTTATAAAGTAATTACATGTCTCTCAATCAGTAACATTGCCTTCCCAAGAATGCTACAGGGAATTTCCAGGCTGCACACTCATGGCTGGAGCTGAGGGCTCACGAGCCGCGTGCTGTCGGTGAAAGCTCAGCACTGAGCTTGCTGCAGGCTGGTCCCAAGCATCCAGGTTATCCCAGCTCAAGCTGAGCAGCTTTGCTGCAAAACCCTGCCTAGATTACCTGTTACTGCCAGCAAGCTGCCTCCCACGTATTGCAGAGCATTGCTGGCACAACCAGGGTGGGTGGCTGGGTTTTCTTTTGTTTTGTTTTGGCTTATTTTTGCTGATTCTTTCACAAGGAATGTGAGAAGACTCATCTATTCTTCTACTGACACATACAGTTTAGAGGGAAAGGTCAGTTGGGCTATGTCTTAACAGTATAGTGAGTGGCTTGTCAGACTGAATAACACAGAATTAAAAAACTTCTACCTGCAACCCTGGATGGATCAGCTTATTTCTGAGAAGAGGAGTTTGGATGATAAAGGAAAAGAGACAACATTTGGGAAAGACAAACTTAACTTGTGTGCAGAGACAGCTCCTAAACCTGCTACCATTCCAAACCCACAGAAACCTGCTGAAGTGTTAGAGTTCTAATTTTCATAGAATGAACAAGTACAACTCTACAGTCAACAGGAAAAATACTTTTGTGGATACAAAAACTCTAAGCTTTTAATCTTACACTCACACGCTGTTCCTCATATTTTTATACATACCTGAGCCTCTTTTTAATCGTCTTCTTGCAAGTTTAATTTGATCCTGAAGAATCTGGACCCAGTCCCTAGGACCAGGAAGTTTATCCACATGGTTAGCAGTGCAGTATTTTTCTGTGAAGACTGAAATAAAAAGATACCATATTTTTGAAACATGCCACCAAAAATGGAAAAAAGGAGATGGGAGAGGATTTTAATCAAAATATAAGAAATTATTCAACTGTCAGAAATAATTTTAATGGCCAAATGTAGGATTTTGAGAATAAAGCCCAACTCAGCGTTTCCTGAGTACATCATTCAGAAGTGATTTGGCTGCACAATTATCACAGGAATGGCATCATTACTACATATGGCCTGTGCCCGAGAAATGTTCTACACCTGATGTCTTCATGAATTTCACACAAAATGATGACTGAAAAGTAACAGCGTACTTAGAACTGAGTCTCAGATGTGGCAGGCACATGTAAATGCTGCCTTCCATATGGTACAGGTAGAGAGCTGAAGATCTTGTCATTTGGTGGCCTCTTAGTCAGGTTCCTGAGGCTGCAGGCAAAGTGATGAAGGAGTAAAGACCTATCACTGGAAATCTCCACAGTTTTTATACTGCCAAGCCAGATGGAATAGAATTTTTATAAAGCTATTAAAAAAAAACCCAACAAAAACCAAACAAAAACAAAAACAAACAAACAAAAAAACCAAACAAACCAAAAATTCCCCACCAAAAAATCAAAAAACCCCAAAACAAAACCAACAAGCAAAAAGACTAAACAAAAAAAAACCAAAAAACCCACCATTACTGAGGAAAAAAAGATATCCTACAGGCCAAATTTTGTGTTTTGTTTTGTAAAAAAGGTACAGAGAGGATCAACATTATCTTTAAATCCATATTTACAGCAAACCCAACAGCGTTATACCAAAAATACAGAATTATAAATGGAGTGAAACTGATGCAATTGATTTTCATCATGCAACTGAGTGGTATGCAAAAAATAAACAAATGCAGAAATAGAAAATATATTCTTGCTGTTAGTATTGCTTTTGTAAACTTGGTCAGAGGTCTCAGAATCCAGTATCCAATTATGACTGGCAAACAAAGAGAGAAAACTGGTCCCAGCAAAAGAGATTTGTAATCCTTAAGAATAAATATCACACAAACGGGATTGGGAAACATGCAACAAAAAAATGACAATATCAGTATTTTTATACACTTTTGAAGCAGCACTACCTGCTAAGTATAAGGGAACCAAAAGTAATCCCCCCTCCAAACTCCTTCCATGCTAACAGCTTCACAAAACCATGGCAAGGCAGTCATCAGCAGCTCTCCTGTGCAGTCTGATCTGCAAGGACATCAGACCAACTCTGAGGGCTGCCCACAGAACTCAGTACATCCCCACACATTCACAGTGCTTGATTTGCAACAAACATCATATTTGTGAAGGTAGAAATAATCTTTCCCTTCCGAATCCATATGGTACCTGACACAATGGGAACCTGATCAATGGCTTGCAACTCCTGCTTACTTAAAACAGACAACTGCTCAATGTGTGGTTAGAGAAATAACAACGTGGACAAAAAGGAATGGGAATGCAACAGGAGGCAGGAGAATTGGGACCTGCCCTTTCTAGTCCACCCAAGCTGGATGGTATTAACAAACTCTCTGTCACAGAAACATAGACTGGTTTGAATTTAAAGGAGACTTTAAAGATCATCTAGTCCAACCCCACTGCCATGAATAGGGACATGTTGCACTTCATCAGACTGCTCAATGCCCTGTCCAAGCTGATCTTAAACACTTTCAGGGATGGAGCACCCACAGCTTCTCTGGACAAACTGTTCCAATGTCTCATCATCATCATCATCAAAAAAAAAAAAGTCTTCCTAATGTCCAGCTAAATGTACCCTCTTTCAGTTTAAAGCTACTGCCCCCTTGTCCTGTCACTACAGGCTTTGGTAAAATATCCATCCTCATCTTTCTTACAAGCCCCCTTTACATATTAAAAGGCCACAATAAGGTCTACTTAATGCTTTCTCTTCTTCAGGCTGAAGCACCTCAAATCTCTCAGCCTGCCTTCATAGCAGAGGTGCTCCAGCCCTCTGACCATGCTGGTGGTCTCCTCTGGAATTGCTCCAATGTCTTTCCCATGCTGGGGTCCCCAGAGCTGGATGCTGAACTGCAGGTGGGGTCTCACCACAGTGAAGCAAAGGCACAGAATCATGCCCACAGTTCTTGTGATGCCACCTGGGACATAGCTGACTTTCTGAGCTGTGACATTGATGGCTCATATCTAGTTTTTTGTCTATCAGTATCCTCAGTCCTTCTCTGCAGGGTTGCTCAATCCCTTTAACCACTAGTCTATACTGATACTGGGGATTGCCCTGACCCAGATGCAGGACCTTCTCCTTGGTCTTATTAAACATCAGGAGGTTCACATGGACCCACTCCTTCAGCCTGCCAAGGTCCTGGATGGCATCCCTTTCCTTCTGTCAACCAACCACACCACTCAGCCTGGTGTCATCTGCAAACTTGCTGAGGCTGCCCTAGAAACCAGTGCCTGTGTCATTGATGAAAATATTAAATCCTACTGGTCCCACTACGGATCCCTAAGGGACACATCACACTTAAACCGGAACACAGCTCATTGATTTCTGCAGGGAAGGATTTCACTGGCTGAATTTCTAGTCAATAACACAAAGGAAAAATAACTGCTTCTGACTAGTTTTATTTCTTCTTTTTTTTTTTTTTTTTTTTTTACCCAGTTCTGAGTGAAAGACTCACAAGAGAAGCTGATTGCCCAGGAGAAACACTGCAACTGATACAACAAGTGCCACTGAATACCCAAAGTCAAAAGAGAGAATTGCTCCCTGGCTAATCATTCTGTTGCAGAAGCATTAAATTACTTGTAAGGACAGCAGCGAAAATGTTTTCAGACAGGAAGAGTGATTTTCAAGCAAACAGTCCCTCTTTTAAATTCTCTGCCCATTTTTGTCATGAATGTAGCCTTTTGTATCTCTGTCATGGAAAAGGACTAAAAGTGCCACTAAAGGATATCTGGGCACGTGGTAGAGGAATGTCCTAATAGTAATAATGCAAACAACATGATGTTGTTTTTGCAGAGATTTCATACTGGCTCAGTTATTCCTCGGAATAAATGAAACCACAGTGTCTGATAGCCCAGCTCCTTGGAGGGAAGAAGGGTGCCATTGGAACCAGACTGATGAAGATCCACAGGACGTCAAACATTGGCATCTTATTCCATCACAGCTTTTAGGGACAGGCTTCCCTATCAGGGATCAGGCACTAGTGTCTGGGTAATACTGTAAATGCCAATAAAGATCATTGTTATGGCAGTGGTTCCTAGTAGTACCATCACAGATGAAATTTTTCTATTGGAACTACAAGTCCCTCCTTTCTTCTCTTAAACTCAAGGGAAGAGGTTAAGGCAACCTCAGAATTTACTCCACTAATACAATCTTAGCTACTGATAAACATTGCTCTCTGCAGTGGGTACCAGCTGCTATTTTGGTAGTGCTGTTGCATTTACTGTAAAACATTTATCAAGTACTGTTCAAATTAGAGTGGGTTTTTTTGAAGTCATTTTGAACTCCTCTTTCTTTCATTTAACTTATTTATTAAAGCTTTTAAGGAACAATGAGATACAGATAAAGAGAATTCAGACTCAGATTTTTGCAGATTACTGAGCTCAAGAAAAGAAGGTACAAAACAGTGTTTGTGATTTAAACCTAAATACAAGTGTAACTGTAAGAGAGTGTGTCAGCTGCTCTGTAAGATATATTAGGACTATGACATAGCACAACATAGACTGTTGCAGAACTGCACACTTGAGAGGGTCCTCTGAAGGCCTCCATGCCCAGTGTGCTGCTCAAAGCATGGCCAACTAGATCACAATGCTCTGGCCTGTGACCAGTCACATTTTGGATACACCCAGGAATGGAAATCCTGCAGCCCCTCTGAGCTCCTACTGCACTGCTCAACCACTTTTATGCTGAAAATGCTTCTCCTTATCAAACTGCAATTTTCCATGTGCTCACTGCCTCTTGTGCCTCTGACTGCACTTCTCCACATCATGCCATTAAAGTAGTTGTGGATAGCAGTAAGGTTTATCCTGAATCATCTTCTCTCCAGTTCTCTCAGCCTTCCCTCATTTGGTACTGAAGCAGGGAAGTGGTGAAGTCATAAGTCTTGATGGTCCCTCCACTGGACTCAAGACAGTTTGTCAATGCTTTCCTTTCATGGGAAGAGGGGTCCAAAAGTTGGCACAGACGTGGTTGCAGAAGATTCTAGTGCCTCCTTTTGCTGCCAATGGACTCACAGAAGCTCTTCTAATTGTCCTGTGTCCCCTAAGTTAGCAACCTGTACCTGAGAACGAGTCACAGCCTCTAAAATAAGCTCCACTCTTAACACTTATTTCTGGCCTGTCTTTTGGTAATGTGGGTATTGTCCCTACGATATCAGATTTCAAAATAGAATCCAGTTCAGAATCTCTGGCCTAGTACCAGCTCTTTATATGCTATCATCACAGAGTTTGAAGGTACGTGTTCTTTTGGAAGCTAGACAGCAGTGATGGCTAGGAAAAATCACCCAGCAAAAGGTGCTCACACCAAGAAATTTGACCCCCCAAGAGAAGGGGGAGCTTATGAGTATCAAACTCATCTCATGCCAGAATTACCTTCCATCTCTCCCCAGTCCAGCCACCAATTACTGAAAAATTTACAGAGCAGACACAATCAAATACAGTGCAAGACTCAGAACTTTGATTGAAGGGTATCAGTTACACTGCCATTATGTTTTCAAGATTTCTTTGGATCTCTGATATCTGGGGGAAAAAAATAATTATCTTACATGAACATTGAGTTTCTAACCTTAGAGTCTGACTTCAGAAACCAGGATCACTGGCTTAAAATTAACACAAGCTGTCCCCGTAGAAGCTATTTTTAACAAGTGAATGAAAGGGAATAAAAATAAGACTGCATATTTTAATAGACCTAACACACGTCAGAAATTCTAATCCCCTTACACTCTCCTTAGCTGAGAATATGTTCTAATTACACATAGGAAAGAAAGCAGAAAACATACCTTTTATTGCACCCACAATGTTTTGGTCTAGTCCTTTCCGGTTGTCATTGAGCCCTCTTTTCCTTTTGCCATTTGGTAAAGAGTTAGCCAAAGTCTTGTCATCAAAAAATGCACAGACCAGCTTCCTAAAGAGCAGACTTCCTGAGCGAGTATAGTTTGATAGTATAGAGTCCAGCTGTGATTTCGGCATAAAGACGTCAAAGCCTTCTGCAAGTTGCACTTCTGGCTACCAAAAGAATAGAAATGTTTTAATTACACAAGCATTCAAAGACATTATTTTACTTCAATCATGCATCTGGTGAGACTTCACAATCACTTCATCAAACCATGAATGTCTACCCAGCTATTCAGGACCACAGCAGCCTAATTCACTGAAATCAAACCCCATCAGTGAATAAGCACCTCAAAAGGCAAATCAAACAATTACACTCCTTGTCTAGTGTCTGTAAAAGTTAACAATTACTGACATCATTTCTAGGCATACAGCTAACAAAAAGACAGGAGATACCTTTTAATGTCGGGTAATAACAACAAAGCAGAGGATCATCCCAGAGCACTGCTCCAAAGCGATGCTTTTTGGACATTTATCTAACCATTTAATGGACTTGTTTTGCTGCCAAGTGCTGTGAACAAGTGTGCTGTGGGGCAGCCAGGCACTTCCAAGAAGAACAAATGCAGGGATACTGGCTCAATCCACGTGGCTTCCCAAGAGGGCTTCCAGCAAAGATATGGCCCACATGAGCATAAGCAGAAGATGAGTTTAAGGCTGCCCCTGGAGCCAGCACTTGCTGAGTATCCATTTGTCCCCCTCTTTTCACAGTCCCAAAACGCATGTTTAGAAAAGGATGATGTTAGACAGAAATTTATTTCAGTACAAAAATCCTTAACAGTGAATCACAGGGATTTAAGTGACTGGCAGAAGGTGAAATGGAGGGGAAGAAGAGAAAAGAAAATCATGCCATATTTCACAAGAGTTTTCTCTCAAGTACACTGAAGGCCAAAACAGACAAAGGCCTTTGAGGAAGTCCCCTTACCAAGAGTCTTTTTGCTGCCCCTGTCTGTACATATCAGAAATTACAGAATTTTCTTCTGTGAGTACCATACAATGTCTACGGTAAGACTTCTCCATTGTATAATTATGTATCTAGAACAAAGACACGCTGTGAATAAACTAAAATTTTGGAAATATTAGAAGTTGGCAAGGAAGTAAAAGAATCAGTGATCATGATGTGAGGAAATAAGCCAACATTATAGCCTTGCTTCTAAGAACTTGCCCTTTTTTCCCCCTACATGAAATATATCCACAAATGATGATGCATTTTAAAAGATGTTTACAGAACAAGAGCAAATGTCATCTCCTGTCATATCACCTGTGAACATCTTGAGTCTAGACAGAAGAAAGGGCTGCCAGTCTCAGAACAATTTGGCTGTGTAATTCTTTTCCCATGGATTTCTAAAAATCAGTAAGAAGAGTGTTGCAGCAAGTAGAATATTTCCAAAGCATGTACTGTCATGGGATATGGATGTGTACTGTGTGACAAAACTGATGATTACAATGCTTTGGGAAGCCAGGATGAAGTATCTTAAAATATGCAGACAGCAAAAACAACAACAACAACAAAAATTCTAAGAGGTATGTAGTTCCTCAGCTTGTTCTGGATGAAAATTTCTTTTCTTACCTCAAGAACTTTTAAGATGCTGGATCCAGCAAAACAGTCAGTTACTGACATTTGACAATATTCAGATGTAGGTGGGTTTTTAATATGCTACTTCTAAACTTCTGGTGACAGAAAAGATTTTCAAGAGGAAATAAATGCAAGCCAAGTTCACAACTTGGGAAAAATTCTACTTCATATAAATTAAAAACCAGAATGCAGCTGACATGGTGATGAAGGATACCCACCCTATTCTGTTTCTTTGGTCTTGTGATAGCCATCTAAGATAACCTCAATGACACAGACACCCAGGGCAGAGAAATTATAGAACCACAGAAAAGTTTAGGATGCAAAAAGTCCTAAAGATCATTGAGTCCAGCCATTAACCCATCACTAAACCATGACCCCAAGTGCCATATTTACTTATCTTTAAATACCTCCAGGGATGGTGACTGCCACCACTTCCCTGGGCAGCCTGTTCCAGTGCTTGACAACCATTTTGGGGGAGGAAATTTCTCCTAATATTCAAAATAAAACTTCCCTGGTGCGACTTGAGGCCATTTCCTCTTGTCATATCACTTGTTAGTTGGGAGAAGAGACTGACACCCACCTGGCTATACCCTCCTGTCACAGAGTTGCAGAGAGTGAGTGATAAGGTCCCCCCGAGCATCCCTTTCTCCATGACAAACACCCCAGTTCCACTGCCCTTCTCTGGACACGCTCCAGACCCCCAGTGTCTGTGTTGTGAGGAGCCCAAAACTGACACCAGGATTTGAGGTGAGGTCTCACCTGAGTGCTGAGCACAGAGGGAAAGTCACTGCCTTGGTCCTGCTGGCCACACTATTTCTGGTACCCTCACCAAAAGCCAGCTGTTCCTGTGGTACCTTTTATGACACTTCTTACTTAAAACCCAAAAAGCCAGAAGGATCATGAGGCCCTGCTATTATCTTCTGTATTTGTACTGAAAAATCAAGTGAGCTTTTTCTCTTATCTTCTGTGCACTGTTTCCCTCTTCCCTGGTCTTACCTTAGGCCACCTGCATTATGCTTTGGCAGGTGCACGAACCCTACAATACAGCTACAATACACCCTACAACACAACTGTAAAATACATTTCAAACCTTACCATTGGACCACTGTGGAGGAGTTAGTATTATTCTGGTTTTATTTTATATTATATTAGGTTTGACTGTTTTATTCTTAATATAGGGATCAATTTGTTTATCAGTGAAACAATTTGAAAGCAAAACTATGATTTATTCTTGCTTTCCTTTAGTAGTTAGCTATTCTTCAATCAAAGACAATCAGGAACCATTTGAACTTCATGACCACTTTGAATGTGATTTCTCAAAGAAAAGGCACTTGTTAATTGACAATGACGGTAGCAAAAGAACGGGAGGGTAAACTATTTGTGAACAACAAAATAAAGAAGAACAACAAAAAAAAGAAGACCTGAATGCTAAAGGCTTTTGCTGTGCTAAAATTAAGAGGCAGTGAATTAGACTTAATCCTAGATATTTTAGTAAGTTGTAATATGTAGATGAAAAATTATTAGGTTACAAATGAAATATTACAACTGTAAAACAAACACAAGTTCAACAAAGAGTTGTAATCAGATCATTACATTTAAAAAGCAGATTCTCGGATCCATGGGCCAGATTAAGGGTTTGTCTCACAAAGACATTTTCCACCTATGAAGAAGTATTTCATCTCAGCAGGTCTGAACTAATTGCACTGGTTTTGGCAGCCCTAATTTTATACCCATTAAACTTGGATTCTTCTTAAAGTTCAATAAATGTTGGCAAAATACCAGTGGCAGCAGTGGTGACGTATGACACAGCACACAGTACAGACAACCTGTGGAATATTCTCAAGGGAACATTCATTTATGGTGCTTTGTAAAATACCTTTCAGGTTTTTTCAGGCACAGAGACATGCTGGTTGTGACCACACAAGAGATGCTCATAAAAAATAGAAAAAGATAATGCTGCCATTTGTTCTCAAAGAAGTTACTTTCTTAAGCTGTCTCAAAATACTTAAGGTCACATTTTATTTTTGCATTAAACATACCTGTTTTCAGAACTCAAATGTTTTCTTTCCAGAGAGAAAACAAAATCAATTTGTTTGTTTTGGGGTTCCGACTCTGTAAATTTAGTCAAACAACTGTTGTGGCAAGCAGGGGCTCAAACATCGAAGGACGAATGAAGACCTGATTTATGAGCCACATGCTTTCTCTTCTTTTTTTTCCCTTAGGTCAAACTGGCAACTACAAAGAATTGTGTCCAGCAATGGAACACATTCATAAAGCCAAATTAAATTCCATCGCAAGCACAGAACTGTTTTCAAAACCGTGTTTCAAGCTGACAAGAGTGCCACAAGCAAAGAAAAATTATAAGCACAAATTGCATACTGAAGATAAATTACCAGTCCTCCCAAACCTTTACCTCAAACATTATTAAGCTCAGTACTACAAAAGGAAACCCTCAGAAAAAAGCATCAAACTAGTTACTCTGTACCACTACACTGACTCTGTGGCATGAGACTGCAACCTAATTAGTGGTGTGGCTTGCATTGCTGTAACTGAATTATCCTGACTGCTCTTTTTTATTATTAGTTCCCTCTTCCAGAAGGATAGAATATTATCTGCTGCATTGTTTTCATTTACGCTTATTGATACTGAATTTAATTATGTTTTTCTAGCTCATAGTACTTAGGAAATTGGAAAGAGCCTGCTCAAAATTAAAAATATATTAGAGGAATTAATGAACAGTTTACTCGTCAGTGAACTGGTTAGGATGACATCAATTTGGTCATTAAACAAAGCCAATCATCCACCAGATACATGGAATTTCTATCAGTGTGTACATGAATCAAGAAAACATGCTTACTTCAATTTCCTATGGGAAAAGTACACATTCTTAGAGTGGGCGAATTTTGGCCTTTTTAGTCACACTGCCATCATCAACAGTGTTGAGGCCCTACTCCAGCACACACGGCAATCAAGACCAAATTACCAATTCAGCAAAGACTGAATATGAATCTTCTAGAGATGAGGAGTCCCCCAAAGTCAGTGGGACCAGAAAAGCAGGAAAGCACACAAATACTCTATGGCAGCATAAATACACGTGTGGTCTACATGGGCTCATCAGCAATGATAGGGCTGTGAATGCTTTACACACTTTGCACTTTTCATGGCTCGTCATCTCAACCATGGCTCTTGGCACAGGGAGAGATGAAGAAAAAGTTTCCACTGAAAGTTCAAACAACAGCAGCCTTGAACTCAAGGGAAAACTTCATGCTTGTGAAAGTGGCAAAAAAACTTCCAAAACCCCGTTATGAGCACTCCACACATCTAACCCTAACATCTCCATTCACTCCTACCCAAGATTTGCTACTTTATTCTAACAAAAAGTGGGAAGATGCATCCATGTGGCTTAAGTACTGACTCTTTTGAATGAGTCAGTATTTCAAAATCCTGCAATCCCGCATATTAAAATTTTAACTTACATCTGATGAAGCTGATTCAAGGATAATTCCAAACCCTGAACCCGGGGTCTCTGGCTTCAGGGGGGGTTCAATTGCTGGCAGACTTGATCGTTCAGAGTTTGCTGTCAGCCTCTTCTCGTTCTCTGGAGAGCTGGGTTTCTTATTCATGGTAACTGTTTCAACAGCTTTGAGGGGCAGTTTTCTTTTTTTATTCCTCTTTCTTGATATTGATGACTTCTGTGCACAAAGCAGAGGAACAGGAGGCTGCTGTCTGTTTTGAGTCCCAACTGAATGAAAGAAATTAATGCATTAATTTTAGAGACAAAAGTCCATGATGCACCATTAAACTACTGACTCACTGAACTTATTTTCTAGATAAGTGATGTGATTTTCAGGGCTGCTGGTGCATGGCAAACAAATAAGTTTTATCACCTTTGCATAATTTTCCAATCTGTACAATGGGGATAATGACAGTGAGCTCTGCTGTGAGGCTTTTCAAGCCATACTGATGAACAGTATTTTAAGAAAATTAGGAATGCACAGTTCTTTTTTCCTAGTGACCACTAGATGGTTGATGACATGAAGCACTTAAGTGATTATTAATTTGTGTGTCCTCTGAATGACTGAGAATCTCACTGTCTTTGAGAATCTCTTCCTGATAAAGTAAGATAATACAAGTGCTAATGCAATTACAGTTATTTTTATGACTGTGGTCTCCAAGTTAATTAGCTCAGCAAGAACATTTCAAGTACCATTATGTCAAGAATGAGTGAAAACACTATTCAATAGTTTAATTTCTAGGGAAAAAAAAAGTAATCCAAAGTTGCATTGGTTTGTTTTGCTCATACGCAAAAACTGACATGTATTACCTCTGAAATACAAGAAACCATATTTTACATTTATCAATATTGTGCATTTTCCAGTATCCACAATCATTTGTACAAATTAAGGCACCAATCTTGAACCTGTACCAATATGTACAACCCCTCCAGATGAATGCTATCAAGATACAATTTTTATTTGTGGATAAATCACTTAGATCAAGGTCAAAACAAATGAAGACAAAGCCAGATGTATCATATATCATGTAGATCAAACTCATTCAAGATATGAGCGAGCTACAGTAAGTCCTCATCTACAAAGCTTCAGGGAAAAAAATAAACCTCAGACTATTGTTTATTAAAAGATTTCTGGAATATTTAATTTCTGGCAAGGATTTACAAGACCATGATATACAGTTTATAATTAAGACAGTACGGTGTTTGAATACTAAAGTAAGTTATTATACTTTCACTTACAATTTGAATTTTCGTTTTTTTTTCTTTCAGCAACAAAAATACCAAATGATTTTTTTCTCTGCAAAACCATAATTTCAGAAAATATGAAGTATTCCAAGTGAATCAAAAAGATTCAAAAATTAACAAAGGCACTAACTCTGCAGATAGGTAATAAATAAGAAATGTTCTGCTACTGAGGAGTCAGCTCTTTTGGCATAGACCCCAGTTTTCTAACTCTCACTCACAAACCATTTTTCAATCACCCATGTGATTTCAATGAAATTGGTATGACTGCATGAAGAATCCCATGTACCAGCAAAAATTGTAAAACTGGGCTGTTGTGTTCTTTGTAAATTGATGACTTCTAGAAAACCATCTTTATGTGTGTCAACTGATATTATAAAACCTGTCTGATTGCTCCCATCACTCACTCAAACATTATACACCGTGGAGACAACGAGTTTAGTCAGCCCTTCACTCCACCCATATTTCAGTTAATTACTCAACATTCCCTTTTCTTACAGAGGTCTTATTCAGCCTCTCCACAAGAGAAGCCTCCATGGCTCCAGTCCCCATCACTTATGTTGGATGGGCAAGTCAACCGACAAAAATCTCCAGCATCTCTATTTCCTCATTAGTATTAATTTTAATTTTTAGGTAGCACAGAGCCTGCAGCTTCACATCAGCCTATGAGGACCTAACTCTACCTACCACATTCTCATTATCTTGCTGGCTCAACCACTCCTCTGGCTCTGCACTGTTCTGTTTCATGCTCCCAACCTAGGAGAAAACTAAACTCAATAGTTTTCTCCAGTGAACAGATTATTGCTGGTATACACACTGAAAGCTGGTATTTCACAGCCAGAGGAAGGGTGGAGGCCACGACATGCAGTGGCTAGCTCAGCTGAGACTACCACACAACTAAAAGAGGTTTGAATTAAGAGCTATTTGGTAACTTTCAGCTACCTTCAAATTTTATTTTTCTTGCCCCTAAGATTAGGGAACTGGTAAGCAGAACATGTGAAGTAGCATTTGGGACCCCTGAATTAATGCACTGTGAAAACAAACTGCACGTGGTTATGGATATTGCCCTGCCCACTCAGCTCTTATTATGTATCTGATCACATTAATTTTCTTTTCAATTTAGCCTTAAAAGGCTACAAGATAAAAATCCCATGTTACAGGTAAGGATCTGAAAAGTAGAAGTTGCATTACCAAGAAACCTGTGAAAATCTGACTTTGACTGATGTGTCAAAAGAGCAGGAAACAAACCAGTTTTTCCTGAATGCCCACAAAGACTTTCAATTTCCTAGACCACTCCCTAACACAGAATCATAGAACAGTTTGGGTTTGGAAGGGACCTCCAATGACCATCTCGTCCAACCCCTGCAACAAGCTGGGCCATCCTCAACTCAATGCTTGTCACAGGTCTGCATGTATGGGACTGGTCACTGTACCTGTTTGAAGCTGCATCAATTTTCGCATAGTCTTGAGCTCCTGAAGAATTGCCTGCAGGGTTGACTGGCAATTACACGTACAGCAGCTTGGTCCAACTGATGAATTCGCCATTGGGATTTCTCCTGAAAGAGAGCAGAATGGAATGGGCGAGATGTAACCCACACAAAATCACCCAGACAGCAATTAGCAAGTGTTTGAAACTATGTTCAATGCATCAGTTTGCAAAATTAGATCAAAAGCATGAAAGGAAATAATTTTCAAAGTGATTGCTTTTAAGAGGAAGGGACCACTAGTTTTTATTCAATTACTAATATGTGTGATTATATTGAGTTGGATGCAATGTTACATGGGCTGGAGAAGACTGCTCAGAGTGTGAATATAATGCACTCCTCACAGCAGGCTCTCTATTTTCAGGCTGGTTCATCTTGAATAACAAAAGCACCAAGCCTCATTACAAACATACTCATTTTATCACACACACAAAAAAAGCCCATCTCCCGGAACAGTCTTACAAAGAATGAAGACAGTCTGTGCAATAGAGGTTTGTACTGTACATAAAACGAGGGTCTAGGAATTTTTCAAGTGCTTGAATGTTACAGGTGATTTTTCACCATGTGAAGAAGAGAGAATGAAAATAAAATACCCTACCTGGAGAGAGGAAAAAAACCCCCAAAAACCAAAAACAAACAAACAAAAAAACCCCAAAACAAACAAACAAAAAAAAAACCCCAACAAATAAACAACAACAAAACAAACAAAAAACAAAAAACAAACAAAAAACAAACAAACAAAAAAAAAACCAAACAAAAAACCAAACCAAACCAAACAAAAAAACAGGACAGAAAAGAACCATCAACAATTAAAGCTTTCAAATCTGCTCTTCTGTTTGCGAGAGTGGGATTGCTTTCTATGATGTTTTCCATTACGGTGACCTGCAAGATGGGCTTTCCATAGTTTTCCTTTGAAAATTAATATAGTAGTTCAAGAGATTCCTTTTCTCTAGTAATTCTTACTAGTGTTTAATGGAACTTACATAGTTCTAGTTCTAGCCCTCAGCAGTGCTTTTATTACTTCTTTCCTTTCCAGAAGTTTTGCATTTTTGATTCTGAATTAGAACAGACTGCAACAGCAGAGGGATTTCAAACTTTGCAGAATAGTTGTATCCTACACTTTAGCTTAAGGCAGCTGTATCCCTAGCTCTAATGCTGCAAATAAAAATTTCAAAATTCAACAGAAGACCTAACAGTATCTGGTTGAAACTGAGGCAAAATGGGATGCACTCCCTTCCTTTCCAAATGTCCTTACAGTCATTTCACTGCTCGATACTGCAGGAGGAGGGATGACCACTTTATGAAGACAGGTACAAATACACCTAACAAAATAACCTCACTTGGTGTCACGTGTGGACTTCAGCCAGCGTATTTCCCTTTCACTTCCGTAGCCTGACACTTACCAGGTGCCCTTTCATCATTACTTAGCTAAAGTGAACATAAGCAATTCATTTAATCTCCACTTATAAATCTTCACATTTTTCATTATTACTTGTGCCTTCCTCTGAAGCCAAACCAAGTTAATACTTTTTTAGGTTTGGGTCGTATTCTTCCATCAGAGATCCCTGATGTCAGACCCACACAGATTCCCTGACTTTGATCCCCATTTGAAATAACTGAAAATCTGGCCACCACCAGGCACTTGTTCTCTATATCCTTCCATACAGTCCTTCAGACCTGAAGCAACATATATCAAACTTGAGCAAACTCATGGCCACACTCCAAAGGTGAGCTACTCGTAAAGATAAACTAATGCATGACTTAAAGTTAGCTGACATCTTCTGGGTGTCACACTCCTCTTTTCCTCAGATATTTAGATTCTCCACATTACTGCAATTACAAATTTTGGTGTTTTAAAATATCACATATGGATATAATCTGTTAAAACTGTATTAAGATAAATGGAGTAGTTAAAAAAATCCCTGCAAATCTAGCAAATGCAAATGCACCACTGGCTTCATCTCTCTAAGGTTTCAGCTGCAAATAAAAAGATTTTTTAGAACTAAAAGTTATTTGGAAAACAGGCTGAGAATCTCAAAATGAAACAAAAAGGTTTCTGACTCAGCAGGACTCTGCCTAGTTTGATCTCACCCTTCCTTTGTACACAGTCTATTCACTGGAATTTCCTTGGGGCATGGATGAGATTTTACATTTTCAATGGTCCATAAAGTGTTTAGCCCATTGTTACAGGTACAGAGGGGAAAAAAAGAATGTTATCTTTAGCTTTGCAGCAGATTAATCACAATTCCTCAACTTAGTTCCACCTTCACCTACCTGTTACAAGTAGACTTCTGAGTAGATGAATTTCAATACTATTTATAATTTAATAGCACCAGCATAACTCTGTACCTTGCAGTAAAACAAGCAGGTAACCCCGAAACAGAAGCCCCAGAAATTTCTAGAAGAGTTTTATTAACAGACAACAAATACAAAGATCATCCTTCCCTCAGTCCTTTCTCAGTTGTTTAAGACTAAAAGATCCTCGGGATAAAGCCTGTCCTTTCTCTTGACCAGAATTCAATATTCTAGTGGGCTTCTGGAAATTATATCTGAAAGACTGTGGGGGGAAATAGGGTTGGTGGCTTTTTCCCCCTTCTTAATGAAGGCTTTACATCATGGTGAATTGCACGTGAAAACTTCAACAAATTGTATCAGTAAATACCTGTATGTCTTTCTGTTGCAATAGAACATGTTTCTTATGAAAACACACAAGCACACAGGCTCCTGATGGAAAACCAAGGGGTCTATTTTCCCATTGAGGCATAGAGGAGTTACTTTATAATCCCCATTAGCATTGATAGAAATTACCCATGTAAATCTACCATAGGTACTGGGAATGCGAAAAGAGACCACCAATATTTCAAATCAAAGCAGGGTTCTACTGACTCCTTACATATTCATGAGGGTTTTTTATTTTCTTTCTATCCTCCCTCCTCTGATCAGTTATTATGTTGTAAGAAATATCTAGTAGAGTGTTCTCAGTCATTGTTCTAAGCACTATCTTTATCATTTTTAGAGGACAAAAGCAACCCTTTTCAACTTGTTATAAATCAATTTTTAATTTTAAAAGGAGATCAGACTTTTTATTTTTATGAAGGAGTCTTTAAAGAGCCATCTCCCTCTTTCTTGGAAGCTAGCCAGCAGGCAAATTTGATACCTGCCTGTGTGACAGAGAAGTAGATGACACAAGCATGAGTTGCTTCCACCATACAAGCAGTAAGTAGCCCAGGAAGTATTTTCTTCCAGCTGATTTGCTGAGAGGGAATTCACTCACTGTAACTAACATTGTTACCAGTTTATACTGGAAAAGCATGCAGGAACTACCCAGTGAAAATGATCTTGATACAACCCAAAAACAATTCAGCTGCTCCATCACTGCTGGATTTGGTACAGAACACAAAAAATGAAACTCAAGTGTGAGTTTTTTGTCTCTAATAGGACAGACATAGTGCTGCTCACTGTTTGTAGTTCCAGCTGGCTTCCACTAAAGACACAGATGTCTACCTAACATCCTGACTTGTAGAACCATCACCTTAAGTTTGGTTTGGAATTAATCCCTTTGGTTTTTAAGTATGTTCCTACTGTTCCCTCTATTGCAATGTCTAGGCTTGCCGTCTTCTTCCTTTACTCTCTTTTATTTTTGTTGATGCCTTGTTTTAGCTGTCATATTTTTCATATTTTGTACTGCATTAGTATATAACTCTGAACTTCATATAGAGTGTTAGCACTTCAAAGTTTAATTAGACAAAACAATCTTTTTCCAGCCTGAGACACAAAGGTCACCAGCTTCAGGCCCCAAAAACTATAAACAAAAGTGAACTGGGGAGAGCAAAACTGGGAGAGTGTGACTTCATCACCTGAAGCTGTAATCAGACAATTAACCCAAATATGCAAATAGACCAAACCTATAAAAGTGTGGAAAAACTCATGACCCATCGTCCATCTTGGGTGTAGCCTTGGGCAGGCTCTTGTACTGCCCAAGGTCTATCCTTTCAAGGCCCTTCAAATAAATACCTAGTTTATGTTTCTTATTCTGTCTAGCCTCTGTTCTAGGTATCCTCTCCAGGCACCTTCATCAATAGCTTTCTCATGAACGTCTTCTATACCAGCACCTATTAAACATCTATTCCAGCATCTCCTTGAACCATCTTTACCCTGTGAGGAGATAAGTGCACCAGTGAGGTGGACTTGATGTGTCTATTACATTCAACTTTGAGCAATTTAGATGGCCTACAACATACATCTTCATTTTTTATAGAGCATCTATCCACAGTGGACAGAAAGAGTTTCTGAACTCAAATCACCTACTACAGATGTGTGATGACCTAAGCCTGACAGCTCCAGGAAATAACATTATGTCTGGCAGTTTTGTTCTGGAAATTTAAACACCATGGTAAGTACCAATGAGTAGCATCTCCCTTGAAGTATTGTTCAACATTTCTACACCCAGAATTTAAGAACGCTGTCTGTCCTCTGAATAACATTCAAAATACTGAGCTTGATGCTTAGGCTCCCAATGCAAGGGATGGGGGGAATCAGGCTGCTAAAATACCCAGAAGAGCTGGGTGAGGAGCAGTTTCAGGGTTTAGTCACTGCTCAGAAATGTATCAAAAGTTTTTCTTCCCTAGAGACCAGACTTTGGAGTCCAAGCAGCAGTCAGGATCACAACACCCCACCAGAGGCAGACACCTCAAACCAAATTGCTATGCAAATTGCCTTTTCAAAGGTGGCCAGAGGAGAGGGCCCACACCCTCCTTTATGTAATAACCCAAAAGATTGCATTCCTTTCAGGAGAAGGACAGCTGCAAAGGGAGGTGCCTCCTGGGTGCTCCTCCAAGAGCTGGGAGCCTGGGCATTCCTCCTGTCCAGCCCAGAAGTTGCTCAGCCTGACCCTTACATGTCCCATAGACTACCCCAAACCTACAAAGAGATCATAAGTCAACTGAATCCTTCCTCCACATACAAAAAATCAAAGCTGACATTTTCTTGCATATAGGGCCAAATCCTGTCAACACATTTTAGCTCACATGCTGAATCAGACCCCTGAGGGGATAGAGGTGCTGCTCCACCTACTTTCTGGATTTGAGAACAAGGCACCTAATCTACACAGGTTTGGGCACTTCTGTGCATGCAGAGAACTGTCCCTGCCAATGCCCAGGGCCTCTAAGGACAAAGGCAGAGATGTGTGATGAATTTTGGGTCCTTCTATACTTTGATGATTATTATGGTGGGGTTTTGACAGCAGAGTTTTCTAATCTGGCAGCAAAACTTCCATTCTCAGGGACTTAATAAGAAAAAGGCATTTTAAAGGCACACTGCCATCTACTTCAGGGCAGAATTCTCTGCCAGTACTGGATTGGCCACACTGTAGTACATGCTGTTCATAGGTAGACACCATCACCTCTTTTCTCCAATAGTCTCATTGGAATAAAAGCCTAAGGCTGTGATGGAATTTTGTACCTTCAGTTCAGTGGCCTGCTATAAGGCTGATGCCATCCCCTTATGAAAGGCAGTAGAATCCTGCTCCACAAGTGGTGTCACAACAGTGCTACATTACTCACAGCAAAGAGGAGTGGTAGAGGTTGACATTTAATTAGCCATGAATTTAATAACAAAGACAAAAGCTGTTTTAGTAAGTACTGTAGAGAAATTAAGTTTGTAAAGGTATTGAGTAATTCTATCCTATCACCATTTTAAAAGCTAAGACAGATGGTAGCAGAATGCACAGTGCACACTTTCACACCTTTTTGAAGTGATAACTATGTGCTCATTTTGTTATAACTGCTTTCAGTGCAGTGGTACAATATATCATCACAACAAAGGTAGGAATCTAGTAGAGAACGAGCAGAGGGGGAGAAAAAGGCACCATTCTCAGTGTCTGACAGGTCATACCATTGGATGCCACAGTTCGAGCCTGATTTTGGAACGTTTTGGATCGAGTTCCGTATTGCCCTGAAAAATGGCTGGCTTGGGGTGATAACTCATTCCATGCTCCGCTCTGTGACGGATGAAGGCTCGCCTGGGACTCCTCAGGGGGATTCAGGCGCTGGGCCCAGGCTAAGTCTAAATCTTGGGGCTCCTCCTTCAGTTTTTCTCCTTCTTTGCCAACTCGTTGATAGATTCTTCCAGTGCTGTCATTCAGTAATCTTCTCATCCCTGTAATTTGTTTTTTAATTTCCCGGCTTTCATCTCCTAATGAAAACAGAGCCACAGTTATCACTGTAAATTAGCAAAACAGTAATGGGTAGCAATTAATGGTTTTAGATGCCAATAAGAGTTGGAGCACATAAATAAATAAATAACAACAAGAAAGAAAAGGGATGGTTGAGTGGTCGTTGGGATGTCCCAGGTTATGCTTTCACTCAGCCTTGGCTGACAACTCTCCTTCCTGAAAGACCTGCTGAACTTCGCTTTCTTGATACTGTTTCTAAGGCTTTGAGGAGTAAGATTATTTTTTTGCCAGAAGGAAATAATAATAGCTACAGCAGTTTCAAATAAACTGTCCTTTTAAGAGACTGATCCTATTCAGGCATTGACATCAGTGGATATTTTCCTTGAGTAAAGCCCAAAGGATCAGACCCTTTATGTATCAGTTTGCTCTATGATGAAGGATAGATCCTACAAAAAAAGTAAAGCACAGAAAGCACCACACCACACACATGCAGAACAGCACTGCATCTATTGATTTTAATGAACAGAATCAGTTCCTTATTAGAATTTAGTAATACTGGATTATACAGGAATAAATTAAACAGTAGCTAATATGTATGTAACTGCAGATAGCTGAATTGCTAAAAATGTAGATTCCAAAAAGAAAATGAAAATATATACAAGAAAAATGTGACTGTTCCAAATAAATCCAGGGCATTTAAATAATAAAAGTTACATACTTAATACTCCTGGCACAGTTTAAGTATTAATTTAACATACGAAACTGCTGATTGCACAATGAATAGATGTGTTTTGGGCAGACACTAGCTACTTTGCTCGTTAAAGCATACATTACATTTCATGGGTAATAAGGAAGTGTTCATTGCCCTTTCTGAAGAAGAAGCTTCTGGTTTTCTTACTGGTAATAGAAAAATCAAATATCCTCAGCAAATGTCATAAGTAAGATCTAGAAACTGATGAATCAACCTTCCTTTATAGAATACTTAATACAAAAATGTCTGGTATCCTCTATTCAATTTATATTTGTGCTTCCCAAAATAAACCTATTTTTGGCAAAGCAGCAGTACAAAGGAAACTTTAGAAGACAAAAAACTACTCTCCAAAAATCCAAGATTCAAGGTGTGCCGTCTCTGGTTCAACAAGGTACTTGAAAGTGTGCTAAATTCCAGGCATGTGAACAATTTTATCAACTCAATAGCACCATTCAGTTGCCTAAACTTAGGTGCACGTTTAGGTAGCAGCTAAACCAGACAGCTAAAAGAGCAGCAAACCCCTCCTCAAGACAGGCCAAGCTCAGCGTGGCTGGGACTGCTGCAAGCCCAGTGTACCCAGGGACATTGAACAGCCAAAAAAGAGGGAGGTTTTGTCAGGGAGGAGAATAAGAAGAAGGAGAGAGGAGCTGAACAATGCGCTCCAGCCTCTGCCGGATCCCAGCATCTCCTGCTTGACCTGGTGCACCGGTTCCCTGGGCTGGTGCCAGCTGGCTCCAGCCCACCCTGATCCAGCGAGGAGAGTGGGCGGCTTGCAAGAAAGCTTTGAGTCCAAACTTAGAAAAATATTTGCCAACCCTGTACAGCAACACTCCAGCACCATTTCCACTCCTGCTAAAGCGGCAAGAAAAACCCTCAGCAAGGAAGTTCTGCACTGTATTTATTTATTTTGTTGGTTTGCCTGCAGATTTATGTGTGTGGGTGTGATTTAATTAACAGTAACAGCAGCAATTCCTTTAAAATGACACTTTTTGGCCCCAACCCAGCCAGGGGTTGACTGTTTGCAGTTCCCAACCTCAAAAGGCTGCAGAGTAGCGCTGGACTCCAATTGCTGCAATACTCACACCCGTACACTGCACGCTGCCTTTCTCCTGTATGGGCTGTACCTGCCCATACCCCGGCTCCAGCTGTTCCCACCACACCATACCTGGAGCAATCCCTTCCTGTAGTGCCATTTAACATCACCCTGCGAGTTTTAAGTTGGCAATTTGGATTTGTACTCCATGGCAAAACGTATGTGAGTATCAGAACAGCTTCCCACCCACCTCCTCCTGCAGGGTGCAGGGACTGTGCTACGTGTCTGGTCGGGTGACATGTTGTTAGAAAGATTAAATTTCCGTTACCCAATTACATAAAATATTAATGTTAATTGAGCTTATTCAGCCTTGATTCTGTTCCCTTGTTCCTTTATATAGAAGTCTTCCTATACAGTGACATGAGCATACTTAACTCCAGATAGAAAAAAACCACTTCATTCATGTTGCATTAAATCCTGAATTTGCACCCTATATAAACCTGTATTTTTGTTTAGGTAGATCCTTAATTAAACAGGGAAATTCACCCTTTGTAAATGTGTTTGTTGGGATTTGGGTTTTGGGATTATTTTTTCAAGGATTTTTCTGTTTGTTTTTTGTTTTGTTTTTAAAATATGTCCTCCCTTTTACAAGAAAGGGCATTAAAAACCTACAGGCTATAAGCCTTAGTCTTCAGTGCAAGTTTACATCCCTCCTCTCCCAGTCATGCCTTTTTCCAGCTTTGAGTTTGTAGCTGACCAGCAACAGCAGCATCCTCCCCACGGAGTGGAAAGCAGATGATGTTACACCATCTGAATCTGCAGATGGGTGCAACACCAGTAACAGATTCAACTTCTTACTCCCTAGTTATCTCATTTGGCTAGTAACTCTAGAGCCCAAGGACAGAATTTTGTTATCAGTTATTCCGGCTGATAATTTTCACAGATAATAGCCATGTAATTTAAAAATGAAAAAAAAGTAGATGGGGCACAGAGAAAACACAACAACTCTAACTAGTATGCCCTATGGAAGAGCCAGCCTTCTTTTAAATGCTAAATAGAATAATAAAGCACTGGAAAAAAATAGTTTATTATTATTAGATAGAAATCTGCATTATCTATCTGTGCAAAGCTTTCCAAGATAGATGCTGAGGCCTGAGAAGAGCAGTGCATAGTTCAGCCTCTCTCTGTACACATACCTAGAGCGCCTCACAACTCCCATGGAGATGGGGATGCCTCCAAAGGCTGCCTACAGGATTTGCCATTTGGATACCCCATGTAAATCTCTGGGTTTAATCTGAAACCATTGAAGTCACTGGCAAAAAACTAAGACACTTACAAAATGCTACTCAAAATAGAACCATGGCAAGTTAGAGCCCTATTTAGGAATTTGTATGAAGAGATATCAATTGTCATAACAAAAACATACTAATAATTTTTAATAATTACTGTTATAGTTGTTTCCCTGATGGCCTCTTAAAAACAACCTATTTTTTTCCTACGTGACCAGACTGTAATCTTATAAAATAAAATAAAATTTAAATAAAAGCAAAACAAAGCCCTTTAATAAATGCTATACAATTACAAAAAGTAATTTCCTCAAAATTCATTTCAATCTATTTCCTTACTGAAAGTGCACAGGACATAAAAACTTCCTGCTTCGAAAGCTGCAAGAATGTTTAAAATTACAAAGGAACAAATGTAAAAGTAAAGCAGAACTGTTCCAGGGTGCTGTAGCATCCGCGTGTGAAGTATGCAGCTGACTAAAGCTACAGGCCTGTAAACAACTCCAGTTAACAACATAATAATGATAATTCATTTATTACACTCTTCACTCCTATATGCCTGTCCATCTTTTCACTATTATGTTTATTAAACTCAATATATCACATTGCCTACCAACATGTTGTTATGCTTTTCCTGAACAGTTTATCAAATATTATCATAGCACTGCAAACAATTACAAAATTATATGCAATCATATACATATGTTCAAGCATTAATTTTATCCTGGTATTAGAAAAGTAGTAACCATGTCTGTATTAATGTATGTGTTTTAAAGTGTATAAATGGGTGAATAGAATTAAGGCTGGACAATTGTCTGTATTTGATATTTCCTTCCTTTGACTCACAAAACCAAATAACCACCATGTTCTCTTTGTCCAGTATTTTGCAATTACTTTCTTTATTTCTAGCATTTATGTTTCTCATATGTTTTGGGAAATACTCATGAGTTGACTTTTAAAATACAATTTTTCTATTAATTATAGTTTAATTTTATGTTTTTTGGGCAGACAAAACGCCTATGGATCTTTTTCCTTTCTTGAACATACAAATAGGGATTTTTCCTGGATCAGGCTACTTACTGAAGTTACTTTTATCTCAGATTTCCACCTTTGTGTCCAACTGGGCTGAAAGTGGTGGAGCTGCTGTGAGGGTAGGAACAGCAGTGACAAGAACAGCCAGACAAGCACATGTAAGCTGACAACATGAGCCTGGTTTGTATGGAAACAAGGCTTCAGAGGTGAGAAAAAGTGGAAGTTGAAGCATATGGTGTGAAAACTCAACAAAAAATAAAAAAAAATAAGTGCAAAGGGTTATATAATTAAGCATATTAAACTGCAATTTATTAGATGCCACTTGAATGTGGCCCTCTCTGGAAGGGGGCCAGCAAAACTCGCCTGCTGTGTTTGAAGACTGTAAGGGCTGATTCAGAGCAGCTCAAGGAATAGGGAAGCACATGCACACAGGGCACACGTCTCCACTGCTCAGCCAGGCTGAACTCACCAAAACACCTTTTGGAATGCTACACGGTGTTCAGGTAATTCCTTAAGAGCAGTTATCCTAGAAGGAAGCTCACCATCCATTCTCAGCAAGAACTACATCCACATCAAATCATAATTTTCAAAAACCAAGGTTTTTGGTTTTTTTGTCATCTTGTACCTACAAGTCATCCTGAAACAGAAATTTGCAGAGGTCAGCACATGGAAAACAGAGGATCCATGTGCCTGCCTCCTTATCAGAGCAAAGGTCTCCTAAATCACGTGGGATCTTACTGTGACTTCTCTGTGCATGACTGGAATCGGGCATCCGTGTAACTGAACTGATGGGGTAAGCACACATTTCCCAAAAAATCAATGCCAGGTCTTTGTCAGCCTATAAGATTCTGCACTGAAGAAAGAACACAGGCAACAACACACTTTGCAAATTAAAAACCTAAACCGTAAGTCAAAAAGGAGGGCAGTGGTCATGATCTGTAAGAGGGTCACACAAGCAACACAGTTATGAGCCGGAGAATTTGACTTTGCTGAACTAACACGTGGGAACATTGAAGCTGTCTAAGTTGAGGCATCTTAGCAATGCTCTAAAACATCACCTCAAAGCACTTTCCTATTTCATGTCACCACATGAAACACTAGGATTAAATACGCAGGAAAACTGGATCACCCTCAAATCAGACCTCTTACTACCAAAGCAAGCACAGAAACATATGGTTTGATAACCCTGCCTTATCATGAGACAAACAAAGTTATTAAGCCCCACAAACACTACTGTAAGCAAAGAAATTTACAGTATCAGACCCAGGATTAAACCCTGAGACCATTCAGGATTTGGGGGTTATTTCCCTGGAAACTGGGTCATAGCAGGGGGCCCAGCCACCACTCCCACCACAAACAAAATAAGTCTTTGGAAGAGTCTGGTGAAACAGTTTCAAAACACCCAACAGCAGAAGCTACAGAAGCTAAAGTTACACACTTTCACTCCACACTTTTCTGGCTAAATCACTGGGGAAAGGACAAGTGAGCAACTGCTCAATAAAAGTATATATTAATGGGGT
Source organism: Muscicapa striata striata (assembly GCA_030060385.1). NCBI lineage: Eukaryota > Metazoa > Chordata > Aves > Passeriformes > Muscicapidae > Muscicapa > Muscicapa striata. The sequence continues at coordinate 5,156,957 of JAREIS010000025.1, read as the reverse complement.
CATATAATTAAAAAGGTAATAATAGATACACACCAACTTCCTCCAGTTCTTGGAAATATCCCAGGCCAAGACCATGCTTTAGCCCCAAAGGGAAATACTTTACAAAGTTAGTTCATTAGAGAACACAGATACATAAAATAAACTTTTATGAAGTCTTAATTACAGAAGCCACTACTGCAACAACCAGACTTGGGATGTAATCCTATTAACAGTAACACAAGTCTGTGAAGTTACTTGTTAAGTCAACTTTTTCTCTGTGAATAAATTGCAAAGGATATTATTTCTGGGACAGAATAAATTCTTGAAATTAGTGAGTAACTTATGCATCGTCCCCCTGCTCCAAGAACACATTATTTATTTTTACCATGACACAGCGAAGTTATTAATCTGCTGCCTTCCATTTCAACAATGCGAAATGCTGTAAAATGCATAGACACCTGCATTACAGTACATTTCAGTTCCACTTTATATCAGTCATAAACATTTCTGTTTTGGACATCTCTTCAAAACAAATGCTCCAAGCACACTGTGCGTAGCATGCAATTTTATGAAACTATAAAAGTTCTTCACTGTTAATTACACAGACAAATGTCTCATCACACATTTGATTACCAGGATAATATAATTAGTTTTCTGCATTAACCTTTCAAACACAGAGCCTGAATTTCAAGTTGAAAGCATTGTAAAAACACTCAGTCTCAGGAAGTATACTATATTTCAACTTTTTTGTGATGGTAATAAAATACTAAGACTGAAAAAAACCAATATGGTGTATGCAAAAGATTTTTTTTTTTTTAATAAATACTGTAAGCTTAATCATCACTGTCCATAAGACACAGGTGTACACAGCCCCTTCAAGGGCTTGTAATGTCAGGTCTGGGCTAGCAGCCCTGTGACTTTACTGGAAAAATTGAAGTCAGGTCGGTTTTAAACCTTACCATGTTTGAGGTTTAAGCATTTCACTCCTTCTCAGGCTGAGCAGTCTCTCCTGATACTAGATAACTAAGCCCTTTCCCTCAAAACAAAAGACATGCCAGTCCTCACCCACAAAATATAGTACTGATATTCCACATTCCCCTGCAATTTTGTAAAGACTGTGGTTAGCATGTCCTTCATCTAGAAAGATGTGACTTCTTGTTCATCATCTTATCAGAACAAAGGACTGGGGGAGAGGACAAGCCACCACATCTCCCACTCCCAACACTGCACTACATGAGAAAACTTCCCAAGCTCTATTCAGATAGCAGTTGGACTCTACACCATGGCAATCATCAGAGGTCGTGTCCAGTACCATGTTCCTTTAATTGCACTGAAGCTTCCTCCAGTTTTCAGCCTACATTTACACCAAGCTATATTTTGCCCATCTGTGCTGGTGCAAAAAAGACCATTTAGGTTCATCAGGTCTTTCTTGACATTTCATCCTTAATTTATCTCTATGTTAAACAAACTGGATTCTCCTGATTTACTCATTTACCCCAGCAGCTCCCCTCTTCTCAACAGCAATTTTGAGTTAATCATGCTCAGCTGGGCAAAAAAGGCATTTCTACATCCCATTCCTGATAAAGCTTCACTCATTTACTGCCACTAACTGCCACTAACATTTAACCTTCCCTAAAGGTAATAGTTTAAATGCTGTATCATAGCATCCATTCCATACTAAAGGCTGCATCACACTGAGGTTTCATCTGCTGATCCCATGGATCACTTAAACTGCTGAACAAACTTGACTCTAAATCAACAAGTTGGAATAAACATCCTTCTGAGATAAATTTTGGCATAAAGCAGGAAATCAAGTGAAGAACTGATTATACCCTGACTATACCTGACAAGGAAGATCCTTGATAGGATTCACATTCTTAAAGGTTAAATTCTGACTGACTCTTGAAATAGGTGAACTTGACGCACTTAAATGCCAGAGCACCTTCAGTCACAATGAAAAGCTGGACATACTGAAAAAGAAAAACCCAAACAAATCTAAGGACACAGCCAAGCCAAAATCAAGATCAGTTGGTCTGACTCACAGCACAAATGGCAAAGCACAGACTTCTGCACATTCTTGGAGCACCCTGGCTGATGCCTAATTCTTGCCAAAGCTTTATCATGACTTAGAGTTGGAAGAAAAAGCATTACAAGTAAACCTCTGGTGGAGCTCATTCCATCAGGTTTATCAGACTTCACCAAAAGTGCTTACAGTACCCGAAATCCAAACACAAAGCACTGCAGCTGCCTTTGCTTCTCCCTGAAAATGGGTATAGGGAAGAAATACTTGCTCAAAATCTTAATGGTGAGAAGCTGAGAAGGAAATTTAAGGCAGCTCCCACCCCTTGTTTTAACACATCCTCCTGTTCTCTCCCATTTGCTGCTGACCTCTAGAAGAGGATGTGACACTATGAATTTAGGAGACAAAGGCATTTTGCATGCAGATTAACTTCAGATGCTGATTCCAACATTTCAGTGCTTCTTGCTGGCTTCAGGGGGCAACACACACAGACTACAGAAACCTTAAATCGCCCCACAAAAATGTTTAGGCTCTTGGTGCTGAAAAGGAGAGGCAAACACCCCCAAATTTCTTGCTGCAAAGGCATTTGTTTTCTCCAAAGCCTGAATTACGTATTCACAAGCTTCCTTTATACACCTGAAAAAACTGGCCCCTCCTTCTTTGAATTTAACCTGTCATATCTTTGCCAAGAGTGGCTTTATCCAGGTGAGGTCCTGGATGCAACTGGAAGGGGATAGAAGCAGGAAAGAAAGGAGCACTCTGCAGCTGAGGAGTTATGCAGGATAAAATACACACAAGAAAGGTAAAGGTTCACTGATAGCGAGCCACTGATATGCTGTAATACATATCATGCTGTAATACATATCATGCTGCAGACTCTATATTATTTTGTATTTTCTTTACACATTTTTAACTGTTGATTTAATTTGATTTTTCCATGGCAGGATTAGCAGGCAAGCTCCAGAGGTGAAAGGACATTACATTAAGACAGCACATTAATCCTTTATCCCACCCAAGGCAGAAGCAAAACCAAACAAATAGCAGCTTCCTGGAAATTGAATTTCTGTTATCCAGATGTCAAAGATGTAATACCCCAATTACACAAACTATTGCCAGTGAAGCATGCCAGGGAATATGCAATGTAAATGGGGTGAGCACAGAGCTGCAAAACTGCAGAGTCAGCATCTGGCTCTCTGAGTGAGTGATAATTAGCACTGTGTGTAGACACTAATAAACATTTATGTCTGAAATTACAACTTTTAGCAGTGTTAATAAAGGATATATTGGCAATTCATAGAATAAAAGGGTCTTGAAAAGAGCATCATATTAAACAATGGCAGGCGCTTTCTGTGCTTGCACAGAGGTTTTTTCCTCCCTAATTGCAAATGGCCACGCAATGTTGCTCGAAAATTAATCAACACAAGCACATACCTAAAAAAGCTGGTTGTGTTTCTTTGGTCTCTCCATTAACATCATTGTTGTAGTCAGAGATCTTATATATCTCATGATGGTAATCTGGAATGAAAAACGGTAAAAAAAATTAGAATTCAAGTGATCTGGAAAAAATGAACACTGAATACATTACTACAGTTTTACTACACAATTTATCAATATATCTGCAGTTTATTTCATGTACATCAAATTAACCACAGAAAATGTGCTCTGTATCAGCACCTCCTAAAAAACCTTTGCTCACACTGGAGAGACTCAGCTCAAATATTTCACAGATTTCAGGGAATAGCTATGCCTGCCCTAAATTACTGTGTTCATTTTCACAGCAAATTATCCCACCAGATGCCAATTATCTGGCTTCTTGCTTTACAGAAGGAAAGCAGATTTATAATGAAAACTTTACCTTCCTAGAGACCAAAGCAAACTTTCAAACTTCACCTCAGTAAGGAACCGGCAATGTACATCAGGGCTGTATTGCTCAGCTGTCCTGACTCATACTGATGTCACTGGCCTCCCAATTGTGAAGAAAGGAGGATCAGGGACACCTTAGGATATTCACCTACAGAAATTAATGCCTGTGATGACTTGAAGAATTAGCACTGGCACCTCATATACAGAGATGTTGCAAGATATTAAAAAAAAATAAATCACTACTGAGTTTCTATTTTTAAATAAAAGACTATTTTGTTGTGAAGGCCTCTGCTGTAACCCAGGCAGGTGCTCACTAAAACCAGAGCTTTGTTTACATGTGTGCAGAGAGGGAATAGTAAGTCCAAGGAAAAAAAGAAGTGTCTAAAGGCAGCTTTCCTGGATGCTATTTCTGACTCTGATATTGGCACACACTCTGTCCTTCAGCAAATCGCTCAGACTGAACAATATATTCAGTGTCTTGAAAGAGCCACCTCCCCACCTCACTCCTTCAATGCCCTCCCAGTTCCCAATGCTCTCAGCTACTCCCTCCGTAAACTGGTTTTATGTTTACCTGCCTCACAAAAAGTGAGGCAGAGATTAACTCATGGAAGGGACTTTGGGGGATTCACTTAAAATGTGTAACAGAAGCAGAGGGCGGAAAAGCAGCTCCTTCTCCCACAAGCAGCACACCTGCACGTCCAACCAAACAGCCACAGCTGATCGGAAAAGTCTCCTGGAATTCACTTTTTTATGATGTGCTGTTTATTTGCACAGCACGACTGTCTTGAAGGCACAAGAGGAGGAACAACCCAGTATGTAAAATTGAGCCTAAACACAGTAATGCAACAGAATGAGAAGTGCCCAGAAAGAAAACGAGGGGAAAACAACTGCACCACAGAACTGGAGAGGTCAGTGATGAGGTGCTACGTGAAGTGTTCCTCTGCTTCCCGAGCACACCCAGCCAGTGAAATGGGTAAAGGTGAAGTCTGAGATATGACATCAAGGAAGTAAATGCTTCTTTCATATGACTAAACTGGCAGGATTTACACTGCCTTCCATGATCACTAGCTGTCCTGTTGAGCAGAGGGTGTGGTGAAGTGGCTTGATGGCACCTGATGGCCAGTCAGGGTCTACCTGCCACACTCTGCACCTTCATCCTCTCAAGGAAATTCTGAAATAAGTGGGAGCAAGTACGTAGAAACTCTGACTTAAATAACTTAGAGAATCATGGTCCTTAGATATACAGATTACACATGGCCTCTTCTCTAGCACTCCCCTGTACAACCAGCTGGTCACAATACTCTTCTGGTCTGCAGCTGCTGCCTTAAAGTCACCAGATTTCACTCTAGAGGTGGCTGCGTTTTAGCACAGGAATGGATTTTCTCTTGATTTGGTCATTATTGATCCTTGTGATAAGGTGCTCTGAAGTTATTTCTGGGACAGAATAAGCATTGAATGGGCACAGATCAATAGCAGATGGTGTGTTACCAAACAATTCACAGCATAGCCTTTTCTCTTTGGTTTCCTTCTTCTGCCTTGGACGTCAGAGTCCAGGCACTGGAAAACCGTATCAATTTCACAACAGTAAACACTAAACTGTGACATTACAGAATAACTCCTGCAAGAGGCAAAGACCAATTACAAGAGACAACTATTTATATGTAATTATCTTTCTAATCAACTGTGATAGAAAAGAGTATGAGAGTGCAGACTCACATACAAAATGTGACTTTTATCTCCTCCATTCTCAAAGTACAAAGACATAATTTTCCCTCTAGGATATGCTTTTAGTGTACCTTTCTATTTGACTTTCTACATGCAAAAAGAGACCTCAGATAATATACTATTAATAATGTACCATCATAACTGGAGTTACCTTTTAAAATAAGGTTAAATAGACTGTCTCATACACTGAGGCATATCTAAACCTGTAAGAAGCGGCAACTGGGAAGGCAAAATAGTCACCTATTTCTGGCATATACTCTTTTTACAGATCCATTAGGACAGAAAGAAACAAGGCACAATTTCAGTTTTGTTTTTCCACATTTTGCTTTCACCACCTCCATGCTCCAGCCCAGTCTATACCAATTCTGCCTCAAAGTTGGGAGCATGTTCAGTACCAAAACCCCACAAACCAAACCTGTTCTCTGTAAAAATTACACCCTTGATAGGTTTGCTAATAGATACAGACCTCCAATGCATTTCAGACACATCTGGCATGTCCCTGCCCCTCTAGTTTTAACAGCAACCATATGTGATGCCCCAGACCTCCCTACCACTATACAACAGTCATTATTTACTATTCCCACCAAGTGAGTTTATTTCCATCTTTTGAATTTCTTTGCTTTGAATGCAGTTTTGCAGAGCACTCCTCAGACAGCAAGTCTTGACCCCCTTTTCACCAGTGTGACATTACACCCAAGCAGCCACCTGCCTTGAACTTGGCATGCAGGACACACACAGCGTTTCATGGAGATATTCCCGTCCAATACTGGGGAACACAAAAGGAGAAACGATCTCGAGTCAAATCCATCAGGGCAAAAACATCTCATCGGCCAGAGAAGGGACAAATCCCCAACCAAAATAAATCCCTAGGGGTGGGAAGTCCACCTGTTAAAATGCCTACCAGCGGCTGTATCTTTTCCCCCCTTTAATTAAAGAAAACAACAACAAGACTGAAACACAGAGCTGTGCTTCTTGCCCGACATGAATTCAAATATTTCTCCCCTCACGATCCCTTTAAAAATATCCTCTTTTCCAAAAGCAAACACACCCCAAGCGAACAAGTTACACGCCAGCGGCTCTCCCCTGCCCACGTACAATTAATTACCTGCGTGGATTTTTAATAAAGCAATCTCGATTCAGCTTTTCTTTGAAATACACGGATGTACACAGCCGAGGAGAGGAAAAAAACCACCCCAAATACAATAAATCCACAAGAGTTGAATACTAAGGAGCTCTGTCTCTGCTCAAGTGTCATTATTTTTTGCTCGCTTCCCGATTCTACCTTTTCTCCCCCCCGCCCAAACAGGATTTACCACGAAACACGATCCAACTTTATTTTGTGCAGGGTCTGTTTGAAAAAAAATAACACGTCCACCTAAGGTGGTGGGGGGAGGCTTGATCTGGTGGTTTTGCAACAACACGTAACACACATGCAAAAAATAATGAAAAAAAAAAAAAGAGGAAACTGGAAGGGGGTGAAAGAAATAAAATTTAAAATAAATAAATAAATAAATAAATAAATAAAAAAATTAAAAAAAAAAAAAAAAAAAAAAGAAGAAGAAAGAAAGAAAGGCGTGCAATGGTTCCGGGGAGTTCAGGCAGAGGATTGCGGAGTTCAATAACAGAGCCGGGAGGGAGCGGCGGCCCGGGGGCGCCGGCGTTTCATAACGCCCCGCTCCCCCCGGGGCAAAAGTCGGGGCTGCCCCCGGCCAGCGAACAAAGCCCAGCCGCCCCCGCCTTACCTTCGTTGACCAATTTAAAGCTTTGGGATTTCCTGCTCCTCTTCCTCTGGGCGAACTCCATGGTGCGGGCAGGAAGGAGCGGGGCGGACACAGGACCGAGCTCCGTCCCTCCGATCAGCAATACACGCGGGGGTTGGGAGAGACGGCGGCTCCGGCGGCGAATAAAGGGATCCGGGACAAGTTGGCTCCGGTCTCCCCCCCGCTCCCGCCCCGAACTTTGAGGGAAAGCGGGGTGCGGCGGGGGGAGCCCCGCGGGGGCGATGCCGCCGCCTTCCCCCGCCGGCTGCGCGGCCGCGGCCCGGCGGCAAAGGGCGGCCCGCAATGGCTTCGCCGCCGGCGCCGGGACCCCGGTGCCACCTGCTGGGGAAGGAAGGCGGCGGTTCCGCCGGCCGGGAACCGCCGCCACCCCGGGGCCGGCCCGCCGCCACTCGGCCCCAGCGCGGGCCGAGGGGCTGAGGGGCAGCGCCATTTTGTGTCCCCCTCCCGCCGCCCGCCTCACACACGGGCACCGGCGCTGCCCGCGCAGCCCTGCCGTGCTGCCCGCAGCTCCCGCAGGGGCTGAGCGGGGGGAACTCCTCGTGTTTAGCGGGACCGGGCCAGGGCCGGCGGGGAGGGGGGGTGAAGTTGGCGTGCGGAAGTGGGTAAACCTCAGGAACTGATGGCAACACCTGTTTGTTGCCGTGTTTTACAGGGATTCTCACGGCGATGTGTCCGCTGGTGTCATGGACCGAGGCCTGGAGAAGAGCGCCGAGCCGCCAGCTGGGCTGAGGGATGTTGACTCTGCTAAACCTGGATCGCAAGAGAAAGAGAGTCCCTCAGCCAAAAACTGGTTCGCCTTAGCAAGAGGAAGAGAGTCTCGGCTCTCCGGAGGAGCCAGATTTAGGGCGTCTGGCAGCCCTCCCGACGGTCACCGTGAGGTCACTGCAGCCATACGGCTGGCCCAAACACAGCTGAAATTAGTGCTTTGATTTATTCACCACTTGACGCCTTCAGCCACACTTCCAGTTAGCTCACTGTGCTAAATTCACTGAGGGTGGAGTGGTTTTTTTACAGCCGAGAGTGCTTTTGCCTGTTGCCTGTAGAGAAAGGACCCAGGCGTTTACAGTTATGACTACTGATAACTGCAAACACAGCTCCGATCATCGTCTTGTGTTTTACATGTAGTCAGGCTGTGTTGTGACAAGGAGAAGACTATGTGATACTTGCATACGCCTACTTGAACAGATGCAAATGCAGATCTTGCCTTGGTCTCCTCAGAGGACCCAGGAGAATCCCGTTAGCTCCAGTAATATTGACCGACCCTATCACTCGCAATAATGACATAAAATGAGCAGGAGGGAAGCAAATGGAATACTAATAGTAGTGATTTGTATCCTAACTGTGTGCATAGACATAGTCAGACCTGAATTCTTTGGTGCAAGGTGCTGTCCAGACACCACACAGAGGGTACACATGGTTCTGAAAAGCAAAATTGGGAAACAGCCTTTATGGTGAAGCAATATCAGAAAATATGCCTAATGGTAAAATTTATTATATGCTGGAAAATTAAATTCACGAGGGAGGTTATGGAAACCTCACAGATTGGGTAGGGGTGTAATTTTCTATTAAATTGCTAAGTGGAAAATCCCAGAGGCAATCAATATGCTACTTTTGGAATTTTCCTAAACTTCTCTGTAAGACTTTGTGAAAGGAAACTGGGCTAATGTACTATTTAAAATCCTGCATTATATATTTTTGGGAGGATGCTGAAGCAGCAAAGGTAGATGGATGTCATATGCTGTTTGCTGGATTTTGTGGGTCCAATTAATCTCTGGTACAGTCAGGTCTGAAGTTGGGTCTAAAATGGAGCAGCAGTGTGCCTAAATTTTTCCTACAAAAAGAGTATTTTCTTTTTTTTTTTTTTTCCTCCCCAAACAGTCTGCTGATTCCTGTCTGCTAGCTAACTTTATTTACAGGACTTAGAGCATTGCAGAAACTGTTGTGTTTGACTCTCATCCTTTCTGAGACAAAAGGAGAATTTTTATAAGGCATAAGGCCCTCATTTACAGTTCAGCTCACATGATGGGCTTTATCCTGCATTTGCCAAAGGAATGTGGTACAAAAATATTTTCTGTTTTCCTCTATTACTCAATTTTGTGAAACATTTGGGGTATAATTTATGAAAATGTGATGGCAGTGTTTTATCAGCTGCTCTCTTACAGGTTTTAGTTCTTCCTTCCCTGTGCTGATATCTTACTTAAAGGGACCCTCATGGTTTTAAATGACATTTCAGTCTGGGCAATGCAGTTTCCAGCAATGTTTTACAAGAGTTAGCACATCCCCTTTTCCACCAATATTTCTCATTTTCCTTTATGTGAATTAGAGAGATCCATCCTTTTCATGCAGAATAAGCCTGATCCTGCAAGCTAACCTAATTGTGGTCACTCAGATGAATAAATCTTGCAGCTTTCATTTCTTAAAGTATGAGCCAGTGTGGATACTACAGCCCTGATCCTGCCATCTCATCTGCATAAAAGTGAATTAGAAACTAGGACAAGGTGACTTTAGGTCAAAGTCTTGTAGTTATCCACACAACGCGTAGGAGGATCCAGTAGCTGGAAACAGCTTTCTGTCCTGCACTGCTGGTGTTTCTTAGCTGGGACTTAGAAAAGACTACACAAGGCTCCCATGTACAGGGAGCTGTGAGCCTGTTGTTGGGCTTTTTGGGGTAGGCATCCTAAAACTGGGCTGGGATCATCTGCTCATTTGTCACAGGCCACCATTTCATTATTCCAGCTGGAGCAATGCAGAGATGAAAGTCCTCTTTATCCCATTAGAATGGCTGCCTTGTGTCACCCTAGATAGTCACTGGCTGCATCGCTCCGGCAGCCAAGTCACTTAGGATAAAGTGCACACTGGCTCTGGGGGGCAGACAGCTTTTAATTTCATCTTTTATTTCAGTTTCTGTCTCAGTGTCATGTTGTTATTATTACATATTAAGAATCCATAGGTCTGGTTTTTTTTTTTTCTGGTGAAAATATGAAAAATTCTGAGCATTTTCTATCTATTCATGATTGGTTTAAAAATATTTCCTCAGACCATTAACTGAGTAATGTGTTTTTCAAAATGCCATGAAATTAGCCAACTAAATAAGGGCTTTATCTTGCAACATGTCCAAAGTCAGTATGATCATCCCTGATTATTTCTTAGTTAACATTGTATTATTCTTCAAGTTACTTTCAAAATATCCCCTCCCCATTCTAATTGATAGTAAATTTTCCAACAATTTTCTGGTGTGTAAAATACTTTTCCATTTCAGATCATAGGCTAACTGATTAATTATAATGAATCTAGTAATATTTCAGTATTAACAGCAACAGTGCTCTTCCCACAGGATGTCCCAGACTTTTTCTTTGTTTCTAGGTGTGTCCAGTTCATGATAATATTTTATTACTCACAAGTAGGATGGTATAGGACAAATACCAATGATAGTATAGGACCAATGAGTCCTAGGGTTGAGGAGAATTAAATAGGTGTACTAAGAACCCCTTCAGCTTTTCAGTTAGAAAAATAATACTGGAGAAAGTCTCATAAACTCAGTGATTTGATCTGAGTCTTAAAGTCTGATGTCAAGGAATTCATGTGAGGCTGTGTGAAGTGGGAAGAGGCTGCTGACTGTCATATTAATAGCACCATGATTACCACTCATCTTGTAGCCTGATGAGGTTCCATGTGGTATTAGGAAGCAGGAGGAGGGTGAAAAGGTAAATTGGAGACCAGGAGCTGCCCAGGTGACAGGTTAATAAGTGAGCTATTTTGGTTAGTTATGTGTAATGAATGGCACAGAGGATTTTATAAACTGTAGTGTTTCCAGTGGTGGTTTTGTGGTCATATGACATATGTGGGCAGTACTTAGTCCCCAGGCTGACAATAGGCCACGTTGTGCTGTGCTGTCTCACTACAAACCTGCCCTTTCAGCAGGCTCTCATGCTGGCGTATCCAAGGAATGGGTCATTAGAGAGGAAGGTGTCTGGATGTCCTGAAGAATTCTGAAGTCAGGAGTGGGGTTTAACTTGTTTTCCAGTCCTCCTTAAGTTTTTCCTGTACCATTTGAGTCACAGTACTTGACATTTCATGTGTCTGTCCTTACTCTCCTTTTCTTTTGGAAGACAGTTTTGAAATGCCTTCTTGTCCTTTCTGCTGCTTGCTAATCTTTCTCATATAAATTTTAAAGAAAAAAATTACAGGACAGACCAATGTTTTCATCTGTTTGGCAGCTCAGGGAGACCAAAACATTCCAGAACTGTTTCAACAATAAAGAATATAACTGAATCTATGTACAAAGTGTTCTTTGTGTGTGCAGTCACAAACCCTCTGAATATTTCCATATCAGAATGCAAACCTCCTTTTGACTGTAAGGTTGGACTTCCCCCCCCAACTTTGAATTTATGTGTCCCCCCCGCCACTTTGAATTTATGTACAGCTTGGACCAAGGTTCGAAGAGTATTCTAAGAGTCAACACTTGATGGTCATCGACTCTGATCCTATACTTGTGAGATAAGGATATTAAGGTATTAAGTCTTCCCTAGGACAAACCAGTGTTTGGATTTGAATTCTGGGAGGAGTGGAGAGGAGACCAAGGTGTCTAAGCAACAGATGTGGTTGAAGGATGAAGAAGAAAAGGTCTCAACAAGGCTCTTTTTTATGAAAGACGATGTGAAGGAATGAGAGAAATTCAGCCCATGTACAAGGACATCCTCTGCTTCTCTGCTACATGGAGAAACCATGGGCTGAAGTAATTTTGCCCTTACAACCCAAGTGCTTCAAGGGAGCTGAGGACAATGTGAGTAGGGCTTGTTGTTTTGCCTAGAGATTTGAACTTTTGTGCTATATAAAGAGTAAGTGCTTAGAAATTTTACTCTGGATGTGTCTTTGCATCACTACCACCTCTGCCTAAGAGATGAAATGTAAAGCCAGGTTGGTGTCCTCAGAAAGGGCACATTTGAGCTTTGGGTCATCCCAGAGTCAATGTCAATCATGCCAGCCCAAGCACAGCAGTCAGCAGTCCCAGTTCTGGTGGATGCTGCAGGCACAAATTGCAGCAAGCTCAGCTCAGCGCCCAGCAGCCCAGCAAGCCCCCTGCCAGGGAGAGTTCCAAGAGGGTCATGCTGCCAATCATTCCTCCATTTTTGTGTCAGTTTACTCCAGCCACAGCAGCTGAAGGCAGATGTAACAGTGCAGCGATGCAGTTGCTGGAACTAAGATGGAAAAGGAACAAAAAGCTGCAGGAACAAAAGCATTTAACACCGTTAGGGAGCTCCTTGAGGCTGCGGGATGAAGGCCAGGCAGCAGCCATCCTCCTCTGAGTCCTGACTGAGCCTGATGTGGGGATGTTATGTTCTGCTCCCCAGCCCAGCCTCTCGCTGTTTCCAGCTCGCCACAGGGACCTGCTCTCCTTGTCTTGATTCTGCCTTGATCCTCTTCCATTTCTCCTGCCACACATTAGTAAATGCACTTGCAGTAAAATCAATGGGAGTTTGAAAACTAAAAGTAATGTGTGCTTTGGTATGCTACTAATCCACTTATTTGGATCCTCTTACTGCTCCTCTGGGCTGCCCTGATCCTCTCTATCAGCCCACCCAGCTGCTCTGATCTGCTCTCTAAACTTCTGCCGTGGCTATATTAGCATCCCCGTCAACTCACAGGGCTGCTGCCTTAACGCCATCAATCCCCACTCCCAATGAGAGTTTCTCTACTAAATTATAATCCCTGTAGCTCAGAATACTGATGCAAACTAAAATAAATTCACGAGAAGTTGCTACAGCTCCTACTAAGATGTTCTATTTTCCTGAAAGTTTTCCAACAGTACTTACATTTCAGGCTGGTGAAATAGCTTCAGACACATTCATAACCACCTGCCTGCTTTTCAGTTCTAAAAAATAAAATTTCACTGCAAGGTACAATGGAGTTCAAAATCTACTCACACATGCACTTTTTAAAGAGAGATTACGTGAATTTTAAATCTCTGTCAGGCTGGAGACTGACAACATCTGAAAAAGGTGCTTTTATTCACCAGTAAGATACATATAGCAGCATTTTCATTAATGTGACCCCCCCGGATTTACCTTCAGAGATGTGTAGATACTGAAGACTGCATTGCCCATTCAATCCCTGACCTCTGCTGAGGCAGCCAGTGCACCTGCATGGGCATTTTCTCTGAGAGGGACACATCCTGCAGGGATCAAACTGACAACATAGAACTGTGATCGTTTAGTAATAACTTTCTGAGATTTCCTGCCTGTGTTGAATGCACGCTAATGAACTCAGAAGTACAATACTTTATGCTCAGCCATTTATCTTCTATATGCATTAAAGTAGAAGAAAAATAGATGTTTTTATGTGCTTTTATACCATCCAACAAGATCTATTTGGTGTTTGGGTGGTGGTGTCTATTAACACAGCTAAAATGTCTCAAAGCCGAGGGATGTTAAGTGTATACATTGCTTTGGGGAAGGTTGAAGAAAGAGACAATTGTATGGATCTAAAATGCAGTGCATGCAGTTTGACAACCCAGTCTGCATTTGCAGGGCTTAGTCCTGTAACTGCACCTTTCCTGTAAAGACTTTGTTGTTTGGGTACATGTAGTGCACAACGATGCTGGGAGTAAGGATGTTCAATGCTCCACATCATTTGCCCTGCACTGCTGGAGTGCTAGAAAGAATAGCTACAGGAATACCAACAACAGCAAGAAACCAAAACAACAAAAAGAAAGGCAGCATGATAATTTTCCTCCAAGATGTTTTAGATTCTTTAACAGCCACAAATGGCCATTGCTGTCAAAAAAGCGCAGTCTCCCTAGTGACATCTTGGGACCGATTCATTAAGGACTCTAATGACACAGAGCCATAAGCTGAGCTACGAATGCTGTTCCTGAAACAACAGATTTTTCATCAGATATCTCACATATCAGCCCGTTTGGCAGTAATTAGCTGTTCTTAAATGCAAAGCTTTTTAGAAGCAACAATGAGTTTTTACACCACCTCAGTTTTACAGATAATAAAGCTGCTGGGATAGGAAAGACTGTGCTTCCTATAGACAACCTAAACAATGCTCATAAATATTCCTTTGTCAAAATCAGAGGATAATTAGCAGCCAAACAGTTATTTCAAGAACGTTTCTAAATGCCACACTAGCCTTACTAACCAGTAACATCCATATGGATGTCACTACTTTCCTAACTACTTTAACAGTGCACATAGAGGTGTCTCCTGACAGACAGGAGTTGCAGGGGTTGATTTATCATGAGAACTAATCAAGTGATACTTTAAAAAGCAAAACAAGCCAAATTCAAATCAAATTCAAATGACACACCTTCATGATACACAGATGTCATAGACTTTGTTTGTTAGAAACGTGGGAACCTTTTTTCTGCCATTTCCTCCCCTGTGAGCTTTCCTTGCCTTTGCAGTGCGATTTGGACACCTGTGGTGGAGTGCTACCCCCAATTTCTTCCTCAATCTTCCCTCTAGCTCAGTGTTTCTCTGACTGTTATCTCCTGGAGATTGTGTGCCATTTGGAAAGGTGAATAAGGAAGTGAAAGCCCAAGAATGGCTTAAATTGACTAAATTGAGGGAATGGGCCCATCCCCCATGTCAGGATTTTAAGGAAGTGCAATTTTACGGAAGTTTGCAATCCTCAGCAGAAATACTAACATGTCTGATAGAACACCTGGAGGTGCCCTGTAGATGTGACAAGCTGGAGGTACCTGTAAACAAAGTGAATGTGGGGGCAGAGAATGGGGAATTGGGTGGGTTAATCCCTCCTAAATAGTTAGGGACTGTTTTAACAAAAAAAGAAAAGACTGAGACTGGGTGTAGAGCTCCCTTTGCCAGAAGTGAGCATACTGAGTCATGGTGTAAAAGCAATTTTATCCAATGTCTTTTTTGGTATAGTGTTTTGAAGATGAATAAAAGGAACTATGTACTTATCTGAAAAGGGTTTCTAAGAGTCATCTGTGCCCTTGTTACTTGAAATGAGTTCTGCAATCTTGGTCAGCTGCAAGGCATCAGTTCTGCCTCCTGTATGTAAGTGAAAGCATATGCTGACTGAACTGGGGGTTTCCCCTGTTTTAATATCAAATAGATAAGTGAAACTGGATGCCCATAAAAATATGACCTGAAAACAACTAAATATAAACTGAATACAACCACTGAGAGCAGTCAAAATTGTTCTGATCCGTTTTACCACTTTGGCAAATAGATGACATCTGGGTTATTTGAGTGAAACTGGGTTATTTGAGCTGCCTTCAATAATCTGTCTGTAGGCTGACAGTTGGCTTCCAGCAGATAAAGCTGAGCAATCACTTAACCGGCTAGAAATTGGAATGAAACACCTCATGTATGTTTTAAGCTTGTATTTTTATTGTTTACAAGGCTCTTATGAAAGTTCCAAGATTTTGAATAACTTCTAGATTTCCCTTTCCAGTCTTGATTTCATATTTAACGTTGTGAAGGAAATTACTTCAAAGTGGCTTTGTGGTTGACTCTGTGGGGTTGCTCCAGAGGTCTGCAGAAACCTGGATCTAGGGAAAACATGAGTAACACTATTGCTTCCAGACCCAAGCTCAATTGCTGGGAGCTCTCAAGACTCTGCATGTGGTTTTGGGAGAACTTAAAGGCCTGACTATAGCCCTGACAGAAAATGTCATATTTATTAATCACATGAGAGACAGCCATAGTGGGACCAAACCAGCAGGACTGCCCTGAAAAGCAAAACAGGAGCAGTAGAAAACAAATAGTCAAGCTTTGGATTTATAGCAATGATCTAATTGACTCTAAACTGATAATTTGAAATACAGCTTGGAAAAGCATTAATTTCACTGTGTTAAAAATATCTTATACAGTGATGTCCATCTAAAGGATCATTACATGGATGAGGGACTGGCACAGGGAAGGAATTATCTGCTTTCACAACACAGTTAAACAGTTTCCACTCTCTGAGGCCTCCTCAGAACAGTGGTGACTAGGAGAAATCCTTTTGCAGTGTGCAGGAACAGTTTCCATTACGTGATCCAAGGATGAGATCTCACACTGTGAGCTTCCATGTGCACCATGAGTTTGTCCAGCAAGTGGAGCTCCAGACACCCAGCCCAGAGCCAAGGAGCACGTGTGAATGGAGACAGTCAGAGGATGAGAGATCCATAACGAAGCAAGAAGGGACCATAACGAATTGCCAGCACAGATATTGCCTCAGGAAGATGTTCTGAGGAACAGTGGAGTTTTGTACTGTGTCCAGTCGAGACCTGACCCAGCCATCTCAACAATCCATGTCCCTCAGAAAATGCTGCCCTGACCTCAAGGCAAAGAGGAGTCAAATAGATTTGGCATCCTGGGGATCAGACAGGAAGCAAGAGTGGATCTCTTCAGGGGGTGTCAGTGAAAGAAAAAAGATACCACCTCTTCTTATACATTAGAAATTTTGTAATCTCTTCAAAAAGAGAAATCTCAAATGGATGGATGACACCAAAGATTTTTTTTCTCTCTTTCCTTCTTTGAGGAGATATTAGTGAATGTTCTCAGAAAAACAGAACCAACATAACTACATATTTGCATGCATACAGTAACTCTTTTGGGAGATGTAGTACTCTGTAGATTGCCACTTATTGTTCATAGGACAACACACTGTCTTGATCACAGTGGGGATTTATACTACAGGATGCTTTGATTTGGAGGCAAGAGAGCACAGAACCACAAGTACTGGAAAAAGGGCAGTTATGGAAAGTTGAGTCATTGGTAGTGAACTTCTAGGCAGCTTTAGAGGTAAAGCATTACCTTCCAACCTTGCCAGAGTTGTTTCACCAACATAAACTAATCAGCTGCTTCCTTGTCCCTTTTATCCCTCCCTGACACCTTATTTATTTTTTTTTTAAACTGGGAGATCTTTGTTCTAAGAGTCACCTGACAGTAACTGCATCTTTCTCACAAATACTGTGTCTGAGCTGGCTTTCCTCCTTCCTTTATTACTGTCTCAAATTGAGATATAATGTCTGTCATGGTTTAATCCCAGACTCTGCACAGGCTCTCTCACTCTCCCCCAGCCACAGAGGGATGTGGGAGAGAATTGGAAGAGTGAAAGTGTGAAGACTTCTGGATTGAAAGACAGTTCAATGGGACAGCAAAGGAAGAAAATATTATTAATAATAATAATGACCACCACAACAACAACAACATAATGTACAAAACACGTGATGCACAATGCAATTGCTCACCACCTGCTGAGCCCAGCCAGTTCCTGAGAAGCAGCCCCCAGCCAATTTTCCCCCTGGTTTATACACTGAGGGTGCTGCCATACAGTATGGAATATCCTTCTGGTCAGCTGGGGTCAGCTGTCCTGGCTGCCTTGTGTCTCCCAGTGTCATTGCTGGCAGGATATGAGAAGCTGAAAAGTCCTTGACTTAGTGTAAACTCTGGTTAGCAACAACTAAAATATCAGTGTGTTATCAGTTGTTCTCATACTTGATCCAAATCACAGAACTGCACTAGGTACTAGGAAGAAAATTACCTGTATCCCTGCCAAAACTAGGCCAGTGTCAGACTGGAGCAGGAAATGAAGCAAGGTCCAAGGTTGTGTGTACTCTAGAGTAAATTAAGGGGGCAGCTGGCACTCTGACATAACCATCTGAATTAGTTTACTATAAGGTCCACTACAGAGTATTCCTAAAGCCTCCCGACTTATGCCTTTACCCAAATGTGGGCACATTCCCCCAGGACTCATACAGAGAAATTCTTGGATTCTATCACCATCAGATGTGATATAATTTCCTTTCAGAGAGCTATGAGAAGTGTAGGAGGACTGTTCCTGTTTCCTCATTGCAAAGCAATTGCATTCAAGCCTGAGGTAAAGCAGAGCACGACTTCTAAATCCAGAAACCTCCAGCCTGGGGTTAAACAAGCCCTGTAAACCACTGTGCCATTTTCTACAAGAGTCATGGCACACAGCTCAGGTTATCTAAAGTGGGTGAAAAGCCACTGAAAAGTTGTGGTTGCAGCTCTCCAAAACAGCTACTGAGGCAGTGGAGCTTACAATGGGGAAAGACAAGGAAGAAATCTGTGAGGACCTACAGATGAAAAAAATTCTGAGAGGAGCTCTTACTCATTCTTCAAAGTGTTTTCTGGACCCTTTGGACTTTACAAGCCACAGGGTGGAAATAGCTGGAGAAAATTAGGTAAATAAGGAAAATGAGATTTCTTGATGTTACTATCTGTGTCACAAATGCTGAGTGGCTGATGACAAAAGCATTTAGCTCTGGGATGTGCACACTAAGGAACTTGGTTCCTACCAGCTATCTCAGTCCTCAAGGCCTGAAGGAAGCAGATACCAAATATCACAGCCATCCCACCTTTCTACATGGCATTTGCACTCTGTGTGGCTGCCCAGTAATCAGCCTCATTGAATCTTTTAGGTTGGAAAAAAAATTCTAAAATAATCAAATCCAATCATTAACCCTGTCAAATCCACCAATAATGATGTGTCCACATCCCACATCTACACATCTTTTAAATACCTCCCAGGACGGTGACTTCACCACTTCCCTGGACAGCCTGTCCCAGTGCTTGACAACTTTTGGGGAAGAAATTTTTCCTAATACCTGAGGCCACGATTTATCAGATATTAGCTGTCACCTGCAACCAAGGCCCATCACAAGGCACTGTACAAACACACAGTCAGAGAGACTTTTCCCCAAAGACTTTTCAAGCTAAACAGAGAAGACAGCTGAATAAATTGCACGCAGACTCTCTTTAAAGAACCTGTCAAACACTCCTTTGTAAAACCAGCTGTACTAAAACAGGGAAAGACCCCTGTAAAAATCATATTCTGCATCTTTTGCTACATTCCTTGATAGAAAGCATCTATATTTTGGCTCTGTCTCATACTTACCGTCATTATACTGTCTGTGTATCACTTAAATAATCTGCTTCCAACAACAGTATGATATTACATGGATACTGAAGAAACTTTTCTTGATATCCAATCTGAATGTCTCCTGGCAAACCTGAGGCCCCTTCTCCCGTCACTGGGGAGAGGGGCCCCAGTACCGCCGCTCCTCCCAGCCACCGGGGGGCGCTGCGCGGCGCCTCGCCCTCCCCGGAAGTGACGTTGTTGTTTTCCTGCGGTACTTCCTGAGGCCGCCATGGACATCCTGAAACGGGAGATCAGCAGGAAGCGCCAGCAGCTGGAGGAGAAGGAGCTCCTGGGGGTGAGGGCGGCCGGCGTGGACAGCAGGAGCCGCCCGGGGTGTGGGCCCGCGGGAGGGCGGCGGGGGTGAGGCGGGAGCGGCCCGGGATGGGCCGGGGAAAGGGGGCCGAGCGGCCCAGGCCGGGTTTCCCGAACCCGGGATGGGCCAGCATGGGATCGGGCAGGGGCCAGGAGGAGTTTGGTGGCGCGGATACAGCCTGGCTTCAGCCTCGCCGTGTTCCGTGGGTTTTGGGCTGATTTAGTTTATTTCGGGCACCGAGAGATGAGAAAAGTCAGTGCGAACTTTGGTGAACAGAGAGTGGTTTCTTTCCTTCCCACAGCCGCCTTCTGTCTATACCCGGGCAGGGTCTGAGCAGTGTGTGTGCCTAAAAATCCTGTATCCGGACAGGGTGTGAGCGTGTGTCCCTAAAACCCCATACCCGGGCAGGATGTGAGGGTGTGTGTGTGTGTGTTCCTAAAACCCCCACAGTACAGCAGAGCTGTTTTCAGGGATGTCTGATTTTGAGGTTTGGTACCAGAGGCTGCAGTAGGGAGCTGTGGTCAGAGGCTATTGTACGTCAGGCAAAGCATAAAGGACGAAGTCATAGTTTGTACTAATCAAGGAAAATGCTTTGGGATGTCCATATTTTCCAGCTGTTGTGTGTCTGGAATGTCTTTTCCAGCACATTTCTACAGCAGCTACCTTTTCAAATATTGTATGTAAAGATGATCTCTCCCACCTCCTTGAATTAATGTCAATTGGTGTATTTAGTGTGTTTTATCTAAACAACCTGGGCCTGGTTGTGCACCAGTCTGAAGTGAAGCTTTACACACCAAAGATCACCAAGGCCTTATATGACAAAAAACTTGGGTTTTCTAAAGTGCTGGCAAACACGTTATACTTTTAATTCTGCTTATACATATATCCTGCAAAGTAACTTTATATTGCTGATTTCAGAGGTGCTTCCAACTAGTTCTCTTTCTGTGGCAATGTAGGCATCTCTGGGAAAGGATGTAGCTGAATTCACCAAGCCAAGTAAGAAAGTTTGAGTCATTTTTGCTCAGCTGTGCAAAACTGTGAACTGGTAACAACTCTCCTCTCTTTTAGGGAAATAAGAAATATTTCAAACGCAGTGAGTTAGCTAAAAAGGAAGAAGAGGCATACTTCCAGAGATGTGGCTACAAGGTATGGAAACTGTTCTTCCAGGACTTGGTGTGTTTATTTTGAAGTCTGCATATTTTTTTTATCAACAATATCAATGTTGTTAATGATAATTGTTGTTCTTTGTTCAATCTGTTAATGTTATACATTAGCCTGTAAATGAGAAGCCACCTGGAGAGGTATGACTTTCCAAAACCATTTTTAATGCAGGAAAAAATATGCATGACATACAGCTACTTAAGTTTGTGTTATGGTTTGGATTTTTTTTTTTATTTGTTTGTTTGTTTTTATTTGTGGAAAGCATGAAGTGGTTTGGGATCAAAGCTTGTCTTCCTTTCTTATTAAATTGTGCTGTTAGGCATGGACACTGGATCTGATACAGCCACCTTCCTCCCCTTGTTGAGAAAAATGGATACATTTGGATAATTTTAGCCAATCTTCATTGTCAAAATGTCCAGAAGAAATCAGTGTAGTGTGGGTGTGCATCTGCCAACTCTCCTAAATTTCTGTTTGGGTTTTGGCCATTAACCACCCAGCACTGAAGCTGTGCAACAACAGCATTTATGTTCTTACTGGCAAAATATTAGAAACAATTGGTAACTTCAGGTACATTTTGCAACAAATGGGTGATCTGGAAGGCTTTATCTGCCTTGTAATGGTGTCAGGGCAAGAGTTTACTGAAATGGAAAGAATGTTGTTGTCTTTTAAAAGTGTGTGTGCCTGCCTGCCTGCCTGATGGGGTGTCTGGGAGGGGGGATGCATTCCCTGGGGAAGACAGTTTCATAATCTTATGTGCTGTTAGAGGGCACAAATAGGATCTTTGTTTTCAAGTGACCTTTACCCAGTTAGTGACTTATTCTGAAACCTTGATCTGTTTGTGCATATTTGAACATCAATGCCGAAATGATTCTCGGAACACGCAGCATAAAGTCCTTGGAAATTTCTGTGAATCCAGCTGCTCTTCTGAGTGGAGATGGCTGCCTGATGCCTTTGGAGCATTAGCTGGAATTCTTCAGAACCTGATGTGGTTAAAGTGGTGCTACCTGTGCTGCTGCAGCACCAGTTTTGGTGTGAAATGCAACCCTGGAAATGGTTTTGAAATAAGTTACTTTGTTAAATTTAGTATCTTTTTAGAGCCTCCCAGATTTCTGTATTTGTTCTTTACTCTGGTAGCAGACATGGAACGCAGACTGATTTCCTTTTAAATTCAGATGCCTTTTTACTTTGCTTAGATTTAATAATTTGGAATAATTTCACTTGCTTGAAGAAAGCACTGAAACAAAAATGACAGTGGTAAAGATACTGCTTATAACTTGGAGTCCAGCTGACAGAATGGATCAAATCTTTTCTTCCAGCGCTTCTATCTCTTTATGATTTCAAGAATGATTGTAAGTTAAAATTTGTATGTATCCTTCTGCTCTGGGAGTATATTTTTAAAAACAAAGTTTTTACACCATTTTTTCATATTTTCTGTCCCCTGTCAATTCCTCCTTCGCTGCCTTGATGGAAATTTTATTTTCCCCCTCCCTTTATATGTTAAACATTGATTTAATTGCCTTTCCCTTGTTCATTCCAAACGCCTGTAGTTGTAGGATTGATTTTTCTGTGTTTGCTAATACAGCATTGAATGTAGATTTGTGGCTGAATCTTGTAGCTGGAGCCCCAGGGGTGGATCCTGCCAGCTTCATGGAATCACACTGGCACCTGAGCAAGGCTCGCACCATGGCCTGAAAGAATAAAAACACCTCTTTAAAAAAAAAAAAAAAAAAAAAAAAAAAAAAAAATTCTGTCCAGTACGTTCCTCAAATTGATCAACCCAAGTACAGGCTGCCCATGCACAGGGAATTCTGCAGGCTGCTTTAGCATTAATTGGATTGTTTTCCTTTTAGCAAGTACAGAAAGGAAATAAATTAAGAAAAAACAAGATATGAGTGAGAGCTGAAGATGTTTCTTTATTATAGGAATATTACCAGCAGCAACCTGCTCCTGCTGTCAGAAGTGTTGAATTTGAGCTTATACAGGGAGCTGTAGTTACATGGCTGCTGTCTCAAAGTTACTTTGATCAAAGAGTTGTTTTGCATTATTAAAATACTGAATAATGAAGAAGGAATGCTCTCTTTGATTCAGGGGCCTTCTGTTTAGACTGAGGAGTTGTTAATGATATCCTGATCCTATGAGGAGTTGTCTTTTTGGGCTGGTTTTTTTTTTTTTACCTGCAAGTAACTGGCAACATTGTTAGAGAGGTGCATTACCTAAAACAAGGCTAGAGAGGTGCATTACTTTCCAAAACCTAACAGGAACTGGATCACTGCTAACTGTGCTCAGCTCACTAAAGCTGCAGGTAATAAACACTGAAACTGGCACTGACCCTGGAAGAAGCAGCTCCACTCTCACCCTGTTCTGGGGTTTTCTTTCCTGTCCTTCTGTCTGTGCATGTGCTGGTCCTGGGGAGGTGGATGAGGAAGTGAAGCAGCTGGGAACAGTACCAGTGTTTGTGTTTGTCAGAGTATTTTCTGTTCAAATTATTTCCCCCTTCTGGTTCATCCCACAATGATGCAAATGGTCTTGCATGGCTAGGAAGGATGGAACAGGGGCAGGAATCAACAGGCAGAGGGTGGATTTGATATTTTTGGCACCAGTGCTGGCATCTGCCTGCTAAAGTGACTGCCCAACTTCAGCTATTGTCCTTTCTGTTTGCTGGAGAGACTGCTTCCTGCAACCTGCAGAAGTATTAGTTAATTACTGATGCTATCAAGAACTTTTATTGTTCTATGAGATGCAATTAGGGACCATTAAACTATGAAACGAAAGGTTTTCATTGTCATATTAAAGTCTGTGTTCCAGAGTTCTGTATCTTGCTATCATTGCTTATCAATATGTGGGTTTGTTTCCATTGCACATGAGTAACTACGTCTGTTGAATGTAGGTACAGCAGCAGGAAGAGGAGGAGAAACCACTGGCTACATCAAATCCAGTGCTGGAACTTGAACTGGCGGAGGAAAAGTTACCAATGACTCTTTCCAGACAGGAGGTAAAATCAATCACCATAAACCAAGTCCTTGAGTTTACAACAAATGCACCTGAAATTTCTTGTTAGGGCTGTTTTATCCAGTGAACTGTACTTTTTATTAAGCTTCCATTTTTGCAGTCAGCAGTTAATGATCATCTTTCTTTATTAGGGCTCTGCTGTCCAATTGAATGCATAGGGAGGTACAGATGGGTAGAGCTTCTCTGTTACAGGGGTTTACACAGATTTTGTATAACATTTTACAGCTCTTTCAGAGTCATACCCTGAATATCAGCATTATCCTTGGATAGTACTGAAGATGGTATGCTGACTTTTCCCAAGATTTTTTTTCTCTGTACTTCTTTTCTTTGTAACTCGTTGGTCTGAACACAAATCTAGAAACTAAGTTTTGGAAGTTCACCTTAGCCTCTAGAAGAAAGTCCTAGAGCCAGACCAGCTGGGATGTTCTTTGCCTTTTTTAAGGATGAAAATGCCTATGTGGATTTAAGTTCATAAGCAGATTCTCACCCTAAAGCAGAAGCAGGAAGTTCAGAAGTACAGTATACACTCTAATCGTGGGAATACTGAAATTCACAGCTGAGGTCATCCAAGCATGTCACACTGCCCCTTTCTTTTTCAGGATATTCAGGTTTTTACAGGACTTGTAATGGGGATTGTTGGTTTTGTGTTTGGTTTGAGGTTTGAGTCAAGTCAAGGGAGGCTTTTTCACTTCTGTTGTAACTACTTGTAAAGTAACTGTCCCATTAGATTTTGGGACTCCATATTTCCCAAATGCTAATGATGGGGATTTTCAGCAGACCATCCCATAGCTGCACTGGGACAACCTGCAGCCCAGTTTGTATTTTTGTTGCCAAGACAAATTAGGTGAGTGAGATTATTGTCAAGTTCCTTTGTGATTTTGAAAATGGTTTTTAAGCTCTGCCAGAGGGATGATTTTTGCGTATTTGTTTGAACAAGTCAGAGCAGGAAGAAGTTCAGCTGTATCAAACAGCCTGGGATTTTATGCAAAATTTGGATTGGTAATATTTGGAATGACCTTTCACTGAAATACCGTGGGAATTTTATATTTAGATTGTAAAGTGTCTGGAACATTTTTCTACTGCTTAAAATATTGCCATTTCCTCTCCAGTCCAGCTCAGCTTGTTATTCTAAGCAAAGTAAATAAATCTGTCATTCTGGATTTTATTTTGCTTCCTTTATGCGTCAGGGAGTGCTTTGATTCTTTTCAGGTTATCAGGAGGTTACGAGAGAGGGGTGAGCCCATCAGGCTGTTTGGAGAAACAGATTATGATGCATTTCAACGTCTGAGGAAGATAGAAATTCTTGCACCTGAAGTGAACAAGGTGAGACTGGCTCTTAGTTATTTACTTGTGGTGGGGTAATCAATAAGTGACCATAGAAAAGTTACTGAAAATCATTTTCACTAACTGTTAATTTTCAGGAGGAGGATGTAATAGATAGCAAAGAGAATACGTGCTCTTGTTTCTTTTTTTTTTTTTTTTTTGAAAAACTATGTTGAATGTCAGGGTTTTGTGCACAATTACAATTATGTTCAGAGTTCAGCCCTAGAAACCTACCAGGTCAGTTGGAAAAGGGGCCTTCAGGTGGCACTAATACCTCAGCTTGTTCTGCCCCTGCTTTTTAATCAGCAGAGAGCAGTAATTTACTGTTATAATAATCCTGTGTTTGTGATTATGTGCACCCCTGAGAAGGCACAGGTAAGTAAGAGCAGGACTGCATACTGTCTCTGGGATAGAAGTGATTTTTCAAATCCCTGGATTCCAGAGCTATACTTGTTATGGAAATGTCATTTTCCCCCCTTCCCTTTAAAGCAGCCATCAACTCAAAACCTGACTTGAAGATACAATTAATTTATTCATTTTGTCTTAAGAAGTGATCAGTTAAGTAAGAAGATACAGTTGGAGTTTGTTTTGCATTCACTTTTAACCAAATTTACAGCCTTACTAACAGAGTGACACTTTGCATTTTCTTCCCTAATTTGTGGCTAACTGAATTGTTTCAAATATCTTTCCTGGGACTGCCCATAAAAGGGAAGCCTTTTCCTCTCCAGGTCTTTAAAATGAAAGTAAACAGATCTAGAAATAGAAGGTCTGCTAATGAAAGCTTCACCTCCCCTGTGACATTGGTCACAGGAGCAGGATTAGGAAATAGAGATCCCATAAATAGGGTTGTGCTGGATTTTTGTTATATGATTCAGTCACTGCTGTTACTGTCTGGGGGGATTCTGCATGTTGCTTAGTCAATCAGCCTTGTGGTTCAGACATTTTTAGGGTAACTAAATGATTAATAGAAATGCTCCAGACAGGCAAGTATGATGATGGAAGAGGGGAAGTAACTGTTCATATCCATTTCCTGTGGAGTGGCTGAATTTATCTGAGAGTAAGAAATGTCATACTTCTTTATAGAGCTTTATATTTTATGTCTCAAAATGAGAAGGCAGATCCTTCAACTGTGGTTAATGCAAGTTCTGTGTTATATTTGAAAGGACCTTTTAACTTTATGGTTTTAAACTGATTCTGGTTTTTTTAGTCACCCCTTCTAAAGCTGAGGGTTTTAAACAGTGAATCTACATAAAACAGTCTGCTGTGTTTAAATAATTAGTAATAAATGGAAACAACATTATTGTTTTATGTCTGGCACCAAAGGAGTGAGACTTATTTACACCTTTTTTCAGGGCAGATGTGAAGATTTGTAGAGCTGATATTGGTTATGGTCTGGTTTTCATTTGTTTTAGGGTGGTTCAGTGCTTGGAGAAAATGACTTGAAGAAAGTCCTAGAGGCTGATTCCATCCTCCAGGCTTTTTTTTTTTTTTTTTTTTTTTTTTTTGTGGAAATACTGTAAAAAGTATTTTTCATGGGTGTGAGCACTTCAGAAGTTCACCTGGTTTTTGTTAAGTGCTGAAGCAGAAACTATTCTTGGAGTTCTGTTAAATTCAAACAACAACACGAAACCCTTATGTGTGTTTTTACAGAATTTGCACTGTGAACAGAGGTGGGATGCTCACAGTGACAGTACTGAACTGCTTTTATTTACCTGAGGGGGTTTTTTTTTATAAATCAATCTTTTGTCTTTTCTGATTTCTAGGGCCTGAGAAATGACCTGAAGGCTGCTTTGGATAAGATTGATCAGCAGTACCTGAATGAAATTGTAGGCGGCCAAGAAGCAGGAGATGATGACTCCCAGAATGACCTGAAAGTCCATGAGGAGAATACTACTATTGAAGAACTAGAAGTATGGGATAGATCCTCACTAAGGAATGTTAGATGTAGTATATTGCTGTGAGAAGGCTTCAGGATGGTTTAGGCGAAGTTGTCTTCTTTTCAACAGCTGACTTGGGCATTTTGAAGTATTCTTAAGGGGAAAGTTTAGGTTTCTAAGCCTGAAGTTGCATTGTAGATGCCTACAAAAGACAAGTGAAAATTCAAGTAGTCTTTGTTTACAACACTTCATCCCAAAGTGGACAGGTGATGCCTGCAAAGACAGTGATACAGTAAAGATTAATTCTCCAGGGATTTCAGAAGTCGAGAATTTAGTTGCAATGCATTACCTGGTCATAAATGCCAAAGCCTTTCAAGTGAATATTTGAGAAGGTAATAAGATCAGTACCAATTAATTTTCGATATACAAGGAAGAAGGACTCTGGAAAAAGACACACAGAAAGAATGTTTGATATGAAAACATCTACTAGAACAGAAAAAAAAAAAAAGAGCATCAGAAGTAGGCAGACCATAGGAAATATAAGAAGTGCAGAGATAATGTGTCGCAGAAACTTGAGTGCAAATGGCTGCTCTGTTCTGAAAGAATCTCGTGGTGTTTGTGTGAGTGAGTGGTGAGTGAGTGCCAGGAAATGCATTCAGCACCTGGTATTTCAGGATAATGCTTTGAAAAGCACATTAACTTGAGCTGAAGACTTTTACCCTTAATCTTCAAAACTCTTTGCAGGAGTTAATTAATAACGTCCTTCCAAAAGCGTGTTTAAAAAATAATGCGATTTATAACTGAAGGCTGAAGTGAATACTTGATTATTAAGAGAGAGTCTGGGGTTTTTCTTATGGTGCCAAGGTTCTGGTTTAAAATAACTGCAGTACCAGAATGGAAAGCAGCAGTTGTATTGGAGCTGCATTTTATTGATCTGTAAGCTCTGAAAATAACCCCTTGTTGTGGGAGTAGGGCAGGCTTGGTTTGAGCCATGCAAACAGTCTTTCTAAAAAGTTGGAAAAAGCCGCGTCTTAATTTTGTGTTACTTCAGCTGCATTGCCTTGAGCATAAAGGCTTAGAAAGAATTGACTCCAAATCTAAACATTTTTAAAATAAAACTCACTTTGGAAATGTGAGGGCAGTGGAAATAGATTATAATCCAACTATACGTATTGGAAAATGTTTTTAAAGTTTACTGTTTTGAGGTTTTGGCTGGATGGTAAAATAGTGGAGCATACAGCTGGGCTTTTTTAGTGGTTTGTTGCTTGGTTTTAGGTTGTTTTTTTTAATTTTTTTTTTTATATTTGTTCCCTCAAATTCACAGTTGCAATTAAATGATAAAAAGCCCTAGTACATCAGAGAATTGAAATAGCATAATAAAATAGTTAGGTTAATTGATGGCTTTGGGTATCTCAAAAAATGCAGTTCACCCACAGTTCCTTTTAATACAGTGCTGTCAGACAGCTGCTAATTATAACAATAAGTTAGTAGTTAATGACTGGAGAATTACTGTTGCATTGACTTTTCAGAAATAGTCATATTGGCATTGTGATGTAAATGTTTTTAATAGATTAACAAATTTCAGTAGCGTTTGTGCTGTTTCATGGCCAATGCTTGGGATTTCTGATGGAATTTATTGCAGTTCATAGTGCAGTGAACCATGCTTTGCTGTGGTGGTGCTGGCAGACTAGACAAAATAGAAATAATGGCCCTTTTTTTTTCCGTTCCAGGCTTTGGGAGAATCCTTAGGACGGGGTGATGATCACTATGACATGGACATCATAACAAAGTTCTTGAAGGTAACAGACTCTAATTACTTTGTAGTTGTGTCATATTATTACTGCCATGCAGATACATTTCAAGATTAGGAGAGTGGGTTTCAGCTGCTTGAGAGGAAAATCTCACATTATATGTAAGATGTGGGTTTTTTGAAATGCTTGGCACTCCATAGCCTTTGTTAGTCACAACAGTGACTTGTGCCAGATCTGGGAAAGAGCTCTTGGGAGAGCAGCATTCTTCAAAATCTGGTCCTGCCTTTCCAGACAAAATAAATATGGTTTTGATTTTCGTGTGATATTTGAGGCAGTTGTCTGTAGTTGCCTCTGTGTAGTACTGTGGCATCAAAACCTTTGGAGGAGTTTCCTTGGAACAGTGCAAACTAAGTTGGAATGTCACCTAATACTGTTAGTGAAATTAGAGAGTTTTAAAGGAAGTCCACAGGTTCAAGTGGATGGCAGGAAATTGTTTCCTTGTTTCCTGGCAAGAAACTTGTGTTGTCTCTCAGCTGAGTCAGCCAGTGCCTTTGTAACTGTTGTGGTGATCAAAGTCACAGCAAGAGTTGAAGCTTTAATTTGTGTGTGTGCATTAAAGATAAGAGGGTTGTTCATGTCCCTCCTTGCCTATCCTTCCGAAAAAGGTTTTATCTTCTTGACTCAGATTTCTCCCAAAAACTCACTTTGCCCTGGTTGCTTAGCCCTCTGTTCTGTCTGATGTGCCGGGGAAGTCACTAGATGGCACCATGACACAGATGTGCTTGCTCCCTGCAGTTCCTCCTGGGAGTTTGGGCCAAGGAGTTGAATGCCAGAGAGGACTACGTGAAGCGGGGCGTGCAGGGGAAGCTGAACAGCGCCACTCAGAAGCAGACAGAGTCCTACCTGCGGCCGCTCTTCAGAAAGCTCCGCAAGAGGGTAAATCACCTGCAGTGCCACTGCAGCCTTTGCTTTCCCAGTACCCTCTCTAGGGCAGTGTCAGCCTCGCTGAAGGAGAGGGGATAAGTGAGTTGGTCACAGTTTGTGTATTAGAGCTCCTAAGGCCCAGTTCTGACTTTATCTCAGTCAGTGAAATCTGCCCACTCTCTGCTTTTCCAGCTGTTTAAAGCAGCACCTGCTCCCAGGGTTGCAAACATGACAGAAAATTGGGGTTGCATTTTGCACTTTGCCATCAGCTACCAGGTGTAACCGCTTAACCTCTCCTCTTCAGATCCTTCATCTGAATAACGAACATGTTTTCTTTTGTGAAACTCCTCAAGCAAGGGTAGTTGCTAAACTTTGTATAAATGCTGAGTAAGATGATTTTGCTGAGCTGCTATTCTGAAGCAAATGTCTTTTTTTTTTTTTCTTCTTCTCTCTCCTGTAGACACTTCCTGCAGACATCAAAGAATCAATAACAGATATTATTAAATTTATGTTGCAAAGAGAATATGTGAAGGTATGTTTGTTTATACTCTTCTGTCATGTTCATGCTATCTGGTTGTAAAAGATTGAGTTTATTGCTTCAGCATTCCCATTTTTTTTTTCATTTTGAAGATGTATAGCTGGAAATACAACATCTATCCCAACAAAATGAAAAATGGTTGTGAAATGTTAGGCTCCAAGTAGTATTTGATCCACAGCCTGACAGAAGATCTTTTGAGGTTCGTGAAACTGCACAGCTTTGTAAAGATGAAGAAAATTTTTCTCAGAGATGGGTGTATTGAGTTTCAGAGCATTTCTCTAGGGGAAACCCGATGTTCTAAGGTTAAATGAAGGTATTGAATAGTAATAGGGTGTTGATGATTAATTAATTAAGAATTAATTGAGGTAAACTGAGTTATTGAATATGAGGCACTGTCCCTTTCTTTGTCTACACTCACATTAGGTGGCCTGGTAAGGTTGAGGTAAATTAATGAGAAGATTTTTTTGGATGAAGTCTGCTCACTGGAGGAGGCAAAAATACTTCGGGACGCAAGATCAAAAGGAGTTAAGTTTTATTTGTAGCTGCCTTCAGAAGTGAAACTGAAATACCAATAGCATTTTCTGAAGCAGCTTGTATATGCAGAGGAAACTGAGCTGTCTTTTGCCTTTAAATTTCTAATATTTCTTACTATTCATGTGAGGATTTGGCATAATTTGTCAAGTAAGCAAGCAAACCTGCTTTTGATGCTGAAAATGACTTTATATGGCCTAAGGCAAATTTAATCCAAATCATTTGGAAGCAGAACTGAACATGTGGGATGTATGATAGTGGAGTTTTATTTTGAAGCATTTTTTCTCTCTTGGTTGTCATCATTATGTGGAAATTCCCTTTCCAATACCTTCTCAAACTAATGAGCATGCAGGAATGTGGTGTATCTCTGGTTTAATCAGAAGTGCTTCTCTCCTGGAGGTGCATGCCTTTAAGTAAACTTCACAGAGAGATTTTAGATGACTTGACTACGCATGTGGATGTTTTGTTGTTCTTTTTTTTTGTTGGGTTTTTTTTTTTTTTTTTTTGTTACATTGGCTAATGCTTTTACAGTTACTCACATCATTTTCAATTTTGCTTCCTAAGAGACTTGTCTTTTTTTGCCTTCTCTTGTCTTCTGTCTCTTTTTGCCTGCTGCTTGCTTTCTGCAGCCTAGTGAATACTGTCAGCCACAAATTCCTGCTGCTTTGTTAGTGGAAAAGCTTGAAAGATTTTAATTTTGAAATTGACAAGTTGACAGCAGGCAAATGCCAGAATGCAAGTTGTCCACTCAGCCTTAATTAACCCTGTTGTGACAGTCCTGCAAGGGTCTTTAATGGCATGTTCACATACTGTTTCATCACAAAAGTATATTTAAGTCAGCAGTTAGGTATTTGACGAAACCTGTTCAGGTTCTGCCTCATGCAGGTGATGACTGTAAGCTATATCCCCTCTTCAGATCTGCTTTTGAGTCTGCCACCCCCTGCCTTGTTCGTTATTCACCTCCCAGTTTGTTCAGTGCTACCTGGAAAGAATCTGCACCCAGTGGTCATGATTGCTGCTTCTTATGGTCCAGTTTCTGAATAGGAGGTGATAAATGAACACTATCAGTGAGTTGTGTGGCTGCTCTCTAATAAAGAAGGAATGTCCTGTTCCAAGCCCTTCAGGTTTTTTCTGTAATTGTATCTGTCACTTGCTGGTTTTCAGTTGTTGTGTTGTGGGTTTTACTTAAGCTCTATACTGCTCTCCCTTTCTCCCTTTCTTTCTGTTAATTTTCCCTTCGAGTTTTATCCATTTTTCCTCAGGAATGTTGTCTGTTACAGCTTTAAAACAGAATCTGCGCTCTTGATGGGGAAATTTATTTTTTGATTGATTTACTGCTGCTACTGCTCTGGCCTTAAGCATGGTTATAAATGTAACCTTATTTAACCAAAGGTGGTTGAGTTGAAAATAATCCCAGTAAGCCTTAGTTTTGGTCAAGGTAACCAGACTGCCTTATCCAGTTCTTTTTTTTCACAAGGGAAAGTCCATAGTCCTTGTTTCCCTTGGAGTTCCATGCGGAAGGTGCATCGTGCAGTTGGTTAATACCATTGTCCTGGTTTGAAGGACAGGTATCTGCCAATAAAGGCAGAAATTCTCTTTGAAATGGAGAATGTAAACCCCTTCCCTCCAAATTATTATAATTTTGAAATTAAGGGACTCTCAGGCAAAGATATGGGAATTAGGAATAGCAGTTCTTTACTGGGAAAATTAAAATAGAAATACAGTATTACAAAGAACAATCCCAACCCTGACAGAGTCAGAATACAACCTGACACCCCATCTGTCAGTCAGGGTGTTGGTAGCAGTGCCATTAAATGGTGGCTGCATCCTCCTGCAGTGGCAGATGTGGTTCAGCTGAAGCAGTGCTCCTGTAGAAGGTGCAGTTTTCCTCAGAAGGTCCAGGGATGATGTGGAAAGGTCTGGCTTTCCTCTGGAATCCAGTGGAAAGACTGATAACTTGCTGTTCAAAATCTCAGTTTTTATCTAGGTAGGAAAGGCTTGGCTCCTCCCCTTGGCTGGAGCATTTCTCAATGGGATGAGGTTATTTTACCAGTCATACAGTGGGACTTAATGGCCCAGCAGCAGATGATATCTACCTGGAGGGAGGATGGGTTGTGGAAAAGATAAAGATGATTGTCTCACCTTATCTTAAAGATGGCCCATTAGCAGATGGTATGTGCCACAGAGATAAGGAATCACTGCCCCACCCGGCTTCAACAGATGGTGACAGAATACACATTTCTGGCCACATCAACCCAACACAACCATGCAGTGACACCGTGGCAGTGCAGCAATGCTCTGTGTGGTGCTGCTGCTGTGGTGCTCAGTGGTGCCCTTCCCTGTGCAGGCCAACGATGCCTACCTGCAGATGGCCATCGGCAACGCTCCCTGGCCCATCGGCGTCACCATGGTCGGCATCCACGCGCGCACCGGCCGCGAGAAGATCTTCTCCAAGCACGTGGCCCACGTGCTCAACGACGAAACTCAGAGGAAATACATCCAGGTAATGGCAGCTTTGGAAACCCAACAGGTCTGCTTGTGTAGGGGGATCTTTGAGAAACATCAGTGTCAGGTTATGTGGTAACAGGGTCCCGAAATGGACAGGTTAATGTGGGTCAAGCATAACATCCAGTTAATAGGTAGCTCATCCTGGACCTGAACGTTCTTCAGGGCTGGGCCAGGAACAATCTAAGGGGTTTTGCTGAACTGCTGTGATCCTGCATGAACACCAAAGCAGCTCTGAAGACAGGCTTGATTCTCCTGAGGCCCCTCACTGCTTAACTCATGCTTTAAACATGCACAGAATTCAGTACTATGAAATTCAGTTCTTCTGACTATTTCTGCAACTAGATAAATGCACTCATTAATACATTCAGCAATCTGGGCTCAAAATTCCAGGTTTAGTTCCTTTTGGGCATCTTCATGCCCATGTGTATTTCTGGTGGTGGAGTTAGTAGCAGTGCTGTTTTTCTACTCTGTCCTTTCAGCACAGTGGGTGGACAGGTCTGAGGAAACAAGCCTTCTCTCTTTGTATTGTTAAATGTGTTTTGCTCTTGCCAGTTGCAGTTTCATTGAGATAGAAAACCTTCTGGGTTAACTCTGAAGCCTCCAGAGCAGCATCATGGAGCTCCTGGCAGGGGAGGTTTACATAACTGTCTTCATTCTGCAACAGCAGGACTCCTGTTGCTTTTCAGCTTCTGCACATGTCTGCAAGGAAATTGCTTGCAAAATGCAACTTCCCCTTCTGCTCGGAGTCTCTCGGTATTTGGGCTGCAAGTATAACCCTTGGTTTCTCTTCAACTCTAGTTTTTAATAGCATAACATGAAAAAATACCATTGTGAAGTCACACAGACCTCCAGACACTCACAGTGACAACAAATTAAATTTGTAAGGTGAAATTATATGTAATTGGTAATTGGTATGTAATTACCAATTATTTTGTAAGGTGAAAATTGGCATGTGGATTATGCATCTTCAGAGACAGGCTCCAGTTATGCTTGGAGGTATTTAATGGATGAAATAGTTTTAAACTAGATTATGTTGTTGTGGTCTGTTAATCTGCATGGTTATGATGGTGAGTAATTCATAGAATCATGGAATGGTTTGGATTGAAAGACACCTTAAAAGACCACCAGGTTCCAGCTGCCCTGGTCAGGGGAACCTTCCAGACCAGGCTGCTCAATAATTGGCCTTCTCTGTCTGTTTACCACTCCTGGAGCAGAAGGTTCTCTACCCTGGAGTGTTGCTTAATCTCTTATCATAGCATACCTTGTGGAAGATGTGTATGAATTCCCCAGTTTTTCACTTCTCTGCTTTTGGGGCTACATCTGTTGTCCAAGGAAATCCCACTGAATTTCCCATCTCTGCTTCTAAATTACTCAACTCACTGAAGGACCAAGACAAAGTTTGCTTTAAACATCTATGTTCTTCATGTTGGTTTTAAATATTGGATCTTGTTTGACAAGTTTGGTTCAAACTGGAGCATGGGATATTTATTACCCATGTTCCCAGCAGCTGCATGAAGCTAACATGTTCCTGATTGCAGCACCCTGGAGTGAGAACATCCCAAACAAGGAGTCATTATGGTGCTGGGACAGACTTTCCATGCTTGAATCATTTTTCCCTGAGTGAGGAGCTGCCTTCCATGAGGAGAGTCTCATGACAGGGACATGATTCTGCCATCCTAGAGTTCAGTGTCACTGCTAAATTACACTTCCACCACAGCAGTTGGTTTTCTTTTTTGTTAGGCTTCTCTGTGTGGCTTGAAAGAAAATAGTCACAGGGTTCCTGTCATGTTAGTTTTTAGCAATTGATGCCTTGAAAAAACTGAAAAGTCCACATTCTGCCTTTCCCCTTGGTTGCTTCAGTTTGCCTCTGAGGTGTCCTCTTGTACCACTGTTCTCCTCCTGAGAAGTGTTTGGTTCTTGCCTTGACTGTGCAGCTTGTTTTGAAATTGCTTTTTGCTCTTTAGAATTAATTTTAATATTCAGCTTTCTTGTGAATATCTTTAATTATGATATCATTTGCCCCTTTGGTGATAAAGAGGGATTAAAGAACTGCTGTGATCCTTCACTGTGAAAATCTTACCAGGTGGGACTGCAGCTTGTAGCCTTTTTGATTATGCCACAAACTCCTCAAATGTTGAAGAGAACCTCAAACTTTGAACATAATAACAACCAAAATAGAAATTCTCAACCTCAAAATAGCAGCCTTTTGTTTTTAATTCTTAAGCTTAAGAGTTCTGTAGGCTATCAAGTTTGTTCAGCAGCTGCAGCCTTATTACAGAATTGTCCTTGTTTTGTTAATTCCCAGGGGCTGAAGAGGCTCATGACCATTTGCCAGAAGCACTTCCCCACAGACCCCTCCAAGTGTGTGGAGTACAACGCGCTCTGAGGCTCTGCTGGGGCCAGGCTGGGACTCACATTTCAGTCTGCAGCACCCAGAGAGGATGGAAGAGGCAGAGTTGGAGCCTGAACACCAACAAGAACTTGGGGTGGGCTTTGCAAAAAAAAGCAGAAAGGAGATTTTGTTTTTTACAGCTTCCTTTTTTCAAGCCCCATTTATTTAGGTTTATTTTGAAATCTGTGCTTTTTGTTGAACACATCCAATGTACAGCAGAGGGATGGGTTTTGAAGTGTTTAAGACCAAGACAATGACCAAGGGACAATGCACATGACAACTGCTTTTACTTCAGTTTGTTATTCAGGGAACTGTGCAGACTGAACTGTTTCCCATAATTTAGAGCTTTAGGTGAGTCTCAGCCCTGCAAGGAGCATATGTGGAGCTTTTTTTGGCTGCTTTTGCATTGGAGACTGACTTGGAGAGATTATTAGAGGGAAGCAGTTGAATCTGAATCTTGGTTATTTCTGTAAATATAAAGACTTTATTGGCTAATCTTTCATGTGGTATTTATCAGAAATAAAAAAAAAAAAGTTTATATATTTCTCAGCCTCAGTGCAAAGAGTTTTTGATCTTGAATGCATCTGATTCGGCTTTTTTTTTTTTTTTTTTTGTGACGACATTTTTAACATAAACCTTCTGGGCTTGGGGGAAGTAATCTTATGGCTCTTGAGGCTTTCAAATTCCATTTTTATACATCTGGAGAAAATTTTCAGTCTGCTGGGCATTGCAGAGAAAATAATTAGGACCTCCCATGACCATGAACAGTATTTCTAGCAGCCGCAAATCTTTACCATTGTGTATCCTGACTGGGAATGGTGAGGAAACTCATGGGAACGATGGTGTCTAATTCTGCATAAACAATGAAATACTGAAACTTTGTTAGTTTTGAGCAGAACCACTTCCTGAAGAAAAGTGTCACTATTCCATTGGAGGGGTTTGTCTGGGTCCTCACCTCGACTGGCAGCTTGGAGCAGGAGCTGCAGCCCTCTTCTCAGGGAGTGACCTGTCACCCTTGGGTGTTCCCAGTGTGCTGTGGCACAAGGAAAATACTGGGGATGTGAGGTGGGAGGGTATCTTGGAGAGCTTCAGCTTCTGGAGACTCTTAGATTCTAAAGTGCTTCTTTGGACACAGGAAATTTTCAGTCTGGAGTGTTTGACCCTAGAGAAAATGTCAAGAGCTCAGAGTTTAGAAGTAATAAAATGAGGCAGATGAGACCTCACTGTCTCTTGGGGGAGAGAGGCCTTTGGGGAGGAGATGGCAATTTATGGGGAGAAGCTGGGCAGATGTCAAGAGCATGGAAGAGTTTCATTAACAGAGGTTCCTGGTGATTTTCTTTGCAGTGCTCTGTACTCCAGTACAGTATCCAAAGATACTCTTTGGGGGCGTTATTACAACGGAAACATTGTAACACTGCAACCTTATCCCTCTCCCCACCCAGACGGTTTCCTGAACTGTTTCTCAATCTTTATCTTGACCTTAGTTTTGAACTCTCTAAATAATTGAGGGACAATATTGTCCCTTGTTCAGAAGAGCTGTAATTTCCCTGGAAACTGCAGCAAGTGAGTAGCCAGGAGATGGTTTAAGGAGCATTGTATCATCTGCTTTAGCGGGAAGTGGATTCCTTAGGGGATCTCTAATAGGGCTAGATGGATTTTTCCTTCCTGCCTTAGAGCTAATTACTGAGGAGAATTTTAATGGTACCCTGAGTGCTGGCTTGAGTGGGGATGCACCTCCTGTAGGGATGTGAATTTGAGGTTGGAATGTCTTAGTCTGCTCAGGTTTTAAGGAATGCAGTTTAAGCAATGTGCCTCCTTGCTGACAGTCCCTGAAATACAGCCACCTTGCTTGAATGAATCCCATGACAGAAGAACTTTATCCCCTTGCAATCCATGGAATGGTGCTGTATGGGGAGCCGAGGAGCTGGGAACTACTTTCTCACGGCATATCCCTGTAAGAGTTTCCAGCTGTCCAGCACGTGAGAGCCAGCTCTGCTCCTCAGGGGATGGCTGGCCAGGGGGACACTGTTACAGCAGCTGCTTTTCATCATCGGTATGAGGCTCTTTGCAGCTGGATGGCCCCAAATTGCAGCTACCAGACTGTGATCAAATAGTTAATAATGCCTCTTAGCCAAAAAAATCCCAACTCTCAGTCTAGCTTAGGGAGGAATGGGTGTGGTGCAGCTGTCACGCTGCTTGACAGTTTGGGAGTTCTTTTGTGGGGAGGGTATGTTTCAGTTTAGCAATTTACTTTTCCCTCTAGGTTTTTCCAGATGTTTATTTCCGATAATTCTTGCATTAGGCAGAAATAACTCTGCTGAATCCTAAGCCTTGTAGCCTTAGGATGAAGCCATGAGTTCACCACAGCGGTGTCTGGAGTGGTTTTGGGACTTCAGTGCCCCTGGTCATTTGTTGCAGTCCCTGACCCTTTCCCAAGCCCTGCTGTGGAAGCCTGTGCAGGGTGAACTCTAAAACTATTGGTACCTGTCTGATACTGGTATTTTTGTAGCTGGTGGTGGTTAAATGCCTTAAATTCCCTGTTTGCTATTTGTGCTTCTGGAAAGGTTCTTAGGCTCAGTGTATGTGGGATCAGTTTATTTCAATGGAGGAATTGGATTCCTCTTCAGCTGGCTGCCATAACATCACCACCATTGATCCAGTCTTGCCCAAAGAGTGAACCTGATGGGGATGCAAGTGGCTTCACTCCTCAGGGGGAGGAGAGTGCTCCTACCCCTGGACCCAGGGAATGAGAACAGAACATGGTGCCTTGGAGGTGGTGAAGAGCGACCTGCAGCACTACTGGAGTCAGTGAAGAAATCTGAGCCAAGGTCCCAGAGTTCAGGGGTGTCTGCAAACCTTCACTGTGGCTGCTTGGTCCACCCCAGACCCTCCTGGGCATTTTCTGTGGGCAGTGGTTCCCCACTTGGCAGTGCTGGGTCACAGAGGCTGCCTGGCTCTGGCCCTGTAGGATGTGGGGGGGATTGGGTGGATGGTATAGGAGGTGCTGGGAAGGGAAGAGGCTCCCTGGACAGTGAGAATAAATGGAAGGAGCAGGAAGCAACAGCTCTTGGAAGTGTGGGAGGCCCCATGTGAGACTCTGTGGCTGTTGGAAGCTGCTTGTGGTTTTGGGGGGTGCTGGGTGGCCAAAGGGGTCACTGCAGCACACAGAGGGGACAACAGTGGTGTTTAGTGATGTCCCTAACCCTGTGCAGGGGTCACTGCTGCCCTACTGAGCTAGAGCAGCCTCTTGGAGTGGGTTCCCTTGGGCAGTCACCAAGCAGGCAGTTCCTCAGAGCATGGGGAATGTGCTGGTGCTGAAGCTGTCCCACAGCCCTTGGCATCGCTGAAACAGCCTTGCAGCAGCTTGGTGTCCAATCCATGTGAGTGAGCATTAATTATTTCAAGTTGTGTGCTGGAAGTAAATATTATTTGTGACTTTGCTTCCCACAGTGGTGGGAATCAGTGACACTCAGAGCCCCTGGGACCAGTGCTTGGGAGAACATGGCATGGAGAGAGCACGGATCTGCTGGTGCTGAAGGGATCTCTGAAGGACGGGCTTTTGGAGGAATGCCAGTGTTTCCTGTAGTCAGGCCCCAGGGCAGCCAAGGGGCAGGTCCCTTATGGACACCCTGGCCAGCTGTGCACACATCTGGGCCCAGCATCTCTAGCAGTGGGAAGGACTGTCTGGGCTCTGCCTTCCCAAAAAACCACGGCAAGGTTTAATTTTGAAAATGCTTTAATAAGGAAGTGTTGACAACACTGTTTTGCAAAATGTAAAGGTAACTATACAAATTCTTAATACAAAAAGAATAAATTAAAAGCAGATCTTTTTTAATTCTGCAACTTTTTCTACAACATACATATTTTTTTCCTTGATTACAGTTGAACAGAATCCAGTAAAATCATTTTCCATGCTCTAAAGTCAATTTCAGGAGAGACCTAATTTTTTTTCTTTTTTTTTTCCTTTTTTTTAAACTAGAGAGTCCATTTTACACAACTTGTAATAAAACTATTGACATTAATATATATGTAAAACTTTACATCTAGTTAACTAAGCAGTAACTGGTCATCTGATAGCACCTGAATGGGGATCGGCTATGCCTGAAACTAAAACTAATACAGAGTGAAAACAAATTGGACTGTTTCAACATTTTCAACACTCGACTGCATATAATATCATTTAAAAATAAACCCTGCCTCCCAGCACAGCCCCGTGCAGGGACCGTCCCCAGGCTCCTGCCCACACAGAGGGAGTGTCAGACACACAGACTGAACGTGGTTGTGGCTTTATGGCAGATGGAGCCTTGAAAAATAAAAAAGTAAAGGAGGGGTTAAGTTGGTAGTCAAGTGCTTGTCTATAATAGCTATGTATATACCCCTCTGTGTTATACTTAAATATGTTAATCTCATATGATTAACATTTTATGTACATTTGTGTTTAATTGAATTGAGCTAAACAGTAAAACCTGTTTTACTTAATCTGTCTTTACTACCAGACTGGCTGCTCACATGTGCCTTGATTGCAAACCAGAAAAGCAGAACACAAAGCAAAACTCAATCCGTTTCTAGAAGCTTTTTCCCCACTCCAGCCTGTTTGCAATTCAGGCTAAATATTTTTTCCCCCCCCAATTTCAGGGCTGCCACCTTTTAACCTTTGCTGCAAAACTGCAGAGCTGGTCTTGGAGGAATTAATGTTTCTTCCTGTAGTGCCCAGAGGCCTCATAGTGCCGCTGTTGTTGAATTCTTTTTAATTAAAAGAAGGTACACAGAAAAAGAAAACCAAACCCAAACCACTTACCAGGGAAATTAAAAAGAAAACAGACAGTTGCTCAGAGCCCCTAAAAATCCTTGGGCTAAATTATTTGCTTTAGCTTAATTTGGTCCTTATTTAATCCTTTCACTTTAGCTACCAAATCTTATCAGTAAAATGTCATTAATCAGTACTATCTCTTATCCAGCTAAAAATCCAATTAGGAGCTTGAAATAATTCCCATGCTAAAGACCCCAAAGCACAAAGAGATGGTGAAAACAGCATTTTGTGTGTCCAGATAAAGGCTGCAATCTCACTACTGGCTGTTCTTCCAGAATGGAAAGTAAGGCTTCAATTACTGTCACAATGCATTGTCTCTGGGGTGATGCTTCAGGGAGGCCCAGAAGCACAAGGTTTGTGTGCTCACCTTTATAAACCCTTTGCCAGTGTTTTTGTGGTTTTCTTCAGAGGGATAATTCATTTATGCTTCAGGTGTGAACATGAAAGAGTTTCCCTATCATAGAATTACCAAAGGGTTTGTGTTGGAACTGACATCATCCAGTTCCAACCCCTGCCATGGGGGCAGGGACACCTTCCACTAGACCAAGTTGCTCAGAGCCCCATCCAGCCTGGCCTCTTGCCCCATCCAATCCTGGCTCTGCCACAGGTTTCCCTGGACAAATAACAGCCTTTCTGCCTGTCGCTGCCTCATCTCTGCAAGGCTCCTCCCCACCTCTCCAGTGATGCGAGGCAGCAGTGCAGGGAACCAAAGCAAACACTTCTGGTGTGAGCTGCAGAAAGGAATTGGCATGAGCTGCTTGCATTAATGTTTAGAAACCCCATTGTTTTTCAAAGCCTAATTACACAGAACCCATTCTCTTTTAAAGCCTGGAATGCAGTTTTCCAGCAATCTTAATACCAAAAGGTGTGGCAGCCCCCCAAGTCGCGGTGTTTAATTTGAAACGTTTCGCTCTACTTTGTCTGGTAGATGCTGTTGTTATTCTTGGAACACACACACGCGCACACACACTCACACTTTTTTTTTCTCCTTTTTCCTTAAACTAAAGCTGACTTCAGTTTCTGCTTTTCACAAAAGTAACCCCCTCCAGCCGTTCCTTTTAATGCCTTTCCCATAGGAAATCATCGTTTGCACGCACCGACGAGGGAAGGCCGGGCGCCCGCCCCCATCGAGTGGCAATAAAAACAGCATAGCACCGCAGTG
This sequence comes from Muscicapa striata striata, assembly GCA_030060385.1. Taxonomy (NCBI): domain Eukaryota; kingdom Metazoa; phylum Chordata; class Aves; order Passeriformes; family Muscicapidae; genus Muscicapa; species Muscicapa striata. The sequence goes on along the minus strand of JAREIS010000025.1, from coordinate 5,115,389 downwards.
AAGACTAAGACGTGCCAGCTTCAACATCCACCTAGATTGTGCACTTGTTTGTTACAAAAGTGTCCTTGAGGCCTTTGAAAGTTCCATGGCTTGACGTGTATAAAGCATTGCTCTAAAGCATGTGTAAACTTGCAGCTCTTCCAGTGCTGCTCCGGTTGGTGTCCGCAGGCAGCTCCCGCTCATGTCCGACGCCTCGCTCGGTCGCTTCTCTCTCTCTCTGGCAAGGGGAAGATTTGCTGATGGTCCAACCCCGCTCCAGGAGCCTTCCTGCTTCCCCACAGACCGGTTCTCCCATGGCAGCACACGGGTGACGAGCCCTTTGCTACACTGGTGCTAAGGAAGGGAAGAGGAGTGGAACCGATATGTGAACGCAGCTTGGCCGTGTCAGGTCAGGTCAATCGTGATGTGCTTTCCCTTGGATTTCACGTTAATGCTTTGTGCAGAAATAGATTTGAATTTATTGGCTGTATCTGTGAGTGGAAAGGTTTTTTGGCAACTTTTATCTGTATCAAAACAACCAATACAATCCCAACCTCTCCATTTATTGGTGGGCACTCTGTGCCAGCCACAGAGATGCTGTGAGTGCAGTACTTGCCTCTGCTTTAGGTAATGCCTTTGTAAACCTTGTCTGTCCAGTTCAATGGTGGCTTGCAGACAGTGATGCTGTGATACCAGCCCAGACCTCGGGGGTGTCTGCAGCACACAGGGTTGTTTTGCTTGCGTGCAGGTGGACTCCAAATGAAGAAGGAAATGCCATTTTGCGAGGGTGGTCATGTCTGCCATCAAGTTAAAGAAGGGAGATGTTCTTGTAGCTAGAACTTGCTGAGCAACTCATCCTGCCAACAGTGGTGTGGAGATCTTTGGTGGTGTTGACCTGATTGTGAGACTGACACATCTCTGAAGTGATGGGATTTACTGTTTCAGAACAGATGCACTTTCAGGAATATGGTCTTCATTTCTCAGCCTCTGTCCTATCCCACCGCCTTATAACTAATGCTGTTGGCTTCAGCCTGCAGGTCATGGAACTCTTACTGCTGTTACGTGCTGTAGAATGCTAATCTTTGATAGGAGCCTTGAAAGGCTTCCATTGTTTCACAGGAAAACCGATTTTGGAAGTGACTCTTGAGATGGCCGCTCCTGTCCCCCATGCCCGTGGGAGGGACGGCCCCGCCTGGCGAGGGGATGTGCTGCGCTGCCGTGCTGGGGTCCCAGGGCAGAGCTCCAGTAACGTGGGCTTGAATTGCATCGTGGAAAAAGTGCTTAGAGTTGAAGCTGGTGCTGGGTGACAGTGCATCTGGGTAAGGCAAATGAGAGGCAGTGAGGTGATCTCAGAATGGCATTGATGTGATTAACTTGAGGTCAGGGGTTCACACTAGAGTTCCAGGCTTGGCTTTTTCCTGCCCATACCACTGGACATCTGCTAATTCTGGATAGAGGGGAGAATCCAGGAAACAGCTATCACTGTAGTTCCTGTAGGAGAAAAGAAACTTTGTTAGGACAGTGAGTGCTCCTGGGAAGTTCAAACCATGAGCATAAAACGTTGTGTTATGGGTGGAGAGGAATGCAGGGTATTCACAGACCACACTGCACTCTGCCTGTGTCTTCTTCCCCCCAGCCCTGGGTACAGCAGCAGTACTGTGCCTCTGCCCTGCCCGAGGGCTCTGCCTGCTGTCCTGCTCAGCAGTGAGTTGGGATAGAGATTTTTCTATAGGATGCTCTCCAAGAAGCAAGTCCTCAGAGCAGCTCACTCAGACATGGGCTGTGGGCTGTATCACCCAGTGGGAATGGTGAAGGAGGAGGGTGGTGGCACTTTCTGTAGCACTTCTGCTCTGGGCAGAGGCTTGTGCCACCCATTATGTGGCCTTTCCAGGGATGAACCAGGAAGGGACTAGTGAGAGCAAGCCAGGTCTGATGTGGAAAGGACCATGTTCTATTGCAGTAACCTAGTCCTCATTTTGGGCTATGTTTCCTGAAAAGCTACTGCTTCTTTTGCTGTCTGGCTTTTTCTTTGCCTGTTCTGAGCAGATGAGACAATTCATAAGAAACCAGCATCAGCTCCTGGCTTAGGCTGTGGAGCTCTTTCCCAGAGGAAAACAGGTCAAAATCTGGACCTTTTGAAAAGTGACTGCTACATCTGTGCAGTCCTAGCCAGAATTGATGTCTCTCCCTCACACTTTCATTTGAACTGACTTCCAAACTAGAGATTGTTTTGAGACCAAAAGCAGGAGGTGCATATTTTTTCTGTTTAGTGAGGGATTCTCACTCCTTTCCTGCATTCCTTCCCCACCTCACAGGACCAATCTCACATCTGGTGCAGGTGCTGCTTCCTCTACCTTGTCTTCCACCTGGTTTCCCCAGGATTGGTGTCTGAGAGGAACCTGAGGAAGGGCATCGACATTTGCATGGTAAAGAGCTTTTGTTTCCCAGGTCTGTGATGGAGTACAGAGGTTTATGGGATAACTCTAGAAAGCTGGGCTTGAAATACTTGACAGATGCCAGCTGTGAATCGTTGTAGATTCAAATGAGAGTGTCGGACAGCAATGGCAGTTTAATTAAAACAGAAATACTCTGAGGGTTTTTTTGTTCCCTCCACCCTTCCCCCGTCTTCCCACAGGAATGGGGCCAGGGTTGCTCCTTGTTCCATAAAACCTCTCTGCTGGTGCTGCTGCAAACAGCCTCAGCTCTGCAGCAGAGGGGGAGGAAGAAGAGGTGATGGAGCTGTGGCTGGAGTGAGGCTGGGAGCTCTGGCCAAGTCCTCTGAGCTTATCCCAGCTCATTTCCCCACCATGCTGCTCCCAGTCTGTTCCCACAGCACTCTGCCCACACTGCTCTCAATTGTCCACAGATTTGTTGTCCCCCCTCCCTGTTTTCTGTGCCCATTCAGCCTCTGCAGGGACACAGAGCGGGCTGGCCCAAGTCCCTTCACAGGGGAAGGTGCCACAGGCACAGGCTCTGTGCTGGAAAGGCACAGAGGGGGCTGAGAACACCCCCAGGCACTGCAGGAAGCCTTGCTGCAGACAGACCCAGCTGAAGGGCAGCTCTGGTGGCACAGCAGGAGCCAGGCACTGGCACTGCGCTCACCGACTGAGGGGCGGGAGGAGCAAAGAACAAAACGTTCCCTTACTATACCTCTATTCATCAGTACTTTGGTGGGTTGGAGACTGAGACTCATCCATAGTGGGTGAGTGGTCTGTTGCTTCTCTGAACAAAGGAGAGCAAAAAGGAGGAAAGAGGAGAGAGGAAATGTTAAAGAAAAGAAGTGACACAGACATTGTTACGAGCTTATTAATCCAGTGGGGAAACAAGTTGATGAATCATCTCTAGAAAAGGTTAGTGACACAAAAACATGTTGGGGAGAACTGTCAATCTGTTCAGTCGTGCTGGGTGGGCACAGCCACTCCTGCAGTGGAGGAATCTGTATTGTGCAGCTAATGGCAGACTCTATCTACTCCTGTATTTATACACATACACCTTGGGTGCACTGCTCAGGTACAAAACAATTTGTCTCCCAATTCTTTTTGCACTGGTTGTTGGTGCAGGGCCTAAACTATAAATCCAGGCAACTTCACTTTCACCAGCTGAGAATTTGGCTTAATGTATTTTTGCAGTCACAGACAAGATGGAGGACTTAGCTTGAATGGAAAAGTAAGAAAAGCTGGGATTATCCAAACAGATGTCTCAGCTGACTGCTCACCAGCTGATCATCATCAAGATATTTAGAAGAATTAGGATTGGGATGGAGACTAAGATTTGATTTTAGACTCAAACCCTTAATAGTGGAAATTGCAGTTAAAGGTAGGTACCATTTTGCCTATCTTGCTCTCCCTTGACTTTCTGTGAAATGGGACCAAGAACATTCTTCTGTTCTAAAGCTGGAAGCACAAGCAAAGACCGTGTGAGCCTGGATGTCAAATGTGTGAATTTAAAATCCAGGTAAGCCTAAGGGGTTGTGGTTATGGTTCTCTTCACCTCCAATTTAAAGTGCAGTCACAAGCAGTGCTGGAGTAATACCAGAGGTCAAACCTGGTCATAGGTGACATGGGTAATTAAAGAACAGGAGATTTTCCAGTGGCTGCACAGTGAAATGTTTTCAAAGCTAGTCCAAATTCATGACTCAGGGTATCAGATCTGTTTTCCTGTTCAAAGGACTAGGGTATTTTGAGGACTGTGGTGTCAGATCTAGCTGATCTCGCCAAAAATCTCATCCCACAATCTGGGATGTGCTGAGTTAGATGGGATCTGGAAATGACCTTTATTTCACACGGCAGGACAGAATTGCTGGACAGAGAGTGCTAGAGAATACCCATGGGAGCTTGCAAAAGGCTATTTATTTACTCTTGGAACTCCCTACCTTGTAAAGAGGTGCCAAAGAACCCAATTACTGTATTTACATTAGTAATGGCTGTGGGTGTGTAATGCTTCCCTCACAGTCTGGTGAAGCACCTTCATGTTAGCTGAAAAAAGATGCCCTTAAAAGTCATGCAGACACATTGCTGGGGAAAACTGAGCAGAAAAATGAGGTTGCTGCACACACAGGTGTGGCAGGCACTGAACCTTGCCTTTTCAACAAGGTCTTGGTGTGGACAGCCAGTGTGCTGGCTGCTAAAAAACGAAACATCAGCTATTTCAACACACAAAGAAGACTGCAGGAAGGAGACTGTCCAAGCAGGAGGAACCTGCAAGGCTCCTTTCCTTGTGGATCTGACACTGCTTGGAGCAGTGCTGCGTGTGGATGACTCAGCCATGTCTTGGTCAGCCTAAATCAAAGCTCCACCACCACAACAGGTGGGAGACTGGAAATGCTCCATGTGGATGTAGGCTATGGAGCACATGGGAAACATTCCCCACAGCTGTGCTTGTGTGTGGGGAGCTTTTTCTCACTGGCACCGAGTGAGGTGGATTGTGTAAGCTGAGCCCACAGACACTCACCCAGTCTGCCAGGTGAGAATGTGGTGGGGACTGCCCGGCGGCGTGGCTGCGAGCTCGCTCGATGGCGTGGAACTCCTCTGGCTGTGAGGTAAGGCAGCTGGAAAACAACCAAGGGTGGAGAAAAACGACTGGTGAGGTGAGAACACAAAGGTCAGGGTGGTTCAGAAGCATCAGCTGGTCAGACCAGCAGGAACATGTCTGGCTGTGAGTAAACACAGCCTGGGACAGACCTCGCCCTGCTCCAGGGTGACTGTGCCCGAACATGGCACAAGAGCACAGCCTCTGCTGACACTGCTGCACATCATGGGCTGGATCTGGCCTCAGCTCTGCAGGAACACTCAGCCTCCAGCTGAATACAGCCACCCAGACTCTCCTGATCCTGCCTGGGACACACCACACTTCTCCCAACACAGAAACTTGTTTGTTGCTGCCTGGACTCCATGGGTCCTGAACTGGAGGAGCTCAGCCTGCCAGGCTCAGCCTCCTGCTTCCAGAGGTGGTGAAAGATGTTCTGTGTCCCCAGGAGCCAGGGCTGGCAGTGTAAGAGCCTGGACAAGTACACTGTTCATGTGCTAAGGATGAGGACAGCTCCAAAGATTTCAAAAGCTACAACTTCCTTTCACTGTGGGTTTGTAAAAAATGCCTGGCTTTGTTGACAGTCCTATTAGGGACCAAAGAAAGGCTTAGCTTACTTGAACAAAGACAGAAGCAAGCTGGACTATAAATGGGCAGTGGTTCCTGGGGGAATTTCCCTGGTGTGGGTCCAGCAAATGAATCCACATGACTAATCTTTCTTCCTCCTCAAGTCTCTACAGTGTTGACCCTCTGAATTTAATACAAGCCTAGAATTTAATGCATGCCTAGAAGTCTGATCCTCTTTGAAGGACAGTGTGCAGCCCAGCTGACCTAGCAGCTAGGACTGAGCAGCTGAAATTACGGAGGCTTTTACCTGGCACCCCTCTCTCTGCTGTTAAAATTCTTTAGCTGCTGCCAAATTACACTTAAAGGGAAAAACAAATTTTAATCTGCTTCTTGGAGTTGACAGCTCCTGAGGTCAGATCCTCCCATGGCTGTGATTGGGAACACTCTGAACACAAAACCAATCTATGCTCCCAACTGGTCAGGCCATGCTGTGATTATTGAACATACTTGAGCTGCACAGATATCACATTTAGGTTTAAAGACCCAGCTGAGTGGGGGAATGGATCAACAGAGATTTTATCTTCTCACCTCAACCCCACCATTTTCCTGAACTGGTACCATGGGGTACCATTTCCAAGGCTAACCAAAAGCTTTCCATTGTTCAAGCATTTTCTACTGCTGCAGGGAACAGAAATGCCCACCAACCAGAGGGAGGAAGACAGATTTTCATAGGAGACACAGGATGATTCTAGCAGCCACTCAGTGGTGTCCTGGTCCACCCCTGGTACTCCCATGAGTGTTGGCATCACACATCAATCAGCCTCTTCTTGGGCAGCTGTTGGTGGCCCACGAGGAGCCTCTGACTCCACATTGGAGTTGACAGTGAGTGCAGGGCCCCACTGGAGCCAGCGTGGTGGTCACCATGGACTGGACACCATGCTGGGATGGCACAGGGCCAGCAGCCAGCATGGGTGGACAATGCACTGCTCTGCCTGGGAGTCAGTGCAAGTGCAGCCAGAGCAATGGTATCTCCCATGCTGAGGCATGTGGCTCAGGTTTTTAGCAAGTCCTTGATCTGTCCACACTGGCTGGACAAGGAGTGACTGATGGCCAGTAAATATTTAACCTTGGACTGTTTCACAGCACATTGTAGCCTTCTCAGTGTGATGAATTTGACTGTTTTCTTACCATTTAATATTAACAGCACAGCGGTGTGCAACGTTCTGTACATAACACGGAGGCAAAATACTGCACAAACTTCAGCACTCTGAATTTCAGGGTATTATCAGCAGAGTCATTTGAGCTGCATGGGAAAACCAAGTCTCAGCAGCGCACACAGATGTCATTGCTCAAACATTTTTGTGGGGGGTGGTGTGGCTGGGGTGCTTTAACCTTTCTCATGCTTTTAGCGTTTCACTGAGGACATATATTCTCCTAGTCTGTGCTGAACCCCTGCTTGCTTCATTGTTCCCCTAGCTGTGATTATGAATAATGATTATCCCTGTAGCTTTGTCACCTTCAGCCTCTAGTGCCATCACCCAAAACCCAACTGCACTAAGGAAAGACCTGGTACTAACCAGGCTTTGATCCCTCTCTGTCTTTTGAGCCCATCATTGAGAAGTGATGATTTCCATGGAAAAACATTCCCATTGATGAATGTCTTGGACAAGGCTTGCCCCACAGTGCTACACCTCCAGGCTTGGTGAGCAGTGTGTGCAGGCCAGATAATGTGCTGTGCTCTGGCACTGCTCTCCAGCTGGTGTGTAACACCTGGGCTGAATGAGGCTCCCATCCCCCCCGCCCCTCTGCCCAGGCCTGGCTCTCACCTGATGTTGCTTTACACATCTGAGGCATTCTCGTGACCCGGCTGTGTGCCACAAAGGTGCTTTGAGAAGATGTGCTGTACTGGGAGCTGCTGTCTGAGGAGGTGGAGCTGGTGTGCGAGAGGCGGCTGTGCTCCTTGTGGGAGGCTGTGGAGCGCTGGTACCAGAGCCGCAGCTCGTCCGACACCGCCGTCCTCCCCGAGCCCTTCTCGTGGCCCTCCCTGCCCAGAGATGGAGTCCTTATGATCTGGGAGCGGGACGGGGTCAGCCTGACCGAGTCCACTTCATCCCCGTGCCAGTTCTCCTTAAACATTCCCCCTGCTGTGTAGGAGTTGGAGGTTTTGAATTGTGCTTTCACGCTGTAGTGTCCCTCCTGGTCGTTCTCCAGGCTCCGCACCACCACGGGCGTGGAGCTGCCCTCGATGTACAGGGGATATTCTTTGATCCTGTACTGGGAAGAGGGCTGGCTCTGGCTGTGCAGGTAGACACGGTGGTGTCCCGTCCCGTTCCTCGCAGCCAGGTTGGGCATACTCCCTGAATTGGAAGAGACCAGGTTGCCTGCTGATTTGTGCCTTTGCCTCTGCCGTTCTCTGGCTTTTGATGGGGAATCCTCTGCCAGGGTGGAATAGTTGGGGTTCATCTGAGCAGGGTAGTAGTGCTCTGAGCTGGAATGGCTGGTGCAGGAAGAGCAGTCGTCCATGGGGTCAGAGCCGTTACTGCTACGAGTCCTTGGGGTGTAGAAATCAGGGCTCCCCGTCTCATTTTCTGAGCCCAGGAGCTTTCCTTGTGACTCCAAACTGGAGCTCCGGTGTCTAAAGTGCTGAGCTAAGCTGTGCAGTCTGGTTGGGCTGATATCTACTGACCTGCAGGTACCAGGAACAAAACCAGGCTGTAAGTCAATAGGGTGAATCATTCCCCATCCCTGTCTGTACACACAGCCACCAAAGGAATCTGAGGGCATGGAAAACCTGAACCCTTCCAGCTTGGGGCTGCTGCCTGCAATGCAATCTGCTTCCCTGCTGCAGGGCTTGAGGTGATTAGGCCCTGTTCCTCTCCAGTTCCTTGGTGGTGACATTCAGTCTACAGCACCACGAGGGACATAAACCCCTGCCCAATCCAGTTCCTCTGTGGTAAGCCACCCTGGGAAAAGCCCAGTCTGAAGGGTAAAGCTTGAGAACATCAAGCCTTGGCTTTGCTGGTTCACCTCTCTCATGGCAGAGCTGTTTGAATCAGCACCATCCCTTTGCTGCCAGGTTCACCACCCTGCAAATCCCAAAACCACACAGGCCACAAAGGTGGTTGAGATTCCCTTGCAAATGGCCCATGAAAGTGCTGCACAGGTACAATCCACCTGATGAGAGACAGACAGATTGCCCATACTTAGCCCTGAACATTGTGATTTCTCCATTGGTCATTGAAAAAGTCACCCCTTTTCAAGCAGCTTGGTGCTACTGGGGCCCAGCCATGGGTAGCGTGTGCGGAGTCTCACTGGTGACAGCCTTCAGGCAGCCACCCCAAATCACAGCTCACAAGGCTTGATTCATTGCCAAGTCTGGGAGGTCTCCATTCACCCCAACTGTTTGAAGAGCTCCACCCATCCATTCAAGGAGCAGAAACACATCTACATGATGGATGGCTAAGGTCAGGGCATGCAGTTAATGAATGAGCTACAGACTGAGCAATGGATGTTTCAAACACTCAAATGGCCCCTACCCTGTCAAGGCCGCTTTTCAAGCCCTGTGCCAGGCTCATTTCTCATACAGCTTGGCTCCAGTGTTAACAGACATTGCACCACTGAAAGGTACCCTAAGCCAAAAGTTTGTAACAAACTTAACCCAGGGCTTTAATGCCTTGTATCATCTCTGCCCGAGGCTGATGTGTTGGCATGACTCTTGATTTATTCTGAGCTAAATGATGGTAGCACTTCCCCTTAGGGCAGGACACTGACCAGCACACAACTCTGTCTCAGCTCAGCTCCCTATAGTGTCCATGGAGTTTGTCACAAAAGCAGAAGAGCAATGAAGCCGAACAGTTTGTAAAAATCCTGCTGAAAATCTAAGTTTGGCCCCACACATCAAATCATCTCCCTTACTTCAGCTCTTTCTTCTGTCAACTCTGGGCTAAATTTCACTGCCACCTGGGTCCCCAGCTGGATTGTTTTATAGAGGTTCTTGATCTCCACCTAACATCACACACGTGCAAACATTTTATCCATGAGGGAAATTAACATTATTCAACATTTTGTATGAGACAAGGAAGCAACATGTTCTCTCCAGCTGGATCCATGGAGGAATTTACTGCACAACTTAGCAGTACCACCACAAGCATTTTAAAAGTGGCTTGTAGAACTTATAAACAGTCTGAGATGAAAGGTCCCAGCAGAAAAAAGCTTGATCATTTCAGGGGAGGGCTGAGGGGCAGAATCATGTTCATCTGAGGGGATTTAAGGATGTCAGTAAAAGAGTGATTCTCTACTGGCATGAGCACATGAGCCTCTTATGTGAACAGGACTGGCTTGTGTCCTTCTCTGAACTGGGAATTAATTCATAGCCCGAGGGAAGGATAAAGCAAGGTAAATTGATCTCAGGGTAAGCGAGGTGAGGCTGGAGGCGGGCAGACTCACCGCGTGGAGTGCACGTAGTGCGGGCTGCGCACCCGCAGATCCGGCGTCGACGGCATGCTGGACTGCGAGTTCCAGTGGGGGAGGCTCCGGATGGGGCTGTTCTGCAGAGAGCTGCTCCCTCCCGCCTCGGCACAGCTCCCGCTGCTGGGGAACCGCTTGTGACTGCTGCAGAGGGAACACCCTGCTTCAGCTCTCCCACAGGAATCCCGGGAAGTGGCTCCCACGCATCCTTCCAGATCTCAGGCACATGCCTGGGATCCAGCAGGGGTGAGTGGGAGCTGGGTCAGCTGCTGCTCTGAGCTTGTGTCCCAGTGCTTCTACACTGCCAGAGGTAAAGGCCAAGTCCTGTCAAAGCCCTCAGATGACCCACCATCCTTCTAAACATTTTGTAGAAAAACACTGAGGTACCAAACAGCAATCATGTGGCTGTAGCCTGTTTGTATGACCTGCCTATTGGCCAAATAATTTAAAAGTCTCCTTTTTGTAAATTTTGCAAGGGCTCCCACCTGTCCCTCCTGAAAGCAGGGAATACCTCTGTGATGGAGCTGGGAGAGAGCTGGCTCACCTGGAATGGCTGTGCGAGGAGCGCTTCTTGACCTTCTCGTAGGGCTCATCCAGGGATGACTCGCTCCACATCTTGGGTTTGATGGGGGACTTGTCGTAGTCGCTGCGGTGGAAATGCATCTGGCGCAGCCCCTCCAGCGACTGCGGCGGCGGCGGCCGGTTGTGCAGCGGCGGCCGGGGCGGGAGGCCTTTGTGTGGGGACTGCAGGGGGGAGATTGTGCTGGTCACCTGAGAGTCCTCTGTGGAGAGAAGGGAGAGAATCCATGGCTGTGTGACACCTCTGATGGCAGCACAGCCCCACACATGCCATCACTCTCCAGAGCCTGCTTCCTTACCCTGCCTCCCCTGGCTGTGTTCAGGGCCTTCCTCAAGACCTGACCTTCAGAAGGGCATTGGCTGACATTCCCATTTTGGGAGAGAAAGGCCAGCAAGAGTGTGTGATGCATTAAAACAACTGAAACTTAAGGTAAAATAAGGGGGCATTCTAGGACTGTCTTTTGAAATAATTCAGAGCAGTAACCACTGCTTCAGGCCTGATATCTGAATACAAGATAGATCAGGGAAAACCAAGCTTTTTTGCTCCTGGGATCTACCAATGGGCTATTACACAGAACAGTAATTCAATTTTGAGTATCAATCAGGAGTTCACACATCCCTTCGTGCTCTCTAGAACATACAGCAGCCAACATACCATCCTCGAGAACAAGGGCATCTGAGAGGGAGCTGTCTTCACTGGCAATGTTTCCTTCTGAAGAAAAGAAAATACAAAGATGGTCAGATGGTCCCAAGAATTGCAGTGACTGAGTGCTGAACTGCACCATGATCTTTGTCCACTGAGTCTTAGCCTTAAGCAGTCACCCATGCCTTCCTCCTGCCAGACCAAGAGGCAAAATTCCTATGAATGGAATGACTCAGCCCACTCAGCCTGGGAGGGCAGAGCTGCAGGTCAGGTCTCTCAATAGCAGGCTGCCTTTCAAGGAGCTGCTAACTCTTTTCAATAACTGGGGATTAAGACTGAGTCACAACAGAGAGCTGAGATCCCCAGAGGATGCAAACTGGCACAGTGCCATTAGCAAGATTTACATCTTGGCCCTTAAGGACTCTGGGTTTTATCCATCTTTTTTTACACTATCATCCTGCTGCTAAATAAAGGCTCACACTAAGCACCAGTTCTGTGGAATTCAAGGAAATGTTTTCAGAGCATCCTCTGCAGCAGCAGAAAAAGTTCTCTGGTCCTTGGCATGCAGATATTTGAGCTGACTCCCCCAGCCTGTGTCCTCATGGCTGTCTGTTATCTCTGACTGAGGTGCAATTTGGTACCCAGGTCACAAATACAGCAGCTCTAATCTCAGTTCCTGCCACAAAGGCACAGAGAAAAGCTCTGCAAGTCAAAGAGAAAGGGTAAAATCCGCAAGGGAGAAAGAACCACGGCAGAAAGTTAATGGATTTCATGAAAAACCAATCAACAACCCAGTAAACCATAAAGTGCCCTGAGAATTACATTGTTAAAAAAAAAAAAAAAGAAGAAAAAGAAAAGAAATATTTGAACACGGCAATGACACTGCTCCCACTTTGATTTTACAGATGCCTTTGAGCTAGAGAGCTCACCCCAATCTGCTAACATTAATTACATTTGTACTGCACTGCTCCAGAGGAGACGCCACAAGAACAATTTCACAGGTGAACAAAGGAGTCAGAGCCTGCTCTGCTGACACCCTGATCATCCACAGCACAACACAGCTTTGCTGCTGTGACCCAGCACGTCCCTAACGCCCAGCACCCTCTGACAGCACCCCTGGGGTCCTCCAGGCAGCTCAGAGAAGAGAAGGGAGGGAAATTTGGTAAAAATTTTGCTCCCTGCTTCCACAGAGGCAAAGTGACGCTGTGGGCACCAAGCCCCCCTCACCATCTATGATTAGGGAGGCTCTCTGGGTTGGCTTCTTCCCAGATTTGATGCGATACTCGTTGATGGCATTCTCGATCTCCTGCAGTTTCTTCAGGGCATTCAGGTAGGATGTCTTCCTCTGCTTCTTCAGCTTTTTGCTGACGTTCGGGTCGCTCGCCAGGCGCCGCGCAGCCTCCGTGATCTGGGACTGAATGGCAAATTCCCTCTCCAGGCGCTCCAGCTCTGCCTCCTGGCGAAAGGCAAGTGGATTCTGGTTACCACCAAACTCTCTGAGTCCACCTATGTGGAAGCTCTCCAGTGGCTTCCAACAAAGGCTCTACATCAGCAAAGTATCCACAATCATGCTGCTCCTCTCAGGGCCTCCCTGAGCATACCCATCTCACCTTCACCTGCTTTCCAAAGTGCCTGGAAGCACAGCTGATGGAAGGGATGACCCATACAAAGAGGACATGTGTGCTCCAGCTCTCACCCTCATGTGCTGTTTGACTTTTCATGCAGTTCAATATGGCCAAATTCAGTGGTGCTCCACTGCTCTACTACATATTCATCCTTTTACACTCATCTGTGGGTCACACCTGCCTCCCACCTGCTCCTTCTCCCTGTTCTCTATCTCCATATTTAAGCCCCATTTGATTTCACTGTTATATATTGATGCAAAGCCACAGCTTTAATCCCCTTGACAGGTTTGCCTGGCACCCACCAAACACTTTGGGGTAAAATAGTGCAAAGATGGGTTAAGTCCTCCCCAGTGTATGGCTGTCAAAATCCAGGCATGAGTATGAGCTGAAATATTTATGGGCTGCTGCAACTGATGGCACCAGAAAATTGTCTCCTTGAGTTACGAGCCAGGAGGGTCATCTCAGAGCCAGCAGTGTAACAGCAAGCTCTCTGTATGCCAGAAAGAACCAGTGCCCTCAGCATTAGCTCTTGCAGGGCCTCAGCTGAGCTCTTAAATGCAACCAGGTGTACCCTGGAAGCTACCTATCCATTTTTGGTTTTCCTCCAAAGTCAAGGGACTTAGAACAATTTATGCCAAAGCATAAGCTGGTATAGAACTTCCCAGTCTGCACCAGGACCCCAAGCTGTGAGCTTCAAAGGGACTTGCTAATCTGCAATGGATCCAGCTACCTCCCCCAGCTCAACGGAATTAGTCTGCTAGAAAGAGGAACCCAGTACATTGCTAATGAAAAAAAAAAAAAAAAAAAAGACAAGTTTTTCTGCTTTTAGTGAACGGTGAGACAGTCATATATTAATGGAGATCCCCGTTACGCAAGTTCAAATCCTCTCTTTGTTCAGCAGTGGTGTAAAAGCTGATGCTGTAGGATTTAATCAGACTGAAGGCGTTCTCTGAAGTTTTTATTCTGGGCTTCTGGCTTAAAAAATATACCTTTGCTATCAGTGGTGAGTCAGCATTGCCTTAAAACTATAATTATGATTTCCCTCACTTCACTGAAGACTGAATCCATCTTCTGTCTTTTTAACAGATCCCTTTTTGCTTTGAAAACTTTATAAACTCTATTAGTGCCAGACTTACTAAAAGTGAACTTGACACAATGGGGTTTTAAGGCCTGGAACCTGATTCATCATCTTCTGGTAAAAGCCTTCCCAGAGTAAGGAATTACAGACCAGGTAGAGGTGACTACCAAGAAAAAAACCAGGACCCTTCCCTGCAAGTCTTGCTCTGACAGAGGTCTTCCTAAAGGTATGGTGAGTTTGATGTGAGAGCTGTCATTTCAGACCTTCACAGATTCAGCTCTAACCATTCAGTAGGAAACATACATTATTTTCCTCCTGTCCATAATTATCTATTTTCCTCCAGTGAGGCCCCTATAAATAAAGCCCTAGGAAATGAGAGCTATCATCTGCCTTCAGATGGAAGTGCCTTGCTTCAGGTCCTTGTCACAGCTAGTAATTTCAGTCCTGGATTTATGTGGTTGAGGGAATATTTCACCTTTTGTTTTAAATTGATTTTCCAGTGTTTGCACTTGCTGAAAAGTGCAGGAAAACCATGGCTAGCCTCCCCAAATGCTTTCAAACTGGCAGCCAAACACAGCTCAACATCATTCTTTGAGAACAGAAATTTATGGTTTTCAGCACAGCCTTAAAATTTGACAAAGAGAGAGGTAGAGAGAAGCTGAGTCAGCATGTTTGGATTGCTAGTGCTAAAAGGCAGAGTGCCTGCACTGGGGAGGAGCTGCTTTACCTTCCTGCTCTCCCCACCTAACCTTGCCACTGGAGTAAGGAGATTCCTCACCCTCTGGCCTCAAAAGCTGCCCTGTAGCAATAGAAGCTGGGGAAGCTGGAGATCAGGTTATAACTGAGCAGCCAACAGACTGCAGGGGTTTTAGGAGTAATTCAGCTAAGACATGCTTCCCTTTGAAAAGCTTAATTAAATGTGCTAGTTCATGAATATTTGACTGTGGTGGAATTCCTCTCCCAGGCTCCATTGAGAACAAAACTAAAGAGCTCCAGCTGTTTATTTTTTCAGCAGAAGGAAAATGCAACAAAACGACAAACAGTTAATTCCCTGGCTGAACTGAGCCTCAAACCACACAGTCGCACCAGCTTCAGTCTCTCCTCCTACAAAAATAAAAAGGAAACTCAAGACTGGAATATACACAAGTGTCTTGAGACAAATGTGCCTCTACAGACAATAGTTGTTCTGTGAATCTGGTCCTGCCTTACAGCTGCTGCAGGCCTGTTTTCACAGTCACGGTTCAGGGCACTGACCCAGCACATTGTGGGAGAAAGGAAGGGAACAAACACTCCCTGACAAACTTAGAAAAATGTAACTCCAGCTCCCCATAGGTAGGGATGAAGGCTCTTTTGTTTAAGGACTGGGGTGCAAAAAGCTTTTATCTTGCTGAGGCAGGGCTGAGATGGATAATGGTGATGCTTTTCCCCCTGGTTAGAGGGGGCCCGAATTTGGATTGCTACTAGAGTGGAAAGCAAGCAGCTGTTTGCAAAAACAACACCAGCAGAAGCAGGGCTCAGATGGCTTGGGGGGCTCCTGATATGCTCCCTGCTCACACAAATCACTGCACTTTGTCACCAGAGCACTTGCACCACCATAGCCCAGTTGGTCACCCAGTATTTCTGCTACCTCTAGCAAAGCAAGGGCTGAACCTCAAGCATTTCACCTTCACTCCTGAAGGTGAATCTGAAGTAAAGTCCCCAACTCTCAACCTGTTCCCATTCTGATGGATATAAAAAAAGCCAAATGAGTACTGTGACCAATTACAGCAATTTAAAACAAAAATGAGCATGGGACTGTGGCTCCTGTGTGATGCTCAGGGGACATCATAGAGACCTGAGGTGGGGACATGAGTCTAGAAGGGAAGGGCACAGCCTCACCTCTCCTTTAGGCAGGATTTTCTGCTCATCCAGTTTAAAGGCAGTTCCTATTCTTCTCCTTACAATAGGTGGTTCCTCCCCAGGATCCAGGGGGTATTCTCGTGGCAGCTTTCCTGTGAGCTCCTGTAAGCAGAAAATGCTGTTAGTGTTCTGGGAAATCCTGCAGCAGAGCAAAGCACACCACCGCTCTTGTGTGACCCTAAAATGACAGGCAATCATTAACACATATCCAGTTCAGCCATCTGATAAACCCACAGGAGAGAACACCCAACCCTGCAAAGTCAGAACCTGACACTGAGGGTGGGGACCTCTTCTCTAACCTGTGCATGAACATCTGCATGCCCTGGGCAGGTCTGTAAGTGGTGCCCATCCCTAGGGCGTCAGGGCCTGAGGCTGAGCAGGCTTGCAGCACACAAGTTTTCATCTCTGCTGCAGGGTGAGTAGGAACCAAGAGCTCCTATCTGCTGAGCTGCTTCTGAGGGGTGAGCAGACCTGAGAGCCTTCCTGCAGGATGCAGGTCTGCTGAGTCAGAAAGCTGCAATGGTAAAAGTCGTGCAGGTTATGACCTGCACAGAAAAACATTCCCACCTGATTCATGATGTGTCTGAGAGGAATGCAGTGGAAATGGTCACTAAAAGCAGTGCCTGGTACCTCATTACCTGTCTGATAACACTTCATGTATTAGAGTGCCTTCCAAACCCCAGTGATGTCATGGGCAGCTTTGGAGCAATTATTAGCTGATACTCTGTCAGACTGATAGGGTTATTTGGAAAGATAAGTTCAAAATCTGAAGCAAACCTCTCAGAATTTTAGAATATGTGAACTACAGGAAGCCAGCACCACTACTGATGCTAATGCTGTGGGGCTGTTCCCCCAGACTGCACAATACAGGCACACAGATCTGAACTGAATGCATTGACTGCCTACAGAAAAAGGCAGGAGCCCGACTACCAGCACAGCCCCGATTCCTTGTACTCAAAAGCCTCCCCATGAAGGACAAAAGGCTTTTGTGCTCCTTAGCATCAGTCTTGAGAGGATCCAGCTGGCAGAGTAACCTAAATCATCTGAATCCCAAAGAACAGCAGCTGACCTTAATGCGAGTGTGGGTGCACAGCCCAGTCCCTGCCTACCCTGGCCTCTCCCCCACTCCCTAATGGGGCTTTTCTTTCTACTCTTTTCAGATCACTAGGAAACAAGGACCTAGCCTTTTCAAATCTTCCCTTTAAGCAATTCCCAGAAAAATGGGTTTGCAGCAGAGCTCTGTGTTGATGTGCACAGCCCCCTATTGCAAGAGGCATGGCTGCAATGCCTCAGAGTCCCACTCTGCACTGCCCCTCCAGCCCTCTGGGGTTATTTCAGTTTTTCTTTCAAAACGTGCTCCTTGTACTGAGATGTGGCTCTAAGCACCGCACCTAGAAACAGATTCCTCTATCCTGAGGGCAACAGGGGTATTTTCTTTATAGCTCCTAATGTGACATGAAGCAGGGCAGTGGGTAAAGAGTTAATCTTCTGTAAAATCTGTAAAGATCAGAGCAGAACAAAATGAATGTGGGCTACCATGCTGCCTCCACAAGCTAAAAAGTATTCAAAGGCACGATCATGAAACCCTGAATTAATAAGTAACTGGAGTAGAGATGGCCCAAAGTAACCTGATGCCAGCGTTATGAACGGTTCTGGCCATGCTTTCTTATTTATGCCCCCACTTTTAACTCCTTTTTATCTCCTTTTATGCCACCTTCTTTCTCTGTTTTGGCCATTCCCATGCCAAAGCAGAAAGGACAAACAGCAGCCTGAGAGGAAGCTTTCAACTACCAGCTGCTGATGGATTAGCTGTAGGGTAGCAAGATGGGGTCAGATTCCAAGTGTCCATTAACTGCCTCTCTCAAATCACCTATGGAAAGCACGAACACTTTCTAGCAGCTCTTAATGTGCTGACAGATGGGCTCTGGCCAGCCTTGCCACAGCACATTAAGGAGTTATTGCTCCTCATCCCCAGCTCCCTGCCCCAGTGGGAGCTTTTGCCTGCATTCTGGTTGCTCCTGAAGTGCCTGAGGCTGCACCAAAACCAGGGCTGGGGTTAAAGGGAAGGCACTGGGCTGTGAGCTCCTGCAGCTGTGGCACAGACACATCTTCCTCTGCATCCGGTGCTGCTGCAAGGATTAGTCATCAGCAGTCAGGCAGGGTTAGCTCAGGGTAGTAAATTCCACTGAGCCAAGTAGAGCCTCCAGACCTTGACTGTCAGCCCCTGAAGAGCTGTGATTTTTTCCTGTGGATGATCTCAGCTCAATGGATTTAGAGATTGGATCTGGTCCTGTGATGTTTCTCACAGCACAAGTTGTTTGCTGAAATCAACCAGGACTTTTCAGGTGGGAAGGGATTGCTCCCATGGAGTAAAGAATGAGAACAGGGGCAGCAGAGATTTCTGCTGACATTCTTTGTTGAGGGGTATTTTCCCCAACTTCCTCTTTTTGGTATTAAAACTATACATTAATTGAAACAAAGTGCAACGAAACCTGAATCAGTGACCCATTTCTCCCATTTTTTTGTCAAAAGTTGGATACACATCAAATATTAAGCAAGAACTGGAAGATATCTGTGCCACTGTCTGCAGCCAGCTTCCTTTTGTGTTACACATCACAATTTGTTATTAAAATCAGATACACAGGCCCTGTAAACATGGGAGGATTGCTGAATGACCGGAGTACACTGCTGCTAATCTCCACACACAGCTGCAGCAGAGTTGTGATTTCCCAAACGTTAAATTGATCACTAAGTGGCCTCCTATGTACTCCAAAATGAGCTGGCAGGTGAATGGGAAGGTTATGAGTTCCTGAGCTGTCCTGCATGACCTGGGATGACCACAGTGCTTCCTCTTTGCAAGGTCTGCAGCACACTGGCATTCCATTCCAGCAGTGCCAGAGCTGACTGGATGAAGGCAATCTACATGGAGCAGATGAAACCTTGTGTGCTGTATGGCAGAGTGTGCTCAGAGAATAAAACATGTAAAGTTGGGCCTGCTCCAAGAAGAAAGTGTCCCAGGCTCGGGTTCTTTTGCAAATGGAGTCAAAAGTCTCTGAGAAGTGATGACCAGCACATACAACAGCCTGGTAGCAGAATATTCTTATCAAAGTTAATAACAAGCCTGCCTGAATGCAACTTATTTACAATTTCAAAGCACAGACATGGATGCTGAACACCCTCCTTGCCTCAAGCCAACTGGGTACCCAGCTGACGCATGGGGTCCCCTTCTCTGGGGGAAAAAAGCCCTGGACTTTGAAAACTGGAGCTGAAACATCTGGATCTCCCTGAGGTCATTGTACAACGGGTTTTGTAAGAGGTGACCGTGGAAGGAATCTCATCTCCTGACCCTACCCCACCTCCAAACAAGGAGCACTTTAACAAAGTGAGAAATAAGGTGTTCCAGGTGATAAAATGTCCACTGCCTACCGCTTCCCGCAGGCACAGCTTCTTCAGCTCTTCCAAGCGTTGGCGCAGTGTCTCTTCCAAAGCTTCTTGCCTGGACTTCAGTGCAGCCAGCATGTCCTTCTTGGCAGACTGAGAGCTGTCTGATTCCTGGGAACCTGTCAATAAACAATGATTTCACTAGGCCAGCTGACAGCAGAACACACATCTGGAGTGCTTGTCATTTTACCAAAGCCTGGATGCAGTCCTTCCAAAAAGAAATTGGACTATGACATGAAACAGTTGTTACCCAGTCACGTTTGTTTACAACAAATCTTTAATGCTTAAGCTAACAGTCAGAGAGTTGACAGTGGAGCACCTAAAGACATTTGTAATCATTATCTGGAAAAATAAAAACAGCAAAATTATTCATCTAAAGATTTTAGAGGAAACCTACATACAATTCCCATGAAAGCTCCCAATGGCAAAGTGCAGTTTACAAAACCCTGGAGACATATTTTTTTGGAAATTAAGTCTAGGAGAAACCATTTGACAATGCAGCCTACTTCTTAAGAACTGCAATTATCCTAGTAGCACACATGTAATTTAATCTGCTTACAGGACTGTTCTATGAAAAACTGTAATGGAACAAAATTACTTAGCAAGAGTCCTGTAAAATACACCAAAAAACCCCAACCATAGCTCCTTCTGGGGTAGCAGCTGTTTCTTGTGAAGATGTAGGTCGAGATACTTAACTGCATGTCCAAGTGGTAATTACCAGCAACTCCACTGAAATAGGTCTGTGAATTAAGTCAGACTCTGTGGTTTAGATGTCATGACATTTGTAATTTCAGCTCTTCAGGGGAACTTCTTGAGAAGTAACCTCTGTCACTATGTTTCCCTCACATACAATAAAGGATGGATATTCTCCTTATCCCTCCTTTTGCTGCTGGTGTATCAATAGAAACATTTTTTTACAGCAGTGACCTTCTCCCTGCCTCTCTCAAGCAAGGGCACAGAGAAAGCAGACCTTTATAATCTGCAGCAGTCAGATACAACAGGATGCTACCTGGAATTTTCTGTGCACCTGTCATCAGATGGGGGTTAGAGGGGGCTCCTAGATGTATTTGCAGCTTGCCCTCCAAGCATTCAGCAAAAACACAACCAAGGAGGTTGAAAAAGCTGTTATTTCACAGAAGGAATCTGGGAACAATTCTTTATTTTGGCAGCAAAACAGTGAAATTTGTGCTTTCAGCCTCATCTTTCATTGCTACTATTCCAGCAGACCATTAAAGCTAAACTGAAAGGGGACTGAGGCAAAAATTGCCACAAAATAGTTCTGCATTGGCTCAGGGGGAGGAGAGAATCTCACACATCTTTTCCACCACTATTTTCTGCAGTTTTCATGAAGGAAGATAGCTGGCATTTATTCAATGAAACACCACTATGCTTCCTTAAACCTTTTACTGGGCTGAAATGGGGGTGGTGGAAGAGATCTCTCGAGAGGTCAGCCAGGCTGAGCATTATCAGATAAAGGAGGAGAGCCTCACAGTAAGATGCTTGTGTAATTGCTGTAGTCATCCTCATTTTATTTGTGTTTGCCCTCGTAAAGCAACAAAACTCAACTCTGCAGACACGTCTGTGCTGGAAGAACTTGATGGGACCTTCCAGAGGAGCCCTGTATTTGCACTGGCAGGGAAACTCCTCTCCAGCACTTAATAATTCTTAATAGCAACCCTGGTGAGCAGTTACTAGCAAAACTGAACTGCTGAATTTCTTCATAGACTTGTCAACAAACTGCAGAGTCCCAGTAAAAAGCTGCTCATGACTCCAGCAGATGTTTTGAACCTTTTTCTTTTTTCTTTATGACAACTTTAATGACCTATGTTTTCCTTTCAACTGCTCTTCCCCTTTCCTTCCTCTGTCTGCTCCATACCTCCACACCAGCCTCTGATTTATTTTTAACAGCTATTTTTCTTTGCTGTGTGGGTTGCCACAGCAGCTATACAGAAACATTTACAAGCACATGAAGAGCCTGGCCAGACCCCTCTGCTCATTTGGGGTATGCCCACAAGAAGGAAACAAGAGGCTTCTGGCTTAGCTAGTACGGACCCAAATCAAGCCTAGGCAGCATCTGCTCCAGCTGTGCTTTCCCTGTGTGAGAATCATACTGGTCTCAACCCTGATGCAATTGGTGTACATTTTGTCCACTAAGTGCCTACTTTGCCATCTTTTTCACTGCTCCCAAAAAGCAAAGGAACTGGAGGGGATTTGGAAGTGCACTGGCTATCGCATTGGGATTACTGCTGAAACCAAAGTCATGCACTCACTGGCGCTAATGTTTGGTCTTGAATTTTTATTTAAAAGCTGAATTATTTTGCAGTGTATTATTAGATTTTTATCAGCTGGATGCTCTGCTTGTTTTCATGGGTAAAAAGCAAATGGAAACTTGATCAGTTAAGAGAGCCATACCTGTATGAGAGGACTGTAAATGAGCAGAGAACGCTTTGTGTTGCTGGGTGCCTATGGCTTCCATTAGAGGCTCTTTATTTATAAATATGTATCAATCCTACCTTGAATAAGGCTGTGCTCAGAGATCCACTTCTAAACCCAATGGCAATTGACCCAAAAATGTCAGGACAAATCAAAATACCATAAAAATAACCAAGAAATAATCAAAGACCAGCACAAACCAAACCGATCAAGCACATACTACCTTAAATAAGCCTTATTAGACATGGTCACTGAATCATGGCTGTCCAGTGCCTTCCAGAGGGGATCACCAACAGAGAAAAATCAGTCCTGAGAGATCAGTCCTAACACAAGAGGCTCCTGCTGCAATAGAAATGGCTGACTGGGAGGCTTTCTCAGGTGTTTTATCTCCCACAATTAGGGTTAATTCCTAATGCAGTAACCCCTTTTGTGGGTTCAGTAATTTGTCAAAATTATTTTTTCAGCCTCTTTCCCATTTGCAGTGCAAGGATTTACCAAACTCTGTATTTTAACACACTTCTGCAGAACCATTTCATCAAAACAAAAAGGGCTGAGAAAATACACCAGGTAGCAAGCACAAGGCCTTCTCTCTGGTGGGCACCAGGAACCTGCTGAACTGGGGGCTGTATTTATGTGTATGTGCCCTTTCTTTCCTAGCACACAGGTCTTAAATGTCCTCTTAATGCCCTGCTAATTTGTGGAAATAGTACTCATCTTCTGATACCCACATGGCCTCTCTGGGTGACATCTTCATCCACTGACATTCAGAACATGAGCTGAGAAATGTAGGGGGAACATGGTCCCCCCTGTCCAATTCCTTTGCCAGCAGAATTCATGGCTGAACCTCACCAATGCTAACAGGCTGGGTTTTGGGTTCAGGCTCACTTCTGTACTGGTGGGGTCAGGACAGTCTTGGTGACGTTGAAGGGGACATGCCCACACGGGGCACAACCCTGAAGGATCTGGCCAAGTGTTATGCAGGTACACGTCTGCTGGGGTCCAAGACAAGCTTTGCTTTAAAGCCTGCCAAAGGAGTGAGACCAGACACCACTTTGGAGAGAAAAATCCTACCAGTGACTCATCGTCCCTATTTCCTCCATCTATTGTAGCAGAATGGAGTCAGCTTGGAAAAGGGATAAATGAGAAGGATGAAAACAAGCAGGGAGGATAGAAGGGATGCTGAAGAGCAGAGAGAGCCAAGTCTTGGTGACACAAACTGTGAGGGGAGAGGAGATACAACAAGGTGGCTGAGCAGCAGCAGCAAGGCAAAAACACTCAGGCGTCTCTTCCCTTTCTCACTCTCCAAGTCTCCTGCTCCAGGAAAAACACATCTAAATATGGCAAACCCTTCACTCCACATCCGGCTGCTGGCTGCAGCTCGCTGGCATTTGGCTGAGGTCCCTGTGGAAGCCTGGCTGTCCCCTGATCAGGGAGGGAAGTTTCCCCCACACTCGCTCCGTGCCAGAGCCCTGGCTGACTCTCTGCACCAGGATGTCAGCACACAACAAGCAGCAGCCCCAGACAGCCCCTATCTCTGCTCTCTGCCCAGCACAGAGGATTTCCTCGGCCAGAGCTCCACACAGGATGTGCTCAGAGCTCAGATATCCTGTGGGTGACTCTGCAGCAGCCCCCGGCTCGTGGCCATGCGGGAGCTGCTCATCCGCTCCAACACCCGCCGGGGCGCTGCAGCTGGGACACAGCCCCAGCCTGCCTGGACTCTGCTGTGGTGTTTTCAAATGTAAACAGGCCCCTGCACAGGAAACCTCCACTGCTGCAGAAGGAATGGGGCTCGGGGGCTGGAGGCTCCTTGAATGTGCCTGCAGAGATAAAGCAGGGATGCTCCTCTGGGGTGTCTCCTCTGCCCAGAGATGAGGAAGGTAGTCTGGGGCTCAGTGCAACCATAACCCAGCGACTACAGGGCTCCTCACTAGCCTGAAGACCTGCACAGACTCCAAAGGAAAAATCCACCTTAAAACTAACTTAGTTTTGTTCTGCTGGCTCTGATTTGGTTTCTGCCTGTGTGAAAGCAGAGCTTTAATTCACAGGCAGATCTTTCCCCAGACATCCAGGGATGGCCCACAGATCCTGAGCAGAAGATCCCTGAGCTAAATCACAGCAGCACACTGCTCTAGAAAGGCCCCTTTAGATCCAAAATGAGGACAAAAATTAGAGTCAGCTTGTCAGAAGTGGATTTGGGCATAAAAACTACAAATCTACAGTGAACAGCCTGAAACCAAGAGCGTGGGAAAAATGGAGGAGCTGAGGCTTTGGTCTTAAATTGCTGTGATCATGAGGAAGCCACTTCCCAGTGCAAGACTCCATCTTTCCTCTGTTGTCTCTAGAGACTGTAAGTGATGTGGGGCAGTGTCTGACTTGTACTGCACAGCAGGATCTTCTCCAGACAGTGTGACAGCTGCAAGCAACAACAAACTTTTCCTTGCAGACTTGCTGCAAGCCCAGGGGAGACATGCCAGTTTTGGCATGCTCCTCATGGCGCTGACAGCGCCTCCAGTGAGGAGGAGTGAGATGGAGGGAGGAAATTACTACAAAGAATTTTCAGGAAAAAAAGGACTGAGAATAGTAGGGAAGTGGGGGCAAACAGAGATTCAATCCTGACCTTGTGATTTCGAGTCACTTGAGGTATTTATAGCCTGGAAGTCTACTGTGGCCACTTAATCATTTGCACTTATTCTCTCCAGCGTGCAGGCTGTACTGCGATAACCCATCATTGTTGTGGTTGTGTGCCGATAATCTTTGGCACAATGGGAGGAAACACAAAGCCTGGGACAGAGCCAGTGACTGTGCCCAGTGGGACAGACAATGAATGCCCCCTCCCATCCAGTGGGACAGGGATGGGCCACCTCCACCAGCCAGGCTCGAGGGAAGGGGATCTTGGAGCAGAGGGCTCTAAGTGTGGAAGCAATCCAGGGTTTCCAATTCCCTGGTACCTGACCTCTGCCAGACATTTCTCTCAATATAGCTGCTTGTAGTTGCTGGGAGGCACACAGCAGCACCAAACTCTGCAGCTCTCTTCAACATTCTAGGGAAAGCCCTGTCCCCAGAGCTG
Source organism: Muscicapa striata striata (assembly GCA_030060385.1). Lineage (NCBI taxonomy): Eukaryota > Metazoa > Chordata > Aves > Passeriformes > Muscicapidae > Muscicapa > Muscicapa striata. The sequence continues at coordinate 5,090,586 of JAREIS010000025.1, read as the reverse complement.
GCAGGATGTAACAGGCAGCTCTGAAGAAAGGAACATGGGGAGCTGTGCTCTCCTGGCCCCACCAGCAGCACCTTGACAGAAACAGAGGTTCACACAGTCCTATGGAGGCACCCAGGTAGGAAATCCACCTATCCAGGACTGAAGAAATGACTCACCTGGTCAATGAACTCTGGGTGGGTCTAGTCACTAGTGCAATTCTGATGAGTCTACAAATCTTGTGCCCAGCCAGAAAGGTGCAGGGAGCACAAAAATACAGAAATAAGAGCATGGGCAGCTCCCAGTTTGGAATTTCCATACACTTAACTCTGATAGATGCTGGGCCTACACCAGCTTTTCTGGGCCTGATTTTTTGCCAGCTTTCACATGCTACTACTCTCTCCAGGTGTAAGAGTAGAAGCAAACCCCAGTGTTTTTTTTTTTCCAGGAACACAAAAAGTCCATGTATTAACATGTAAACAGAATTACTACCAAGTAGCTCTCACAAACTCAGGAATGGTGCCCAGGAGGCTGAGATCTTGGAAAGACCTTAAGAACTTTCTTGGGGTACTTAATGTTATTTACCTTCCAGCTGGAGAGCTGGAAAAAATGCCAAACAAACAAAGACTTCCAACAACCTGACACCAATCTGGGAGCTGCTGAGCTACTGCAATTCCCCAAGCAACGGGAGGCACAGACAGTGGATTGTACACTTTGTCAGGAAGACCTCAGGAACAGAAAGGCAACTCTGTTTGCAGGCAAGGCAAGGACTTGCACAGCAAGCAGCTCTGGAAACACTGCACATTTTAACCCCTTGCTGAAAATTTTCCAAGCAAGATTTTAAGAGACATGAGGGATACAGCGATGAAAAGCTAATCTGCTACATCAGTGTGGGTTCTGTATTAAAGCATTTGCATTCTTAGATGGATTCTTCCTTTGTCCAAACCTGAGAAAGTTATTCTCTGCTGTTACCCATCTCAACACATTTGGTTTTGGTAACTTGATGAGATACTTAACAGAAGGTATTTCATTGTCTGAAACTGTTAATTACAGTGATACCAGAAACCTTGCCTTCCTGAAGAGCTCACCTAAGCAGCTTCAAGCTCTTTGCTAAATATCACTCCCTGCTTGAAGCCTATAGTGACATTTATCACTGTTTTACACACAGCTTACCTGGTTCAGACTGACAGGAGAGTATCAAAGAGTCACAACCTCCTGACCCCCTTCTCCAGTCCTTCTCTCCTCCTGCTCTAGCTCTCCTCTGCATCACCTTCCCTTGGGTTTCTCTCACACATGACATGTTCCTCACACAGGAAAGTGCTCTAAGCCACAACAAGAATCCTTCAGGACCCTGGCACTAGTTTGGTAGAGTGCTAGGAAATAGTTCTGTTGAGCCTGGGACAGCAGCCAAATCCCAGCAACAGAGAGGCAAAGCAGATATGTACTTGGTGAAGAAGACACCCTGTGTCAACAATGCTGAGGGACATCACCAGTTCCCAGCCTCAGTTTCCCTTGTGAGCTGCACTGGGTGACTGCTTCCCCACTGCTGGCTGGGCACTCCTTCACAAACCCATCTTCCTCAGGATAAGCTGGATACCAAGTGATAGGGAAGAAATTGTGAAGAGAGACCAGGCTTCAGCTGGAAATTGAGAGGCTGGAGATGACATCCTGGAGTCAAGGAGGAAACGAGTGGTGGTAAATAGAGAGGGGGAGGCTGCTGCCTGTGCTGTTTGTGGAGCAACATGCTGAGAGATGGACTGCCACCTGGACTGACAGAAAGGCTAAAGGGAAGTGGCTTTCATTTCTGCACTGCAGCTTCTGGCTGCTTCCTGTTATACCATGGCCATGGCCCTCCCCACCATACTCCCTCCAGTCACAGGACAAAGGACCCACCTGATGACAGAAGACTCCCGCTGCTTCCACTGATGATTTTGCCTTTACTCCCCATGTTGGCCAGCTTTGAGGTCTTGAGGGTTCCAGTTTCAGTCAGGTCAATTGCAATCTCACTCAGGCTTCTTGCAGCATGAATCTTGGACTGGAGGTGGACACAGGAGTTAGTAATGCCCCTTGAAAGCTCACAAAGGAAAAAGACCTTTTGCTGTGGCAGGAAACAGGCCTCCACAGCAAACTTGGATTATTTCACAAGAATAGAAGCAATCTGGCACAGTATTCACTGCTGTACTTTTTACATTCTTAAGTGGGTACAATTCTGGCATCGCTTCCTGTTGTTTGAGTTTTTCTCTTCTTTGCCATGCACATTTTTCTCTCTTAAACAAAGGATGTATGGAGTCACTGTTTTACCACATACAATAAGAAACCTCCAGAAATGCCATCATAATAACCTGCTGAAAAGCTCAAATGCTAAAGAACATCTCTGACATCTAAAGGAAGCCAGAAGGGGCCTTCACAAATCAGCAAAAAGCTTTGGAACAAGACACAGTGAGGACATGCCTTAAAAGGGCTGTCATGAGAAGCTGGAAGAATATACTGACAGCAAAACACATTCAGGTTATTGCCCAGATTAACAAGCTGCATGCAATGCCCCTACTGTGAGGGACCTCTTCAAACCACTAACATTACTCTAGTAGGAAACAACAGCCAGCTCAGCTCAGTAACTGGCCACATTAGGGCATGCCCATTGTTCCCCACCAAATGTCAACTAGATTGTTGCAATTGGTAATTACAAGAAAGTAAATAATGCATAGTACATAAACCAAGAGAATAGGATAGGATAGGATAGGATAGGATAGGATAGGATAGGATAGGATAGGATAGAATAGGATAGAATAGATTAGAATAGAATAGAATAGAATAGAATAGAATAGAATAGAATAGAATAGAATAGAATAGAATAGAATAGAATAGAATAGAATAGAATAGAATAGAATAGAATAGAATAGGAAATTTCAGCTGGAATGGACATCCAACAGTCATCTCAGCCCATTGCTCAAATATTACAAGCCCTGTGCTTCTGAGATTCAATTAATCTGTCCTTGCAGAGCCACTGACCTGCAATTTTAATTTCTCAGAACACAGAATGCTGTTGGCACATTTTGCCAACACTCTCCAAGAGTTTTATTCAAAAGGGCATGAAGCCCTAGTTCAAGATCACTTGAGCATTCACTTCTACACCTTCTCAAGGCCAGAAGAGACTCAGCCCTGGCCATACAGCCCAGGGGATGGACACAACATTACTGTGCTAACAAACCAAAGCTGATTGATGTCCATATACCACGGATGATGGGGTGGGATATTATACCAGGGATGATATCATGATGGGATATTCAGTGTTACTTCACATCCTCAGAAAGAAGAAACCATTCCAACAAGAACTAAGCCTGAATTGATGGCTGAGTGCTCACCACTGAGCTTCTTAGTTCTATTACTGATGTGCTGTGGGGCTTTGGGTAAGACACTTAAGGTTAAGTTCCAAGTGATCCCTGCTTCTGTTTGCATATCAGTGAAATAATAAGGGAAGGAAAATGACTCCCTGTAGCACACAGTATTTTTAAGATTAATTTAAGACTGCAAATGAAGACAGCACTGGGAGAGCCTTACACTGAAAACACCTCAGAAGTATTATCATAATTTAATATTCCTGGGTATTTATGGGCTCTGTCATTATCATTCTGAGGTATCCAAATGCCTCAGAAGCTTATTTCCACAACAACCCCAATAACAGGGTGTGTGTTCTCCCTTGTTTGCAAGAGTGAACAGTGCAGTCCTTGTGAGAGGCTGAACTACCTGACAAGATATCAGAGCAGATCAGACAACCAGTACTGGCCCGCTTCAACTAATGTTGCAACCAGTCAGACACTGCTCATTTCCAGCAGCTCCTCCCTAAAATCAGCCCCAGGGGAAGGACAGCACTCTTCAGTTTCTTGAATCAGATGTTTCTGGTCAGAAACAAGGCCTGTGAAACATCTTCTTCAAATAGTTCTGGATGGTTAGTTACAAGTGAAGAGGAAAATCACTGCTTTTATCTAATGAGATTTCCTTCTACTGAAGTCTTGATAAGGAGCCTAAGCATGAACGGTTGTCTTGCTGCAATGCCAAATCTTGGGAGGCAACAAGCCTTTCAACTGCCTTTGTCCTGCATAAATAAAGGGATAAATCCCCTGCAGGTGTGTGTATGTTGCATAACCCTGTGTATATGTAGGGTTATGTGTACTTTATATAACCCCAGGAACAGCTACATTGATCAAAGCCAGTGTCTGCCTGACCCAACACACTGAGTCCTGGCAGTGGATGCCTCAGAAAAGCACAAATCCCAAGTCTCCATGGACAGATCCATCCCTCCTGCTCCATGAAGCAGTGGTTTTCCTTTTCTGTAGGATAGTTATAGCAAACACCCTGTAGTTTATTTCCACTCATTTTCAGAATGCAAATTAGGGCACACTCTGGCCCTACCTGTCTGACTAGGCACCAACCAAAGTGCTGAGTGAAGGCAATGTGACTGCTGGGTGCTGTTGTGGTCCTGGCCAAGCCAGCAGTGGCTGGAAGTGTACCCTATACAGGGCAAAAGAAAAGGTGATATAAGACCAAAGCCTGGCATCCCTGGAGCCAGGAGAGAGGAAAAACAAAGGAGCAGACAGGATTAGCAGGGCAGAGTGAGCTTCTTCTACAGAGGGTACAATTCAAACCTGCTGAAAGCATAGGGGAAGGTTTTAGATTCAATCCTAGTTGTGCTAATGCTGCCCTGCACTGAACAGTGCAGATGAAACATCTCCTGAAATCAATGGGGTTAATTTTCCTTGCTGCTCAGTCCCTGTTGCCTCTGTGCCTACAGCAATGCCAGTCAGCGTCGGGTGGTCTCGTGCATTGGACAGGCTCTCAGCAGCAGCAATCAGAGCAGCAGCTCATTTCACACAGGCCACTGAGCAGCAGCAGCACGAGGCCCGTGCAGGCTGTGTGCTGCAGCACAGCACTGCAAACCTGCTCACACCCCATTAGCGCTCCCCCGAGCCCCGAGCTCCCTCCAGGCTCAGAAATTTTAGAGCACTTAGCGCAGACCTGCCAAGTCTCATCTACATGGAGGAAGACTGGCTCATTCATGAGTCATTTCAAAGCATGGGGCCAAACTGATCCCCAGTGCTGTTCTGACAGGGTCAGAGGGGGAGGAAAAACCCGTAAGTGAAATGAGGAAGAAGATGGACACTAGGGATGAATTTATCCCTCCTGCTACAGTGATGGGGCTTTGCTGGAGGTGATTTTTTGAAACCTTTGGCCTATTTCCTACCAGTTCATTCAGCCAAAAAGCCTTGCACTTGGAGGAATGTGGTGTTGAAAATTCCCACAAAATGGGACTTCTCAAGGTTTCTAGGCCAAGCGTTTGGTTGACTCAGTGCAGTCAACAGAGCAAAGACATGCCTTCAAGTCTTGCTGCATCTGTCTCCTGAAAAAAAAGGGAAGCTGACAGGAGGTCTGCATGCTGACAAGCTGGCTTGGGAAGCTGGGGATCTTTTCAGTCTCCATGTTACGCTTCAATTGCAGGGAGAGAGAGAGAGATCAGCAGGGAGCGAGACGCTGGGAACCCGGCAAGCTGGCAGGAGTTCAGCATGGAGAGAGCTGCAGAAAGGCTGGGATCTCACTTGCAAAAGGGTCAGAATCCAGGCAAAGCGGATTTTATTTCTTTTTAAAATCAAGGGAAGACTTTTCTTTCCAGTGCAGCTGCTGGTCCAGATCCAACTGGTGCCCAGTTATGTGAGGAGCACAGAGTTCAAGCTTTCTTTATCACTATGTCACATCTCCTGCCATCTAATCTACATCACTGGAGCAAAGGCTCAGCTGTGCTGTGAGCTCCAGCAGGCTTTTTCCTCTAAGTTTGTTTTTATTTTTCTTTCTTTTGTCAAAATGATATGAAATGCCAAGTTTGGACATGAAAGGAAGGAATATCTAAGTGTTGCTTTGAAGTCGAGGATTCAATTGAAGTGGGGCCTGAGATTTAAGGGGCTGCAAACCCATGCGACCTGAAACTCAATATATGTTTGTCTAGGCCCCTGAGAGCTGAACTAAAGACATTTCACATCACCCTACTCTGGGATATGATTTACTAGTTCTCCAAATATGAGCACTGTGTCCTTGAAGTGACCAGCAGGATGAACTGAACAGATCAATTAAAATTGATGGATCTATCAATATTGACAGTGTCATGTCAAAGATGAGGACAACAGATGAAAATACCGGTTTCCTTAAGACAAAGGGACAAAAATATTTGTATGCCTTAACTTCAAAGCCTCAGCATGACCACGGGGATTATTGTGACAAAGCAAGCTGACATGGTCACAGACGTGACAGGTTGACAAATGAGGGCTGGTGGGTGGTGTTGCCTGTAGGAGTGTGAGAGAGGGGAGATAAAATTGAAACACAATCTGCCAACAACAAAAGGAGTCACCGAAGGGAAGACCTGGGTGTTTCAGAGACCCAGTTTCTTACCAAAGAAATGGGAGGAAGAGGGAATCTCCTTTTGTTTGTTCATTGCTTGTGACCTAAATACCTTGCAGCTAGATCAGCAAATCCATCTGGCTAAAACTAAGTAAAAATCAACTTCTATTTGCTTGAAATTTATCTCTGAGTTGACAGAGAGGACTATGCACTGCCCTGATGGTTCTGAGCAGAGAAGGGGACAGAAAATCTTTCCTCGGTATCAGTGAATAAGCAACTTTGTCCATATTTACAGCTGGCACTTAGGCAGGGTTGGGAAGTTGGCTACAATCCTAAATTCAATACAGCTTATGGCAACTAAGGTGAAACCTGGATTTTTGCATTGGATGGGACATGGCCAGAAGTCCTACTCACTCTACAATAGAGTCACAGAGCTTATGATGAGGGAAGCAATGTTAGAAGGGCTTAGAACAAGTGGGACTATCACCACACTCATGGCCCTCCACACTATTCCAGAAAGCAAACTCGATTCATTTAACTGGCAGAAAAAAAAATGCAATGAAGAAAAGTAGGAAAAATAAATATCTTTCTGCCAGTTTAGCGGGCTGAACTGGCTCCTGAAGGGACCTGACAGGGCCAGGGCCTGAGCAAAGAAAGGAGCAGCCCCAGCCTGAAAATGCATGCAATGCTTTCAACAATAACAAGATATTGTTTCAAGCATTTGGAGGATCATCACCTGCACATTCTGCCATTTTACCAGAGATGAGGACCAATGCAGGTACCCTCTCAATACAGGCTCTGTCTTCTCTTGTGAAGCTTTACACCAACATGCTCATATGGAGAGGGAAATCTGCCTGAGAAGTCTTTTCTCTGTATCAAAGTAATCTCAAAGTGATCAAAGTGATCTCCTGCTTCTCTGGGTATGCCTAAAATTGCTGATGAAAGGAATTAAGAGGGAGAACACACACTCCTCTGGTTTTTAGGTGGGTTCTTTTGTGCATTGTATGGCCCTTTGTGCAGCACCAGTTTGCAATAGCTCCTTGTACAGCCAGGCTGTCAAGCCTCCTGCCCCCTGCTAAAATAATATCCCTACCCCTCATTTATCGGAAAATACATCAGTAAAAAGCAAGGGACAGCAAGAAGAATCCAGAAACAGTTGTACGTTGTGAAGCTACTTTGAACTCAGTTATTGGAAGCTTCCCTAAATTTACTACAGAGTTCAAGACATGGAAACCATCCAGACAGGGACGTGCCCCTAACTGCTTGCTAACTTTGGCTCCTTCCATTTGGCCACAGTTCAATACAACCTTTTCCTCAATCCTTACTCCCATAGGCATGAGTTCAATACAAATTTTCTCAGTCTGGTCAAGACTAGCAAATATCTTGAGTCAGATTGCCTTTTTTTTGATCTTGAGTAGAAAGGGAGGGCAGGAAAGAAGCCCTGGACTTGACATGGCCAGGACTCTGGTGAGTGAGGAGGACTCACCCACCACAATGTGCACTTCCCATGCTTACCTTGCTTTGCTTCCTGTCCAGGTAGAACTGATGTTGACTAATGGCCATAGCCCAGATAGACTTTATCAGTGCTGGACAGGCGTACCACGTATGCACAGCAATGCCACTATGCCCAAAAGTTCTCCTGGTCACAGATGCCCTGGAGAGGAGAAAAGAATGAACTAGGATTATACAAAGGTTCCACCAGATTGCTTTCTGTGTCAGAGCAGATCTCACAGTAAAAGCTGCTGTTTTTAGCGTGCACACCCTTGTGTTAATGGGAAAAAATGCTTAGAAACCAGCAATAAATATCTAATCAAGCCAGGAGAGCATTTACTTTAAATATGCCCTCAAGATAGCAAGCTCCAGAGGACTAACAGTAAGAGACCATCCAGTTTGTCCAGCTCAGCTGCCCTGGATTTGGCTGATGCTGACCTGCTGCATATCCCAGGGGAGCCACCAAGGCCAAAGCCTGCGTGAATCCTCTGTGTCTCATCACATGCAGACATATCTGAGGCCAAGTCCTCACACCCTCCGCTGCCTCTGGCTTTGGACAGTGGCTCCCAAATATTAGGACCCAGGTAACAACAAAGATCCACAGGATCAATGGCCACTTTAGGGAGTGTGACAGAAACTCTTCAGGAACCTTGATTTCCCCACTTGTAAACAGATGTAACAGGATTGACACACAGTATGGGGGCAGGGAGCTGTGAGGCTCAGAGGGGGCTGCCTAGTACCCCAGAGAGAAGAATGGGACTCAGTGATTAGCTGAGTGAATTTAAAAACAGGAAAAATAAGGGCTAAATATTTCCTCCCTGGGACTCCCAATTGTTCTCAAACATCAGCAAAAAAACAGAGCTTAGGTTTCCCCATGCTTTCACAGCTGTACAAACCTGCTTGATTATTCCTCCCCATCCCTCAAAAGCAACCCCACCAGCAGAGCCCCTGACACCAGCACAGCACACATTCAGGCTCTCAGCATCCTGGTCTGTGGAACTCCTCCCACTGCAGGGATGGAGCTCTGGCTGGAATAAACCACACCACTGACCTACCGAGCCCCAAACAGATGAGGGTCTCCTGTCCAGTCTGTTAAGATGGGTCTTGTGGTAGAGCAGGATTATGAAATGATGTGACACGGGTACAGAGGCTCGCTCAGTAATGTGACACTTTTAGGGACATGGGTGGTGAAGAGGGACCAGTGTGCTACAGAGGGGCTGCCAGAGTCCACACTCAGCAGGGACTCTGAGCCATGCAGGTACGGGAGTGACACTGCAGGACAGCCTGGGAGCTCTACTCTGCCATGAAATGGGGAGTCAACTCTTTTACCAGCACTCACAAGTCCTCAAGCCTGCTAAGGTTCCCCTCCTGCACCTATATCTGCACTGGCCACCTCTCTTCTGGTGCTTTTGGGCCACTGCCTTGTCCAAAGTTGGAGGTGAACATGGAGGGGTGAACAGTCAAAGAAAGTTGTGATAGAGCCAAAAATGAAAGAAAACCAAAACTCTGCAGCAAAATGAGAACTGCTGGCAATGTTCAGTCTGGGAGAGGGCTGACAGCCATTGCATCAGGGCTTTTTCAGTGCTTCAAAATGTGTTAAAGTCAAATTATGGAGCTACAAATCAGAGTGAAATTTCTGAGAAAACAGTCGTGGCCAATGCAAACAAGGTCTGAGACAACTGGGATCTCATGTTTCAGTGCTACCCTGTGCTGAGTCCTTTCCTTGTGAATGCTGCTAGAGACCTTGTGCTACTATGAGTATTGTTCTTGTGAGAAAAGTCTCCATGGATGCAACACGACAGCAGCTGATGGCGCTGGGCTGCCTCATTCCTCACTGGACAGGGAATGAAGGCTGTGCTGAGAGGTGTTCTTGAAATTGAGACTGGAGAGTGGATCCAGCTCTGGATGCTTTATATTGGTCTAAGGACACAAACCACTGCAGCACATTGGCACACGAAGCTATAAGGAAATTGAGGCACTCAATCACGGACTGAAGCCTTAATTCTAGTGTCATCCCATTTAATTCAAACAAAGTTACTCCTGAATTCTTAGAAACATACTCTGCAAATCATTCATCTTCTCAGTGTAAAAGCAGTGATTTCTAATTTTTTTTTTCCTTTCTGGAATCTGTACATGTTTCCCTTCAAAAAAGCAGACTCCATTAGAAAGTCTGCAGACTATTGGTCAGAGCTGTGGACTTGCTTTTCACAGTTCTGTCTGAAGACCTGAGAGATATGGCCCATGGGTGTTTTTTCCATGACTTCCCTCCATGCATGCTACCTGCACTATGGAATTAACCCTGTTGATAGCCCCTAAAATGTATAATTTTCCTCCTTTATGGGATAAGTAACTGGAATGAAAGGAGGTTAAATGGCTTACTGGGGACAGGAAGCAATGGGCAGAGGCAGGGCTTAAAAACATACATTGTGCTGCCCCAGCTCTGGCCACAACTACAGAGCTGCGCTCGCTCTCCTGACTGTGGCTTCGCTGACTCAGGCTCTGGTTTGGCTACGAGGAGAGGAATGTGGAGAGAGCACTGCGTTGGCTACTCCTCCGCCTCCACACGCTGAACAACTGCTCACAGGAGTCCATCCCACTTGGCTGGGAGACTACAACCTGAGCTAAAGTGTCTTTCCACCACGCCACTGCAACGTGCTGCACTGCATTACAGCCCGAGTACCAGTTCGACCTGGATGGTGCCATTCTGGATACAAAAGCAATGAAAATGGTACAAAATCCAACCAAACTAATTCCTCTGTAGCAAGAAAGTACCAGGCTGACAACCTGGGACAGGGCTTTGTCCTCCTGGTGTTGAGTCAGAGAAACAAAGCAATGGAATAAAGAACGGAAGCTCTTCTGTGTCACTAATTCCTATAATCTAAATACAAATGAGAGAGAAGAGGCTGCTCTGTGTGGTCACATTTCATACACAACATCGAGCTGCATATGTCACTGCGATTTTTAGGTTCCAGAGCTATTTCCTTTCTTTTTTTTGCAACTGCTTCTTCCAGGAAACAGCCAGAACATAGGGCATTTAGGGGCTCCTGGCTGCTGGTTGCTCACAGCAAGCATTTCTGATGCCTCTGTAGCTGCTGGAGCCTCGGTGGGGGAAGCAGTGCCCTACCCTCAGCTCCTGCTGCTGGAAGATCTCCCAGTGTATTCTCGACTATGGGAATTCACTCTGCTAGATTTCATGCGACCGTTTACATGCTTAATATTAAGCAGATGCTTTGAGGTTCTGCACAACGACACAAGCTGCTTCACTCGGTGTTTGTTTTAACAAATGCACCTATGCAGACAGGCACCGTTGTACTGGTGTGACTGTGCTCATATCAGGGTAAGTAAGGATAGAAACTGCATGCAAAATTCCTCTAATAAAAGTACATATATTAGTACACAGGCACGGGAAACAGGTGAAACTGGATCACAGCTGAGTGATCAGCTCAACACATCAAATCAGTCTGGGCAGAGAGATGGTTTCCATCAGTGGTATCATACTTACAGCTCAAACGAGACATTGCTTTTAGTCAGAGCCACACACTCACTGTGCGCAGTAACCATCCAGTAACACACACACACACACGGGGGTGCTGAACGCACTGATGGGACACAGCACAGTCCCTTGAACTCTCACATTAGGATTCCAAAGTAAGAAAAAAGCCTCCCGTGCCAAAAAGACTGATGGGCTTTCATCCAGGCTGCCGGTGGTAAACCTCTGGTTCTGTGCCATTCCTTTCAGTTGCACTATTGAATATTTATTTACAAAGAAGCATGTGAGTACAAAATCTGGCGCTCATTTCTGGGCTCTGAGTGAAACACGGGGACAAGGCAAACCCCCCTTTCACACACGAGGGCTGCCAGCACTGCAGCTGAGGCACCGGAGCCGCACAGTCCTGGGGGTCATAAGGTGCCAGAACAGAGGGAAGGGGAAAAAAATACCGCTAGGAGCTGGGGGGAAGCACATCCTCAAAACCCCGAAATGTCCCGTTGAAAGGAAGCAGCAGTCCAGGCTTGGTACTCGCTGCCTCTCTCTTACGCGTTCCCCAGCCACCAAGCGCACCGAGCCCCGCACAGCAGCGGGGCAGCGCGGCCTCGGCAGGACCAAGTTCAGCCCGGTACAGGCGGCTCGGCACTGCACAGCCCAGCTCAGCCTGGCTCGGCACTGCACAGCCCGGCTCGGCACTGCACAGCCCGGCTCGGCACTGTACAGCCCGGCTCGGCACTGCACAGCCCAGCTCAGCCCGGCTCGGCACTGCACAGCCCAGCTCAGCCTGGCTCGGCACTGCACAGCCCGGCTCGGCACTGCACAGCCCAGCTCAGCCCGGCTCGGCACTGCACAGCCCGGCTCGGCACTGCACAGCCCAGCTCAGCCTGGCTCGGCACTGCACAGCCCGGCTCGGCACTGCACAGCCCAGCTCAGCCTGGCTCGGCACTGCACAGCCCGGCTCGGCACTGCACAGCCCGGCTCAGCCCGGCTCGTCTCGTGGCTCACCTGCGCGGATCGTGCACCTCCACTGAGAACTTCTTCTCGCGGAAATAGAGGTTCTCCAGCTGCCTCCATTGGAAGATCTGCAAGGAGAAGGAGGTGATGAGGCGGCTCGGCGCTCCCCGGCCAGCCCTGCCCGCCGCCTCCTCCCGGCGCTGCGGCGGGAATGCCCCGCTGCGCCCCGCCCCGCCCCGGCTCCCGCCCGCGCCCCCGCCGCACCCGCGGGCAGCCCCGGGGCGGGGGCGGCCTCCGTCCCTCCCTCCGTCCGTCTGTCTGTTCGTCCGTCCCTCCCTCCGTCCGTCTGTCTGTCCGTCTCGCCGGGCCCCCGCTGCTAGCGGCGGGCTCGGTCCTGAGGGCAGGGCGCCGGTTTCACTCCGCGGGGCCAAATGTGTTGAAAACACATATAAACTCCAGGCAAACCGGGATTCAACTGCATTTTCCTCGGAGGGCTGGCACCTGGGGTGGTGCATCGGCCTCTGGCACAGCAGACTTTCCCCGGGGTGAAGGAGATGAGACCCCCGCTCCACCCGAGTGCTGATACCCAGCTCTGCTTTTATCCCGTAATCCACGCAAAACTGGCAGGAGCACGAGCCGAGCGGAGTCCGTTTATCTGTCCCAGGTGCTGCCAGGCTCGTGGTGGCGGTGCCCAAGGCTCCGGGCACTCCCCGCGGCACAAAGCACGGCAATAAGCAGGTCACATCTCAGCCTCTGTTTTACAGGCTGCCCTGCCGGGACATCTCAGAGCAGCACTGGGACAAAGCCAACACTACCACCAAGGGGGAAACTGAGGCACGAAGCTTTTCATGCGAAGGAAGTGCGGCGTGCCCTCGGCCCTGAGTGATCCTGGGCCAGCCCTGGAGGGCTCTGCGTGCTCCTGGGCAGTGGGATGCCCTTACACGGCCCTTGTGCCCACACTGAAATAAAGCCCATCTCCCAGGCAGGAGGGCGGGCCGACCTCAGGAGCAGCGCGAAGGACGCGGTGACAGCGCAATAGTGCCAGCTCCGCAAACTAGCACACCGTCACCACTGCAGGCAGGTTCACCACTGCCTCTTCATTACAAATGAGTAAACCGAAATCCAAACCCTGGCTTCCAGGCTGCTAATCCATAGGGAGGACGCAGCCTCCACGCCCCTGGGCATATCGGACCTCGTAGCCCCGCTGCTGGGGAGCACAGGCAGCAGAGCTTTCCCTGATTTACACTCCTTCTCCCACTCCAAGCAGCTTCTGTTGAGTTCCTGTCCTACCCCCGAGGAAGGCGCTGGCTCCTGAGATAAGCCTCGGCTGCCAATGTCAGCGCTCTGGAGATAAGTAAACAGGAGGCGTAATTTGATTTGCACTGATATAGCTGCTGGTGGAGCTGAAAGCTAGAGAATAAAACAAACCACAGAGAAGACCTAACATTTTCTCCTTGCTGGTATTTCAGGGGCAGCAAAATTGAAAATATTTGTTAAAGTTTCCAAGTAATATTCTTTTGGGTTTTTTTAATCAATTTTTTTTCTTTCTCTAACCGTGTGCTTCTTGGAAGGAAAGGTAGGGGTTAAGAAGGGCACTGAGCTGCCCCATATTCTAGGACTGTCCACAGTGCCGAGGGGGTAGGGGAAGAAGGGAGCCGGGAGAGATGAGAAGTCTGAAAGGCTGTTATGTTGTCCTTAGGGGATTACTTTATTCCTCCACTGGAAATATTAAATGCTGCATTAAACTTGTAAACACCAAACGAAGCACAGAAACACCCACTCACTATTTTACCCACTGAGGGAGGACAGACACAGGGTGAAAGGGTTAAGCTGGAAGCTGAAGCCTGACTCCTCTTTAAGTGCCTGGCTTCAAAGGCATGAAAAGGAAGTTTGGGGCCTAAACTCCCACAGACAACAACTGGGGTCAAGCTGAAAACATCTCTCCATGCTTCCAGATGCCCGAATGCAAGGCGGGGAGGACAGCGCGGCTGTGCTGCACGGCATGTGCACAGGACGTGTTTGGGAGGCGCTCAGACATGTGGAACACATAAGAGTCTAAAAAACCAGCAGATCACACCCTTCAGAAAATAACCCTCTGTCCCCAGGTCCCCCGTTGTCGTTTATGACTAAACTTCGGCGTGGCACAGAAGGAATTTGAAACTTTCCTGATCTGCTGGCAGCTGCTCTGTTTGGATGCTCTCCTGCCCATCCTCCCCCTCTGACTCTGCTGGACTGTCCCCTGTGCTCGGATACTTTTCTGTTTTACCCTCTCTGCTACCAAATCTCATAGTGCTGTTTGCTAAGGGAAGCTCTGTTTCTCGTTTCTCTTCGATGATTAACTCCAACTGTCCAAACACACAGGGCTCTGGGGAAGCTGTTCAGATGCCCAAATGTAGGCATTGAGTGCCCTTTTCCATACCCCAGGCTTCCCTGCCTGACCCTTGAGTGGGAGGGAGCCTGACATAGGTCCGGTGCTGTATCTGCCAGCCCCACACAGATTTCTTGGATCACCAGCAGTGCCTAAAACAGCATTAGACACCTACGTTTTGGGCACTGGAGCAGCTCCCCAGATTGCTGCATTTTTATATTTAGTTTTGTTGTTTTCCTTGGCAGAAGGAGGCAAATCCAGACTCCTGGGAGGGAGGAAGGGGGTGAAAGTTACCCCACAACCTAAGTTTGTGTCTTCTGTTCCATAGCTCTGCTCTCCCAAACGTACACGTGTTTTACCATTGCTGTAATTGTGCTCCATTTGCTTGCCAGGTATTATTCTACAGTGTCCCACTCCTTTTCCCCACATTGATCTGAGAGTCCTCCCCCTTCCTATACAAAAGGAATCCAGTCTGCAAAAATGTAAATACCCACAAGAAAGTATCCACTTTCCTGTTAGCTGATCACAATCCCTCCAGAGAAACAAAGCCAAAGGTGCCCCTTCAGCCAGACCTCCTAATGTAAGCAAGCTGTTCCCTTCACCAGTTGTCCGCCTTATGTACAGTCTCAAATTGATGTTGTTAATGCAGTGACAGATGCAGAAGGTGCCATTAGTGGGTCTTCCTAAATGGAAGCATAATTTTTACCCATCAAGATCCTTTTACCACGCTGGTGCTTGCAACCTTCACGGGGGAATAGAGCCCCAGCAGGGAGCTGGTCGTAATTTCAACAGGATCTTGTGGAAATGCAGTGACAACAGATGCATGCTGGTTTTGGGGCTGGTTTGAATCAAAGCATCCATGTTCATGGCAGGTTTGCCTCCCCCTGCACCGAGGTTGGGTTTGGTTTTGGGTTTATGATTGTCCTTGGTTAATTTCCTGGGTCAAATCCAATGTCTGCACATGTTGGTGGGACAATTTGTATTGGTTTTACTGGGATTGTATCAGAGGTGCAGTGACTCTAACAAAGAGTACCTCAGCAGGGACTGGGACAACACCTCCCCAAACACACTGGAAATGGGGCTTAGGAGAAAGTCAATCATTAACACAAGCTTAGAGCACAGTTCCCCTGCCCTTGAGTATCTGCCTTCACTCAGTGCCCGCAGACAAGGGGACAATTAGTGGTGCTGCAGAGGGCCAAGTCTGTGATGTGGTGGTTTGCCTGCCGAGCTCTCTTCTGAGGTCAGCAGCTCGTTTTGGATCATGCAGTGCTGGGCAGCTTTCAGATGGGAACAATTTTTGGTAGTGGCCATCATTGCAGGCTGCACATGAGATGATTTAATCTTCCACAGATACTTAAGGAAGTATCTGTGAGACTGGGTTTTGAGCACAGCTGCACACTCACACATGCATGTGAAAGGGGCTAGTGAAAGAGGAGAATGGAGTTACCCTTATTCCCTCCTCCTCCAAGGGACCTGTCCCCACTGTGATCTCTGTTTCATCATGCCAATAAAATTGGAACTGACACTATCACTTGAATTTGAAAAACTGCTTATCAACTCGTGAGCATTCAAGGGAATAACTGTTCTCCATCAGACCACGTGCACTGTTAAAAATGTGTTGGGGTGGGTGAGGAAGCCATGGTGGGGTAAGCAGTGCCAGAAATGGCTTCTACAAAGCTGGCAGCTTAGAAGAGGAGCCAGGAGAGAGATCTGAGTGCTGCATGGTGCACTGCAGAGAATTCAGGTGCAAGCTACATGAATTTTCTCACTGGAAATCCCTTCCAAGAGCAAGCTTGCCAGGCACCAGATGTTAGTGACTAGTTACAAAGAGCTGCAGTCAAAACCCTTCAGACGCAAGCTTCTTTTGTGAGCACACTTGTGGTTTGCTGGCTGCTCCTTAATTAAGCTGAGCCTGGAGGAGAGGAGGCCCCAGGATCTGCATCCATTTCAGCCATGTGAGTCTGAAGGACTTTTTACCATTTTTATGGACCCTGAGGCTGATGCTGTGGAGTTTGCACACGCCAGGAGGTAGGGTCAGCATCAGAGTATTTTAAAAAATGCTGGAGGTTCCTGATAAAGAAGGGAATGTCTTTTGTGAATGAAATATCAGGGATTGCTTCTGGCTTGGTCACTCATGGCCTGGGTGACCTGGACTTTTGGAGAGGTGTGGGGACCTGAGTTAGGCACTGGGCTGTGTTCTGTCCCTTTGTGGTCAGGGAGCCTTGCTTGAGTATTCAGTGGAAGTACTGTGCCATTGATTTGGGAACCCTGGCAGTAATGAGGTTTTCTCTGGTGCTGCCCTTTAGCTTAGGCACAGGACAGAGGGGGTTGCTGAAGGCAAGCCTGGAGGTTGGTCCACAGTGCTGTCTGGACTATGGTACCTAGAGAAACATGTCTAAATGGAACCTTGTGGAATAATTCCAAATTCTGAGGTTGGAGTATGGGGTCCCTGATACTGTTTTCTACCTGTTGTGCCCAGAAGAGCCAGACTCAGCACTGAACTGGGGAATGTGAACTACAGCTGGGCACGCTGTGGAAATACTGTGTGAGCCATTTTGCATTTGGTCTCTTAAGAATCAAACATAAATGCCCAGGATTCTCATTTTCTTTCTCTTTTCTGTGTGCTGAATCACTTGAGATGAGGCACAAGCTGAATGCACACACTCTCAAGGGTTCCAGCTAGCATGCTTGGTGGCTGTTCAGAATCAAACCACCTGCAGAAACCTACAGAGGATCTGGCTGCTGTTAACTCTGTTTTATGACCCAAAGGAAATTTACAAAGAAGATGGAGACAGACTTTGCTCAGAGGTGCCCAGTGAAAGTATAAGAGGCAACAGACACAGGCTGCAGGGTTGCAACAAGGGAAGTTATTAGAAGATACCTAAATTAAAACCTCAAGCCCCAAAACAATCAGAGCAGGTGGTCAAACACTAGGGCCATGAGTAACCAGATCAAACTCTGAAGGTGGCACAACTTTTAGCAGGAGTTTGGACTAGAGACCTCCAGAAGCCTTTCTGACCCAAATTTTTCTTTGTTTCTAAAGATCTAATAAATGACCAACTGTAATTGCTGTTGGACTTGCTGACCTATATGGCATCTCCCAGTCCTTCAAGTCTTGCTGCTTCCTAGATGACTAACGCCTTGTTAAATCACACTATGCAGAAGGAACAGTCATCCTTCTAAATGCATGGACTATCATCAGAACTGGATGCTCTGAATAGATTCTAGGAAAGGCAGAGAAATAATGTGGAACATTTTAACAGCCCCAATGCAACCCCTTCCTTCGCCTGTTTTATGGGCAAGAGTCAGCACTGGATGACATCCCAATACTAAAACTGGTACTAAAGAATGGAACTAAAAAAATGACAGTATTTTCACACAGCTTGCATGAGTGAAGTTACAAACTCCCAAGTCTTTTGTCCTGCAAACAAACATAACAAAAAAAAAAATCCTCCTTGGAAATGTAATTTCCTCCACTGAACAAACCAGCAAGCTAAATTCTAGGAGCTGAGTTATGCAGGAGGTCAGGGTGGAGGTTGTGAGCGGTCCCTTTTTGGCCTTAAACACTATGGAAATCACAGCTCCAGAGAAGTCAATGGCAGTTTTGTCCCAGTGATTTCAGTGGGGCCATGGTTTCCGGGCATGGATTTGTGTTCTGCCTCAAGCCAGCCCTGTTCCCATCAATCATACCTCTGTCAAACTAGTTAGAGTGAAGGAGGAAGGACTTGGTCCAGGCAGAACAGCACCATGTTAACTCAAACAAATGGGCTCTTGTTTCGGGGGCAGATTTACCAAGAGATTTCTGTGGGCTGTCACCTGTGAATTAGTGTGACCCACTGCTGAGGGTGCCCCTGGGTCATGAGATGGGGATGCTGCTGCACCGTAACTTAGTCCTCCATCCTGCCACACTCCCATTCATTCCTTCATTTGTATTAGTTGGGGGTATTTCTTTTTCTTTCACTTCTCAAAACAAGAGGAAAAAAAAAAAAAAAGAACTCCTGTGTGATTTGATGTGGGTAAAGCCTTACCAATGATTTTCCCAGAGGCTTGCCGTCCTCCCTTCCCTCGTGGAATGAGAGAATGGCTTGGCTAAGTAGAACTTTCAGTGGTCTGTCAGCAATCCCAGCTCACTATGTAATTACTTCTTCGCCTCAGGCTTCAGGCCTCTTTTTTTTGCCAAACAGACAAACAATTTCTGGTCCAATTTGAGATCCCTTTTGCTGTGTGTTGTTCTTGTGGGACCACACCACCCCAGCAAACATTTCTGGCTTGACCAAACACAAATTGTGTCTAGATCTATGTAATAACCACTCTGCATTCATTTCCATTATGGAAGCACAATTCCCTATTAAATTTCAAAGTGGCTTATTGGCTCAGAGATACAGCAGAGCATCAGATCACAGAGGGAAGAGCTGCTATTTGGACAAAGCATTATTTGTCTAAATAATGCCACTTGATATTTGTGTCTGTAACTGTACACAGACTGGGAGATCAGACTTTGACTTTATTTACAACCAAATCCGCTTTCACTGCACATATATATCTGGTAGCTGCTGTTAGATTGTGCATTGCTGTCACCATGATGTGTATGTCTAAATCAATAGGTCTACAAAGGACCTTTTTTCCTGAATGGTTTAAGTTAAACTTTCTCCCTTTTGTTCTCTGAAAGGCTATCAAAGTGACTGGATCTTTCTGCATTGAAGAGCTCTCCTTTCTGGCACAAGATAGTATATATTAGATAAAGGATGCCCAGTCTGAGACAGCATCTGAGCAGGGTGGGGTGTGGAGAAGCCTGAGCCTGCTACCACTTCAGAGCCAAGCATAAGTGCTCAAGGAGGTTTCAATCTCTCTCCAGATCTCCACCCTAACTCCAGGGCTCTGAAGTCCAATTTGTTTCACTTTGTGCTGCAGGAGTGATTTGTCTTTGCATCTTGTTGAAGTTCCTGCTGTGTGCTGCAGAATCATTTAAGACTTGGCTGCTGCTTTTACACAGAATTACTCTTTAAAACCTGAATACGACAAAGGACTTAGAGAAGGGAGTTTTATTTTGATGGGACTACTCCTATATTTAATGGTAGTCATGGGCTTGACTTGGCTAGATCATGGGCTTGACTTGGCTAGATCATGGGATGGGACGTCATGCTCTAGCCTTTCTGAATTCTCACAGAAAATTCTCACAGAAAACCCTGGGAACTGTATGTCTAATGGTATCACCATAGCACACTAAACCACCAGGATAGTGCTGGCTTCTTTATAGAGCAGCAGTGTATTAATGTTTGCAAGCATTGTAGTTGATAAAACTACTTATTTACCTACATAATGGAAACTCAGCATGACTAATTGTATGATTCTAAAAAGTTCATTTACCTAGACAATCTACTCACCTGTCTGAAATCAGCCCTGTTTGGGAGACTGAAGCAAATTTTTACCAGCTTTTACGTGGAGGAAAAAGTGGTGATGATGACCTTATACCTAACTGTTAATTCATCCTGGTTCAACTATGACAAATTCCATGCAGTTGAACTCCTTCCAACTTGTTCTGAGCTGTGAAGCTCTTGTCTTGCTCCACTGAGTTACTGTGTAGGTTAATGGCTGTTTTTTTCTCTGGCTGCAGTGATTTATGCAGCCTATATCCATATCCAGCTCCTACAGCTTTGCCGTAGGATTCTGATTGTGAGTCAGATGGTGAATGGGATTGGGAACTGATCGAGGTTAAGAGTGACCACTTTTTATGGCTGGGTGGTGCTGAGCCAGTCTGATCCCTTCCCTGGAGCAGTTTCCTTCCCAACTGCACAACTATATCAGGATGGCTGAGGAAGGGGCCCAGGGGAGGAAGTGAGAAGTGGGGGCAGGATTGTGATGGAGGAGGAGAGTACTAAAGGCCACTTCAGCTGATACTGCTGCCAAAAGAAATGTTCACTGAATCACAGCCCAGTGGCATGTCCAGCCAAATCCTGTGGAAGTTCTCAGTGTCAGGGACATAATCCTGCTTTCCATCCCAGTATGCTTTGATGTAATTTATTCAGCTCCCAGTGTGTTTGGCAGCTCTTTGGCACAGTGGCAAGGCATGGAGTAGTGGGTGCTGAAAGGGGAAGTACCTGGTGCTGGATGGTAGAAACCCCAAACCAAGGGCAAACAGCAGCAAAAAAGGTGCTGGTGAGAACATGGTCTCCTGTCTAACGGGAATGGAATAGGGCATTTCAGCAGGGGAAGGTTTTAAACTGTGTCTGCTCTTCAGTGGTTGCAGGTCGGGGTTTTACATTTAAAGGAAAGAAACTGGGTGAGTAACATCTCTCTATGAGAAGAAACAGCATGGAAAGAAACCTCACTTTGCATGTCTCCCTCCTTCCATGCTCCTTATTTCCAAATACTAAACCAAGGCTGAATTTCTGCACTATAAAATGAGTTGAACCCACCGTGACCTGAAGACTTGTTCAGTTTACAGCCAAGTCCATAACCCAACAAGCGCGAAGGATCAGCAACGGGAAGAGAAATGAAAACGCAGAGCAGAAGGAGTCAGCAGGCAGTCCTTAACAGCCTGCTAATCACAGTGAATAATTTATTGCAGCAATGCCACTGAGACTCCCTGAGCTTTTAAACCAGTATTTCCTGGAAATGATTTCTGCTCGTTTTTTATAATTTGTAAGTTTGAAATCGTCTATCCCTGTCTGCAATGCAAAGGTGTTTGCAAAGATCCTAGAAAATGATGAGGAGCCCAATGAAGCATGAGTCCAATATATTTTCTGACCTCACTTGATTCTGGATGCCCTAGAGAAAGTCCAGCCCATTCTGAATACACCCTGTGGCTCAGCAGCATGCCAGTGAGAGGAGTGAGACACATGCTCCATACCTCTGACAACAGAAACCAACCTGGTGTCAAATCAAACACCCTCCTTGAACATGAGGATTTATAACCCCTCCCAAAATCTTCTTTGAATATAACCAACTCAGTGTTAAAACCTCGGTTAGAAGGTCACACTTTTAGTGCTATCTTCAGTCCTTCTGAACTCTTGGCCTCTATTGTATCACATGGCAAGGAGCTGTGAGAGTGAATTGAGCTCCCTGTAACTAATTTGAATTTCATGTTTCTTTTGCCTTTTTGACTCTCCTGGTGTTCTATGATCAGTTAGGACAGAGAGCAATTTGTCAGCTTCCTCCTCCCCATCATTCACTACTTTCTGAACATTTCACATCAATCCTTACTTTATGTTTTTTTAAGTTACTGGTCTGTCATTCCTTCACCACAGGAAGCACAAGTTTAACCACTCCATCAATGCAATTACTGACTTGACAACGCTTCATTATGCCCTAAAGCAGAGAGGATCTATTTGTTCTGCAATAAAGCAGCTCTTAATTAGGCTATTGCTCCTCCTGTGTAAATATCTCATTTTGCCTCTGGAATTGGGAAAGTTCACTCTATCTCTTGTTGTTTGGGAAAGGCCAAGTGGCACCGGACAGCAATCTTTCACTTTCTGAACACAATTAATGTGCTGATTACTTTGCTCATGCTTTTGACAAGCAGGTGATTTTTCTCTGATCCGACACCTAAAACTACTGAATTTACTTGTGCTCTGCATTGCTTGGTAGGATGGATCCAACTCGCCTCTTATTTTCGCATGTTTAAATGGGAAGGCAACCTGTTACTTTTGCTTTGGATTCATGACAACACTGAAAACTAAAAATTAAATTCTTTGTCATGAGAACCCAAAGACTGCTGTGGAGACTTTATGGCAATGGACAGAGCATTCTCGCAGCATGCTTCATTTACTCTCAGAGAAGAGAAATGCTGAGAGGAAATGGCAGAAACTGGTGACTGTCACAAGGAAATTTTTTGTCAAGTTACATTCATGGCTGAATTTTGTGATGCCTGACATTTTATCTTATTTCTAAAAACTTTTACTCTCTTTGGGTTCTCTTCAGTAACTAGATAATATAAGCACTGATAATGTTTATGAGTCTGAGAAAAAAGGCTCACTTTAGGTCTCATTACCACTAGCTTTCTATAGAAGAAAATGAGAAAGCACTATATAGATGTATCTCTTACAAAGCAACTAAACATTACCAGCCTCTCCTTTAAGGTAATTTTATTTTTGGTGATAAGTTAGACATTTTCTCTGTCTTTTTATCTGCCATATGGAAGTCCTTTGGCTGACTTTGTTAATCATTCACTCTTCAGCTTGGAGTTAATTGTTTACTAAATGCTAATCTGTGTGCACTAAAAAAACGCCTTCGGGCTCCTAAATCAGTGGGAATATCTCACTAGAACAGCAGAGATATGCCTAGTGCTACTGCTTGGGTGTGCAGATCACACAGCTCCAGGCTACCCTGTGGCTCTGTGTGTACAGGTCTCTGGGGATGGAGTGGAGTCACATCCCTGTGTGCTTGTTAAAATGGACACACACCACTCACAGACAAATGCTCACATGGGGCTGCTGCAGTGCCTTGGCTTTCTTTCCAGTTGCTCTGAAATTCAAGCAGAAAACCCTCTAATGACCCTTCCCTGAAAATTATGGGTTTGGTCTTTTCTCTTCACAAGAAAGCGTTTGTAGAAGCTAAGTTTAACATAGAGGGAAATGGATTCTGTCCACCCTGGAAGCTGTGAGCTACACAAATGACACTGGTTCTGCAAGTCCAGCTTCCAGAATGCCTCAATATATGGTTGGCAGGACAGCAGCCATCTTTCCACACTTGATACCCCCTTCTTCTTGTTCAGCTGGAGCATTGCATTTTGTTTAGTATACCAAAACTTCTGCAATTATTTCATACCCAAAAATGAACAGCTAGCAGATTATAACTCATAGGGACCAAATTTGCCGTAGAACAGGCAACATTCAAGGAGAAGCCTTTGACAAGGGCTCGCTGAGTCTGTGAGCTAG
This sequence comes from Muscicapa striata striata, assembly GCA_030060385.1. Taxonomy (NCBI): domain Eukaryota; kingdom Metazoa; phylum Chordata; class Aves; order Passeriformes; family Muscicapidae; genus Muscicapa; species Muscicapa striata. The sequence goes on along the minus strand of JAREIS010000025.1, from coordinate 5,067,050 downwards.
CCCTCAACAGATAGAAGAAAAAGGATGACCCTCAAACTGATGGCTTTGGGTAGATTCAGGGCTTTCACAAAATTCAGGCATAGGCAGGAAGGAGCATAAAAATAGAAATACAGAGACACATTAGTCTCTGCTGTCTAGGTACAACTACATTCCAGTTTAATAGCCCTGCATTCCCATCTGAACCACCCAGGACTAGGTGCCAGATACCCATCTCAGCTGCATCCCCAGTAATGCTGGAGAACCTGATGCCTGAGTGAGAACAGTGCAAGCAGGATGAGGTTCTGGCCCTGTGTCAGCCTCAATTCCCCTCTCCAGTCTCAGCTAACTTGCTGACAAACCTGGTTAGTTTTCTAGAGACACATGGCTGATTTACTCCAGCAATTTAATGAAATCATGGTTTTGAGTGACTGCTAATGGGATTGCCCAAGATAGGTTCAGCTGCTCAGTGTGTGTTACAGTTTTACTTGCAAGCACAAGAAACATGGAAGTCTATCTAGGATGGCGTAGGAAAACATTACAATCTCCCCCACAAGACAAGTAAGGGTTTTATAAGTGCTTAATATAAATGTCTTGATTTCAGCTGCTTGTGTTTTTTTCCAGGGAGATTTATTTTACCATTGTAAGTTTTCAATTTGTTTTTGGCATCAGGAGAGTGCAGGAACAAAATATTAAAGATCAGAAAAGCCACAATCTCCTTCCTCCTCCCCCACTAATTTTACCTTGCAGAAAGTTCAGTAAGGTTAACCTACCCCTCGCATTTGCACAGCTAAGACTTGAACCAGTGCATGCTGGTAAAGTGAAATGAATCAGATACTGTGGCAGGCTGCTTTCAGATACCAGGGTTATTGAGTGCAATTTTACAATCTAATTAGCAAGAGGATTAAACACTACGCCTCACTGAGGCAGTTGATCTGCTCTCGCCAGAGGGGTTTTACCACCTGTGTAGGGTAAGAAGTCTTTTTACTTGCTCCACAGAAAGTAAAATCACTCCATGAAGAAATAATGAAGACTCAGTCACTCTGTCCATGTCCCATCCCTGATTCAGGCTGCTCATTTTGGAACAGCTCTGCCAACAGATGGGGTTTGCAAGCATCATGTAGCAGAGAAATGCTCATCCAGGCTGGCTTTTCACTGTGGTGGTCTCTGGATTGTGGCAATGGACAGATCCAAGCCTGGAAATTCCTGCCTTCCCTTCCCACCCAACCTTCCCTCACAGATAAATGATCACTTCTGCCACAGTTCTTAGTGGTTTATACATAAGGCAGCACCATTGTTTTGGGTCTGCTGGATTTCACACATGATTTGCTGAGACAAAAAAACCTAATTCCCAATAAAGAGAAAACCAGCACCTTATTTTTTTAGGGTTACACTTGCAGAAAAAGGATCAGAGGTGTCTAAAGCCCCTGATTTGAGGTGCAGTGTGAGTGCTAGAGGTAGACTAATGGGCACAGAGAAAGGCTGGCAAAGATTTTATCAAGTTCCAAAAAAAATGCTACAGAATAGATCATCCTGAACAGCTGAGAGGAGAAAGTAGAGAAGCTGAGAAAAGAGGCTCGACCCTTCTGGTGGAAATGTGTCTCCTTTCATGCAGTCAGAGCACCTCATCTCTCCTCTCCTTCCTTCTGATGCTCTCTACCGACCCTCTCATCCCAAGAGGGCTGACAATAACTGCTATAATGTGTGAAAGGCTGAGTCCTGTCATGGCAGGGCACTAATTTCTTCCCAAGAAATGTTTGTATTCCTAAGACTGACTTCTGAAGGCATCTTTTAAGTACATGTCTTCCCTGGGGGGTTGGCACTACTGGAGATATGTGGGTGCAAACACCTAGCCTAGGCATGTTTTAAACTACCATGTGTGAGGATGGCTTGCCCTGCAGGCAATGATTGATCCCAAATAGATGTGTCTTTTAGTCTTTGTGAAGACCTCCTTACCCTCCTCGTCCTTTCTTTTAATGAATAAAAGTCCCAATAATAGCCTTCAGTGAATAAAAGGCTAATTGATGAACATATTGTCTCTTGCTGCCTTCTTAGCAGTTCAGTTTTCTACCAAAACCTTGATTCTAGTTCATTTTAATAGAAGATGCTCTCTGTGAGTACCAAGCAGTGTCCAACTTGAATGTGACCAGAGGAGGTGAAAGAAGAATTGGTATAGAGACAATGCAAAGAGAAATACAATATATTAATTCACTGTGGAAGCTTTTGCATCCACAGAAGAGCTGCCTAATTGCTCCAAATCATCCAGTTCTGCAGCCTGAAGCCAGCCTGAAGCCTTGCTTCCTTGTTTCCACAGGTTTGCAGTGCAAGAGACACTGTTGCTAACAGGCTGTACATTCCCACCTGCAGGGCATCTGCTCAGGGATGAGGTTTTTTATATTAGATGGCATCCTAGGTGGGAAAATCCCAACGCACAGGTCCCCCTCATAGGCTGAGCTCAAGAATCAAAACTTCCTATGCCTTTTTTTTAGGCATGTGTTGAAAGTCACCTTTCCCTGCTACCTTGACATTAACTCTTCAATTAGGAAATTTGTTACTTATCAAATGTAATGCTGGTCCAGAGAAAATAATGCAATTTTCTTTTTGTAATAAATGGAAGCAGTTTTCCTGTCTCTTCATCCCTTTCTCTCTCAGATAATTTATGGCTTGACAATACAATATCAAGGGTTGGCTAAGCGCCCCTAATCCACCATTGCAAATGAATGGAAGGCCTCCAGCACCTAAGAGGATGAGTCCTCAAGTTCCCATCTCTTGTGAGTCACACAAAAAAGAAATGTAAATTGCAAGATTAAGTGACGCTTATTTCCTCCAAACCCCACAACTTTTAATAAATTATGAGCTACTTTAGTCCATTAATTCTTTGCAGACATTGAGACAAGTTTGGGAGAAAATGAACATCCTTCAAAAATCACATGAATCAATGCCACCATTTGGTGTACATCACACCCTTGACTCAAGCTATGGCATGTGTGGCAAGCCCAGACCTTGGTAGAAAAGTATACACTTACCTTTCTTGGTTTCACTTTGTCATGGTAGTCATATTGAAAAATCCCCTTGTAGCTAAGCCCTAACCACCATGGAATTCCCTGCTTGTCCTGAAAGAGAAAACAGAGGGAGTCATATTGAATACGATGGGGAAATGCTGGAGATTTCCTGTGTTGTTGCTCAAAATGAAGATTTGTTTCTAAGTAATATCTTTGAATGTGTATTGTTAAATTTCCCTCTGCCAAGTTCCCACAAGTCACAAAGCTCCATAGCGTTTAGAAGAGATCTGTTTCACTTTTGGCTATGACATATAAAACAATTTAAAATACATCACATATGATCAAGTTACTCAAAATGCTGTTGGGGAGGTGAGGAGGTTTGACACGGGTCCCTTGTGCAGTGGTGCACCCTCTTTCTCTTCCCTGTGAATTATTCAGTCTGAACACTCAGAGATTGGAGAGGAAGGAAAGTGAATCACCCAGCTGACTTGAATTATGTGGAGGGATTTTAGCATTAGTCTTGAAAATGCAGCAGTAATGGGATCTGAGAGCTACCAAGTGATAAGGTCTGACAGGCTCGGACCCAACTGCTTTGTGTCTGAGTGTGCAATAAAATGTCCTTATGGAGTAATGGCTGATATCTGATCCCAGTCTCTGCAATTTACTGAGCTGAAGTCCTCAATGAAATTGCATCTGTTCTGTTAATGTGATAGAGAATGGCAGGGTAAAACACAGCAAAACCAAAACCCCCATAATCAGGCAGGAGCAAACCCTATTATGTGCAATATTTGCTGCCTCATTGCTGCTCACTGCTTCTTACTGACCATGGGGAGCTCACTGGAATAGCTCTCAAGTCTTTGCAGGACTGAATGTCCAGCCCAATCCATGAGATTTTTCTTGCTCCAGAGTAGTCCAAGAGATCTGGATGCAAAGGGTGCTGGTGAGAATCTACCCTCTGAGAAAAGATGAGGCTAATGCTCTTTGCAAAATAATAATAACAACTTTATTATTACATCCTATTATCAGGAATAGACTGGAAATGCATCTCCTGAGATAGGTACAGTCAGATACTTGAGTTTTTATAGCACCTCATGTGCAAGACATTACAGATGTATGAAAAACCATATGATCTGTGCACAGAGATAATGATGACACATCAAAACTTCGGGGGTGGTAAATGAGGAAATATGCTCTGGGGAATGTGGTTCTAGCTTTCTTTCTATGTTTATTGATTTCTCTACTTAAAAAAAAAAAACAAACCTACGCAGCTGGTCAGGCAGGGAAGTAATAATAATAATAATCATCATCATCATCATCATCATCATCATCTGGACATTTTGGTGATAAATCTTTAGACAAAAGAAATGAGGGACTTCATTAATAGCTGCATGAAATGCATATAGAAGTGGAGAGCTGTTTGGGGATGAAAATGTAATACCTATCTCTAGAGTACAAGAGTGTGTTGGCATTGAAAAGATGTACAATCTCTGTATCCATCCACATATCTCATGTCAGGGGAGCTGCAGTGTTCAGGTCATGGCTGGCCCTAGATGCATGTTCACGGATCTGCCATCTGGGAAAGATCTGACTTCCTAGAGCTACAAAAAGGATTGTCTGCCAGAGATGTGTCTGGCTTGACCCTTTGGTGGTGGTTCACTGGCATTGCCATGCTGCTGACTGAGCTGAACCTCCAGCACAATAGGACTGCAAGAGTTTTATCTCCAAGAACAGGATTTTCCTCTTTGGAACTGTATTTACTAAACATGCACACACAGCTGAAATAAGTTTATCCTACCTCAGGAAGTGAAACGAGACTTTAGTAGCAGTGTATTGTATTCTGAGAGCAGGATGGCTGTTTGTGCCTCTCTCCCTCCCTCTCCAACAAGAGTTTAATTCAGTGAAGAACCCTTCTTGTAGCACGTACCTTTACTGCGTAATAATGCACTCCATATGTTGGGAGGGATTCTACAATGCTCATGTAACTGCAAAACAACACAGAAGAGAATAACACGTCTGAGAAGCTGAGAGGATGATCTGAAAAAAAACCTTGATAAATAAATTATTATGCCAAGAAATACTTAAAAATGAAGCATTGCATGAGATGGGAAGCATAGTTACATATTGTATTTACAGTGTTGTAGAAATACTTCCTAATAAAACAAAGGTCACAAAGAAATCATTCTTATTTTACTTACTTCACAATCGCTTGACCTCTTGTCTGACCATTTAATTTCTTGTAATGTTCAATGACTCGATCCTCACTAAAAAAGAAAAAAAAAATGAATGTTTTATATAATGGCATTATCATGACTAAAAATCTTTTCAAAAGCTGAAGAGATACTTCTGTTAACACAGCTACTGACTTATGGAATCAAAAGATGCCAAGCAAAGCCATTAGATGAGGTGATTTGGTGCAGACCAGGGCAAACTAAAGGGGGAGTCACAGACTGAGAATAAAAATGGTTTTCTAAGAGTTGGGTCTGTGGAAGAACCCTTTTCCCTCACAAACACAGTATCTACTTCTACAAACTTTTCCCTTTCTGCATTCCTTTCCTTATCTACAAATGATGCCCACAATACTACACTGAGGGCAAACACATTTGTGTTGGAGCTGCTCAAAATCTGCTTTTTCCTAACTGCTGTAACTTCTTTTTAAGCCCATCATGTCCTCTGAAAGATGGGCAGAACTGTCAGAAATTGGTGGCCAGTCATAACCCTAAGACTGACAAATTCCTCCTCACTGCAACTGCATAACTGCAGGTGCACTATTGGAGGTACTCTGGAGCAATCTCTCTCAGCAGAGAGCTGAATTCCTTAGTGTACACAGAAGCAACAATAACAACAGTGACAGGGGATATTTCCAGGGCACTCAAGCTTGAGTTTCTTTACTCTTAAATTACTCATGTGTGTTTGCTTACTTTTGAGTTATACTAACTTGCATTCCCCCAGGCAACTCCTGGCTATGCACTGGGAGCTGGCATGAGCTGGGGCCCACTTCCAACAGCTCTTTGGAGACTAAGATCATTTTATGTTTTAGGAAGACAAGAGCCATGTCATTATGTGCTCCAAGGTGAACCATGGGGACTGTTCCACACCAGTGGGCCTCTGTGCCAGGCAACAATTCTGAGTGTGTACCAATAAGCAGTAGAGATGGAGCATCCAAGAGAGATCAGCATTACCCAAATGACAGATTGAGAGACACATGTAAGTTCACTTTTAAATCATTTCATTAATTCTTCTCCAGTGACTGGGCAGCAGAGCTATTTGATGCATACAATCAGCAGTGCTAGCAAGGTCACAGCATGGCAAAGGATAAGCCAAGGATCCAGGGTAATGCACACGGGACATGCTCTGCTACACTGGCGTGACAGAACACCAAAGTCCTCAGGTTTAAAACCAATCTCTTGTTCCTTATTTTGTATTTTATTTTTGATTCCCTAGGACAGGGAATCTGTTGAGTCCCCAGGAGATACTGTACAGAACTTGCCAGACCAAGAGGAAGGAAACCTAAACGAAATTCATGCCCCCTTAGTGCCTTCCCCACCTGGCCTTGCATGAGCTTCCGTCCGTGTCGCATTTCTATCCCATGCCATCATGCTGCATGTGGTTTAGGGCAATGTGAAATGTCATTCCTCCCTCTCTGCATTTCCTGGATCCAGCAGGATCCCCTAATGGGGCCTTTCAGTTATCCACCATGTGGTAATCCTTCCCCAGGCAGAACTGAAGCCAGTTGTATTGCTACAATACACAGCAGTTGGGATGATGTGGTAGATGACCTCACCACAACTGCTCAGAGATGCCCACGGAGGCTTTTGTGGAGGACTGAAAAGTGTTTCACCAGCCTGGCTTAACATGACTGCATCTTCTTATTGCTGCCTTACCCACTGCACCCCTGTGCCATGGAGGACAGAACCTCTTTTAGAAAGGGAGCCAGAATCTCTGGAGCCAAAACATCTTTTAGAAAGAAGAGGCACAAGGAAGCTGAGGATTGTGCAGCCCTAATAATGAAGAGCGAAAGGAGAACCAGAAACATCAGTGAAGGCAGCAAAGAGCAAGTCAGAGACAGTCTGTCGGACTGTCAGCAGGGCCAGCTTTTCCCTCACAAGCCTGTTGTTTATCTGAGAGTAACTTCTCTCTTACTCACTCATCAAGTGGCTTCCCCCATTCATCCTACAAAAATAAAAGAGCCCTTTTCAGGGCTCTCCCATCAGCAGGAACAGGGTGCTGACTGAGCCAGTGACACATTACATGGGTAAAAGAATGGTCCAGCTCTCCCGTCAAATCCCTCCAAATAATTTTAATGCTTAGAAAATGATCTGTAAGCTCTAAATTCTACAGCTATGAAACCATATTCAGCACACTGATCCAAGCAAGTACCACAGATGTTATGGGTGTGCACATGAAGGCAGAGCCTGGGTCTCCTGCCATGATTATCATAAACAGGATTACTTTTGGAGCAATAACTGAATTACATGAGTGCTCAGTATTGGAAGATCTCCAAAAAACATCATTCTTAATAAAAAAGATAGACAGAGAGGGCTTACAGCCCTTTGAAATTACCTCTTAAAACCATGATTACATGTGGATGCAATTCCTGTCTCAGACAGGAACAAACCAGGAGTGACTTCTCAGAAAATAATGGAGTTTCCTCAGTAGAAAACACTCCTAGCTTTATTTTCCACTCTGTGCAGTTTATTGCACAGATCAAGTGCTCATATTGCTGCCATTCAAGGAGAGGGTAGACATACTTGGACATGCTGATTACTTAATGTGATTCCGGATATGCTTTGCTTTCTTACAAATTATTTTCATAAAATAATTGATATGTTCCTAGACCATACTCTTTGGGTAGGGAAGCAGCTGATGGCCCATTTCCTTCAAAAGGACAGATCAGATGTCAGGGAGCCTTCTTGAACAGTCCAGACTTTACCCAGTTCCAATCAAATGCAGGCAATGCTGTATCTCCATTGCTCTGTTAGGGTACTGATGATTTTGCTTAGTAAAATGTTTTGTGGTCTACAGATGTTATGAGCCAGGTAAGTATCATCTTTGTTTCTTCTTTCCTTTGGACAAAAAATAAAAAGCCTGAATTATAAATCAAGCCATATTTAAGCGTGGGATCTGTGGCCTTTCACCTTCTTGCAGCACTGGCCTTGTCACTGGGAAAGAAACATGTACTCCAGAGCATAATTAATCCAATCTATTTTGGATAGATTCCTTGGGAGGAGGTTACTGCTGCTTCTGTTGCTGACAGCAAAGGGAGCTGAGGGCACCTAGCTCAGATAGCAATGTCCACACTGGAGAAATATTCATGGCCAGAACAATCTGTTTGACAGTCCCTTCTCTAACAATTCTCTGAACTTCCTTTTCCTCCCCACTGCCCTGTGCAAGCAGGATCATCCAGCACAGAGGCTGCTTTCTGCCTCCACCTCTGGGTTGGAGGGTTAAGCCCAGCACATGCCAGGGAAAACAAGCCAAATCATTCATGGGTCAGAAGGAGCATTAGCTGAGCCTATAAAAATGCTCTGCTATCATTTCAGCTGTTCATCTCAAGGCAGCTGCCAGGCTGCTATTGACAGCTGGGAGAATGCTGGGACACTGCTGGGACCACCAGCTGATGTCTCCTCTCCCCCCTTCTCTGCCTTGTTGCTGTGTTGGTGACACAGAAACTCATTCACAGGGCAGGGCTGGCAGAGGATGCTTAACTAATGTGGAGACAGAGACATGGAGGCTGCCGAAGAACTGCTGTCTGTTTGCCAGCTCATAAAGCATTCCCCCAAAGCTGCAGAAATTAATACATGGATGATATCCTGCAGCAGACAACTCTGATAGAGATCTTCAGAAGTAACAAGAAATCCCTCATGTCCCAGCAGCTTATAGAACTGGACAGCAGACAACTTGCAAGCAAATGCAGGCCTTGAGTTTCTCATCATCAGATCCAGATTTTCAAAGTTAGTTGTTCCCTCCCTCTCTTCCCAGCACACTGAGCTGTTTTAAATAGCTGTCCACTCATTGCTGGTCCTTAGTGTTATTCTGTTTCTAACCTGACTTTTCAATTTTGATGATATTATTGAACAAATAATGTCTTTATTTTTTTTTTTTTTTTTGGCATATGCTGTCCTTCTGAAGCCACCAGCACCTCTTAGACCAAGGGACCAAGAGCTGGACCAGGGCCTCAGGTCTGTGTTGAACCAAAATCACTAAATAGTGATTTTCAGCTGACATTTTCAGAGGTGGGTTTTCTGGCAACACTGATGCTTTGGGTTGCTAAAAACAAGCTCATGTTCAAAATCTGTGGAAAGCTGGGAGAAGTCTATCTTCCCCCAGTCTGTTGAAAATCCCACTCTAGCATCCACTTCTGTGTTGTTGCATCTCATATTGACCTTATTCCTGACAACTGAGTACTGGGCTGGCTTGTTAGAGAGAATCTGAAATGAGAAAAATGCAATGACAAGTGTCTCGAAAGGAGCACTGTGAGTTAACACATTTCTAAAGGTTCTCTCCAGTCTCTGTGATTGGTTTCATGTCTGTTTCCATGCATGGCCAAGAGAAATCAAAACTCAGGGCCTCAACTCCCTCCTGGACTGTGTGGGAGGACCAGGTCAGCTTTCATTTAAAAGAAAAAGAAATACAAACAAACCCACCAAAAAGCCCCTTCTTTCTTCACCAGTAATCAGAGATGCCAAAAGATTCTTGAGAACAAGAGGTGCAACAAATTATTCTGAACCTGAAGAAAGCTGCAAGAGATTACAGTGAAGGAAAAGGCCTACACCAAGGGCATGGAACCAGGAGACTCCATGAAGGTGAAATCAGAGGCACAAACTGTGCTGATTTAAGAATCCAGGACTCTTCCCACAGGTCTTACTACATTTGGTAGGTTTAACAGCTGATGCTTTTTAATGGTCTGTGATGGAGATGTTGTTTATTTTATGAAGATCTTTTACAGCATCTTGCCGAAGGTATCACAGTTATACTTGATTATCCATTTTATTATCTCTGAATCCATTTCTGGATTAAGATTGGAGCTCATAAAAATAAAGTTCTTTTGTTTGTCTGTTTTAAATAAACTAGAGCCATTACCCTTCCCACCTTTAATGTTTTAAACGTTTCTTTTCAGGGTTGGATATTCACCTGTGACTGCTGGTGCTAATGCTGAAGAACTGCAGAATAAAACTGATTGTTCATAGAAAGGTTTGGATGAAATCTGCATCCAGTACATAATCTGAATGTGATGCAAAGAACTGTCAGGGAACGCAGTTTTAAAAATCTGCTCCCTTAGATCACTGAAGTTTGATCTGCACTTTTGAGGCTTTTTGTCTGATTCACCAACAGACGCTTCCTGAGAGCATTAAGTGCTTCAGAGGGTGTTTAGGAAAAAGCCATCATTAAAAAATAATGAACTACTAATGTTAAAGAGGTCTCTGAGACCCAGTTACTGACATGAAATCACAAGGGAGTCACAGGACTGTAGCCTCTGATTTTATTACTCCATTGGCAACACCACCTTCCCAACCTGTGACCTGTTCTCAGTCACATGAGACCCCCCCCCACAAAATTAAGTACAGCTGCAGTGCTGTACCTTGTGTATAAATGCAAATACTCATATTTTGAGCACGAGGATTTTACATGGCTCTTCTCACTATGTGGCACTTTATTCAGACCTTAGGCCATGTTGCTGCTGAAGGGTCAGATTTGCCTTCCCTGTCAATGCCTACTTGTTCCCACCACTCCTCTTGAGATGGCTTTCAGCTTGAGCTCCCAGTCTGTCAGTCAGCCAGACCACCTGGAAATGTACTGCTTTTGAGTGTGTGGAGTAGTTTTTGGAAAAAGAGATGCTCCTAAGAAGAAGACTATTCTTCTTCAATGAAATGGCAGCCTACATTTATAATTTTTCATGAAGATTTGATTTGGTTCTTAGAGAGAAACATCGGGAGATTGTGATGATCCACAGTTATTGTGTCAGTGATCCTATTTCAGCTGGGGACTCTGAATCTCTCCTTATATTCTCAGGAAGTGATTAGGAGACCTCACGATGAGCTTGCCTATGACTTGACATTAGGTATAGTTCATTCTACTGTTGTAGCCATGCTAGGAGAAGATGATAACCTTTTGACAAAGAGAAGACCTGAGATCATAGCCTACAAACTGATTTGTTTCCTCCTGCCACCCTCAGATTACCAAAATGCAGAATTTAAAAGAGTAGCAGATAAACAAGTTCAATCCAGCCCCCAGGCTTACAGCCTTATGCTTTAAAGGCAAACATGAAAGAGCAACAAGCAGAAAATGGAGTGAAAGTATCTCCCCTATAATTAATAGTCTTTCCCCAAATTCTTTCCTATTTGCACAGATAAAAAGGATATGCAGGGTGGCACAAAGAATCTATGTGTGTGGCATGTAAAATCTAAATGTGACCCTGCTCCTACCCTGGGCTTATTTTTCAGTGCAATAAAGGCAGGGCAAACAAGCATCAACCTCCAAACACTGAGTTCATAAAAAAGAAGATGACTTCAACTGTGCCATACAGAGAGGACTTGCAAGATGGAACTGAATCACTCAACACAAGGCAGTGCAAAACATTGACATTTCCAACTGGGAAAACTCTTTCAAAGTGCTGTGAAAGTAAATGGCACATTAGGCCTTTTGATTTCATTGGGACATTTGCACACTTACAGTGGATTTTTGGCCAGGAATTTGGCAGATGGTGAAACTGAGGCCCAGGATGGTAGCTCTACTTGTGAAAAGTCATGCAATAAGTCAGTGACAGACCCAAGCCAGAAGTCAGGAACACTGCATCCCAGTTCCACTCTGAGACCACACTGCCAGAGCCAGGTCCTGCACGATACATTACCAGTAAGCGAGAGAAGGATGCTCCTTCAGCGCTGGGGTTGGAAGGGCTGGCAGCTTCTTTAATTCATTCCTTACAACTTCATTGCTGAAAGAGAGTTCAAAAGGAGGATCAGGCTACAAGAAAACAACCACAATATTTGATATGACTTGACCTAGCTGGCAGGCTGCTATAGCTCTACATCTGTTCCTTCTTAACAAAAGGCACTGGGGTTTCCTTTTTCTCCTTTCTTTATTTGTTTTATGGCAGCCCAGTTAACTTTTCCCTCTATTATCAAAATTGGAGAGAAGCTCTCCCAGATGGTTATGTTGAAGCACTTCCTACCAGTGACTGGACACAAAAACCACCCTGTCACATGTCACTGAGCAGGGTGTCACGGACATGTTCATATAGCGGAAAAAAAAAACCCAACAGGAAAAGAAAGTGATGCTTTCAGCTGCAATTATACACCTTTATTTAATTATTTAATGCCTTACAAACTGCTACAAAAAGTAATAATTTGCTTTTTTAGCATCACAGGTTGTTCTTAACCTCTTGCCCAGTGACATCTCCTTTGCATAACATCTTCAGTGATAAGACTCCACTCTGAATTAGGGTCCTGCTACACAAAACCTTCCTACACAACCATCTCACTAACATTCTTCTCCCTCCAGCCTCCAGTGGCCACAATGGCCAGCTGGAGAAGCATCACTGTGCAGCAGAGAGCAGGGAGAGCTCAAGAAATCAGAGGCAGATTCTCACAGATGAAATGAAACTGTGGGATTTTCTCCTACAAAACCCAAATGCCTCCCTTCCCACTTTTAAACACACATGGAATTGTGTGCATATAGAAAAAAAAAAAAGCCTCAATGGTTTGGGAAGGAAGGCAGTGCTGCTATTAATTTTTAAAATTGTAGAAATACACAGCCAAGGGGGCCAGACAGGACATGGAGGAGTGCCAAAAAATTCATGTTTATTGGCTCACTCCTTACCAGCTAGTTTTTCTCCCTTCTTGTACCCTTCCCTTTATCCTACCCAAAAGTATGGCTGTCCTGGAGCTGCAGAGAGAGATACTTCTTCCAGAGCTCCAGATTTCCCAGCCCACCAGCTTCTCCCATGGGGCTGGTAAACAGGCAGACAGGTAGCCCTGACCTCTCTGGCTATAGACCAGAGATTCTGCCATCTAAAGACTCAAGGAGCTCTTGGACATCCCAGATCACCCTGGGTTTCATCCTTGTCTCTGGGACAGTCTGTTTGTTGACTTGTAGAGAGGTGATACTGCTTAAGTTATAACAGATCTTCCCACAGCATTTCTCCATTTGTACATCCCAGCAGCAGGCTCTGCCTGAGACCTAGGTGGGTTTGTCTTAATTGGAGTCTGCAGGTTAATTGCTAGGTTGGGCCATAGGGTAAGCCACTGACATAAATCCTGGAGCAGGCATTTTGGGCATGTCTACAGACATTTATTATTTATTATTATGGTAGTTCCTTGACAATCAATTAAGTAGTTTTAAAACAGGACCAAACTTCTAGTCAGGACAAATCTGTGAGAGATGGCCAAGTCCCAATTAGGCTCAAATTTTGCAGAGTGAAGATGTGCTGAATAGCACACAAGAACTGAGGGGACTACTAACATGCCAAGTGCATGGAAAACCACTCTGTAACACCTCCTATGCCAAGCCAAAAGGCTCTTGACAAACAATGTTTGAACACCCACTCCTGCACAAATCCCATGGTCATTTGGCCATCAGAGAGCTCTTCTCTTCTATGTGCAAATGCTCAAAAACTATTCAGATTTATTCTTCCATGGAAGGTAAATATCTGCACAAGTCTGAACATGAAGCTGCTCTGCTCTGTGTTATCTGCTGATCTAGATGCTCTGTTCTGTGACTGACAGCCTAAAAAACAAGTTGCTGCTTTTTAGAGTTTACTGCCCAGAGCTGTCTCCTTCACAGCATGTGCATACTCAGCTCTTACTGAGTTTTTGACATTTTGAAAGAACCTGGGGAAAAAAAATAGAACTTGGGACAATTATAGCATAAGCAGCAGTCATGGCCCTCAAATGAAGATTTTTTGAGGCTGACTGCTCAGAGAAGGAAGTTGAGAGATTTCCAAAACTTTTCTGGGAAAGCACAGACTGAGTTCCAAACAGGGACTTTCTGAGCCCAGAAAGCTATCAAATAGGGCAAGATTAGTGGTGACTAACAATCCCTGAGAATCTGGGAAAAACTCTGAGTCAATAATGGCTCCTATAAAAGAAAGGGCTAACATCAGTCAGCTTTGTTTTATCTGACAGTGAGGCACAAATTTTGCTTGTGCTGTGATAAGGTCTTTTAAGAATCAGAGAAAAAGACACTCTTAGTGATGTTGGGCAGGATTAAAATTTCTGCTCAGCACCTTAGAAAATATTGTAAGGATAGTGCCTTGCAGCCTCAAAGCACGAAATCTATGTCAGGTAATCACTTCCAGGAACAAAAAGGTATTTCATTCTGTGGTCCATGCATTCACTAAGCCTTCTGGCTAGACTCATCTCAAGACAAATTAATTTACACTCCCAAAGAGATGTCAAATCAAAAAAAGAAAAAAAAAATATTGAGGTTGAATTTGAACTAGTGGCCATGAGGTCACTTTCCTCTTGGCTCCTTTTAAAACACTGAACCCCTCAATTTTGAAAATGTTTCCGAGCAGGATTACAAGTGGTTTTGTACTTACTGCCTTTCATGCTCTTTCTAGTGAAATATCTCAGTGTGTTTATTTTATTACTGTATTTTGAAAGTGTTGGTTTAATCCAGTCACTTGTGCTGCATTTATTTTATATTTGGAAGTGTCCAGCCTCCAGGGCTGATATATACAAAAGGGTGTTTAGGATACAGATTTATTAATATGCAGGGGAAAGGCTCCAAAAACACTTTCTATGTGCCCCCTAGACCACTTTATTCCTTTTTTTTTCTTATGGTGGAAATGGTAATATTTAAAGGACTGAATAAAGATATGAAAATGGAACTGGAAAAGCCATCTGCATGGGGTCCTGAAAGTTGGTTAGAAAGCCAGAAGTAAGGTTGACTAACAATGGTCCTAGAAAACAGAACTCCTTTTTCTTGGGTTTGTTCTGGTACTGCCTGTTTAATGAGTCTTGTCCAAATAAATTAATCACCATCTCTTAGTATCTTTATCTACACATGGGGGCAAAAGACCTGCCTAGAACTTCATAAACATTTTGTGAAAAACAAGGTTTTTGCATAACATCTGCAATAATTTTGAGCCTGATTACATATGCAGTTGTCTTAGGAAAGCCATACATTTTCCAGCATGTGTAATAACAATGATCAGTAACAAAACAAAACTACAGGTTAAAGTTACCAACTCTTCTCAGCATAGTAATTCATTCTGTAGGATGCAAGAGGAAATGCAAAGTCTGAGATTCTCAGATTAGATGGTACTATTCGAAATACAGTGTTTAGGATCTTTACCATTAGGCTGCAAGAGTGCAGCCCAGGTTTTCTAACCCTTTAATTCATTCTAATTGGTTAAATGTCACTTGGTTGCACAGAAAGAAAAGTAAGCCTGAAACTATGTTAGATTACCATCTGCTCAGAAGTTGAAATTATTGTGAAATTCTGCCTAGCAGGAAACTGGCTGTTAGCTTTCCTCCCTTGTTATTCTTTCATATATTGCTGGGAGATACTTGGAGTTCACTCGAAATGTCTCATACTGTTTAACTGAAAGAGATCTAGCAATGAGGAGCTAGCTCCAGTGGTTCAGGATTTTGTTATACCCAGAGGTTTTTCTTTCCCATCCCCAAACTGAGGGACAAATGATCAGTATATTAATTTCTTGCTGTTTTGACATACAAGCTGTTTAAGGTTGAAGAACTGGATTTTGAACATTTAAAAACAAAGCTGGTGTGAGTTTGCCAAAGACTTTGGGACTGGACTCTCATCTGGCAGGATTAAATTAGGGGAAAAAATCTCAATTATTTCAACAACATGCTGTATTCCCCCACAAATTAGTTAGGGTGTCCTTGGTAATTCCTATGTAGACCTAAAGAGAATCACACCAGTAGGATTTGTGTTCACCTAAGGAACTGAAATTTGTCCTGTCCATGCTCTGCCAACCAAGCATGACTTAGCTCCCAAGTAGAAACAAGATTAGTTTGAGCTAATAAACTTTAGATCCTTCTGTAGGGTACTAGTTTAGGAGCTTTATACATGCAATTCTGTGCCTTTGAAGTCAAAATGTTTGCAAATATTGAAAGATCCAATCTTAAGTGTCTGGTTCCACCTAAAAATCAGCTCAACAGGGATACTTGATTGCCTGAAATTCAATGGTATGTTCCAGACTAAAAGTAAACATATTTAAGTCATGTCAGCTGAATTATTTGGGCATTCTTTTTCAGTAATGTGAAAATGCTCTTCTTTAGTGCAGAGGACTAGGAACTTCTTAAGAAGAAAAGTTTTTATTTTAAACCTGATTCTGCCTAAATCTTTTTCAACTAAGAGATGGAGGAGGCTGCTCAGAGCAAACATTAAGAAATACTTAATTGATCTAAACAGATTCAAGAGCTCAGGGTTTCTGATGATCTTGTTTTTGAAATGAAACACACATTAGAAATTGAAAAGGACTTAACTGCTCACTATAGCTCCTAAATTCATCTGTCAGGGCTGTTGTGGCATTTTACTTCAAGACAGGTGAGGGTGACTTGGACTTTGTTACCCAGGCTTAGCAAAACCTGGGAATCACTGATGCCCAAGGTGACAAGATGCAGTGAAAACAGGCTCATGCATGATAATGCTCTACCAAAGGATTGTATTTGAAATGACACATGGGCTGCTTTTTGGAAAAGGAAAAAGGAATACTCTGAGCATAGTGGCTATTCTGAGGTATGGGATGATTTCCTCAAAAGCAGCAGTAGGAGCTGCTGTCACTGAAGATGCATAAGTTCACAGAGATAGAAAGCTGACTGTTAGTTTGTAAGACTGATTCTGTTTTTTGAGCTCCCACGAGGCCCAAAGAGCAGACTTACAACTTCTTTCAGGAGTCCTGAGCCAGCTGCAGATGCTCCACCTGGCTGCAGTGGGGTTTGGAGATAATCCCGCTCCGGCCACCACGGGCAGGTGCCAGCACGCAGCTGGAGCTGTGGCAGCTTGGCTCTGACTGTCCCAGCACCTGAGGTGATCGGCAGTGACTCACAGGAAGGCTTCCATGGGCAACAGCAATTCTCCCATCACTGCAAATGTGCTTACACACTTTTCTGGATGGGGGCCAGAGAGAAACTCTCACAGGCTATAAATCTGATGTGGCAGTAGACAGGACAGGTGTGGGAAAGCTGCAGTCTGCGTTCCAAGCATGCAACCCTTTAGAATTAAACTATTTCTTCAAAAACAAAGGAGTTCAAGAGTTCAGCCTTCACATAACATATAATCTTTAAATCTCAGCAGCAAGACAATCACAACTGCAAAGCTTCTCTGTTTCAAAGAGTAGCCACTTCTACTTTAAACAGTACTTCAACATCAACGAAATTCAGACACTGAAGCTAACTTGATCCCTAAGAAAAGTCAGAACATTTACCTTCATCTCCAATTCCTCTGGCTGGCCTGAGGCTTGATTTGCCATCAGATTTTATCCTGCTGATATTATAACCACAAATCTCAGCAGGCAAAAATCTTGACCACAACAACCTCATGTTGACTTCAGTAGCACCTGGATCTCACCCAGCACATAAACCTGTATCAGTGCACATTAGATGGGAGCTGCAGGACAGACATCCCTGGGAGATGCCAAGTCTTCTAGACCATAGAGGATCAGGGCAGCATTCTTCTACCTTCCTCCAAGAAAAGGCTTCAAACTGGCAGACTGCTTTGTCCCCAAAGTCCATTTATAAATTAAGATCTCTGACACTGCCCTCAAACTGTTATTATGACACCCCTTCTCTGCCTGACTCGGCTGTAAGAAATCCCCCTTCCACTTCAAACCACTGTGATCCATGGGTGAAAGAGCTCAGAACTGTTTTAATGGACCTGGTGATGACAGCCACACTGATGTGGTGGGAGCAGTTAACACCATGGCTTGAGGTATCTTCTGTGCCCTCAGAGAAGATTCCTCATTTCTCTGTGGCCTAGAGAAACACACTGTGATAAACTCAATCATTCCTTTTACAAGGGATATCACACAACTTTAAGCAAGTGGACTTGCCACCAGCTGTTTCCATTTCTGGTCTGGAAACAGGTACTTGAAGATAAAATGCTTTCAGTCCTATTACTCTCTTGATTCCTTTCTGTTCTGTGTTTCATAGTCTGAACATACACTTTTCCGAGCATGTTTTCATCATAACCAAGACATTCTGGGAAACATACCACATTTCTTAGCAAAACCAGTGGTTTATCACAGGTTGGAATGGCAAAATTTGCTTGACACAACTGTTCTTGACTGAGTACTTGGCAGTGGCATTGAAAACCAGACTGAAAAGTCAGAGCCACATGCACTCCAGTACCCCCTAAATAAACAGTGCTGATAGCCAAGTTATTCCAAATCAGGCAGAACTGAAAAATAAAATAAGACTAGATTTGTGTTTCTGTGGTCAGATGCATGTCAGGATTTTGCAAGTTCATTAGGGTCTTGAGAAATGATTAGGCAGAGCTTAAACTTCCTTTTAGCAAGGGCTACCTTATGTCATCTCAGATTCCATGATGGGACAGGAGATATCTACAATGCAGTTCCTTTTCACTGATTTGTCACCATTTTAGCTGGCTAGAAATTCCAATCCATCAGAAAGGGGAACCTGTCTGTTTTCATGGCCTCCTATCATTACAGTCACGTTTCAGGGTATCACAATGCTAACAAAATTAAGATAAATCTTTAGTCTCACCTGACAATTCAACCCCACTGCTCATATCTTTTCTTCTCTGAAATTAACTTTAATGGATATTGTGGTCCTCCAGCTGAACTCACGTTCAAAAGTAAAATATGGACTATATAAAATATTTAGCATTGTCAGCTCTCCTGACACTAAGAACTTTCATGTCTCTCACGAGACACCAACCAACCACCTGACCTTTGGTTGCTGCCAACGCATAAATCACAGACACAGTCGACTTAGAGGAAAATTCTTGGGCATTTCATTAACAGTGAAACTGAAATATCAATTAGTGATGGAATTTTAATGTTGCCTCTGGCAGGATCTGTGATATAACACTGATTTTAGAGTCGTTTCCTCAGCAATTTCCTTCCGAAGACTAGTCTATTTCCTGGACTTCATGATCACATAATGAGATTTGTCAACAACAAAATCACAAACAATGCTGTTTGCAAGGCATGCTCTGGTCAAAGGTTGTTTTTGTTGAAGAAATTATGTCAGAAAACATGATGTCTATGTTAGCCATGCACACATAGTTGCATTGCTAACAGAGGCAATCCTGTTAGCAGCTACAATTGAGTTACATGTCTCACACAGGAATTTTACCAGATTTATTCTCACATCACACAATGGCAAAAACTTCGTAAGTTCACCTACCTTGAAAAATCTCCCTTTGCCTCCTGTAAAACAAGGAAGAGAAATTAAAAATATATAATTAAAAACAGGGGGGAAAAAAAAAAAGAAAAAAGGGCTGTTCCATTTGCACAATTCATTTAGCAGCAATTTCCTGTTGTAATTGATTCCTCATGCATTTTTTGGAACCGGTATCTAATATCAAGTGCCATGATACAGTGAGTTGGGCAGATTAAGAAATGAAAGAGCTAATACAGGGCCAGATGATTCCTCATTCTGCTGTGGATACCTAAGATGCTACAGGAGATGCTACAGGAGATAATGCCAATAAATAAGAAATTTTGGATGCTACATTACTAGAAAATCTCTGAAGTCTCAGTGGCTTTGCAGCCTCCGAGATTGCAACTCCCCTGACTTTTTTACAAGTATTCTGGCCATTTTCTAGCACCTAGACTTTCAAAAAACTTGCTCACTGTCTGCTTCCAAGGGGATGCAAGACACAGGTTTCTCTAACACCTTGCTGGGTGTTTGGGGGAATATTTAGCTCCCTTAGTTGTACATCTAGATACTTGTATTTATTACCATCACAGCCTGATGTTACAGGATTGGATAATTTTCCATTACAGTAGTTAAATTAGTTTTACTGCACACCTAGAGAATCCTCAAAATCTGGTGAGTGCCCTCTGCAATAGATTTAGCACACATTTTGTGTTCTCCATTTACCACAGACAATATGCCTTTCATATGATTCATGCTAAAGCACCTCATTTGCCACCAGCTACACAGAAAGCACAGTGCAAGAATGTAATTTGTGCAGTGAGGGAGTTTCCAGTGCCAAAAGGACAGGGCTTTGTATTCAGGTCTTTTGTCTTTACATCCATTCATCTACCCGCAAAACCTGCCAGCCCACGTCCAGTGGTGTTTCAGTCCTGAGGCTGGGGTAAAGTTCAGAGCTCTGGTGGTACTTTAATTTGTTCTGGTAATAAAACAATTTGAAATAGGGCTGCAGACTAAATCACCTGAGTTCTGACAGACCTTTACTTTTTACCATTTCCCTCTGAGTGAAATGAAGGGCAGACAAGCACTTCTCTGGTTCACAGGACGGAGTCTTTGAGCATGTCATGATTACAGTTTAACATAGAACAAAGCCCAAAGGATATGCTCTGGCCTGCATGGATGTGAGCATACTGAATTTAAAAAAACAATTTTGTAGGGTATTTTCTTCACAATTCAGTGCTTTGACCTAAATGCTACAGCAAGAAGCAGAGCAAAATGCAGTATGATTCCTTTTGTTTTGCTTGGATCCTGTGATAAACACGGGTTGTAGTAGTTTCTGGCTACAGGCAGCAAAGGTGTGGCTTGTTTTGACTGTTTTCATTAAGTTACACATCAAACTACTACAGGAATAAGCGTAACATCCTGTGTTTGTGGCAAGAAACAATCCCAGCAACCAGGGTTAGTTACAGTGGCAGCTCTGGGTCTAGCTGTACAATTACTAAGCACTAAGTTATTCACTAGGATGAGCAGACAATAGATTCATAACCCCACTGCTGCTCCTCACAATGAGCCCTTTGTTTGATGTGTATTCCCCCAACAGCCAATATGTGATTTCTATAATGTGCTGCTAATTGAGTCCTCCATCCTGACTCTCTCACTCCATTCTTGTTACATAAAATGATTTTAATGAAGGTTCAAATCCCTACACATTAATTGCTTCTTTAACATGGCAAGTGCTCTAAAAGTGCAGAGCATCGTTATTTATTAGTGCAGTCTGATAAGCTGGTTTGTCTGCTCACATGGCTCCTCATAGCTTCATGGCTGGTGGGAAAAAAAATTCAAACTACAGACTGCAAGAGAGGGGAAACAAGGATCATCTGACAATTATGACTGATCTGCTCCCACAGTCATGCTTCTAAAGATAGAACTTTCACAAAACACACCTCCACCACCCTGAAAAAGTTCCCTTCTGGGAACCAAACATTTACCAAATGCTGCTTGGTCATTTGCTCTCTGACCCTTTTCCCTCTTCTTGAAGAGCAGAACTTTGAAAGACAGTATTTCAAAAAGTCTTGAAACCATTCTGCCCACGTTGGAGAATACAGACAATTCCATATTTAGAAGCTTATGTAGCTCATCAGAGGACCAAGCCCCATTGGGAAAACAAATGCAAGTAAAGTCACTGGAGGAAAAACCCATTGCATATGGATTTTGCCTAGGAATTTGCATTAATCACTGAGATTTTCTCTGGCTGTACATCAGATCCCAGAATCTTGGATATCTATGCGTTATGTGCAAACATAACACATTTCTGTATGCAAAACTTTGAGCAGTAGTACTTTCTCCCAGAGTGAGGAGGTCTAGTTTGAGAGCCTTCTGTACCCATTTTGGCAGAAACAATGAAAACTGTGCAAAGACATCTTTTTCCTGCAACTGGGGGGAACCCCTACACTTCCACAAGCCATTGTGGATTTGGTAAATCAAAAGATTTAATGCAGCATGAGGAAGCACCAAGTGAGAGAAGGAGGGTGCTTACCTGTAAGATGTATGCAGCCAGTTCAAACACCACTTCACTGTCAACCTCAATGAGTTCCTTGAAAGGTGAAGAAAACAAGAAAGAAAAAGAGAGTTGAGCTGCTGTAAGAAAGACATATATCTCCCTTTGACTACTGCATGGTGAAGCATGCAGTGCCAGTTTTCTCCCTTGGCTAGGCTTCAAAGTATTCCCTGTGCTCCTGGAGACAAAAGGGAGGGAGAACCTGCCCACTCAGATATGGAAAAAGCCAAATATTCAGTGTAATGTGTTGTTTAATGAAGCATAACTGGATGTGGCATGAAGGGATTCCTGGGGGAAGAGTGAGGAGAAGACAGGCGGAAGGGGTAAGATCAGGGTACATTTTATTTTCTTGTGTGATTTAGTGAAAAGCAGTCTAGGATATAGATTTTTTGCCCCCATATGTGACCATGCTTCTGATGTGACACAGCTTTGTCCCTGGCTCAGAGAAGGAAGGAATGAGAATTTGTCTTTGACACACTGAGGTGGTATCAAAGCCCCCACTGGACTTCTCCAGCACTTGCAAAAGGTAAACTCACAGGAAAATGAAGCATATTTGCTCTTGCAGATTTTGAGCCCTGGTTTTGGTCTTTTCAGCCTCAAAATCACTGAGGCTGGGGGTGATTTGAGAATGAGCTGTGACAGCAAGTCTTTTGGTAGATCTTCCTTGTTCCATGTTATAGGATCCTGCCACCGATGAAAGTGATCTTGGAGGATTTTACTTGGACACCAAGGTCACATGAAGAACACTGATGGTCCCAACAGATCTCAGGATTCCTCTGCTGTGCCTGAGACAGCAATTACAGAACCAAGGGGTCTAGGCACTGCTCTGGAATGTGCACAATGTAGTCTAAGCATCAAAGATGCTTGAGATGGGAGGCACAAGCATTACTCTGGAGGCCAAGCATGCTATTGCTGACTCTCTGATCCCTGTCTTTGGGAAGCTAGTGGGCTTTTACTGAGATAATGTTTAGGTCTCTATTCTGCAACTACATTGTCTCCTATGGATATGGTCCAGTAAACTGGGTCACTGTTCAGCTCATTCCTGTAGTGGTTTTTCTGTTGTATTTATTTAAGCTGCTGTTTTTAATATTTTACTTCATCTGGCAAGAAATGAGTGATCTAAATATAGATCACTGCTGTGATCCATGCTCCAGCCAAGTCATGGCCACACCTCATTTACAAGCCACAATTGCTGCATTGGCTTGTCTCTGGCAAAATCAAAAACAAAGGGAACAAAACACAGGATCAGATCCAGGTGTCCTTGGCTTTCACCAATGCCAGCTTTTTAAAATAAGTTCACCTCTTTCATAACAACTCCTTGGGGAGTGAAGAGCAGCTCTGCTACGGGCGATAAACACACCTTTCCCCTCTCAGCTGAACTGCCTGAGTCACGCAGGCACCTGCACCAATGATGAGCCTGTGCCAAGGGAAGCTGCTGGAGCAAGAGGTCGATTCAGCTGCAGGCAGGGCTGGGCTGGGGCTATCAGGCACATCCCATAGCAAGGGGCAATGCAGAGCAGCACCTGGCCTTCCTCCTGTCTGGAAGCATCAGACATGGCACAGGCAAACCAGTCCGTGCAACCATGTGTCCTTGCTATGGCAAGTCTGTACTGGTAGGTGAAGCGGGCCAGAGCCCATTCCCTGGCCCCAAGGGTACATGGGGTGCAGTATGGCTCATGACTAAACACTCACCCTCTCTCCCCCAGATGGGGTTTCCACCAGTGTGTTGCCTATTTGGAACAGGTGTGCATCCTTGAGCAGCACTGAAGCAACGCCTGGGGCAGAGCTGGTTGGCACAGGCCAAAACCCCCACCAGAACGTGCCAGTAATTAAACAGCCTGTCTGATCAAGGGACAGTGCCTGATGCCAAGCCCTGTCTGCTTTGGTAGTACAAATGTGGCTTAGCCTTTCTGGGCAAAAGCAGCTTGCTGGTCCTGTGCAAGGATTTGGGTGTGTGGGTTCACAAATGTCTCACTGCTCAACAGAGTTGGTGAGTGGGGGTGGTGGGCACAGCCAGAGGAGCACTGCACTCAACACAGGGTCAGCTGGCAGCCCAGTGACAAGCAGCCCCAAACTAGGCCTCAGTTTTATTCTTTCCCACCCTGAGCAAGTGGATGTTTGAGGATGTGTGTCTGGAGAATCAACAGGGGAAGGTCTGAGGCACTAGCACAATGTTAGGAACCACCCTTATTTCATACACATTGGTCTTTCTGGGCTGCAGGGGAGCCAGGGGTGGAAATATCCATGGGAAGTCCAACAAGGAAACTTTTGGTGCAACAAGGAAGCTCTCAAGGTTTGGCAGCATGCGACATCATGTGCCAGCTGCAGGAATGACAAGCACTGGCTGTGCTTGGACACCAAGTTCCCCACAACACAAAATTCATTATAAGGAATCTGCCAGGCTGAGGTGCTTGCCCTGGGCCTCAGCAGACACTTTGCACCAACTTTCAAATTCAGTGCCTTTTTTAATAGCACAGCATGGCTTACTGTGACTGGGAGTCAAATGGAGAAGGATCTGGATAGGAGATTGGGACTTCAGCAGGGCTATTTTTGGATAGAGACACTCAGCTCTAATATGCAAAGTAATGGTTTTAGGAGAGGTCAGACTAAAATAGACCAACCTAGATCTGTAGGCAATTTGTTTTCTTTATTTTGTTCTTCTTCTTATTAAGCTTTCTCCAAAAAAAGAAAAAAAAAGAAAAACAGTGTAAGCTTTTCCTGGCAGCACTTCAAAAAGGAACTTTCCCCAGAAACCAAAACGTGATGCTCACTGAGCTTGTTGCTGGAGAGGGCTGACTAAGCACATCTAATTGCAGCCTTGCCGGAGAGCAAAGCACTGCACAGCTCAGCTCAGCAGCCCTGCCTAGTTCCTGGGCACTGAAAAAAAGGAATTTTCTGGCTTCTGCCCTGCATTTTAGAAAATACAGTCAGTCCCTGCATTTTAGAACATATAAATGTCAAGTGAGGCTCCAGATTTGGTGTAATATACTTGGTTTAGCAGGCCACAAACATGCTGAGGGTTGTGGGATGGTGGAACAATCTCTCCCTGACTACATGTCTTTTCCTACCACTTCCTCTTTGGCAAATGGAGGTGAGTCACAGGCATGGCTCTGCCAGCACGGAGGGAGGTAGGAGGGATCCTCCCAGGGAATCCCAGCTGCTGACAAACCTCTCGAGTCGCAGATATCCAGCCCACCTGGCTGAGCCTGCACACTGCCAATCTCCACCTCAGCGTGCTCTGGGGCTGGCTGGTTTTCCAGACCTTGCCATGTACATCTGGCTTGTGGCATGAGAGGCATCAGCTCCATGGCTCTGCTGTGGGCAGCCCTACAAGCTGAGGATATGCCAGGACGCCTATTGCTATCTCTGGCACAGAAAGTACCTTGCAAGGGGCTGCTCCGAGCTGCAGGGCCAGGGACAGCAGCCTGGCCCTTCAGGAGGGCAATTACCCACACAAAAACATTTCTCAGTGCATGGTTTGTTCCTCCTTTGGTGCATATCCACAGACACCTTTACCCCACTCCCACAGAAACCCACAAACTCCTCCTGTCCCGCAAATCTGAGGTGATTTGGCTTGTTTGGCCTGGAGAACAGGCTGAAGGGAGACCTCACTGTGATCTGCAACATCCCCACGAGGGGAAGTGGAGGGGCAGGCACTGAACTCCTGTGTGGTGAACAGGGACAGGCCGAGGGAATGACATGAAACAGACACATGGTTGGACATCAGGAAAAGCTGCTTCACCCACAGGGTGGCTGGGCACTGGACCGGGCTCCCCAGGGCAGTGGTCACAGCACAGAGTTCAAGATGCGTTTGGAACACAGTTCTCAGGAACACAGTGAGACTCCTGGGGTTTACGTGTGCAGAGCCAAGATCAGACTCGACGATCCTTGCGGTTCCCTTCCCACTGAGGCCGTTCCACCCTTCCCGCTCCCCTCTCCCCTCCCGCCCCGCCGCCCCGGCCCGAAGATGGCGCCCGCGCCGCACTGCCGCCCTCTGCGGGCCCCAAACCCGCACGGCAACCACTCGGCCCGCAGCGCGTTTCTAACACAAAACCAGACATTCCCTTCTAAACACAAGCCAGCTCATCATTTTAGCAGTGCGGATTCCCTCCTGCCAGCCACAGGAGTTACTTCCAGGGCTGTTTTAGCCCAGAACCGCTCTCTGAGGGAAAGCTGCTGCCAAGGGCCGTGACAGCAGGAGACAGGAGCGAGGGAATGTGTGAGGAGAAAGAGGAGGAGGAGAAGGTTGTATCTGAAAGTCCAGGTATGACCAGTGTAAATTTTGGGGCAGGGAATGCAGATCCAGCTGTCTCAGCCCACTCTGGTGCCACCCAGAGCTCCCCAAATCCTCACCTTGTAGATGCAGGACTTGGCATTCAAGAAAAACAGCTCGATGGTGGCATTGTCCTTCAGATAGGAGATGCTTTCAATGTAGAACCTGAAAGGGAAAGCGAGAAGGGTGAGACACGAGGGAACTAGGGCAAAACACGGAGATGCAGTTATGAAATTGAAAATGTGGTTAATGGAGTCATGATGAATGTACTAAAAATGAACTTTCTTCCCTTATAGCAGACTGAGGTGGTGAAGGAGGCTTGTGCACACTCCAGGGTGTGATCAGTCACCACCACCCCAGCCATACCAAAGAAACTGGATCATCAAGTGAATGACTTAGGTTCTAAATAATCCTTTGTTTTGTTTTTACACTTAAAATAAACCTTTATTCTGTTTTTTGTAAGTTTCACCTTTGTTTGCCATCACATTTTCACCTTTTCTTCATCACTTCTTTACCCATTGCAACAATTCTGTGCTGTTAACCTGCATTTTGTAAAATATTCATCTACAGAAATGCACTTCTGGGTTCCTTCCCTGTCCCCTTCATCTCTGCATAAAGCAAATTTTATAAAGGGCTCTTTACATACTGTATCTGTAGTCTCACAGTAATGCAGTAATTACTAACCTTGCACAGTTTACCAGTATCATGAGTAACAATGTTTGGGATGACAGGGAATGATCATAATCTAATTTTTTTGAGCTGAAGTGACTTCTCAGATATCAGTGTCAGAAAAACCCACTTGTTTGCATTGGCTGATTGCCCCAAATATTTTCAATTATGTTGAAAGCCCATGATATGTATGAATTTATTCAGTACTCCGTGTCCTGCCTGCTCTGAAGGTCTCATAAACTTTGCGAGAGCTCTGTGAGAATTTACTCCTGCCCTTAATTCTGCCTTGAGGTCTTTTTTTGGGGGAAAAAATGCTCTGGATACCATCAATGTTAATGACTGATGATTCCATAGAGGTATGTTGTGTATTCCTGTAGTAACAGAGAAAGCCTTGATATGTTCAGTGAATGTTAAGGTGAATTTTGCATTTACTTAGTGTTTTAGATCTGTCTGTCTGCTGATGTTATTTGGTAGTGATCTTTAAGTTGCAGTGCAGTGACAGCAATGTTCCTTACTGCTATCGTGCCTTGTCAGAAGTAATTAGAATAGGGAAGGTGCCAGGGAAATGGTGTCTGCACCATTTTAAAAGCCCAAATTCCTTAGAAATCTGGGTTGACATGCAGGGCCTGGTTACAGAGAAGCCCCACTCCCTGACCCCGCTGTTTGGGAGCAGACAGACCTGCAGACACTCCTGAGGCTTCACACAAGTGCTGAAGGGATTGTCCACATCCAGCTATTTGCAAAGTCCAGGGCCTTAAATGTAACCTTCTTAGGGCAAAGGTCAAAGCTTTGTAGTGCTCCTAAGTGTCTTCTGAAGGCTCTTCAAAACACTTTATTTCCTGACAGGCAGAACCAATTCCTTGCTTATTAGAGAGAGAGAAACATTTTGTTCATCTGCTGAAGGGGTCCTGTCTGTATTACCCCTCCTTCTCCCCCTTCAGAAGAGAAATAAAAACAAAACCTGAATAAAATAAAATAAACCTCAAGAAAACATTAACAACCAATCAAACCCACAAAACACCAAAACTATTTGAATGTAGTGATGATGAAGCACAAAGATTAAACTTTTTCTTATTTTTTTCTGGTTTTCACTGTTTCACCTCCTGTCCTTAAAACAGCCTCTCTCTTTTTTTTTTTTTTTTTTTTTTTTTTCAAATAAAAAATATACTTGGCTTTAGAAATGCAAAAAATTGATGCAAAAAAAAAGGAACCTTCTTACTAGATCTGTTCTCTGAGTGCAGCTGGCTTCCCATCTGCTGAATTCTTGGAGAATAATGGTACTTTTACACATTCTGTGGTTCTTGAAAAACTTTCTCTTCTTATCACTGATATCAGTGCTCTCTGAGTTATGATGGTAAGTTTTCTTATTCCAAGGTTAGAAGAAAACAAGAACATTTTTTCCATTTTGAATTCCAGTGAAGGTTAGCCAAAAACCTTTTTGTTTCACCAGCTTAAATGCGACTATTCTCATCATCACTAGAGGGCAATATTGCATTTCTTAAGGCTGCAGGGAGCTTTCCCAAAGCTTTTCACATGGACATAGATCGTTTTCTGTACAAAATTAAGTCTCTGGGAGCACAGAGCCTGCACATGATACTTCATCTCACAAAGAAAACCAAATTCTCAAATGATCTCCAGAGTGGAGAGTAAGCTGGGGAGCTACTGGCTCTCACACAGGCACCCAGACAAATGTGGAACATGTGCACCAGGAAACTGGGGCTACTTAAAAGAAAACAGATTTGCAAAGGGAACTCTTGTGGGATTTTCTGTGTGGTAAGCTCAGAAAACTTGAACTGGAGTATATTACCCTGAATTCACAGTTGGTGGGGTTGAATTGAATTCACAAGAAGGGCATGGAAATACACTTTTTTTTGCACTTATAGCTTGTTTATGTTACATCTTTTCCTGTTTCCTTTTACAAATACAGTGAAGGAACCCACATTTTACAATGACCAATGTCAATGACTAAGGATGCAGGCAGGAGCATCCAGCTGCTAAGGCAATGAACCAAGCAAACAAAAATCTGTGTTGAATTCCCAACTTGCACACAGGTTTCCTTTGTGACCTTTAGAAAATTATTTAGCTGCTTGGGCTGTTGAGCTGGGCTTAGAAGACACTTCTCCCTTCTCTGCCCCCCTCCGTCTGTTTTGCCTGTTAAGCTTAGGAGCCTTTCAAGGCATGTTTCAAGATCATCAGTTTTGAGAGGCAGCTCTCAAATTTCTGTTGAGGACTCCCCAGAGAGCAGCATTCCTTCATGTGATGTGAAGCTGATGTGTCTGGGACATAATGGATAGGCTGGACAGGGAAACAGGCAGTACAATGTGTCCAAGATCTCTGCTCCACTCTCTGCATCTCTTGCAATATACTCAGCAAATAGTTTTGCCTCCAGCAGCTCCTATAAGAGGTTCCATGATAGCCAGCAACTGTGCCTGTGAGAAATTAGCTGCCTGCAGAAGGGGGAGCACCCCATGAGACTTGGTGAGTATAAAACCAAAGGAATAATTTTTGAGAAAATTTAAAAGATCAGCCAATGTTAATCTATTTCTGCATTCCTCCTCCCTCCCCACCCCCAGTAACTTGTAATTCATCAAGTGCATTTTCTAAGCATTAATTAAATAGACCAGTGAATATTATGCTGGATAATGAACACAAAGTGCCTATCTTGGCTGCTTCCTCTCAGCAGCAGGGAAATAATAATGAGTACTGCAGAAGGTGTCTTGGAAGACTTCAGAAGCTGCTGTATCTGAAATGTTTAAGGCTTTTTAGCTGTGAGGACGTGTCTCATACTGATCAGATTGCTCTCTATTAAGCTTTGGTTAACTGACAGCTTTCTCTGAGACAGCTCAAGCCCCCTCACACCATGATGAATGGCAATTCCCATCGTAAGAGCCAAGCACAAACTCACAGTGGTGTTTGTGGAAACTCCTGCTCGTTGGGTGGGGGAAACTGGTACTACCACAATTTCTCCCTTGCATTACACACAGCCCACCCACCTCTGACTCATGGCTCAGAGAAATGCCTGACTGGGTCCTGGACTCACCAGTTTGATATGTGGTTTGTCAGGAGATTGAGAATCCCCTATTGCTGCTGCTGGTCTCATCTGTGAATCCAGGTGGGTGTGCATTCAGATGGGCAAATTTAGCAGTGTTGGGAAGGTGTTTGAACACTAGTGCTCTGTTCTTGCAGTGGGAATAGAAGAATTGAGGACTACCAAGCACCTGAGCTGGTGGGGTGCTTGAGTGTACAGTGGGGGAAAAAATGAGAAGCAGTCCTGATCTCCATACACCAAAAGAAACTGCCAAATACAAAATATGTAGCATTGCCTCTAACATTCAGCCCTAGACATATCCTGTCAGCCTGAACTTGGCCATCTATTACCTAGCAAGGACCAGGCTCTCTGCTGTCAAGTTGCTGACTGGGCAGATAGACTGTCATAGCATTCAAGAGCAAAAGCCCATGTGTTTATTTCCAAGCAGAACCTGCCAAACAGTAAAAATATTTCACTGTGATCTTCAACACAATAGTATTTCAAAACATGACCTCAGCAAGTGGATGTCTTGTCTACTTCAGGTGTCTGTCTTTCCTGGGGCAGTGATACCATCCTCATTCTTGTGCAGTTTGAGTCTGGTGGGAGCTAGCTAATCCAAAAGACTTCTATCCATGTCTTTCCCAACTGACTGATTCTAATTTGGTTGGGATGCAGGACAGAGCTGTCACCAGAGCTCAGAGACCCTGTCAATGGACTACCCCTTATTTCATTATTGCAATGGAATGGGTAAAGGAGAACACCCCTTTTCTGCCTCATCCATCCTGGGGTCTGGCTCATTATCCCTCACCATGTCATTCAGAACCTTGGAGGATAATTTGAAAAATATGAGGCCATTTGCTAACCAGGAAAAGAAAAATCGTATGTGTCAGTATAATGGACTTAAATGCAGATGCCATTATGTCCAGTGTCTCATGCTAAATGAGTATTCTGAGCAGCACAGGCTGCACAGCTCCTTTTATGTTCCAGCCCTGTTTGCTAATAGTCATGGGTGCACACTTTTATGTGCTGACACTTAAAAGCAGACAATGCTTATGCTAAATAGTTGGCCTGTTAAATAATCAGTCAGGAATGAAAATCAGCTAAAAAGCTCAGTTTACCTCCCTTTCTGCATTCATTTTGCTTTGGATCGCATGGCCTGTCTCCAGTGCCTGTTCTGTGCTCAGGCCCACCTCATCTAGCACCTGGGATTGGTATGCAGGGGACAGGAGGCAGCAAGAGAGACCTGTATCAACTTTTACCTCATTGCAGGGGAAGCCATAAGTAGGTGAATTTGATTCCAGAAATACAAGGAATCGGAGCTAACAAAATAAAAAGCTGTGGATATTGTTTAACCTGAGCCTGTCCTCTCTCTTTCTCACCAGCTGCACTATCTATGAAGTTTTCTGCATCTTTACCTACTGTCAGTCCATTTTTCTTGGTGTTTCTAAGATGTTGGCCTATTGGATCCCTGGAAAACCAGGTGCTTTTGGGATATTTGCTCATTCCTATGCCTCATCTTCTCCATGTACAAAATACATAGGGATCTACTTTGGAATATATAGGCACCAATTCTCTTTGTCTCTTTCAGGCTGTATATCCTGAGAGTCTTTGCAAAATACCAAGTACTCCAGTATGAACATAGAGAAGGGAAGGAATCAAGGTGGTAGTGTAGGTACATTTCTCCCTCATATTTGGTTACAGCATCAAGCAAAGGCACTGACCTGAGTATAGTAAGTCCTCTGCCCCCTACCCACATGGGGAACCTGGCCTGCACAAGCTATAAAATCAGCAACCCAGCTCAATATAGTGTGTAAACTGCTCCACCACTTCAATGTCCCCTGGAGCTTAGCTTGGCTTGCAAGAGAAGTGCATCTTTGTACAAAAAGATGTGATTTTGTACAAAAGCTATTGCAGCTTCTCTTGGCTTTGAGTGATGTGCTTATCTGTCCCAAATGTGAGGTGAGGGCAATGACTGGATCACAGCAGCACACTGTCTTTCTTCTCTTTTCCCTCAGTCACCAGGGGAATTGCCACTCAATCTCCTGAGCAGCAGCACAGCCCTTTCCTGTTCTTTGGTCACTGCCAAGAGTCACATCTTGGCAATTAGAGGTAACTCGCTAGGTGTATTGTCTTGCATAACACCACCTGTCAGCATCTAGAGAGGATCTTTTACATGAGGATTTTGGACCATTTTAAGGCTAGAAAATCTCTCCAGCTGTCCCATGTGTTGTCAGCAGCACATGAAGGTATGGTTTATCTGTCTAAGCTGGCAGGAGGGTCACTTATTTACTAACTCAGCCCTTGGTCAATGCCATTGTGATGGGACCCCCCAGAGATGACAGCCCATCACACCCAGTGGTGTAAGGTATGAATACACAAATTGCAGTGAAAACAGAAACAATGTGTGCATGACTTTGACCCAGTCAGAGAATCTGTGTGCAGGCACTGACACAGCTATTGCAGCTTGATCCAAATTAGCTACAAATCCTACACTGACAGAATCCATCATTTCTACATGGTACCTATCATGCAGTCTAAATGCTTCCCAAAATTAGACAAGACAATGCTGCCAGCATCAACACATTCAAAATGTGTCTCAAAACAACAAATTTTCAGAGTGCTGCTTTTTTCTGCCCCCTTGGGTGGCTGAATGGAAAGAAAAAACAACTTATCTCCTTCTCTCAATACAGCTTACTTATACAAATATATTCCTACTTAAGCAGAAAACAGAAATGATGTTATGGGACTCAAGAGCCAGACTGCTATTAAGATGTGTGTGTAATGGATGGCTTAGCTCAGAGCTGTGTGCTAAGTAGCAGAGCCCCATTAGTTCCCTTCCTCAAGCAAAGGTCGGTTTTCACACAAGTAAATCTTCTGAGTGGACAGAAGTTTCTCATATCTCTAAAGAGACTCTGAGGAGCACAGCCTCCCCACAGGCAATTTATTACACCTTCCCACCGGTGAACAGAGCAGGGGGCCACCCTGGGAAGGCTGCAATAAATTGTCTGCAGGGAGCCTTGTCTTCCAGCACAAACAAGGTCTGTGGCTGTATTTATACACTGCGGCTGCTGGGAGGAGGGGGTTTGCAGGGCTGCCGGCTTTTGGGATCTTCCCGCTCAGCATACACACAGCTGGTGCACACCAGCCAGCAAAACACACGCTGTGCAAAGAGATCTGGGCTATGGCACAGACTTTATAGACAGAGCAGCTCACAGGAGCCCCTGAAAGCAGCTTGGTGGAACTGGCTTGATTATGTGGGTTCAATATTCTGTTTTTTTGCTATTATTTCTACAGCATCCCACAGCAGTGCACAGAGATGTACAGATTTAATGTCAGCAGGAGATGGCTCTTTGTCTCCTGTTATAGGTAGCACAAATTCAGGGGGTTTCTGGCTCAGTAATGGTACTGACAGTGAGTGAGGGAGACAGCACAGCTGCAAAGAGCTCTGGGAAGAGACAGGTAGCCAGGAGAATGTGGATGGAGCATCATAATGTGCTGAAACATCTCAGGGCAGTTCCCTGAGGTCTCCTGGGATGATCAAGCTCCATGGCAAACTGGAGTCTGGCACTGCCCTCCTTGCAGTGCTGAGGGGTCTGCACAGGATGAAGGAAGAGCAGAGGAGAAGAGTGATTTGTGGAAATGCAGTTTTGCTCCAACAACGTCTCCTGGGTGGTAACAGGTGTAATGAAGCTTGGGTGAGAGCGAATTCTGCCACTTTTCTGCCTCCCCCCTGGCTGCAAATTTAATGTGTCTGATAATCTGTTTGTGCATTTCCCCCAGTCTCTGTAAACCCCAGTTTCACACCATGGGACAGGAGGAGGGCTGTCGGCTGCTTCTCCCTCCTCAGAGGGGAGAGACAAGAGCTGGTGATTCCCTCATTCCCTGCCTGGAGCAAAGTGTTGGAGCACCGCATACCCTCCTCTGGTGGAGAAAACTGTGGATGGAGAAACACAGCAAGAGAAATAAATTGCTGAAGCTAATTTAGTATGGTTCTATTCAGCTCTTCCTGCCAAGGCAGGCTGCTGTCATTACAACCCCAATCTGATGTCTTGGAGAGAAGCAAAGCTGAGCGAGTATGTGAGTGGCATACACAGCCATGGTGGGCTGGGATCCCATATTAGTCAGCTGGGGAAGCTGGGAGCAGGATGCTCTGAATCTGCACCCCATAAGTGTCTCTGGCCCATGAGTGAGGCAGAAATGAATTTCAGTGACAAGTTCTAAGGTCCAACTAGCCCTATGAAGAACAACTCTCTCTCTTCCTTCCCAGGTCAACTGTTTTCAAATGGTCTCTGGCTCCTTTCACTGTTAGCACTTGTCCTTTTCTAATGGAATACAGGTTTAAAGATGCCTATAAAGAAGGGCTGAAAGACTAAAATAGCATAAGACCTCATTAACAGCTGAAATCTGGTCCAATTCCATTTAGATAGCCAGGTGAAATCATGTAGATAGGAAACGCTTCCTCAACCCTGGCTGTGCCAGCCTGCTTGAAATAATAATTTTAGATGCATAGACTTGATAGGACAGAGAGATGCATCAGGTGAATATGCCTACATCTGAGCAGAGGTCTGAGGTCAGAGAAGAGACTCAGGTTTTTTAAGCCTGCAACTTGTTGAATTCCAAAGCCATCATCTTTGGATGAGTCAGATGAAATATGTCAGATGAATTGTTCCTGAAAGGTGCCTATTTCTTTCCAGTGGCTATACAGGGAGGCTGCACTAATTAGCCATGACACAGAGTCTGCCAGGTAAAGATCTCAGCTCTGGTGTGATGAATCTCATCTCAGACTGCCCACCTGCCCCACCTGCCTCAGACCGTGCACTGCCCGTGCACACAGAGCTATGTTCCTTCAGGTTAACGGGGGAGCACAGACACCCATGAGCTTTGCATGAGCTTTGCACTCTGTGTTTCAGTGCCAGTCTCTAATTTAGGGCCACTTTGTTCTGTAGTAGCTGTGGTAACCTGGCAAAATGTCTGGCCTCAATATTGAGTCCTGAGCCCCCACAGCTCCCATGCTGACTTCAGCCTAGCCAGTACATATGAACACATGCCAGATGTTGCTGAACACAGGCATTCCTTTGTAGGAATACTGCCAGCCCATAGATACAAACTCTGCCCCACAGTGTGTATTTGAGTAGTGAGGATTTATTTCACATTTTGTTCCATGCCTTTCTGAAAGAAAAGCCTTTCCATGTGAGACATATTCTGATTTAGTGTGACGACTTCTGCAGTGAGTTGTCACTGTTTAGCTGGTGGAGTTGCCCTGAGAACAAATATATTAGTTCCTGGGAAAAGATCCACCAGTGGAGTGAATTTTATTTGCTAAGCTTGCTCATAAAAATTAACAGCATGGCAAACATACAGAAGATAAAAAGATCAGACCCATGCTGGTGGTTCCTTTGCTAAGGATTGCTAATCTCACATGGCCATTGTTTGAGGATGCAAACACACTGCAAAGCCTGGCCAACTTTGCTTTCCATGAACAAACAGCGTGTCTGTGCTCTGGTTCTCTCTCACAACAAAGCTTTACACAAAAGGAATAACTTTACCTTCTTTCTATGTGTATGAATCTGAGCAAAATGCTTTCCTCCCACCAGCCAAAAAGATGCATCTGTATCTGAACCCCTGCAATCTCTAGTTACCTCTGCTGCTCAGGTCTCCACGCTGTACTTAGGTTCCTGCACTTCACCCCAAAGCTCACAGTGTGAGGTACATTTTCTCTGTTCTCTTCTTGCCTCAAAACACCTCTGTAAAATCAACTAATCAGGCAATCCCACCTTTTTTCACTCCCATCCTTTGCTTCACCACCTCAGTGGTGACTCTCATCTAACTTGTAAACTCTCTAAGGCAGGGAATCAGTCTCACCAACAACCAAGCAACCAGGGCTACAGAAAGCCATCCAGGGAAGCTAAATCTAAGGTGAGAACTAATATCACTCCCATTCTGTTGCCCAACATCCCTCCTCCCCTGCAAGACACATGGCACTCCCTCTTGCTTTCATGTGTGTCTTTAGAGCTATGTAAACAGATATTAGCAGAGTCTTATAAAATAATATTGCACAATAGCCCTGGGGCAGTTCACAGGTGCCCAAGAGTTCTGATTGCTTCCTAGATTCCGATGTTGTTCTCAGTGGAAAGCTTTCATTGAAGCACTGGATGACAACCTGAAGACAGGGAGGCTATGGTAGCTGTGTAAAACTACAATGGAAGGAGCAATTTCTTACAAACCAATGCTAAAAACATCCTCCTAAAATCCCCCTCCTTTGACACAGTGCTGTGAAATTTTTGGTCTTTGATAACAGAAGAGAGGAAAGACACTGGAGATCAGTGTTCAGCTATGTCAAACCCCAAGGAAATGTGTGTCAAAAGACAAAGCTTCAGCAGTGCTGCAGAGATTTTTAAAAAGGGAGGAGAATTTCACACTGCAAAGCTTGTGAAACTTCCTATTTTTGGCACGGTTCTTTCAAGAAGCCTTTTCTTAAGAAGGCAGGCTTTGCTTTAAATGTACTTTTAGAGCAGGCTAAAAATCTGTGGCATCTTTGGTGAGCATGCTGCCCTTCAACATTGCTGCAGGAATGTTGAGGGTAAAAATCATTTAATGGTCACATTAAAGGTGAAAATGTTTTCACTGTAGGTTTTCCCCTTCACAAACTACTTTACTTTTCTTGCCTGAGGCTTCATCTCTTTAGTAGTTATGTAGTGTGATTGAATTGTACATTTACTTCAACTAGAGGGAAAAATCCACACAATTATAATTAAATTCTGATGCAATAAACAGAATTCTGTGTCATGAGCATCTGCACATCCAGTTACTTGTATTATTTGTATGTCCCCATTTAGGGCTCCCAGCATCAACCTAAGCTTTGTCAGCCACAATGCTTGGGAGAGGTAATGCAAAAAGGTATCTGCAACCACAGGCAAGCTTTTACCTGTGACATAGTATGTGTCATGGGCACTCAGTTCCTTTAAAATTAACACATTTGTGATTAGGTATAGTACAGCACTAATTATCTCTGCTTTCTGCCTGATGGCAGCAGGGGAGAGGGAGCATTCTGTTTATGGTATGTTTATGAATGGCTCTGCAAGCTGCTGCACACCCCCAGATTGTGAAAATAAACCCCTGTCTGTGGATGGGTCTCTTTAGAACTTTTCCTTCAGCCCTTGCTTTAGTTCCCAAGCCAGAACTGAAACCACTGGGAAACAGATATGTGGGGCTTTTCCAACTTCAGTCATCTGGCTAGAGTTGTGTCTTCAATTGCCTTCTGCTCAGATCAGATTTAGGGATGGACACAGGAACTCCTTATGTGCTGGGAAACTTTTTAACTTCTGCCAGCATTTGACATCCACAAGGGAAATAAGCAGTAGAAAAGGCACAGTAAGTTAATGTCTGTTCCTAACTCTTGAGGCAGCTGGCTCCCAGTCCAACCCAAATTATAACTCAGTGTGACAATCCACTTGTTACTGCCATCAATAAAAGCCCAGAGTCAGTCTGGTTTTCACATGTGCAGACACTGAATGCTGTTTTTCCCTATGGATTGTGATTCCAGAACAGGAGGGGTCACTCATTCACTGTTACATGGATCTATATCCTAGAATGTCTCTTGGCTGGAGTCCCACTAGAATGACTGGTCTCCACTGTGCTGCCAACTTTCATAAAACAATACAGATGGCAATATTTATGCTTGTTGAGTCGTCTTTGAAATGAATATGAGAGTGGCTCAGTAGCACTGGCTTTCACACATTTTACAGTTCCACTCCGAAGCCCAGCACTTAGCTCTTGCTCACTCAGGGCTTTCCCTGCTTTCCATGGGATCCCTGTCTTAGCATAGACTCCTCAGTTTGGTGCTTGGACAAGATGTCTGGTAACTGACTGGCCACATTCTTAATGAGCCTCAACAGTTTTGTGTAGGTCTAAGCACAGGTGGATCTGGATCTCACACGCTGAAGATGTTCAGCTCTAGGTCTACCTTTACGGTTTGAAGCATCCAAAATATTGACTAAATTCTTCTCTTGGGAGATATCAGGCTAATTCTGGACTCACAGGGCTTTGTGCAGTCTTGATTTGTCCTAAGATATATCCACCACTAAATATGGAGACATAACAGAACAAAGAGTCTCTTCTCCTGAAAAGCCTGCCTTGTAATGGAAGTTAAATGAATGACAGTCACTATGTGGAGAAAAAAAAAAAGCTTCACTCAGGGGAGGAAACTCAAAAGTAGGTCTTCATTTTTTGTGGGTACTATGGAATGAATGAGAGTGATGTCAGATGTAATATAACACTGGAGTGGAAAGCCTAACAGAAAAAGACACAGTTACACTGCACTGGCTTGTTCTAGACATGAACTATCCATTAAAAGTAAGCCAAAACCCTCAACTTAATTTTTGTACATAATGCCATCCCAGCCCCTGGGCTCGCTCTGGGCATTTCAAAGCCGCAGGAGCAAATTTGTCTTCTCAGAAAATATCTCTCTTGGAGGCAAAGGTACTGTGTGCAGAAGAGCACTGGCAGCTTCCAGCAGCTTCCGAAGACTAACAGTTCCTTGTAAAAATCCCAGATGAAGTTTGAAGCTCCCAAAGTTCCATAATCTTCATTAAAACTTTTATAGTCTGGTCCAGCCATGTAGAAACCAACTGGCTGCCATAAAATGCCATCATTTGCTATTTGTGGGTAATTCACTGTAGCACTGAGTTCAGAAGGTGAATATAACAGAGCTGTACAGGGATTAATTTGGTCTCTGACAGAATGCACGCTATGGGCACAATCCAGAGTAAACTGATGGCTCACTGTGCAGGTTGCTGGCTCAAATGGGTTATCCTGGCAGAAGGAGGGCTTTGTTCTGCCACCATACTCAGCTTGGACTTTCTAGCTCAACGCCCACAGGTAGAAGTACAACATTTCCCTGCGGACAGCCATGGATGTCAGTGTGGCAACTACTTGTTTACACTTGAGTGAGAAGAGTTTGCAAAGCAAAGAGCTCAAAAGAAACCTCTGTGGAAGTGTTTGTTTGCCCACAGGTGTTTCTGAGAAACTAACAGCCTCACTTCCTGGCCTCCAGGAAACAGGCTGTCTGTAGCTGTATCCCATGGGAAGGGCTTGCCATCAGGCACTTACCTGACACAGAAGTACAAAACAACCGGTCCTGACTTTTTGGGGAAGTCATGTTCCAGCACCCGGCGGTCCAGCTGAAGCCAGTTCAAGTGTCCCCTGGCAAGAGAAGAGACAGTTTTGAGCCTGGCACCAAAGAGCTTTCTCACTCCTCACAGCAATGAGGTCTGAGGTGCTACAAAATGTGAACCAAAATGTGTGCTATTTGCCCTGGGCTCTTGCATGATATTTGAAAAACACACAATAAATGTTTGAGGAGCAGAGGTGGTATCATCTTGGCAGTGTTTCAGTCTGGGAATCAAACTGCTAAAGTTCAATCTGTCAGGGTGAAAGCTGGCAGCACTGAGCAATCAGGACAGCCCAAAATGTTATAAGCTTCACCTTTTTATTACAGGCCCCTGGAGCAGTTGTATCATTAAAAGTCTGTCAAGATTTTCATTAGAAATCCTTATGGTTAAGAGTTTCCATGACGCCTGCAGTATTTCACTCAAGGCTAAACCTCTACAGCCTCAGACAGTTTATTTACCACCCACATGCCTGCAATAGCCTCTCTAGGTTTGCCTGGATCTCCTTTTTCCTCCTTCAGAGAGCTCTTGAAAAACAGCTGCTCCATGAAGCGTTCCAGCTACAATTACCACATGCTGCTTTTCTTTTGTCTAGATGGTACCTGTCGTTGTTATTTTCTCCTATAATTTATCCATTCCTGCTCTGCTGCTGGAAGCTTTGCTGGGCAGGAGTTCTGTTCTTTGTCACGTTCCCCACTTGTAGAGCGCTGTGAGTACGTGAGAGGTGCTTTATAAATACCATTATTTGTATTACAGGGGCATCTCACTCCCCAGCTGAGATAAAGGCCCTGTTAAATTAGGCACTGTGGAAATACCTAGGGTGACATTCAGGCCCCACTGAAGCTGGACAGAATTTTGCCATTGCCTTCAGTGATGCTAGGGTTGCACCCTGCAAGCTTTTGGCTGTTGATTTCAGTCAGACCAGATTTTAGCCAGAGGGAGAGGCAGCCCTTGCCTTCAGTACTCTGCTGTCTAGACAAGCAAGGGGAGAGAGAAGTGAAATTTTGTTGGGGAGAATCTTGCAGCAAATAAAGCAGGAAATGGAACTCAGATACCCTGAGCTTTGTTCTAGTGCCCATTCACCCGCTCATGATAATCCTCAAGAATAATTCTTCATTCTACTGAAAATGAATAAAAGGAAAGGAGTCTGCTTTTAAAAAAAACAAGAAATTACCTTCTAGAATTGCCACAAGCCTTAGCCATGTACCCTATGTACATCAAACACACTCAGCTTTCACGAAGGTTTTCATGTGCATGAGCTTTGGACAGCTGAGAAGCCCCTTTAGAAAGTAAGCAATGACATCCCTGTGGCAATTTAACTGGATTTACAGCCCCCCCTTCCCACTCCATCTTTCCCAGAAAAATAAATAAAGTGGGAAGTATCACTTTCAGGAGGCTTTGAATCACCTGGGTCCAATAGGAATTTCTGTACTGCTGCCCTGGCTTATGGAGGTGCAGAGGAGGATGGGCAGCTCAGGAACCTTCCTGCCCAGGCAGCTCTGGAAACCTGCTGGGACACTGTGTGCTCACCTGAGCAGAGCACACTGCTTCCAACCAAAGGGTTCTAAGCTACAGGTGAACTCCACTCATCACTCTCATGGTCAATATGTCAAGAAAGAAGCTCTCCTCTATTTTTGCCATGTAGAAGCCAGGCATTCAGTTTAAGCAGCCTTTGCATCTGTTTTGCAAAGCACCAAGTCTCAGCCAGGTACAAGAGATATATGTGGAGTCGGGAACTTTTCAGACTCATCCTGGACACCTTTTGGTGCACAAAAGGAACAAAGTTTATTTTATCCCCTGCTCTAGACACCCATGTGTTTCTCTCCAAGATATTTTAACTTTCAGACAGTTTTTTCTCTTGGTAAAATTTTAAAATCTTTTTTTCTCTATTTTTTTCACTTCAGGTAAAGGGCAGCCTATACTGTGCATTAGGGGCACAGACTTGCTGGCAGCATGGCTACTGGAAAGGGGTGATATAATGTGGGTTTTCAAGCCAAACTGCTCACCCCATATATTTTCATTGCAGTACAAGGACTGAGGACAAGTCTGCCCAGCCTGGGATCAGGGTGAGGATGGCCATATTAACTCATCTGGATGTAGGAACTAACTGGTCTTGCTCTGGGCAGGATGCATAGCTGGGCATGCAGCAAGATGCAGGAGGTTCCCTTCTATCATTTCTGCTGCTGGCATGCTAGTGTGGGATCCATGCACCATTCCCTGTTGTTCAGCACAGATGTGTACTTTATCAGGGTTTGGCTTTTGGAAGGCAGATGCTCCAGGCTGTCAAAAAATAACCCCCATATAAAGATTCTCAGCCTGGGTACCCAAAAAACTAGAGGCTTCTAGCTTTCCTACTGCATCCCTTTTCTTGAAATCTGTAATTTTACCTATTTTTTTGGTCATGAAGTGCTGTTATGTTGCTTTTAACAGGCCTCAGGAAGGATGAAATTAGCTGTGAAGGCCACAGTTACACATGGGATTGAAACTAGTCATGCTCACCCATTCCTAGCCTAAGTACAACCTGAGCATTTACCATGTAGGCCATGATACAAAATGCTGTCAGAGCAAGGAAAAGCCACACTAAACCTGACATCCTATGCTGAACCTGTCCAGTTGCATTTGTATCACCAACACAACAGCCACCAGCAGCTGATAGTGTTACACACCAGTTCCCACTGAGGCTGAGCTGTTGACAATGGACTTACTGTCTACATCTATGTTTATTCGACAGCAATGTCTGGGTTTGCCTAATGTGCACAAGGAAGGGTTGAGAAGCCATGGTGCACAGCACAAAAAATCACTTCAAGGTATTTCTTATTTTGTAAAGACTTTCTCTTTTAATTCTTGTTGCATTTTAACAGGAGAAACTGGTTGGTATAATCATATATATACATATGCATACCAGTTCCACATTTATGTTGCACACGTACACAGTTCTGAGTACTGGATAACACATTTAATTGCCACGGAGTTTTTAGGTTGAAGAGTTTCATTAGTCTCATCTGCATAGAGCTTAAATCCAAAGCTCCTTCAGAGGAGAAAGGTCACTTAAATCCCTGCCAGGAGCTAACTGCTCACTGTACTCAATTACTACTTACAATCTTTCATCGCTGAGGGCTTCTGCACTGCAGATTGTCACCTAACTCCTTGTTTGCAAGCGTGCATGTGTGGCATGTAGAGAGCAGCAGCAGTGAGCAGTACTGGTATCTGCCTGTGAATGTGGACTATCAGGGAGCCAAACTCCGATGCCATTGCACCACTAAACGCTTTGCTCTGGAATCTGTCCTCCTGTTGTCAGCAGAACTATTCATGGAGCACAATCCCGTGTAAGACAGGGAAAAGTATGGCATATAGCCCTAGGCATGTAGTAATCCTGACAGTTTTCATGGACCGATTGAGGCTTCCACTGGGATCCCATTCATACATGTCCATGTCTAGCTGGATTGCCTTCATGGTTCAATTAGGGACACAAAGTAGCTTTTGTTTCATTATCACCATCGATTTGTTTATGCAGATATTTGTATGAGTGTATTCAGAAATAATGGTGCAAACAGTTTTGGGGGACCTATAGGGAGGTCGAATACTGGAAGTCAGATAATTTTCCTCTGTTGGTTGTACTCCTGTTGGCAGTTAAACTGGTGTGTCAATAACAACCACATAATCACTGTTAAGAAAAAAACCTGGGTCCATTTAGGATATAGACTGAGTATGGATTTTGGTGCCCAGGGTCCATTTTGTTGATTGTGTGCAGTAGTCCTGTTTTCTTTTATAAGTAAAGAGCGGCACATCAATGAGTACTTTGCCTCCAGGTGGATCTGTTTATACAGTTTTACTGCTTAGTGTCCAGTTTTCTGAAAAGTGGATCCACATTGATTTGTATTACAAAGGTATTTGGACCAATAAACCAACTCACACCCTTTCAGTGTCAGACTCATTCTGAATTTGACGGACATTGAGAAGGACCAATTCACGTAATAGAAACCATATAAACTATTTCTATTTCCATCAATTGCAACAGAAACAAAAACCCCTTTAAGCTCACAGATTTTCTCAATTACTTGTTAAGGAGCTGAGAAGCTCATGGGGCCTTAAGAGTTTAACTACACAAGTTTTGCAACACAGTGGACTTGGTGATAAAGGAACTGGTCTAGTGCCAGAGCAGGACATTATTCTGAGAGCTGCACACTCCATTGGACCAGCTGTTCAAACGGGATGTGGGAGACCTGCTCCTCACTCTGGCTCTGCCACATGGCTGGAGGGTGGAAAAAGGCTTCTCCCAGCTCCCAGGGATGAGAGGGTATTCCAGGGAAGGGTGCTACCCTGCTCTGTGGGGAGCTGTGGGATGCAAAGGTTGCTAGCTCTCAGAGGAGCAGGTGACTCGGATCTAAGGATAAGTAAGGGATGTGGAAACCCTGCCCATGGCCCAGATGAGGAGTCTGCAGTGAACAGAAGGTTAATCCTGGCCACTTGCTCTCAGTTAATGCTGGAGGAGGTGACACAAAGGGAAAGGGTGGTTAATGGAGATTCATAACCAGCTGAACTAAAACCCAAGCTCTTTCCCCATCCCTTTTCACTTCTAATCAAGCAGGATATTGCTCTTCTGGCTTCCTGTGAAGCTCAGCCCCTCATGCTGTACAGGGACACCCTTTTGACCTCTGCTCTCCCGCAGTTAATGGCTCACACTGTAAAATGTTCCTATGATCATTAAAATAGGAGGCGTTATTCTCCCCCCCACAATAGCCAGACAATCTAATTTTAGTCACACTGAATGCAGTAATGGCCCTATATTATCACCAGAAACTATTAAGTTGCCAACGCAAGGGTTGTTCCTATTGATTTTCTTCTAAGGTTGTCATGATAGAGCACAACTAATGAATGGAAATCCCCAGTCCAAATAATTTCTAAATAAATTACTCTCGTAGAGCTTTTACTCTTAAATAGAAGAATTGATTTAATACTTTAGTGGCTTTTCTTCTTTCTAAACTTGCAATTTAGCCAACCTCAGACTACATTTATGAACCAGGCTTGTTCTGTTTTAGCTGGTTATGAGTCCCCTTCAAGTAAAGCACATGGAAACTCAGTGCTGAGAGTGAAGAGAAAGA
Source organism: Muscicapa striata striata (assembly GCA_030060385.1). NCBI lineage: Eukaryota > Metazoa > Chordata > Aves > Passeriformes > Muscicapidae > Muscicapa > Muscicapa striata. The sequence continues at coordinate 5,022,969 of JAREIS010000025.1, read as the reverse complement.
AGTCCCTGAGGGTCTGTGTCACAGAGTAAAAGGGTTTCTTTTTACATTCCTGGTCTGTATTAGGTAAAGTTCTGGGTTATGTGCCCTGCAAACACACATTAAGAGATTGTTTTTACTATTTTTTGAAGAAAGGGGATTTTTCAAACTTCCATTTCACATTGCTGGTTAAGATCTGTGGTATAGACAACCTAGTTTATTTTCTGAAGCTGTCTTGAGACATCTATTGCCAAGACTCTGCCCAAGGCAGAATATACCCAAGTATATTCTTTGGCTGTGTTCACCCAAATAAAACAATTGCTGTTTGTTCCAACTCTCTTCAAACTATTTTACAACTGAAGAGGAAATACTTTTGTCAGGGTTATTTTCACAGCACTGAAGACGCCTCAGTGCAAATGTCAGAGTCATTATGGGACAGCAGAAGGGCTTCAGACCAGCTTCAGGCCAGCTAGGACTTACTGCTTGTTTCTGGGCTGCACTTCCTTGATTTAGTGGGGGTGTCCCCACATCTTTCATCTGGGCTGGCTAAGCATCTCCTTAAAAGCATCCTGCTCCATCTACAGGTCTGAAGGGTGACCAAGTGAGTGGATGCCATCACCTAACCCTTTGAATCCTGCCTGGACAATGCACATCCATCTGCATCTGATATGTGACTTCAAGCTCTGCCTCAACAACCTGTCAGCTCTCATGCTTCCTCCCTTTACTAACCCAGATCTTTGCTCCAGTTAAACCTGGAATTTCTAGGGGAGGCTGAGCTCTCTCTAATTGCTGACATCTCCTCACTAGCTTCCCTTGCACAGGGGAGCCCTGTGCCCACCCAGCTGAACTGAAAGCTGGGACTTCCTCAGTTGCTCTCTGGTTACAGTTTGAGATCTGCCTTGTTTCTCACCTGTGCTCTTGGGACTGTTAAGAGAATATTTTCATCTCCTAGTGTGCTTTGGCTTCCCTGCATGGCTTTCCTGTGTTTCTCAGGCAGCACCCACTGAGTAGCTTGCTCTCTCCAAGAATAAACCTGCTTTAAAAAAGGCAAGTGCCTCCTACTGTTTCTCCTTGGAGGATTAGTCTCATTCATTTGTGATGGGTTGGAGATCTACAGGGCTGAGCTATTCATGTCAGTAAGCTGGGATGGATTCTGGGATCTCATTTTGTTTGGATCCTGCTTCTGTGCATGCCTGTTGCTGAGCATTCCTGCATCCTTGGAACTGTGTCCTGAGATGGCCCCAGGCTGTCCAAGGCAGGTGCTTGCCAAAGGAGTTGACTTTAGAGGGGTGATTGCTGCTGAGATGAATGCGGATATGTTTGTGCAATTATCCAGCAGCCTCTGATTACCCAATCCTGAATTGTTATTCCAGCAGATAATTTACATTTCCCTGCCACTTCAGCAGGAGAGAGGAACTGGCTCATGACAGCAATACCGCTGACTCAGCTGTTCTGGGGACACAGCGTTGGCCTGAAAATCTTGGTTTTTTAAAAAGGATTTAGGTGTGGGAAGCCTCTTCCTGATTAACATACAAAGTAAAAAACCTACTGCAAACCAAGGTGGGTAGATGTCCATACAAGACACAATCCATATGCCAAGGATGGTGCTGCTCCTGAGAGAAAACAGCTGGAAAAATGTAACAGGGTGGTGCAGTAGCACTGAGGGGTCACAGTCTGGGACTAATCATCGCCTTTGGCAGACCTTTAATGTTTCTCCAGTGCAAATTTTTTTCTTGTCATTTAATCTGGGGGTAGATATGGGCAGTCCTGAAATAAAACCTCAAATTTTGTGCTAATTTGGTTCATGCCTCCCTAGACCTTGGTCTAGGACCTTGGTGTACACAGTGTTTTTACACCAAGATTTTCTATTACCAAGAGTTGCCTCTTAGGTCTCTGATTTCTCACACTTACGTTTCATCTGTGAATGCAATTCCAAAGTACTCCTTCTCCTTCAGATTGAAATGAGATGCCACCAAGTCAAGCAGCTCCTTGGCCAAAAGCTTTGGCTGAAAAACAAAAATGAAAGAAAGTGATTAATGAGGAGAATTGGATAGAACTGCACTGTGCTTTAGGAGGAAAACACTATCCTTGAAACTACTCCACAGCTGTTGCTTTTATGTTCCCTCTGGTGTTCATGCTAAATCTGCAAGGAACATTAGCTCCTTGAAATGAGCAGTAGTTTCCCTCCTAGGTAAATACTAAAAACTTGGCAATTCTGACCTATTCAGCACTTAATGTCTCTGCAGACAGATATCTGCTGCCTGCCAGTGCTCGGATCTACCAGGACCAGCCCACTCCTGCCTCTCTGATAATTTTAGTTGTTAAAGCTTTTTATCAAGGGCCTTTGCAAACACAGTTCAGACACCCACTCTTTCACACACAGCAGAGATATATGCTCATAACACTAAGAAAATACATAGTGCCAAAAGATAGGATGTGATGGGACCAAATGAGAAGTAAATGACAGAACGAAATGGTTTCCCATTCACTATTGCTTGTCATATAGAGATAAGCATGTATAGATATACATTCTCAAATTTAGGCACTTGGAAGGAAAGACAGGAAAGTAGCACACACTTTCAAAATACTCTTTGTAAGACAATAAAAGCCAAGCTCAGAAAAACAAAGGATGGTTCACTTCTACCTTTTCTGCAAAACCTTATTTGTCTTTTAACTCTAATGTGTTCTCCTGCCTGAATTTTCATCTGCTCTGCTGGGCACCGCTTTTTCCAAACAAATTTTTGAAACCTTGGCAATAGCACAGCTCTCATCATGACTGTCACTTGTAGGAAACAGGGGTACAAAGGATCCAGGTAACTGCAGCCTTGTAATAGCCCCAGATCCCAGGGCTACAATTGTTACAGCAGCGCTGGCACAGCTGGGGTCAGAGATCCCAACAATGTTCCCTGGTGACTGCTTACAAGGATTTGGTCTACAAATCTCAGTGCTGCAAACCTCAGTGAAAATAAAACTGTCTGCAGGCTTGACTGCCCCAACGAACCTGCCAAGCAGCTGAGTCAGTTACCCCAGACGTGAACCTGTTGTTAAATGGAGGTGAAATTATGATACTGTGCAGAAATGGGTGGCAGGGATGTGAGAACCCTGCTGTCATAATCAACTGCTCTGTCCTATAAACACAAACACAGCTATAGTAGAAAAAACCCTGCTTTGTACCTAACTTCCAAACAGATTCATAAGACAGACTCTCTGAAAATGTCCCTAAACCCAGCACTGTCACACCATTGGACACAGCTGTGACAAACTTACTTCTCAGTATGTTTTCCAGGCATTTATATGAGCATTACAGAGTCTTCTGCCCACCCTAGTGGGGGCATCCAATGCATGGGGGTTTCTAGGTCATGCCAGCAAAGAAAGAAGCAATAGCTGTGCCTAAATGTAGCTCAGGCTTAAGACAGCCTCAGAATGAATATGAGAGAAGTTGCTGTGTAGGAGGAACAGCCTGGCAGATAACAAATAGGTAGGATGCAACCAGCTTCATTTTAATTCCCAAGCACAACCATTGGAGGCTCTGCTATGACAACATTGGTGACAGCATTGAACTTCGCCTGCATTGACCTTGACCCTGAACAAGCTCCCATATGGTGCTCAGAGATGAGTGGACCAGACATGAGACAATAGTCAGGTCCCCTGTCCCCTTGAGTCCATCAAAGACCCAAGAAAAGAGCACACCAGGTACACCAGTCTCACTGGAGGCTCCTCAGATATTCTCTCCTGGCATTGTGCTGTGGGACAGACATTTGCAGCATCTCTGTCCCCTGTAAAATGAACCTCTCTTTGTCAGAGCATTTTAAGAACAAACTACAGTTTGACATATGATATACACAAATATTGTGATGAAGAGGATGGCAAGACTGCCAGCTGAATTCAGAGATACGCAGGCTCAATGCAGGTGGTATTGGGTGAGTTTTCAGCTTAACAACAGAAAAATAAGCACAAGTTTTAAAAGAGAGAGAGGAAGAGGGGTTTGTTTCCTGATGTCAATGCAGAGTTTGAAGCCTTGCTTTTCCCCTGCCCTTGCCCAAGGGTCTCTGCTCCATTCTCTTCTGACTGGGCCAAATTCTCTCTGCACGAGAAACTGATTTCTTCCCAGCTCAGAGTTACCACAAGAGGAGGGGTAGGAATGCATGGCAGGACTGACTCCTCCATGGCCAAGGCCATGGTGGGAACAGCTGGTGGAGGTGAATCCAAGCATCCCCATGGTTGAGTGTATTGCAGGCTGGGAGCTGCGTGGCTGTCACTGTCTGGTGCCCAATGCTCTGCGTGACTCAGTAATTTGATAAACGAGCAATTGTGCTGCCAAGCAAGGGAGTGAGCCATCAGTCAGCCTGGCTGGGTGTCCCACCTGAGAGGGCAGGGGTGGGAAAGAGTGGTGAAGCATCATGCCTCAAACCCTGCAGAGTTTTCCCAAGGCTGGTTTAAACACATGGAAGTTAAAGGTTGAGTTTTGCAAGAAAGCAGGACAGAGCAATAAACAGTTGATGTATAAGAGGCTTCCTGTGGATGTGGGGAGGGTATGGATCCCTCTGCTGCAGTCACACAACACTGCCACAAGGGATGTTGGACAAGGGAGAAAGTCCCTTCTGTTATTCATATCATGGAGAAGTGATGCTCAACTTCCCTTGCCCCATGCACTGCTGCATCCACCCCCAGCTATCAAGTGATGACAGCATCCAAAACCACCTGCCTTCAGCCGCCCTTCCCAGGATGGGTAAATGCAACATGCTGCTTCCTTATTTCTGCTGGGTGAGACCAGGCTGAAAAAGCCAAGGAGAGGTGGTCAGCATGATGTGACAGCTTTCCCACATCTACTGCCCAGAAGCAGATGCTCCTCTCCCAGAACAGCCCCCTGAGCCTCAGCAGGGGCATGATTTCCAATACCCTTGCAATGGGGCCTCCTCCAAAGCCTGTGGTAGCAGATAAGGCAGGATAACCCTTTGCCTCTTGAGATAAGGGAAAAGAACAATAGCTGTAGACCCAGCACTGGAGTGGTGCCAGGTTAGTTTCTGGGCCAGAGTCCCTGAAGAGGCTTATGGCAGTGAAGTTAAGCCCTGCTAGTCCCCTCCGAGATTACTTTCCGCTCTCCCCTTAAGCTCTGCAAGGTTATTGTCCTTTCCAGTGGAATGGTTTGGGTGTCCTCCCAACACAGCCAACCTGAGTGTTTGGAGGGGAGGGCAGGAAGGTGTCTTCTCCAGGTAGTAAAGACTCCTCGAGACAAACCTGCACAGCAGGGATAAGGCAGGAAAAGCCAGCCAGGCAGAAGCTGAGCTGCAGCCTGTCCCCCTGTCCCAGGAGAGTCCCCCACGCACGATGTTAGCGGTTAATCTTCTTGCCATCCGCCATGGGAACGGCTGAGCAGTGACCTCCTTTCATGTGAGCACTGCAGACAAAGAACTCATTAGCAATGCCTGTGGCAAGTTGTTTTAATTCATTATTAATTTCTGGACTTCATTTTCCAGAGGGAAAATTTTGCATTAATAAAACTTCCATCACAGACACATTGAAGGAGATGGGCACTGGTCTCTGAGAGCAGAGAAATCAATAGAAGGTGGGCCTGGGACCTTCTGATTCAAAGCAATTGAATGGTCAGCAAGATGCACCTTGTGCATCCCACAGAAATAAATCAGAGTAACAGGTGGCATTCTGAGTAGAAACTGAGCCTTGTCCTCAGTGATGCAGAACTACAGAGCTGGACTGTGTTGCCCTGTGAGCTGCCCAAGCAGGTGTGGAGACCCCTCTGCATCTGCTGCTCCTCATCCCCTCCCTACCTACACCTTCCTGGCATCCTCCATGTAATTTGTATGACAAAAAGCCTGTGGGGCTGTCATAGCTGCAGCTGGCTAGCCTGGACTTGGGATGGGGAACACCAGGAGAAATGCTTTGTCTGGACAGCGAGGGGTGAACACGCTTTGCTGGTGGGGTAGGTTATCAGAGCAGCCAGGGAATCTCCTGCTCCTCTCTCCTGCTACGGGACCCACTTTGCAGAAAGGCATGTAAAGAACAGTGTTCTGTAAATCAATTGCTATTGTTACTGGAGAAATCAGCAGAGAGCAAGTTGTGGTCCCAGCACACTGGAGCTGTGGCCCTGGGGAAGAAGAGTCTGCTCCTGGTAAGTGCTTACTCCTGCCAGGAGGAAGGGCTGAGGAACCCACACTCCTGTGTGCCTGAGTCTCTGGCACAGACACTGGCCATTTATTAGCCAAACCCTGCCCCTGAGGCTTCTCTTCATGGTAGTAACCTGAGTGCTTTCCTGGCTCTGGATCCCTACTTGTACTCTCCAAATCCTATTCCAACCTGGAAAAAGTTACATTTTGCAGCCTGGACTTCCTGAACTTGCAAACTTGACATTTTCTACAAAACTTAAGACGTCAGGATCCACCTGCCAGGTATGATGGCATTTAACCTTGTCCAGGAGATTCCTGATACTCTGCAGAGCAGTCAACTCTGCTGTGAAGTCAAGCCTGACTTCAGAGCACTCTGAGCTTTCTTCTTCCCCTCTTGAAGAGGTAGGGGAGCAGAGATGGACTCATTAGGGGCTGCCTCCTTATTAGCAGAAGGGCCCAGACATCCTTCCCGGCTCCCTGGGCCACGCCAGAGAGGTTTGTCTGAAATGATAATGCCAGGCATCCACAAAGCCTCAGCAGTGAGGAGCACAGCAAGCACATGGCTGGGGCTCTTTGCAATCCTGCAGGCTTGAAGCAGTGAACTCATTCCCTCCTTGCCCTCCAAAACAGCTGAAGTTTGTTCAAATAATGACTTAGAAGAAAGGGAGAGCTTTATTAATGGTGTCGGGAGGTAGCAGGGAAGGGGCTGAACCTTAGTAGCAGCTCTGTGACTTGAACTTGCCATGAAGAAAGATGATGAAAAAGCACCAAATGCAAGAAGGTCCACATGGGATCAGGCTTGGCTGACACTCAAGGAATGTCTCCCTGCAATTCCCCATTGCTTAAAGAGCCCACTCCACACCCTAGACTACAGAAGCAGCCTGTGCAAAAACTACAGCAAGAAAATTTCAGTGCACGCCATGTCCAAGCTCTGTCTGTATCTCCTTGCCTCTATTTAAAGGAGCATTCAGCACTGGCAAATTAACCACAAGGGATGAGTGTCTCTTCCATGCACTCCAGTTATCTCTGCACAGAGGCACTCTACAGGTGTCTTTTCCCAATTAGACATGATGGCAACTTCTCTGAACAACAGCAGAGCACAGAGAGCACTGAAGGCAAGTAGGGAGAGGAAGGACAAGCCTGAGAGCTCCATGGAAAAGGGAAGCTGCACGAGGAATGATGATTCAAACTGATTCAATGTCTAAATCCCAGAGTTTTATGTAATTGATGTATTTATTGGAGGAGCTCACATTAGCATGAGCTCATTAATATGGGCTGTACCCACTGGGGGAGCAGGCTGGGGTCTCTCATGGGACCTTTCAGCAGTGCTGAAAAGAGGAAAGGGAGGATGTGAGATACAGGTAATGCAGAGCAAGAGTTTGCTGCTCAAGGTGGCATGAAGACCCCATTTTGGTGCCTCCTAGCACCAGCCACAGCCACTTCACACAGGTTTAGTGATAATACTGACATGTTATGAGCATGTGTTAGCCACAGGATGGGAGGAGGAGGAAGAGGAGGAGGAAGAGGCATTCTGGGGGGTAGGATCTCTTATACACTGGGAGAACCTTGACACCAAGCTGTAGGGAAGGGAAGCCATCCAAAGGGACCTGTACAAACTTGAGAAGTGCGTCTATGGGAAACTCATGAGGTTCAACAGGGTCAAGTGCAACACACAGGATCAGGAAAACCCCTGGTATCTGGTATTCCCTGGAGACAGGCTGGGGAATGCAGAGATTGAAAGCAGCTCAGTGGAGAAGGACATGGGGGTACTGGTGGATGAAAAGCTGGGCACAATTCAGCGCTCGAGGCTCAGAAAGCCAAACGTGTCCTGTGCTGCAGCACAAGAAGTGTGGCCAGCAGGTCAAGGGGGGTGATTCTTCCCCTCTACTCTGCTCTGGTGAGATCCCACCTGGAGTGCTGCATCCAGCTTTGAAGCCCTGAGTACAGCAAAGACATGTACCTGTTGGAGTGGGTCCAGAGAAAGGTCACGAAGATGACCAGAGGGGTGGAGCACCTCTCTGTCTGACAGAGACAGAATGAGCTGTTTCATCAGTCATCATGGAAAATACAGCAGAAACACGAGCATCCCAGTATTCAATATTCAGTATAATTAAAAGACAATGTTACTGGGATTGTGTTCCCCCAGTGGAAAGACAGACTGCCCACTTTTGGCAGAGGCATGTTTCTCTATGACAGCTTCCCATTAAGCTTAGAAATGAGTGAGTTATACAGAGAGATTATCTATCCACAGTCCAGCAGTGCCATGAATAAAAAACAGATGACATGGTATTAGCAGCTGCTGGTATGTCCCTAGAAACTTAGGCACACACAAAGTATATTTCATTGTTTTATTAACTGTCAAACAAGCCTATCTGTTCCCCCTCCCCCATGTCATAGCTTCTCCCTATTTCTCTGCAGCAGAAGGTTTCTGGGTAATGTATAGTTTCAACATATGGACAGGCACATGCCACCCAAATCCATCCAGCACAGACACACGTGGAGCTGTGGAAACCAAGTACCTAACAGGTACCTAACTCACACCAGGCAATGCCTCACTCATTGAGGTTAAAAACACTGCTACCATCCACTGTCTCCTTGCTGGAGGGGTTTATAGTGCAATACAGCACAAGAATGCAGAGATGAGACACTGCTAAGCCAAGTGCTGCAATGCTGAAGGTTGATTTTGTGCTATAACCCAGCTGTGGCCAGGCACAGGCTCCAGGACTCAAACCACTGGTATTTAGCTGTGAGCAGGTTTGGTTTCTGCAGGATGGACTGTAAAGTGTGTTCAAAGGCTGAATGTTTGAAAAACGTATTTTTGGTGGCTTGAGTCTCAATGTAGGCTGAGGAATGCGTGCAGTGTTGCCAGTCCATCAGCAGGAGAGGTGAGGTGGAAAAGGAACAGTTTGCATGAATGCAGAGCAATTCCTCCCCTGGCTGTGCCCAGCACAGTTCTACCAGGCAGGGAACAGTGCTTCTCCTTCGGTCTGCTCGAGCCTTGGGCGGTGTAATCAGGAGGAAATGAAAGTGCCAAACAGTGCTTCACGCACAATTCTTCCCCTCCACTGACTATTAGCATTTGCAATACTCCAGGTCCTCCCATGAATTAGATAATCTGCTAAAACCACAACCCTATCATCCAACACCACAGAGATAAGGGCACTGAAGGAGCTCGTATAGCCCTGTGTGTTCTGACTCTTCTTCAGGGCACTGATACCCACTGGCCAGCAGCCTTATCTGCTGAAAGCCAGCAAATTCTCCACACTCACCCATGTGCATTAGGCAGTGCATTGCCCCATGGTAGCTATGGACTGTAATTCCTTCTTTCCCTTGCTTCCTCCTACATGGAACACGGATTTTTTCATCCAGGGGCCACTGAACTGTCCCTCACTTGCAATTCTCCTCTTGTCCAACTGGGTCTGCCAACAGTTCTATCATCCTCTTGTTTAACCCATTTCACGCATTTTCAAGAAAAGAAAAATCCAAAGTCACTCCATACAATGTTGTGTAAATACCCAGTAATGGCCCTTTTGGTCATTGTGTCATCTGAATACAGAGTAATAATAATTTACAAAACTGCTTGGGCTAAAGGCTTGGGGCTTTATGGGCTGCAATTCCCCTTATGGGATAGATCCTCTATTCCTCAACTCCATGTTATTATGTCAATATATGGAGTGCACATAATCAAAGCAGGCTGGGATGTAGTTGGGTGAAAAATTATTCATTGAAATGCAAAGTGCCTGGAGAGGGAGTGCCTTATTTTTTATCACGGAGGAGCTGAACTCTGTCAGTGCTGGGGACTGGTGGCAGGAGCATTGCTCGTGCTGGCACAGGCAGCACCTCTGTCCCAGAGTCAGTGGTTGGCTCTAAAAATCTCTTTTCTTCATTTACATAAGCAAATGAGACAACTTGCCTCCAGCAGCCACCTCGGGAATGTGGAGGGTGGTGACAGAGTGCCACTGACGTTTTTTTCTTGGAAAATCAACACCCACAAGTTGTGGGAATTAAGATTTATTAGGGTCAGAGAGAAATAGACAAAAAAATTTCCCAAGTTTTCTAAAAAAATCTGTTTGGTAAAAGGATTAGAAACAACCTACTGACAACTTGCCTCAGAAATATTCACAGCTAGCTGCATTTCTGGGTCCAGCTGATACCCGAAACTCCATATCTTAAGTCAGAAGGCATTGCTGATACTCTCTAATTCCCTACATATTAGCAATGGGAATCTGCTTAAATAATTTTGCAGTCACAGAAAGCAAAAAGCATGAGCTGGCCAAGTCTGCATGGCAAATTCATGTCAAAACCAAAATGAGAAGCAGTTGGGGGGATGAAAAAGACACTTTTGGGTCTCTAGCATCCCTCCTCCCTTTCTTGTCAGATGCAGAGGCAGCTGCACTCTTTCCCCATTCAGAAGGGGTCTGTGTCAATGCCCAGTGACCCCATTCCTCTCTGTTGCCATCTGTATCATCCTGCCACTCGAGCAGAGTTTTCAGGTGACTGCATCCAAAGAGACCAGCCAGCTGCAGCTGGTACTGGGACAGGAAATCTGCTCCATGCTCAGATCTTTCTCTCAACCACACCAAAAGCCTCAGCATTTCCCTCTTCCCTCTCTCAGCCCTCTGCCCACTCCATCCCTTCTCTATTTCCACTGGGAACAGCTAATGTCCCCACACATGTTACAGAAAGAGCCTGGCTGATGTGCTGAGGATGGCAGAAGGAAAACCCCAGGTTTGGGGCTGGCCCTGGTTCTGATCACATATTTTTTGTCTGCAGACCTGAAGTACAAGCAGATTTGGTGCCTTAGTGCAGTACATCCTACATGAGAATCTGCCCTGTCTCCTGCAGGGCTGGGGAGAGGGAAAGGATGCTGTGTCTGGCATGCCTGGTATTCAAACTGATGCCCCAGTCTGCCCTGACTACACAGGGTGCCAGCAGGAGCAGCACACTGTGAAGTATTTCTTCCCTCCCCAAGAGTCTGCATCTCTGAGCTGTGCAGTCTGGGTGTGAAGTCTTGATGCACATCCCTGTCATGGAGCATCTGTACCAGGTCCTGTGTCCCCAGTGTCCCTCCTGTGTGCCAGAGCACTGATCTGTGCATGCACAAGCACTCCTTTCTGCACAGGGTTTCCAGAGCAAGTGGTCAAAATCCTCACATATCCCCCTGGGATATCTTTCTGAGCATAGGAAAGACCACGCAGGGTAACTTTGTGTGAGGACTCAAGCCACCCTCAAGTCCTTTCCAGCTGGACTGTGGCCAGGAGCATGAGCTGAGTGAGAATATCTGGCCAACCACAGAAGCAAAAATGGATTGGAAGGGAAAGCAGAATTCTTTTTTGGAGGGATTTGATGGAAAGTGTGGAATTCCTTATGCTGACTGATGTAAAAATGGCTTTTGTAGCACTGCCAAAGTCACTGCCAGCTCATCTCATCAGCCATGAAAACATCACTGAAGCAAGATTAAAAGTTGCCCCAAGTCAATTTGCACACACAACTTTTATTATTCTTTATTTAAACTTTCTAGATTTGTTTCTGGATTATTGGAAGAAACAGATCCTTCCTCTATTATCTTTCTTTGGGTTTGTCCCCAATCCTAACACAACATCAAATCTGGTTTGACCTTCACAAGACACTCCTGAGGACAAGCTTGGCTGGCTGCTTGCTCTGCTATGTGCTTACTTCAGCAAATATTGTGTTTTCAGGAGTCTATTCTTAACTCCATGAAAAATTTTATAGTATCATCAGGAGCTGCATGCTGTGGGTTAACACAGTTTTAAAGAAAATACATCCCAAATTTGACAGTTCTGACTGATTTTTTTAAACTTTCAGGGATTTTAGACCAAACATATGAGGAACTAACTCAGAAGGACTGATGCAAGAGAAAGGTACTCACTTATCTGGACCCAAACAAACAACTTTCAAGCAAATTCAGGTCCTTTGGAGCAGAAGAATAGCCAATCCCATCTATGATGATCAGATTCACTAGCCCTTTAAATCATTCTCAGTGTCTTGAACCTATTAGTAATCTATTTGGTAACTTCCCATCTCCTCATGCATGAAGCATCTACAAGATTTGTATGTATAAATGAGAAAAATATGGAAGATAGATCAGCAGAGCAGAAGAAAAATACCCCCCCACAGGAGGACTTGGCACTGGCTTAGGGCCATCAGTTTCATACAAGCAGTGGAGTGAAGCGTCTGTGCTTTAAAGCAAACCATGACTTTCAAGGTCATGGTGGTTTCAGCTTCTCCCAGTCCAGCTGATCTCAGGTCACTGGGACTGGGTGTATTTGGCACTTGGATCTCCATGGTTCAGCAGCACTGGCTATATCAGCTACTACTACTACTATATACTACTTACCTAAGAAGGCCATAGCAAATCAGCTCCCACAACCTTAAAGAAGCCTGGGTAGCCATCAAATTCTTTCTTCATTCCCTCATCCTTGCAAAGAGTCAGAAAAGTCTCATTTTTCAACACAAAGGCATTTAACTTGTGGAAGATGCCCGTCAACAGAGATGGATTTCATTGTCAATATCTGTAATCAACTTAAGCAAGCTATGATATTACTGAGGCTAAACATATCTCATGGTTTTATCACTGAACTGGGGGCTCAGGTTTTTCACCTTCCTTTGCACGTAACATGCAACAGTGATGGATACAGAGGCCAGATTAGATGGAGCTTTCCAACTGGAGGTTGGTGCTAAATTAATACACACTGAAGCAGCTCAAGATATGAATTGCACATGCTGGGGAGCTAAGAGGGTTTGTGTGCAGGGCTTTGGTTCAAAGTCTTGATGTAAAGAAAAAAAGACACAGATATGGCAGTCTGTGCAGCACTCTGGGTTGGAAGTGAGGTGGCCTACTTTAAAAAAGTATGTGACAAATTTATTCAGATAATCGGTATTGTAAATGTTTGGCTTAAAGTATTTTGGGTCTTCATGAGTACTTGCCTTTCAGTTTCTGGAGATGTGTATAATTTTGAATCAGGGTAGTCAACTGCTGCAAGAAAGTCAATTGTGTTTTAAATCATCTGACTGTATCACACGTGGCAAATCAAACATGAACATGAAGCCAGCTTCAGAGCCAGCTTTCTGGGCAGGAATCCATTTCACACTCAGCTGACAATGGGGCTTGATAAGCACTTGGCCAGTGTGAATAACCAGCTGCCTTCTATATATATTTCGATTTGGTAGTGTCTGTTAAAGTTTTATATCACTGAGAGATTGTTGGTATTCTTTTAAAGCATTAAACCTACCTTGACAAGGTCAACAACAATTTCTACAGAGGTCAGCATTTTTATTTTGAAATATTTGATCATAATTCTATCAAACATTAAAGAAAGAGTTTGGCTAGGGCACATAATGAAATTGGACAGCTCACACAATCCATTTATCTTTTTGACTGTAAACCTCTGAAGCGCTCTAGTTCATCCAGTTTCAAATCAACTGTAGAAATGTCCATCTCCCTTCATGCAGCCTACAGAAATTGGTGCTTGGAAATGCTCTTGATCTGTTATTGCTGATGTGGAAAAGGAAAAATAATTTCCCAAGATGTACTAGCTTAGCTGCATTCTTATGTTCTGTTTGCTTTTTAAAAATCTCTCCTGAATAAGGATGTTTATTTCCATCCTCACTCAAAGTCACTTCTTTATGGCTGAAAATATTTAATAAGCTAAGTGAATGTTTATTTTTGTAGCACATTTTCTAAACGCATTACAATCATTTATTTAAAAAACCCTCTGTTAGCAAATCTAATGTTAATAAAAAAAAAAAAAAAATAGTGCTAGGTCGGATGCATAAGATTAAGTAATCCTGTTTTATTTTATACACCAACTGTGAGTGCAGGGAAATGAATTAAACTTAACAAGAGCTACATCCTCATGTGCTGAGACTGGGGAAGATGAATGCCTGCAGAAGCATAGTGGGCTTTTGTGCATTCATTTTCTCTATCTATATTCATACTTAGGGATGCAGTCAAAAGAGCTGACTCCACCAACAGATTCTCCATACATACAGCAATGTTGGATTTCCCTCCCCTAAGGAACTTGGGAGTTGAAGCACATTGGTCTTCCTGGATGTTCTCATCAGTTTAATTATCTGTGCATATGGGACTGTTGCTATACTAAGAACACACCACAATGTTTTGAAGCTTCTTGCTTAACACACTCAGATGTAAATCACGCTATGAAAATACTACACATCAGACAGAAACTTCTACCCCTGGGAAGGCCAGGAGAGAGAGGCTGAACTTCACTTGCCAGCTGTTGGTTACATTGCTCATTGCCTGATGGCAAAGCTGAGATGTTATGGGTAGCCAAGAGGTCAGGAAGGAGAGAAATGGGATAGATAAGGATGCTGCTTTAACCTTGAAGTCAAGTAAAAGTGTGATGCATTGGGTAGGTCCAGCTCCCAAGGCACAGAAAATCAGTGCTACCCCACTTACCTCCAGGCTGATAGTCTGGCTTCCTGTGCCTGAGTGTGATCCCCAAGTTCAGCAGAGTGGGGTCTGGGACTGGCCCCTGACTGTGCTGGGCCATGGGGCAGGGTCTCATACACCTTGTCCTGTAAGACAGAGGCTCCCACCACTCTGGGTGAGCACCCAAGAGGAGACTGCTTCTTGAGTCAGCAGGAGATGCAAGAAATAACCAAGGATTAGGTTTGTGATAGAACCATTGTTATTTCAGAGGGAATGGAAAAAATCAACAGCTTTTCATCTGCAGAAGCACAGAAACTTCAGAAACTTCATCTGTGCAGAAGCACAGATGCCTTCAGCACCTCTGCAGTCTTCCCTACTGAGTCTCTACATTCAGAGCCTATATATGAAGTCAACTTTGGTGTGTGTCCCTAAGAAGCAAAGGTTTCCATGTCCAGCATGCCTTGGCACACAGCAAGGAAGCTGCCTGGATCCCCAGGTGTGGTCTCCTCTGCCAGTCACAGCAGTCACCACACCCAGCACTTGCCCATGCCAGTAGCAGAAGGACAGGGAGAGGATGCTGCAAAGAGCAGATCAATGGGGAAACCTTGGGCACAAATAAGTTCTGTCTCCTCTTCTAGATGGATCATCCTGGTGTACATAAGGACAGTCAGGAGCCTAAATGGGTCCTACCAGTTCTCCCTCCTCACAACTCTGTCCCAATGCTTTGTAGGCAACCCTGAAGGTGAATGGAAAGGGAGCAAGGATGCTGGGCTTCGTTTCCTGACTCCAGGCTCACCAATGTCACAGTGTAACCCCCATAAGTAAAGGAGGAGGCAATGGAGAAAAATTATAATTGGCCACAACTTGAAAGAAAAGAAAGCAAAATAATTCTTTCTCACCATAGGAATTACTGGGAGAATAAGAAAGGCTTATTTCCCCTGATATTTGTAAAAGGAAGTGCTGGTAATAAACTAGTTCCATTATAAAGGAGGAGGGTGAAATGAATGACCAGATGAGATAGTGTCTTTTATCAAAACAAAACAAAACAAAACAAAACAAAACAAAACAAAACAAAACAAAACAAAACAAAACAAGACAAAACAAAACACCTTTTTTTCTGCAAAGAAAGAATAAAGAAATGAGACAGTGTGGTTAAGAGAGAATTCAGGCAGGGTAGTAACTGCTAGTGATAAACAGCTACTAAGAAAATAATTGGAAATTGTAAGTGCCTACAAATGTGGGTGATGACCCATGTACTGGGGTGATAGCAGAATTAGCCAATGAATGTAGTGAACCACGAAAGGAGAAGCTTGGAAACTATGGAGAATTGAGGAAATTTTTTGAAGCAGGAGGGGTAGAAAGCAAATAAAGGCAGTCTGGCTTCTGGAAAGGAGTGATCCTTGTCCTGTGGATGGGGAGATGTCTAAGTGTGCCATGCACTGGCATGGCACAGGCTGAGCTTCCTTGACAATGTCCAGAAAATGTCTTTCTGGGTCTTACCCAGACACATCCTCACTGCAAAGTGAGATGGAAGTGATTAGGCAATATTTCTGTTCCTGCTTTCATTAAACCCAATGTGGAAGATGGGCAGGAGCAGATCCTACAGCAGCAGTGTGGGCAAGGATATCAGAGAGGCTGTTCCCAGGGTGTTTCATTGAGTGACAAAGTCTCATAAGCTGGGCCAGCCTGGAGATCTGCCTGCTGCTGGCAGATGCTGGAAGCACAAACACTTCCAGAAAATGGTGCTGGAGGTCTTGATGGCCTCTGGCAACTGAAGGCATCTCTGCTGACTGGCCAGCAGTCACCCTGCCTGTGTGACATATCTCATCTCTCTCTCCCTCCTCATATCCTACCACCAGGCTGTGGACTGACCCCAAAACTTGCTCTATGGCAAGGAGTAAATGACTTTATAATTTCTAATGCTGAAGGGCTGCAGTTTTGGAAAGATTTGCACTTTATACATGAGGGTGGTGAGAATAATCATATTTAATGTGATTTCTGAAACTCTGAGGAAGGTGAATTTGGGCAGTGAAAAGGTTTTGTCATTCCCTGTGATAAAACAAGAGAGATGTTTCACTTGTAGTAGGGAATTAACTTTGACTTTTCAGGGGCTCAAGTGCCCCAGTTCAAAATTCACTCTTCCTTCACAGACCCTTCCACAGCTGTGTGATAGCTTTTATCCCTTGCATTGGGAGCATGCCATAGACTCAGTGGATGTCTGCCTCTGATCAACATTCAGAGCTTCATTATTTGAACAGTGGGAGCTGCATTTCTATTGGTTTTCCTTTCCATATACCTTAAAGAGTTGACTAAGTGAAAGCTTTGGAAACAGGGTACCATCATCTGAATATATCCCTACAATTTATTTGGGCTTTGGTGTTAACCAGGACCATTCAGCCAAACTCTGATTTCACATCAGGGGAAAAAGAAGGTCTCACTCCATCGTTTTTTCCTCATGTGCCTGGGCAGCCCTGCAAAAGCACAGGATGGGCTGAGTGCAGCTTAGGAGATCCTTGCAGCACAGGAAACACCTGTATGGGCTGCTGGTCCCTGTGCCATCAGCTGCTAAGTGGGAATAATACCCTGCACCATTAAATCACAACATAAGGTATCCTTTTTCACCAAGCATGTAGCCTCCTATTAAATGGAATTCAGTAGGAAAACCTTTATTTCTACATATTCCCCTACCAAAATTATTCCTCTGCAAACAGAGCTTCAAGAGCAACTCCTTGGTCATTTCAATGCTTGGACTTGAGCTAGATCATTGAGGACTATAGGAAAGACTCTATATATTTAAAAAGACAATGTTCCATTCCACTTGCCATAGGGATCAGGAAAACATTTGCCTGCCTGTCTGCTTTCCCAGGAAGCTCTGAAGATGTGATTGCAGTTTGTCCAAGGAGAAAGATGCCAGAATCTCTTTGAAGAGAAAAGAAACTCAATGGCAAATATATCTCACCCTGCAGTGTCTGAATCCACAGAGGAACCTTCTGGTAGGAAAAGTTATAAAAAATAGAGGAGAAATCCCAGTAAAGGCAAAATTCTCAAACACAGACTTAATCTCACACAGCAAATGGTTATATGAGAGCAAAGAGATATGTTATATCCTTATAGTGTAAACCACTGCTGCTCAGTGGAGATTCATCCATCAATACCAGAAGAGAAGCTGGCCTATGGCTCTTTGCTGGTTTGCCAGAATTTTATTAAATGCATAAGAATGCCAAGTCTGTAATGTCTAAAAGTGAATTTATTTAACAATGAGCTCTTTGAAAAGGGAGTCCCAGATGTGTAATTAATAATGAATCAGTGATGTGAAATCTGATCCAAAGCTTACTGAAGCTGATAGACAGACTCTGACTTCAAGGAGTTCTGGATAAGGCTCCCATTAGGCAAAAGGAAAAAAAAAAATTAAAAGCTGAGCCAGCTAGTTGGTTAAAAAAATATTCTAGCTTGGATGCTGTGCTAAACAGAGACATACAATAATCTGCACTGCACATAAATCCCTTCTCTGCTGACAGGGGACTCACACATTTCTGTGTCTGAAGCCGAACTTGAAATCTAGGAGATAAAATAAAATAAAAAAAAAAGCTGTGAGAGAGAGTCCCAAAAGGAAAACCTCCAGTGGTTTGAACCACAGCTCATTTCCTCTTGGCATGGACAGGAGATAAGTGTCAGATATGTGTCATCTGGAGGCAGCAGATGCTGCTGCTCCCTGCGTGCGAGGCTGTGCTCGTCCCCCCGCTCCAGCCTGAGCACCCACCTCTGCCCAGCCTTGCCTGGCTCTCCCTCAGCTCCACAACACAGGGATTAGCAGCCTGGCATTCCTGCCAAGCCCAGCAGAGCGTGGTGTCCAAAGGGGGATGCAGCTTGTCTTCCATCAGTGCAACTTAATTCAATTTGTCAGGGATGCAGAGGGTTTGGAGAGCCTGATCTGCTCACCCCCATCCTGGCACTGGCCAAGCTGTGCACTGTGACATGGGGCCTCTGCTCTCATTTGCCTTTCAGTATCACTGCAATGGGGAGGTGGAGATGTTTGCTGATGAACAATTTCATCCTTCCATATATTTTAAGGGACACATAAAGTGCACATATTAAGTCATCCCCTTGAGTCAAATATTTTTAAGTACAGTAACACAGCTCATTTTTAAGTAATCAAATAATAATTAAAAATAATCGTCTCCCATTTCTGCTGAGGAATGAATGCATCTACATTGAATTTGCTTCTTTAATAGCAAAGTGTAACTCAATCTAAATGTAAATTCCTGGAGAATCTGCTATCTAATTCTCATTATTTCCACTTGCTTAATGCAATTAGAAACATCTGTCACTGATCAACTGTCCACACAGTGAAAACAAATAATAATTCATGCTCTCTGCCTCCATAGTGTTTTTCAGGGAATGGACTGCTTCAGAACCAGCCGTTAGAGCCCAGGAGCTAGAGCTGTGCAAAATGTTTGTGACAAGCTCTGAATCACAGCAATGTGCCTGACCATCAGTGTCTCTGTAGCTCAGTGACATTTGCTGAATAATTTGACAAATTCCTAGAAACATATAAAAGTCACCATCCTGCTTTCTAGAAATATTTGGCTCTGGGATACCCATTCTCAGGAATATATGATGTGCTGCTACAGACAGATCTTACTCCCTTATCCCAAAGTCATGGTGAGTACACAGATGCAGCTTTGGCTGCTGAAGGAGCATCAAAAGGCCTGTGTGAGGCACATGAGTGCAGGGAGGAAAGACAATGGGGTTACTGGGGCTTATCCCAGCTGCTGTCTGTGTTCCAAATTTATCTGAGACAAGAGTCTGGGAAACAGCAGAGTGAGAGGCTGTCAGAAATGGGCATCCAGTCCCCATGAGATGAACCAGGTCAGGGGCATCAGTGGTGCTTCCTCCTCTTTAAAGCACATTCGTACATATAAACTCTCTGATTGCTCAAAAGACAATAAAATGAAAAGAGAAGATGAAGTTTAGAAGAACTGAACATCATGAAATAGGCTTGTTCATCCCCTGCCCACTAGAGATAGGGATGAAGAAGGAGTAAAGGCAGAGTCCAAGTGGAAAGGTGTTCTAATCAGGCATCTACTGCTGAAATATCCTGAAAAGACAGAACAGAATTAATCCAAACTAGTCTTTCTAGTAATCAAGAAATTCCACAAGCCAATGCCACAGCCAGACAGCCTTTTTGCCTTTGAGCTGCTGGGCAGCTGGAGGCTTGTTCCATGCAATGGTCAGGCTGCCACATGGGGCTGATGCATGGATGCTGGGATAAAAACAACAATGACCAATCAAACAACAAACCAATAAACATCAGAGGGACTGGGGAAACACGAGCAATGGCCTTGCCCACATCACCAACTCTACACATTAAGTGGTCATGCTGGCTTCAAAGTGAGGGGGGGAAATGAAGTGAGAATGGCTTGGCTGGTTTGGTTTATTTTATTCTTTAGAAGGACAGATGCAAATCTCTAGTTCATTCCTTTTCCAGGAGACAAGCATAACTTAGAGATATAACAAGATCCACTCTGACAAGCTGAAGTCTCTAAGACTGCCTGGGCTGCCAAACCAGGAGGGCTGGGATGAGCTGGAAGTTGTTGGCCTGTCCATGATCTCGTCAGGTCACATTTAGTCACCACTGCACCTCCTCCTCCAACCGCCCTGATTCCTCCATCCTGCCCTGTAACCACAGGGTTATACACCCAGCAATGAGTGCAGCTTGGCAGATTGATCCCAGAATGTACCTGTGCCTGTGTGAGGATGAGGGGATGCCTGTACTACTCAGTCTGTGTTATTCCAGGGGATGAAGAGGATGGTGGCTCCCAAAGGCAGATGTGACAGGGACCAGCTGCAGTGTGACTCTGCTGCCTGCTTGCACAGGAGAGCACAGGAGGCACTTGTTCTGCTAATGGGGATGCTAAAGACTGGCAGCACAGAGGAGGGGAGACTCCTCACCAAAATAGAGCTGAGTCACTAAACCAAAATCTGTACTGGAAATCAATTTACTGTAAATCAACCTTCCAGAGCTGGCATGTTGTGCTGGCTTTACCTCCAAGCATCTGGTTTGACCTGCTACCAAGATAGCTTCAAAGTCAGAGCAGAGACTCAAGCTTCCTCCCAAGGCAGATTTACAGTTGTGTTTCTTCCTCCCAAAGATGGGCAGTTTCCCAGCAAAGG
Organism: Muscicapa striata striata; assembly: GCA_030060385.1. Classification (NCBI taxonomy): domain Eukaryota; kingdom Metazoa; phylum Chordata; class Aves; order Passeriformes; family Muscicapidae; genus Muscicapa; species Muscicapa striata. Next base: position 5,002,284 of record JAREIS010000025.1, on the reverse strand, counting down.
TAATAACAGGAGAATTTCCGTTCAAACATAATTGCAATGAGCCATGTCTGAGTGCAGAGAGATGGGAAAGTAAAAGATGTCCTATCTGTATTACCAACCTATCATCCAAAGGATTGCCTCTTTGGGAGAGGTCAGGGCAGGAATGTAAGGGGAGAATGGGTGCATCTTGTTGCTTATGATGAGCTAATGCAGGATTTTTTAAAGCATGACCCAATTATAAGCCAAGAACCATCTCCTCTCTCCTGAAAATTAGAAAAGCTGATGGTTTTTCTGATGATATCCAGTATTATGGCTGACACAAGGGCCACAGGCAGGCTGCCTGTGCTGGCAGTGCCTGCCTCAGTCCTCCTCCAGGCACCCAGCTCACGGCTGTGCTGCTGTCAGCAAGCCACTGCAGCCCTGGGGGAGGAGGAGAACTCAGGGAAACAATCACCAAAGAGAGAGACAAATCCATTTCAACTTCACAGAGCCCAAAGCTTCCCCAAAAGTAGGCCTTTCTCCAAAATAAAGACAGAAAGGACCAACGAGCCACACACTAGGAATTCAGCAAGGGTTGGGGGTTGGAGGTTTGCTTTATCACTCAAGGACGGCATTTTGCATCATTTCCAGAGAGAATGGTCCTAAAACACTCCTGGACAAAAGCAGAGGGAATGGATTGGGACTGTAGAGGGAGGGGTGGGGTAAGCAGGGCTGGGAACACTCAAGTCTCCCTCAGGAAGGGCAGCATGGTCTCCTTGCATGCCTGTGCTCCCATTCCAAGCCTCCTACCCCTTCTGTGTTCTTGCAGGTGTCTCCTTTCCCTCCTGTGCCACAGGCAGTGGGTGAACGAGCCCCAGCAGCCCTTGCTGGTTACACCATGGTGCCAGACCCAGCTCCTCTTTGCTTTGCTTTGCTTGGTGTCATTGCCAGGTGTAATGCTCCAATGTGTGTCTGTGCAAGCACACCTGAGCTGCTCTAAACCACCTGGCCTGAATCCATTGCTGCAGGCAAACTGCTCCCACCTGACACCATGTAGCCATGGCCAGCTGCTGCTTTGGGTTACCTGCAGTAAGGGAAAAGAAGAGGAAATAATTTCCCAGTGGGACAGTTAAGACCCTTTTTGCTCATTATGTGCAATGCCTCTGAACCCAGGTGCCTCACTCATGGCCAAAGCTCTCACTGTGTCATGCTGAAGAAGTTGCCTTTTGGTTGTAACTTGAGATCTTTTGTCTAAGTTGTGTCCACTGAGGCAGAAAAGAGAATAGAAAACATTTTCTATAAGCTGAGTAATACAGCTTAGACAATCAAGCTGCTTGCCCATTCACTAGCAACCTAGTATTTGTACTGCACAGCCTGATGGCAGCAATAAGGGGAAATGTTCCATCCTGAAATGCTAACTCCAATTGGAAATGCACCTTTGTTACCTTTGCATGAAAGCAAATCTGCTATGCTGCCTCATTCATCATTTCTCCTGAGCTACACTCCTCTAGATTGTTCAATATCTCCTGAAATCATCTCTGGTACATCTGTTATTATTTTTCAAAATTGCTTGCTCAGACTATGCTATAAAAAAAAAAAAAAAAAAATTCTATTTTCACTATCTTCCAGGAGGCAGCTTCTATCCTGTGCCACATTTAGCACTTTCTCACCTGAATTTACTACTTGGATTTCTTGTCCAGCCAGGAAGACACAGCAGGAGGAGCTGGAGCCAGAGCCAGAACAGAACTGATCTAACACACACAATCACCCACAGTGTGAACACCTATGCAAGAACTGATTGCAGAGAGTTTTGGCATGAGAAAGCAGCAAGGGGCACAACTCATTTCAGGTGATCCCTTTTAGGATGAGCTCAGCTGTGCCCTACAAGTGCTCTCCTCCCTCTATCACCTCTAAAAGTGTGGCTCAGGCACAGACACCCACAGTTTGTGCCTGAAGTTCAAAGAATCTCACCACTGCCTGCTGTGGAACACATCAGACAAGCCAGGACTGGGGGAGAGAGATGGGATGTGGCTCCAACACAAGGGCTACTCCACCAGAAAGGAGCAGCATCAGAGCAGGAGGACCTCTGTGAATTTCAGCCTCATTGTCCTGCTGCTAAACCTAATTTACTTCCACTGTTGAGCTTGTTGGTGCCTCACAGCTGAGCAGATCCTGCATTGATCCTGGGTGGGGGAAGCAAGGCTGGGGAACTCTGGCTTGTCCATGGCTGGAGCAGCATCTCACTGATACAATGACATATTTCACAGCCACTGCTGGACACTGGCAGGTTGGTCCAGGCTGAACAAAAACTCCACTGAAGCCATGGAGCAGCTGAGCCTGGCAGGAACAATAGTGAATTTTTGAATTTCTCCCAAGTAACTGTGAGGGAGATGTTTTCTCTGTAACAGACCCATTAGGTGCTGGATGTGCCATTTCTGTACTGGTGTATGTGGTGGGAGGTCAGCAGGACAATTTAAATTGCTGATGCTCTGCAAAACTTCAGGAGTTACCTCACAGGAAAGGAAATAGCTTTCTTCCTTCATCAGATGTTTTAGTGGGATTTTCATCAGCCCCTCCTCCCCATAATTTTGAAAAGTTCCAGGTGTGCTCAAAATTAAGGGTTTTTAACAAATTTTAGCAGAAGAACTGAAAAAAATACTGAATATCTTCACCCCCATTTAGCCAGCTGTAAAGAACATCCAGCTCTCAGCATATGCAGTATGAATAAACATGTGTCTTCAGCTTATCTCTCTCCTGACAGCTCACGATAGCTCCCCAGCCTGTATTAGTTTAAATGCAATTTATTCTGGAAGACTGATAATAGGGGTATTGATTACACAGGCCTTTGGAAATCACACCCTCATTTCACTCTGTGGAGGGCAATGATTGCCATTCCCGGTTCATTTTCTTATCAGGCTGTGAGTGCTTTGCTGGGGGAGTCTCTCCTGAGGCTCCTGGCAGAATGCAGGGTTTGGTTACAGGGGTCCCAGGGCAGGCTGGGGACACCAGCCTTGCTCAGAATGAGGGGAATGTGCTGCCCTGCTGCACCAGGGAAGCATCCCCTCCAACTGACCTCCTCAGGTACAGAAGTTCCTCTGCTCTCAGCAAGGTCAGTCCTGACCCAAGCATTCCCAGCTATTGCCCCCTGCCTCTACCTGTCCCAGCTTCTGCTGCTGCTCCTCCCATGCCTGTGCTAAGGAACAAATCTGGACATCCCTGCTGGGTTTCATTAATTTCCAGGCTTGCCTTTCCCAGACACAGCTTTGCTTTCTCTAGAGCTGCCTGCCCAGGCTGTCCTTGGGTGCAGGGCAGATCCCTTGGAGGCTCTGTGTGTTCCCTGTGTGTTTGGGCTGGCTGCTGATCCCTGCCTGCAGCTGTGCACCCTACCTGACCTCTTCAAATCCTGCTCCCTGTGACCCTCACTGACATGCACCACCTGCCAGCTTGCTGTGCACAGCCTGCCTGGCTAAATGTTCTCCTCTGACAGCTCCATCCCTTGAGTACAGTCTGTAGCACAAGGGCTGTGCTTATTCTCACCCTTGGGGAACCTGGAGCACCCAGCAGAGCTGGGAGCTGCTGAGCCTGGACCAGCACCACTCTGTTCTTCATGGAGCTAAGCCAGGGTGCACAGCAGAGGCTCTTCACCCCTGGTTTCTGAGCCTGGCTTAGGATTTCCCTCTGAGATGCTAATTCTGCCTCCTGTCCTAAATCTTTTCAGTTCTGCCCTCATAGTCAAGGGCAACCTTGAGATTTCCTGCTTTGCCACCTTCACCCTGCCTGAGAGCCCTCTGGCTCTTAAGCTGAACTCCCCAGCTCTGCACATCAAATTTCCTTATTTTCTGCCCCTGTTCTCTCCTATTTCCATTTCCCAGCAAACACTCTCCCCTCCAGGCTTCACTTCTGTGGACTTCTGAGTTCTCTGGAGCCCAAGCTGAGAACTGAAACCCTGAGATACAGCCTCCCAGTCTGACACCAGAAGTTCTGTAAGCCATGGATGGCAGTGGTGGATGCTTTTTGAGATTAGAGAGGCTCTGCAGAGCAGTTCAACAGAGGCATGCCTTGGAGGCTGGAAGGATGGATTTGGGGGCACACCTGGCTCTCCTGGTCCATTTTTCATTTATCCATTTACATCTAAGTATTGTACAGCAACTGTGTCTGCAGGAGGTGTGCTGACTGGGAATGCTCCCAGCATCACATTCACCTTGGATCAAAGCTAGATGTATCTTTTATTGGTAAACAGACAACTTTTCAGCAGAAGACCTCTTAGCTCACAGCCCACTGGTTGCTCAGTGAGAGCACAGGCATGAATTGCCCCTCTGGGGTCCCACCTCCCCTTAGACACAGCAATCTCTCCTCCATCTCTCCCCATCCCATGGTGACCAAGCCCAGGCAGATATTTGCAGTTTGCAGCTGTGCTCAGAATGATCAGAAGTTTCAAACAGGAACCTGGGAGGCACACAAAGGCCAGGATAAATCTTTTCTATCAGGAGAGTGGCTTCACACCTCATCTGCCCTGAGCCACAGGCTGTGAAGGGGCAATTGTGTGCTTTGTCCCAGTGATATAAATCCCACTTCAGACACTGCTTGGCAGGATCTTTCTGAGTTGATCCAAAACTGTGGACATAATTTTTAATGTCAAAGATGTTAAAACATCCCATTTGCAATTTTGCAAATACTTGCTGAGCTGAACAACAGTCTTGCTCTTGCTGTAGTAAATCAGGATTTGTTTCTGAAAGAAACCAGAGTCCTAACACTGCAATTTGGGAAAATAAAGCCTCCTTTCTAGAAGGCATATTTGAGCCCCCTTCAGCTCAAACTCATTTTAAATTATGATCCAAATTCAATGTTTTCACATTTTCTCACTGTGAGGGACTCCTGCCAGAGTCCTGGTAGAAAATTCCACTCAAGTTCAGCCTGGTCTCAGCAGTTATTTGCTGCCCTACAGAAAACATGATTTTTTATTTTGGAAAGGAGCAACCTTCAGAGCCACTCAGAGGACAGTTATCAAATCACTTCTGAGCCCTTGTATGAAGTTGAAACATTTTTCAGCTGTTTCACTGCAGGCATGGAGAGGCTGGGGTGGGAAAAGGGGATGCAGGGATCCCTCCTCAGGCACTCACCGAGGGCATTGTGGAGCCCATCCCAGCTCTCCATGCCCAGTGGGATATGCCCTAGAGACAACTTCAAGAATATATTCACTGGGCAGCTCCTGCAGGGGTGTAGGGAAGGCAGTGGGGCTGGCAGGGCAGTACTCACCCTGTGCTCACTCCCAGCCCAGCACTGGCTGCCACTGCCTTCCACAGGGATGGTTAAAAACGCCTTTGGAGCAGAGCCTGGTGCTCTGCAGGGACCAGAGCTGCCTCTCCCCCATGGCACAGACAGCTACTGGCACCCAAACATCTCCATGTACGGTCAGGGCTGTGCAGCTGCATCTCTGATGTTTCCTAAAGGATCCCCAGTTTTGGCAGTGGAGCAGGGCTGGACCCCATTCTTCTGCAATTATTGTGGCTTCCCCGGGGAGACCGAGGCCATCCTGGGGCTTGTTTATCCCACACTGAGAATGGGATATACTGCTGGTCCTTGTGCAAAACCTGTATTCAAAGTTAGGCAGCTCCTCCTGATGTAGGCAGTGCCAGCCTCAGCACCACCTAAAGGGGACCCTTGGCAGCCCAGGTAACCACCCTGCTCATTGGCATGAAGTGAGGAGGTAAGAAAATATAGATAAAACCCCCATGGATTGCAATTTCCTGATCATGAGCAGTACTGAAAATACTGCAAAAACTACAACAGATCCTTGGGAGGAGAGTGGACCGTTTTTTTTCTCCCTACAGCCAAAATTAGTGGAGCTATTGCTCTCCAAAGGTGCCATTGCTTCCCCAGGACAGTGAACCTCAGGCTGGTGCCAGCCAGGCTGATCCCAGGGGAGCAAGGTGTGCTCCAAACTGAGCACCTCCACTGGGAGAGCCATGCTGGTGCCAGCCATGCATGTGGCAGTGAATCAGCACCCACAGGCACTCTGCCAGCCTGGCTCACAGAGCCTCCCAGTCTGGCTGGGAGGTGGTTCCTGGGATGAGATGCTGCACATTGCACACTGCAAACAAATCCTGGGCTCATGAAGGACTCCTCACTGGCTCAAAGCAGAGCTGGTTTTGAGCAAGGTAAAAAGGGGTGTTCAGTGCACCCCGTTAATTTTGGCTGTGCAGGTACATGTATCACTGCTAATGTGCTTCTAGATGCACCTGCATGGCAGCTGGGAGATAGAAATGCTGCAAGAAGAGTTATTCAAGAAGTGTCAACATGGGTTGTAGTGACCTCCCCGTCTCTTCCTGGCTCTTCCAAGTCAGGCTCAGTGCTTCCTGGAAAGAAGGTTAGAAACAAATTGCCCACTTATTTCCTACAATCAAATTGCAGGGCTTTCAGACCCCACAGACAGCTCTGCTACGAGCCTCAGATGAGCTCCATTTCTGCAATAGCTCCTCCAGAGAGAAAGAATTAGGAGGCTTAACACTTTGGGATGACAGTTGCTGGAGCTGCTGTCAGATAACAGGCACCACCAGCCAGTGCTGGAGCTGGGATCAAGCCAGGCTGCCTGATTCAGCCATCCCAGAAAAAAAAGCCATGTTTATAAAACCCACATGAAAAGGAACGAATTGCCAATTACGCAAAAGTCTTTAAATAAAGCAACACAAACCTTTCATGTGCAGCAGACAAATGATACACGGTCACTGGGAAATAATATAACAGAGAGGGAGGCTGTGAGTGGGGAATGGAGGAAATCCATTTTCCAGAAGTATGAAAATGGACTTGCTCACTGAAAAAGATTAGCTGGATAAAGCCAAACACTTTAAAAAAAGAACTGTGCTCGAAACTAAACATGCATCAAACAGAAACAGGAAAAAAACCCCAGACTGTAAGATCCAGGGAGCCACACTCTGCTCCTGCTCAGAAAGAAAAAACTGTCAAAAAAACATGCTGTGTAAACTTGCCACACACCCCAGATCTTCAACAGGCATTTATCAAATGAAACACACACCAAACACAACTCTTCTGCTTAATCCCAAGTCAAACAGCCTTTGAGTTTCAGACCCTCAGGAAGAGATTTCCATATGATCCTTCTCTGTCTCTGTTTATGATTAGCCCTTCTAAATTTCAGCATTTATCTGACAAAACACATTGGGGAGGGCTTTCTTTTATCCACAAAGCCTGTGTTTCAGCTTTTCCTTTGCTGCTGCTGCACCACTCTGCAGCTGCTTGACTTGGGAGGACAAGACTTCAGCCAAGACCCTCTGTTTGAGTAAAGCCAGGGTCTCTGTCCTGATGATGGAAACCCCAAGCACTTGCATTATGTGCCAACATGAAGCAAGCCAACATTCACAAGAGGGGTTATAAATGCTGCCTCTGAGCCAAATTCTCACTTTTGGGGTACAGTAATGCAAATAAAATCTAGATGCCTGGTGGGTCTCACTGGCAATAGCAGTGTGTCCTGTCAGAGGGGGTTTTGCAGTTTTGGGAGGGAATTGTAGTGTCAAAACATTTCAGTCTGGCCTGGCAGGGCTGTCACACTGAGCCACTGCTGACTCTTGCAAGCAGAAGCACCAATGCCACTCCTTGTCCTCCTGCAGCCCAGGGTATGGTCCTCATTACCCACCAATTGATATGTTTGAAATGACATCTTCATAAACCACCTAGTCTGATCTCAGCTAATTCACAGACAAAAAGAGGGTACATTTGCTTAATACACTGCTTTTTGCAAACACCCTGATTGTTCCCAGATGCCTCTGGTATTGCCCAGCAGCACTTCAGGCAGGATAGGAAATAATTTCAGCTCCCCAGAGTCACTGGCCAAAGCTGTTTCAAGATGTTCCAGAGCCCTCCTGCATCACTTTGAGGGAGTTGTACCCAGCTCTCTCCTTCAATCAGACCCAGCTTCTTCTGCTGTTTTTTTTTCTATGCCAAAAAGCAGTTCCCCAAAGATGGTCAGAGGGCTGGAGCATCTCTCCCATGAAGAAAAGAGGAGAGAGCTGGGGTTGTTCAGCCTGGAAAAGAGAAGGTTCCAGAGAGACCCCACTACAGCCTTCCAGTACTTAAAAGAGTCTTATTAGAAAGAGGGAGAGTTACCTTTTCCAGGGGCAGATAGAGATGGGAAAAGTGGGCACTGCTTTAAACTAAAAAAAGGAGGGATTTAGATTAGGTGTTAGGAAGAAATTCTAGTGAAAGGTGGCCCTGCCCATGGCAGGGGGAGTGAAACCAGATGGTCTTTAAGATCCCTTCCAACCCAAACCTTTTTGTGATTCTGTGAAAATGCAGCAGCAGGATCCCTGAACCCTGCTCCAGGCAGAGCACCTGATATCACACACACAAGCACTGAAAGGCAATGTAAAGCCAGATCCAGATTAGGCTGTTATTCTGATCTCACCTGTGGAGAGAAATCAAGTTTACTGATTACCAGTGCTCTTTCCTAAATTCTCATAGGAGTGGAAAAGCTTCCAGCAAAGGTTGAGGTTGATGAAAAGGAGAAAATTTCAGATGAGAATTTGAGAGACTGACTCCTAAGCAATTCAAGCCAGTGCAGGTCTAGATCTTGAGGCCCAACAAAGCTATAGAGGAACCTCTTTCATGGTAAAACCCAGCAAAACCAAAAATACAGCTTTGAAGTGACAGCCAGATGCTTGGGCTTGGATGAACATTTTATTTACAGCTTCTAGTTCAATTCAGCTACAAGATAAGGTAACACTAATAAAAACAACAACACTGAGAACTTACAAAACAACTTTTATCTGAAATCTCATGATAAGGTACAAACAATGTGGGTCAGCTGGTGAGATTTCCCCTAGCAAAGTGCATGTTGCTCCCAGAGGGAGCCCAGTCCCCTGGGACAGAGCTGCTCATCTTGGTAAGCTCAGCCTATCCTGCTGAGGGCAGCAGCTCCAAGACCACCCCAATGCTGGTGGCTTTGCCTGTGCTTTACAGGAAGGCAAACCAAAGTGCTGTGCCCATGTCTGCAAGGAGTGTCAGCACTGGAGACATCCTCATGTCCAAAACATCCACTTTCCTCTTTATCTGCTCCACCTAAAAGTGATTTCACCCTGACTAGAAGCTGCCTAACAGCTTTGTGATTAAGACAGAAAACCATCTGAGGTGCCTCAGTGGAGATTCCTGTAGATATGGGGGCAGGAGGGAACTCAGAGATCTGAGTACTGCATGCAGCAGAGGTTACTGCTTTTTCTGAGCATGAATTTTTCATCATCACCCTCCTGGCTTCCCCCATTCACACATTACTTGAAAACAGCAAAACGATTTGTTGTACTAATAAAATTCAACCATGGGTCACTTGCAAACTAGTTAGTGTGATTTACAGAGCAATTTGCTTCCTATATTGATTACAAGGAATTCCATTGAAGGTGTGATCAAACACTTAATATCAAGTGGCACCATTTCTGCTCCCTCGGAAGTGGACACATCTTCCCACACCACCCTCCTTGGCTGTCATCTTCCTGTGGCTTTTTAGTGTCATTGATCAAACCCCAAATAAGTAGGTTGGCCAGGGCAGCTCACATAGATTTCCTGAAGTATATTTTAAGCTGTGATTATTAATATACTGACCAGTACTTTAGCAGAGCTTTCTCCAATAGTCCATTTTAATTTTTAATTGAACTAAGAAAAATTAGAAAAGGCATTTAGATGAAATAGGAAGCCAAGTGCTGTGTCCTTGTGATGAAGGTGACTAAACTTCCCCCCAGCCAGCTGCAAAGCATCAGAGAACCTGGTGCAGCCTATGCAGAGACCATTGGTATGGTGTTTTGTTTTAATTAGTCATCCTGATTTAGCTGTTCTCATTCCTCCACTGGCCTGACTCATGGTTATCCTGGCACTCTCTGAACACACTGTGTGTCAGGGGCAGCTGAGGGATTTCACCTCCTAGATGACTATGTGCTTAAAAAACATTATCCATTAACAGTTTTGTAATGGTATTTTTAAGCAACTTTCCAGAACGCGAGGCTGAATGTGCTTCCGACAATTCAAGTCTCCTTCAGCCATCCCCATTCAGGTTTGTGGTGCTGGAAGGATCCTGCCACCCCCCCCCCCACACACACACCTTATCAGCTGTAGCCAGGGCATTTGGGTGCTATGGGAAGTTTCATTTCCTGCTGCTTTGCCTGCCTGTGGAAGCCTTTGTAAAAGGAAAGACATTCTTCTAATTCTTGTTATTAACCCATTGGGGATCTCCGAGGCAGGAGCCAAAAATTGTCAAGAAAGTACAGGATGCTACAGCTTTCACCAGCCCATCCTTACAAAGCCACCACCAGACTCTCATTGTTTCCAAAGTAAAAAATAAGGCAGATGGAACATGGACTTATTTTAATACGTATTTGTGTTTGACACATGAATCTATAAGAAATGCCTGCCTGTGGCATGACCACCACAGCATCTTCTGTTGCCAACCACATTCCCAGTGCAGGTAGGAGCATGGGCACAATCCCCTCTGGTCTGGAGCCCAGCACAGAAGCCCAGCAATTTAGGATGGCAAGCAGAGAAACTGGAGGTATTTTAAGCAGAAGCAATGCATTTCTAATGCATTTCTAATGCATTTGTAATGCAGCTAAGCAGTGCCTCAAAAATATAGTTGAGAGGTATAATAATGGTGTCAAAAATGACCAGAGGTGCTTTTCTATCTCACTGTCAGGGACTGGGACAGTTGTGGCACAGAATAAAGTAAAAATATGTCTTGAATTAGTCCTTCCCACAGATATGCCTTTGCAGATCCTTCCCAGGCAGCACTGGCGCAGCTTCCCTGAGCTCTGCAGGCAATCACAGCTTGAAGCTGCTGAGAAAACCAGCTGAAAATCCTTTTCTCTCCCCACCCTGGTGAAAACCCGTGGCTGTAGCAAACTATCAAATGATGAAATGTGCAGTTCCTACCTGAACAAGGAGCTCCAGCTTCCTGTCATCAAGGAGGTGCACTTGGCATCTGCGACCCTCTGTCATCTGCAGGAGAGAAGAGGAATTGTGTCAGGGTGTTACAGCTCAGCATGTGCCTGCTGGCTTCCCCCAGCACAAGCTGGAGGCTTGCATTCGATGCAGTCCTTTTGGTTTGTGTTTACTTATTTCTTTCTGAATTAATCCCCCTTCTTTTGGCACCAGGGTAAAGAAAAGGCTGGAAGGAGAACAAGAAAAGCCCCCCTGGTAGCTGTCAGGGAGTGGTGTGTGGTGCCTGCTTGGCTGCAGCTCCAGGAGGGTGTTCCAGTGTGTACAATGGGGCAGGGGGTGGTTTGCAGCACAGGGGCCCTGATGTTTCATGTTGAAGCCTCCAGCTCTGCAGCTGGCTTGGCTGGCAGAGGCATCCAGGCAAGTTTCCCTAAGTCCCTGAGCAGCAGTGACCCAGCCATGCCACAGGTTCTGTGGAGCCAGGCTCCTCCCTGGGCTGTGCTGATGCTGCTCCCTGGAGTAGCACCAGGTGCTTGTTTGGCTCTGAATCCCAAAATGGGCTTGTCCTGGAGTATCTATTTAAGATGTACCACAGGAGCCACTTGTGACATCAGTGTCTAAATGTTCTTCCAAACCAGCAGTTTGTTATAATGAATAATATCAATAAAACTATTATGTGTACAAGATTTATATGAGATTTCCAAGGTCCATAGTTTGGGTCCTAAGAAATAAATGAGCTGTGGTCTGAGGGAGCTCCTCTACAGTACATCAAGCCCGCTCTTACACTATGAGTGAGGAGCAGCTTTGCTTTGCAGAGTTACAGATCCCAGCTCAGTCCCCCAAAGCCCTTCAGAGACAGGCACAATCCCACTATCTGTTAATGGGATATGGGCAGCCTTAAGCCTCTTTGGCTCTTGGAAATCCCTTTCTCAGCAGGACTTAGGCAGCACACAGGCAGCCCCCCAGGGAGGCCTCGCCCTGTGACACTCATGCACACCTGGACCCACAGAGGCACAGCCCCAGCACAGCCCCACAGCCCAGCTCAGCCCCCAGGGACCCACCACCCCCAGCCAAGGAACCTTACTGGGCTTTGCATGGATCCCTAGCTCAGTTTAATAATATTGCTTGCCATGGTGAGTCCTAAAGAATTCACAGGATCCCCTGGGGTGGGAGTCACAGACTGCTGGAAACATGAGTGCTGCATCATCCTGGGCATTCCTGCCCTCATCCATCACCTCTTCCCACCACTGCCAGCTGAGCTGAGCCCCTGACACAAAGCTGCCTTGAAGAGAGTGGGAAGTGTGCTTGGGGGTTAACTGAGGACAGCTCAGCTTTCTGGTTCAGCTCTTTGGGTTAAAAATCAGCTGCTGCTGTGGCTGATGGGGCTGGATGTGCTGGCATCCAGGAGGCAGTGGTGGAGGCTCCACCATCAGCTTTGTCCATTCAAGAATCCAGGCACTTTGTGGCCATTGCTGCAGGATCTGCAACCTCAGCCACCTCCAGCAGCATCACCCTCATCCTACTGTCTCAGAACAGGAGTCCATCAGCCTCATCTGGGTGGTTCTGTCCTCCCTCTTGACAGCTCTGTCCCACATCCATCTCTCCCTTTCCTGGTACCACATTGAAGCGAGTCCTACCCAACCCCTTCCACAAAACAAAGATTCAAGTATTCCAACAACTCTGTTGAACCTCAAGCTGAAGATGCACTGAAGATGCATATTTTATTGTGAGAGAACTTCAGTCAAAATGAATTTTTCCCTTCAACTCACCCACAATTTACAATTCTGGAAGGCACAATCCCATGCGGATCACACAGAATTTACCTTTTTGTTATTCACATCAACATGCCTCTGAGTATCCCACATGCCAAAAAACATCACTTTCCTTCTCGTCCATCAGCACAACTGGAGCCCTGGCATTGCAGCCAAAGGAAAGCCTTGTAAAACAAGGCTTCTCATAAATGTCAGCCAGTTACCACCATGGCAATAAATTGTCTTACAAGAATTTCTTCCAGAAAGAAATGTTATGCAAAATATGGCTTCTCCTAAGGTGTATTACTTGGTGAGAGAGATTTTTCACTATTAAACAGCTTTCAGCTCAGTTGTAAAACCATGCCAGAGGCTCACAGAAGGGCTTTACAATGGTTACTCCTGCCTGGAAGAGTTGTGTGGGTCATGTCCTCACAGGCACGGGGAACTCCAAGCTTCCTTCACTGGGCTTCCCCATCAGATAAAACTCTGAGTGCCTAAACTGTGCTTTGACATCTCCCTCATCCTCGTACTGTCACATATCCACTGTGTCTCCAAGATGTAGAATATGCACCAAATATTCCAGCTTTAATATGAGTTTACCCAAGGCAAGAGATAAAGCAGTGAGTCTATCATGGCAATGGCAGGGATGGGAACACAGTCCAGCTTTCGTGTGTTATGCTCCATTGGCTATAACAAGGTTGAAATATGAATAAAAGAAGGTGAAAGGAAGAAGAAGGAACATATTCTGAGATGTCTGGCTTTGTGCTGTAGTGTTTCAGCAAAGCTCTTGCTTCCCATGCAGAGCTTCTTTAGCTCTCTGTGCTTTTCCAGCCCAGAGTTTCATAACCCCTTAGTGCTTTCACTGCTAAAAGAAATCCCAAATGCAAACAGCTGGGAACATGAATAAATATCTGAATAAAGCAAAGCTCTGAAATGCAGCACATGATGGTTGACTAATTGAAAGGCGTTTCATGAACATCCCTTGAAGCTCAGCAGGTCCACAGGTTGGAGATGTGCTACAGTGTTCCCTTCCTCCAGCCACAGGGCTTTTCATTTGCCTTAGAAATGAGCAGTGCTTTCCAAGAGAATAGAAAAGAAGGCAGAGACAGGCTTTCTACTTGATATCTGCTAAAATATGATGGTCCTGCCCTCCCTCCTTTCTGCTTTATTATTCCACCAGGTGTCTGAAGCCCACATTATGTGCCTTTTTGCATTGTTGGGTCAATAAAAACTCTGCTAGTTTGTCAGAGCAAGAAACAGGAACATTTCAAAGCACAGCAAGAAGGCCCTGATTTAGCACAGTCTGTCTGGGTAAAAGATGCTGCCTCTGACACTGTGCAAATTGGCTGCTCTGCACTCTGCTGCGCTGCCGTGCATGGGGCTGTTGCTGGCTCCTGTGAAACCAATCAGGGAATGCTTTCTGCTTCCCTGTGCAACCAGAGAAGGGAAACCAGCACCAAAGCCCTATGGATGGGAGCAGGAGGTCACCAAAATGAGCTGAGAGTACCAGAGTCTGTGTGGAGGGAGACCACAGGACTGAGTTGAGGTTCTCCTTTCCCAAGAGAAGAATGGGGAGAACTAAGCTAAGAGGAGCTTGAATTAAGAGGCACGAAGGCATAGCTTTTCCTTCACCTTGAAAAAGCAAAATCCCAGCAAAGGGATGAGAAACAATGGTTGAGCAGACTTCCTGACAGAAGGGGAGGATATTTGATGTGGAAGGGAAATGGGAGTTCAGTCCTGATCAAGTCCTGGTTTTCACAGTGAGCTCAGTGAGATTTCCTGTACCAGCACAATCCCCCACTTTCCTTCTGGAGGGCGAGATCCCTCTTCCCTAACTCCAGAAATTAAAAAGCCAAGTTCAGCCTAACAGTTGAGATGCCCTTGATGCTCAAAGCAGAGTGAACACTCAAACATTTCAAGTGAGGTGAGACGGTTCCTGGTGGAGTTCCACGGCGATTCCTGCTGCTCACTCAGCTGCAGCTCTGCCAGGATGCTGCATCCACACCAATCCCTCAGATTTCCAAAGCTTCTCAAGACATGTGAAGAGTGGGACTGTGTTACACACTCCTGAGTGCTAACAGTTCACCCATATGGCAGCGAGCTGCAGGCACTGGGTGTGAATATGGGCCACGAGCATCTCATGGCACAGAATTAACACGAGCTCAGATGGAAATTATGTGCCAAAATGCAGAACACATTTCTTTCCCCAAAAAACAGCTCAGTAAGTCACTTTCTCTTTCTGAAAATCTGCTACTTCTTTTAGTTGCTGCAGATGCAGCATGACCCCACAAGTGCTTGAAGAACTGAGCATGAGTGCTTTGAAAAAGCTCTGTCATTTATATACATGAGTATGTAAAGACTAGGGATAATATATCTTCAATACCCAAACACAGATACTGCTTTTAAGGCACAAGAAGACCAGAAGTAATGTGTCTGTGTGGCTGAGGAGCTGGAGTATTCTGCAGGAGGGCTGACTGTGTACAGGGCATGCATTCTTTTTTCTGCTCCTTGGCTTCCACACCTTGAGGATGAGAAAACTGATCCTGAGCTTTGCAAAACGTTTTGAGGTCCATCAGTGACAGCAAGTCCTGACATACGTTTACTTACTCTGATACAGAGATGCTACAAAAAGGAAATCTGTCTTGTGGTTGGTTACTCATGGGATCTTCGGAATCACAGCCGTTTTTCTCAAGGAAAGGACGTTTTAGTTACCTTTATCACAAGACTTTAAATCTCCTTTGGAGGCTCCTACCCAAATATTTACACAACGGGTTTCCTAGGGAAGGCAGGCTGGCGGTTGTTTTGCTTTGTGCCATGAAGTGCTCTGATGACTGCACTCCTCTCTATTCATCTTCTCTCTAACTCAAACATTGTCTCAGAGAATCCTGTAAACTGTCTGTGACACAGCCCCAAAACCTCCAACCCACTCAGCTAATCCCTGTACACCCAACACTTTGTCACTAAATTATCACAACTGCCCATAGAACTGCTCCATCAATGCAAACAGCCAAGGTGATGGGAGGAAACGGCTCCAAAGAGAACCTTTCCCTTTCAAAATGAAAAAACCCTCCTGGTGAAAGTGCTGTCACACTAAATAACTCAAAGGCACCAAATGCAAATGCTATTTACAATGTCAGTTCTATAAATATCCATGGCACGTTTCATTAGCTGGTGACTGCAGGAATAAAGAAGAATACAGTGTTTTCTTCCTTGAATCACATCAGAAATTATAATTGGAGGCAGAATCTTTCCTAAATCCTCACTGCCTGTACGGCAGGCAATTACTGTGCTGAATCCACAAAAATCTGTGTCACTCTGTCCAGTGTTTGGACAGAGCTGCTGAAAGGAGATAGGGAGAGATGACAGCCCACTGATTACAGTAAACTCTTAGATTAAACATCCTGCTCCCACTTGACCACTTCTTACCGCCTTCTCATCCTGGCAACTCCTGAGCTTGTCGAGAGGGAAGGAGGAAAAGCAGTGTGTTTTTGACATCTGCACAGCTTTGTGCATGTGGCAGCACTTCACTTTGCTGAATTGGGGCCAGTCTGGCAAGCAGCTGCCTGTTGCAGTGACCAGCACTGCCTCTTCATGTGCCTGCATCCATCTGCTGTCTCCTGTCCTACACTCACACTTCAAGACCCTGCAGGAATGCACTTTCTTTTTATGCTGTGTGTTTGCAGAGCATCCTCCCCATTGCTGGTCTGCACCTAATAAACGTTACTGATGGGATGAGGATGGCTGTGAGACAGTGTGCAAAGAGCTGAGCCATGGGGCTGAGCCTTGATGGGGACCTGGGAGAGGGGACATGAGGAGGAGGAGGAGCACTGGCTGGGCTCTGCCCTTGGGGTTCCCTTGTTTTTGCAGTCATAGAATCACAGAATCATTAAGGTTGGAAAGACTTCCAAGAGCACCAAGCCCAGCCTTCAACCAAACACCATCATGCCCACTAAACCATATTGTGAAGTGACACACCTACTTATTTCTCAGACACTTCCAGGGATGGTGACTCCACTTCCCTGGAAAGCCTGTTCCAATGCTTAAATCTGGTCCTTTAGGTGTGATTCAATGGGAAAAACACCTAATGAAGAGGAGGGAGATAACTGTTGGTGTAAATCTGTCCCAGCTATGGGACTTGCCCATGCCCTGCACTGGTGAACAAATCACCATGGTCTGCAGCACTGCTCGTGGCATCCTCTGGTCCAAGCCCAAAGCCCTCACACATACTTCTCTGTTCTTCCTTTTCACTAAAATGGGCAATATCTGAGAAACTTGTGCCTCAGTGGCTTGAAGCTCTGAGGATGTGAAACAGTCAGGAGAAGCTGTTGCTTCTCTATACAATCCTCAATTCCACTTATTTCCACAAGTCTTTCCTGGATAAATGGTGAATAGTTTGTGTTATTGTTTATTTCAAGAGGCAGAAAAATGATTTTTAATTTACTCCTGGCTTGTGAGCAGAGGTCCATGCAGCCTGTCCTGTCTGCCAAGGTCAGCAACACAGTTCAGAACATGAGCTGGGCTTTCTGAAACAAGCAGTACAGAAACACAAATGGTTTGGGTTGGAAGGGACCTTAAAGACCATCTAGTTCCAACTCTTGTGCCACACGAGGGATGCCACCCACTAGATCAGGTTGCTCAGAGCCCCATCCAACCTGGCCTTGAACACTTCCAGGAATTGGGTATGAAGTAGGAGCCCATTAGACAACACCTTGTCATTCAAATTTGTTCATGCTATTATTTCATAAGGGAAAGGCTATTTGGTACTCTGGAGCAGGAGAGGTTAGCTGTAAGCCAGGTTTTTTCCCCCTGGGAAGTGTATGCCAGCTGTATTCTCAGGCATTTGCCACCTTCTAGTAGTACTTTGGTAAGAAAACCAAGATGTGGCATATTCAAATAAACAGGAGCAACCTTTTAAGTATTCTATTTCAAGGGAACTTGGTGGCAAATGGAGCTTTGAAGCTGAGAAGAAAGGCCACAGAAATGTGGTGTAGATAAGGATGATGGTGATATCAAGAGAAGTAGCCAATGGCTGATGCATAACCAGACCTCACCTTCTAAAGCAGTGTGGGTTTCCCTGTAATGGAAGTGCTTTGAGGCTCTGTGAAATACAGTCCACAGCTGGATTGACTGGCCAGAAAAGAGAAGCTGAAAATGCTGCAGCTTCCCACAGGTCTGATGGCACCAGAGGAATGTATCACGTGCGAGGCCTTAGGCTTTCCCTGCCAGCTTCTTTATCCCAGTCCATGGAAAATTGATGTCCTTTCCAATGGATTAGTGAATGGAGGCAAAATTGTCAAAACCATGGTTACAGATACAGCTCTTAAATCCTCACCTATCCCACGTGAAGGGAGTGGTGCTTGACGTTGCCCATTGCATGGGGGATCTGCACAGGGATGTATTTAAGAGGGGTTGCATTGAGTGATGTGACCATTTCTGCAAAGGCTCATTTGTCAGGAGAGAGGAGAACAGCTTCAGCAATTAGAGAGCAAGAGTCCTGCTGGAGAGGGGAGGTGGGATGGTGTGAGCTGAGGTGTCACCCTGTCAGAACTCCATTCAGAATGGATGGTATGACCCAGCCATTGTGTGGATGCTGACAGGGAGTGATGGGACAAAAATTAAGGCGAGCTACAGGCTGAGTGACCTGGTGACTTCCCTGTTTTGTCTTAAGAGCTGACAAAAGAATTCCTGGCCTGCCCAGGGGCTCCTCACTTCCTCCACACTGTGCTTTCCAGCCTTGCTCAGGCTCAGCATTGCCCAGAGACATCTGCACAGGTTATTTTTCATGCTTCCCCTAAACAGCACTCAGCAAAAATGCTCTGATTCAGCAAAGCCCATAGCTGTGTCCATAAATCCCCTTTATTTCAGTGTGACATAAGCAAGTGTTTAAGTGGCTTACTGTATCAGGGCTGAAATGAAAAACCGTCTCCTACGGTCCTTAAGTCCATTTACAACATCAAGCAATAACTCTCAGGCGAACTTTAAAGCTGGGAATGCTGTGTCTTAACCTCCAAACACTTGGTGCTTGAGCTGTGTAGTCAGAATGAAATCTAATTCCAGCACCACGTTTTAAACTGAGCAGGGCATTACCCAGCAGATGCCTAAATTACTGCTCTGAGAGCAGCCAGCCTGATTTCAGTTATATCCTGAGATAAGAAACTCCTTTCCTGGACAGACTGGCTTCCTCACTAGAATGGAGGCTGTGCTGGTTTAGGTCACGTATTGTTTTCTTTCTTGAAAATAATACTGATCTAAATCTCTTCAAATACAAAGGGAAGCAGATATTCTTGCACCCTCCCTGCCTTCTGATGCTCAGGCAGGAGGAGAGGGCATTCCCAATGCAGACTTTTTACTGTGTTTGACTCCTGTGCCCCTGTAACTCTTCCCTTCCCTTTCTTGGCAAGGAAATAGACCATTTGCCAGTTTTAAAATATACCAGCTTCCAAGAATTATCCCCCCTATTTACAAGGCAGGAGTAGAAAGTGTAGGAGTTTTGACATGGCTAGTCAGAGCATCTTCTGAGCTCTGGAGCTGAGGCTGACCACAGGGAGGTTATACAGTCTTCAGTATTATTTATTATCTTTAGTCTAGAGTATTCACTGGTCACAGATGTCTTAAACTTTACAGACTTGAAACCCCTTCTGCACACAGCAGTGTGTTTTGATAAACCTTGACTCAGCTGGTCAGTTGTGCAGGTGGTTCAACATGGTCACCTGCTTGGGGCCAGCATTCTTAGGTCAATTTTAACATGCCAGAGCTGTTAAAACTTTGCCTCAAATTTGGATCTTGTAGCTGTCTCCTCCACTTTTATGTGGGAAGTCCATGTTTCTCCTACAGCCTTTCTGCATGTGCAGCAAGCTGGCTACACACAGCAATGGATAAGAGAATAAATAATAAATAAATAATAGTGCAAAAGAGGCAGCCCAGCTGCTCCTCCTCCCACCAGCCTGGGGCTCTTCCCTGCTGGCAGCACTGTCAGGCAGAGGAGTTTTGAGTGAGTCAGGGGATGGGGTTTCCATCCTCTCCCAAGAGACTTCCCTGCACAGCCTCACAGACCTGGTAGATCAGCTCCTGCCTGGAGCCAGCACCAAGCCCTGGTGAGAGAGAGAGAGCTGCAGTCCTGCTCAGAATTCCATCACTTCTTACAGAGCAGATGATGAGCTGTTCACATTTAGGGCATCTCTAGGTCTGGTGAAACCACTTGATCCATATGAAACCCCTAGAGCCAAAGGTTTGCATTTTATGGGAAGTGGAAGGGGAATGGCAAGGGCAGCCCACAGCCTCATCCCACTTTACAGACCTTGGGACTATTCATCCAGACTATGCTATTCCTCTGCATGCTAAAGTAATGCCCAAAGACTGAAAAACTGCCACTATCACAAGGAAAAAACATTGCAAAAATAGTCCCCCTCACACCTCTGTTAATAAGACAACAGGTAGACAATCTTCCTTGCTGCCAGCTTCCTAGTGAACACCCAAAATATCTTGCCCTGTACATAAACTTCTCTTAATCTAACTCAGCTCAGCCGAACTCTGTGAACATCTTTATTTGGTGAGCTTTTCTTTTTTATTTCCCCTAGGGTGAACTTATTTTTTGGATAATAATCCCTCTAAGACAAGTTCTGCAGTTTCATCCCATGTTTGCACATTGCATAGGAGAGCTGTGATTTGTCATTTGGCTTGCTAGTCCCTAATGCAGCCCAAAGAAGTAAGTATTAACAGCAGAGCTAAAATGGGAGGCCCAGAGGAAAAGAGGAAAAGGATCTCTGGTGTCTTTGCACAAGGACAAGCAGAGGGTCCTGGGACAGGTGGTTCATCAACCTGTGAGCATAGCTGTACTTCAGGAAAACCAAAATAAGCCTTGCAAGGGTCTTGTTTCCCCTGGAAGAACTCTGTATTCACTCAGTTTGTTATGCACAAAGGACACAGCACAATCTAGGGAAAATGATCTAAATTATCTATGAGGGAAATCCTTTACCAATGAAGGACTTTGAAGTCTTTTATAAGTCACATCAACTTCTTTGCAGGGGACTCCTGGTCACCTTCTGGCTCATTCCCTACTGTATTCTGCAGCAAGCACTGTGAGTCATCATAGGATAATGACCATGTGGCAATAAAGTACATGGCAATAGATTATTATTCTTATTATTACTATTTTTCCAAAAGATGTTATCATGTCTGTTAATCTCTCCTACACCTGACTTTCTAAATTCCTTGTAAACACTCATAAAATTTTAATTTTTTGTACAGTTTCACACCTGAAACGTGGCATACTTTCAGCAAAATGTTCCAGATATCACTTGTTTGTGCATGCAGACAGGGTGTAATTACATGAGAGCATCCAAGTCTTCTGGGAACACATTCACAGGAGATTTTGTTTAGTTATAGAAGAAAACATGACAATTTATTTGCTATTGAAGCTAATGTGATTTGCTGGAGAAAAAAAAATCAATGTAGGTTCACAGGAAGATGACCAAAGCGACCCAAGGCAGTGGGAGTGATAGTATGTGTGATGTATTTTTAAAGGACAAATTAAGATTTATGGCTTGAAGTGTCCTTTTAGTGCTCATTGAGTGCTTTGTACCTACTAAGCCTTGGGAGGTGTGAGTGGTTCTGGCCTGATCAATGGAGCCAAGGCACTGGGCAGTGCATCACTCAGGTACTGTAACAGAATGGGTCAATAGAGAGCACTGAGCAGTGTTATCTATAACACATAATAGAGAACATTTACCAAAGCCATTCCAGATGTGAAAAAAAAAAAAAAAAAAGCAAAATGTTAATCTGTGTACAGAACTGTTGGTTTTTGGGTTTTTCCCCCCTTCTTGTTTTGAATTACACTCCAAGGACTGATATGCTTCCAGTGGGAAAATATGTCAGCAGGTTGTTTGCAGCCACTGCTAATCAGCAGGTTTGACACACATTTGATGTCCAGAGCCAGGGCTGTGGCTGTGCCCAGGCTGGGCAGCTGCCAGTGGTTCTGCCTGAGCAGCAGCAGCTGCCAGGGTCAGGGCAGGGTGGGCATCACCCCCAGCTGAGTTTCACTGTCAGGATGGGGTGAGATGCAGAGCACATTCAGATGACAAGCAGCTGACTCATCCTCAGAGATGCAGGTGTTTTCAGAAGCCAGTGCTGCTTGCAGAAGTCTGGTTTGGCCCCTTCTGCTCCCACTTTGCTCCCCACATCCATTGCTGAGCAGAGCTGGGGCTGCAGGGCTGGGACATCTCCCATGGGCTCTGCCTGCACACCCTAGATGAGGAGAAGGAAGGGGTCCAACCTGCCTTCTCTGGTCCTGACAGCTCCTGATGCTGAACACTTGTGTGTCTGGTGAGGACCACATCTCAGACTAGCCTCACTCTGTGCTCAAGCAGGAAAAACTACTTTCAGGGCATAACCTGTGCTTTTACATCCCCATTCACTGCCTGACTAATGCCAGGATATTGATTCATCTGTATTGAGAATTCTTTGGTTACTGATGCAGCAAGACCAGGTTGTCTCTGTGTCAGGGTATCTTATGACATACTAAATATGGACAGTCTGTAACCTCTGCATAGGAGAGACCTGGAATAAGCACCTCAACACAAACCTGTTGTTTTACCATATTCCTCTGCTTTTTAAGAGCCAGGGAAGGATGTTCCTTTCTGGAACTAAGCTCAGCAGCTCTTCAGTGCTATGACGATGCACAAGAGTTAAGGATGGGAAGAGAAGAGGGAACAGCCTGATGCAATGTCTGCAAACTCAGCAGCTGGATCTGATAACTCTGAGCCCTAAGCTGCCAGGATTCAATAGATTCAATACCCATTTTGGAGTAGCTTTCTTCCATGTACACGATCAGCTGTGCCTGTGAGAGGGGACTGAGAAAAGGAGGACACAGCCCAGCACCATTGGATTTGCCAATTTCCCTCAGAACTGCCATCAGCACTTCCAGAGCATTTCAGAAGGCACATTCCATGGTGCAACACAGAGGCAAATCAGACTCGGTGCTTCCTGCCAGCTCTCCCTGGTCTTGGTGAGGAACAAGTCTATTTTCCCAGTTCCCACCATCTCCTGCAGCACAAGCCCAGGTGACACCTTCATTGACTGCATAACCACCCAGCAGGGATGCAGAGCATCCCAGGGAGCCCAGGCCACTTCAGATAGAACTTTTTTCTCTTTTGGATTTTGCAGTTCAGAATTGTAGAAGATGGTGGAAGTCACTTTCCAGATTTATTTTGCAGCATGCTTCCACGCTGGGGGAGGATGTGTGCACAAAGGAAGCACTGTGTTTGATTACACATTCCCTAAATCATCCCTGTCCCCTTGTGTGCCCCATTCCAGCAGGAAATGAATGTGTGAGCACACACGTGGCAGCCACGTGTTGGGATGATGGGTGTCTTTACAAAACCCTGGGTGGGGGTAGGCAGGAGAGACATTCCCCATGCACAGCAAGGACAAAACCATGTTTAAATGTGGAAAAAGCTCAATCCACACTCGCCTCTCTAGGACAGGTGCCACATTTCAGCTTCAGATTTTGTGCTGCCTTTCCAAGCTGCTCAGTTGATGCAGCAATTTTCCATCCCCTGCTTGTCCTGCAAGGGTCAGCCTGTGGCTGCTCCACTATCTGCAAAGCTTCCTTGCATGAAATACTTCAGCTGGGAAGGATGGGATGCCAGCAGTGCTTACAGCGTGTGTGGTACAGCTGCAGCCACGTTCAATCCCACACGGCCAGGAAACCCAAACATGGGTGGGTTTGTTTTGATTGGGAGATCTGGAGACTTCTAAGAAGAAAAAATAAATAAATAATCTAAACACTAGAGCCTGAGCCTAGTGGATTGGCAAGCCCAACAGCCATTGTCAAAATTTTAGGTGTTATTTGTGGAAGTGTACATACAAGAGGATTTCTCTAGCCAAAATGGGAATATCAACCTCTTTTTGGTTTGCAGCTTTCCAGGAGATTTTCATTGGACCTTTTTACAATGAACTTAAGTAACAAAATGTCAACTTGCCTACCTTTTTTTTTCTGCCTCAATGACTTTTCCCAAAGATTACTACACTAAATCACACCTCATCCCACTAATGCAGGCAGAGTGTGAAAAGATCATTTAGCTTCCCACTAGTGATCTTTTCTTGAGGGTGAGGACACAGGAACTGTTCCACACCATTCTGTGAAAATGTCACAGAGAGGCTCAGGACAACAGCAGAAGTATTGTCTCTCTGTTAGGAAAAGAGCAAAGTGGGTTGTAAGCAAGAACATTGTTGGTGGCACTGGAAATCAGATGGTCCCAGCTCCTCTGGACTCCTCTGCACTTCAAGGCTGGACAAGGGCTGAAGTCCCACCTCACCCCACAGAGATGCACCCAGGGTATCTGGCACCAGACCTGGCCTCAGAGGAGAGCCATGGAGCAGAGATGCACTGCTAAGGTGAGGTACATCAGGGTCTTCTACCTTTTTTTGGCAGGCAGCCGAAAATTGCTACAGCCAAGTACAGGCAAGGAGCAAACCTTCAGGCTGACATCGACTTGTGAGTAGGTGGAGTGCAAAGGTGACCTGGAGCAGAGGAGACAGGATCAAAAGTTGTGTGCTTGTGATTCATCAACATGAAAGTGCTCCAAGAAGCTCAGAACTGATCAAATATCTGTCTGGGGTCCCTTCTCAGTGTCAGATCAGAGAGAAAAGCAATCAAAGCTATTTTTGGTCCTTGACAAGGTTCATGCCCAGAAAAGAAGACAGGGGCTCCAACTCATTGTGCAGCCTCACAAAATTGTAGCTTTCTAGGACATAGCACATACTGAGATTTACAGGAGGGCTAGGGATTAAGTTTTTATAAGTTTTTATATATTTCTTCTAGGAGCAGAAGAAATATCAGTGGATGTTGTCAGTTGCAGTGGTCACTGAGGCCATGCTAGGCAATGCACTGCTGGCTTAGGGAACCTGAGGGAGCCTGGGACAACCTGGGATTTGGAGCTGGAGGAGGCTTGTAAGCAATTCCATCACAGCTTAACCTTGTCAGACCTTGCTGCCTGCTGGGCTGCTGTGCTCTGCTTGCACTGGGGCTGCAGGGCAGTTCTCTCCTCCAGCTGCTGGGAGCAGCAAGCCAGCAAGGATGACTGGAGATTGCCATTGCTGAGTGACCTTGGGAGCCAGCTGTGCACCCCTCCTGTGATGAAGCATGGGGATCCCAGGGAGCTTCTCTTACCTGCTCTCATGGCTGACCCCACAGCATGTCCCCCCAGCTTCCCAAGAGATGGGCATTTGTGGGACGGCTCCCACCTAGATGGAGATTCTGGATGCAGCTCAGAGAACCAGGAACCTTGATTTCCACAAGCACAGAGCATTTTGAGTAAAAGACACCCAAGTTTCCTAAGAGCTGAGTGTAAGTGTGGCCCTGTGCGTGACAGCAGCTTTTGCTTGTCCCAGCAATCCAGCTCCCAAGAAATGGGTCATAGAGTGCCTTTCTGCATCTTCAGGGGCACCACTAAGCTCTGACCCCAAATTTGGTTAATGCTGGATCAACACACTCCTTAATACCTTCTCCACGTGTTATCCCTCTTGCAATGCATGACCCTTCCTTTACAGTGGTAAGAGATTGCAGCTTGAGATTTCAGTGACTCCCCAGCCCCTTTCTGATTCCCCCTTATACAGCATTTTCTGCTTCATCCAAACCTGCAGTTTGACTTTGCAGCTAAGCTGCACTCAAAACTGATTCAAGCTTTCTGCTATTACTCACACTGTAATTGTAGCAACAAAGGGGATATGTACCACTGTAATTACCTGTGATGTGTGGGACTACATTCCATGACTTGGGAATTCTTCCCCAGTGTTATGTCCCTCTTAACAACATCCAGGTCACTAGCTGAAGCTCTTGACCTGGCTAAACATTTTGACAGGATCTCTGCACCAAGTGATGCTGCATTGCTGTAGGGCCCTGAGGAATCCAATGCTGTGACCACAGGTATCACCAAATATTAAATTGCATTTTAAATGCAATAAGCAGTTCAGACATGCGACAACAGGACCACCAGAAATAGTCTACAAGGAGACAAGAGTAGCTTGCCCAAAAGGATTGTGAGTGGCTCACTGGTGCATCTATGCTCAAAAGACAGCAGAGATCCCATATTTTTAACCTGGACATTTAAAACAAAAATTCACCTAAGAACAAAATGTTTATTTTCCACGTGCATGAATCCACATGCTATGCTCCACTGATGCACTTCTCCCGTCTGTGGGAACTGATCCCACAGCAAGATGGATGAGAAATGCCAACTCCTTCAGCCTGTTTGGTCCTCTGAGGGACACAGCTGACCTTAGCAGCAGCGCAAGGTGCTACTGAGCTGAAGACCCTTCAAAACATCCCTCTTGTACCAAGAAGCACTAAATCCTTACCCCTCATGCTTCTGCCACAGCCCCTTGCTCAGCAGCACAGCTGGGCTGCAGAAACCACCCCACGAGCAGCTCACCCTCCTGCAGAGCATAGCACACACCTGCCTGGCACCAACGCTCAAAACCACATTCCAAACATTAATATTTGGAATAGAACAGGCTTCTGTAACTTGTGCCAGGAATCCAAGCAGCTCTGAGCCACCAAGCCGAGCTGGGGCACCATCACCCAGCCAGGGTCAGCACCGTGGCCCGAGTGAGTGTGCAGGCAGCAGCCCCGTGCCGTCACCCCCGGGAGAAGGGGGTCAGCCCGCTGGGCTGGGCTCCATCGGGAATTCCCTGCTGCCCGGCGGCAGCTCTGGGCAGGGAGGATGGCACAGACACCCAGCCCGTAACGCTGCCCTCCATGCTTGGGTGGGGGATGCGCAGCAGACCCCGGGCACCGACGCAGGGGGAGCGGGTCCGAGACACCCCGATATCCAGCGGGGATACCGGGATCCAAGCTCTCCCGACCCGAGCACGGGGAAAGCCCGGCTCCCCGAGCCGTGAGCGCAGCGCCGGCACAGGCACAGGCACCACACCCCCTTCGCCGGCGGAAAGCGAGCGGGGCCGGCGTTTTTGTTTTAAAATCCCAAACCAACGAGCCGGGAGTTCAGCTTTCCCTGCGACCTGACTCGCCCGGGAGAGATTTGCTAGATCGCTCCGCATCTGTGTGTGCTGTATCGCTACACCGCTGCCAGGGCTATTATTAGAAACAATTGTCTCTCCTGGAAATTTTATGGAGAGGTTCGAAACAACTTTTCTCCTGCCCTCCCCTGCAGCCAGCGGTAACAATGCGGCCGAGACAGAGCTCTCCTTAACGGAGCGGGTCTGCAAGGCGTGCAGAGGTGCTCCCATACGGGCACAGTTTGCAAGCAGAGCTTTCATTTGTCTTTTCTAGCCCTGAATCTGGAGCAACTTTTCTATTCCCCATTCAGGAAAAGGTGCACACGAGGAAGGAAAAACAAGCCGGGGCTCTCCCGTTAGCGAAGCCCCCGGCTCTGCATTAAACTTGCTGCAGCCATTTGGGAAGGGAAGGAGCAGTCCATCTTGGCAGTCAGTGGGGACAGGCAGGCAGATTGCCGGGGAAGGAAGGGGGAAGGAATCACAGCACCGGCTTCTCTCCCCCCACACCCCCCGAATCCTTCCCCAGCCCCGCCGCGCTCGGCTCCGTTACTCGCCCACCGGATTCAAGGGTTTGGGGTTGGGGATTTAATTTTTTTTTTTTTTTTTTGAAAGGACAAGGAAAGCAGCTGCTGCCCATATTTCTCTCCGTTTGAGGTAAATGGAGGGAGGGGGCGTGGAGCAGCCCGCACACTGCGGCTGGGCTTTCCCCGGGGGCCGGGGCTGGAAGGGGAGCCCTGGCCCGCCTCGCCTCCCCTCGGCAGACAAAGACCCCGTTACCTTCTCCCGCTGCCTCGTTGGCCCCGGCGGCCGCTCAGCTCCGAGCCCGGGGCGAGCGCATCCCCGCCGCACGTCTCCAGGCCGCGGCTCTAGCGCCCCGCATCCATCGCCCGCCCGGCCGCGGGATGCGCGGCCCTTCCCCGGCTCCGGCCGCTCCTAGCGCCGGCCCATCCTCCCTGCCGCCAGCCGGAACGCTCCTTTCTTTCCCCCCGCTTCCTCCCTTTCCCCGCCCGCCGGCCCCCGGCGCCCGGCTCCTGCGGCCGCTGCCGCGCTGCGAGGCTGCGAGAGCCGGGAGGAGGAGGAGGAGGGGAGGAAGGAGGAGGAAGGAGGGAGGAGGGCAGGAGCAGCAGTTGGCGCTGGGTCATGTGAAGCAGATGAACCTAGCTCGGGCCTGCCAACATCTGGGCTCCCCCTCGCCTCTGGGAGGAAGGATGAAGGGATGAAGGGATGGAAGGATGCGGGGAGAAAAGGGTGGCGGCATTCGCTCCCCCCCCCCGCCACGCGTGCACACCTTGAGATGATAACGGAGAGGGGCGGGAGCAGCGGGGATGCTCCGAGCAGAGCCCCGGCTGGAGGAGGAGAAGGGCCCCGAGCACCCACGGGGCTGGAGACAGTGCAGCTCCTGCCAGGATGAAGCCCTGGGAAATAGGGCAGCCTCCCTTCTGCTGATTTTCTCCCCTGGTCCTGGCTGGGTGAAGGGTGTGTGATGGTGTAAAAGAGTAGGGATGCTGCCCAGCAATAGAACATCTCTACACATTGCACTAGAGCCACCCTCATGCAAGGGTGTCACTACTAAATAATTAGATCAGTCTAGAAAGACAGTACATGTGGGCCTCCAAAAAGTGCTGATTTATTGATTTAAACATGCACAGCATGAAATACCCACACCATGACGCCTGTGGTTAAAGCCCTGACTTTTTCCACTGCTTTGCCCCCCATCAGTATTTTCTCTCTGGGACTGGGGTTCTTCTCACTGGGTAAAAAACAGAGGCAGCTGCTGTGCCATGCTCTGGAACAGACTGGCTGGGAAGAAGTTTGCTTTGGGAGGGGAGGTGTGGAGGTGTGCAGGTGTGGAGGTGAGCACTTTCCTTCATTTGTTTTCAGCTGGCATTCACGGCACCACGAGGATGCTCGAGGTGAAAGTGGCTCTGGGATTTACACGGGATACAGGAAATTTCCCTTTTTGCCCCACAGGAAGATAACAAAGTGACTCTCCTGACATGGTGGTGGTGAAGGAGCAGAATGTCATTTAATGGGGGATGTTTCTGGGTCTGATCTGCTATCAGAGTCAAAGTGAAGATCATGAGTCTTTGTGTCCTCTCTGGACATAAAGGGGCCAGTGGGCTGCAAAGTCCTTCTGGATACAATAACCAAACACTAGGGCACAAGCACAGTTCTCTCTCCTGTTTTAAAGGCATAAGCACAGAGCTGTGCCTGCAGCCCCAGGCAGGCTCACCCATCCAGCTTGCTCCACCCAAGGGAGTGGCTTTGGTCAAGGGGATAAATACTGAGGCAGTTCTGACCTCTGGCTGCTGAGGGTTAAGACCAAGTAGCTAAGGTGGCTCAGCTCTGCTCTGGAGGCAATCCCAAGGTCAGGACAGA
Source organism: Muscicapa striata striata (assembly GCA_030060385.1). Classification (NCBI taxonomy): domain Eukaryota; kingdom Metazoa; phylum Chordata; class Aves; order Passeriformes; family Muscicapidae; genus Muscicapa; species Muscicapa striata. Next base: position 4,973,254 of record JAREIS010000025.1, on the reverse strand, counting down.
GGGGCAAGAAGCAGCACAGGTCTCCATCCCTGCTCCAGGAGATGCAGAGTGACTATGGCTCCATTGCAAGGGTAAAGATTGTGGTTTAATGGGTTCATCTAATCCACATTTACATCCAGCTGCTGAAGCAGCCCTGAGGAGCAAACCACCAGAACACAAACTGCAAAACCTCCTGGAATTTTAAACCTACTGATTTCAGAACAAGGTAAAACTTCAAGTTGCCTCCCAAATGCTGTGCTGTATCTCAATGTATCTCAAGCAGGTTCTGTCTGCAGCACTGAAGAAGAGCATGAACACCAGCAGCAATTCAGTCCTGACCCTGATTGGAACTAGCAAGGAAAAATCACCTTCCCACGTGGATTTTCACTGAAATAGGAGGTGAAGCTGCTTCAAAGGTGCACTCATCACACAGGTACCTGCTTGTGTTTGTTGCTGTCCAGGAGTGTGCCAAAGCCATGGACTTTGCCCTTGGGGTAGGATGATCCTTCAACTAGCAAAACCTTAAGGCACCTTCCCCACTCTTTGCTCTGTGGCACACATTGCCCTTCCAGGTAACCCTCCTAGCAGGATCTGCCTCCAAACCCAGAGCAGACCCAGGATGTGGGGCAGCTTTATTCACTTGGTGAAAAAAGAGCTCTCCTGGTATGTTAAATAAGCAGCAGCAGAGATTGGAAGCCCCTAATTGGAAAGTAATTTGATTCATGCTTAGCAGCAAATACTGGAAAACAAAGTTCCCTCTGCCCAAAATTGTACTGTTCAGCTTTCAGAGCAGGTGCAGGGAGTTTCATTACACTTAGCTTGAAATTAACAGCTCTCTCCAGGAGTCCAGTCACTTCCCTTGGCACAAAACAGGCATGAGTTTTGGAACACTTTAGGGACAGCAAGAGAGAATTTTACTCATGCCACATGTTACAGTGGGGTGTGCCCAAAGAGCAGTTGGACCCTCACACCTGTGAAACCTAAAGCTGCATCTTCCTCACATCCTTTTTAAGGAGATGACCTCTCCTACCCATCCAAGGCCCCATGAACAGCACTTACCAAAAAGGAAGTGCTTAACATTTCCTGCAATGGGGGGAGATATTCCTGCTACATTTCCTTTATCCTCATTCATGAAGCAACATTTGTAATAAAAAGAAGTTGCTCGTCTAAGTGAAGATAACATCCTCTAGGTACCTGATGGAGTTAACAAAGAACTTAGAAATGGGAGCTGTTTCTTATAATGTGGAAAGACAGTGGAGTATTGTCCTTGCCAAGAGCTGATTATGATTACTCAACCAGAAAGAGTGGTTTCTCCCCAGAAATGGACAAGGATATTGCCCCAGCTCTTCTCATTTATTCATTGCACCCTTCTTCCCTAGTAAAAGCTGGCCAGATCTAGGTTTCTTCCCTGAGTGTCATTCATCTCATGCACATTACTCTCTAAATTTCCCAGTTATAATTCAGCAGCAGCACCAAAAAAGTCCTTTTCTTCAAGGAAATTCCATAATCTCACAAGGTCTCTGGAGCTGGCACTACCCAAACAATCACCCTGGTAGCAAACATCCAGCCTGGAGGCAGCAAAGCTGCTGTCATTGCAATGATTAGAAGCAGGGAATGGCTGTGCTTCTTCCAAGCTGGTTCCTATCATGGCAAGTCCCAAAAACAGAACAGCAACCCATGTATGTAATTTTGACATGCACAAAATCCAGCTTCCAGAAACCAGATGCCTCTGTGCCAAAATAAAAACATACTGATTCCTTTGTCTTGGTTTCTGATAATAAAGCTAGCAGGAAACAACATGGTCTTGTGGTGGAGAATTACTGTTGACAATTCATTCCCACTCTTGTTAGCAAAGATTAAAGAGCCAAAATACTTTACAGGGAATGTGGTGATAGGACTGTGGGTGCCATCAGAATGTGTGAGCTGTTACATGAACATTTCTAGTAGTTTCAGAAAAGCTTAATGAATACTGTCTACACTCAGAACTGCATTAATTAGCACTAAGGGGCTGGAGGAGATGTCGTGTCACAAAGTAATATTCACACTTACTCCATGATTTGCATCTGTAAGAGGTGCAGTGCTTTAGAGAAGTCAATGCCATTTCCCCCATATGGTACATCTGAAACCCATGGCAGGTGTGGAAAATGCTTTCAAAGAATATTCAGGATTTGCTGAAGGTGTCTGCCTGCCTCCCTGTAGGAGGTGATCAATGGCCTAACTCATTGATTGCACAACTCTTAACTGGTAATATTTGAGTGGCAGAAAAGATTAAAAGCCTCCAAACTTAAAAAGCAACATGGGCCTAAGTAACTTGGGAGCTGAAATCCATTTCCAGATATGGTATAAACTGTTAGGTACATGAATTTCACTGTAAATCAATGCAGCTGACTTATTGTAGCCACGACAAGGGTCAGCCAGACCTAGAAAATGAAATGTCAGGCTAGCCTATGGGTTAATTCATGTGGTCCCTCTGAAATTTGTGGTATGAAATGGTCTTACTGCTCATGAGCAGTAGTAATGTAATTTGGCTGGAGAAGAAACAATGGCACCACTTCCTTTCATCTGAAACAATCTGTATCCTCCACACACTGAATGGGCCTCAATATGGGGAGGTAGAAAAGAGACTGACGTGACCTAGTTGCTCACCCAAGCCACCAGGCTGCCCTCACCCCCTTCCATGGACCAGGGCCAGCAAAAAAGTGATGGAGGCTTGTGTGTGCCATCACCAAGCCTGTCCCCATCACTCTGTTTTCCTCTGTAACAGGTTCTGATGAGTTGTGACCTTGCGACAATTCATGCTGAGGACATTGGAAACCAGGTGGAAACCACAGGGATCTCATTCAAAAAGGTAAAATGCAATTACTCAGAGCAGGACCTGACTCATAACTGGGTCTGGACCTGTAAACCATGGGAGATGGGGCACATGCAACACCAACTGTCACAGCACAGCACTCTTCCAGCCAGGAAGATCTCCAGCTTTACTGGGTGATCCCAGAGCCACGAGATGCTTCTAGTTAAGCCTTTCATAGAAACACTTCCCTTCTGAGATGAACTGTGGGTGTTATTCCCATGTCATGCTTTCATTAATTTCCAGGACAATCCCTTAAGTAATTGGGGCACAAAAGGCGGGGGGAAAGGGAGAAGCAGGACTTCAGCTTTGGACAAAATAAGCCTCCAGGGCGTCTGATTAATTTTCACATAGACTCTGCTTAAAGGATCTCAGAGAGCTGAAGAGGGAAGGAAGCAGACCTCAACATTCCCAGAGAGCTGGTGCAATAAATCCTCCCTTCATTAGGAAAGGGAAGTGCATGCTGGCAGGATTATTATGCAGGGCAGCAAAGCTGGGTCCTCACAAGGCAGCTGAAACAGGAGGTGGGCACAAGCCAACTCCAGCTGGTTGGTGCCATGACCCTGGGCTGGCAAATCCTGCCTGCTGCCTCCAGCTCCAGCCTGGGGCTGTGGAAAGGGACAGGAGTCACGTGTAAGTCGCCTGTGTCCCAGTTAGCTCCGGGTAATCCTGGCATCCAAGGGGCCAAACAGAGCAAACAGCTCAAGGGACCAAAGAGGAGCTGGGTGTGCCACAGCCCTGCCAGGGTCACCACAAGGAGCTGGGTGTGCCACCAGCCCTGCCAGGGTCACCACGAGGAGCTGGGTGTGCCACAGCCCTGCCAGGGTCACCACGAGGAGCTGGGTGTGCCACCAGCCCTGCCAGGGTCACCACGAGGAGCTGGGTGTGCCACCAGCCCTGCCCAGGGTCACCACGAGGAGCTGGGTGTGCCACAGCCCTGCCAGGGTCACCACGAGGGGCTGGGTGTGCCACCAGCCCTGCCCAGGGTCACCATGAGGAGCTGGGTGTGCCACAGCCCTGCCAGGGTCACCACGAGGGGCTGGGTGTGCCACCAGCCCTGCCCAGGGTCACCACGAGGAGCTGGGTGTGCCACAGCCCTGCCAGGGTCACCACGAGGGGCTGGGTGTGCCACCAGCCCTGCCCAGGGTCACCATGAGGAGCTGGGTGTGCCACCAGCCCTGCCAGAGTCACCACGAGGAGCTGGGTGTGCCACCAGCCCTGCCAGGGTCACCACGAGGAGCTGGATGTGCCACCAGCCCTGCCAGGGTCACCACGAGGAGCTGGGTGTGCCACAGCCCTGCCAGAGTCACCACGAGGGGCTGGGTGTGCCACAGCCCTGCCAGGGTCACCACGAGGAGCTGGATGTGCCACCAGCCCTGCCAGGGTCACTATGGGGAGCTGGGTGTGCCACCAGCCCTGCCAGGGTCACTATGGGGAGCTGGGTGTGCCACAGCCCTGCCAGGGTCACCACGACTCTGTGAAGTGATGGGGAGAAAGGGGCCATTCCTGCAGTTCCTTCCTCTTTGCACTGAGGAGATGAAAGAAGGAAATCTTTCTGGTGGAACATGCTGTGAGCTGTGCCTGTACTTGCAGGAGGAATAGAAGGGATGAGGGATTCCTGTCCTTGATGGAGGTCAAGTCCTCACAAATCCCTTCTGCCAGACATGCTTCCCTTTTCCTCAGAGCTGAGCAAAGCTCTGCCTCAGAAACTTCTTCCTATTTGCAGAATATTGCCATTTTCACCTGAAATGGCTTGAAAGCAAACCAATGCAAGAAGGAGCAGACCTGGCAGGGGCCCTTCCCATCCATAAAAATGGATTGGTGGTGGTGGGAGACGGAGAGACCTTTCCCCAGGGGAGGAACAGGAGCTCCAGAAGATGCTCATGGTGCTGGCAGAGAGCCCTTTTTGGCTGGGGGAGACCTGGAGAGATGCTCTCAGACCACCAGCATGGCTCCAGCACAGGCAGAAGTAAAACACAACTAATAAGAGAAAACCTCTTTGATCCAAAGGCAAGTGAACAACCTCATCCACACAGGGGAACTGCTGAGCAAACGATGAGTGAATGGCAAGAACCTGAGAACAAGGCTGGAAAAAGGCAAAATTATTCTCCCCTACACTTTCCTCAGATGCTGCAGTTGACTGATGCTGGTGAAAGTCAGCCAGGAACCTTCTCTGATGCTAAAAGGCAGCACAGGTAATTGTGAAGAACATCAAATGAATCAGCTGAAAGAGCCAAGCCCAAAAATGTGCCTCCTGTTAAGCAAAAACTACATGTACTTCTTGCACTGAGCTACACAATGAAGTACTTTGTTTAGCATAGAGGAATTAATCAAACTCATTCTCATTTGTTTGGCTTTTTGGTACTAAAATAGCCTTTGTACTTTGCATGTTTTCAGATTTGAAGAATATTTTTGTAGTTTTACACTGCCTTCTACTGAGGATTGCAAAACTTACACCAGTTGGAAAAGCTTTCTATTTCACATTTTGCAGAAAATCCTGATAACAGTTCGAAAATGGCATAAAAATAATTATTAAAAGATTTTTCTAAACAAATGTAGCAAGAATAAAAAGCCACTCAGACAATGTTTCAATACATAACTGCTACCTTAAAAAGGGCTCAGGAAATATTGAGGTGACACAGTAAAATGACAATTTTAGCAATTAAAATAAAAAGAGCTGTAAGCATGTTTTCCAATTTCTGTTACTTTTTGGTTATACTATTTTATTTCTTTAAGTGTTTTTCTCTACTCCATTGCTTATCCACTAAATAAAATGAGGGAAAGCTCCTGTAGGTGTTAGTAGGGGGTAGCCTAATTTCAGATGCAGGTATGGCTTTTCAGGTAACCTTTTCTTACTGAAAGTTTTCACTATCTCTGTGAGGCAAGATCATTACCTCAGTTGAACAGATGGGAAAATGGAGTCATAGAGAGATCAATTTACCTGGGTAAGATCCTGTACCAAATTGGGCACAGAGAGAGAGGGAGAGGCAGATGTAGGAATAAATCACAGGCCTTGTGACACCAAACCCTTTGTGCTGGCTCGAGACCCCTCTTCTTCCCCCAGCTAATGAATCGGTGATTAACAAAGGCTGCTCCATTTCTGACAGTTTTATTGGTGATTTCTACTTTACACTTTTTTTAATCTTTATGAGGCAATCCCCTCAAAGAGAGGAAGGAACAGAAAATAAATCTTGGAGCAAGTAAGTCTTCATGTAATAAAAGTACAGTGAACAGATCTTATATATCAGAAAATATTTATCTGACCAATAATGTTTCTATTTAGACCCAGTCAATAACAAACATCCAAATTTCATTTGATATGAAAACATTTAAAATGAGCTCATCTCTTCTAAATCAGCACAGAACCAGTCATAATGGTGCTCTGCTAGAGCAAAGGCTCAGTGTTGATTGATTTATTCTTTAACTTGAGTCTTATTGCTGCCTATCTGATGTCTTTGGGAGCATGAGCTTCTGTTGCTCATCTGAAAACTATTTCCTTTCATTACTGAGGCACACAGGATAAACCCCAGCTCTCCTGACACCCTGTCCAGGGTGGTCACCACACAGACTATTAACCCTCAGCTAAGGAGACTGAAGGGTCTGATTAATTCAGTTTATAAAGGCTTCTCATTTCCTCTCCACACACAGTGGTGGTCTGGTTTCTGAGCATCCTGGGGTCTGCACCAACCTGTGCTCTCCCTGTGATATCTGACTCTGCTTGCATGGGCCACACAGACCCAGAGCTGCTGAAGACCAGCCCTGAGAAGGGCAGGAGAGCCTGGAAGTGTCCCAGTGATGGGACTCAGCAGTCCTTGCTTGCAGCTGTATGGGACATGAGAGTCTGAGTATTGATGCCTCTTTGAGGACTCTTCATGTCTCTCATCTAATGACTATAACAGGCCTTGCAGACATATTTTGCATAGATATTTTCCCCCAAAAATAAGAGATGAGTAACTGAAATTCATATGTCCTGTGGAGGTCTTAAAGCCTCTGCATTAGAAGGGTGAACATCTTACCCTAGTTGCTGTGGCTTCAGAAAAGCTCCCATTGCTCAGCCTGCCATCCCCTGCTCCATCATTGCAGAAAAGGATGGATTCACAAAAAGCCATCATTATACATCCAATCCCTGCTTTGAGAACATGTGTAACCTGTCTGACACCACCTCAGAGGTGAGATGTGGGACTTGCACTGTAGTAGCACCTTTTCCCCATGACCACCTTGACTGCTGGGAGTGAGAAACAGGAGTTATTTTGGTTTTAAAGACTGATGAGCTCCACAGAATTTCTCAATTACTAAAATCCCAGTACTTGATGGCTGCTATAATGGTAGTTTCTGTAGTGTTTTTGCAGTCTTTGGGCTGAGGAAAACTAGGTGCCTGTTTTTCAGATGGAAAAGGTGATCATGGTTGAATCTGTTCCCTCCCACTTATTTCTCAGTGAGATTTCAGCTTGAATTATCCCTCTCTCTTCATCTATAACCTGAGTTTGATCATAACACACTTCTCCCTATCCTAAGCAGAGTGTGAAGTGTAACTCATTAAACCATGAGAGGTGAATAGAGATTTCAGATATAACGCACAAATCAACTATTGTTAAACTGATACCTTTTGCAATGACTCTTTGGGCTTGTGTCATTCAAAATATGGCAAGAATTTCCATTCAGGTTAGCTATAGCACCATATTCCATTGGTCAGAAAGGCTACCTGGCAATTAAGCTATACAACAAACTCACTAATATTTGAGGTTTGGTTTTGCAGAACACAGTGATGGTGACTGCACTCTTTGTTGATAATATTTTGAGTGCATTGAAAATATTTTCATATTAGGTGTGTTGGAAGGGCTGTTATTAAGCAATTGAACAGGCTTAAACACAATTATGGTTAGTGAAATACATATTTCCAGGCAAAACAAAAATTTCTGCAGCAATTCTCATGGAAAGCTGCGTGGGAATAGGAGGGGAAATAAAACCCAAATGCCCCACAGTCCCTGATGTTTGCAATCACTGCTTAAATGCAACTAAATAGAAATAAACTACACCTCCAAAATTGGGACAAACACCTGCACTGGGAGATGACTGCATTCACACATTATCCTTTGCATATTCAAGCTGTAACAAGGGAAACCAATGATCAAGGGCTCTCCTGTGCCTTTTCTGCACAGGATTGCTGAGGATCCACCACCGTGGATGGTGGCAGGGATGTGCTGCCCTTTGGGGACCATGGCTTGGGTGTCCCCACCTGATGGGCAGGTGGCTGGAGCAGGGTCACACATCCCAGTGGGTTTGGATCATCCCAGAGGGGCAGGGTGCTATTTCCCCACTGTAGCTCAGGCTCCTTGTTTAGAGCACTGCTAATTTTCTTGTCCCCTGGCTTGCAGTCAGACACTCCTGCCCCTCCTCTTCCTCATCCCAGAGACAGGTGCCTTGCTGCAGTGACAGTGACCTTTTGCTCTGAGAGTGCAAGGTTGCCAAATCTCATGATAGATGCCATTTTTCTGAAAACCTGCTTTTCTGGGCTGAATCCAGAAGGTGAAGGAGAATCGAGCCCAGCTCTATACATTTTATTAATTCCATTATTTTAAAGCAGTCTTATTATTTTTGAACCTTAATAGTTTTGAAAACAGTGTGTGCTCTGCTGGTTAGAGTCAAGGGAATTGTCTGATATATTAGTGTTTACTATTTGGTGTATGGTGATGAATATTTGCTTATGGAAGACTCTGTCCTAGTTTATTTTATAATGACAGTAGCCAGTTTTCATATTTCTCTGGTGGTTGTTTCGTGAGGGGACCACTCTACTTGGATGCTTCCAAAATCTCAGCTGCCAGCTTCATGTGATGGGAGGACTGATATAAATGGGAAATAAATGAGAGAAAGATGAACAAAGCTAATAGTTAAAGGGTCACAGCGGCAACTTCGTTGCAGGAGGAAAAACATTAATTAAATGTTCTTTCTCCATAAGTTGCTTGGAAACAGACTGAAAAGCTGACCTGGGTGGTCTTGTTTCAAAGGAGTTGAAGAAAAGATGTTTTCTTTGTGCAGAGGGGCCTGGAGAAATAGGCCCAAGCTTTTCCTGCCCCAAGTGGGATAAAAGAGTCAAGTGTGGGAACAAGTGCTGAGAGGCAGAGAGGTGGGCAGAAAATGGGCAAAATGCTGCCTATAAAACTGATCCTGGAAATCAGCAGTGCTGGCACCAATCAAGAGGGCAGGTTGTTAGTGAGGGAGTGAGGGCTGGCAGGGGAATTTGTGCTGCTGATGTCACAACACAGTGGCTGTGTCCCAGTGCCTGGCTGGGACAAAGCTTCTGGGCAGGGCTGTGCAGCATCAACCCAAGTGAATTGAACTGGGAAAACACAGTCATTAGCTAAATGCTACCACCATTATCACTCTGAAAAATAATTGAGAATGGCAAAGTTCCCAACACCTCCCAGTGTTCTCTACACAGGTCTCCCCCTATTTTGCAGCCACTGTTTTTCCCCTTTTCCCTTTTTATGGCTGTTATTACTGGAATCATTGCTGTGCAAACAGGGTGTCTGTCTATGTGAAACACTGAAGTTACAGTTTCCCTCCTAGATGGCAGTGTAAATTATTACATGGGCTACCCTATAATCTTTGGTCATGTTCTACAGCAGGGTAATTGATTCCCAAGTCACTAAAGCTAACTAACTTGACTGTAAATCTAATGCTTGAGCAGTGTTTGCTATTAAAAAGTCAACATCTACAATAGTTACTACACTGCAATTACTGGAAAAATGCTGATTTGCTCTAGACTTGGAGCAGGGAATAATTGTAGCCTCTCTTGAGACGTAGAGTGTGGTAATTGGTGGTGAATGGTGGGTTTTTCCAGTGGTGATCACATAGGTTGTCTCTGTGGTTATTCCCAGAGCCCTTACAGCACTGTTCCTGCAGCTGCCAGTGCTGGGCTGGGTATTTCCACCCAAGCCCTGATAAATAAACCCTCTAGGAAGAGCACACATACTCAGATTTTGAGCTGGTGAAGACCTAGTGGCACCATCTGAGGATGCTGCCTTCTGCTGCCACATCCTGAGTCAAGTGAGAAAACTCATCACCTCTGAATTCAGCCCTCTGGGCTGCAGCCTACCTAGAAATAGGAAGGTTTTTCAATTCATGCCACTAGATTTTTGACTTTTAAGGATGAGGCACTGGACCTGTGTACAGCATGCTCTAGCCTTTGATTCTCCAGAGCAACAGAGAAAGTGTGCAGGAGCCACTGCTCTGCTTTTCAACCCCATGGGAAAAGCTCTGGAGATCAGGATGTGGCTGGTCCTTGTGGCTTTCCATGCCCCTATATCCATGGGAGTGAGAACAGTGTTACAAGGCTCCCCAAAGAACAAGGATGTCAGTTCCCAATGTCTCAGATGGTTATTTCAGCTAAAATTCAGCCAACACTCAGACCTGGGGAGTGGAGACCCCATAACAGCCCATTCTATTGCTGTCAGGGGAGGAAAAAACAACCCTTGAGAGGAGCTGATTTCAGTAGCAGCTTACCAAATACTTTGTGTAGGGCTGTGCAAAATATCTGGAGGGAAATCTGGAAGTCTTCCCTTTTCATGGCTTTCACTAAAATTTTTTTCCTGCTGATTTCCCCTTGCAGAGAAACAAGCAAGCCCAAGCAAATAAACAAGGCAATCCATAGGAAATACCCCATTTCCCTCTCATCCTTTTATTCCCTCAAACAAAATCCTTCAGCTGCTGGATGGCTGAGGACAGCTTGCTGCTTCTGCCAAACAGAATCAAGAAGCTGCCACCTGCTTTGATGCTTCACTAGTTTTTTTTTTTTCTTCAAACTAGTGAAGAAAACAAATTTCTGCACTACCAAGCGACCAGGAACAAAATCACATAAAGGATGGTGCAGAATTGCACATTGCATGTCATTTTTATACACTCCCTGGCAGAAACAGATAATAATAATAATAATAATAATAATAATAATAATAATAATAATAATAATGGCAGTTATAGTAGTAATAATAGTAGTAATAGCAATAGCTTAGAAAAAAATAATTATTTTGACCCTACAGTTGAATATAAATGAGTGCACAAGTTAAACACCAGCATCCTCCTCACCCCTATCACAGCATGGGCAGAGTTCTGTGCTGCTTTGACTGGGGATGGAGAGGGACACAGACATGGACACAGGCTCTGTGTGGCAGGTCTCTGCATGGGGACACCTCTCCTTGCAGTGCTTGTGACAGCCTGCACAAATTGGGACAACTGAAGGTAGGAGTAGGAAAGAATTCTGGGGGAAAGGAAGAGGAGAGGGTGAAAAAACCCCAAAAGAAAGCCAGATGTAAGGAATTCTTTTTTTAAATGAGTCAGTTTAGCAGCAACTGTGTTTATATTGCAGCTGAGCATGGTTGTACTTGTGTGGCTGTTCATACATCATTGTGCTAATGAGGTAATGAGTAACTAGTATACTGCAGGATGCTTTATTTCCACTGAACAACCAAAGCCTCTCGAAATAAGGTTTGAAACCCAAAACCAAACATCTGGGATACTTTGGGAATGGTGGTAAGAGAAGGAAAATGAGCCCTGCATTCAGCCCTGTCCCCTTGGGAGCTGTCTGGGGGCTTTGTGCTTCGCTGCACAAAGCACCTTTTCTTGGCTTTCCTACACCCAGGGACTGACACATGGGTTCACTCTGCTCCCACTGGGAGAGGAGCAGGAACAGGCCCCTGCTGACCTTCATGCTGGGAAACAAAATAAATAAATACCTGCATTTATTCCTCGTTATCCTGCAATTGTCTGGACCCTCATGGAACACCACAACCTGCCTTCTGACAGTGCTGCCCTGCCATGCCTACCAAAAATCCTCCCTAAACCAAGCCATTCACACAGAGCCAACAAGGATCTGGGTGCTTATGGTGGGACAGAAATGTTAAATACCATGCTCATTTATTTATGACTCCTTCAGCCTACAGTAACTACCAGCATTAATTGGATTGTGCTCAGCGTAGCTGGATTGATTTGCTACTTAATAATAAAACCAGGTCCTCTGTTTATAATGGCATCCCTAGAAACGAGGAGCTCGGGTGAAAAATGCATTCAAGGCACAGTGCAAATGCTGAGAGCTCACGTGGCTGGGGGTGCAGAGCAGGATCCCTGCCAGATGCAAATGTACTGGAGACTGATAAAACAAGCACTTTGTGGCCTCCTGTGCCTTCCATGGAATATTTACCAACTTTGGCAGGCTGTTATTTAGCATTTTGACAAAGGACAGCAGACACAGTGTATTTTTCCATAGTTTTCTGGAGGTTGTGGCTCAGCCCCAGTGCAGTCTGCAGTGGCCTCTGGTTGCCTCTGAGGGAAGAGTGGCATTTGGACTGAGTTACAGAGCAGCACCAGGGAGCTGGCCCAACCAAACCCCTGTCTTCATCTGAAATAGAGGCTAAAGTTACCTAAATATGACAAACCCAGCAGCTGCTGTGCAGCCCCCATGGATGGGTATCCATGCAGACAGGGCTGTTTCTCCAGTGCTGCTCCTTGTGCCCCACTGGCAGCTTCAGCAGTGGAATGGGAGCAGGTGGCTTGTGTCTCGCTGCTCCCTTCTCCAACCAAGCGCCCTGGCACGACTGGCAGCAGCTTAAGGACCATAATTGTGCCTACAGCATTGCTAAGGGGTGTTTGAGGATGCCAGCCCACTCTGGAGGCATAAACATAACCCAGCTTTCCATGGGCTTTGCCTTTTTTGAGCAACCATGGTGCTCTGACTCTTTCCTGAGCTGGTAGCTGTGGAAAGCACTGGGTACCCAAAGCCACCTGAGGCTTCCTGGGGAATGATATCCCTGAGGATGGCTGCAAAAAAGAAAATCACTGCAAAAGGTGCTTTTGCTTCTTCTTTGCATCCAGCATTTTCCAGGAAGGAGGAGCTGGCCCTGCATTTTGGGTGCTATATAAGCACAGAAGATGTTTGTGGAAGGGCACATTTGTTCCTGTGCTGCAGCATCCAGACCTTTTTCTGGACCCTACTGTAATCACAGAATCACAGACTCAGTGAGGTTGGAAAAGGCCTCTGAGATCATCAAGTCCAACCTATGACCAATCTCCACCCTGTCACCCAGACCATGGCACTGAGTGCCATGTCCAGGCTTCCTCAAACACCTTCAGGATGGTGACTCCACCACCTCTCTGGCCAGTCCATTCCAATGTCTAATCACCTCTTCTGTGAAGAAATTCCTTCCACTGTCCAACCTGAACCTCTCCTAGCACACCTTAAGACCATTCTTCTTCTCCTGTCACTTGTTGCCTGGGAGAAGAGTCCACCCCCCCCGGCTGCAGCCTCCTTTCAGGTAGTTATAGAGAATTATAAGATCACCCCTGAGCCTCTTTTTCTACAGGATTAAAGATCTGCAATGTGCTAAAGTAAAAATGTAATCCCCATTTAGGCAGTGACCTGTACCAAACCTGCTGTTGTTCTCAGTATGGCAGATGCAAGGTGCTGTCAGCAGAGTCTGTCAAAATCAGTTTGCAACAGCATGAATTTAGAGAATGTTTTCATTTCTCTTACTGTAGTCTCTATAATTGATGACTTACTATTATAATATAATTATGGTTTATAATTATCAACAGCTTGATGAGCTAGAAGGGATTAAAGCAAGACTCTGTTGAACATAACAGATTTTGGTTGGGAATCAGGCCTGAATGTCCACACATCTAAACATGCTGCCACTTCTCATGTAAAGTGTTTGGTGCCAAATGCTGCCCTGGTGCAGTGGCAAGAGACCTTGTGCTGAATGTCACATTTAGGCACACAGAGGTTTTGGTTCAGCTCAAATGGAGACTCAGGGCTGCATTAACTTGAGGCAACCCATTTGGTTTGATGTGCAAGTAAATGCTGAATCACAGGTGCTGAAAAACCAACCCCACTTTTCTGAAGTGTTTGAATTGGCTTTTGGACTGGTATCTCCATTCCTGGCACAACAAGGAATGTTCTAACTCATAACCAGCCTTTCCCTCTTTGAATATGTCCACAGAATAAAACCAAAGGTTGCTGTAGAAGGTTGGCAGTTTCCTTGTTTTAAGGATTCTTTCCCATACACATGCATATATTTATGTGCAAAATTGATGTATATTTGTTGTTCTAGTGACAGATGCATTTCAGTGAGAACTAGGGCTAGTGGGTCACCATGCTGAAAGAATTTTGAAGGCAATCCTGAAGGTGCTGTGCATTATGTACCATCACCATTTAGTAAGACTTTATGCATCCAGGATGAGTAGAGTTACCCAGCTGCAACAGATTGTGTTTGGGGCATTTGAGGCTGTGTGACTGCTGTCCCACATCCCCACTTTAGTTATCCTCAGTTCTGAAGGAACAAGGGAGAAACCCCCAAGAGAAAAACTCCAGATTATTCACTGAATGACAGCATGTCACCAAATGAAAAGAGAAAGCATGAAAAGCAGGTCATGCCTGTCATCCCCAGTGCGAATCTCCTCTGATGCTGACAGCCTCATTCCAGGATTTTTGCAGCCAGTTCCTTGCAGGATGATTAACAGCCAGGCTGGGCGACGTCTGACCGGGATCTCTGCCCCAGGGTCACCCACACTGGGTCACAGATGTCCTGCCTGTGCTGGAGGGGGAGGACCCTGCCCTGGGGAAGGGTCCCCAGATGATGCAAGGGTCTCCTGCCATGCACCAACTTTCCCCTGCTTTATTGGCCAGGGTGGGAGGAGGTGGGGACATCAGGCAAAACCACTATCCCAGTGTTAATAACACAGGTAAAGCCTTATATCTTGGTGTCCATGGCTATGAGTTATGTGCATTTAAACCAGCCCTAGCACTCAACCTCTGATTTTGAGGGATTTAAAGCCAGGCCTAACTCATGACACGACTGCACATCCTAGAGAAGAAAGGTCTTTTGAAGTAACCTTGAGCTCAGTGAGACCCTCTTCAGAAGCTGTTACCTCACATTTCATCTTCACTCTTGGAAACACATCACCCTTGCTCTGAAAATCAGACTCTTGTGTTCTGCACAAAGCAGGTTCTTCCATGGGGAGTGAGCTGAACTGAATAAGTCTAATCTGCTTTTGTCACTGGTACCATTGGTGTGAGAATGGACACAGCTCTTTCCTGGTCAGCAGGCACATTTAATGCTGTCTGCATGACCAGCCCCTGAGCAAAGGGATTGCTCTGGTAAACTGGAAAGGTGTTGATGAAGGTAGTATTTTGGCAGAGAAAGTACCCATGACAAAATGCCCTGGAAATGTATGTTTTGCTAAAAGTCCTATTTGGTTATGAAAAAGCAGGAAAATTCACAATGATTTATTTTGACTTCCCCCCCCCCCCCAAAAAAAAAAAAAAAAAACCAACTTTCATTTGCAATTTTTTTCTCAAAGCTTAAGAAAAACATGCAATATAACTATTGCCACAGTCAATATATTTCAATTTTTCCAAACATCGGGTTGTGAATTTTAAAATCTGAAATGCATTTTATCAGGCAGGGCCCAGGACTAAAACAAGGCAAGAAGCCCTCAGAGAATGAGAATTTATTTTCTTCCATATCCTCTTTCCACGGCCTAATCTCATGAGGGTCAGATGTATTTTGGAAAGACAGCACTGCTGTATCTGTGTCTTTCCATTCTTGATTACAAACCATCTTGGCCTCAGGGTGATGCACAGCTTCCCCACACTGCTCCACCACTGACTGCCCAGCATGAGGCAGCTGGGTGATAGATACTCACACAGGCTGAGCCAAGATCAGTTTTGTTCTGCAGATTTGAGTATTTAGAAATATCTATTACTTTACACATGCTCCCCTATTCTGGGCACATTATACATTCTTATTGTTGCATAGGAATGTATAAGAATAATAAATCTTGTTATTTATATAGAAGACAAACTTAAACTCTCAGCTCCGGGGCTTGATTTTTCAGATCAGGTAGCAAAGGCTGAGGACGATGGATCCAGCACCAGGCACTGGCTGTGCTGATGGCTGTCACGACAGGGGTGCCAGCTGCATCATTAAGGTACCCTCTGGCAGCACACCAGCAGCTGCAGGAGTGTGCAGGATTAGTAATAAATCAAACACATCCTGTGCACGTTGTTGCAGGATATGATTAATTTCCCCATGTGCCAAGAGCACAGTGAGCCAGCTCCTCAGTTACTATAAAGCTCCTAATTCTGGACTTCGGGATTTGGCTTGGTGTTTGCTCACTTGAGACTCACAGCCAGTTTGCCCATATCAGCATGTATTATATTGGCTTCTCTGTTCAAGGTCAGATCCTGGTAAAATCTGCAATTTACAGGGAAGGAAGTTTGCCTTGAAGCAATGGACAGAGATTAATGAGAGTTGCTTTGCATGCAATTGCATTCCAGAAAAACATATAGGATTAGTACATCCTGGGGAAAGGGAGCTTGCATGGGTCCAAGCAGTGAATCCAAGAGCCAGAAGAGACCACAGTGGACAGAAGTAACTGACACTGGATTTCCAACAGCTATTCCCATGTGCCAGGGAAAAACATTAAATAGAGACTCCTCCACTTCTGCTCCTCACCCTGCTGCCTAAAAGTCCATATAACCCTCTGCCTGTGGAAGCAGCCAGCCTGACCCAACTCTCCATCAGCCTGGTTGGTGTAAATCAGCAGTATTTCACTCTCATAATTCACATTTACCCCTCCATAAACACGGACAGAATCCAACCTGTTAGTATTCCTGCATTTATCATCCCTCCATCCTATCTCCACACAGACTGCAAGCCTGTAAGGGGATGGGGCTGGTGCAGATTGTTGTAGCTGAAACATCCTGGGTGGGGAGGGAAGACCCCAATATCCATCTGCAGATGGCTGAACAAAAGTTGAGAGGGAAAGAGCCACTCCTGGAGACCTGTGGGGTGGAAAACCTATTGTTTGGGGTGCAACTCAATCCAGGCTGTGTTTTCCTGGTGCTTGGGTCGTAATGACATGATCATATCCCCGCTGAATTGTTGGCCTTTACAGTGTTGGGATTTCCTGGTGACTCCATTGTGAAGGGCCCCATTCACTCAGGAGTGTTTACCCAGCTGCAGGAGCTCCTCCAGAGCTGCCCTGCTCAGGAGCTGGACAAAGCACCATGGATTGTGGGAAAGAAAAAAGCAATGAGCTCAAGAAGAGTAAGAAAGCTAAGAAGAAGTCATGCTGGAAATGCTGCACTTGCTGTGGGATGGCTGTGTGCATAAGAGCCTCTTTCCATGGGTGGCAGTGTGCAGGCACTTTTGCTGGGATCAGTGCACTCAGGGGCTCTACATTGCCTTTTTCAGGACAAAATCATGTTGGTGGCCCCAACAAATGTGCTATTTTTTTTTTTCACTCCAGTGATTTAGTAGATTTTAGCAACTGGAAGAAAGGCAGCATTGGTGATTGAGTTTCCATCCAGTCTTTAGTGAAACTCAGGGAAGGGATATCAGTTTAAGAAAATAATCTCAGCTTGCTTGGTGTGCAAGTGACTGCCCATCAACCAGGGAAGCTTCTAGCTGAGGATCAGGAGAAAGCTTGAATGTCCTTTCCCTGGGTAAGAGGACAAAAAGGCTACCCTAACCTTAACCCTAACCCCAACCCTAACCTTAACCCTAACTTTAACCTTACACACACTGACCCTGTCTGTTCACACAAAACACAGAGCACAGGGTGGCCCCAGGCTCTTCCAGCCCCACTGTAATTCACACAAACATTTAAGGCAGAATGTGTGCAGGAGTTTGCATGTGTGTGGGGCCCTGCAGGGAGGTGCAGTGCTCTTGTGCTGCCTCCCACAGCTGAGTCCCCTCTGCCCAGTCACCCACACATGGAGACTGAGAGGAGCCTTTAGCTCTCACTCCAGAGTGTGTGTAAAGGCACCATGGTGAGGAGAAGGAATCAAATTTTTTAAGCACATCTGCTTGGACCATGGGTAAACCTGTGGGCTGGAATATGGGGAAATTCCACAGAACTGGATTTCTTCTAGTTCACTTTGCTGTATGCAATCCCACCTCTGCCAAAAGGTGACAAAATTCTCATCTCTATGCTGGGCTTGTCTCAGAGAGCTACAGAGAGGAAAACACCACCACTGTACAGTAACTGCTTTCTCTAAAAAGAGAACGAGGGAGAGGAGCAGCAATAATAATAAAAAAGGGCAAAGACACACTCAGCCTCTAAGGCTTATAAAAAGCAGCTTAGCCTTCAATAAGCAATTCTTTGAAAAGAAATTAATGGAAAAGGTTACAAGCTTGCTCTTGAGCAGAGCCTGTCACACTGCTCTTTCACATAGTTTCTACAAATGGAACAAGTTTGTGGCATTTCTTTTATTTTCAGATGCCCTGAAAGGCTGCATTACTCACTGGACCCTGCATTTTCCCTTTCCCGTTCACACAATGCACTGAGGAATTCCTCATGGGTGATTCAGTGGGAGATGTGAGCTGAGCCCAACCTGCACACCCCACACAGCCAACCAAACTGCACCCACTGGTGCCTCTGATGGGACACAGGAACCCTGTCCACCCAACCCCTGCCTTGCAAGAAAGAAATCATAAAAAAGAGGAGAAAATCGGCAGCTGCTGGAATGGTGCTGTCCCTCCACCCACAGGAGATGCTGGCGGATGTGGCACAGTTGGGAAATCGGATTAAGGGTGGGATGGGGAAATGGGACCTGAACTTTGCAAACATGGGGTTGCCCTTCTCATGCAGCCAGGCTCTGTCACTAGGTGGTACTGTGCATCACAGCTTCGTGCCTTCTCCTAATTCCTCACTCCTCTGCCCATTCCCTGGGTCAGATGCTTTACTGGTAAATACTGTGTTTTGAGAAAGGGGAACTTCTTGTTCAAGTCCTCTCACTGCTCCTCACTTCACATATTTTATTGTTGAATATAATTAAAGACTCTGATTCAGCAAATACTTGGGGTTGATGCCTCACTTAAGTCTCTGCTGTCAAACAGCACCTGTTTAAGGCTGCCTCATGGAGCCATTTGGTGGTGGGTTATGACACTTTTCAGGAAAAGATGCTCAGGCTCATGAAAGGGAAGGAAAACCCAAAGAAACCAGGAATGGTTCTATGAAAACAGGGAAAGAAATAAGATCTTCAATTTTTTTTTTTTTTTTTTTTTTTTTTTTTTTTTTTGTAACAAACCCTCTTATCAGTCCTATCACTGCCAGAAAAATGGGAACAGAGAGATTTTTTTTATTTTCACTGCACTACTTCAGCTTGCTGGCAAAAATCCAAGTTCAAGGGATTTGAAAGAACTTGGGAAAGGGGATATTTCTTGCTTGTGCAAGAAAATCCGAGCAGCCCAGGTGCAGCAGGACCACATAACACACCTACCTTTGCTTTCATACTATGTCCTGGTGCACAGGCTAGTTAATCCAGCTCTGCCTCCTGATTTATGGTCTCAGCCCTGCACAGTGGCTTTGTTCCTATCAGCTCATGCTGTGGAAGCTGGCCCTTGCATTTGCAAGATGAAAGCCCATGACTGGATTGACTGCATGAATTTGGTGCTGAATGATGGTGCTCTCTCATTAAGAGAACTGTTCATTATGCACAGTGCAGCCTTCATAGCTTGGCTGAAGTCTCCTGTCAAGAGCACTTTTATAAACTCAGATTGTCCCAAAGCAATTCCAAACAAGGGAGGAGGAAGCAAAGACACACAGCCATCAGAGGTCTTGCAAGATCCCAAGATGCTACAGTGTCCTTGGCAAAGCTGGGTGCAGAGCCCAATGTCCTTGTCTCAGGCCAGGACAATGCAAGGCACATTTCTTCTTTTGAATTAAATTGCTATTCATGTCTTTCCTTCAAAAATGGAACAGCTTATTCAGCATTTCCCTGCATTCAGCTACTCCCCAAAAACCTCCCCAGTCCAGAATAGCATCAGAACAACTGATTTGAGATCCAGCTTTGTCCCAGTCTGACTCCAGATTCCACCTGGCTCTTACAGCACTAATTTAAAACTCCCTTTATTTTTATAGCTATGGAAACTGTTAAATGTTAGTGATTCTGCAGATTTCCCAAACTGCCAAACGGCCCAGCAAAATCCTTTTGGAGTATTTGTTCTGAGTGTGTTTCATTTTGCATGAAGACTTTCGGGGTATCTAGAAATAAAAGGATGAGCATATTGATGGGTGATCAAAATGAGGTCACTGATGACTAACATAGGAGTCCTCTTCAAATAGCTGGCCCCATGCTCCACAGCTGCTGCACTATAATGCTCAGTCACTCAGCTGCTCTCACTCCTGGGGTGCACCATGGACTTGTGAAACAGCACTTGGCATCCTGAGTGGCATTTGGGTTTTGTCTCAGAGGAGGTTAGGAGCAGTGTCACCTGCAGGCACTTTAATTTGCTTATGAACAGGAGATAGGGTGCAACAGGCAGAACAAAAAGTACTGGAAAGCAAGAGGAGAAACAGCAGATGGAAGGGAAGCAGGTCTGAGTGAATCCATAAGAGGGCAGGTACGTGGTGTTTTGAGGGCACTGCAGCTCTCCAACACCACAGGTTTGTCATCCCTTTGGATTTGTCACCCTGCCCCAGTCTCATACCTGCTATTCAGACAGCAGCCTGGCTGCACCAAAGCAAAGAGTGGCTGAGAATGAAAGAGCACAGTACAACCCCTGAAAAGACACATGTGAGCAGAAAGATTTGGAGAAGACCTTTCCTTTGAAAAAGCCTTTGGAGAAAATCCCAAGAGGCCATCCAAATATACTCATCCCTAAAACACAACAAACTTGTGAGACATGGGAGCAAATGCCCCACTGAGAAAACTTACAACTACTCTGTATTAATATCAATGAATCTCTGGAGACCTGCAAGGTGTCTGGAGCCCTGTTAGAGGAGATGGGGACTCTTGAATGAATTCCAGGATAATGAGATCCACTGAGAGTTGGGTTAGCGAAATGAAAAGGGATGCGGTAAGCCAGCGTTATCAGCTTTGACAGAAATTAACTCTGCCCACCCCTGAGCATTCACAAACCATTTCAACACCATGCACACTGTATTCCCTACTGCACTTTCCTTGGCCAGGTTTCATTTAATTCCAGCCCTTCCAAGTCTGATGCAAGAGGGAGGAGAAGCTCTAATGGCTATCATGTCTTTCCCAACCACAGCTAATAGTTAAGACATTATCCATGTGCATTAATAAATGAGAGACACTTGCCTAGGCTGAAGGTGAAGTGGGTTGTAGATGGTCCTGGGCCATCCTAGATCTCTGCAGGGCAAATGGATTAATCTTTCCTGGTCACTCCCAGCTATTGGTAGGAAAGATTGTATGTATGAACTTTTTGCTTTATGTATGAACTGTAAGATGAGATGAATCAGAGGAAAGAGTTTGTGCTTGTTAAACCATCTGTGGGAAAGTATGTGATTAGTTTTGCTATTATACATTCCCCTACTTGGGATGGCAGTGGATTATTTCTTCACCAGCACCCAACAGAGGGCCAAGGCTTTATTCCTCCTGGCTGCTTTTGTGTTCACAGGGGAATCACCCTCACAGCTTATCCTTGCAATGCAACTCCCTGGCAAAGTCAAGGGCAGCATTTGAACCTGGGGCTGTCACATCAAGACCACCCAAACAACCCCTTATGACCCCTGGGTGTAAGCCAGTGCAAGGACAGCATCTCTGGGCTGGGGTGGCTCTGGAGCCTTTGCTGAGGCTGGATAATGAAGGCCACAGATGGGAAGGACTTTGGTCAGGATGTCCCTGCACAGAGGGCTCCTCACCCATGCCAGGACATCCAGGCCTCATGGTGTACAATAACATAAAGAAAAAGCCCCATGCAGTCCCCTCCCAGGTTGCACAGACTATGGCTGTTTACACTGGCTCTTTCACAGGAATTCAGGATCTCAGTTCTGTGCTATATTTAGGCTGAAAAACTACTGATATTTTTTTGGTTGTTGGCCTTTGACACACAAGTGTATTTTCTGAGAGGAAAAATTTCAGCTCTTGACTAAGTGGTGGGAAAATACAACCCCCAGAAATGCTAAATTTTCTTAAGCTGGAGCCAGGAGTCAGGAGCTGACAAGGGGAGTTTACATTATAAATACAGTCTGTTGGCTGAGCCAAATGTTTAAGGCAGCCTGGTGTCGGGGACCCAGGGTCTGGGCTAGCAGGACTCAGCTGGCTCCTGACACTTAGGACATCCTGATTATTTACATTTCAACTTTTACCATAAGAGGAAGGAGAGCTGTTAAGAGCTGATTATTGTGAGATGAAGAGGAAAGAAGTTGAAACTGGGACACAGTCCATTACTGAAACATGTTGTCTGCAAAGCAACAACTTGTGTTTAAAAAAAAGAAAGAAAAAAAGTTCCACTTCCAGATTCCTGATCTGAGTGTGTTGCAGGACTGGGATCCAAGGGGAAAAGATTTCCGTGAAAATGGCTTGAATGAAAGGATCCCTTTGTAGGAGGTTATGACTGATAAATTACAAGAATATTTGTGATATGATATAATAGTGGCAATTAAAAGACATCCCAGATGATGAATGCCTGAGAATATGCAATGCAGTGAACTTCCCAGAACCTCTCTTTTCTGAGATGAACACTGGCTCTGTTCTCACTTTAATTAGAAATTACCCAACTCCTGTGCTGCTTATTCCCCTTCCTCCTGCAGAACCTCCTCATCCCTGTGGCTGCTCTGATATAATTTGTCTGGCACAAACAGTTCCTCATTTGCAGTCCCGTTTTGAAAAACCCCTGATTGATCACCTGAGGTTTTGCAAAGCCCAGCTCAGCCTGCAGCCCTGATGATACTCAGAGTTGTTGTCTCAGCTGTGGCTGGGCACATGAGGACCTGCATGACTCTAGGCTCCCGTGGCTGTGGGGCTCTAAAGAATATTTTAAAAAAACATTAAAAAAAGAAGAAAAAGCAGAGGTCAACCCAAGTACAGCAACTTACAGTAACATAAAGAGTCTCAGCCCTCAATCAGGTCTCTCCTCATCATGATCTGCCTGCCTATTTCCAGGCATGGAAGTGACTGCACAAATGTGTTAAGCCCCTGAACACAGAGGGGTTGAATCAGGCCTCATGGAAGTGGAGCACAGCAAGTTTGCAATGACTGTAAACCTCACATTCCTGTCCTCCTGGAGCTTTATGGGAGCCCCTCAAGCCCCAGTGTTCAGCAGCAGAGTGATCAGTGAAATTGGTGAGTAACTGCACACAGTTATGCAACGCTGCAGACATGGGGTGACT
The DNA here is from genome assembly GCA_030060385.1 of Muscicapa striata striata. Taxonomy (NCBI): domain Eukaryota; kingdom Metazoa; phylum Chordata; class Aves; order Passeriformes; family Muscicapidae; genus Muscicapa; species Muscicapa striata. The sequence goes on along the minus strand of JAREIS010000025.1, from coordinate 4,950,294 downwards.
CCTGCCAGGTGCTGGACAGACATTAATCCCCATTGGGGGGCAGATGGAAGTTCAGAGCATGGAGGAATTTGACCTTGGATAACTTTCTGTAGCTGGGACTTAGCACTGGCTGCCATGCCGAGCTCTTCTCCAGGAGCAGGGGATAGGACTGGCCTGAAGCTCGGCTTTGTCAGCTGCTTTGGAGTCTCAGTGGACTCACATGGTTAAAAAAAAAGGTGCCTCCTGAACTGAAAGGAGAGGAAGGAAAAAAGGCAGAGTTTGAAATCCCATAACAATTTCCCTCCAGCTTGGGCTCATAAGATTCATATTTAAGAAAACAAAAACTCTCCTCTGCTGTGAGCTCACTTGAACACATGCAGTGCATAGGAGATTTAAATGGAGAGTCTTACAGATGAATCAAAAGGAGTGGACAGTAGAAATTTAAACTTTATATTTAAGCTTAAGAAGTAATTAATGTGCAAATGTTGCCTGTAGCCACTTGCAGGTGTCAAAGATGCACCTTTGAGGGCTTTTCCTCCTCAGTCCAAACTGGGAGGGAGAGAGGGAACAAAGGACAGGCAAGCCATCCTCAACTTATGTGCCTTCTGGTACTTACACTTGGATGGCATTCAGAGCCTTTCTTCTGTTCTTTTTTGCTATCACAAAAGAGTCATCTTTGGAGTGTCTAATTTGTCCTGTTTTTCCCCCAAAGCTCCCAAGTGCTCCTGTTCCTCTCTAAACAGTTGGATGCTGTTGGTTGGGTGTGAAGAGTTCCTGCAGGAGCACAGCTGATTTGTGGCAGCCTCTTGGGGGCAGCTGCAAACACAGACAGGGCAGGATTGGCTCCATGGCACCAGTGAACTCCACCTTTGCTCCAGGAGAACATCTGCAGGAAATGGCATCCATTGCACAAGGACCTTGGTGGGGCCTCAAAGGCATGTTGCAAAGAGTGAAGGAAGAATGATGATCATCATGATCATCTCTTATGCAAGAGAAGAGACACGTGGAAGCCTGGTGGGACTGGACCTGTTCTGGGTCTGCTCTGAGCTGTGTATTCAAGATGGATTTCTCTTTGAGGGAGAAGGGGTTGAGCCAAACAAAAGTGCTGCAGGCAAAACTCCCTGCTGTTTTCAATTACTTTAGAGGATTGAAGTGCTCATAAATGTCTCTCTGGGGAAGCAAAGGTCTTTAACAAAACAGGTTCCTGGAGGCCTGTCCAAGTACAGAGCATGTTGTGTTAACTTCAGCAGCTCAAATCTGATGACTCCAGCAGGACTGCTGGGCACTGTCCTGATGGCTTCCAGAATTTTCCTGTAGGCTTCCAGAATCTTCCACCCAGGCCTTGGATGACATATATTTAATTAGAACAACATGACTGATCTCTAGGTCACAGGACTGTGGGTGTTTAATACTTAAGCATGAAGCTGGGTTTAGCAGTCTCAGCTCTTTCTGGTCTCCACACAAAGGGCTTGGCACCTTTAGAGTATGACTTGCACAAGGCACCTGTCTTGGAAGGAATCAGCATGGATGAATTGCCTAATTTTTGATAACTAAAGGAACACAAGATGCATCTCATCTCATGATTCTGGACACTGAGCAGAAAATAGCTAAGCCTAGGAAGAAGTAGTTCAAATCTGGCTTCTGCAAACCCAGGGGATAAAAAAATATTTCCCTTGCCTTGCTGCAAGATGCACTTCTGTTATAAGCAGGGTGAGATTGTCTCAGGTGAGACAGTTTGTGTTCCTGTGGAGAGCACAGTTTTTATCCCTTGCAGACTAAAGCAAAGATGGTGCAGGAACACCCAAGTCATTGGTGGTGGACTTCAAGAAAGCTCAGCTTTGGGACAGACTCCAATCCACCCTGTCTAGCAACAATTCAGCATTGCTTGTGCCTGCTCCAGCTGGTGGCCTCTATAAGGTGCACTGACAATCCTAACCCATTTATTTATGGGGTGGATTTAAGACCATTAAGGCTTTGCCCATGTTCCCAAATAGGGGCAGCCAGATTCTCATGAACAGAATGAAACTGTTGAATGCTTCTCACAGGAAGGCAGGCTGGAAGAATTCACAGGGAAGAAAACCAACACCAAGTACACCTCCTCTTTTAAGAAGCTGATGCATTTATTGAACCAAAAAAAACTCAGCCATGAGACTCAACCACTCTTCTACCACCCCTAAAGTTCATGTAAAGACAAATAGGAGGGTCAATGTTGGTTTAAGGTCCCCCTCATTTTCTAGCAGCACTGGAGGAACTGCAGCCCATGGAAAACACCAGAATGTTGTGTTTGCTAATAATTAGTGAGCACAAGCCCCAGCCTGGAGCAGCTCCATGATGGAAGGCAGCACAGCAATCCCTGATGTGATTTAATGGCTCAGGTTCAGCCACTGTCCAGCACAGCTCTGGAGCTTTTCTCTGCCCTCCAGGAAAGCCCTGTGCCTCTTGTCCTGCCCCACAAAAGATGAGACCCCACAAGCTGCCGAGGGGAGATTGTTCAGGAGGCAGAGGGTTGGTCATTGCCCCTGCACTGACATCAGTGCTCTGGGGGGTTCTGCTGGGGCTGCTGGCAGTGGCACAGATCCCACCAGATTGTCCCAGCCCCACAGAGGCAGGGGAAGTCTGTATCAAATGCTGAAAGAGACTTTACAGTGTGCTATAAAAACACCTGGGGGTGGGAACTTAGTGAACACTTCTTGTGTTTTCTCCGTAGACATCTTGAATGGAAATGGCTTGTGGTTTCCCCACAAGCTTTTGCTTTTTTTTTTTTTTTTTTTTTTTTTTTTTTCCTGTTTATTGGATATAATTTTTGGCAAAAATGAATTTTTAACATTTGCATTTTCTCTCCCTTCCTCTTGCTCTCTAACCCTTTTTGCTTCTGCCTGTAATGAAAATGGGGTGAGAAATTCTGCAAGCCAAAAGTTCCAGAGCTGACTTTGGAAACATGTGAGGCTCATTAGCCTTTTCTGCAGCTCTGGGTGGATGGTTATTTTCCCCTCTCTTTTTTCTTTTTTTTTGGTGTGATTTTTGTTAGTTGTTGTTGGTTTGGGTGTTTTCGTTGTTATTTTTTTTTCCAAGAAAAGCAGTTCAAATCTCCTAAATGCTTAAATAAGCAGTCATAAATGCTTAAATATGTAGCAATAAAGTTTGAGAAGTCTCCAGGGCAGCTCCAGAGACTGTGGACTGGATCAGCAAAGAGTGCTGGGGAAAAAAATCATAGTTGCCTGCTCACAAAATTGGGAATTAGGCAGACTGCAAGCCTAGGGCCTGAAGCCTCCTGAGCCCCAGCTGCACCAGGCACCCCAATGCTCTGAGAATGGGGCAGAGACCAGCACAGAGCCCTTCAAACTCAGCTCCATGGGGCCACCAGTGCCCAACTCCACCATCATCCTTATGAGCAGAGAGGCAGCAGCCCCACTGAAAACCCCTCTGCCCAGCATCAGAAGAGAATCTGGGTTTGGAGTCAGAAACAGCTCCAGCTAGAGCCTGAGACCTGAACAAGGTCCCATGCTCTCTGCTTTAGTTAGTTAGTTAACTGCAGTGAATTTTTTGGCTCTTTTCCCCTGCCCACCCAACACTCCCACATGCCTAATCCCCCATTTCCTCAGCCTTCATCATGCTGGAGCTGACTAGATTAATGGGAAATGTTAATATGTCAGACCTGGAAGGAAAGCAAAGAGCTGGTTATGTTTGAATTCCACATTAATCTACTTGGTGATGAAGCTATAAATCAAAACCTGGAAATTTTGCCAATCTGAAATGATGTGTTTAACATTTCAGCCCTTTCCTTCCTCCCTCCTGCCCAAAATTGCTTTGCACAGCCTTTTACAACAGCAGGGCAGGCCTGCAAAATGCTGCTTTTGCTCCTGAATCTTTAATTGTGCTTAAACATGATATGTCTTCAAGACAAGCTGGGTGAAGAATGATGCTGAAACAAGAATGGAATTTCCAAACTGTTTCCTTTCTGAGGAGGAAGACCATGTTTCCTCACAGGGTATATGGGGCTGTGGGGATGTCTCAGATCCCACCATGAAGTGGAAACAGTCTGTCCCTTTTTTGATGAGCTACCCAGAAGGGTGCCAGAAAAGCACCAGGTGAATGGGGGAGAAACCCCAAAACTCTCCAGGTCAACTCCCCAGTGCCCAGCTGGGGAAAAACTATTATAGCACCCCTTGGCTAGCAGTGTGAATTCTGTGGGAAACACACCTGGGGTGCCTTCTCCTCAGGGAAAATTATAGGATCTGGAAAGTAGAATCACAGAATGGTTTGGGTTGGAAGGAAGCTCAAAGATCCTCTAGTTCCAACCCCTCTCCCACTAGACCAGGTTGCTCTGAGTCCCATCCAGCCTGGCCTCAAACACTTCCAGGGATGGGGCATCCACAGTTTCTCTGGGCAGCCTGTGCTAGTGACTCACTGCCCTGGTGAAGAATTAATCCCTAATATGCAACAATTTCTTCCTAATAGCCAAAATTAAACTTTTTGCTAAAGTATAGAATATTCCATGAATTGCCAGCACAGCAAAAGCTCTTTCCTCTTCCTCATTTTAGATTAGCCAGTCCCAAAATTCTACATCCCACCTCCCTCCTTAATTCCATTGCCTGTAATTGGACATTTGGGGAGCAGTGAGGTACTGCAGACAATTCTGCACTTGTGCCCCTAACCTGAAGTGAGTAATTTAATCTGATTCTGCCTCAGATTCTACAGCAGTAAAATTACTTAACTGTCTTTCCAAGCACTTGGTGGACAAGAAGCAGTGTGTAAAAAGTACACAGCACTATTGTCTACAGAGAGTGAGGAAATAAATGTTTGTGAGTGGTATCCTTGAGAGATGGCTCTGCATCCAGTGGTCTGCCTCAGAATTTGTAGGAGCAGTTGGTGGGATTTTAAACAGTTAAGACACATAAACACATTTTTACTGTAGATGTAGGTCCTGCACTGCCTAATGTTCTTTGACATTGCACAGGCAGAGCCGGGAAACTAAAACATTTGTTGATGGATTTGGAGATTAAATAAATAGTGAATTATCTTCAGGATGTTAAAATGCAGAACTGACTGTCTATCCCATAATAATAAGCCAGCCCTCCCCCAGTACTTCTTGAAATGTGAGTATTTCTGCAAAAGCAGGCACTGTGTTAGTTCACAGGACCATTTGTTTAGTAGGTCAGAGCAGTCAGACATCTGGGCATTGGTAAAAATACATCCGACAGCTCAGTGACATCTTGCACAACTGACTGTCTGAGAGCCTCAACTGGAAGTTTATTATTTGTTCATCTCCTTTTCAAATGAATTCTGATCATGCAGTCAGAAAACCACGTGGTGGATCACAAAACACAATTAAAATATAGAAAGCACTCATTACAATTAAAATATAGCAAGCACTAATTACAATTAAAATATAGCAACTGGTGAATATTAGCCCCACTGAAAACAGACCAAGGCAAGAGGTTTGTTTCACACTGGGCAGACAAATGTGTCCCTGGGAATCACAGCAGACTTGGGGGAGGATTTATTTGCCTGGAAAGAAATGCAGTCTGAGACAGATGATGGTACCCTTCAGTACTGCTCAATGGCCTGAGCACCAAAGCATTGCTTACAGACAGTGAAAAACGGAGTCACTCAGCATCCCTGAGACAAATCCAGTCTGGACACCAGGAATGAAGGAATTTTTTGATTGTTTTGACCTATTTTATCATAACTGCTGCTCAGAGTGCAGCTTGAGCAAGTCCAGACTTCCAATTGCTGTGTCAGGTTGTATTTGAAGACTGAAGTGTTTCACATCCCACTCTAACCACCACAGCCAGCATCCCCCCAAAACTGCTATTTCACCTATCTCTGCTAAAGTTATGGAATGTTTGTATGGTGGAGACAACAGACAAGGGCAAGGATACAAAAAAATTGTCTAAGTCAGAGCCATACCTGAGCACCCACCATGCTGGCTGGTGGAGGAGCTGGGTTTTCCCCAGTGTTGTGTGCCCAGCAGTGTGGGTCCTGCTGAGCCAGAGCCTGGCTGTGTGCTACACTGCTCTGCTGCCCCCAACTCTGTTTCAGCAAAAGGCACCAGTGGCAGAGATGCACTGAAATGTAATTAACTCAAAGAAAAACACAAAACATTCTTTTCAGAATGAAAAAGCATGGCTTAATTTTACAAAATTGACTAATGTTTCTCTTTAACATTTCTTTTTAGGGTTTTTCTCGTTCTGGTACCAGGCAGAATTCCTACACTGGTCTGCTTTGCTCTCAAGGTGCAACAGAGATTAATATATAGTAACAACAAAAACTAGCATAGTCAAGAGCTTATTTGCTCACCTAAATAATCAGCAGTGGAAGAAGTTTCTGTCTCTGGGAAGTGATTAAACTGTCAGGCTTTCTGTCCAAGCAATACTCTATTAAAATAGCCTGCCAACATTTAAATTGGACGATGCTGGCTACTAGAGGAAATGCTTTTAGGATTAATATACATAAGTGTGGAGTTAGCTATCAGCTCATGCTGGCTGCTAATACCACTGCTGCTGCTGGAACTCCGCAGTGATGAGCTCTGAGATGCCTTTTCTGACAAACCTCCACCCAGCAGCAATTCTCCTGGTACCTGACCCAGCATTTCAGATCCTCTCCAAAGAACTGCAAGCTCATGGGCATGGACAGATAAAGTGACATGGTTTTACTGAGCTTTTGCAGATGTTCACAGATTCTGTCTGAGAAACAAACAACTCTTCAAGTCCATCCTGACCTGTGAGTGTCTTTCAGGCTGCATTAATGCTTGTCTGGGTGCCACCTCACTGGTGGCTCTGGCAAAGGGGAACAACATGCCAGGATCATGATATAATGCCATGGGGAATGGCTCAAGGCATGTGCATTTTGCCATGGAAAAGGTGCACTTGTGAATGTGCTCAATGCTCACAGTAACATAAATCTGCTGAAAGAACACCAGTCCTGGGAGTGTGCACAGGCAGTGGCATTCCCTGGTGCATGGTGCATAGGCTGGGACACATTATCAGCAATCAGACTCTGGACACAGCTGGAAACCAACGTCCTTTTTGAGGATGATTTTACTAGGTGGAGGGTAAAAATGAGGTTCAGCTTTGAGCTCTCTTGCTTTCCCCTCCCGTTTCCCAGGCCCATGTGAGCTGATTGGTTTCAGGTTCAGGTTCCTAAGAGGAGCTGCAAGGAGAGGGTGGGGCAGCCCCCACCACAGGCAGCCTCTGCACAGACTGACCTCTGGGCTCACCCCAGCCAAGAGTCAGCAGAGCCCAGGGAGGGCAGCGTGGTTCACTTGGAGCCCTCCCAGGGGGGCTTCAAAGCCAAGCCCTGGGTAATGGGTTTGTGTTACTGGCTGTGGGTATCTTCTGGAACAAGCACTTACAATAAAAATGCTGCCCATGCTTGCTGAACTCCAAATACCATAAAATCTATTCCTGAAGTCTGCTGAAACCAGAGCACGATTTGAAGCTGGTTCAAAGTTTGCTGAAGTTACTAAGAGCCCTGCCCTGGTCTCCCTCTAACCATCACACAAAATTTCTACAGGCTTTTAATCTGTTGCCTTCTGTATGACTTGGCTTCACACATGGAGACTTCCAAAGCACAGGAAAAGCAAAATACCAGTAAATGGGAGTAGCAGAAAATCCATTTGCCAAATGCACATACCAATCAGTCACTCCAGTGTCCGGCATTAGACAAATCTGTGGAGATGATAAATATTGTAATGGGCTTGTCCCCACAGCAGAATAAATGTCTACACTCAGTTGTCTAAAGCTGATTTAAAAAGCAGACGAGCTGTTGGGCTTATATTGCAACCTGGACTCACCTATGGACTCGAAGGAGTTGCTTTTCAAAGTGACATTCAGTACTAGTTCCTTCTGTGATGTTCAGTTTGTTTAACCCAGTTTAATCAGTCTCAGAAACACACACAGTTTATTAGAGCTGTGTCACTGTACCTCAAGCTGCAAGCAGTTAGTGTAACTCTACAGAGAAGCCAGTCATCCAAGCCCCAAAGTCTCTATACCACATAAACCATACATCAAGCAAACCAGAAACTTTAAGCAATCAGATGCCTGAGACTTTGCAAGATGAAGCAATCAGAAGGCATTGCACAAGTCACTCAGGGATAATTAGTGCTACTATAGTTTAAAACCCTCTGCAAATGCCCATTTTCCACGGATTAGGTGCCTTTAGGCATCCTTTCCTCTGGGTAGATTATAAATTATTCCTATGCAGCTGTAGGGACAGCCTTAGGATGCAGAAAAACTAAGGTGATACTTACGAATATAAAGTTCAAGGAAAGGGGATATAGCAAATTGAACCTTATTTTGCTTTCACTTATTCCCCCCCTGCTCTGTGGGAAGTAGAGTTTGGACCTGTGTTCCACCATGGGAGACCCCATCAGCATCCTCCAAATCAAAATATTTCTCCTGCTACACCTCCCCTGCCCACAGCATCCCCTCTGTCCCACCGCTTGTGTGGGACCCAGAGTGGTTGGTAGGAGCAGGACAGGACCCTGTGAGGCTCCCAGGGGGTCTCCCCCTGCAGCCTTGGGGTTTGGGGGTCTGGCCTGGTGTTTGTTCCCCTACCTGATAAACGTCTCTGGAAATGCACCATGGCTTCAGCATGAGCTGCAGGACCCGCAGGTTCCCAGAGCGGCAAGTCCTCAGAGCCCGGGACGTCAGGCTCCACACCAGGCTGTCCCAGCTGTAGAGCAGATCCTCAAAGCCAAAGAGCACAGCAGCCATGCCAGCTCCCCGTGTGAATCACCCCAGATCCCCTGCTCAAGGCAACCAGCTAATCCCAAGGCGCCTTATGAACTGCAAGGTTAAAGAGGCACTGAAATTTCCATCAAAGAAGAAGAACGAAAAGCAAGGGAAAAAAAAAAAGAAAAACAACAAACCACCAAACCACCAAACCAGAACGGACAACAAAAACCAGCAGCCAAAATAAACTGTTTGGGGATGTGCCTTTCTCCCTTTGCATACGCCCTTCAGGATGTGGTTTCTCCCTCTGTGTATCTTCTCAGAGCGAGTCCTGCTGCACCCGAAGATGAGCAAGGAAGAGGTAAAAATACCTCTCCTGACTTAGGAAGGCATTTGCACATTCCTTGCAAAGGACTTCTTGGTAACACTGCATCACTTCCCAGCCCTCCGCTGCAGATCCAAGGAGCAAACTCGGATCCAAAGTCATCACTTTGCATGCTCAGTGCTGGGACTCCATCCAGAGGGAAGAAAAAAGCTGCTCACTCTCCGTCTGCCAGCATTCCCAAGACATTCCACTATTGGGCTTAACTCTTTCAAACACTCCCCAACAATATCTGAGAAGGCAGCTCTGCCACATGCAACATTTCATCCTTTTGTTTCCTGGGTTAACTCACCATTGCACACTCCACTCTTTCTCCCACCCAGCTGCCTTTTCTGGAGCCTTTTCATGTTTTGAACTCATAAGGGAACTTAATCTTTACATGAGAATTATGCAACAGTCTGCAAAGCACCTTTTTTTACCCAAGGGGTGATATTTTTGGAAGTTGATGGCCTTTTAATATCAGTCTTATTCAGCTGATCTGGAGATATTTTTAACCCTTGGTGAGGCCACATTCATAAGGGTGGGTCTCATCTGAAGGATGAGAAAATTTCCCAGGAGGAAATTCTAGAAGAATTGGACCCTTTTTGGTCCATGGGTACAAAGATTCACTCCTGGCATCCCTTCCTAAAATAAGTGCAGAGAGGGGATCAGTTCCCTGCCTGTTTCCCCATGGGAGCAGCTTGTCTGGGTGGAGACTTCAATACTGTTGACATCTATGATGAGTTGAGCTGGTCCAGTGAGGGCAAAAAAAAAAAAACATTATCGAGATGAGGATTGTGCAGTTCAGTTAAATCACCACAAAACCATGGAGTTAAGTTGCAAGACATTTTCCAAGTAAATTCAATGAGTGCTGCTTCTTCTTATTTAATCACCAGATGGGGAAACTGAGGTTGGAAGTATTTTTATCAAAGGCATCATTTTCAAAAATGTCCTCCCTGGTTCAACTCCCTGGATAGGGAAGAAGCAGGATTATTAATATCTGCTTGATTTTCTGAAGGTTTGTCCCCCCGTGACCCCATCCATAATCTGTTCTTAGAGGACTGAAGGACACAAAGTGAGCTGTGCCTCACGATAGCGGCACAAGGACGCTCGGCAGCTCCTTGACAGGGCAGGTGGAGGGGCAGGAAAATACAGCTGCAGAATTCCTGTTCTCAGCCTAATTGCTTCTTCAGGACTTCGTTTTCAGAGCAGCTTCATAAAATATGGTAATAAAATTGTAATAATGCTTCCTTTAAACTTGTTAGGAGCTATTCATTCTGCAAAATGCAGTTTTCCTTCCTCATCTCCCTCTGCTCATCCTCTCTTGGTTATTTTCCTGACTTTAAACTCAGTAACACACTGGTTCTGCTAGCAGCAATATAGAAAAGGGACCAGGAACATCTCCATTATAAAGCCTTATTTGGATAAAAGGTATTTTTTATATATATATATATATGTGTATATATATATATGTGTGTGTGTGTGTGTGTATACATATACATACGTATATATACATATATACACACACACACATATTATATACACACACACATATATATATATACACACATACATACATACATACATTTATATATAACTTGACTAGACAATATTTGCTTCAGGCTACATGTAGCCTGATATTCAAGATCTCTGCCTGGGAGCACAAGAGAGGATAAGAAATGTGTTTGATAAAGGAAAACAGAGGGGGGAAAAGAAACCATAGCAAGTGATTGCTCTGGGATGTGACCTAACCTCTTTGGTATTCTGGAAAGAGGAGAGGAGGGGAAATGGAGGATATACCACAGTTTTAAAATTAGCTGCTCCATATGTGCATCAAGTCTTTCCTTATGGCTGAAAGGAGATTTTCAGCCCCTGTCCCAGCTCAGTAATTACTCAACAGATGAGGGCAGCTCTGAAGGAGACTTTTCACTTGGCTGATGACATAATCAGACTTTCTGAAAACAGTTCTCTGGTGTATTTATTTAACTGATAGACTGGAGCAGTCTCCTTAGGAGTCACTTGAGTCTAGAGAAGGCCCAGTGAACATTTTGGTGGATAGATTTACCTTCATGATTAGAGCAGATTGTCTGGTTTCCTGTGGAGGTTTTCCTGCTGACCTGACACATAGCATTTTTTGGGAGGCTAAAAGCTGAGTTCAGATTGCTCAACCCACCTTGCAGGACACAAGGGAATTGCAACCATGGGGGCAAAGATAGCCCATCCCCTATAGAGTCAAGAGATACTCTACCAAAAGAGCTCTTCTCAAGCAAGACACCACAGAATGTGCTTTTTCTTATCTAAAATGGTCAGAAGAGGTTATTGCTATAGGGAATGGCAGAAAAAAATACTGTTAATTAGCAACTTGGCTCTTCAACTGGTGTACAGAGGAATTTCTGTAAAATCATCTTATCATTCTATAAAACATGCTCAGCTTCACCTTCACTAAGGTCAATTACAAAAAAAAAAAAAAAAAAAAAAAAAGCAGCCCTTTGAGCTCTACATAGATCTATAGACATTTGCAGGTCTTTTCCTCTCTAATTATTCACTGATTATTTCCTGCTGTTTCTGAGAGAATGTCAGCCAAAACATTTACTATGAAACCTCCCACATTTTACTGACAGTCCAAAGGCTGTTACTAGGGTATAAAATTAGCTTCTTATTTCCCTTGGAAAAAAGCAAAAAACCAACCTCCTTGAGCTGCTGTGTTGTTTCATGGGACTGTCACTGGGGCTTGAAGGTTGGGGTGGATTTCCCACCCCAAGCCTGCAGGCAGCTCCTCCCCTCTGCAGACCCCAAAAATCCCTGCCATGCCCTGGTGTAGGTGGGTGCTGCCAGCACCAGGAGCTAGAGAGATGAGTCCATGCTCACCTTTCTATGTTCTGGCCTTGGCAGGAGCAGTTCAGCATCTCTCTCCATCATGCTCTAGATTAAACCTCTACTCACAACTTTCCTATGGGTGTGGATGTGTTTGGGAGAGTTGAAAGAAGGACATTCTGGGTAGGAGGCAATTTCCTTTGAGTCTGCTGTAGACATACCAGAAACATCCTGTTTCTGCTCTGCACATGGCCTCAGTGGGCCCTGTAGCTCCAGCCCAATGTGGTGTTTTTAGATTCTATTTCAATTCATGGCCCTGTTTGATCTTTATTTCTCTAAAATGCAAAGAGGATTGATGTTGTCAGAGCTCCCTTTCATGTCACAGCTTCATGCTTTCCTGTGTTGGATGTGCTTTTTTGAGATATTGAACTGGTTACAATTTTCCTTGTGCCTTAATGGCACATCATTTTCATGTCTGATACAGTGGGAGCAGGTAAGGGGTGCCCTGCTGCCAAGTTATCAAACACCTGGATAAGGAGCCACCCTTCTCCCTTCACATGTGCCCAGACCTCCCTCCTGCACCAGCACTGAACCACAGAGTCCCCAGGATTTTCAAATGGTCCTTGTGCACCAAATCCACTTGGGAACCTGAGTCTCTGAGTGCCCTATTTCCACCCAAATCAAGGTGCTGTCATCCCTCCTGCTGACTCATCTGGGCTGCTCTGTCTTTCCCCTGACAAAGACCTTGCTGTCACCCAAGGAGGAGTCATGGAAGGTTTCTGTGAACCCAGTTGGGAGCTTCTTGGAGTGCAAAGACTGCAAATTATTAGTTTTATTTCTTGTGCTTTTGTACTTTGTTTGCATAAGGAAAGCTTTGAGAGAAGAGCCTTAAAAGGATTTGGGAACGGCATTTGATTTGAAGGAGCAAATCCTGAAATCCTGAGGGCTATTATACAGTTTATATGCTCTAGGCAGAGGAAACTCTTGCAAATTAAGAGGAGTGAAAATGAAGTATAGATGTCCATACTGGGTCTGCAGAGAGCTTTGATCAGCTAAGAGTTGTCCCTGCATCAATTTTGGATTGCTAAGAAACTGTGACAGTCTGGCTGAGGGCAATGATCATACCTGAACCTTCGCAGACTTTTAGAGGAGGCACAAACTCCCCTAGCTCACCTCTCTGGAACTGTTAGACAAGAAACTGTTCATGGAAGTATTGGCCCAGACATCTGCTGCCCCATGTAAATATGGTTTCTGTGTCTGCACTGCTTCAGTTGCCTCCTAACTCTCACCTTACACATGCTTCCAAAAGCACAGACATGAACAGCCTCCCTGGCCCCCCTGGTCTGCCACCACTGACAGCCCTAAAACTTTCCTGCAGAGAAAATTGAAGAAACTGAAGACTTCCCTGCTAGTTGCATTTTAGGACGAACATCGTGAGTCAGAAATCCTGGCCAATTTCCTCAAGATGTTCTCACGAGTCCATATGGCCTAAAATGTTCCATAATGAAATGAACTGCTGCTTCACAGTAATAACAGAATGAAAATTTACTATTCCAGTCATCCACCTTGATCATAAAGCTCTTTGAAAATGTGAAGTGCTCTGGTAGTGCTAAGCATTATCGTTATGCCAACAGCAGCTCTGTCTGTGTTTGTGTCCTCACTCTAGAGAGATTTTTATTGACTGACAGAGGAGAGTATGTCATCTCCTCAAATCATACACATTTCATTTCCTAAAGTAAGTTGTGTTAGTGATTTAACAAGGTTTAAAAGTAGGTGAATCCTATAAAGCTGGGCTTGTACTTGTCCCTAATATTCCACCAGCTAAAGTGATTTTCACTTCTACTTTGCAGAAATGTGAAAGAGATTGTGCAGAGATTTGCTATTCAATCCTCTTTCTCTGTGGGTGCTGTGGTGAATGAGTCTGCAGGAGGGGATGTAGGTCAGGACAATGTATTAAGGAAATAGTGCAGAACAGCCGCAGAAAGTGAATGGTGAGATCTTAAATACGATTATTCTCTTTGGAAACCCAAGCTTATGATTAACTCTGATCCCTCTGGGCACTGTAATGTCCTGTGACTGGGCTCTCCAGTCAAAGCAGCACGGGCTTGCACATGCCCATCACAAGGTTCATCTTCACTCTGCTCTCTGCTATCATGTGCAGAAATGCTCAGGAGAATTATTTTGACCAGAAGAAAACAGAAAAAATATCACACCCTGCGTGTGAGGCATATATGAACAGAGAACAACTCACCCAGCAGCTGAGTTGTTTTCTTTCCATGTTATTCACCCATGTCTAAAATAGCCTCTGACAAGGTTCAGGGGTGACACAATACAAATCTGAGACAAATCTGTGTCTGAGCCCATCAGGTGGGCACTGAATCTCAGACTGAGCACTGAATATGCCTGACTGCCCACAGAACCAGTCACACACTTGTGCAGTTACACCCTTCTTCTTTAAAGCTTTTGCTTATTCCTTTGGTGACTGGAGCAAGTGTTTGCCTTTGGGGGCTGGAATTACACTAAGGTCCTTTCCAACCCAAACTTTTCTATGATTCTTTATGGGAGGTTCCCCTGTTACGTCTGCGTTCATATAATTTTGAATTATACATTTATCTTGTACTTCCCACCCTTTATCAGGTGCTGATCAAGCTGTCCCCATGGCCTTGGCAGAGGTTTGGAAGACACACTTTTCACATTGCAGGTGTCCCCTAGCTGGCACAATTTGCCTGTGAGAAAGGACAAATCTGGTGGCTCACAAACAGCCAGACTGCAGTTCTGCCCTATGGCATGGAAGATAATTTCATGAAGGGCAGCCTTGCTGCCCATGCAAAACACCCCTAAACACAGCACAACTGGGCCATTGCAGCAGAACATTTTCTTGCAACTCATCCTGAAGATATATTTAAGCATCTGCCTGATTCAGACCCAGTGCATTCAATGATTCAATGACTGACACAAAGTCCTTTCCCTCCACAGACAAGGGTGAGAAAGAAGGAGAGCAAAGGGAACATATTTTAGAAAATCAGTGGTCCAGATTTCTCATATTTGATCTTGCTAATGGGTTGGAAAGCCTGTTCCTGCCTAAAATAAAGAATGCATATTTAATTTATTCCAAAGCTTCTTATAAAACATCATTACTGGTAAGTACTGATATTGCTGGTTAGGATGTAATTGTCACTGGACAGAGAGGAAGACAAGCAGGTCAAATATAACCTTCAGAGTGAAAATGAGGAGGAATCTGGTCCTATTCCAGAAAAGTCATCAGTTTCTTGAGCAATATTAGAAGAGTCACACAGCTTTATGGGTCTCCATTTCCTCAATAGAATAATTCACTGTCATTTGTCAGGTGATATGAAATCCTAGGGGAACTGTTTCACATTAAAAAGTAAATAAGTGTTCTAGAAAGCCAACTGGTCATGTTTCATGGGAGTTTTGCTGCAAAAAGCTGAAATACTTAAGATATCTTGGGTCGATAATATACCCTCTGTGTTGAAAGCTCCTACACTGATTATCAAAATCAGCATAACTGTGGGTAAATAAATGTTCCCTGTGCTTATGTGTGTGCTGCCTGTGGGAGCAGTGCTGCACAGATCCAGGTGATGCTATGTGTGTGTAGGGAGGTTCCCATAGAGGAAGGGGGTATCCCAGACTGAGCCCCACTGGGCTGCTAAAACCACAACAGCCTGTGTGTGTGCACACCCTTGCACACCCACTCGTGGCATCTGCACTGGGCTGATCACTTGGGCTGTTTCTATTGCCACAGCACAATTATTCTGCAGATGGGAAATGCAGGAGTTGACAGAGGGGGATTTCTGTACTGGGGCAAATCTTCCTGCTGAGAACATCTCCCCAGCTGGGACCAGTTAAACCTTCTCAGTAGAGCAGAAGAGTTGACCTCTACCCTGTTTGCTCCTGAAATGCAGACCCCTGTGGCTCCTGCTAATGGAAAATCTCCATTTGTTGTAGGACAGCACTGGATCCACTCCATCTGCAGTGATAATGCATGCACAGTTGACAGAAGAGGATAACTTGCACTTCTGTTGCTGGCTGGTTTAAAACCCTGAGCAAACACCAGCTTCTATTGCCTCATGATGCACAGGGAGGTTTGTACTATTGAGCAGCTCTCAGGGCTGTGACAAACAGGGACAAGAGGCTGAAGTGGCTGTGTGGCACAGCCAGTCTCAGGGGCTGGCAGTCCTGGCCTTCCTTTTCTCCGGTTGCTTTTTACAGCTACTTGCCTACCAGCATTTCCAGATGGGGTACTGACTTTCAGGAGGTATAAATAGTAGCCCACACTCCTGCAGAGGTGGAGAGAAGTTAATCAAACTCTCCTACACTCTGTCTTCCAACCTGATGTTTGCCATGGAGGATCCTCACCCACTGTCTGGTTTGTTTGCTCAAACTTCCTGAGAAGAGGATAAAATAGATCGAACGCTGCTGGATCGAAGCAGCAAGTCAGTCACTTCATTGTCTCTATGGACAGAGCAGGCTGGAGCTGTTCAGAACTTAAAACAAAGAGGATTTACTCTCTTGATTTAGAAATTTATGACTCATTCCCATTTTGGCTGTTAGAAGCGACTGTCATTTCCCCTGCCCCCAAAACATCCATGCCATAAAAAATAAAACCCATAAGCTCTTTGCTGTTCTTATCTTGATGCACAAAGAATTCAAATGTTCACTGTTGCTATCTGGAGCTCGACTTCCTGTTATTAAGAAGGACATCCTAGTATTTAACGACATAAAATTTTTATTTTTTTCCCCTTCTTCAAGCCAGGCAGAAAGTCTAATGATTCTGGGGTTTGTTTCCTGCTTGTAATTAAGTAGGTCACAGCTGCAAAGCAAGAGAACAAGAAAATATTCAGATCACACAAAGCCAAGAGCTATTAAATCATTTGCAGCTGAAGGATATGGCAGATTTTCTTTTTAAAAAGAAGTCTCAAGTCTAAGGAAAACAAATATAGGAACTTTTAGGGGAATGATGAACTTGGAAGTTCTGCCCAAGCACCACAGTAGCTCAGAAAAAAAGGAGTGATCAAAACCCAGCTAATGTTGTTCACAAGTTGAATAGCTCTATGTTGTTGAAATAAATTCACTACTTCATTGCTTAGAGCCATGTATTCTATCCATGCAATCCACTTTGAACCACATGCAAGACTACCCTTATTTCTTCTGGGCAGTTTCCACCAGGCCCTCCGTGCCAGCCTGGAATGCCACACCATGTCCTCTCCTGTAGGTCCCACACACCCTCCCTGGCTCCAGATGCAGCTCAGACACAGCAGGATCTCTACTCAGATGTGAAGCTCCCATGGCACAAAGGCCTTTTGATCTGCTCTCATGATTTGTGGTGTTGTGCTGCCCCTGATTTGGCTCCCACCCACCTCTGTCTAGGACAGCAAGCTGCCCTTGGTCCCTGCACCCACAGACAGCACCAGCAGGGCATGGTCCATTGCCCATGGTCCATTTGCCACTGGCAAAGCCATGTCACAACCTTGAAAAGCCAGGGAAAATTCCTTCCTAGGCTAAGGTGCTGGTCTGTGAGAACTTTAAGTACAAGTTGGTCCTGGTTCACCTCCTTTGGTTTATTTCAGGATTCAGGAGAAGCACAAATGACAAATGCACATCTCTGTTGTGCTTTTGCCTAGACCTCAGTACAAACACTCCTCCAAGCATTGCTCCACCAAGGTGAGGGGACAGAGAGCAACAACCCAGGAACAGCACCCAGGACTATTCCATCATGAAAAGGAGATGTAAAAGGGTACTCAACTATGAGAACTGCCCCATTAAGTGTCTGCCTTGGTCTAAAGAGCAATGGAGATGTGTCCCAAATGCATCATTGCTGTAACAATGGGGCTCTTATTCTGTGCAGTAAGAAAAATGGTCTTTGGGAAGATTTATGTCTGAAGCCCACCAAAATCAACACTGAACACGACAGTGGTCCAGTCAGACAAGCATCACTGCCTGGGCAGGGAACACCCGCTGTGAATCTGTTTGATTTCAAAATAATGTGTTTGGTTTTGTCAGTGATTAGATAAGGGTAGAATAGCAAGAACGAGAGTTTATTTCTGCTTCTATGAAAATGTGATCAAGAGAGGCATAAATTTCTGCCCTTATAAATTGGTGATGACCTAATGTTTATTCAAGCTCTGATTGGGAAACTTGTCATGGGAAAGAAAAGCCCATGTAGATGGTATTCTGGGCTCTGTCCCTGTGTGACCAGACGTGGTCAGTTCATTCCAGGATAACAGAATCTGGACCTTTTCATGTTGGTATTTCTTGGCTTTGCAAGCTAGGAACTGGGAGGGAGAGTTGGTCATTGCCTCCTCAGTGGGCAGTTGTTATGAAACAGAAACAACAGAAGGTTTCTCAGAGGCTGGAGCCCGGGAATTTGAGGTCAGGGCTGCAGTCTCTCCTTGCAAAGCCCTGACCTCACAGGGAGGGGCTGAGTGCAAGACTGAGGTGGTTGATGCCCTGGGCTGCACAAGATGCCTGATCCATCTTCACATGATTCAGGGTGTCTGGATTTGTGGGTTTCCATCTGCAATGTCTCTGAAAGGCAGTGATTTCAGAAATGTGTTGTTCTCTTCTCTCTAAAATGGTGTTCCTTCACCCTGAGCCCTTAACATAGAGGACTCCTGGGGAAAAAGGTGCTGATTTCAGAGAAAACACTAGTGCTGAGTGCTATAAGGGGTGTTCAGAGACCCCATGGTATCTCTTGGCCTTTGCAGGAAAACATTTATGCTGCCTACACCCTGGATCTGCTCTGCATCTTTCAGCAATTTCCCTTCCAGTCTAGGGCACATAACAGCATCCATGGATTTGTATGAAGCAAAGTTCAGGAATGAAAAGTTTTCAAAATACTTCTGTGACCCAGAGCCTGGCCAGCACCACAAAGTCTGCTGTGAGTGATTGTCAGGAAAAGGGGCTAGGTCATCCACTGGCATCAGCCTGATTATCCTTCCCCTGACACCACTCTCCAGAAGCCAGATGTTGGCTCCAAGACACTTTAACTTCTCTCCTGGTGACTGATTGGATACATTGGAATGCACTAACATAACTGTGCTTTCAAAAATCAACCTACTCTGGTTTTATGGCTCTTCTTGGCCAGGTTCCCACTTGCTTTAACTGAAGCAAAGCCTATTTCTCCAGCAGGAAACTGCCACTATTGGTGCATTTGAAAGTTTATGGGAGGATACACAATGCCTGCATTACAACAAAGTCCAGGATGGAAAAAGGAAGCTTTCCAGCATTTCAGAGTGAAAATTATGAAAATTAGAAAGCCTCCTCCCAGTCTCTGGTGTGGTTTGAAGGCATGAGTTGGGGGAGAGATGCTGGAGAGGGAGGAAGGGGATGTGGATCTGCACTTGGAGCTAATGGGAGCCCGGAGGTTGATCCTGCATCAAACTCTCCCAGATTTGCAGGGTGCTGGCAGTTCAGCTTGGCTTTTACCCTAAAAGCATCTTGGCTGCCAAATAGGAGCAACAGCACTGGCTGGGTCTTGCAGAGGTCTGCAGAGGATCAATGTCTGCAGAGCCTTATAATATGTAAAGACCAATGTATTATAAGGAATAATTTCAAGTTGTTGTGTAGGATTGCCAAACTCCCCTCTTGCAATAGCCTGTTTATCATATTGGCCTTGACAGATTTTCTTGGATGGTGTTTTCAAATATTGGGAACTCCAGGCTCTGCCCTCAGGCAACAGTAACAGCTTTGAAGTCAGCTCTGAGGAAAGGAGAGCCTGTGAAATATTTGCAATTCACTTTTCTTGTTGTTTTTTTTCTTGGCTTTTTTTTTTTTTTTTTTTTTTTTTGTGAAAATCTGGACCTTTAATGAGAGTAAAATACCCTGTAGGGTTGTAACTTTGATCATCCTCCTTCCCCTGTCTGCAGGTGCATTGAGAGAAGACTGAAAGACAGAAAGTTACTTGATGCCAATCCCATTCAGCTTCCTGAGATGCTCCAAAGCATTGTGGATAATAGTACAACCCCTGCAGGACAAGCCTTATAGTAAGAGGTGTACTGTGCCATTGGAATCTATAGCAAATGGGTTAATAAAAACAAGATGTTGGAGAGCTTTTTCAGATTACTGTGGAGGACAGAAAGGACATTGATATTCTCCCCTCTGAATAGCAGCAATTTCTCCTGGACCACATTGATCAGGGGAGCTGACTGATCTGTGCTCTTCCCCTGAGCATCCCACAGTGCTCTTACCCAGGCACACCTCACATCTTTCTCAGACACATTAAATACAGGCATTTATGCAGAGAAATTGGCATGAGACACATATCTCTTTGAATGCCAGATTAAATCTACCCTGCAAAGAAGGAGGGGCATTTGGAGAGGGTGCAAGGATAGGATTCAGTCCCTTCCATAATTCTCCAGCTGTCCTGTTCTCAGGTGAGGTATCTGACCCTTTATCAAGCCACTGGTGCAATCTCAGTGCTCTCTATTTCTGAAAACACATAAACATGGAACACTATTCCAGAATATGGTCATGGATTTGTCCTTCTGGGCAGGTTCAGACATTTCCTCAGGGTCTCTGGAGACAGATGTCTCCAAAAGAGACAGTGACCACCACGAGCCTCCCCCTGCCCTGCAAGTGGAAAGGCCAACTCATCCCATGAAAAATTGTCTCTGAAATATTGGGATGAGTTGTCACCAGAAGACACACATTACTATCTTTTCTCTGTCTACTGAAGAGTCCTAAAACAGTAATAAAAGTTACTACAGTTTCATGATGAACTTGTAGATGTAAGCTGATCAAGGTACAATTGGAAGGAAGCTGACATGAGGAACACACATTAGTAAAAACACCAATCCCTACCTTTAATCTCTCTTAGCTGAGTTTCTCCAAAACTCATTATCCAAACTCATCTCTTGGGAGCTGGCAGGGTGGAAACTCCCTGTGGCTGGGACTTTTGAGTTAAAGCTGATTTGATTTGCACTTGCAGGGATTTCTATTCTAAAATGGTAAAACTGTAAAATGGTAAAACTGTAAAATGGTAAAACTGTAAAACGGTACTTGTGCAGCACATAGATCCCCAAAGGGTGGATGCTTAGTGCACCAATATTAATTGCAGGTTATCAATCCTTTGCTATTTCAAACAGAGTTAATTTAATCCATATTGATGCAAAACTTGGAGAGAAAATAGATATCCATGGTCCCACCCCATCAAGATTAGTGGCTTTTATAGTGGGAGTCCTGGAAACTAAAATGATTTTCAACCTCAGTTAAGAAACTTGCTCACTTATTTCAAAGCATCCACAACTCTAATTGCACCTTCTAAATATATTCCAGAAATACAGATGGATTATAGAGTGCATTTGGGTGACTAAATGGCATAATTTGCAGTCCATTATCTTTCCAGAAGCTTTTCATGTGGTATCTCTGGGAAGTGGAGACAAATTGCACTCCATGTGTATGCAATTTAGAGAGTGTGAAACTTTGGTCCAGACAAAAAAAAAAAAAAAAAAAAAAAAAAAAGTAAGAATCACACATACCCATTTTCTTGTGGAATGAAAAATCACCATTTCTTTGAAGCCATTAGAAATTATTGAGACAATGAGGATAATATATACTTCACCAGGAAATAAGCTAAGCTCAGACAGAAAGTTTGGCCACAAGTTTGAAAATGTGTTTGAAATCTCAGTCCAGCATTCTGAACTTGAGTCAGCAAAACAGGAGCTGTGTGACTACCTACACAACATATTCCCTCTTGGTCAGAACAGCCTTTTCCATGATTTCCATCAGGCTGGCTGGAGGGGCCCTGGTGCTTGTGAGCTTCACTGAAGTCACTGTTGGTGTTTAAGAGGTTTGTGCTGGTGTCTGGTCTGCACCAAAGAAGTCTTTAGAGTGAAAATGAAAAAGATCTGTGATGAGTAAATGTGCTGCTCATCCACTGTTTTGTTCTGATTTTTTTTCCAAACACTGTACCTTATCCTGATTTAAATGGATGAAAAGACTGAAGAAGTTAAGAACTGGAAAAAAGCATGTGTTGTAATTTTTACTTGATGCCTGAATTGAAAATGCTGTTCCTGAAATTGTTGAAGCAACATTCAAGCAATCCCTTGCACAGATCAGGAATTGATAGAGTCTGAAGATTTTCTATGTCTGGATTTTAAAACCTAGCTGAAGGCATGTCTAAGCTCTTCAAGGGATAAGTCTTGGCTAGAAGATGAGTTAGGAGTAGGAATTTAGGTTGGGACAGGTTGGAAGGTATTTCAAACACCCAAACTGGCACTTTGCATTATCCATCACTGACCTTGCAAGAACACAGTCTCTGAACTGAAAAGCCCTTCCAGGAACCTTCAGTTTAGGGTGGTAAGTTCTTGCTTTCTGGGCTGTGGATCACCACCTCAAGGGAAACTAGACCTGGTACTAAACCATCACAACTCCTTTGTGTGGGCTTGGGGCTGCTGCTGGGAGTGTGATCATGGTACCAGCTACCTGAAAAAGCCCTTTGAGCAGGCTTATTGGCCAAAAGGATCCATGAACCAGAGGAACCTTTTCACCCCCCTCTTAAGTTTTGTAACTGGATTCACTTATTACCCCCCTTCCCTTCACCCAAATCCAAAATATTTGCTCATTTCTGGCTCCCAACCTCTGTCCCCAGGCTTGCCCTTGCTCTGTCCCCTGGCCTTTCTGTCCCAGTGTTTGGCCAGTGTGAAGGCAACAAATGCCAATTTGTAATGAAAAAAGCTTTTCATTTTCTCATCAAAACAAGAATCTGAAGCACTGGAAATTTCAAAGCAGAACCTCTGCTCGTGAGGTCTCCAGACCTTGAGAGCGTTCGATAATTCAATTAAGCTCCAACCATTTGAAAGCCAATTTGAGCAGTATCGTGGTTCCAAATTCTTCAGAGTTCACCAGTCACTATGCATTAGCCTCTGCCATGCTCTTACCTCTTGCACAGTTAACCTGCTTGCATTTTGGGGGGATGAAGTCTGGCACAGCTCCTGATCCGTTTCACAGAGAAGTCTGTTTTGATTTGTTACACCTTTTAGAAGTGTCACAAAATATTATAACTTCTAGACACCTGAGAGGTGCACTAAGCATTTATCTGTCTAGGTAGAGTTCAAATTAAGCCAATTCCTCCAAAATACTTGTGAACAGGTCAAAAGAGATAAAACTCTGATGAAGCAGATAAAATTGATGTTTCGGTAGTCACAAGTGATTATATCAGAGCATTACATAGGTGACAGCTTTGCTACATAAGATTAGCCTTTTATTCTTTTTTTTTTTTAATATACAATTATTTTTCTATAGGGATGGTGAATAATTTTTTGTCACCTTGAGACTTGACTTCTAGAAAACAGCTACGACAACAGGAGCTCCTTGCTGCAAGATCCTTCTTCTGTCTTTGGCAAATTCTGCACTCAAATATCTCCTGTTTGTTATCTGTGATATCTGAGTAACTCTGCTGTCACCTGGCAGTCTATCAGATCAGTAGTGATGCTGTCAAGGTAAGACACCTGTCCAAAAACTGTCAGTGGAGGTGCTAAGCAAAGGTCTGCAGGACCTGCACTCCAGTGTGAGAGATTTCAAGCAAACAGGGTGAGCTGGAAAGATCAGCTTCCCTTGGAGCACTGGCTCAGTGGTGGTGTCAGAGTGAGTGCTCACAGCATCACTCACAGATTTTGCACCAAGGGCTCCATGGGCCAGCATCACTCCCCCTGTAATGGGTGGTGTTTGCATCACCTAATTAGTGGCTTGTCTGAAGTTTCTTCTGTCTTTACTTAGAGCCAGGATTAAAAAACATGGAGAGGAATTTTCTCGTGTTCAGGCTTGGTTGTTTATTAAAGCATTTGAAGTACAGAAAGTTCAGCAACACTTCTAGCCACCAGCTAGATGTGAGCAAAATGGAGATGAATTCAGCTAGCTACAAGGTCTCTTAAAGCTAAACAGTCCAATAGAGAATTAATACCTATATTATTTGTATTTTTACCCAATAACCAAACTCTCATTACCCTCAGTGCAGCACTAACTGTCCAACCAGAAACTACTACCTGAAATTATGAAGAAGAGGGAAGAACACCGAAAAGAGACACCACTCAAAATCTTCCATCTTGTCCCATACCTATTACTGTATTATAAAACCTCAAATTTAAAACTCTTTACCATGTAAAACCACACACTTCTATTTAACTACCCATCCATAACTTTAAGTCCATAACTCAAATTTGGAAGCCTTCTCCAAGGCCTCAGGTCAAAACCAATATTCTCCAAAAAGTCAGTGCCAAAAAGCACAAAAAACTCAAAAACCCCAAGTTTCTGGGATCCAACACCCCATGAATGCTACAAAGTCTGCCTGTTCCACCCTGTTGGACCCTGTGCTCCAGCCCCCACTGTGAGAGGTTTCTGACCACTCTGCTCCTGAATCCATGCTGAAAAAATGGTCAGTAGCAAGCTGAATGATGAATTATGCTTTGTCTACAAGAAAAAGAAAATCAGTAGCTCAGAATAATAAAAGTGCTGGTAGGTTTGAGCAGCAGCAAGACATACTGGAACTGTTTTGTTGGGTTTGGAGGCAGTCTCCTCTCCTGCCAAAAGCAAAGGTCGCCATAAGCTGCAGAGTAGCGTGGGAAAACCTGCCTTGGACTTGGCCTGCAGAGCAGAAAGACTGACTTTTTTTTCAGCTCTGGGTTCTCTCTTCTCAAGAGAAATTTATTTATAGGAGGAATGACGTTTCCTGCTGCATTCTTAACGTGCTTGCAGCTTGGGATAAGAACATGGGAGCTTTGTCTTCTGCCATCTGTTTTCTATGGCAATAAATATCCATTTACAGATTTATCTCTGCCTGGTGTGTTTTAAAGTCATGATACGAGTGAGTGTTCATGGATATCCATTCAGAGAGGAAGTGTCACAGGTAAATAGCAGTCCCAGCTCTGTGCTGGTATAGATTTACATTTGTGTAATGGACAGTGGGGCTGTGGCTTGGGGCTTTGGCCACATTTTTAATCTTATCTTCTTTGGAAGCACAAGAAATAAAAAAGCAATCTGGACTAAATTCCTGCTGAGCTGCAAGCATCCACTGACACAACTGGGCATGAGGCCTTTAATTTACCATAGCTGAGAACTGGGACCTAAAGCTGGGGCACAAACTGCAAAACCCAATTTAAAATGGCTTTTCCAGCCAGACCTCTGCCAGTGTGATTAGTTTCTTACAGCATTTCATTTTGCCTGGAGATGGCCTTCCTTTTCACACAGCCTCTGCAGTGCCAGGCTTTGAGCCTCAAAGGCAGAAGAGAGGGCAGACTTATTCCTTTTTAATACAAGAAAGCTGCATGTTTTCTCTGGGCTTTCTAACTCAAAAAAACAATGCCTTGTGTTTGTGGGGAGAAACATTCCTGTGTCTGGAAAATAGCCAGTGAGGTCTGGAGAGGAGTAAATTGTGCTCTTCCTTAGCAGTGCCTTGAAGCAGCAGAAAGAGGTCTCTGGATGGTGCTAGGCATTTGTTAGACATTAGCAGGACTCTATTCATCTTCCTCTTGCACACATCTGCAGCACATGGATATAATAAACATAGCTGGGAGACACAAACCCTCTCACATCAATAATGCAAAGGGAGAAGGGACTGCATGTTTAACGTGCTGGGGGAAGAAGATCCAGAGAAGGGAGATCTGGTGAGGAGAGCTCTGCATTGAGAAATGTTGTGTTAAGGATGGGATATACATTTCCTGGGGTTTTTTTGGGGGATGTCCTCTTCTGACCAAGGTGTATGTGCTGGTTAAAGTAGAGCTGGCTGCAGTTTAAGGAGTTATTAAATCAGTTAAATGTGTTCAGGGGACCTCCTTTGCAACCCCCCCTTTACAAACCCTCCTTTGCAACCACAAAGGCAGTATTTTGACTGCCTTTGCAGCGACCCCAAAGGCAATCCCAAGTGCTGGTCAGGATGAAAACATCTCATAGACATCAGTGTTGAATTAGATGAACCCAACTCATACCTCAGTCCTGACACCAGCTGCTGGTGTGCCCTGTGGCATAAAGCACAAAGTTTAATTCTGCCTCAGCTGACATGTCTGGTGGTCTCTGTGTCATACCTTCTAATATTTAGCAATGCCCTTTTTCACTTGGACTTGTAAAAGCCTCTATAAAGCCCTATCTTCTGGTGGGTGTGTGCCAGGCATTGCACAGGTCTCTCACATCTCAGGCTTTGCATGTGAAATCTGCTCACTCAGGGCTGTATTTTGGGCTCTTTCATTGCTGCAGTGGCATTTTATAGACTCTGAGCTTAGAAACAGATTTTGGGTGGTTTAAGGACCCCAAGTGCAGGGAATCTGCCCAGCCAGCTCTAGCTGGTGGGGGGCTCCAGGGAGGGGGAACATGATGCACCCCTCAGCCAGGCTGACCACATCCTCGTGGGCCAGATGCCTGATGAGGCAGTTCTGTGATGAGGCAGAGGGAAAAGCAGCAAGGACAGAGGTTCAGAACAAAAAAGAGGTGATTGCAAAAATCATCCCATCAAATTCTCTGGCAACCCTTAAAGCAAGGCTCCAGCATTTGCCTGAGAAGTCTAAACCACCTCAACCTTAGGTCAAGAAGTGGGAAGGAGAGAAATAAACTGTGGATGTCAGTGAAAATAAAACAACACAACCCCCCTGACAGCATCACTTGGGCTGTGTGTGGAGCTGTTAAGTCTGTACACACTGTTAAGTCTCCTGCAGTGCTGGCCATCCTTCTGCAGCTGTTCTTGCCTCCTACATAAGCACTAACATTCTCCAACACCTTCTTCTGAAGGTATTTCCATGCTCTGCCTTGCTCCCTGCCACGGGGTCATATCCTGGAAACACCCTGTGAGAGTGCTGCTGGATTTTACACCTCTCCATCACATGGATTAATGCACAGAGCAAAGCAGGGGCCTGGGCAGCTGCTCTCAGGCAGGTCAGTGTGGGTAAGATGTTTCCAAAGGAGATGTGTGCATGCATGGAGGAGAGCAGTCTCACATTGTCTGCACTGTTATATGTCTCTCAAATAGTGACAGAAAAAGGGGGAATGGTTTTAAATTAAAAGAGAAGGGACTTAAATTAGATTATTATCAGGAAATTAGGTTAGGAAAAATTATTTACTGTGAGGGTGGTGAAGCACTAGCTCAGGTTGCCCAGAGAAGTTGTGGATGCTCCATCACTGAGAGTGTTCAGGCCATGTTGCACACAGCCCTGAGAAACCTGATGTAGTGTGTGGCATCCTGCCCCAGTGGAGGGGTCAGAAATCATCTTTAAGATCCCTCCCAACCCAAACATTCTATAATTTTATGATTTTTCTCTAGACTACTCAGCCTCAGGCACAGCCTGCATAAAATCATGAGACATTCCAGACAGGGAGGGACCCCCTGTGGCCATCAGCAGCAGAGGATGGTGGCCCTGCAGCAGCTGAGAGCTCACTCTGGATTAAAAATAATTTTCCACTTTGTGGGAAGCCACCTTGGAAGGGGACACCACAGTCACACAATCTCCAAACCACCAGATGCCAACCCCAATTCAGTGACAACAGTGCCAGGCAAGGAACAGGAACAAAATAAAACCTGACCCAAGGCAGGTTAAGGCAGCAGGGCTGTCTGCCCCTGAGAACCAGCTTCTTGAACCACAAAGCCCAAATTTACTGGGGGGGACATTTCTGAATGCTCTCCAAAGCAACAAGCCACAATCAAACAATAGCAGACCAAAGCTGTGTGAATAATTGATTATCTTTGGTTTGCTTGACGGACTGGAAAGGAAAAGGAAATATTTTTCAGGTTGACACAAAGTTATTCTGCTTTCTCTTCTGCCAAATGGAGGGGAAAGAAAAACAAACAACAGAAAGGCTTTGTATTTAACCAAAACATTTTGCAAACAGCTTTTAATTTTTGAGATTTTTCTTATATTTCTTAAAAAAAGGAACAAATTTTTCTAAATCAAATTACACTATTTTTGAAAGAAAAAATGCAGGAAAAATGGTTTGAAATGCACAAAGGCAGTTTTTTTGGTTTTTTTTTTTTTTTTTTTTTTTTTTTTTTTTTTTTTTTGAGTGCAACAGACTTGAAGTAAACTCACAGGTGGCTGCAGCTGCAGCCAGACTGCTTCTGCTTTTCAGCAAAACAGATGCTTCAAGCAAAGGCTTTCCTCTGTCCTGGGTGAAAGGACCAACTCTGAGCCACTCTGGGTTTTTTAGCTACACTTGCCAGCAGTGAGTGCAGCACCCCTTGCCCACCCATGGGACACTCAACCCAAACCCCTGTAGGCAGGAATGAGCAGAGGGCTCCCTTCAGCTGAGCACTGCTACCAGCAGTGACAGGGTGGGCTGTGAGCATGTGTCCCTGTGTGTCCCTGTCCCCTGGGGGCTGTGCTGCCCCTGCCAGCTCTGTCAGAGGCAGCACAGCAGGCAAAGGCAGCACCTGCTGTGTGCCAGGTGTGTGCTCAGCGTGTGCTCTGTGGTGTCCAGCACGCTCTGAGCCCAGCCCCTGTCCCAGCCACTGCTGCTCTGCCAGCCCATCAGAGTGCCAGGACCCCCTGGTTCCCTGGGCACTGCTGCTGGCAGATGTGCTTCCAAGTAATTAATGACACTATTCCGTTTTCAGGGACTCCCTGCTATTCCTGCTGCAGCATGAGAGCAGCAGCCTGGCCTTGGCTATCCTGTGGTGTCACTTCAGCTGGCACTGATCACAGACACTCTGTGCACTGCAGAGCCCTCACTGCCACCAGTGCTCACTGAGTATCTCAGCTGGGACAGGCACTGGTGGGCATCTGCATCTCTGCTCACTTACACAGAGCCCTTCCACACCCCCCTGAGCTTTCCTCTGGTGTTCATTATTTGACATTTATCATCATCATCATTATTACTATTACTATTATTTTTACTCCCTACTGCTACAGGTCGATGCTGCCATATGCCATCATGCTCTCTCAGTGAGTACTGAATATTTGAAACTATTTTTTTTCCAGAAAATATTACCCCCAACTATTGCCACATAGTCTTTAACTAGTTACATTTGTTGTATGTTACCTTACAGCTCCTTCTGGCAGCAATTTCCACTCTAAGTTACCACACAAGTATTAATTCCCATTCATCAGCACACAGGTCCCACCAAGAGTAACTCCTACCATGGCACACACCAGTAGTAATTTCTTCACACCATGACATAACCCCTATTAGTTCTGACTACTAACAGGGCAGACAACTGCTATGCAATGGTACCCTCCTCATCCTCTGGACATGCATTCAGGACAAAGAAATGATGGCTTACCCTTTCCACACTGCGTCTCCTCAGTGATCCATATGGTATTTTGAATAAAAGTCTTCGGGTCCTACCCGGAGTCACAGCTGTCTGCACTACCATAGTGCAGAGCTAACTGGTGTGTGTGTGAGAGAGAGAGAGTTCACAGCACACACAGGCTTCCCTTGAAATAACTTACAGCCTCATCTAGATTTCCCAACTATCAAATAGCTGAGTGGGTTTTCACATCAGACCATATGAGTCAAGATGTGGCTTGTTTGAAAGAAGGAGGGAGGAAATGGGAAAAAAAAAATTGAAAAAGGAAACCCCAAGCCTTGTAACCTTAAGAACATGCTTCAAGCAGTGTATCTTTAGCTTCCTTCTGTTTGTCGGTGTAGTTTGCTCAGCAGGATTGCTGTGCCATGGAGGTGGAAGAATTAAGCTTCTGGGGAGAATGATCCAAAAATGTCAAGCCCGCTTCTCGTTGCTACAGATGGTAACCAGGTCAGTTGTCTAATCAAAGCTCTATCTGAGTTATTATACATTTTGCCATGTGACTGCAGACCCCTCTGGTTTGCTGTACAGTAGATCACATGTTCACCTTAAAAAGAATATCTGGTCTATCACCATCTGGTGCAGAGATTAATGCTAATTCCTGGGTTCAGATACTCCTCTCTCCTAGATGCTGGAAAGCACAGAGCCTGAGCAGAGGGCTTGGGCAGCTCCTCTGGGCTGCTCAGCTGAACTGAGCGCTCAGGATCCAGGGTCTGTGTGGCACAGAGCAGCACATGCACTGGGACAGAGAACAGGCAGCACCACTCACACACACGTCCATACACATCCACATCACTGGGAGCCTGATGGGTGATGCCTGCAGCCTCTGTGTGCACTTACTCACTTACAGAAATGATTATGTTACAGTCTGTGATTGTGAAGTGCTACTTTGCAAAGTCACTCTCAATGTCTACTACTTTTTTCTTTTTTTTTTTTTTTTTTTTTTTTTTCTCTTATAAAACCTCTTTAGAGGCTAGTAGATGATAGTTTTTTCTTACTCTGGAAGAAAATTTTGAAACCTTATTTACGCTCTGAATTGTACATATGTGCTTTGGAAAGGGGAAAAATACTTCCCCTTCCCACAGCCTTTCTATAAGACCAGGGGTTGTCCTAAAGCAGCCAGGTATAATCCTGTGCTTTTACAGGGAAGTGTTTTGGATGTTGTGTTCATTTCCATATTCTGTTAGAGGTATTGGTCCACGTGCAGTTTAGGGTTGATGTGTGCAAAGTGGGAGCTTCTCAACACAGCAGTTCCTTAGTGGTACTCTGAATTTGCCCAGTAAAATGGAAAAGATGTTGGCCCATGTCCTTTTCCTTGAAGCAGTCTAGCTGGGAGAGCAAAAATCTGCTGAGTTGGAGAGCCAATCCCTTCCTCCATGTATTGTTCTCATTTTAATGCAAACTAAAAATACTTTGTTTTGATCCAAGTCCAAAAGCTGGGATGAAGGTGTTAGGGACATGACATTAAAGCAACCATTTCAAATAAAAAAAGAGAAACTATATCTGGTCAGCATATGCACATGCATTAAAACCAGTCAAAGGGAAAAAAACTGCAGCTTGATGTGGGAAACTCTAAATATTAAAACAATTGGCCTTTGTTCATAATGAGTTCCATATGTCTCTTGCCAAAGAGAGTGAAAGAGGCAGGAAAAGATGGAAATATCTTAAGTGTGACTGACTTATATAGGTTCTTTATGTGGAATAGGTGTACAGCTAGGGTCTTTGCTTCTTGCAGGTTTTTTAATGATTGCTATGCCCCCCTGCTCTCTCACAGCCTGCCTACCTCTTTTTGTCAAGCATTAAGTGGTTGGTATTTCCCAAGGGGAATCTTTGCCTGCATCAGCAGAGCCCCTGGGGACTGACTGCTGGAGAGAGGGCAAAGGTGGTAGCAATTAACCTTGCTGGGAGCTTTTCCTGAGTAAAAACTGAGTCATGCCTGAGTCAGGACCTCGGGGTGAGTGTTTCATACAAGAGCAGAGTGGCAAAGCTGTCCCTGTTCACCCCATCCAAAGCCCTGGACCAGGTTCCTGCCCACACCAGCCCCTTCTCCAGGAGCTCTCATATTCCTGCAAGCCTGTTCTCCTTCCTGCAGGTCCAGCTCATGGCAAAAACAGCTCTGTAGATAGAAATTTATCCACTAGAGGGGACAAAGAGCCACAACACCCATGGAGGTGTGTCTGCAAGCCATCAGGCTCCGGGACCAGGCACAGACAGTCCAGAGGTACCAGCAGGAAACACCCCACACTGATATTCTCCACGGGGCAAAGGGGAGCATTCAGTCATTTCCACAAACCTCAGGTGGTTTTGCCTAGATTTTTAGGTCTTGCCAATGAAATGCAAATCTGTGCATTGCTCAAGGCAGCTGAATGATAATAAAAATACTCTTCTTTATAGGGAACATCTTGCACATGTGAAAAGTAGAAGAAAGCCACCCATTTTCACGTTACTGGAACCAATTCCAATAAGATCCCCATGTATCCCACTGGGCCTGACCCCCTGCCCCCTCACTGTGCTGCACCCCAGGCACAGCTCTATGGGTGCTCTCCATGTAAAACTGGAGACCTGGACCCACTATGAACTCTCTTGTGTTCCATTCCTCATTTCCCAGGTTGTATGAACCTGGAGACAGGAGGCCAAACCTTAATCATCAGGACTGTGGAAACCATCCAGGAGGATGAGATGTTTGCTTTACATATTTTGTTCAAAGCATATTGGCAGGCAACTGTTTAGGGCAGTCTACTAGAATTCATTTGATAGGTTACCTAAAGGTAGTAAAATGTAAAACATGCTCCCATGAGGGTCTTTCTTGTTGTTCCCAGAGGGTGAGTTTGGGTGTTTGTGGCAGGCATAAGCACATCCAAGGGCACTTCAGCCCATGAAATTCTGAATTTGCCTCTGGAGATCCCCCTTTCCCATTTAGGTGCCTGCAGATGCAGATTGAGATGACCAGGCTCATCACTGAGTCTTCATTTAACTGCATTGTCTGCAGAGACCATCTCCAATTGAACAGCACAGTAAGAAATAAACCCCCAAATATTCCAAGGGAACATCTGGCCTTGCCCCCACAGACCCTCAGGAGGGACACACTGCATTTACTGACTGCTGAAAGACAAAGCTCTTTAAAGCAGTGGATGCTTTTCAGTACTAATTGCAGGCTGCCAGGAACAGTGGTTTGTGGTAACAATGCATCAGAGGAAAGTATATCCAATGGATTGCTAATTGGACTAGGTTTCTTTTTTGGTCTTTAATGAAAAGGAGAGAGGAACCATTTACTGCTGCAGAGTGTGTCTTATATTTGCAACACAGGAGTCAAGTTTCAAGTCAGGGTACTCCCAGTGGAGATCAGTGAATGGAAACCAGTGAGAGCAGTGGCACAGACTGAAATGCAGTGAGTGGTATCCATCAGATCTATCAATAAGACATTGTATTGTAAAATTGAAAAGTCGCTCAGTACAGAAAAAACCACTTAAGTTTGGCATTCCATGAAGACACAAGTATGGCAAGAGACTGAGGGGAAAATAAGGATAATTTGCAGCTCCTGGCAGTATTTTCCACCCTGGATGATATCTATGGTTTGTCAGTAGCAAAGCCAAATTCTTCCCTGGAGTCCTGATAGGGAAACCACTTCTATTTGAGCTCTTTAGCAGCTCCTATTAATCTTTGTGGGATTTCTTACTTCCCACTGTAAGCAATCCTCCCTAGCTATTTTGTTGGAAAGAGGAGGAGAGCAGAGCTTCCCCAGAGCTTTGGGGCTGCAAACCCTACAGTGACTTAGCTTACATTTCATTGCACTCAGAATCAGACTGCAAAGGAAATTGCCTTGTTGGGAGTGAAAGATGTGCAGAGGTTGTCATTGCAAATCCAGCTTGCCTTTGATTTAAAAAAAGCTAAACAGTTTTCCAGTCTTACATGGTGTTTTACAGAGAAATGTTATGATCAGTCTAGCCTGGGGAGGGATGTGGGAAAACACACTGGGTGCAGCTCCATTCCCATGTGAGCCCTTTCCATCAGAGCTGGCAATAACCCAGCAGCTTGCAGGGCTGAGAGAGGGAGGCTGTTTGTGGTCCCCAGCCACAGACAGCCTGGGGGCTTCCCCTGTGTGTGGCAGGGCTGTGTCACATCAGGGGCCACAAGCACCATCCTGTGCCTGTCTCCCTGGGCAAGCAGTGCACGGGAGTGCCTTTGCTGTGTGGGACAGCTCAGGCTGAATAGGAAGGTCAGCCCCACACTGAACAGAGATTGGTGCTTTGTTTCACTCTGATCTGGAGCTGTGGGTTGTGCAGTGATCAAGGTGCTGTTGGACTGCACATGCAGCAGCTCCATCACTGGTACCAACAAAGGCCATGGGGAGTCTGGGCTCCTGTCACAAATTTACATTGTGCTGCAGCATGGTTGTTTAACCATCTGCAATTCACAGATATGTTAGACCCACAGACAGTGGGCCTGACTAGCACAAGCCCAATCAGAAACCCAGAACCAAGCCCTTCTGGACCCAGAGAAGTTCATATCTGATGCACATTGCTGCAGGTTGACACAGAATGTCATGGCAGGTGGTCCTGGATGCCCTCATTCACTGGCATTCCAGCATAAATACCTGCATGGCTGCTCATCAGCTGCTCTGTGTACCTCAGCCTTGGTGTTCCTGGGGAAGGGCAGAGCAGAGCATGAAGCCCAGGATGTCACCTGCTGAGCCTGCACCTAGCCAAGCACCATCAGCTGCTGTGTCCACCAAGCCAGCAGGTTCTCAGCACAGCCCCTGCTGAAAATCATGGCACAGATGTAGACAACCCAAGAAATGTCTTCAGGAAAGAGACAGAGCAACCTGCACCCTTCCTCTTCCCCCCCCTGCCACCAGGCAGGCTCTCCCAGAGCAGCCTCCATCCCTCCTGCAGTTCTCCCCTGCATCCTCTGGCCTCCCTGTGGTCCTGGCAGGGGAAAACGGTGCCAGGCAGATGGGCTCCTGGAAAACCCTCCCCAGAAGAGCAGCAGCAGATAGCAACCAGGGCCTCTGCTAGATGGAAGGACATTTCCCTTGGGTTTCAGCATGCTGGCAGGTCAGCTCTTTTCCCACATAACTCAGAGAGACAGTAATTAATTAGGGAGGGAACTCGCCTGACCCCATTGCCCTGGAGACACGCCCCTGTAAACATCACGGAGGGATTGAAGGGGCCACCTCTGACTTCCAGGGCTAATATAAACAAAGGAGGAGATATTTGGCAACAGCAGCACATTCCCAGATGGAGGCTGTGCAGCAGAGGCGGGTGTGATGCTCACAGGAGCAGGCGTGCTCTGAGCTGGGGGTGACTGTGCAATATTCCTACTGGGGTCTGGTCTAAAGCCTTTGCACATCCTGGTGACTGCAAGGAATGTGTGAATACTTGGTGCATCTCAGTATCAAATCTTAAAATGTGAGCAGGCTATTCCTGTGGAGCACTGCTGATTTGCTTTAATTCCTGAAGAAATACGGGTTTGCTCAGCACGGCATGGAAGGTATTCAGCCTTGAGCTTGATTTAAGCTTAAACAGGATATGTGACATATGGACTATGTCAAACACTGTGAAGATAAATGCTTCTTTGTTCTGTGCAATTTTCTCTCTTTTAAAACTTCATCCTTGTTACACTGCTTGATTAATCTTAATATATTGTGGGAAAGCATATGTGTCTGTGTAAGGGAAGAAGAGAGAGTTATGTTGCCCCAAGAGAAAGCCACATGAATAGTAGAGAGACCAACATGTCCCTAAAGAAAGGAGGGAAGTAGAAGACCTCTGAGACATGTTACAAGGGTTTTTTAAGCTTTGCCAGACTTGGTAAACAGTGTCTCAGGCAAATTATGTTTTGTAGCTGAGGTCTTGCAGGCATGGAATAATGACTTTTCTCCAAGTGAGGAGAAAACTCTGCTTCAAGCTGAAAGAGGAATTGCTAACATTGGCAAAATACAAACCAAACTTGGTTGTGTTTTGTGTGCATTTTCTGGACAGATGAAGAAATGTGAAAAGTTTGACTCTATAGATCTTCAGTCTTGGAATCCTGGAATCTCTCCCTGTAATTCCTCTCTATTCATACAACACCCCACCCCAGCTGTAGGACACACCTGAAATGGCATTTACCTCTCCTAACTTTGGTCCCCTTATGTGAGCTTCTTACTTGGACTCCTTTTGTCATAGCTGGAAGGAAATGGACATTTTCAAGATTTGAGACACCAGACCTGCTTTAGCTGCTGATTTTACTGGGGGATGAATGGAACATGAGAGAGTCAATGTCTCCTCACCAATTATAAAACAAACATGAGAACTGGCCACTCTTTGTCTGCCTTGCCAGCTGTCAGAGGTTCTCCTCTGTCCCTTGGTAGCTGTATTTAATTACCTTGTGTTTGCTAACATCCCTTTTGGCATTCACTCTCCCAGCTCTTCGTTCTCCCTGTCTCCTGCCTGTGTGTTGTTCAGCATGGCTGACCAAGCCCAGGCTGCCCCACAGAGCTCTTCTGTTCCATAGAGGCTCTCTGAGGGTCAGCAGCACAACCTGGCTCTCGTGGGAGTGAGAAGGGAGATCTCTGCAGCTGATGTGAAGGGCAGCAGCACAGCACTATGGCTTTTCTTCTGCTCCAGGACTCCATGGCAGATGGACTCCTGGGTTGGGCTCAAAAAATGGCCCAAAAAACTCCTAAAAGGACATCTACTGTGGGCTGCTAAACATGAAGGTGCTACTTCTGGGTTGTGAAACCCTTGAGTACA
Source organism: Muscicapa striata striata (assembly GCA_030060385.1). Taxonomy (NCBI): domain Eukaryota; kingdom Metazoa; phylum Chordata; class Aves; order Passeriformes; family Muscicapidae; genus Muscicapa; species Muscicapa striata. The sequence continues at coordinate 4,914,495 of JAREIS010000025.1, read as the reverse complement.
AGGAATTGGAGGTTGAAAGGTAACTGTGGGGACTGTGGTTATGCATTTACCCTCTTTTAGAGCTGTCTGTAGGGACCTGATGTTATCTGCTGCTCAAGACATGATGCTGGACTACCTCATTCAGGGGGAAGACCTGGTATGATTATTTTTCATTTCACAGTTTCAGAAGTGTCTAAACAAAACCTGAGGCAAGCTACCTAATTAGATCTCCTTAATGGCACAGTCCTGCTAAGTAACCTCAGCTTTTACTGCAGGTCAAGGGGCCTGATTCTGCTTCTCTTCTCTGCACTGCCATAACCCATGCTGACTCCAGTGGTGGAGGGTGAAGCTTTAAATCTCCTGCATGCTGGATACTGAGGAAAAACTGGCAGATGCTGTTGTTGCCAGAGAGAAAGTAATTAGGGGCTGCTTCAAAGAACCAATTTCTCAGATAAATAAACACATGGAAATACCCATTATATTGCAGGGGGTGAGGTTAGCACCCACACTTCTGCATTATGTATGATTTGTGACTGCTCTGGGTACGAATTTGCTTCTTGCTCTTCGATTAGCAAGCCCTGGCAGCCTGGCAAAGCCACACAATTTATTGCTGCTGTAGAGGTTAATGGATCACTTTAAATGTTGATAATGTCTTATTATTGCAATGGTTATTAAGAAAAATGTAACACAGACACCTGGAGTCGATAGCAACTGCAAGAATGCGTGTTTGATTGATGCAGGGAGGGGGATTGCTGCATGCAGGGCTCGTGGTGCAAATGGTGCTTGGAGCAAGCTCATCACAATCATCTTCCTGCACCCCTCCTGTCTCCAGACTGCCCTCAGTCCCAGCTGTGAGGGTGGCCACTGTTCACTAGTACTGATGGCATGACAAAATCAGAAGGTTGGTGGTATAATTGCCCAAAGAATGGACAAATTTCACAGCTTTCTATGCCAGAGCATGCTAGCACTAGATCCAACTTCATACTTGGCATCAGAGATCTGAGACATTGATAGTTGGATTGTTCTGAGATTGTGTGGAGTTTTATACAAACACCAATCTGTGCTTCTGGAAGTTGTATTTCTGCTCCTTTCTAAGTGGGAAGATGGAGGAGGGTGCTGCTTAAATGTCTCCATGTCCCTCTGTCTCAGCTTCTCTATCTGTAACATAAAGATTATCAGTGCTGATTTTATTGTTGTTTCACTATTATTAATAAAGAGCCTGGTCAACTAAATGCCCCTCTCCTCATAGCTCCTCACAGTGTTATGAGCTGGAATATGGGGGTATTGGCAGCCACCACTCCAAGTCCTTACTGGGACACGATGGCTTTGCCCACCTCACAGTGCCATCCCCATTGCCATAGTCCTCTGTCTGTCTCCTGTGGTGCCACTGGCCAAGAGACCTGACCCTCATTTCAGACTCTTCAGTCTTAGCATTTGAGTCCCTCTCTCTCAAATATCCAGCTTTAAATCTGTCTGGATACAGGAGTTTGACTCCCACCTTAATTCCAGTTCATCCCAGGTAATTTCCTCTGATTGAGTTTCATGCTCTTGCTGTTTTAGTGTATACTCTGCCAGAATATGACAACATGGGGAGGGAGAATAGCAGCTGTTTCTCTGGAGGAGGCTGGAGCATAGCAAATCTGAATTGCTACATCTACCCAGGACAAAGCAATCACAGCCCCTCTCCATGCCAGAAAGCCCTCACAAATATAATCAGATACTCTCATATGTATACACATATATGCTATATATGTAGATATAGATATTATGAATATATATTTTCAATATTTTCATATGGACATATAAACATATACACATAAGTATATATTTTTCTTTGCAGTATGGTGGGAGGAAGCCTGAGAGCCAGCTGTGAAATAGATGTTTGCAGGAATGTAGAAGGAGCTATGACGTGTACTGTGGATTTGACAGGATGGTTTGGATGGGCTCTCAGACCTCAGCAATCATTGGAGATAAATCATCTGTTGTCTTCCAGGTGATACCTGGAGTGAGCCAGCACATAGGGCTAAAGACTTCATCTGAAGGGTTTTTTTCTTTCCTGGGATTTCCACTACAGCTCCATCATGTCTATCCTCAGAATTCAGGATCCTTTTTGCCACTAGCTGATGTTTGACTACTTCAGGCTCACTTTCCTATCAGAATTATTATCCCTTAGCCTGTTTGCTTGAAAGTCTGTTTTTTTTGCAGGTCTAAAGCCACATTCATAATGCAAGGAAAAGCATCCCTCAGTGGAGCAGGCTCCACAACCATTCAACCCCTTCCAGACACCCCATGCAAAGAGCCCCATGCATGCTGGCCATGGTATATCCTGGAGGTTTGCTCTACCTGTGCCTGAGGCAAGGCCTGGAAGGCAGCAAAGTTGATCGTGAGGTTTCCCTCAAAGGTCTCGTTCACAGTCTGCTCAAGAATAATTAGTGTGTCCAGAGGCAAGGAGGATTAACCTTTTGCAAGCTATGCAACGGGGATTCAGAGTCTGCATTTCATGCCCAGACTCTCTTTTCCCTGCAGCACACCCAAGGGACATGCTGAGCTTGTCCCTGCAGCTCCCCCTGCTTTGGTCCCTGTCCCTGTCCAGCCTTCTCCAGGCAGCCAAGTCCCAGCTCATCCAGCCTGGGCAGCAGCCCGCCAGTGATGACAGCTAATTATGAAATGTCATGTCAGAGGCTTCCCTTTCATCTCATCCCAGCAGAGCTCTGCAGTGCCCTTTGCAAACAGGGGAGAGGAAGTGTCAGTGCAGCACCAGCTGCTGCTCTGATAGCGGGTGACAGCAGCCAGAACACCACGTCCTGGAAGGAAGTGGCAGCTCGTGCCATGTAGATGCAAATCTCTGCTCTCCACAAAAAGAGAGAAATAAATGTTTTAAAAAATGTTCTCATGTAATACTAGCTTTCCAGAGGAAGTGTTTAACACATCTGCTGGCGAGGCTTGCCATCATCCCTGCAAAACAGCTGAATTCACTCCAGGTGAGTCCTTGCAGGAAAATTTAGCTAAAAAGCTTGTCCAGAGGAAAACTGGCCCAATCCTATAGTTTCTCTTCAGTCTGCATTACTGCAGAAGCCAAATTACATCGAGGTGTGTTAGTCTCAGCTGAGCTATGTCTCAATTTTTGTTAGAAACTGGTGGTTGCTTCTCATTTGTTGTCTGCTATAACCTTTTACACTGTGACAAAATGGGCTTGATAGTTTAGTACAAGCTATTAAAGTGAGGTTTGTCAGGGTCCACTGATCTGGGAATGGGTTACTGCCCCTAAGGTCCAAGAAACTAAGTTTCTTCAAAAGAAAAAAAAACATAACTCAAGGCTCCGTAGACCATAATTTCCCAATTTTGTAAGTAATCACCTGGTTTGGAGCAGTGGAGGGCACCGAAGAATTGGAAGAGGAGCATTACAGTGACAGATGGCTTCTCTCTTTCAGCAATAAACCTGACACAGATGAAGATGCATGGCATGGAGCAGACTTCAAGATCATTCCCAGGAGGGTCCTGTTACCTTGCAGTCTGCTCACAGCCCATCCAGCCTGGCCCCATGCTCCTCACCAAAATACCCATCTTGCTGCAGCAAAACACTTGGTAGTGGATCAATGACCTTGGACAAATCTGGCTGCTGGAATGCTCTGTAACAGCCAGAGCTTGACGTTTTGCCCTTCCTTCATGCTGAGTTTTATATTTACTTTTCTGTATCCAGTATATCCAGAGGTTATTTTTAACATTGCTAAATGAATAGGTGGTTTAAGATCAAACACAGCGGCAAGGCAAGGTGATGTATGGGTAAAGCCTGAAAATTGTGCCTGATAGTGATGATTCTGCATGTGGCATTTAATCTAGATTATCTGAAATTCTTCCTGCTTTAATTCCTAGGTAGGTTTTAGAAGAGCCCAGCTATGTGTAAACATGATTGCTCATAAGGGAAAACCTTTTCCTTGATTTGCACAGAGGCTGGATTGGATTGCCAGTCCTGAGGTGAGATGCGAAGCCTGAACATCTGCCCCTGGGTCGTGCAGCCCCAGGCTCTGCAGAGCACACAGCTGTGACACTGCTGCAGTGTCCCCTGCACAATGCTGCACACACCCAGCCCCTGCAGACCCAGCTGTGCTCAGGAGTGGCACGGCATGGCACTGCACACACATGTCCCTGCATCACAATCTCAGCTGTGACCACACTGTCCCAGCTGGGGATGTTTCACTGGGTTTCTAGAATTACAAATTTGAGAGACCAGCTCAAAACACAACATGAGAAGAGCTCCATTGGTTTCACAAACTGGGGTTGCTTGCACCTCTGGAGAATCTGGCCCATGTTTTATTTGGTCAACAGTCACCCTCATTGCAGAAACCAGCAAACACCAAACCCAAAAACTCATGAGGAGAGACATTTGGGTGGAATCAAGGCATGGACTTTAAAATAGACAATGGACACGAAGAGGCAAGAATATATGATTCCCTACTTCTCTGTCTTACTGGGAAGAAGTGGAACTGTGTAGTCCCCAGCAAGACAGGAGGCTTTTCATGACCTTCAAACACAATCAAACACATGTAGGATTGTTCAACCTCAGTCAATCCCAGCTTTCTAGATGTTGTCAGTCTCTGAGATTCTGCTTGGAGCTACCCTGTGACAAAATGCTTTAAGCACCACTGTTCAATGACACCTGTCCCAGGAGGGTCTCAGTCCCCCAGGTGTCAAACACCCAAGTCAGTGAAGCAATGCTGGGCTATAAATAGACCAAGAGAAATTGTGATGCCAAGTTTATCCTACAACATTTGCAAATACTCCAAAGAAAGCACTGGCCCCTTCCCACACAGAATAACTTTCACAGCATGCTGTGGTCATGAGAGGCAGATGTTACATCTTTGCTTGTCATGGGGATTTAAATCCTTAGGGATTTTCTCTGGGATTCACAGTACTGAGAACTGAGAAAAGGAGTTGAACCCAGAGCGGCAAATAATCATTAGGTTGATTCAGATGTTACAGCCCAAAGAGTATTTCAGTATTTCATGCCCTGTGTAGAGGCTTTCACAGGGTAGTCTCCAATAATGTTCATCTACTCCAATCTCAGCAGCTTGGGAAAGGGGTACAGGCACTTTCCAAAGTACTGAGGGGGGATGGCGGCACAAAGAATCTTGAAATCATTTCACAGCACAGATGGACACTGCAATAACTGGACCACAGGCTGGAAATCTGGCAACATCTCCTGTTTTTCACTTTTGTAGTTGATGCCTGAGATTCCTCATCACTAGACCCTAAAATCTGAAATATTCCATTTAAGAGATGCCAAAAAAACTCTTCTGAAAATCCAGAAGGTCACTTGCCAACTTATTTCTTACAGCCTGAATTCAGAGATTATAGATCATTGGCATGACTTTTTTTCCACAAATGAACTGGCAATCCCTCGCTATTATTTTCCATCCTCTCTCACCAAAAACCATCCAAAACATGACCATCTCTGACTTTTAGGTGAAATTCATCAAGCTGTGTTGGAAAAGGCAAGAATATGTTTGGAAGTGCTTTGATATTTTTAAGAAACTTTACCATGAGATGATAAAGACAGATTCTTATCTCAGATCTGTAGAAGCAAGTCATACATTGCTTCACTGAGCTTTGATGATTCCAAGGAAGCCATCCCAGATTAACAGGGGTTTAAAGTATTTGATACATCCAGGAGTAATAAACTGGATTCTCTTGAAAACACAACTGTTTTGCTTGTTCCTCCATCTCATACAAAACAACCCAAGAGTGAAAATTGTAATCTAATAGCTACCAAAATCCTAAAGTCAAGGACACTTGATGTCAAGCAATGCACAATTTAAATCTGTCAATGCAATAGTTTTACAGAGACATTCCTCAAACTGACCAAATCTCTCCTGCTTTTCACATCAAATTTGTAGATGATGCACAGAACCAGTGCAAAATCTACCCCGTCTTGGATCTCACACTGTTCCAGTTTTGCATGTTATGGCTTGCAGGAGGTGCCTAAACCACAACATATTGGCAGAGTTGGATTACACACAGTTTATCAGGAAATGCAAAGAAATTAAGTCATGTAACACTTTGGATATGCCATAAAATTTGTAAACTGCCTTCTGGATTATTGGCATCTCAATTTAAAAAGGAAATTGTGGCTTACTTACAAACACATCCATTAGTAGGTGCTCCAGTGTCACTTCAATATCCTCTAATTTAGCTGCTAAAGTCATTGTGAAGTCAAACAGAGCAAAGCTGTCAGAAGTCGCAATCCAAAGCGTCTGTGGCCAAATCTAGTTCTCAGACTGTCACCAATGAGTTTCTCACAGATAAGGAAAATCCAAGAAATCAAAACTTAACATCAGAGTGCAGCTGATGCCTGGACTCGGTGCTGGCTGCCAGCCCTGCTTGCAAGACTGAGGATTATTCCATGTGTGCAGGATGGGAGCAGGAGCTGCAGTGTGTGTGCTGCCTTCCTTTCAGAGCTCCCCAGCCAGAAGCATGGAGTTATATCTGGGAAACCACAACAGAGGGAGGGAGAGACACACACAGAAGGAGAGAGAGGGGAGGAATGGAATAAACTGCCTTTGACTATGACTGATATTTATAGGACTGCTTGTTTTTGACTCCAGTCCATTTCTCTGTTCATTTCTGACCTTTCACAAATGGCCCAGCACACTGGAGTGTATTGTACAGCAGGGGCAGCAGGTCCCACAGAAGTTGGCTGTGACCAGTGCTGGGCCAATTCACACAAGCACTCCATCAATAGCTCTTTGTCACAGCATACCAGGCTCTGCACTGCAGTGAGTGACAGAGGAGAGCACAGACGTGTAAAAAACAAGGAAACAAAAGTTGTTTGGATACTTATTCTTTCCTAAGAGTATTAATAGATCCCCTCACCCACTCCCCAAGGTACTGGTGTGCAGTGGTGGCTGCTGAGGTTATGTATGGAGGGGAATAACCCCCAAAAATACTGCAGGGTTTGGCCCTGCAAACACCACTTCTGACACATGCTCCCACCACTCAGCCCTTTCAGCTCTGCAGCATCCCTGTCTCCTAAGCACTTCTCAGGACTGGACCCTTCCAGTTACTGCATTTATGGAAAGTTTAAAGCCTGAGCCCAAGTGCTTGCTGTTCCTCCATACATCTGCTCCCACTTAACTCAATGGAGAAAAGGTTTCTGCTTGCTTAGCACTTTGTAGCTCTCACAGCTCCACATGGAGTGGGAAGGTATTGATGGACATAACCCAACCAAAGCAAAACCCTGTGGAGGTTCTCTTCAAGGATTTTGCATAATGTTAACTGGAACCAACTAGAAAGGAAACTGAGGCACAAAAAGGAGAAATACTGGAAGTCTTTACATGGCCAGGACTGGTGCCAAAGTCTCCTGCATCCTAAACAGTGCCAGGTTCATCAAACTGCCTTTCATGATGTTCACATTGCTCAGCCAAATTATTTTTTATTTATTTGACATGCACCCACATAGTTTGAAACCTGGGAGTGAAATCTTGCATGTGGTATATTCCAGACACTGGACAAGAAAAATCCACAAGGCTGCTCTAAAGGCTTCAGAAACTGAAGACCAGTATTATTTATAAAGGTGTGAGATGGATAGAGTTGATGGAGCTTAGAAGGACCTCTAGTCATAAATTCCAACTACATATTCTCAGAGTTATAGCTGAAATCACATTTTCAGACATGTACCCATTAGCATCTGAACAGGAGCTGCCTCTGATGGCCGAGTTTTACTAGACAACAACATGATGGACCATTTGGGGCATCTTATGATGGATGGTTTCAACAGCAAAGAAGGACATGTCATTCGTTTTCCAGCTGGACCAACTCTCATTCACACATGGCCCTACATCAGATAATAGGTTGACTGCTCCAGAAATAAACCCAGCACGGGAAGCTTGTCTACTGCAAAAAAGCCTGTTAATCATTCACATGCTGCCCTTTCATTAAAGCTTTGACAAAGTGTCTGCCTTCACCAGTGTGAGTGGAAGGGTGTTTTAATGAGCCAGGATCAAAACAAAGAGGAATATATTTGGAGGGAAGGCAGTGGAAACCCAGAGAACCAGAATGCAGTAAGGCAATGAGTGAGCTGGTGTGCATGGCCACAGGGCTCACCACAGACAGGATTTCACGTGTTTTGCTCTCTGGGAAGTATTTGCAGAAAAAGACCTGACTGCTGGTGAGGTCTTCATCCTCTCCAGCATGTGTGGAGATTCAGAGATTCCAGGAATCTATGGTTTCTACACAACCAGGCTGGGTACAAGGACACATGATTGGCCTTCTGCAGGTCCCTGGTCTGCAGAGATCAGTGTTTGGGCAGTGTCAGAGGAGCCAGCAGTGCTCCAGCCAGGCTGAATCATGCATTTGTCCACCTCTAACTGACCAAAGCAGTCTGACCACAACAAGAACTTCACTGGAATCAAACATGTGATCGCTTCTGTCCTCCCCACCCCATTTATTGCACAAAGGCTAAGTGTTAAATGCTGAAACACAAAATTAAAGATCCTTTTCTGTAGGCTCCCTCTGTGCAATAGCACAGGGCAAGCATGTCACTTGTGCCCCTTGACTGTCCCTGTAGCTGCATTGTGTTGGCTACAGAGATAAACAACAGGAGACATCTTCCAGGGTCAGAACACAGTGTCCATGTGACAGACTCTTTGACTCCAACACAAGCTCATTTTTGTCTTCACAAAGATGAATTTCAAGATTATTTCGAAACTGATGGAGAAAATAGTGTCAGGCACAAGAAAATGGCTTAGGGGAACACATAACGCCTTCCCCGATGCCCATTCAAGAAGCACCTGGCACTGGAAACACCATGTGCTCTACTGGCAGTGGCAAGGAGGATGAAATTCCTGGGTTCTCACCCAGGCTCAGCTCTACATGGCCTGGGATTCTCTTATTACAGCAATATATATTGATATAGCAGCTCTTAGGCTCTTGTGGTTGCAATATTCAGCTGAGCAATTCTCCTGCTGATCAATACTAACTGTCTGTAGAGGTAGTCAGAAGTTTGGGTAGAAATTCTGTTGCTGGGGAAAGTTGCTTTGCTGAAAGTACTGTGGAATTTTCCTGACTCCCAAACTGCAGGGCATTTTGTACTTAAGGTTATATCTATTTCATTTTTTCCCTTCAAATTGCAATAAAATTTCAGATTCAAAGCAATGGGAAAAATTTAAAATATAGAAAACGTGCAGAAGAGAAAAAAGAATCACGATGTTCCAGTGATAACCAAAGCAGTTAGTGTGGCTGTGGTAAAATTATATTGATGGTGAAAAAAAGGGGACCAAAGTGTGCAAAGCTGTTTCACTCCACCCCTTGAAAAAACAGATAGCAGAAATCAGTCACAAAATTGGATCAAAGCAGAACTTCTTCAAACACATAAAAGCTCTGAATCTATCCCATTGGATCTCTTCTAGCTCTTGCTTCAATGTTGCTTACCCCAAGTGACCTTTTTTATGGGGATAACCACTCAAATAGAGTAAACAAGAAAGAATTTCTCTGAGTTCCCCAGGGACTCTTCCCAAAACCTCTGTGCATGTGCATTACAGGTGCACATAGAAATGAGATCAGAAGTGACAATGAGAAGCTCAAACCTGGTTAATTCTTTAATGCAGCAGGTCCAGACAGTTTCTTTATTAAATCATTATTTCCATCTTTTCTAATTTCTGAGAATGTATGACTTTGGCCTTTGCAAGCATGAGACCTCTTCTATTTAAAGCAGAGCATCCATCTGACAACACACCAGGGTATTTGTGCAGAACAGGATGTTCTTCTACACCCACATTTTCTCCTCACTTCCTTCCTAGTTTTCTTTGACCATTTGGGAATAAGATACCAGAAAAGAGCTCTAAAAGGGAGATTATTGTAGAATTTTTGCCAAAATGAGATTTCAGCAAAAGATGCTGTTTTTCAAAATCTGAAGTGTTATCTGGGGACACACTGGGTCCCAGAATTGTTTTCTTAGGGGAGTTCCAGGGGTAAAGGTGGTTGGTGATGGTAGGAAAGAGCTGCCCCTGCAAGAACTTGCTTACAAAGGCAGAGGTGTAAAAACAGAACAAAAAGTTTACTAAGTAAGGCAAGAAGTTGACAAGAAAGGGTTAATGAGCTGGTCTGAGCTTAATTAGTCCCAGGATGTCATGTTTGGGCCAGCCCAGCTTGCAAAGACTGGAGCTGAGGAGTCCAGGGAGGATGGGCAGGCTATTTGTCCATGAGGCAAAAAGTTTTCCTGGGTCATGGAGCCCACTAGGAAAGGCATCCTGGCTCTCCTCCACTGCTCTCACCAAGGGACCAAGGCTTCAGTCCTGAGCCTGTGTGACAAATACAGGAAAAAGTCTCTTTGGGGCAGTGCTTTGGTCATCCTACAGGGGTGGGATGGGCTCCAGTTCAGCTGAATCCAATTGCAAGTGGGGCTGTCTTTCTACACAACTAATAGAGAACTTTTATGGACTTTTTGCTTGAAATAATCAAAGTGAGGATTTGAGAATGAATCTTTTTATCTGCTCCACAGGTTTGTCTATGCTTTCTCCTTTCAACAAAGAGTTGTTCTCTTTGGGGAAGGTGAAGAAGGACATCCCATACTCTTGGTAAACTTGGATGACAGGGAACCATCAGCTTCCAAAACCTTCCTTCCTTCTCCAGTTTCCCCACAAAAACCTGGGCACAGGAACTGATCAACCTGACACCTCCAGACTGGATTGTGGTAATTCACTGAGTTTGGAGCTGAGTGTGAAGCCTGTCAGGTTCCAGCTGGCCCAGGGCACAGCCACCTGCCCTCACCTTAGCTCATGGTGCTGTAAGTCAGCCCCATCCTGCAGGAGATCTCAATGTCAGCTGAAGGCCTTGGTGACAATTTTTCAATGAATTAATTGAAGTAGTGCTGCAGCAAAGGCTGGACACCAGCCTATGGCTCCACCTCAAATCTCTGATCCAGGATGAAGTGCAACAGCCTCATCTGATGAAGGCACCCAGATGTGATTTATCTCCAGAGAAGGGATCTTGCAAACCTTGAGTTCATGCAGCCAAGGCAACGAGCAGGAGATAAATCTGAGTTTTCTCCAGGGATCTGAGTGGGGACACACATTGCTCTAACTATTATCAGGCAGTCTGTGAAAGAGGGAGAGCAGGGAGGGAGCAGTTTCCAGGTGACACTGTGGTACTCAGGCTAGTGAGAACAAGGGCCTGCCGAAAGATATGATGAGACTAAGTAAATGAGCAATAAAATAGCTAATTAAATTTAATGTAGCCAAATGTGAAGTAATGTTCACAGCAGGAAAAATGTTCTGAACTTCACATATAAGATTATGGGCTCTGGGCTCACTCAGGAGTAAGATATTTGGATTATAATAATTCTGTAAAACATCAGTTCATTGCTTGGTAGTGGTAGAATAAGCAAATAAAATATTAACATTTACCAAGGGACAAGTAAAAGAGAATATTAATATACCACTGAATCAAACCAGGGTTCACTTACATCTTGTCTTTTGATCCTTTTATCTCTAGAATAGACATAAAGATGAGGGGCAGGATTCAAGGAAAGGCAATAAAGATGAGTAAATGTAAGAAAAATGGCTTTTATAAAGAAATGACTGAGTAAGCAAAGTGGACTCTTTGGTCCAGGGGGAGAAAATACGGAATGATGGTGAGTAACTTGGAAAGGGTAAAACATTCCTTTCCTTCAAGAGTATCTCCCTATCCTAAACAGTGTGGGACAGGTGTGCAGGTACACAGTGCAGTGCCAGGCAAGGCTGCAGGACACCTGGGGCTGCTCACAGGGTCAGCTGGGATTCCACGTGTCTGTCAGTCTGTCTGAGGGGTTTGCCAGGCTGGGCTGGCCGTGCTGCAGATGAAGAATGAGCGTAGGAGTCCCATTCCTGACCTCCTGCCCACAGTGGGATTGACACAGCCCCATAAGGGAGGAAAAAATGCTGCTTCCACATGGCAACAAGATAAACGTTTTTGTAAGGAAGTGTCTGTATGGGAGATGCCAGCAGCTCTGAGGTATTGCAGGGAACAGAAGCAATGACCAGAGCCCTGCTGCCCTGGCAGGTTTAGCACCAAGGCTTGTCCCACCACTTTTACAGCCCTTAACAGGGACATTCCTGTTTGCTTTATGAAATCAGCTTAGAGCCAGCAAAATGGAGTCCCAGATCATCCTCCCTCTGAGGAGTCCCAGGTGCTGCAGAGCACTCAGCTTTCAAGTTAAAAAAATGTGGCTATAATTTCTATTTTATTGTCAATATATTCAACCAACATCTCATCTTCTTCCTGGGCATGGCTGCTGCTGGCTGGCTTTTTTCACTGTCCCCACTGCATTGCTTTCCATGGGTGGTCCCTCTCTCCTTGATGGCCTCCCACCACTCTCTGTAGCTAAGACTTTTTCATATTTTCATGATTTAACTGAGTGTCCTAAAAGCCACCCTTTGGCTAAAGGCATTTGTCTACTGTCCCTCTCACATGCGCTTTCATTTAAAGGCCACCCTGGGCAAGGGAAGGGAAACCTCAAGTTTTCTTTCTTCCAGACTTCCCCCAAGGCCAAACAAGCCACCCAAGGATGAAGGAGCAGTTTGGGCACAAATAAGCTGAGTGGGAGTTTCTTAGATGGGTCTTGTCTCCTTCAAGTGGAGAGAGGGGCCTGTGCTCATGGAGAGCATGGAGAACAGGGAGGAATCAGAGTCTCCTAAATGCATACCCAAATCTGCCTTGCATGGCAGCAACCTGCACCACAATCCATCTGCACTCATCACAGCAATAGAAATGCACCTTTCAGTGCTGTTGACAAACCTCCCCTTTTCTAATCCCCACAATTCAGCACCCAACTGACTTCTTCCCTTGCCTTCCTAAAGCATCATCCCTTTGTCTCTGGGGTCACCCATGTCTCCAGGTGCCCTCCTGGTGCTGCTGCAGTGACACCATTTTCCTGGGAGATGGCTGAGCCATGCACACTCTTGGAGATGTCCAGATGCCACTGAGCCACACCAGCCTGTTATTTAGCTTGCTGGGAGGGATCCCACTTCAGCTTCCCTCCTTGATGTAGCAAATCAGCTGCATTATTAAAGTGATTAAAAATAGACTGAGCTTGCCTGAGACTGCATCTATAATGGATCAATTGCTTTTTATACATTTTTTGGCTCCCTACAGTGCTGCTTTGTCATGCTGCTTTCACTTGGTGGGTGAGATCTTGAAATAATAGGCACATTCAGGAGATATAAATATAGCTGTTTATTGCCTTAAACTGGGTCTGCAAACAAATCACAGTCCCAGCTTCAGGTATTTGGAAATTAAATCTTCCTCTCTGTCCCTTCTCTTTTGGACCAGAGCCAAACATTGGACTTTGCATCTTGGCAGCTGCTTTGTCTCTTACTTTATCTTAAGCTATAGTTCTTCTGCACAAAATTCAAGCCCTCATAGGCTGTTGATTTAAGAAACCCTTGATGCTAGTCTGGATTTGATTCCAGTAAGAAATAATGTGGAGTTACCATTGAAAGGCTGCAGCACAGTGAAATAAAAATAAATGCAGTGCATTGTGTAGCTTAACGGGGTGCTAATTTCTTGGGAGCACATAAATAGGAGGCACAGAGCACATCTGTTTGCTGGCGTTGGGTTGGGAAAGTGCAGGGGAAATTTGGAGCTCTGTCACAGGGACAGGCTGAACTTTGTTCCCATGTCTCACAGAACTGCACAAAGTCTCCTCTGTAGAATTGCCAGTTAATTAAAAATGATATTTACGGTACCCTGGAGATGCATGCTCATAATTCTGCTTTTAGCATTTCTACAAAGTCTGGCACAGCAAGAGAGTTGAGTTGGGGCCCTGGCAATGCAAACAGCCACTCCCGTGGTCCTGCTACCCCTGGAGTCCTCACAGAGGGGCTTTGGGCTGCCACGGCCATTTTTGGGATGCCATTTCCATCACACTGTGTTTGCTGATGGTTTTATCAGCCCTGTGTCTGCAGTGGACGTGGGACACCCCTGCACCTCCTGCTGACATTCCCAGGTATGCTGCAAGGACAAGGGAATTAAGCTGCCTGTGGCAGGTACGATGCTCTCAGCTCACAAGTGCCACTCACAGCGAGATACACACAGGCACAGAGGAACCCCATGCATCCACAAGTACCAAAATAACAACCTGTGCTCAAACCACTGAACTCCCATCCCCTTGCCTCCTTCCTCCTCTAGCTCCCATTCACACTGCTCACAGAAATTATCCTCAGGCACTTCCAGGGTATTTCCCTGGCACTCTTTGTAGAGCCCAGCATTTAGAAACACTTGCAGTGTTTCCTGTGATGTGACGCGTTGGCTTTGGACAGCAGAGTTTGATGACTCAAGGAGAAGCAATGACCTGAAACTCTAAACATGCACAGGATAAAATAATGCTGCAGAGGTGATGGAGGACAGGAGGAGCAGGGAGACCTCCAGAGATTTTTACCCCCCTGAAAAGGCAACTGCTCTGCAGAGAGTCAGCAAGAGAGAGAGGTTTCTCTCGAGGCAGATTGGAGCAGAAACCTGTGCCTCTGCTGACCACAAATGGGGATTAGGGATGCTTTTTCACCCTGCTCCCAGCTGACCACTCTCAGCAGCCCCTGGGCCTCTTCTTGCTCTTCTAGCCTGAACTTGAAGAGATTTAATGTAGTGAAGCACCCTCTCATTTCACCTGGGCAGAGGATGTCCCAGGCAGACTTAATCCCACAGAGAAGAAATCCCAGCCTCCCCATCTCATGCTATCCCCCTCCCTCCCATCTTCAAAATTTTCAGATTTGGAAAACTCCTACATAAGTCCATAACTGAGCTTTACCCCACCACCTCAGCCCTCCCATCCCCTCCACCCAGCTCCACCCAGGTGCCAGCTCACCTTTGGCAGGTTGGTGCAGACCCTGAGCTCGGCCGGGACCCGCGGCGGGGCTCGGCACAGCCGCGGCAGCTTGTGCCTCATCCTCGCGTATTTTTTCATCTCTTTTTTTTTGGGAAAGATAAAGCTCCTCTCACAGGGTGTATCCAGCTGCCGGCAGCATGTGCTGATAGCTGTTAATTTGTCCTAAAGGCTGGACACTGCGAGGGTGCTGCAGAGAGTTGTTACAAGCTGGCTAAAACTGAGTTTCTGTAGTTGAATAGGTAGCTGTTATTATATGCATAAAGGTTCTATCCTGGTACCACTGAAAACAATAATAAAAATCTCATTAACATCTTATTACCAAGCCCTTCCCTCTATTCCTTTTTACACACTGCCAGCCAGTTCAAAAAGGATGGTGTCTGATAGAAAGGAAAAGATGATGAAAGCTAGAGAAACTCCTTGACACACTCCTTTTGGCTTTATGTATTTCACTTTGAATTAGGATGCCAAACCAGGAGAATGACACTGCAGACTTCTGAGGAATTAAAAAAAAAAAAAAAAGAATCAAACCTCAGCATAATTTCATTTGCTAAAAAAAACCACCAAAATACCAACAAATAAAAAAACCAAAAAAACACCAACTAATGAACCCAAAAAATAAAATGCTGATTTGGCTGTTTCTCATGGCCTCCTATTTTTTTCATACTTCATTGTACTTTAATGCTCCTCCCAGGACAATGAAATGTAAAAAATCTTTTTCAATCACTAAGTCTGTTGAGGCCAGATAATCTCTTGGTTGAAGGAGTCAAGGCTTTAGGAAGGGTCTAGAGTGTATGAGAATCTCAGAGGGATACCATTCTCCATGACCTGGCATCCAGTTGCCTCCAAGTTTATTTCACCCTCAGTGATCTCCCTGCAGAGGGGATATCTTGGTTTACATGGGCCTCACCTGGCTAAAACCCAGAGGACATCCTCTTCCCATCACCACAAACCCCACCAACACTGAGCTGCAGGTAAGGCTGGAAACCAAAGCAGAAAGCACCAATGCATTGCCAATGCTCCCACACAGCCAAAAGATTTCCTAGATAGTTCCAGACTGGAAGACACACCAGGCAAGGGTGAAACACCTGACAGTATGACTGGGGAAAATGATTTCCCAATCCCAAATCTGGAGTGTGGCTCACCTCTGAAGGTGCAATCAGCTCATACAAATTGGCATTAGGGAGACTGCAGCACCTCAATCAGTGCCACTGCTATCCCCAAAGTGGGGTCACCCCCAGGTCAAGGGACTGACCAAAGAGAAATGGAGTTCTGCCTCACTGTCCCAGGAATTAAAGGCTGGCTTAGCCTGACAGAAAATAGCTTGAAGAGCCCATGGTCTCACCTGTCACAGTGCTTTGCCCAGCCATGGAACAGAGATGACAAATCTGTCACTGATTACACTCCATTACATTCTTGCAAGATTTCCTGTGCTGCCTGCAGAGTAGATGACTTTGCTCTGGTTTTTAAAGGATTTTAGGTAAAACAGCCAACAGCTCTGACAGCAGCAGCCTGGTGCTCTGGGGTCTGGTGCTCTGGGGTCTGATCCATTCCTAGCTCTGCCCTTTGGATGTACAGAGGTGTAGGAGATGGAGAAATCACTACCTTTCTACATCATAAGGGCATTTATCAGGAACATACCTGTTAAAAGTATATGGTACCTGCCCTCTGCACTCCTTAGCAGGAACCTTACTGCCAAAACTAGCTCTGGCACATACAACAGTGGGACCCAGCATCTCAGGCTGCACTACAGGATATGACCAAAAGTATGTATTTTATCACCATCTCTTGGAACCAGGTGAGGCAGTGATCCTTATCTCCATGAGACATATCCTCTGCTAATGGGCCATCTTTAAAATCAGGTGGGCAGTGTTCTTTATCTTTTCACAACCCATCCTTCCTCCAGGGAGATCTCTCCTGTTAATGGGCCATTGAGTCCCAGTGCATGACTGATAAAATTACATCATCCCACTGTGAGATGCTCCACCCAGGGGGAAGAGTCAAACATTTCCTACCTAGATAAAAACTGAGATCTGGAACACCAGGGCAGCCTTTTTCCACTGGATTTCAGAGGAAAACTGGACCTTTCCACATCATCCCTGGACCTTCAGAGGAAAACTGCACCTTCTACAGGAGCACTGCTCCAGCTGAGACACATCTGTCACTGCAGGAGGATGCAGCCACCATTTAATGGGACTGTGCCAACACCCTGACTGACAGATGGGTGTCAGCTTGGATTCTGACTCTGTTAGTGTTTTGGGATTGTTCTTTGTAATACTGTATTTCTATTTTAATTTTCCTAGTAAATAACTGTTATGCTTATTCTCATATCTTTGCCTGAGTGCCCCTTAATTTCAAAATTATAATAATTTGGATGGAGGGGGTTTACATTCTCCATTTTCAAAGAGAGGCTCCTGCCTTTCTCAGCAGACACCTGTCCTTCAAAACCCAGACACCCAGACACTGTGGACTGGGGGGGCCTGGCTGGGGATGTGGTGTTGGGAGAGCAGAGCAGAGCTGAGTCCAGAGACATCAGAACAGTCCCAGGAAACCATGGGAATGGCTGCACGTGTGGATGAACTTGCAGTAGTAACACAAGACAACTCCCACCTCTGAACAGCATCTGTGAAGTAGGACTGTTTGAAAACACCCCACAAGCAGTGCTGGAAAGAAAAACAGTTGCAGAGAATTCATTGCTTATGGTATGGGAGCTCACAATCCTTAATAAACTTGCTTCCCATGAAGGAAAAAGACAAAAACCTCCTGTCTGCCACTTCTTCCTCCTATTTCAAGCAGCCTTTTGGAGCTCAGCAGGTTGCATGTCACATGTTTCTCAGCAGCTTTCTGCCTGCCTTTCCCCCACTTCCCATGTGAAACAGCACTCAGCCATCCCCAAAGGCTCCTGCTGAGGCTTTCTGCCCCAAATCCCTATGCCCAGAGCCTGGCTGCTCACTTTGCCTCTTTCTCTCTCAAAGTCAGCCAGCACCTGAGAAAAGCCTGTGCTCTCCTCAGTGAGTTCAAGAGGGGACAAACAGAAAATGCTCCCAGGGATGCTGGAAATAAAGCTAATGGTCGCTGCAGGGAGTGACAGGTTTGCTCTTGTGGGATGCTCTGACAGATCCATCAGCAGGCACTTAGCCATAAAACCCTGAGATCTCTGCAAGGGACCCCTGTCCTTCCTCTGTGTTTATGCTGCTCTGAATTGCCTAGTTAATGCAAGAGTAAAAAAAGGGGGAAGGTAATGGGCCTCTTTAGAGGGGTTTTAGGCACTTAGTGGGAAGCAGGAAGCCAGGGCCTGTATAATTAAATTGCTAATCTCTCACCAGATCTGGCAGGCTACATACTCTTGTTAAAAACAGGTTTAAGCCCCACAGCAATTTTTGTTTCAACTCTGGGTACAAGCCAGCTTCTTAATTCCTTCAGCCCTGAAATGCTTCTGACCCTGCCCTTCATTAGAGCACTGTGCTCTAGCAAAGTCCAGACACTACACAGCTTCAAGATGACCCTCTTCCTCCATAACAAAAAATATTATTGATAAGAGGAAGGTGGTTATGTTCCCTGTTGAGGCACAGTCCCTGCTGAGGCTTCTCTCTCAGCAATGTTCATTCCCATTATTTTTCTCTTTCCTCTTTCCATATCTAAGAGGTCACATTAGGGACCCCATGGCCCCAGCAGTGCATTCCCTGGGTGTGAGGTGTCAAACACCCACAGAAGGGTTTTCTGGCTGTTTCTGTAGCTTTGCACACTTTACATACCTTAAAATAAGTACTGAGCCCCAAATGTCATTCTGGCCTAGACCAAATAAATGGAGAAGGTTTTGAGGGGCACTGGGACAATGTTGGAAGTGTAATATCTTCCTCACTGATACACCCCTTCTCCCCCAGCAGTCATGTCTAACAAACAGACTGCTCTGGCAGACTGCCCTTGTATTGCTGAGGAAAACAGGCAGGTGCAGGGGTATCAGATGGGATGCTTGGTTCATTCATCACCTTCATGAAAGCCACCCAAACAAAAAATATCCCCATTCTTTTCAACCATCTTGGCCATGTGCTGCAGTGTCTGTAATTCCCTGAGTCGTTGTCTCAGCTGCCTGGAGGTCAGGGGGAGAGGGTGTCTGAGGAGCACAGTGTCACCCCCAGCCATCCCCAGCTCAGATCCCTTGGCTCTGATGAGCCTGGGCTTTGTTAGCTGAAAGCAAGGGGCAGTGGCATGAGGGAAAGGGGGCACAGATCCAGGGGGGAAGAGCAGCCTGGAAATCACTGTCCATGGGGGATGTCCCCAAGAGTTACACAGGGCCATGTGCCCACTGACACTGATGGGTATGGCAGGGGAAAATGCTCTGATCAAAGGGCTTGGGGAGGGGAAGATTGGCAGCATGGGGTGGTGAGACACCTCTAAAGATTAAAAAGCACACAGCACAGAGATGTCACATGCACTAAAAAGCAAGAGGAAAACACTCAAAGAAGGAGCCTAATGGCTGGGACCATCCCTGGGGATCCCTGCTGCTCTGGGGTTGTATGGCAAAGCCTGCCACAGCACTTGAGCAATCAGCTGAAGTGTGTGAAAATACCACTTAAAATCTGTGGAGGGTGGTTGTGGTCGTGGTAAAACTGCTTCCCCTTTCTGGAAGGTGCATGAGACCCTCCAAGGGTAGGATTTGGGCTGGATTTCATCAGCACATCTACTGAACTGATCCTGGACCTGCATTGTGGAAAGCTCAAGGAACATTTAACCCCAAGGGGAGAAGATCTGTTTGTTCTTTGAAACATCTTTCTGATGTTTGCAGGCATTAAAATGTATGTTCCATTTCATTTCAAAATGATGTCTTGGTGTGCTCTGACTCAAGCACCAAGGACATGCAAATTTTATTTATGCCACTGCAGCAGTCACCTGTCACTGGCTAAACCATCATCAAATGTTTCAGCTTTTCCCTCAAGAAAGGAGATGCACTGCAAGAGCACAAGTTATCTTGGCTTAACAGATTACTAGCCATCAGCTTGAAGTTGTTTTCATGCTTCCAGCACATTATAATATAAAGCATATTAATTTAAACTAACAGCAATAAGTAGCTAATCTATGATAATTCAGTCACTTGCAAGTATTTGCATACTCTTGGTTTATGTGATCACTCTCACTGGGTTGAGGGAATGGGGAGACATTCACACACAAGGAACATTTCCCTTTGTAAATCACCTAGAAAAATATTTTTATGATGTTTTTAAATACATCTATTGAACAAAAAGAAGGTGCATAGTTTTAGGATGACTGGCCAATTTTGGCAAACTTGTGGTGGATAGTTTCTATGACCAGCACAGAATTTTTTTCCTAAAGCAAGAAAGAAATCAGTGCTCAGCAAATGGAGGAGGACAGCAGCAGAAATCTTGACTATGGCTCTCCCACTTCCCTAGGACAGTCTGCCACTTGCTTCTCACCTATTGTAATTCATCACTTTTTCTTGTTCTACCTCCCATTTCCATGTGTTTTCCCCCCAGTCTGAAAAAGGTTTTCCTTCTAGTGTGAAAAATGAGAAGGGATGGGGAAAGGCAGCATGCAGGATTGCTGAAGAAAGCCTTTCTCAACCAGCTGTAAAAATCCTTCTTGGAAGAACACCTGAGCACAGGTGAAGGAGAAGCACACCCAGACTCTTGATGTGGTTGCCAACCCTCAGTTATTTTGACTCTCTCATTTACATTTGGACTGATCATGATAAATGTGGAGAATCTACATTTCTTTAGGGCCTCTCTGGGAGCTGGGACTAAGCACATGGACTGAGGTCTGAGTGCATTGCAGTAGCTGCTGCACAACTTTCAAAAAAAAAAAACAACAAGATCTGGGCCTTCTCCTGAAAGATTTGGAGACTTTTTTGAGGTCTGTGAATCCCAGAGAAGCAGCATTTGTGTGTGCAGAAGTGTGTGTCCTAAAGACAGTATATTAGGTCAATTATTACTCTTGCCTCATACATTTCCCCTACAGAGGCAGCTGAATACAGTGCCCATCCCATTCCCTGTGCACTGGGCACAGTCCAGTGCCTGCTGTGTGCCTTCTCAAAGGTATCTGCACTTCAGTTTTGGGCAAGGGGAATGCATCCTCACTGACTGATGTAGTAACCCACACTGAGTTTAATCACAGGCTCCCTGTACAGGGAGGAAGGAATTTCTTATGCAGTGGGATTCAATGGATAAGGAGTGTTCAGGCTGGGAAGGATGACAGAGGGGAGATATGATCAAAGTGCATAAAATCATGAAGGGGAAAGAGATGGTGAATAGAGAAGAATTTTTTTTTTTTTTAAAAAGTTATTTTATACTATTACACCTTGCCTAAATACTATGCACTGACATGATGAGGCTGCAGATTCAGAGCAAGAAAAATCTCTTATTTGAATAGCTTGTGGTAAAAGTAGATAAAGTATCACACAGAAAATTCCATAAGGGGTTGTTAAACCTGATGAAGGCAGGCTGCCTGGTGGCTAAACTGGTGACTCCTGGGCAGTGGGAGGATGTCCTGTGGAAGCATCTCTCCAGCCTTGCCTTGTTTTACACTCTCCCAAGTGTTTGTGGCTGGCTGCTGTTATTTTGGGGGCAGATGGACCTTGCTTTGATGTAGCAAAGTTTGATGTTTTGTCACAGGTCTTTTTATCTCACAAGGAGAGTCCTCCCAGGAGTGATTCAGTGCAGGATTGTGCTGCAGCTTTGCCCTCCCTGCCTCCCTGTACTGCAGAGAGCACAGGGACATCACATTAAGCACGTGTGTTAAACACCTGAAGTTGCTGAGTTTAAATGTCCCCTTTTCTGGGTGTGATTTCCAAAAAGCAATAGCAAGTGAGGTGTCTAAACCCCATGGCTTTTAAGAGGATTTAGGTGTGCCTAATCTGCTTAGATGTTTTTAATAATCTCTGCAGGCATCACCATGAAACCTCTGTGAAAATCAGGTCTAGATTGATTTTTTCCCTTTTATCTTCTGACATTCAGGTAATACTTGAAAAATGCCTTGTAACCCATCGATAGAAGCTATGGCTTCTCCACAATTTGCAATTATTATTAATGAGGCTTTTCAAGTGTTAGATTGCCTGGAAAAGACATATTTTATCTGTTTGCAAGAAGTATTTCAGCAAGTTTTCTTCCCACAGGTTACAGACAGCGAACACATTTGGTGCAGCCAGACCCAGTGGTGCTGCCTCCATCCATCTCTGACCTCCCAGGCTGTTTCTTATCCCTCTTACCTTCCCTACCTTGCATAAGAAAGTTGAGAAAAGGGAACCTTTCAAGCTTGGCTGGGCAGATTGCGTGTAACCATGCCAGGCTCCAAACAGAACCAAAGTGCTGGAGACATAAATCAGCTCTGTAACATGAGGCCACTGGAGGAGAACTCTTATTTTATGTACTCGACCTGTATGCAGGGTTCATTTCAGCATGACCCTGGTGTAACTGGCTTTATCAGCTGTAAAGACAAGCTCACCAGCTGCACATTATGTTCACACTCTGAAGCCATTGGAAAAAGCAAGCAAAGCCCCAGAGCAGGCCTGTGGGAACAGACTGAAAAAAGTCCCCTTTAAATAATTCGCTTTCCCTGCTATAAAACAGAAAGGATTTATCTGGGATGGATAAAAAATAAAACAATTCATTTCAAAGTAAAGAAATAAAATGGCTTTCAAAGTAAAGAGATAAAATCAAGCTGAAGTCTAAGATGGAGTGTTTTTTCATGTTTTAAATTTTTCACCTTGAAATGCTAAAATGGACCTTCTCTGGTTTGTCAAGAAAAATGGGGTTCCCCTTTTTATGGCAGAAAACATTAGCTGAATTCAGCCTAAGTCTGTGAATAGTTTCAGTCAGCCTGAACAACATTTATTAGCAAATAAACTATCCACCTGAAAAATGTTATCTAGTTCTACCCCAAGTGTTCTTCCCATTGCTTAAAAATACCCTATTTATAGACAAAGCTATTGTTGAGCGTAGATTTAAGATGTTGTGTTCATTGTCTGGCAGAGCATCTCCTTGGGAAAGCAAACCAATTAAGCTATTCCATTTTGCAGCCTCAGTGCCTGTTTGTGCAGTTACTATGTCATATAAGAGACCACAGTCTTACAGTATTTGACAGATATGACTGCAGCTCTTGTAAGCAAATACCCTGTTCTCAGTAGCTTTGAGGTATAAAATGGTCACAAAACAGCTTAGGAAGGCAGGAACAGCTGAGATAATGGAGCATCCTCCATGCAGGTCTCTGAACCAAAACCTCCCCCCCCAAAACCCTGCCAGGCAGTAAAATAAAAGCATTGTTCCTAACCCCTCTTAGTAAGAGGTAGCTTATGGGCTGAAGCATGGGGAACTATGCCCTTTTCAAAATTGTCATTATACAGCCAAAAAAAAAAAAAAAAGGAAAAAGAGAAATGGAGATAAGAGAAAAAAAAAAAGCATTAAAAGGTGCAGCTTGAACAGGGATACTTTTCATTATTTTGAGGATATTCTAGAAGTCCAATTGCTTGCTTTGGCATTTGACATTTTCTGTCTTTTTGTGAAATAGGTACAGCACAGATAAAATGAGTCACACCTGCCTGCCAAGGTGTCTCAGCCTCCTGTTGCAGGACCTGTGCAATGTGTGGTTTGCACTGAGGCTGTGGAAGCAGGGCTGGAGGGGCACTTTCCACTGTGATGATGACTGAGCACTGGCACAGGCTGCCCAGGGAAACTGTGGAGTCTCTCCATCCTTGGACATATTGAAAATTACACTGAAAACACACCTGGACATGGCAACCTGCTGTATGTAGATGATCCTGCTTTGGTCAGGTGGTTGGATGGGATGACATGCAAAGGTCTTATCCAACTCCAAGTGATTTGGTGATGTGAGCACATGTCCTGGCTCGTTCTGGTGGTGTGCTCTGTGACCTCACTACCTCCAGGACAGTTCCCAGGCAGTGTGTGCAGGTCCTGTAACAAATCCCTGCTCACAGAGCTGCTCTCACCCTCACAGGGCTGACACCTTTCCTTTCACAGCCAACAGAATCAATCTATCTATTTATTTTATATTCATTATGCCAAGAAGGCAAAAATTCACTGGCCAGTTTCACTGAGTCACTGCTTTTCCTCTTCCAGCTAGGCAGATAGGCCAGGCTCACCCAGGTTCACAGCTGCCTCATGCCCCTGGGGGACCAAAATTTGCCTTCTTAGCATCTGTTGGCTGCTTCTAACTCAGATAGGACAAAGCCTGGTGATCTGCATCCAGCTGTGGGGCTCACAACACAAAAAGGATGTGGATGTGTTAGAGTGGGTCCAGAGGAGAACAACAAAGAGGGTTGGGGCACCCCTCCTATGTGAAAAGGCTGAGAGAGTTGGGGCTGTTCAGCTAGGAGAAGAAAAGCCTCAGGGAGGCTTACTGAGGGTTGATTTAGATTAGACATAAAAAAGTTTTTTGACATTGAAGGGGGTTAAAACTGGCATAGGTTTCCCAGAGTGGTGGTGGATGGCTTATCCCTGGAAACATTCACAGTCTGGTTGGACAGGGCTCTGAACAATCTGATCCAGTGGAAAATACCCCTGCCCACTGCAGGGGGGTTGAACTGGATGAGGTTTACATGTCCCTTCCAACTCAAACCACTCTATGATTCTATGAGTTAAAGAACATTTTTTTACATGTCATGGCCATTTTGTAGCCATCAGCTCAGGGATCAGGTTAAAATGTCAGGTACAAGAGCATAGCTTTGTAAATAATACATTTGCACATAAATTATTTGTTTAGTTGTGGTGGGGAAAGGGCTGCTGGACACTCTGAATCCCTGGGTCACAAGAGCTGGTCCAGCCCTGCCTGTACTGGGTCTTGGGGGAGATACCACTATTTATAACCTGCAAATTATTTATACAGCTCACCTTTTCTCATCTGTCTGAGATTCACAGGGTGCCTCCTGTGGCTCTGGAGCCACTGAGGTTTGTAGTGATGGAGAAGCACACACAGACAAGCTGGGGCTACAGCCAGACCCAGGAGTGTGAGTGGCACTGGCTGCTACTTGCAAAGGCCATTTCTCTCCAAACTGGCAATTTAACAACACCATGGCCTTGTGTTTGTCAGGTGCAGGAGCAATACACAGAATGGTCTTTGAAGTGCCTCAGCAGCTGCAACAGCTCCCTGCTAAATTAAGGGAAAATGCTTAAAGCTCCTGTGTGCTGCTCAAATGCACACACAGCAATGAACATCACAGAGCTGAAACTGCCCCCACTGATTCCATGTGTTCATTGAAAAGCCTTGGGAGGCACAAGCCACACTTTACAGTGGCAGCACAAAGAAACTCTTCTCTGGGAGCACTTTTCTTTACTGTGTGAAAGAAACAAAACTGATAAATCACTCATTTGAAGGTCTTTTTCTACTGAGACATGGGATAGCACTGCAGCAGTTTGCTAAAAGCTCAGCCCTCAGGTAGAGTGAATTCAAGTGCTCCACACACTTAGAGCAGTACAAGAGAGTCAGAGAGCCACCTCCTCCCCATGCCCAGGTGGCATTAACTCATGCCTCATGTCAGCACATGATTGAGTTTGTATCCTTAGAGAACTCCAACTTTATTTTTCCTGCCTTTATAGGAAAAGCAGGAAGGCTCATTAAACTCTGAACTATTGCTGATACTTATCATTCCTTCCCTACAATGTGAGGCATTATCTCACATTTTGGAACAGGAGCTTTGGTCCCCTATAAAAATTGCCCTGCTCCTCTGCCTGTATGCTCAAGGGATTTCATGCAGAAAATGCAATTAATTTCCTTGCAAGAACACCCAAACAGTGTGAAAAAAGCTAACCCACAACACAAAGAGATCCCTCAGTCCCTGTGAGAAATGTGCAATCCAGCTCAGCACTGCTGCACAAGAATTTAGGGAAACAGCACGACCTAGTGTTCCCTCTGCTTCTCACTGCTGCTCAAAGGCTGATGGCTCCTGGTGATATCCTGGCAAGTACTGCCGCTGCCAAGCTCCCATGAGCACAGGGTTTCCTTCTGTAACTCCAGTTTCTTTTCTATTCCCCAGTGATGTTTCTCCTCCATCCAGAGGTTTGTGTCCCTGCCTTTGGCTCATCTTGCATCTTTGTCTGAAGAGGCAGGATCTGGCACAACCCTGTGAAGCAAGGAGCTGTTCAAAAGCAGCATGGGCTTGGGAAGGGGGCTGCTTCACAGCCACCCTGCAAAGGATTTGGATAGATTTCCTTTTCCCTCTCTGAGCACCTATCAGGCTCCCATGGACATCACTGAATGCAGGGGGTGTAGGGAACCTTGGCACTCTTTCACCTTGTTTGTGCAGGCCTTGCAAATTGATATTACTAGCTCTGACCTGAAACACAGCACTGGGCATGTAGCTGCACTGCATATAAAACATATCCATAAAATGCCTTCTCAAGCAAGCCAGTTTGCTTGGCATCCCCTCTACTAAAGCTCATCAGCTGCTGCCCTGCTGGTGGTTATATGTGTCTGCCATAGCAGGGCTGCCCACACACTTGTGTGCTACCAGCAGGACCCCAAAGAAAGCCTCCAGAACAGGTACCCTGATGTGAACCCTCAGGAGCCTGGACCTGCTCTGCTCTGCCATCACCAACACAGCCAGAAAAAAAATGGGTAGCTCAATCAGCAGCTTCTGATTACTGTGTTTCAGACAGACCTTTTGACAGACATCTACTTTTGACCAGCCCTGTTATTCATCCACTCTCATAGGTCTGTCCTTCTAAGACACATCTCCACACTGTAAAAACCTACCACTGGCACTGGAATGACAAAGCAGCCCTAGCCTGTGCAGTGCTGCCCTGAGGAACAATGTGTTTTCCTGACCTCAGGGTTGATTGCCTTGTCTCCTAGAGGCTGAGGATGGCCTAAGAGATTTTTGTTGCAGCCAGTGTGATTGCAAATTCTAGTGCTACTCAGGTAAATGCAACAACAGAGGATACTCCTTCCACTTGCTCGTCAAAAAAGATCATGATCAGGTGCACCATTAACCAAAGTCAAACCTGCACAAAATCACATACACAGGGAGCTATGAAAGACCTTTTGTGACTTTCTCTGTGGCAAATTGCAACTCTGTGTGTGGACACTGGCAGACCTGGAAAGGCAAAGCAGATTGGTTTGCAGCCAGTCACGGCTGTGGTCTGATCACTCTGGTGTTTGATCTTTGCTGAATGAACAAGCAATGATGGAGCTGATCTTTGGGCAGGGCTTCCACATGTACCATGCAGAACCCCAGGGTTTGGCAAAGGTAATCCCTGCTCACCTGGTGTTGCACAGCATGGTGTGGAGCCATGAGTGGGGCAGCCAGGTTATCCACCCTGGGGCTCCCAGCTGTGATCCTCCAGAGAGGATCTTCGCCTTGGCAAGAGCTTCTTCTCTGTTGTACAAACACAAAAGCAAATAACCAAACCTCAGAACAAGACCCAGCTTGCCTGGCCTTGTATGCAGGCTGGAGGCAGCACTGCCCTGACAGCTCCAGTGGCACAGAGCCCTGCTTGTTGACAGAGATCTGAGTCAGACACAAAACTGGATGAACGGATGGCCTGGCAGCAGATAAAAAGGATGACTCCTTATCTATCACCCACACCATCTGGGAACCTCACTCCTTGCCTTCCCAGCCCTAATTATTGTTACTGCTTGATCTCAAGAGGTGTTTCTGGCACGACCCATGAGTGAGTGAGCTGCTGTTCCTTGCCCTCTCACTAGCAGTTTGCTTTTCAGCCACTTTATTACATCTTCACCTGTGAATCAGATAATGGCTCATGTGATCCCAGAGCATTAGTCCCACTTGTGTTGTCACAAGCTTTTGGACATTCCAATTTTCAGGGGATTATATGCAAAGCAGAAAAATATCAGCCATGCCTTTCATGCTTTTCCCAAGTCTTTCTTTTCCCTGGGGACAACCCTTTTATCTCTGTAAGGGAGCCTTACAGAGAAATCAGCAATTCAATTGTGCTATGTTTTTGGCCTTTAATTCCAAATACTTATTCCTGTTTGATCACGTCATGCAGCAGCTCACAGGAAAAGAATGAAATTGCTCCTGGTTGCAGATGCTAGCTGCTTGCTAAAGCAGACTGCCCTCCTTTGTATATTCTGACCTTATTTTGTGCAGTCTTTCAACCTGTCAGTCTTGAGGTCTGTTTCTGTGAAACACAGACTTTAATTTGTCTTAGGTGTGAGTTCATCAGGTCTGAGCTGGCTTAGCTTTAAGCTCATTCTGAGATCCTGCTGATGAACTCCAGAGAAAGGAAAGGGTAAATCCAGGATGCAACTCAACCGTGGCTCCAAGCACCTGTCCTGCAGGAGAGGTTTTTGGGGACAGACCTTTCCTCACTCTGCCAATGCAGGAGAGGTTTTTTCCTCACTCTGCCATTGCAGACCTTTCCTCACTCTGCCATTGCAGGAGAGGTTTTTGGGGACAGACCTTTCCTCACTCTGCCATTGCAGGAGAGGTTTTTGGGGACAGACCTTTTCTCACTCTGCCATTGCAGGAGAGGTTTTTAGGGACAGACCTTTCCTCACTCTGCCATTGCAGGAGAGGTTTTTAGGGACAGACCCTTTCTCACTCTGCCAATGCAGGAGTGAGGCTGCAGGGCTCTGTCCTGTTGCAGCAGATTAGCTGATTATAATGATCCCTCCTGAACAGTTAATCTATAGTTAATGAACACAGTGTGTCAGACACTTACAAGCCAGCTCAAGCCTGCCTGCAGCCCAAACTGCTAATGAGCATGGATCTCACCATCTATCCTGTAACCACATCCTTCTGGAATGGACACCTGCAAATACTGTCACCCTGTGTCCACTGCATGCCAGACACTGCTGAGGTGGCTTCTAATGCTCCCCTGTGGGTCTTGCTGTGCAGAGTAAAGGCTCAGGTGTGGATGGATGAGCTCACAAGGCACTGCCAGGTGTGGAGTCCTCCTAGTCTGAGCAGAGGCAGAGGGGAGCACCCTCTGGGCTAGGACCTTGTGACCTGCCCCCAGCCACCTGAGGGGAGCCAGACCTCACCAAAACCCTGTGAGGAATCAGGGTCCTGATGGCAAAAAGCAGTACAAGTTTGTTAATTACTGCACTCATAAATCTTTGAGCTGAAAACTGTAAGGCAAGTAATTTATTTTATGCACAGATTGTATCTATTTTAATAAGATCTGAAAATAGAGCTTTAACATGGCAGCTTTAAACTCTGACATTGCACAGGGTTTTTTAATGTGAAATTTCCCAGGGTGTTTAATGAAGCTGTTTTTTCCTAGAGTGGAAGCATTGTGTTTTGTGTCACAGTGCACTGGAGGGACCCATGGGCTCTGAGTCCCACCTGACTGAACAGTCAGAGGTGTGGATTGCTCTCTGTGCTTCCTCTAATTCAGGGTCTAATCTTGCCTTGCTAGGAAAAGGGATTGTCTCAGGGTGCAGAGGCACCTTTAGGGTCTGAGGCAATTCCAGCTCCATCATGAGTTTTTATTCTCTGTGAGATACCCCCTTCTCAATTCCCTGTCCAAACTATGAGATGGTGAAACACAGGACTGCCAGGAGCCTTGGAGATCTCCTCTGAGACTGTGATGTGCCACTTGGCTGAGCCAGTGATGCTCTGTCAGGCTGCAGTTTTCCCAGTACTTAATGGTGTAGGAGACTTAATATTACCAACCTGCACTTTATACAAGGGACAACAGTGGTGTATTTCATGTGAGGGACAAAAACTGCCAAGAGTTACTGGAGAAGATGAAGATGAGCATTTGGGAGAGTGGTCCAGCTTCTCCTGGGGGAGGATCCCCCAGGTTTGATCTGCAAGAGCTGAAATGTCCCTTCTGCTATGAAAGCCATGGTCAGTGGCAAGGGGACTGTCAGGGATGCTGTGAGCACACAGGCTCTGTCTGTGCATTTCCCACTGGGCATTCCCCACACAGCTTCATTAATATAATCAAGACCAGGACTTATTTAGTGCTCATCCAGTCACAGCCATTGCAAGGGGACTGATTATAGGCTACTCTCCTGGGCACTATTTCAGTCTGGGGCTGGCTGGAGAGTATAAATAGCATGGCAGCTGCACGAGGGGTATTCCTATGTGACAGAGAAACTAAGGCCCATGTCAAGGCCTTGCTAATTGCTCAAATTATTGCTGCTGTTAACAGGGCAGCAAATTATGTCAGGGAGCCTTTTAGTAGTCATACTACTCCACCTACAAATGATACACACTCCTGAATTAAGGCTGACAAACAGTAATAAATAGGAGCTGAATTAATAAAATCTGAACGCTGAGAATAAACATTAAATTTAAAGCAAACAACAGCTGAAATATTGACTTTGGCAAAATAAAGTGATACTGAGGGAAAGAGGAAAATTTTATGGAGAGAAGATTAAGTGCATAATTATGGCTTAGGGCAAGTTTTACCAAGCACTTTGGAAACACTGCTCAGACATGTCTGTGTGCAGCCAAGTTTTGGTCTGCACTGATGCAGCTGCAAATGCCCTCTCCTGTCAGAGGCCATTGGAACTAGAGTATTGATCCCAAGAGCCAAGACCCCAAGGCTTCAGTGCTGAAAGTATCCTTTCTTCTGATGCTACTGGAATATTAAATATCACCACTCCATCTGCTTCTTCTCATTGGGTGGAATTCTTCCACACTGTGATGTCAGGGGGTACAGCAGAGCAGGGATGTGCACTCTGAGCAATACAGACATTCTCCTTTGGAGAAGCAGGATGGTATCCCCCTCTTCTTATCAGGTACCTGAAACTGAGAGATAGGGACAATGTTGCCTGAGGAGATCAGAGGTGTTACTAGGAACTGGATCTGTAAGACCTTAGCTCTTCTTTCTCATGGGAAAGCTCCTTTTTCCTCTAGGTCCAAACAATGATGTATTTAGACCACTGTACCCACCACACACACAAAGGAGCTGGCTAATCTCTCATTTACAGCAGTAAAAAGTAGAACTAAGTTACCCAAATCACTGACTTCACTGTTTTAGGTCCAATCCATGTGGAGACCCAGCTCCACATTTGCAGCTGCCTATTTCTTACAGCTGGAAGGTCTAAGTCTTCAGGTCTCATGCCAGGAAGTCTGACCTGAGAGATGACCCTTTTTTTTGTTGTTGCTGGCTTTTTTGTTTTGTTTTGTTTTGTTTTTGTTTTTTTTTTTGGGGGGGGGGGGTGTTTATTGTGGTTTTTTTGTTTTTTTGTTTGTTTTTTGTTTGTTTTTGTTTTTGTTGTTTTGTTTTTGTTTGTTTGTTTGTTTTTAGTAACACTGTGTGCTCTTTTCTTGCTTACACCATCAGAGACTTTCACTATACAAGATACCAACACCATCTTTCTCCCCCTATGTGTATACTACTTTAAACAAATTGATAAAACACCTTGGATTCTAGGGGCTGGGGAACCTCTGCTGTTTTTGTCATAAACTTAATTATTTTAAGTCTTTTTAAGAGAGCTGTTCTTGGTTGATTTGATTGTTTGTTTGTGGTTTGTTTGGAGGGTTTTTTGAGAAGGATTGGTTGCAGGGACTTGAGAGTTTGATTTACTCAAAATTTAGACTTGCCCTACCTAAAGTACAGCTTAGTGCCATGGTCTGTGTGCTCTCCTCCTCCACTGAATGATGTCATCCCATGAAACAAGAGGTAATTAATACATTCTCAAGAGTATTTATGAGTAGATAGCTGTGGTTGACCACAGTGGGGTGAGGGGTTTGGAGGCATCCTTGGTGTGTGCAGTAGGTTTTCCTGCAGGGGGATGGACACTGCTGTGACAGTGCTGTGTAAGAGCTCTCCTTCAATCAGCCTCCCCTGTTTTCTAAGTCCTCTACTTAGGGGATTTTTGGTCTCTCTGGGGGGCATTAGAGTCTGTAATCTCATTAGCAGTAGCAGGCTGTTTCCATCTTCCTATGTGACAACCTAAAAGCTTTTAGAAAACAGCTCCTTGTAAGGACAGCACCTATGAATGCAAGGAAAATGATGCTGATATTCATTTCTTGGCTGCATTCTCAGCTCTCTGCTAGTTTTCCATGGACCCCTTTTTAACTGGAATGCTAAAATGCAGCCCATGTCTCTTTGCTTCCTAAACTGAAGGCTGACACAATCCCTGCAGCAGAGGCTGGTGGCTTTGCAATAATTAACAGCAGTCTTACCAAGCATGCAGCAGTGCTTGCAGTAACCTCCCTTTAATATATTTAATCTTCTTAGTGAGGTGTAGGTTACATCACCCCAACCAACCCTGAGAGCTCCTGATCAGCCACACCAGTGCCACGAGCATTGCTGGTGATTTGGGGTCCCAGCCTGGCTGAGCTCTGCAGCAGCAAATTAACACAAGCACAGCTGGTGCCCTCAGAAGCTTCACATCCAGAGTAACTGATACAGATTTGGAACCCCTGATGGGTTATGAGCAGATGACTGTTCATGCCCAGGGTAGGAGAGACTGATATTATCGACATCAGTGTTATTAGTGAAAGTTCATTCTGGCCTCTGATTTTAAACAAATCCAAGCACAGGTGTTGCTTGCCTGTAGTAATTCTAAGAGGCTTAATAGCAATGAGATTGAAAGATTGCTGAGACTTCCTGGGACAACAGCTTGTGGGGTCATGACAAGTTTGCATAAGAAATAGCTGGGTTTAATATCTTTATTTTATTATAGTAACTTCATTCTAAGTTCTATGAGGAAAAAAAGGGACTAAAGTCCTGGAAAGTCATGGCAGTGTCATCCTTGATGCCAGTGAGGCTGCAGGGATCTTGCACAGCCAACATTTAGGGAGAGCCAAGATGCATTTGGGAGCTCTTATCCATTAAAATAAGGTTGATTTTATGTGGTTGAAAATGGCATTGCATTGTTCATCTGTACAACACCTCAATGTCCTGCAGGAAAGGAAGGCTACAAAAATGTGAGAAAATCTCTGCAGAGTGTTGCCCAACTTATAAATCTGTCCAAGCAGCAAATACTTCCTTTTAAAGCATGCTTTAGAAAGGATTTTCAATTCAAAATAATTATTTAGGGCTATAACAAAATGGATCCTGGAAGGCTATTTGTGTTTGTAAGAGAGATTGATGTGAGACATACAGCCTTGGGCTTTGGGGCCCTTCTGTCTCACTCAGGCATTACATTACTGAAATGTGAAATGATTAGCCATAAGCAGGTCATCCAGATCTCTTAAAATAAGTCTAAATTCCCCCAAAAGCCAACAGAAAGAGGGAGAGCCTTCCAGAGACCACTACAGGTGGCATTCTTCATCTAAACTAACCCATCTCCTGATTTAACCACCTTCCACCTTATCAGAGACACAGGCTGTGAGGTTGGGACACTGGATGCTAGGGCTTCTTGTGGAGATGTTGCAGCTGATTTAATTCCATGAGGAATGTTCCTCATGGTAGCTCAGATCTCCTTCTTGTCCTCTGTTTCAGTGAGTTTTGTGTTGACATAGTCCTGACTCATTGCAAATATTTCTCCAGTTTTTCATCACAATGCTAAAATGTGAAATGGTGTTCAGGCTTTGTGTTTGCACCAGGGGCACCCTGTGATTCTCCCTGGGTCTGACAGGGAGCTGGGTCCTTTTGCTCTTCATGCACAGGGAGGTTGGTTCATGTGCTTCATTGTGCCAACTGAGATAAGAGCTCGAGAGAAAAAAATCCTCAAATTCCCTTCAGAGAACAGCATCATGGAATGGTTTGGATTGGAAGGGATCTTAAAAATAATTAGGTTCTAACTCTCCTGCCATGGACAGAGACCTTCCACTAGAAGGTTTTCTAAGGTAGAAATATGTGAATTTAAATTTGGGGGTTCTTGCATCTTTTCAGGAAACAAAACATGAGAGACTTCTGGATCTTCTCACAGGAGCCTGGAGAAGGAGTCCCTGTGCCCACTGAAAATCCTGCCTGGGACAGGGGCTTGAGGACAGTGTCTTACCCAGTGACTAGTCACCCTGACACACTCCTTCCCACTGCTGGCCTGGGGAGTCTCCTGTGCAGACTTTTGTTAAAACAAACCAATTTTGACAATTTTTTTACAGTCTCTCATTTCTGACAGTGCTTCCCATGGTGGCTCTTCCCTGGCCAGCCTCAGCCTGCTTTGACAGTATTCCCTGGGAACCTGCAGGGAAAAGCCTCCTGGCAGCAATTAGCACCTTCCAGTTCCCCCAGAGAGTGGCTGCATGGCTCTGATATCCCTGCACAGTCTGCACAGCACTGCAGCCCCCAGACTGCCTGTGGGGCAGGACACTGCCACCAGCCATCCTGCCACCAAGGAGCAGGAAGAAAGGGGCAGAACCAGGTGTCCAACATCAAATCAAAGGGTTACTTACGCCAAGAACAAAGCTGAAAAATTCCCACCTGAACCAAAGGGCAGTTTCTGTGCATCTAAGTTCAGCAGGAAACCCAAACTACTCTGCAAGCTCTGAGTGTCCTGCTGAGTGTCCTAGGGGTGGGCACAGAAGTCTTCCAGGCTACTGGGCATGAACTGACCCTTTGAGGTTATTTTGGGATTACAGAAAAGCTGGACCCCCAAAGGAAATGATGTGATGAGCTGACCTGGCAGAGAGGGAAGCTGGGAGGCAAGAGGCAAATTTCTGCATCCCTGTAGGGCAGCCAGTGAAGGCAGGAGTTCTGTTCAGTCTCCTGACTGTGGAAGACTTCACAGAGGCTGAAGAGATGTTAATTGCAAATAAGTAATGATGTCTTTTACAGAGGTGCTACTTCCGACGAGCTGTCTCTTGTTTTTGGGGTGAAATGCCGAGTAAGCAGCTGGCCATTGAGGTTTTACCAAGTCCTTTGGAAATGGGGTTTCTCCCTCATTTCCCTCAGCTTACTGCCATCTAGTGAAACTTGCTGGGAAGGCGATTAAGTCTCTTCCCCCACCCCCCCTTGCCCCCCAAAACCGATTAAAAACAAAACCCATGGAAAGGAAGATGATGTCCTCTCAGGCAAGTCAGTGTGCAGCAGGTGAGGGACAGACAGGCAGGAAGATGCTTTGTACTTGATGATCCCATTTCTGAAAGGTTTACTCACTCTGCAAAGAAGAATGTAGATCAAAGAGAGGTTTACCCAGCTGCCTTGCATGACTTTTGCTCATGTGATAATCCCTGTGGATTCCCCTGAAACAGGTAAAACGATGGATCCTTTACCTTAGCTGGAGAGGACAGAGCCTTATGTGGGGCTGCAGTGGTGGAGTTGCCAAAGTAGTTTGTTTACTTAAAACAGGTTAGTTAGAAAGGGCTGGGCTCCCTTTTCCTGTTTTTAATCTCTAGAATACAATTATGGATGCCAGTGTGATCAGAAGGTGGGGATCTGATGTGGGCAGGCAGAAACACGAGATGTGCTGAGCTAACACCAGACCTGAGTCTGGGAACAAGAGCAGGGAAAGTCTGCTGGCTTTACCAGGAGAACCTCAGCTTCTCAAACACAGAATGAGATGGGTTTTATGCAGAACTCCTGTTCAGAAAGCTTTTGTTGTAAAGAAGAACTTAGTGAGCTGCACTAAAGCATAGCCAACATGTTTCTTTCTGATATATAAAAAGCTACTTATTTCCCATGTCAGATAAGAAATAGCTAATTGCTAAAGAAGTATGGTCTTTCTAACCAGCACTTGCACTGAATTTAATGCATCCTGAAAATTAAGCTACAAGTGGCCAATTCTCCTCATTCCATATGCTCTGGGCCACCTCAGAACCCATCCTGCTTTCAAGCAAGGGAACAACCAGGGATTAATCTGTTTGAAAAATGTACAGACAGTAACACTGTTCCACAAATACAGATGTTTTGTGTCCTGCACGTTGTGCAGCTGTCCTGACTGCAGCTGTTATGTGATATATTATCCCAAAGCAGTGGGACAAATGAACTTCACAACGATGGAGAAGCCAAACAGGAACAGCCTAGCCCTTAAATATCAGGATAGAGCTGAAGGTACTGACGAGCTTTGAGGAGATGCTTACATGGCTAGATCATGTCAGACCTGATTGGGAGTCAGGTAAAAACTGCATAGGAGGAGTCAGGGAGGGGATGTAGCCTTCACTCAGCCCTCACATTTGAAGAAATGCCCACATCTGAAAATCTTAATATTGAAGGTGTAGAGGACAAACTTTTCACTCAGGTCAAAAGAAGGAGTGACTGTTGAGGTGCAGGAGTTGAAATACTTGTTGTGGATGTCTTACCAATTGAGGAATCTTGGAGTGGAGGTCTCTCAAGATATATTTGCTAATTTTGGTTTGGTTTTTTGTAAGTAAAGCCAGTAATGCTCAGAAGTGGGCTGTTTTCATACATGAATACAGAGATAAATGTGGTGAGTGTGTGGCAATCAAGTATTTTCAATGCCAAGTTTTTATGAAGCAAAGAAGGATAATGTTTTTCTACATCTAACACCTATCAGATGGTGGGAGGGTTTTGCATGCTTACTCTACACTAACACACACAAAGTCAAGCCACAGCCCAATGCCTGCACCATGACTGAGACACAACTCAGTTTTTGAGTGACCTGACCATGGAAAGGGATTTGGAATTAGAGGAAGTTTAAGGTCACTTCCAAACCAATCCCATTCTAGGATGCTGTGACTGGGATGCATTTGCACATTGCAGAATCTCTCAGGATTGAGCATTTACCATAGTGTGGGCACCACCAGAGACTCTGGGAAAAGCAAATTAATTCTTCAGCCTTGGAGCTTTTTTTTAGTAGCAGCCCAAACATTTGCAGTCCCATTTTGTGTGAAAACTAACTCAGTGTGTGCATATCAAACTCTATTCATGTACGTGTAGTGAAGTCTCCAGCACCAGGTCTTTAATTACAACAGACTTTATTCCAGTGGTTGAAGATATTCCACCTAA
Source organism: Muscicapa striata striata (assembly GCA_030060385.1). Classification (NCBI taxonomy): domain Eukaryota; kingdom Metazoa; phylum Chordata; class Aves; order Passeriformes; family Muscicapidae; genus Muscicapa; species Muscicapa striata. The sequence continues at coordinate 4,877,919 of JAREIS010000025.1, read as the reverse complement.
AAGCACCAAAGGGAGCTGCTGGAGCCAGTGCCTCATCAAGATCAATATACAGGGGAAGTATAATATGATCATTGGGGGATTAAATTGGAGGCAGTAGGAATATCATGATGTATTTGAGATATGGGAGCTTTTGTTGTGAGGAAGAGAGAAGAAAAAAACCCAATGTGGTAAAATTGCTTTTGAGACAGGGAGAATGTCTGCATTACTAGGATACCTTGAGGATATTTTTCATAGATTATTAAGGCTACAGTTTGGCAATTTTCATTATTTAGCCTGACCTGAAAACACCAGGTCACAGAATTTCACCTCATCACTCTTGCTTTCAAATCTATTTCTGTTTTTACATTAATTCAGTGGCAGAACTACAGATTTTCCTATTCCCACAAAACCATTTTAGGAAATATTTTCTAGAAGCTTTCCAAGACATTTTATATTTCAGAAGCACTCAGTGTATGACCTTTTTGTAAAACTCTATCCTGGAAGTAAAATAAGAACCGTTATTGATTAAACATCTCTAAAAAATAACCAAACTATTTGAAGTTTTGGACACAGTTCAATTAGTAGATTTATCTCCAGAAAACAGAAGAAAATGATAAAAAGTTTTTCCATTTCATTTTGAATTGTGGTAAATAGTTAGAAAATATTTCCAATCAAATTAACCCTTTTTGAACTAGAAGCTGATATCTGACTGTGATTTACCACAACACATCTGTGTGCCTGACATGGCCCTTGAAGCCAAATATTACTTCAAGCTTTCTTTACAAGCAATATTTATTTTCTGTCTCGCTACTTTCTCTGCCAGATATTTTAATAACTTCATGGTGTTCCACAAAGTTATTAAAATAATGTTCCATGATATTATATTATTTGGAAACACCATCTTTATATAAATTGAAGGCTGTTAGATTTTCCAATCTGCCAAAAGTTTTTAAAAACATTCCCTTTTAAGTCCAGGCCAGAATGTTTCCTTTGACCCTACCAGGCTTTTATGTGACGTACTTTGAGAGCTGATGTCACCAGTGGACTTAATGGTGCCAAGAGCAAAATATTTTTCTGAAATACATTTATTAACAAACAGTATCAGACTTCACTTCTTTTCCTCTTGCATTTTCACCTCTGGATTTCTTGTGTTGGTGGTATTTTTGTGTTGGTGTTAAGCTCTAAAAGCAACATACATTATGAATTCCCAGGTTTTTGTATTATTTAGAGCTATTCTGGAAGGCTTTTTATCTTTCTAATTCTCTGAAGAAATTTCTCTGCCTTGTCTCAACCTCTTTTTGGCAAGCTACAGCATTTTTGACAGAAGGAGCTGACCCCACTGACCCCTGCAGGTCTGCTGGGGGCTCAGGGTAGGAGAGAAAGCCAGTATTTCATAGATCATGATGAGCCAAATGGCTTCATCAGTGCTGTAGTCATCTTCCATCATTTGCTTTTGGAAACACTGCTGTGGGGTGCAAAACATGACATCTTGTATTGCAGCTCATCTCCATCACCGCCTGCTCCTCACCCTCCCCTGGGAACGGGGCTGTGTCTGCACTAACCTTGAAAAAGCAAACTCAGCACAAGTTGTCCACGTTCATTTCACTGAGACTCAGCCAACACCAAACACAGATAATAGCCCATTTATGTTGACTCGTGTTTTCCCACCTTGTAAACACCCTCTGAATTTATATTCCCATCATTCCTGCTATAATACTATTCCCTGAGCTATAAAAAGAATAATTCTAAGCTTCTTGACAGCTAATATTTCTGCTGAATGCTATTAATGCATTGTAAGTCTGACCTCGGTGCTGATGCATCACAGCCTGATCCTACTCAGTGCTGAGTTCCTTCTGTGCCTTTTGATGTGTCCTGATCTTGGTGGAGGGTGAAGGTGCTCAGCAATCTGTACAATTGTACTCCAAAGCAGGAGTAAAGGCACAAAACAGAACTAACATTCTCACTGTCACTCTAATGTAAAGGTGAGACACATGTTTGCAGAAGCTAAACTCTGCTGGGAAGGATTCCTGTTAGAAATGGCATCCCCTTGGGATAGATATCAGCAAGAAAATAAAAAGCTTTACATCTTCCTGCTGCTGTGGGCAAAAAATAGCTCTTTGTGAGTTCTGTGTAGTGTGTATTTCTAACTAGACTCCAATGGTTCATATGCACTGCACGTTTGTTTGAGCAAAGTTTAGCTTTGGCTGTCCAATTAATTTTTACGTTAATTGTTGTATCTGGAAGAGCAGTATTTTCAATAACTTTGTGTCATTCACACTACATGAAAGCCATCAAGATACTCGGAATCAGAGTCTGCTTAAAGAACAACAGACATCTATTAAAAACCCAACAATTGTGAGCTATAAGCACACATGCACCTCCACACAGGCTGCATCACACCCATTTCTTCCAGACAGACAAGAGCCATCATGTACCTGAAACTATAATTTATACAAAAAACCCCACCCCAGTCTGGATTCACCTCAGTGCTCCTTGGATCAGAAAGGTCAAATACCCTCCAGCAATAAAACCAGAGAACTCTCTTGGCTGTGCTGATGTACATAATAGGCATAATTCTTGCTTTATTCACTTCCATGTAAAAATGTTTCTAAGTGCTTCTTGTGTTGTGTACTGGTGTGCAGTCCATGATTCTGGAGGAGCCAAAATGAAAACATCCTGGAATTATCTCCCCTTCCTCCTAAAGGACCTTAACACAATCAGAGCTGTTTGAAGTAGCTTTTTTTCCTGGTTACTGCAGCTCTGACTGACAAAATCCTTGAGATAATGAGAAGCTCAGCCAAATGAGATTTCCAGCTGTGTTGTACTCTGGAAAGGGCTGGCTCTGCTCTGCACACTGCAGAGCTTACCCCAGGGCTGGGGAGGCAGAGGTCAGCCTTTCCCATCAGCTGCTGGGTGCACCCCAAATTCTACAGGGGGAGGCTGATAATGAAGATTAAACCCTGCATGTTCTGCAATAAACTCCTGGGTTGTTTTCCTCGTCATCTCGAATTTGAAGTAACACCCAAATTGGGTCCCTGGGCAATTATTCGAAGCTGAAAGCTGGAGCCAAAGATTGACATATTTGGGTACTTCAGTGGAATTAATGGATTAACTCCCAGTCAGAACCACTTTAGCATTCTCCCTTCATAGTCTGCAAACTTAAATTACTCTGGGCACTGAGATAGAGCTACCAGCCTTAAAAAACCAGAAACTCAGCTATAATTTTCTCAAGCCACCAACATGGAATGATAACATTTTTGCTCCCATAGCATTTCACGGTGGCATCTCTGTAAGCCATGCAGGAGCTGCAAGGAGCTGAGGAGCACAATGTGTGTGTCAGGAGCTGCCACCAGCACAGCCCAGCACTGGAAAGGGAGGAAAGGGTCAGAGGGGAGGGGGGACTGGGAGAACAGATCCAACAGCTGGAATGGCAATCAGACAGCACTGGACTTGGAACATGGCACTCATTTCTGACTAGGAGGGATGCTGGGAGGGAATGGATGCTCCAGGTCATACCACAGGTTTGCCAGCACTTGAGGCTGAACTATTTTATTTTTACTTTTAACAGATATCCCTGCAGATTCTCCTAGAGAAAAGAGTATGATCTCAGGATGGGGATGCTTGTTCTTGAGCTACACAGGAACTTAGATCAAAGTCTTCACTGGCCTTAATCTGACCTTGGTGAGCAAGAAACACATTGGGGAAACACACTCTCCTTTTCCCCCATTAACCCCAAGCACAGCAATGCCTACTGCCTGCTGCTGGCAAACTGAAGGGTCACAGCTTGATATTCAAAACAGACCTTTCAGCCTTAAAGACCCATGACTCCATGGTGGGAAGGAGAAGCAAAGGGAAATCTGGCTGAAACATCTGTTTTTGCACCTGTGACAGCTTCATGTGGCTTCACATCAACAGTGGCACTCAGGCGTGGTGTCCTGGGCATTACCACATGCAGGTGACCAAAAGCAAGAAGGGAGTGAGCTGTAGTCTCTCTCATTTCATCACAGACACCCCCTCACACACAGAAATTAAGGTTCATATTTGCATCCTATGGGTATCTTAGGCAGAAACTTATCATCAGCATCAGAAACCATTTGGCTGGCAAATGCATGCACATGTGGTTTAGGTGGAAAAAATGATGCCCACTATCAGAATGAACTTCTGAGAATCTGACTTATGCAAAACACTTTCTTTTAACATCTATCAAGCACTTTTAAATATGTTTGTGCCAATGCCTGCCCTTATTCTGCTGAGTCTGGAGACTTCTGGTTGGACATTTTATTTTTTTTCCCATGAATGCCCTGGATCACAGTAGCTACATTTGTCTGCAGCACTATCTGCTGTCACTGCTCACTCACTGGGACCTTCAGCTGGGGTGTAGAGTTTATATCATTGCTATGGTAGGTAAAACTTTTAGTGCTGCAATGTCAGCTGCTGTAAATCACTGTAAGTTAAGTGCTTGGTTAAACATGTCCAGGTCTCTGAGTTTTGCTCCTCTGGGAATTGTGCAAGACTTTGCTGTCCTGAAACAACATGGAGCAGTCTGGTATCCACCTTGTACCTTGAGCCATATGTGTCCTGTGCTAGTCAATGTGATCCTCAGACCTCTCCCTCTCCCAGGGCCAGGAAGAGGTGTCCCATTTATTCCTCACATTATAGGAACAAGGATGTCAGTGCTGACTAGTCCCATACATCCTGGATATGAAAATAAGGTGGGGTTTTTTAACACAAAGATAACTCCATTACAGTGCCTTATTTGCATGTGTGCTGAAGCACTTTTGCATCATTATCCCAGCTAGAAACAGTCATATGTGCAATGCTGACACCCAGAACTCAGGTCCTGAAGGTTTTTGTTGTAAAAGCAGCATATACCCTGTCCACACTATGCCATGGTAAAGCCAGCAGAAAAACACAGAGGCTTCTGGTTTGGTAGCTATATCTGGAAATGCATCTCATGGAAGGAAAGAGATAGGATGAGGAAGGGGAGGAGCAGGGAGAGGAGATATGGCTGAAAGTCTTCATTGGACACACTGTGTCCTGCACTTAACTGAAAAGCTCATTTCAAGTTTTCCAGGCACCATGTTAGAAAATTAAGCTGTCAGATCTGCTTACAGGCAACATGCTAACCTATGAAACACATTTGCTCTGCTCACTGGCACAGTGCATTTTAGCAAATCTTCTTGCTATTATTCCCTCAACATAACTGTCATTCCTAGAATAAAAACCCTCTTCCACCATGAGGTGTGGAGATTTGAGTGTCAAGGTGCTCTTGGTTAATAGTGCTGTAGGTTTGAAAGCTACCAAGGACTTACATCAGAGTTTCATGCCAGATTTCCATCACAAATTGAGCAAAAATATGTTTAATAAAGAGCACTTGTAGAATTCAGGCTAACTTCTGCTCTCCTGCCTGGTGTGCCTGTCCCTCCACGGAGTGTACAAGAAGCTTGGGGCAGACTGCACTTCTCAGGTAGGTGTTTCAGATAGTAACAGCTGTGATCAATCCAGAATGCAGCTTTCTGGTGCTCTTTGTGAGCTGAGCACAGAAATTTATCCACCTCTCCACACCCTGGGGCATGGCACACACACACAGCAGGGCAGAAACCACTGTCATGGATTGTGTCTCTCCCTAAGCTATAGCAGAGCCAGTTCTACATTTGTATGAGGCAGGAAAACGTCTAACTTTTGTCAGTGTACCTCACCAAAATACATTTAGCTCAGTCTATTGTTCTGCAGGTATGGTTTTCTTTCATTTCAACAACTTGCACTAGAAATCTATCTATGTTATCATTCAAAGAAATTAAAATTACTGGGCCAATGTTGTCCTTCTTACCAGCAAGTTAATGAAATTAGACATCCCAAGCTGTAATGAGCAGAGGGTTGGCAATGAAGAACATAAAAGACATTTTGATGCCAAAGGAAGTAACTCAAGGAGCAGACTGGATTGCAGGGAAGTAAACGGAAGGATTTGTTATCAGATTACTCTTTCTGCAAAATTTTTCCAAGATCTAACAAATGCTTGTGAATATGTTGAATATCTAAGAGCTTTGAAGAAGTTTAACATGAATAATTCTGCAAGTCACTTGCTTTCTGCTATTCTCCTTTTCAAAAGGGGAAAATGAGAAGAACATTTCAGCAAATCAGGGATGTCAGCATTTTGGGGGTAGGTCTTCCACTGATGTGCAATAGCTGAGTCTCCTCTGGCTGCAGTGGGATCTGTGATGGGAGTGAGGCAACTTAGAAGCAACAGACCAGCAGAAGTTAGTGAGCACAAGCTGTTTTGTGAATAATTGTGTGACAGTAGTGATGACTGCAGGGCAGAGCAGCCCATGGTGCCCTGGCCATGGCCAGCACCCACCTGGCAGAAGGCTGGGTGGGATCTCTCTGTGAGGCCTGGCACAGGAACATGCAGAAGTGCTGGGCAGTGCCCAGATGTGCTCAGAGCCCTCCCTGCTCCACTGCACACACCAAGCTCCAGCAGAGATCCAGCTATGAGGTGATATTTTCTCTGCTAGTGACAAAGCTGGGAAGGAGGATCCATCTGCTTTGTTCTTTCAATATAAATGCTTATCCTTGGAAAAGATTTCAATGGGATGGCACTGAGCAGCACTGAGGATTTTGGACTCCTCTTACTCTTGATGTGACTTTTTAACTGGCCAGGTGTTGTCACCAGCACTAGAAAGCACAAACTCAAAGAGGCAGGGATGGGGTCTGCTGGACCATTTTGCTGTTAAGATATGATTCCTCCCAGGAGAATATTTCAAGACCTTACATTAGGAATGTGCAGATCTGCTTACTAACAACCAATAGACTTGGAAAAAACATAATTTTCACACAAAACTTGTAGAACATTTTTACTTTTAAATGTTGCAAACTTGGTTTTCTGGGTTTTTCTACTAGGAAAATAATCTTGAAAGGAAATGATGCTTTTTTTTCAACAAACTTCTGCCTTGTACCTCTTTGGCTCAAATGCCACAGCTGCTGAAATGTAGCTTGCAGAGAAGTGAATAATGAACTGAGGGGACTGCAGGCTGATTTTAATGCCTCTGAGCACATGACTACCCCTGCACTCTAGGCTTTTATTCTTATCTGTCATCCTTTGCAGAGCTTTCTCTGCCAAGAAGTATGTACAGTACAATATGTTGGTGATATGTAAGCAGCTACTAAAAGGGAAAAAAAAAAATTTTTGGCAATCAAAAATTGATTTTGGGGAGCAAGCATTAGATATTAGCCACTAATGACTCAGCAGAGGATGACTTTTCTTACAGCTCCTACTGTCCATGTACATGATCCAAGGCTTTCTGCATTTCTGCATCTCTAAATATTCCCAGTGTGAGAGTGACTTGTTGAGTGGGAGAAGGGTCAGTCCTTGGGATTACCTCACAAAGACCTTTGTTTCTATAAAGTGTGGTGTGCACTACAGCATCCTGCACCTGGAATATCCCAGCCAAATCTGACTGAGGAATTGGTTAAAATTTACATTTTGCACCACAAGGTATCCTGTAGGATACCCCTGTTCTGTGCTCAGTCATTGGTGTAATTATAATAATTATGTGGAATGCACAAAGGGGTTATTAAATAGCTGTACTCTTTAACTATGTACTAATTATATAAAGCACAGTACAAGGACAGCACAGAATGTCTCCTAATAAGAGTAGCCTACATCTCTGGCATCCATCTAAATTAAAAATCTTCTCAAAATAATAACCTTAAGTAACTATGTACTTCAGAGGCAGCTGCAAAAGAGTTAGAACTAACTCAATCAACCAAATTATGTGTAGATGGCTCAATTTTTATTAGCAGTCTCCAATGTATACAAATTTCAGTAATACAGCAGCCACAAGAAATGGATTACTACATTATCTATTATAATCTCTTTCCTTTCTGTCAAAACATTTCTTTGACCCTAAAGACTAGCTTATAAACTAAAAAATCAAGCAAACAACAACAGCAGCAACAGAAAAGCAAAGAGGAAAAAGAATCCCTGCTTAAAATTCCATCTCTTGGTTGGCTTTGCTGAAGATAAAAGATGCACTCTGCTGAGATACTTGAAAGCTCTGTGGAGGGGAAAGCAAAAGGCCATTTTTACCAGGCAGTCTTTGGTAAAAGCACTCCAGGCAATTATGATGCCTGTAAATGCAATCTATTCCAAACAGTGCTTGGATAAGAAAAAAATACATGGAAAACAGAAATCTGCCATCAGCTTCTCATCTCTCTGCCTCTCAAATACAGGCTGTGCCTCCTAACAGGAGAAGAGGATCAGTACAAAATAAACTCTCACTGATTCAACAGCAAGGTGGGACAGCAGCTGCTGGGACACAGTGAGGTCATCTGCAGCCAGGGGTGGGATGGAAGGAAGCAGGAGGTGACTCTGTGCCACAATGGAGGGGTTGGATGTACTCTGAAGAGACTTGTGCTGCAATGAGAGGCAGAATATAATTGAAGAGAATGAGTGTATGATGGGTCTAAAAAAATTTTAATTGAGAGGAGAGAAAAAGAAAGATGTCTGGCCAAACTCAGTAATGAAATTTAGCCTAATTTCAATAAACAGTTCCCTGAATCAGAGGCTGGTCCCATAGCATAATATTGTGAAAGCAATTGCCTTTAGTAGATAAAGGCTTTCAAGACAAGACAATCCACTCTGAAGCACTGGGAAGGACCCATGCTCAGCCATAGTAAAGGGACATTTATTTTCAAAACTTATGCCTGAAAGGCCAAATTTAGCTCCAGAAGACCCAAGTGTGTCTCTCACCGAGCAGGGGATGCATAGGCATAGCCGTGGTCCTTGACATGCAGTTATTCAGTGGTTCCAAGAGAAACTAATTTTGGATGTCCCAGAGAGGGCTCTGTGATGTAGAAAAGCAGCCACAGCTCAGTTCCCTGGGCACACATGTGCTTGTGATGGAAGATGACATAATCATCCCTGAATAAATAAATATCTTATGGCTCATTCTGCACCTAATGAGGGGATTTCAGGATCTCTGCCTGGAAGAATGTCTTTGCATACACTGAAGTACATTTAGTGCTGCTGCCTCCACACCTGCCACTGCCAGCTGAGGTCAAGGGCTTGGAGCTGCAGTGAAAGCAGCCTGGGAAAAGCCAGGGCAGGAAGTAGGCTCCAGTCCTTGGTAGACCTGATATGTTGCATTTGCAAGTGCTTTGGTCTTGTTTATTTTCATAACACATCACTCCCTTGGAGCTGCCCATTATCCAGCACAAGAGAAATGTGCCAAGAGTAAAGCAAGGTAGGAGCTACTGTTTAGTTCAGTAAGACAGAGGGGCAGCAGAGGAAAGATGTTTCATAGAAAGTATGGAAGGATGAGGGAGAAAGAAAACCAAAGACACAGAAAATATCCTGTTGGGAATGGAGCCAGTTTTGTTTGGTACCAGTTGAGCATCTGGGACTATACACCCTGAAGTTTTACTTCAGAATCCCCAGAGCAGATGCCCTTTGTGCTGAATATTATCAGAAAAAAATCATGGGGAGGTTCCAGGAGACCTCTCCTGCTCTTGAATGCCTCCTTTCTCTCCAGGAAAATGTGAGAAGGACTCACTAGGGTTGATGGGGAGTGGGGATGTCCCAGGACACCTCTGGACATGCTCCAGAGATGAGCAGGGGAGCTGTGACACCTCCTGACAGAGATGAAAACTGAGCCTGGCTCCCTCCTTTCTTAGGAGAGAACAATGTAAGACAAGAAGGAAGATTCTTTCACCTCTGTAATATTTCTATTTAAATTATCCCTGCTTAATTTTTTGAAGGGAAGTTTGGAGACACCTTTATATAAAATGTCAGGGTGTAAACTCCATTTTCTTCTTTGTCTCTTGGCTAGCTGCAGGTGATCACACATTGGGGAACACCCAGGGCCCCTAGTAGCTCTTATGAACCAGGATTTTTGATAACCTAGACCCAAATACAAAAAAATACATTAGGAACACATTGGTGGGATATGTGATGTGCAAATATTACTCTGAAAGTATTGGTTTCTTGCAGTTTCCCACTCTGTCTGCTCATAATTTCTGTTCTGATTTTTCCCAATCTCCCCAGATACAGAAAAACAGATTCTCAGCACAAAAACAACACCTTCCTCTCAAAACAACCTCTTTCAGATCTGAGTCTTAGTCACAAAATAATTTGTTCTGAAGCCAGACCTATAAATAACATTATATAGAGATGAGGTTATATCCTTCAAAGCTGGGGTTAAATGACTGGAGATGAATTAGCAAGACCCTGGAGAGGGGTCTTTAGTGCTGGTCTCCACCTGTAAAATACAGATAATAACTCTTCCTACATCATAGGGTTGTTGTGATGCTTAATTAAAGCATTTAGAAAGTCTTTCAGCAGCATCAGTCTGTAAATGTTAAAGGAGGCTGTAGTTCTTCTTCTCCCATGGTTACCATCAATTGTTTTATTGATCTAGTCCATTACAGACTCGGGAAAAGAATTGTTTATTGCAGTGAGAACTTTGAGTAGAAATGTTTCTTTTCTCCTTGCTACACTCAGAACTTGCTTCCACAGATGTTTTTAATCATCAAACATATTGACTTAAGTCTACAAAAAGCATCAGGAAAATACTGGATATCATTCCTCACTAACTAAAAACCTTTTTTCTGATCTTTCCATACCAGCTCACATGCTCAATTTATTGGCATCTATTGGGACTTCCATATGAAAGAACTTCAGCAGAAAAAATATCTCTGCTCTTCACTTATGGCTGGATGAAAAACCAGTTAATATCAAAGGGAGGCTTCCCACTGTTCCACTATGTTTTAAACCAGATTATTAATGTACTGCAAGCTGATGGTACATAAAAACCTCAAATGATTTCTCTGAGAGTTTGCATGTGAAGAGACTGCAGAATTTGTCCTCAGCATTTAAATGCTTTTAGAACTGAATTGATGTCAGTGTAGAGAAATGATTAATAGCAAAAGATAATTTAGCTACCAAGCATTGTTAAATTTTCTTCCTCATTGTATGAATATGTAGTCATGCTGAAAATCCCAAACATATTGTAGTAGCTCCACGCAAAAGCAGTATTTTTAAGATGTCAAAGAATCCTGGCAGTCCAATTATAACTCATAGAATCCTGAAAAATCCTAGGTACTTACATTATATTTTTAATTACTTCATGAGTTAGGCAACAGTTGATAACATAACACTTAACATTTCAGAGAAAGCTCAGCAATAAACAGGTGCTTTGTTACTGCACTCCCTCCTTTTTCAATTACAGGGAGAATAATGTTTTTACAAGGAATCAAACAAAGGTTAATTTGCAATTAGAATTTTATGATGGGAAGAGGCTCTGTTGCTGAGCTATGTGGCTCACAAGTCCATCTCTGAGACACAGAAGGGAAAGGGTGGTCAAAAAATACTCCACAGAGATGTCCAGTGCTTGCCCATTAGACAGCAGTTCCCAGCTCAAATTATGTTGAATTAATGAGGAGAGTGAAATGAAAATTTACCTACATAGTGATTAGGAGGAAAAGCAGATAGGAGTTTTCATTCTTTGTAGGAATGGCAGACTGGGAGATTAGGAGAGTTGCCAAAAATTGCAACCAAAATAGGCAGAGAACTCCTATCCCTTGGGTCCTAGCTTGGTGCCTCATTATAAGGTAAATTCTGATTTTATGTTTGTTCTTCTCTGGCCCCACATGAATTGCTGCAGTCTGGGTGGGGGTGTGAATTCACAGGATGGCATTAAATCTACAGAAATAGCCCATGGCCCCTTGCTGATGCACTGGGGGGAAGGATGGGTGGATGAGAACCTGCATTCTGTATCTGCTGGAGGACAGCTCTTGGCTGCCCACACCTGCACCAGCCACACTGCTGCCTGAGTGGCATCTAAATTGCTCTGCACATTTTTTTGGGTACTGAAGCTACACTCTGGTAGCCTCAGTTAAATAACAGCAATAATGAGTAATGCACAGCCATTCCTGAAAACGAGATGTGTGCAGGGGAAAGAGGGAGATTCTGCTTAGAAAGGGAAAGCCTAAAATAAATTAAGGTGTAGTGAAGCTGCAGGAACTGTTTGCAGGGTCTACACTGTTTGCAGGGTCTACAGTGCCCTTGGCTGACTTGATCCACCCTTCCCTGATGATCTGAGGAGGACACCTCACTCACTGCCAGGACACTAATGAGAGGTGACCTCTAACCCTGCCTAGGAAGGAAAATAATCCTTGCTCCTCCTGGCAGACAGGACTCTCCTCCTGCTGCTGAAGTCATGGCTGGAGATTGGCCTCATGGGCAGGTTTAGTGTGCAGGACACTGCCATGGCTAGTGAGTGAGAGGCTCTCATCTTTTCTCCAGGAACAGGAATCTGTGAGTGAAATGGCAGAGTTGTATTTGGGACTTTAGGCTTGTCCCTATTCTGCTGCCCAGGGCCAGAACCAGGACTGAGACTTCAATTACTCACCAATTTCCTTATCTTAAAATAATAACTGGATTGATCTCTAAGACTTCCTTGCCATTCAGCTACATCTTTTAAACTCGGATTTAATATGAAGGCACATTTACAGTCAGTGCAGTACAGGCAGATTTAGGACACTGATTTTATATTTTTTTCTAACTGGTTCTTGAAATGACTGAACAAGAATGATTTGCAGATTTTGGCAAAGTAACTGCCAGGTGTGGCCACACAGTGGCAAGCAAAGCAATTAAGCAGGATGAGGATATACAATCTCAGCAATGAAAAAGGAGAGTGCAAGTGTTCCAGATACCTTGGCTCAACTGTTTATGAATATTTCTACATACCCTAAGTCATCAATATTCACCATAAATCAGGAAAAAATAGCCCATGAAAAATAAACATTCAGGTTTGTATATGTTATCTGACTTTTAAAGCTGCAAAAATCCTTTGGGTTTTACTCTTAAGCTGCTTGTGGCAATAATAAAGCTAAACTGTGCTTTAAAATGAAATCTGGCAACTTCCAGTAAAACGTGATTTCAGGAGCTAAAAGCCATTCTGATAAGATCAGATTAATTCTAAAACTATTCTAAAATTGTTGGAGTTGACACCTGCAGTCTGATAAACTGTTACTTTCTGAGTCCTAAGCAGAATGTGGGGGGAAAAAATGGGAAAAACAGTTTATACCCAGTTTGGACCTTACATCCATCTACATCTTCCCTGCACCCTTGTTCATCTTGACAAGAAAAGAGGAGGATTCAGGGTGACTTAATTGTGGCCTTCCAGTATGTAAAGGGAGCCTGCAAGGAAGATGGAGAGAGGCTTTTTACAGGAGCCTGGAGTGACAAGACAAGGGAATAGATTCAGACTGGAAGAGGGTAGCTTAGACTGGATATTAGAAAGAAGTTCTTTACTGTGAGGATGGTGAGGCACTGGAACAGGCATCCCAGAGAAGCTGTGGCCACCCCATCCTTGGGAGTGTACAAGGCCAGCTTGGATGGAGCTCTGAGCAGCCTGCTCTGGGGAAAGGTGTCCCTGCCCACGGCAGGGGGTGGGATGAGATGATCTTTAATGTCCCTTCCAACCCAGGCCATTCCATGTTCTATGAAGAGTACCCAAGCAATGTAAGATGCTTTATTGACCATGTATATTTATCATTATTCCTTCTGAATTCCAGCTGTGGGTTTTTCCTAGGCATTTAAAGGAGGTAGGGAAATGAGTCCTGCTTGGATGTGAGTGGCTATGATGAGCCTTGTGGCATGGCAAGCTGCCTGCTACCTTGTCAGTGACTGTTCATGATGGGAATTAGCATGCACTTTTGAGGTGACACACCATGGTGGAGTAGGGTTAAGCTAAGGCAGCATCCAGCACTCCCAAGAAATGTTCACCTTCCCAGGAGATGGTCCCAGAAAAGGAACCATGACAGTCCCAGCTGTGCTGGGGCAGCTTTCTCTTTGCTCTGTGTTCAGACACTCCCTCACTATTTAGCTTGTGCTCTCACTTGATGGGTTTCAGACTTGATGAAGAAATTTGGAGAAGTAACCCTGGAGGAGCCTGCAGCAAATCTGGAGTGGCCCAAATGCCAAGCCCTCCCCAGCAGGAGGCAGGAGCATCCCTTGCCATGATGGATGGCCCTGGTGCTGGGCCAGGCACTGTGTGCACCACACAGCACCTTAAATCAACCTGTCTTCCCTCACATTTAAAACTTCCCTTGATTAATGATGCTGAAAACCTGATAAATGAGAATCGGCTAAGTTGTGCATGCAGATATCTGGGCAGATTAAATAATTAATCATCCTGTAATTAATAAAGACAGATACTGGCTTTTCCTGAACTTTCCCTCCTCCTCTTCTCACACAGACTTTCAAAAGGTTTTTGACAAAAATAACTACAGACACCAGCCACTAATCCTGCTTTCTGGGGGAGGGGGCCCTGCTGCTTTATTAATGTGGCAAAATCTGTGCATACATTTGAGCAGTAATGAGATCTCCAGGGCAAAGTATGACATCTGCTCCAGAACTTCTAAAATACAGGTTAATTCACACCAACCAAACCTCTTTGAAGCCAGGAGGTTTGATTTTCACTTGTAGACTTAATGTAGTAGTGTCTGACAAGCATCCAGCCCTCTAAGGCCTTGCCATTACTTAGCTCCCAGTAAACGAGCCTATCAAAGCCCTTCATAAATAATACAACCAAATAATCTGTTGGCAGAGGAGCAGCTGAGTCCTTGGGCACCATCATGTGAGTGGTCACTTGCCCCAGAGTTGGCCACACCTGCAGGGGTGGTCCAAATTGTCCCAACATCACCATTATTTCTGCTGTAGAAATCAAGAAATTCAAGCCCTCAAGAATAAGACAAATGGATCTAATTAATAGGAAAGGTAAAACAGAAGTTAGAGTTTGTTTTTTCAGAGGACACCAAGCTACTTATTTCCCTTACTTTTCTGGTCAAACATTACATTTCTTGTTTGTTCTGTTGTTTGGTTCTTTTTGTTTTGCCTGTTTCTTTTTTTTTTTGTTTGTTTTGTTTTCTTTATTATTTTATTTGTTTGTTTGTTTGTGTTTGGTTTGTTTGTTTTGGAATTTTAGAGAGAGAAGGGAAATAGCCAAGGTATTACAACAAAATTATCAATGTAGTTAATTTTTTAAAATACATCTAGAAGTTAGGCACCATTTGTGGTGGGTGATGGTGTAACTGGGCTATTTGTTCAAGAGCTGTACAGAAACTCTTTCAAGTGATGATCCCTTCACACCTCTACACCTTCTTGTCAGAGCATATTCATTTGAGACCCTTTAGTTCAGGTCCTCATGGAATTAGAAATGGTTCTTAGGAGAAACAAGAGGAGGCCATAGAGTATTCTAGGGGTCTAACATGAATTCTGACCCTGGCGCCCAACAGAGCCTTCCACTTTTGTTAAACCAATTTATCTAAAGTAGTTTATCCTTGGGAAGATTTACACCCTATCAACATTTCCAGAGAGAAGACTTTGTACAGGACCCAGTTCTTCAAAATGAAATAAAGTCCATAATGAACTCTCAGAGACAACAGTTGAGGCTGAGCAAATTCAGACTGCAATAAAGGATATCATATTTTTCCTTGTTTCATTTTGTTGGTTATTTTTTATGTTGTTAAGAAGAATGTTTGCTAATATCTACAACAACCTCCTAAGGGAATATAGTGGCATATTGACCAGCTGTAGATTTCCAAGCAACTCTTTCAAAAAATATATGCCCCTAGCTTTTCAAAAGTTATGGACTTGATACAGAAATTACTGGATAATTTTCTGATGCAGAAGGCTACTAATGTTTTCTGGCCCTTGAAATCCATGAAGTCACAAATTTGAATGAGATAAAGCAATTGAAAAACAAAGGCCACTAGGACAGAGAATGAGCCAGGTGCTGATGTGTCTTAGACAAATCAATTTATTTTCCCTTGTCTGAAAGGCGCTTCAGACAAATTATTTAATGAGATTATCCAAAATATTTTTCACAGAAGTCAGCCTTAAATCTAATTTTAGAGAGTACCTGCAGCAATAATCCAGACATAATTCCTAAAATGCACTTGGGAATGCTGGGTGCAGTGTAGGACACATTTAGGCTACAGAAGAGCTGCAAATACCCCGAGAGGCCCTGCTCACTGGGAGACTGGGAAAGGGTTCTGTCTGTTTTGCACACTTGCCAAACAAAATTCAAATATATTTAAAAAGAAAAAAGAGAGCAAAATTAATGGAGCTTTATGGACACTATCAGGAATGCAGCAGGAAGTAATCAAGTACAAGATCACGTTGCTTGTGTGACTGTTGCCATGACATTCAAAAAGCACTTAGTGTTATCATAGACTATGAATATTCTGTTGGCTGATTGATAGTCTGTGGCTTTTTTTCCTTGTAAGCAAATGCAATGACAATATTAAGCAATTACTGATAATGTCACCCAGCTGCTTTCCTGCTGTCTGGGTGACAGGAATTCTGAACTGCAGAAAAAACAAATTTATTAAAGGACGGAGCATCACCCTCTGTTTGCTGGTGTCGCATTTGACCAGGCACAGCACTGCAGAAGGCTTCATTTACAGCAAATGAAAGAAACACATCCTCAGTAAACTTTACTAGGGGAAGTACCATGGGGCTTATTTAGCTCTGATTAGATCAATGAGACTCTCTAAACACAGCAATTAAAAATACAATTGGTAGCAATGTAGTCTGCTTTAAGCATCTGCACGCCTGAGAAGTTCATACAGGAATAAACTTGTTAAAGTACATTTCCTGATTAGCAAATAATCAATATGCAAGGTACCTGGTAGCTTCACACAGAGCACTGATAAGGGCCAAATTTTCCTCAGCTAAGTGTTTCAGCAGCCTGCTGCCAAGAGCCACTGCACAGGGCTTAATTTATGGGTTATTTACCAAATTGTGTCCAGCTTCTCCCTTAATTATCCAGCAAGGACTGTATGTCCCAGCATGCAATGTCTGACCATGAGCCAAGCAGAATTTTGGGCTGGGATCAAGGACTAAGTGTTGGCTTCTGCTGTTGCTGGGTGTGATGGAGTCACTGGAAGCACAATGGGAAGGTCTGCAGTGAAGCTTGGTGGGATTTGGGATTGCAGCCTTTGGCTACAAACTTAACCTGGATCTGATGGCCAGGGCTAAAGCATCAGCACCTTATGAAAGTCCTTACAACACTGAGGGCTTGGCAGACACCTCCACTGCTTCATGCATGAAACAGAGGGAGCTTTATCTGCACTTCTGTGCCAAGGTTTTATTACTTGTCCTGGAAAAGAGAAATCCAGGTCACACTTCAGAGATGCAGAGAGGTCACCTCCTCCCACCACCTGTGCTGCTCCCTGCTCACACACATGAGGCTCTCAGGGTAGAAGATCTGGTCCAAAGTGTGCAGTGCCTCAGTTTTATGGCTTGCAGGGGAGGTTAAAGGCTGGCTCCTTGCTTGCTGTGAATCTTATTGCTACATGTGAAGTCAAAGCAAATATCTTTACACATGATAAAGATTCAACCTTAAATTCATAGGATTATAGTCTCTCTAAACCCTATAAAATGTAACAGAGATGAATATCCTGCTCATGGGCTTTTAAAGCATTTTATGTCAGGGCTTTTATTTTATTTTACATTAATTTTTATGGGAGGGTTAAAGTAAACCTGTAGCAATAATAGTGTTTTCTCTTACATTTTACAACAGTTTGCCAATAAAAATTGGCATTTTGGTATGTGCAGAGAGAAAAATATCAGAGGCTGACAAATTAGAAAAAATGTGAGAGGTTTCACAACAAAAACAGGCAGTAGCTTACCAGCTGGGTAAATCTTCATGACATGTAAAAGATAATTTAAAAATAGTGTTTTGAATCCCAAAGTGCACATGAATCCAAAGCAAAATGCTATATTACAATAATAATAATAATAATAATAATAATAATAATAATAATAAAATAAAATAAATATATTGAAAGGCAAATCTCATCTGAAAGATGAGTTCAGGATGTAGATGAAGGGAGATTCGGGATGTGGGACACACAGAGATTGTGTCCAAATTTGCACACCACCTTCTAATAAAGTATTGGACAATTTCTGGTAGAGGACAATGGGAATGACTATGGTTCAGAAAACATGACCAGTGAAGAAAGGTTAAGTGATGCAGGTTTCTGTGGTCCAGAAAAGAGAAGCCTGAGGGGGTGTCAAACAGATTGTTATGGAAAGGTGTAAGATAAGACAGGGATTAATTACAAGAGAAGGACAATCTGCCTCACTCTGCAGAGAGAAATGAAGTGGGCTTAGGAAAACCTCTTTAAGGGTAAGATTAAATGAGCACTGAGAGAGGAGTTGGTTACCTGGGAGTTAAATTTCCTCTTTGAAATATTGAGAATAGTTTGTGCATACTCCTACAGTGAACAGTGCAAATGTGCCAGTTTTCTGTCCAAGGCTGAGAGCCTTCCAAGCCAAAATTTTAAATAAATTTTACTATATGCTAAGATAGTTTGGCATATGCTGTTTCCTGAGCAGTGTACAAACAGACAGATCTGCAGAGTATTCTTTTGAAAGGTGTGTAGGTGGGCAGGTATTACAACTTCAGCGTAGAAAACTGGGAGAGAGAAAAACACAGGTTAAGTAATTTCCCTAAGGCCAAGGAAGCAACAAGCATGTCAGACAAGGTTCAACTACAAGCATTTCTGCACCCAGCAATCCTCAGAAGCCCACACCCACCCTTTCCATCTCAGAGCATCTACCTTTGGGGGCTCACTTTTCATCTGGCTCTATTTTCATGCAGTTGCCTGGCAGCTTCCTTGTTTTTTCCTCCTGGGCACTTTGCTAGTCACCACATCAATAATTGCACAGTTTGAGTTTGTAGCTGCCTTATGACAGGTGAATACAGCTCCCAACCAGCCTCCAAACCTTTCTGCCAAAGCTCTGCTGAGCTGCATAAAGCATAGGAGTGACCCAAGATTTTGTCCCAGTGAGCAGAAATCTGCCACCAATGACACCATCAAACCCCCAGTAACAGGAGCTGGGTCAGACTGGAGGAGAGTTTGCTTCCTTGCCTGGAAGATGGTCAGCACATGGCAGGAGTGCAGGTACCAGTGCTCATTGCCCAACCTGTTCCCTTAAACAAATCCACAGGAAAAAACCTCCCAGCCAGCTCAGAATGCCAGTTTCAGAGGGGAATAAGCAGTCTTTAGGATTTGATCACCTTCCCTATGGCATTGGGATAATGTGAGGACTGATATTCTGTGAGCTCCTGACAAAGGAGTTTGCTTTCTCTGAGCACACCACAAACTCATTTAAAGATGAGAGCTCTGCCTGCCAAAGCAACAAACACAACAGAGGTATCACTTCAGATTGACAGCCACTGCCTTTTTTCTTTATTCCTTTCATTGTTTTTCAATTCACTTAGAAGGCATCCACGGCCTGGAGGGACTAGGAACAATCTCATTTAGAATAGTACAGATGTAATTCAATAATTCTCCTTTTTTCCTCACTGAGACTTGCTCATTCACCAAAATATCCTTCCATTTTCTTCTGCCTTTCAACATAAGGTATGGAATACCCTGACATTGTATTAATAAATCTCATAACCAGCTGGCTGGAGGACCTCATTATTACCACAGCTTCTTTTAGAGTCAAGCCAGAAAATCCTCACGTCTTGTGCTGGAGGATT
Source organism: Muscicapa striata striata (assembly GCA_030060385.1). Classification (NCBI taxonomy): domain Eukaryota; kingdom Metazoa; phylum Chordata; class Aves; order Passeriformes; family Muscicapidae; genus Muscicapa; species Muscicapa striata. The sequence goes on along the minus strand of JAREIS010000025.1, from coordinate 4,858,381 downwards.
GATGCCAAACCATGGCTGGCTCCTCTGTGGAATTGCCTCCTGTATGAGCAGTGCAGCCTTGCAGGGCAGCCCCAGCCCCTGAGCCCCAGCAGCCACAGCAATTTGTGCATATGCTGCCATTGGATGGGTGCCACACAATTAAGAGGATGCCCTGGAGGCATTAACATTCCTCATCTCGCAGTGAGGGCGGTGGGAGAAGGCAGCAGAAGTTTATGGGGTGTTATCCATGGGAGTGTGTTATTTCAGCAGCATTTGTACAAATTGTGAGGACGATTCAGAGCTGGGCAGGGAGCCAACACAAAGATGTTTTCAGTGGGAAACTCTGAAAGTCCCTGTTTGCTGAAAGGTGGTGATGAGGCAGCATGGGGAACTGATGGTGCTGCACTGGAAAATGCTGATTTTACTTCTGGCCTGCTCTGTCTGGGATCTGGGGTTACCCACAGTATTTAGGGTGTAACCCCTACACCCAGAAAAAGGCTCACCAACTAGATCCCTGTGAAACCCTGACAACAAAAGGGGAATCAAAGTCTTCATCCCTCCTGAGGAAGAACTGAGACACTGAACAGCAAGGATGGCAGCAATCTTCAGGGCCTTGGTATCAAACCAAAGGACCTAAAAGTTCCAAAGGACCAGAGCCAAGATCTTGCCATTACAAAGTAATTTTCACCAGAGGGCTTCTGGGGTGCAGGGGCCCTGTGGGTGAGTTTCTTTGGCCTATCACAGAGCCCCTGGCCCCAGGGAATCCATCAGCTGAGTGCTCTCAATTACTCCAGCAGCCTTGCCTTAGACTGAGTGAAAGTCTGAGGCTGACATGCTTTGACCAAGACATCTTGGAAGCAAGCAAACTGGAAAAGCTTTGACAGGAAAATGTTAAGCCAAATTTCCACCCTGTGTTGCTCTTAGAGACACAGTGAGTGCCATTACTGTCTGGCAGAAGGATCTTGGCTTCATGGTCCATCCCCAGCTGTGTCCAGACTGTCCAACTCTAGGACTACGTGGGAATGGTAAAAGTCTTTCCTTTGCAAGGCTGGCATGGGCAGGACTGTGTCTAACCTCTTTATCAACATATTATTCCTACTGCTACCCGTACTGCCTCGCTCCTATATTTAAAAAGCCACATAATATATAGAATAAATGAATTAAAGATACTGCTCTTTCAGCTGCACTGATTTTGGGAGAATTACATTCTCTCCCACCATTAGTGCCTTTATCCCCCAGTGCTGAAATGTGTGTACTGAGGCTGCAGCACTGCTGGATAATTTAGGAGTGTTGCCATCATCATAAAAGGAAGAAAATCAATTCAAATCAGAACACCACAAACAAACTGTGACCTTATTCAAATCAGAAAAAAAAAAAAAAACCAACCCAGTCCCAACCTCTAACAGCTATGGTAGGATGCCAGGGAAGCCATGCAAGATGCACAGCATTGATTACTGTGTGCTAATGATTTCCCTTCAGCCTCAGACCCCACTGTATCCTTCATTCAGCATTCCAGAGCACATCTCTGAGCACCATTGGGGCTGGGAAGTAGCACACATCCAACCTCGATGGGGTTGCAGGTTAAGTATTGCTTTTAGTTTTATGGAGCAGAAGAGTAGATAAATTCTGTCAAATTAATGTAAATGTTTAGCAATAATTTTTGCTTCTGAAAGTCTTTAAGTGCTTTTTTAGGGTTTGGAAATATTTCTGTGTTTTTCATTTTGTGAATCAGCATGAATCTCTCGTTGGTCCTGAGATTCAGTTTTGTTTGGTTTTGGTTTTATTAATTGAATTTATCAGTTATTTGCTGGAAATTAGAGTTTTAAATAATTCCTTGCTCTGGGTCCTTATTCTGCACTTTCTGAAGCATCACACAGACAAAGGAGTGGCCACACTCCTGGCTGAATACAAACTGGCACAGTTCCTTCAAGGAACAGTTCCCTCAAGGGTGGGGGTATAACACAAGTTTGCATCATTGACTCTCTGCCCTGCATTTCATTTCATTTCATTCCTTTTGGGTTTGCTCTTTTCTCCACTGACACTAATTCCTTTACAACATACGTAATAGGCAGTGTAGCTTTATTTCATCTCCCTGTTTGTTCTGGGGGTGATATCTCCCAGGGAAGATTAATGATTTAAGCTGATTTAATGGTGTGCATACTTTCTGTAGGGAAAAAAAAGAAAAAAAAAAATTAAAAGAAAAGGAAAAAAGAAAATAAAAAGAAACCTCTTTTTCTGCCCGGATTGAAAAATGTTATCTTCTTTTGACTTTTGGGGTTTTTTTCTCCACTGATAATTGTTGTTTTCCAGTCTTTGATAGCCTCCTAAACAATTCCACCATCTTTCTGTACATCTGTGATGTTCCCATATTAATGTGAATCATTCCAACCAATAAGACTGTGACTGAGCTGAGTGTGTGAGAAACTACTGTTTACTGAGTTTCAGGAGTTTTGCCAGGGAAGACTTTGACCCTATGCTATGCAGCCCCATTCACCTGCTTGTTCTGCCACCTTTCCCTTTTCTTCTTGCTCTATCCAGGAGAAGAGCCAGCTCACTTGGCAAAAGAGGTTTGTTATGTCTGTAGGAGAGGTTTGCAATATGTACCTGATGTTTGCCTTTGCACTTGCTGAGGCACCAGAGCACTGTTACCACCCATTTAAAAGGATGTTCAAAAAAACCTATAACCCAGACATATTTGACAAAACTATGGTCTGAGCCAAAAATAGAAAAAAAAATACTTAGAACTTGCAAAGAGCTGGTTGGAGGTTAAAGAAATGCCAAAAAATATTTTTTGTTATATTTTTTCCTCTCAATCTACCTGACAGTCTACTTTAATAATAATGTGATGTTTACTAACTAGAAAATTTTCACCCAGCAAGAATGCAAACATCATTAGTAAATGCAGAAGAGTGATTTAAAATAGGGTAACTACTGGCATATGCAGACACATATTTCTAAAAATGAGTTGCAACACATCATAAAAGTCACACCCATTTTATAAAGCTTTCTTTACTGCCCTGTCAAATGGGGGAAAGTAATCAGATTCAGCTTTCACGTGGACAAAGACATTTATTCCAGGCAAAGGTGGCATACAGAGAGATGCAAATGGTCCCTCCCCACCCTCAGCACATGGTTTTCCACAGTGCTGTGTTTTTGTTTGTGCATTCAGAAGCTGCCTGGCATTTCCCTACAGTCAGTTCAGCCCTGCTCACACCCACTCCCAAGGCTGTCTGTTTTGTCAGCCTGGATTACTCCAAAAAGGGGCAAGGAGAAATGATTAACTAGAATCAATATGTCTGGAATTCTTAGAGGGAATGAGTAACATTAGCTTAAGTAAAAAACAGCCAGGTGACAGCAGGCATATGCTTGCTGATAGTATACACTGCATTGGGGGATATCAGAGTGAAAAGCTGGAAAAGGCCAGGCCCGAGTGGATGTTTGATAATACAATTTTTAATTTCATGATCAGATGCTCCCTTCACCCTAATCTCTGCACTCATATTTTCCTCTTCCTGGTGTGGGGTGGAGCTGCCTCAAGGATGAATCAGGGAAGGTCCCTGCTTCCTAAAGGGCTCATTGGCATTTGTGGCAGACAGAAGGTGCAGCAGGAATGAAGCTGGGGAGTGCTGCAGAAGGTGAAGGTGTTTGGTGATGGGTGACTCGTGTATCCCAAACTTTTACTAATGATCCCTGACATCTGAGCTTTATTTTTGGGTTTATGAGAGACACCCATGGCACATGACTTGAGGAAAGCCTGGGCTCTACCAGAAGCCAATGGTGAGGGACACAATGAACACAGAAAGTGCTGTATGATGCTGAGGGTACAGAGAAGTCAGAAATGGCCCAAAACTGAAAGAGACCTTTAATGATTCCTCCATGGCTCAATTCTACATCAGCTCTATAGAGACAAACCAGAGTATGATTACAGGTTTTGATGAACTTTAATACTGTTGTAATTAATGTTGCAGAAAAAAATACTCAAGAAAATGAATAATTCTGTTTTCAGGGCAATATTCCATAAATAAAACCTATGGTTATTCAGTAGGAAATGAGGAGAATACAAAATAAGGAACAACTGCTAATTGTCTGAACACTGTTCATCTTATGCAAGAGATGAGAAGAAATCCATGAAAAAAACATTTGTGGGACTGCATTGTTAGATGGGATAGGGCTGCAGGGATGTCCCTTGCTCCAGTATTTCCCAACTTTGCATCCTGATGGTGTTCCCTCTCTGAAAAGCAGCTTTACAGGTGTGCATTCTACCCCCCACATCCAGCTGGGGCAGGGGGTTTGGGCTGAAGGGGGTTCCCTGCCATGGGCACAAGTGCTCCACCTCATCTCTGCCCCTCTACCCATGCCTCCAGAGCTTGTCTGTTTAGTCCTGGTTGCCTCTTCTCAAACTCCTTTCTCCAGCCCTAATCCTCTGTCCACATCCCCTCCTCCCAGACTGTTTATTCCAGCTCAGACTGTGTTTCTCTTCCCTTGTGCCTTATTTTCCATGCTGCTGCAGGATCCCAGGGATGCAACACAGGCTTCCTGTGCACACACTGGGAGTCATCAGTTTAACAGAGAAGAGAACAGATCCTGGCTTAAAGCTCAGATTAAAGAGCAGGTTCCAGCCTGGATGTTTCTCAGACATCCTCCCAATAGGAGCAGAAATTCCACCCAAACACCAGTGAGGGTGTGAACACTGAGGCCCTGGTACCAAGGAGAGATATCTGATCTTAGGAAGACACATTTAATCTCTCATCTCACCTGATCTCTCTCTCAAGACCACAATCCATTAGGGGAGGGGTTGTGCAAGCCTAATGAAGCTAAATATTGCCTTATTTGTATATTCGAATTTGCCATATAATTCTTTGGCCTGATCATGGAATATTTGCTGAAAAGATTAGTCTTATAAGTAATTAGTCTTTCTGGAAAAGAATATCAGTGGTGCCAGATAATACTCTAACTCCCTCTATCCAAAACAATTTAATCTCTTCTAAATGAAATCCATTTTTCTAAAGAAAAATTGCTTCCACAGTATTATTCAGAAGCTGGCTATGGTGAGATTCAACTTTAGATGAAGCAGGAATGATTTCACCAACTTTGTATTTCAACTCCTAAGTTACTGGAATTAATTGAGCGTGTAATTAAGGAAGGGTTTTCTTACCAATATGATCATGCCTATAATTAAAATCTCACACAAATGTGTGTGTGTAAGAAAAGGGCAGGGCACAGAAGGGAAGAGACCAAAGTGTCTGACAGGTTTACATCAAAGGACCTGAGCTCCTGCAGCTCTGAGCCAGAGGGAGGGGAGGAAGGGAAGCCAGGACTGGCTGATATCTGGCTTGATATATTGTTTTTGACCTCCTGTCTTCAAAGCCCCAAGTGGTTTGAGTGCTGTATATCCAGGAGATGAATTCTACCTTTAATGTTCCTTCAGCATAGCCAAGCTTTGCAAGTGTTTGTGCTACCAAGAGCAGAAGAGTGATGATATCTGCCTGTTTTCAGGGGGACTGGAATGGGTTTGGCTGCTGGTTTGGGCTGTGCCTCATCAGTGCTGTGGCCCAGGGGACCCCATGTCATATCCTGAGAGCCACCACTTTCTTCTGGTGTTTTTTGCATGGGAGACCCATGAAAGAGATTTTGTAGAAAAAATAAAAAGGAATGGTGCATTTTTTTCTGCTGGTATTTATTCTGTTTTTACTACTAAATCAGCCTTAATTAGGTGTTCAGCCTGTGGTGTGGGACCCAAGTCAATGGCTCTACCTCAGGACAGCTATATTTGAGGAGATTTTCCTGTTCTGAACATGAGAAGATGTTGGGTGTTGGGAAGCTGCAACACAGCACTGCCACAACAGCTGAGCTCCTGCACAAAAGGAACAAGGGCTTTCCCTAAAAACCCCATACCAATCACCAAAATGAGGGCTTGGAGCTTGAAGAGAAGAAGGGACTGAGTCCCTTAGCTGGTCTGCCATGTGTTGTGATACCCTGTGACTGTGTGAGGGAGGGGAAATCCCTTCCTCACAACATAACCAAGCCAAGGACCAAGACACCAAGGAAAAACAGGTGTGGATGAATGTTGCATGAAAGAAGACACCCTGAAGAGGGAAACTGCTCTCTCATTTCTTTGATATCTGCTATGTATGTTTATTAACATGGTAATATGTTTATAAATCACATCAAAAAGACACCTGCATCTGTCCTCTGAGCCAGAGCAGCCTGAAGGTCTTGGGATTTTTGTCTTGCTGGTTTCATTCTAAATGCAGCCAGAGTTTTGGTCTCAGAGATTTGGTGGGGTTTACACTGAGATGTAGATAAAGGAGGCAAGCAAATAAAGTTAAGGTACATAAGGTGTGTGATCTCAGGAAGAAAGCCCACATGCCTAGCTGCACACATATTTTACATTTATTTAAACCCAGTAAAATACAATAAGAAATAGATGACCATTGCTAAAGTCCATGCTGGGGTGCTTAGAACTATGCTGGTATGCACTGGTTATGGATCAGACATTTTTAATATGAAATATGCATCATGAAAGTGCTTTATTTCCTTCCATACAGTCCCAAATATTAAACACATGCAGTCCCTACCAACACTGCCTTCAGAACAACCTAATATACCAGGCAGACGTGCAGGAGAGCTGTTTTCCTCCATAGATAACTACCAGGCTGGCATTTTGGGGCAACCATCATTTTTTGCTTCATAATCATCTCACTCATATTTTTCTCATTTTTTCAGCTTTCCCATATTTGCAGCAGTGACCTTCCCCAGGGAATGCAACCTGTGATTCACTGCTATAGAGTGGGTGTCGCTGTCTGAGTTCTGCTTCTGAAAAGGGTGGCAAATTGCCTCGACAACAGCTGCCATTAAGTAAAATACTTAATGAAATGACTGGGGAAATGTGTGCTCACCAGTGTATTTTCTCTGCACTTCCTAAAAATGCCTGTGACCCACACACTGAGCTAGCAGGCTTTATGCTCTTAGTGCTATCATCATCAGCTTTCTTCCCTCCAGTCCATGCCTTGCCATATACTGAATTTTAAACATTATTATTAATTATTATGTTGTTGCTACTGCTATGATTGCCATTATTAATTTCAGTTTGGTAGCTCTGTGGTCTTTGCATAGCCCCACAGTATGCTTTTCTGTGAGGTTCCTTGGAAGCCAAGAGAAGCTCTTTTGGCAACCTCAGCCATATGAAGGTTTAGGGAATGTAAGACCTTCCTGAGCACTTCTGCTACAGCCTGAGTTTGCACAGGCTGAGCCAGACATGGACAATTGAGGCCAGGCTGCAGGATGGCTTGAGCTGGGATGTGGTGTTTGGGCACTGGGAGGTGAGCAGGGCACTGGGAGCAGTTCCTATTTCCATCCCCTGAAAGGATCCAGTGGATTTGATGCACAGTGTGAGAGCTTTGGTCACCAAGGTGTGCTGTGACCACTCCAGGCTCCAACACAACAGTGTGCCAAGCCTCACTGCACCTCCCAGTGATGTGGGGATGGCAGAGAGGGGACCAAACTCTCTGTGAAAGACAAAGCAATCCCAGCTTTGTGTTTCTCCTGGTTCGTCTCAGGGGCTGTCTGAGAGCCACGGGAGAGCTCAGCAAGAGCTGAACCTGCTCAGCCTGGTGTGCAGCCAAGGGCAGGTCCTAGGGTAGTGTAGCCTGGGCTCAGCTGTGCTCCTGAGGATGCTGAGAATGGACAGCACCCTCCAGGCTTTGGATCATGGATGAAATACCAGAGTCTGAACCACAACCCTTCCTCTTTAAAAACTGAGGCAAAATGCTCCTATTTCCTCCCAACCTTCAGCAGGGAGCATTGGGGACAGGGATTGTATTCTCATGATCCAGCACTGAGCATACAAGTGCCTGTGCTGGATTTTGAGCTCCTGGTGCTCTGCAATGCAATTCCCATTAGCAGCACAGTGTCCAGCTCCTGCCCAGGATACACAGAATTTCCTCTCCTGGACAGTAAATAACCCATCCCTGCTGTGACTGGGCACAAGTGCAGGGCTCAGTCAGGCATGGAGCTTACTGCTCTGCTGCAAAGCTCAGCCAGGGAGGAAAAATAACCTTTCATTTTATGTTCAGTGATATATTGTCTTTAAATCTGAATGGGTTTAGGAAATGCTACAGAACAGAAACTGCTCTGCTTTTCCAGAGGCATAATGTTATGGTACACTTGTTCCAAAGCCAAACTCTGCTCTGAGTTATGCCCTTACATCCTCTCTCCCAGGTATTTATAAAATGATGATTAACAGTAGCAGACATAGGACTTCATTATTTCTTGAACTGCCTTTCTTTTTAACTATCTACAAGCTCAGAGAATTACATATGGCCTCATTAACCTCTGTGTCAAACTGGTAACAAGGCAGGGGAGGAGGTACCCCCTCAGCTGCTGACAGCCTGTGCAGGGGCTGCTGAGGGAGCACCAGCACTTCCCAGCTCATCCTTCGAGCTTCCTGCGTCCTTGGGTGGCTGCACAGGAACCTGAAATGCTGTGTTTGTGTTTGTGTGCTCATTGCCCATGTGAGGTTACTCCATCTGGCAGATCAGAAGCCTCAGAAATAAACGGCTTTGGAAATCTCACTCTGTAAGTGTCATTAGCACCAGTGTGAGTCTATCATGGTGGGATACTCAAAATGAGAGTGAAAAACACAGTTGTATCAAAACAGGGTCTTAGACTCCATAGAAGCAACGTGAATGCTTTTGGAAGGATGGAGGCAACTCTTGTCTTTTGGTCTTTTGGTATTCTTAAAAACACCAGGACTGGTTTCACAACACATGCAAAGGAATTATTCTACCTCTTGGCTTCCACGAGAGTGCTGTAAAGTGATTTTAATATGCATAGCTATCCAGACAGTGCAGGATACTAACCTGGACTTCTGCAGGATCACTTGTGAGATAAAAGTTTAGAATCTGTTCAAATGTTTGGCTGCATGCAGCTGCACAAAACCCTGTTATATAAACTTCTTTACAGTGCCATCCAAGAGGGGTGAAAGACTACAGCAATCCAAAGATGTAACCCAGACTCCAGACTTCACTTTCCCAGGGGTAACTTCCCCTCCTGATTTCCTCCCCAACAATCTCAAAGGCCAGCTGCCACAGCCTTTGCTATTTAGGATTCTCAGGATATAGTGTACTTCTCAAAATTTCTCTGCTTCGACTCACTGTGAACTTCTCTAAGGCACTTAACCATTCTTTGTGAGAGATCCAGCGGTCAAAAACTAAGTGGCTTTGAAAGCAGAGCCAACAGGGTTTAACAAACCAACAGTAACACCATGGGAGTTTGCTAATCCCCAAAATCTACAATAAACAGATAAAGTTAATAAGATTCAATATATGAGAACAGCCCCATTAATGCTTAAAGAGCACTATCTAAATACTACACACTTTATTTATTGAGTTCCCTTGCTGAATTTGCTGTACACAGGAACACTCAAAATTCATTATCTCTGGATGCAAAGCTTAGTAAATTCGACAGTAATTAATCTCCATTTACCCTCCGCGTGTGTTTCTGAACAGACGAAAAGTTCATTGAAAAAGTTCTTTCAGGCGCTCTGAAAGAGAAGCAGTGCTTTGATAAACAAAAAAGCACCAAACACAGGCTTCTGAAAGGAAAATAGAGCAGTAGCCAGTTCTGAGTGGTTCGAGCCAGGTGCTCATTGCAAATTCAGTAGCGTGCACTGGCAAGTGTCAGCAGCAGAGAAACTGAAATTACTGAAATTCTTATGCCAGTGTAATTTGCTGAAGGCGATGCACTGGGGGTTAAGGCAAATTGTGCATGTGTTGAGGATTATAAAACAAATTAAAATGGAGGCTAACAAAAGGAGTGCAATATTTATGCATTTCTTCATTCTTTTCACTTCGAGGTACTCAATCAACTTCACAGTCTCTTAAGGTGGCATGGGGACATTGCTATTGTGTACATTCATTTGCTCTGAAAATGGGAGCTTGACGTGCTAGGCTACAGAATTTAACTGGTTCTGGTAATATTTATAAGTACCTCTATTAACCTACCAAATATTTACAACCCACCCATTATTTCTAATCAAGTGAAATTTAATCATCAATACAAAAAATGCAGTAACTTTCCTGTTCAGTGTGTTCTACTTGTCTGCTTCAGTTTTGATATACTAGCCCATTTTACCCTGTATCCCTTCACTTTCCCTAGAATTCCTGCATCTGTGCACCCTGGTTATATAAAAGCAGAAAAGTTTTAATCACCCATGGCTTGCTGCAGTGGAGTCCATTACACGGTGTAATGGGCTTGGTGTTTAATACCCAATTTACCAAATATTTAAAAGAGTTTCTGAAGTACCCACTGTATGATCACCCAGCACAGCCCAGCAACCAAATGGGTTATTTCCTTGTGGAATGAGAAACAAGACCTCTGTGAATATGCTCTTGGTTGTATATTCCCAGCCCTCTGCTGGCAAGCCCTGCCATGGAGCTGGCTGGAGAAGTGAGGACATGTCTCTGTCCAGTGTCTCCAGCCCTCCTGCACAATAAACTGGACTTTTTTTGTCAAGATGTGCCCACCTGTCCCTCTGTCAGCTCTGATGTGGAGTGACAACCTCTGTGAACAATAGGGACCAAAGAGCTGACAGCAATCTCATTTTCAAGTGCCACCACTTGAGATTCACCCAAGCCCACCTGCAGGGATTTAGACTCATTTTAATTCCAGGGACCCTTGCATTTGGCTTTGAGAGGCAGATGTAGGCTGTCCTCACCTGCTGGTGACAGACTGTGAGAAGTGCCTGCAGAGTCAGCTCTTGCTTCTACTTACCCATGGAAACAAAGAAAATTGTTTGGTTGTAGTTTTCTGTCTATATTTGATAAAATCTAGCTCTATTTGGCTAACTAGAGCTGTAGGGACTCTAAGGGTAAAACAGAATCTTTATTTGCATTTCACCATGGCAGGGAGATGCTTTCACACAGGCTCAAGTCTTGGAGCCTCAGATGCTCCAGGCTCTTTCTAGCAGGTTTTGCCAGAAATGACCAGAAGCCCACTGCCCTTCATGCCACTGTACAAACCAAAGGACCAAAAAACTTCTAACTAGCCCCCAACAGTTTCAGCCTCAGTGTAAAACAAGTGACAACAGATGGGATCAGACAGACGGGGGAATACGAGGCAGTATCAGGGAGTGTGACAGGCAGGGGTCTCTGCACACTGGCAGCCTCGCTGTTGTCAAGTTTTTTTTTTTTTTTGTGTAGTCATCACATATTAACGTTGTATTTGGGGACTTAATAAATTCTACACTTGATTTTCTGGCAGGGAGCAGGGAGCCACTGCCAGCCATGAAGCATCTTAGAAATGAGATTAGTTTTCAAATCTATTCAAGTGATCTATGCATTGTTATTTTTCTGAAAGGTAAAGATGTAAGGGCCAAATCCTGACCTTTATTTCACAGAGTCTGTTTGAATATCTCCATCAGCTGCCATGGAGCTACTCCAGATTAGCAGCAACGTAACACCAACGTCAGGATCTGGATCTTCCAGAGGATCCCGTTGATCTTACATCATTGCCATAGCTGATTGAAAACCACATTTCTTTGGCTTGAGAAGCTTTTCCCATACACAAAGGAGGTCAGAATCTCTCGCTTTCTCTAACATTAAGGCAGATTGTGATCCAAAGGATCATGTCTAGATTCCCAAACATACTCGATTATGGGATTAATAAATTACCTGATAGTGGCAATTGAGATCACACTTTATGGATGGTATTATTAGGATTTACATTCCAGCTATGAAGCAGGTCAGATAAACAAACAGAATAGCCAGTCCTGGACCACTTCCCTTACCCTACTCTGTCGTTTTTATAGCTTCACACATGCTGCAGGTGCTGATACTACACACGTCTGACTGTAATCCACACATCAGGCTGAGAGCTCACCAGTCCTGGGAGAGACTGCCTCCAGCAGTCCTTTCAAGCCTGGTTAGAGGAGCAGAATGGAAACATCAGCTAAAGCGACGAAAGTTACGTTTCCTAAGAATGGAAATGAGATGGAAATGTTGGGCAGCTGATAAGGGTGTCCTCTATTATCTGATTTTTAAAAAATAATACTGAAAAATGCCTTACAAATCCTAACATTAATGTATGTATTCCTCAGTAATGAGAGATATGAATGGCTGGGTCTATAATCCCTTATAAATCTTTCATTCTAAAAACAGCCCATAGCATTGTTCTTGGTAATGGAGAGCTATATGAAGTTGGCAGGTTCTTTTTTAAATTATCAACTTACTATTCAAGACAAAAAAACCTGAATTAAAGTGGAAAAAAAATTACTCCCATGGAGAATTGCAGTGCAGACATTTGCTGGCAAATTATTTTTATTTAAATCACTTTTCTTGGTTTTAATATTGAAAAGACTTTAAATCATTGAAGAGCCTTTAATTTAGGATAGTGGATGGCAGGGATGTAATTGAGGAGACCAGACTAGCTGATCTTCTTCAGCACAGGGGCTGGACCAGACAATTCCACAGAATTTTTTCAAGTCTGGCATTTATAGAAAGCAACTCTTGTCTGACTGCCCCTTCAAAACTGTTTGCATCTAAGACATACAAAGACACCCTGTTGCCAGCAAGAATTACCACTGAATTCTAATTCTTCCAGTGTTGAGATTCAAGAGAGTTGGATCGAATGTGATGATGGACTGAAATCAGAAGGATTTACCCAAGGCAGTTACCACATGGGATAGAGGCAGTGACTAAATAAAATGCAATCAAGATTCAGTCTATCCCCCAGGACCACAAAGAAATAATGGCATGGGAAGAAATTTTACAAACTAAGCCATCACTGTTGTTTCTCTGTCTTTGCTGGAATTCAAGTTTCTTTAATAACGGGGATTACTATCAAAGCTTTAAAGAGAGTTGAGAGAGTGAGAAGGCAGCAGACAAGTGCAGCAATTCCTCAGCTCTGAACACTCACTCTCTGTTACAGCTTTCTGCTCCGGGTCCACAACAAGAGGTCTCCCACTGTGGCGGGGTATTTGGCACAAAATCCCCCCCTTTGCTGGTCCGTGCCCCCCTTGCTGCTCAAACCACGCTGGGGCAGCCCGGTGTCCCCATCCGTGCCCGTGCCGCAGGTACGCTCCCCCCGGAGCACACAGACACAATGAGAGACTCCGGCTGGAAATTCAAACAAAAATATGGCTGTCTGCTCCAAAAGGAAAACTCATTCACAAAGGTCATCTCTGTCGAGGGAGAGTGATGCGCTACTCCCCTCTTGGAGGCAACTGCTGTCGCTCTTCTGCCGAGTTACATTGACCAGCATAGTTTTGAAAAATAAGAAAGAAAGAAAGAAAAGAGACAAAAGCCCGGCGAGCCCCTTATTCACAGAGCTAGCCCCGCAACTCCCCTTCCCCTCGTCGGGTAAATTGAGCTTCAAAAGACATTAACATCTTCCCCTACCTTCGTTCTCATCGGAGACAGAAGCCCTTCCATTTTGGTCCGATCCTCATGCCAATCCTCGTCCCCCAACTTAGTGTCTGGTGCCCGCCTCAAGCATCCCACAGGCAGCAGAGCATGTCAGGGACAGCCAGCACGCCGTCACGGGAGCTGGGGCTGCTGCCAGCCGGGCAGCGGGCAGCGCTCGGCTCCTGCACACACACACTCCTTCCTGCCGTCCCTCCTCGCCGGCTCCCCGAGCATCATCTGCCCGCGGCTATGCTCGCACCATCGCGGCTGACAAACGATCCCCGCCTTACGTAATGCATCCAGCACAGGACGGGCGAGCCCAGCCCAGCGCCGGGTCCCGCTCGGGAGCAGCGCTGGGCAGGGACCAGGAGGAGGAGGAGGGGGAGGAAGGTGCGGGACCCTGCCCTGCCCTGCCTATTGTGAGCTGGGGCCGGTCCGCCAACGCGATGGATGCTCCTCCGCTCCCCCTGCCAGCCGGGAAAGCACCGGGAAAACTTCGTCACCGAGGAAGATCGTGGATTCCCCGGCACTGACTGAAAAGGGTGTAATCCTCATCCCGAGCCTCAGCCCAGGAGGTTTTCCCTGCTCGGGGAACGCCGGCAGTTGGAGCGTTTCTGCTGTCAGCGAGGGACCAAACCCACGCTGAAAGGGAGTTCCTGTCAATTGTCAGCCGGGAATTCAGGGAGAGAAAGAAAGGAAAGCGCACTGAACAAAAGGAATATACTCCTGCAAAGTTGGTCAGCAAAAGATACTCCCTGAATGCATTGCTATTAGCATTTTAATTCAGATCAGAGCGTGTCTTTGTGGAAAATTCCCCGATTGCTCGTGCTTTATGCATTTTGTTTTCCATCATGAAGTGATGCCAGGACTGAAGCTCTTTCAGAGAAAAATACAAATAAAACGAGCTTCACACCTACAAAAACGAGTTCAGTCCACAGGACCAGACCAGATCAGTCCAAAGTAAAACCCTTTTGAAGTGCCATCAAATGAACACAGCTGCCCATCACTGCTCATGAGGTCAGCTCCCCTGGGGGCCACCCCATTTTCTAACACAAACACAAAAAGGAATCCCCTTTCTCAGCCCAGGGGTAACCTTCCACATACCAGTACCAATTGCTGTCCAAAAACAAAACTAAAAACCCTGTTACACCACCAGAACTCGATTTTCAGCAGTAGAAAAATCACTGTCAGGCCGGTTGGGAGAATATTAGAGGTGGAAATTTCAAATGCCCTTTAACACCAGCTCTTAGGCCCCAAAGCTACATGCTCAGGGACAGTCACTGTCTGATTCAGGTGCTGAGCTGGATCTGGTTAACTCCTGTAAATACCATGTGTTCTCTGGATGATGATGGGGATTCACCTCAATTAGCTTTCACCATCTAAAACTCTGCTTTCTGGTCCAAGCCAGCCACTGAGGCTCCTGCAAAACCACAAGGAGACACCAGATCCTTCTCAAAGCGATTTGCTGCTCAGACCAGGGACCATCTCTGACCCCATGTGTCCTTCATGTCCAGCCCAGGCTCCTGGAGGCTACACTGAGAAGGAGAAGATGCAGTGGAAAATGTTCATGGTGGTGTCATGGTTGGTTCATGGCATCCCAGGGTGCAAAGCCTGAGATGAACCCAGGGACAGACAAAGTTCCTTCCCTTCCAGCTCCAGCAAAGTGCTCCCAGACAGTGACACATATGAGGGTGTTCAACCCCACACATCCCTTTTCTTCTCTATCTCTTCCAGTCCTTTCCACCATGTAGATATTGCAGTTTAAGGCCATTTTTCTTATTATTCTTTATGGGGTAAAAACAGAGAGGGGGACGTAGGTGCCCCCTACAGTGATTAATATTAATTTCAAATATAATTAACTGTTTTCAGACGAATTCAGGTTCTTATCAAACATGAACAAATCTGATCACATCATATTGAAGGCAGAGATAAGTTTTCCAGAGCTATAGAGACTGTAGAATGCTGGCAGTCTCATCTATTTCTTGCTGGTATTATATAAATGTGTTTTGCTATTGGTATTTACAAGACTTTAATAAGACTTTGAATAAATGGCTGCAGGAATTCCAGGCTCCAGTGAGACAAGGCTGTTGTGATTTTTCTGCTGTACAGCATTGGACTCTGATGAGAGTCTTACAAGTCTATGCATCTTGTAAAACATCATCTTGCCCAAATGGTCAGGGGAATTTGACTGTCCATAGCCTCAAGAGGAATGTAAAGGAAATGGAGCTTTTGGGTATTTTGGGTATGTCAGGTCAGGTGCTCAAGATTTAATGCAATATGATAATGTGGAGGATGAATCCATGGCAGAGTGTGAACACCCAGTTCTCTTAAAGCTCAGCTCTGCTTTGAACTAGGCTACACCACAGTACCTCATGAGCTTCCCTGTGTTATCTCTGTTTACAAGCGAAAGAAAAAAAAAAAAAAAAAAAAGGCATTTCTCCTAAAGTCCAAAAGAGTAATTCAGTCTGGGACCAGAAAAGCAAGCTGGGGCCTTTCTGGTTCAGCAGCACTCAAAGCCTCTCTGATCTGAATGGATTGGGAATTGTGCTGATATTGCATGAGTCAGAGCAGAGCCCAGCTCAGCAGGATGAGCAGGAATGGGAAAGAGCATGGTGCTGTTTGAGCAGCACCCATGGCTCTGAGCCAGCAGCAAGTCTCCCTCTCTGGGAGTGCAAACTGTGACCCCCAGCTCCATCCCAGTGATGCTCTGGGTCCCTGGGCAAGTTGTGAGCTCCTGCATGGCATCACCATGAGCCACAGTGTGTGTGACAGTAAGGTCTGCCCACATCCACCTTCACCAGTGGGGCCAGGGGACCCAAGTGGTTCTGCTTGTGTTGGTTTTGTCTTGGCTCCTTGGAAAGCCTGGCAACTTCCTGTAAGAGCTGGAGCATCAGTGGTGGATGGGTATCACATCATCCTCCTCTCAAACTCCAGGCACCAGGCTGGACCAAAGCTGTACTGGGCAGACATTCTGCTTTAGCCTGCACAGCCACCAGCCTGCCCTCCTTGTGCCTCAGGGGCAGGATGAACACTCAGTGTGCTCCAGACTGCTTGCAACCCCTCCTTTCACATTCAGAGCAGTAATTCTACTGCTGTGAGAGCCAAGGAAGTTTCTTTTCACTTTAAAGTGAGAGCTTTGGTTACTCTAGCTGGGGGTGCAGTGCCACAACAGCGTGTGCCATGGTCTGACACCTTGTTCCTCTGCTGGGCTGCGACTCACAGCAATGCTCAAATTACTGCAGACTCGTTCTACAGCCTCTGCTCCTGTGATTTCAGATCAAAGGCACTGCAGAGGCAAAAGGAGCATGTGAACACTTGTATCCCCACCTGGAGAGGGGACCAGCATTTGACTCAGATCCTGGGCAGCTACACCCAGCATATCTCAGGTTCTCCATCTGCAGAAGAAGGGACCAACTGGTCTGGTTCACACAGGTGTTGCCGAGGTTCATCCTGTTCTGGATTCAAACCACCACATCCATAGAAGATGGGAATATAATCACCCTTGGCTCTTAACTAGTCATGGGAGTGAAAACCTTGCAATCCCCTCTTATATTGCCATAATTTACATGTCTGCTGGACTCTTAGCAGCAGACAAAG
This sequence comes from Muscicapa striata striata, assembly GCA_030060385.1. NCBI lineage: Eukaryota > Metazoa > Chordata > Aves > Passeriformes > Muscicapidae > Muscicapa > Muscicapa striata. Next base: position 4,841,402 of record JAREIS010000025.1, on the reverse strand, counting down.
GCAGATGTCTACCTGGAACCTGATATGTCCTACCTAGATTCAGCCTTGGAGCTCCATCTCTTTCTAGGCTCTGCTGACTTCCTTGACAAACCTCCATGGACCAGAAAGAGAAAAGAGATTCTCCTGATATTTAGCTAAGTAGATGTAAATAGCTGAATTTACCTGCCTGACACTGGAGCTGAATCTTGCCCTACATAGCCAGTAGTATGAAAAATGGCCCCAAAAATCCTTATGATCACTGTTGGACTACTGTCTCAGGGTCCTTGAAGCAGCTGAAATCTGTGGTGTTTGAGCCCTCAGTTTTCCTCTTGTTCACCCTTTGTGGGTGCATCCAGGCAGGGATAAAACTCTGTAAGCTGAACACTTCCTAACCTTCAGGGTGGGGATGCCAGCACAAAGCCAAGTTGTGCTGCCTGTACCAGCCCTGAAAAACGGAGGGAATTTGGATTTGAACCCAATTCCCATCACTCTGTGATCCAAAAAGTGCCATCTCCTGCAGAGCTGCCGTGAAGGGAGCATGGACGGCGAGGCAGCGCAGTGCCCTGCCTGTGCCCTGCCTGTGCCCTGCCTGTGCCCCGGCCGACCTCGCACGGGCACCTCACTCATCTGACAAAAGGGAGCATCGCCCTGTTGCCATGGGAACGGCCACAGCATCCTCTGAGGGAGGGGAAAACATCCCAGCCACACTCCAGGGCTGTGCTGAAACCTATCTTATATTTAGAACAGGCGGTGCGGGGAATACTAATGAATATTTAACACTCGGAGTGCCTTTCATGCTTGGTTTTTTATTTTATTTTTTATTTTTGTTGCATACTTCCCATAAGCAGAACATTTGCTTCCAAATGGTTTGAATATTATTGCTACTGTGCTTCTCTCATCACTGCTTCTCCAGGTTTCCTTTGCTTTTCGTGAAAGCAAACTTTTCATGGCTTACCTGAAAAAGGGAAAGATTTGCTCATGCTCTTTAAGATCCAGTCCCTTTTAGGGCTTTCTCCCCTCCTAGTAAAAATATCTGCTTTAAACAATTAATTCCCTGTGCTGCAGAAAAGAAATGAATCAATCAATCATTCTAACTTTCGTTCATTCATTCAGGAAAAATACACACCTGAAAATATTCTGAAATTCCTTTCTTCTGTCCTTTTCCTCTAAATGGTGAGCAGTGAAAAAAAGGGGTCTAACCACCCCAAAGCCCAAGCTATAAATCATTTTATGTGCTTGATTTTATGAGACATTTTTTAAAAAGCAAAGGTGCTGGACATGGTGGTGAGTCCCACCTGCTACTGCCCAGGCTGTTCAAGCAGATTTGGCACCTCCTGGTGATAAAAAAGCAGATTTTTTTTTTTTTTTTTTGAGGAAAGTGAGAACAGTTCTGGCTGGGGGAAGAGGTGCCCACTCATGTGGGTGCAGCTCACAGCACTGCCACCCTGGGGACTCCCATCTCTAGAGGTGCCAGGAGGATGCAGCCTGGCACAGGCTGTGGGTTGTGCTGATGGCTGGGTGCATCCTCTCTGGGATGGCACTTCTTCAGTCCCCTCTTTACCTATAGATGAAGTTATAAAGAAGGTTAAAAAATGTGATGTATCACATCTCGTTCTGAAGCAATCTCCTGGCACATATAAAGCTTTGTTCTCAGAAAGACCAGATTCTTATCAATGATTTAAAGAGTGAAATGTGCTCTTTTTACTAGCCACTGGCAAGGCACTGGGCTCTTTTTTGAGCTTAGCAGCCCTGCAAAAGCTGTTTGGATCCCAAAAGCTCATCTGTGTGCTTCCTGCTTGGTACCACGCCAAGGCACCAAGGATAGAGGCGCAGCTCAGCTGCAGCTTTGTTGGTGATGCAAGGGAGGAACAGTGCTCTGCTGGGTGTGTTTTGTGCTTTGGCAGCACCGAGGAACTGGAGCTCTGTTTATTTGTTGCTGGTTGAAGGGCGTATTTTCAAAATGGAGAGAGGTTTTCCCCTCCAAGATTGCCAGCAGATCTCAGTCCTTTGAGATCTGCTCTGTGTGTTCAGAGGGAGAGGGACCTGCCCCTGAGGAGGTGAAGAGGGGACACACCCCTGCTCTTTGCAAGCTGTTCCACTGATGCAGCATTTGCATGAGTAAGTGCTTTCAGAATCATTTGCCACTTACCCTTACATGGCACCAATTCCAATAAGGGCTAGAAACACGAGCCATTTTACTGGAGTTTGTCTTTAAGGCTCTAATGACCTGCTTTTTTTCCAGAACAGTTTTCCATAAAAGCAAAAGCAGTATGATGAGTATTAAATTCTTGAGGTGTTAATAAGGCTGACTTAGCTGCCTTCCAAATCTGGATGACAGACAAAAAAAATCTCATATCTGACTGCCATAGGTCATTGTACAAGTCTGAGAAGACTGGGTTAGAGCAAAGCCAGTTCAGCACCCTGCCCTGCTTGGCAGGACCATCAGGGTCTGTCCATCCTCCTCCAATAACGGAAAGGCATTTATCTCTGTGACACATCAATGATCTCAGCCATTGTGATCATGATTCCTGTTAAGCCAGTGTGGCAGTTTAGGAAGGAAAAGCTGCCTCTTTACCACACAAATAAACCACCTCAGCAGAGATGGGGACTGCTTTGTTTGAAGAAGCAGGTTCCCAGGATCAGGCTCTGGCTCGGTGGCTTGAGCAAGGCTCTGTCCATTTCTTTTTTGTTGCCTCCATCCTGGCTCACTGGGAGGATCTATAGATGCATTGAGGACCTACAGATGAAAAATGGGAGTTGTAGAGATGGGGCTCACAGACTCAAATCGGGAATTGCTGTGTAAAATCTCTGCCCCAGCAGAGAAAATGGGCTCTGGCAGTCCTGGCTCCCAGCAGGTTCAGCCACGAGGCTGAGCATCCTTCCTAGTCTTCTGACAAAATGTGTGTTAGAAATATGAAGGGGCTTCCTTCCCTAGATAGCAACTGAGCTATATTTTCCTTTTGCTGCTAGGTATATTTGCTGTTCTGGATGTTTACAGTCAAAACACACACAAAGCCCTTCACTAGAGCATTAGGTCTATGTATGCAGTTTCAACAGTCAGATGATTTATTCATCCACTTCAGTAACCATTCAAACAGGGCATGATGTAGAAAGCAACAAACACTGAGTGTTTCTGTTTGGTTTGCAAGAAGAAATCAACAGAACAAGGTAAGAGATGCAGTTTTTCCAATGTAATGGACTCCAATCCCATCCCTGTCAATATCTCTGTCTAATTAAACACCATTTCCCAAAGCTACAACTCTGCTAAAGCACAGCTATTATGCTCTCAGTTAGAAACCTGATTATAGCCACCTCATTTCTGTAAAAACACAATCTCTGATGCAAAGTGACTCCCAGATACTCTGCAAAGGCTCATAAATGCACTTGGTGCTGTCTGGACACAGCTCTGTGTGTGCTGGAAGAGAAGACCAGGTCTCATAGGGCAGACAAGGCATTAAGAGGAAAATAGCCATTTTTCTGAAATGTAATATTGTTACAAGTGTGCAAATCCTGGACTATGGTATTTTGGCCTGGGGAAGAGGAGAAAAGGAAGGAGTGAAAAGAAGGGGTCGGCACGAGGCAAAAATTGAAGACAGGGGCAAGGGTAAGAAAAGGGTTGAGAAAATACAAAGTAATAATCATCATCATCATCATCATCATCATCATCATCATCATCATCATCATCATCTGCATCATCATCATCATCATCATCATCATCTGCGGTTGCCCAAAAGGAATCCTATAAAATATTATTTTGTGCAGAGATTCTTTAATCTTTAAAGGTTGGGTTAGTTTTGACACAAATCAGAATCCCAACTGAAAAGAGCCACCAGGGACCATCTCTTCTCCAAAGTGTTTGTGCAGTTTTGATCCCTCTGAGGGTGAAGGCTGGGGCAGAGTTTTGCAGGTCTCAGCAGGTATTTCTGCATGTGAAACACCCTGTAGGCAGGAGGATCCCCTGGATGACAGAGTCTGAGGTGAATCCTGCACTCCCCTTATTTAATAGGATGTTTAACAGCACATAATCAGATGCCAGAGCATAGGACCAAGGGAAATATGTGATCCCATTTTTCTTCATGATAATCTTACATTTTTTCATTTTAAGTATTTTTATATTAGTTTATTAATCTCTAATGAATCCCACTCTCTAGAACCAGAGAACTGCTTGAAACTCAGAGTCATCACTATCCCTTAGATTTGCCTCCTGGGGTAGGAGCCAGACATCCCTTTCATCTTAACTGAGGCTCCCAGTTTTTGTTTGGGGCTCCCCCAAATAAAGGCTGATGTTGATAGCATGTTGCCTTATGTTGTAGTGGGTATTTCTAGCTATGCCCATGGCTGCTTCAGCAGCTGCCTGTGAGCCCCTCTTGGGTCATTGTCCCCTTTGTGCTCCAAGCCCCCCTTTGGCCACTGCATGTTCCAGCTGTGATTGTTTCTGACCAAGGTTTCACTGACATTGGAAAGAAGACAAGAGCTAAAGAAAATCAGGGGTCCATTCAGCTCATTCAAACTCTTAGTCCTCTCAAACCCTTTCACAAAATTCCCAGATTCTGTTCCTTGGGGCAGGGGCTAATGGGACATTTATGCATCTCCCAGGACGTCAATAAAGATATAAAATAAAGATGCCAGCACAACATCCCCAGCAAGGCACAGGAGAGCTTCTACATATAATGAATATATAACATCAGCCTGTTTTCAGCCTGAACAACAATCCCCACTTGCATAAAAACCTCATTTGAATTAATAGCCAATGCTGGATTTCATGGCACTATTAGAGGCTGTTTAAATTCAGGGACCCCAGTCTTCTGGAAAAAACAAGAAAACTCACCAAGAAAGAGGTGGGATTCATCTCAGCCAACTTCGAATATCTACAGTGTGACTGGCTCCAGCTTAGCTGGTCCATTATCATTTCTGTATAGCAAGTGGAATGAACTGTCACTTCTAAGGCTCCGTGCCTTGACCTGTGCTAAGAAAAGGTGACATGTGCCCTTACTGCCTAAGAGAAATGCAATTTTTTGTGTGTTTTTGTGCCACAATCCTGGCAGAAATAAGGATGACAGCATCTCATTAAGGTTTCTGCTCATTATCTTAACACCCTGATTGCCTATCTGAAATACTTTGCATGCAATAAGAAAAGCAATCACTGTGATGATGGAGCTGAACTTTTTAAAATAATGGTTGTTCTATAAAATCTGGCAAAAGCCTGAAATCTGCCCGAAACCTTTCTCTGGAATATTTGCAGAGGTCACTAACTTTGCAAAGTTCAATAAATTAAACAGTTAATTAACATTACACTGAAGTCCCAGCATCACCTGGATGTAATGACTGCTTGGCACCTAACTTTCCTCCAAATTTCCTGTAAAGTGTTTCCTCACCTGCTTTTTATCTGCTACTGCATTTGTGATGATATGGCCACTTCTTAGCTCTCCTTCCCTATTTATCTTACTCTGCTTACTAAAAACAATTTCAAAGGTAGCATCACTGTGCAAAGACACAGTTAAAGGGCCAGTTAATTTAGTCAAAGAAAGAAATCCATGGCATGGGGCTTGTCTGCTATTGATCCAAGGGTGGCTGATGCTTGTCTTCTATGAGTCCTTACAGGAGTTATGCAGGTGTAACCCAAAGCATGTAACAAGAGAAAGTCACCCACAGCTTCCAGAGGGATGAAGTTCAGCCTTATGAGTGGAGGATGGAGCTTTGATCAGCCCACAGAGCTGTAGCCAGGGCTGTTACAAACATTGATCTTCAAAGCATCAGCACAATCGATGTGGCCAGTGCTGCTGTGAGGATATTGACATTGGGACAGCTAAAAATAAACCCACATCATGGGGCTGTGGCATTTGTCCATGAGCAGTGCCCTGATTTGCACCTCAGGGCTCACATGTGTGGCACAAGAGCAGCTCCACATTTCAAGCTCTGGACAGACCCACAAATCCTTGCTGAAGTTTTTGGGCAATGGTAAAGGGCACTGGGTGCAGTGTGGTGGCTCGTGTCCATGTGGAGCATGGCTTGCTGTGAGTCTCCATGGAAAAGGGAACCCACTTGAGGGTGCAAAGGAGGGACACAGGTCTGCTCTGTTCTCTGCCTTGTAATCCCTTGGGGGTTGAGGGCAAGTTATATCTCAAACCCCCATTTATCACTATGAAAGTGGAGATAATCTATACCTCAGAGGAACACTGCATGGATAAGTCAATTAACTGTGAAATCACAGATGGAAGATGCAAAAGAACTGCACAGGATTAGTTGTGCGGATCAACCCTGCCAGGCACAAATACATTTTTAGATCTTTTTTTCCCTCACTAAAAATCACCAGCAAACTGCTCCTTGTAGTCCTGCTTAACCTGTTAATGGGGCATCCCCACCAGTACCAGCAACATCCGTGGCTAACTGTGGAAGGGGGAGTGAGGCCACCTGTGCTCAACACCCTTATCTGAGCAGCCCTTGGCCACTGCTTGGCTCTTGCCTGGCAAATGCCATGGGAACAGCAGCTTCTCCTTGTCTGCATCACAAACATAGACCTAAACCAGCTGGAATTTAGGGTGTATTTGGCTGCCAGAGCTGACCACTACTGAATGGTCATAGTTTCACCCCAAGGCACTTTTTAAATCCTGCAGGACCTCACATAGATTTAGAAATCTGTTAAAGGATGTTCTAATTTTAATGCAATTAAAAAACATCCTTAACATCTTGTGCTTTGAAAAAATGTACAGAATATATATATATATATTTCTCTAAATCAGTGTCCTGTAGACAATTAAGCAATCTTCACTTTAAAAGGTCACTTAGAAACATCACTGGATTTATTACCCACTGGTGATAACCATCTGGGAGGTAAAACTGTCTCAGCCAAGGAAAGCTCATCTTGTAGCACTGCAGCCTCTAAGCACCAGTGTCAGACATGAAGTCTCTGAATATCAGGGGATGATTTATCTAGCAGGAGCAAGTGAAGGGGCTCCTGTCCTTCCTCATCCTGTCCATTCCCCAGTCCCCAAAATTTGTGTGTCCATTCATCTGGGAGATGTTGGATTAGAAAAAGAACTCCAGGTAAAAGAAAAAAGCATGCAAGGTAAAAAAACAGTAGAAGTGAATTACTGAGGTTTATATTATCTGCCCTGTGAAGAGCAGTAAGGCACAGCAGAAAGAGCAAACACCCACGAGAAGGGGAAGACTTTGATCTGCTGCTAGAGAAAGTCCTAATGCAGGACTTCTGTTTCTGCTTGCAGTGTCATTTTCCAGATCATTGGTGAGGAGTAACTTACTGTATTTTGTTCTTTGCTTGGTTGTGTTTTTTTTATTTTAAATCAGTTTTTCTTATGTAGGCAAAGTCCTTAGGCACACTTGGGCTAGCAAAATAACGCTTTTTCTGGTAATCTATTTTGTTAAAAAACTTTAGAAAAGTACATTACACAAAGGCCTATTTTGCCCTGGGCTGCCCAACCCAGGAGGGTTGGGCTGTAGATCAAACCTTTACCAATAAGCCTTTAAGAATGCAGAATAGGCTGTTGTGTAGACCAGCTGCTTTCTTGAGTTTCACATAGTAAAGAAAAATGTTTAACAGCCCTTATTGTAGCCTCAGGTATCTAAAGTTTCAGTATCACTGCATCTAAAATACAGAGGCCAGATATTGCATTGGTTAGGTGTTGAAAAAGCCCACAGTGGCTGTGTGCTGATCATATATTTCATAAATACAGTTGCAGTAAGAAAATAGGAAAATATTTCAAAGTGAATAGCATTCAGACTGGCTTCATAGCTACTTGTCTGTCTTAGTTGGTTGGCCACATTTCCAGCTGATGTGAACAGCCCCCTCTAATCCAAATGACATTAACTTAAAACCTGATGGTGACATTTCCAGAGCAAATGTACATTCTATCACTATTTCCTTGCTCACACATTTTGTTAAAATGACAGGAGTGTGATTGTGGTCCAGAGAAGAGAACATTCTCTTTTTCTGGTGCTTTTTTTTTTCTCAGAGCTCTGCCTGGGATCTGCTGGATTTAGAGCAGTAGACAAAGACTTTGTGGCCCCCAGGACAGCACTCCTGTAGCTGGGCTGGCTGAGCTGGGTGTGTGGTGACTTCTCACTCACTGTGGTTTAAGTGCAGCCTGTTCTGTTGAGCCACTGGCAAGAGTGCAGCCCAGAAAAATCTCCAAAAGGCAACTTGCTTTGCATGCTGTAACTATTGGTAGGAAATGCAAACGTGGACACCTTTGCAAATCTAATCCTCCATCCTCCCTCCTGAACACATTGTTTCCTGCTTCCTGGCAAAGCCTTCTTCCCTTTGCTCTCTTCCCCAGGGCTTCAAGGAGAAAAATGTCTGGGCCAAGTCTGTGTATGGCCACCACTTTATCATATCTGAAGATTCAGCATGCTTGGCCCTTTCTGGACAGCAAAACCCTTGGGTTATGAAATAGTTCCTTGAACTGAGAGGTGCAAACTCAAGCAGAAATGACAACACACCTCACATCAAAACCTTTCAGAGGGATCTGTGTCTCCCACTGCAGTTGCTCTGCCTCCAGGACAGCTGCAAGGCTGACACTGATGTTCAGGCATTTCCAGCTTGGTTTTTTAAGCACTGCTTGTGGCATTGAAAACTGTTTGGTTTCAGAGCAGAGTCTTTCACTGAAGCATCCCATCCTCCCAAGGATTTTTCTCCCCCTTTCTCTCCTGTTGTGTTGGTGCTTCAGTCATGCCAGTAGGTGTTCTCTGAAATCATGGCTGTCTCATGGCGTGAGGAGGGTTTCTTCACACAAAAAAGGGCTTATGAGGATAGGAAAATAGTGGCAGATCCACAATCTAGTGTCTCAAAGTATGTTTGTCAGAAGCCAAATGATCAGATACATACATTAATCCTAATTGTGTATCACCTTCACTTGGAAAGCACCTATGGCCCAACCCTGCATATTTCAGCTCTTCTCTGTTCCCTTGTCTCCTGTGGATAAATAAGGATTGGCTGTAATTATGTGCTAGAGCACACTGGAAAAAAAAAAAAAGCCCATCCCTCTAAAGAAATACATCATTAGTGTGGCAGAATTTCCATTATTTAAAAGCAACACCTTTTCGCCCATAATTTTTGACAATCCCATTAAAAAAAACCAAATTAAAACCTTCATATTTTCCCACATACAGATATTGTTGAGACTGTCACACCTAATAAGAGCACGAAAAGACAGATGAAAGCACCGTGCTCATTTCTGTGCAGCTGGGAACGGCACTGAGAAAAGCACAGCAATTGAGATTAAGAGAGAGTCTTCACAGTGCAAGATAACCCAGCTGCTTGGAAAATCAAATCTATTGAACATACAGATTTAATGCAACAAAACAATGCCTTGCTGATAAAGGAAAATAACAATGCTCCCGCAGAGTTCTACAGTCTTCGATTCGGTTTGGAGATAAATGGGCAGTCCTGTACTTTTCCTCTTTAGAAAAAGTCAGAGTTAGCTTTCTAATTGTGACTATTCATTGCCTCTTTTTGCCAACTCTGAAAAATCAACTCAGAGGTTTTCATTTGATAATAACATACCCCACAATTTGCTGGAAAGGGCACTTGCATGGGGAGCTAGGATGTGCAGGTCTCATTCCTCACACTGGCTTTAAGAACCTCCTTCAGCTTTCCTCCTTCTCCTCAGTCTTCCTATGGTGAAACATTTCCTTTGGGAAATGTTTTGACATCTCTAGAAGAAAAGTGTTATAGCAATATCCTATCATTTCCTTACTCAGAGCTGATTCATGCTAAGAAGTCAGGAATAGTAGGGCCTACAAAGCTGATCAGAAAAATGTCTTTCCCTCTGATGAAAGCTGTGCACATCATAAGATTCCACAATTTCCTCTGAAAATTACTATCTGGTCCCAAATGCTTTAGCTTTTTGAGAAAACCGGGTATTTTCTCATGGGAAGTGATACTTGTTCAGAATCTTTAAATCTTTAGTGAAATCTTCTTTGCCATTGCAAAATGGTTTTATGTGATCCATTTTGATCAGCTGTGGAACAGCAAGCTGCTCTGTTGGGATTTTAAATTTTCTTGCTATCCAAATGTAATGTTGTACCTACTGTGAGGGTTTGGTCCAGGTAGAAAGTGTCGATCCCACCCATTCTCCATTCTCTTTTTTTTTGTACTCTATAAACTGAACACAAAAGCACTTTTCCCACACCAAGACCCAGCCCTCCTTCCTAGATTCAATAAATACATCCAGCACTGGATAGGACATTATAAAACTCAGCTTTTTCTTTCCTCCAAGGCACCATATTTTCAGTAACCTTCTAATAACCTCAGAATGTGTACAATATTAATTGAGAAAAGCAATACTTCTGGAGTTTTATTAGATAAAGAAGAAATATAATAGTCTTAATTCCTCTGAATGAAACCTTTTATTTATGCATGAAAAGATGGTTAATATGTTCCCTCTGATAGCCTTTTGTTATGTGTTTGGCATTGTAATAACTAACTAGTCATTCCTGCTCTGGTCTTTTGTTATGGCCAGTTTTTAATCAATGGCACAGTACTTTACCTTTCACCAAATGCCTCTGGTTTCCTTGAGAGCCTTTGTAATAAAGTTCATCAAAGCATTTGTCAAGTCCACAGAAATCATTGTTGACTACTTTTCTTTCAAGTCATTATTGTATTGGTGCTGAAGACTTCAGCCAGGCTGGGGGAAGGATATCATATTCCCCAAAATGGGTTGTTTAACTTACAACTAGAGTCCCCTGCAAAAAGCTTCCAAAGGTGCCACAGCTGCAGTTCCTCCCTGCTCCTGCTTAGACCAGCAATAATATATATTACAACTTGTAGCCCTGAAATTACCCTCTTGGGATGAATTCCTAGCACCACAAGCCCTTTCTTGAGAGGATATAATTAACAATGTTTTGATTCTCCCTCCCTTCTTCCAGGCAAATCTGGACTCCAGCCCTTACATCTTTGCCTTGGTATCCTCCAGCCCTTGTGAAAACGATGTGAGTTTTGGCCTTAATAACAAGCCATGTAAAATCTACATAATTGACCCCTTTTCTGAAAATATTTCAAAGCTTTCTCTTTAATCTTTGAATATGCATGTGCAGAAGGGATGCCCTCATTTCAGCAGACCCCAGTTGCATACAGCAGCCTTCCTGCTGCCATACAAAATAAAACAACCAGGGAGTTGTAAGAAATGGGGTTTTGCCTCCCAGATGCCCTACTTTTCCTTTCTGTGTGGTTTTATGCAAAGGAGCTCAAACTCTTTACTTCTGTGCCAGGCATCTGTGGCATTACTGCACATAATATAATCCACATATCCATGGGATATCAGGGTTGTGGAGTCCAGTGTTGAGGTCCAGCGTGTCCATGGTGATCTATGAATCTTGAATGAATGGTCCAAAGCCATTTTATAGCAGCACCCAGGGCAGAAACCTTTCTATGGCTGCCTGCCTGGACAAAAGGCATCCCAAACAAGTCTCAGAGGTGGGACTTGGATCCTTAAACCAAAGAACTGGAACTTGCTCATCAAGAAATGGGAAGTGCTAAGGCACTTCTGCCTTTGTTCAAGCAAAAATGGCAATGGGATAATTTTCCATTGTGTCTCACTTGAGTGATTTCAGTGCTATTAACTCCTGAGATGTGAGCCCGATTCAAGGTTCACCAAGTCCATGCCATATCTCTGTTTATCCTGGGGAGACTTGAGGGTGTGGATCTGAAAGAGCAAGGGAGATGGTGCTTGGCTTAGAGTTTGGGTTTGGTTTTATTTTTAATTACCTATAAGCATTATGGCCTCACTGTGAGCTCGTTTTCTTCCTGCATCTAAAATGTCCTTTTCCCTTTAGCATTTCAGCATCATTCAGATGGCCACCTCCTCTGAACCATGATTTGCTCACTAATTGCTTACATTGCTCTGTTCATTGTCCCCCTTCCTCTACCAATCCATCTAAAACTTTTTTTGATTTTTCATTCAATTGCAAAGCCTGTAGTTCTTATCTGCCAACAGGACTGAGGAAAAGGATGATGAAAACAGATCTTGAATTCATATCTATGACTAAAACCTGCCTTACCCAGCTCCAGAGAGGGACTTATACTTTTCCCTCCTTTGGATTCAGTCAGTCCTTCCACTTGTTAAGAGAGAGCTCCTTCGAGTCAATATTACTCACGTGTTTATTCAAAATCAATACTGCTTATTGCAGCTTCTGCAATTGTGTCTCACTGTCACCTACTTAGCTCACAGCCTTCCCAACAGACCCCCAGCTTGCTGTGAAGTTGCAAGATTGAAGAAAAAAGAAAGTCAGAGAGACAGAGACCTGCTGACATGGGATGTCACACAGGACAGATTGCCAAGAATTCCTTCATCTGCTTCTCATTCCCTGCACTCAGACACACATCACCAGATGAGAGACAGTCATGATACTTGAAATCTCTGTGTCACTCTCAGTTTCTGCTTTCCCTCCTGAGAAACAGAAGGCCACAAAGATGGTCAGAGGGCTGAAGCACCTTTCCTGTGAAGACAGGCTGAGTGAGGGTGTTGTTCAGCCCAGAGAAGAGAAGGCTCCAGGGATACCTTAAGAGCACCTTCCAGTACCAAAAGGGATTACAAGAGAGCTTTGGACAAGGGCATGTGGTGATAGGACAAGGACTTATGGCTTTAAACTGGAAAAGGGTAGATTTAGATTGGATATTAGGAAAAAATCCTTTATGATGAGGGTGGTCAGACACTGAAGGGGCTGACCAGAGAAGTTGTGGGTGCCCCACCCCTGGAAGTGTTCAAGGCTTGTTTGAGTGGGGCTTTGGGCAACCTGGAGTCATGGAACGTGTCCCTGCCCATGGCAGGGGTGTTGGGACAAGGTGATCTTTAAAGTTCCTTTCAACACAAACTATATTTTGATTCTGTGATTCTAAGTGATAACTCACACCTAGTTCAGGTCACAGCAAGGATCAGCCAGTGCTCAGGCAAAACTATCACCCAAACAGTGTGCAGTGCTTTTATACCTTGGTGCTGCCCCTGCTGAAGCAGATGGCAAACTCCCATTGACTTTAATGAGGCCATAAAAAGCCCATGGTGTGCATGCAATATGGCACAGCTCCTGTTTCAGCCCACATGCTGTCAGTGTCACTCTTTCTTTTGTTTGCTCCAAGGATTAAGAAAGCCTCCAGTGATCCCCTTGGAATCTGTAGCCTCCTATGCAGAGAGCTGGAGAAGGATGGAGGCCAAATTCACAGCAAGAGCAGAGTCTTTTCTTGCATCTCTGCCCTCCCTTAACTCCTCCTACCCAAGCCCAGGAAGGACAGGCACCACAACTCGCAGGTGACACAAATCATCCAGGAGAGCCAATTCCAGAGCAAGAGGGGCTATGGGAGGATCTCAGGGCACTGAATTATAGAGCAGTAAAAGGGCAGATGGTATTCAGTGCCTATTAGTGCAAAGAGAGTTGTAGGGGAGAAAATAAACCTACCTGTATGTATGCAATGCTGCTTTTAAAGTGCTGATAGCAGTCATAAGATGCTTGAGACACTGGATAGTTTTCTGAAAGCATTGGGTCATACTAAGTGGTTGTGAGAACAACAAAATTAATGTTAAGAAATCAAAGAGAAAGGGTTGAGAATAAAACACAGACTTCTTTATTCCACTGTAGAAAACTCTGTGTACCCTTATTTTGAAGATTCTGTGTTGTTCTGATGACTTTGTCTTGAAAAAATAGAGAAGAGAGAGATAAGAGAGAGATGATCAAAGGTTTAGCAGGACTTCCACAAAAAGGAGAAAAAAAAATAGAGAATTTTTGGGCTTGGAAGAGTGCTGAAGAGAAGCAAAAGGTTTGTCAAATTACTAACAGGGCAACAAAGAGGAATAGAAGAATAGTAATGGTTTATTTCTCATAAAATAGGGACTACTGGGCATGCAGCAGTGTCACTGATCATTTAAAATGGACCTCACACTGTACTTCTCTCATGCTTTTCTTATGTCATTAAACTGAAACCTATTGCAAAAAGTTATTAAGTGACTCAAAAAGTTGTAAGTGATTCAAAAGGAAACAGATTTTTTAAAAATGAACCATTTTACAATGGTTAAGTCCTTCCATGGCTGATAAACAGAAGGGTTTGCCTACAACTTTTAGCTTAAGAAGAAAACTTATTGACTGCTGGATGATCCACATCCTTTTTCCTCCTTGTAAGCACCTGTGGTGGACCCTGTTCTTTCTGGCTCTTCCCCACAGCTGTGGGGTGCCTCCTACTCCTGTAGGTGTTACAGACCCTATATCCTGTGAGGGCAGCACAGCAGAGCTCTCTGTGATGGCAAAATAAAGTCTGGCACAGACTGGCACTCTGTGACACAAACAGAGCTGCTGCTCCTCTGTATAAACTGAGGTCCTGGCTCATGGGTGGCCCATGAAATAAATGCTTTTTGTGGTTGTTTCCAGTGAAGACCTCTGCCCTTTGTTCCTGCAAAAGGCAGGAACAGATATATTTATTTGTAACCTTTCAGATTTTGAGACTCATTTTTCCATTGATTACCTTAAAAAACAGGAGCTATTTATACACATTATGGTCTATAACTGTCAGCCCTGTGACAAATCACTGACCCAGTGCCTTGTCAATGATGTGGAAAATAGTGGCCATATAAACAGATCAAATGAAGTGGAAGTTAGAGAGTGCAATGGTGTCAGGCTGTAGCCTTTGACCTTTAAAGGCCAGAGGTCAAATCTGTCTGCACTGAGGAGTTAAAAGGACTTGGGAGCTCACCCTGGTACCCAGGGAGTGATGGACCAGCATCCTTCCTTGAGCAGGTGCAGGGTTGGTAGAGGAAAGCCTGGGGGGTGTGTGAAGTTTTGAACCATGACTGTGGAAGCTCAAATTAGAGAAGATCCAGTGGTGTCACCAGAGCTGCTGACCAGGATGGAGGTGAGTGCTAGAGGGGAATGTGAATCTCTGGGACAAGTCATAGAGGGCTAATCAGAGGTTTGTGGAGAGCAGCTGCTCCTGTCTGAGGCATGTTTCACCCTGGAGACAGTGGGCAGCAGCACTCAGAACAGCAACCAGGGGAGCCTCCTTTGCTGTTTGTGTTGCAGCAGTTTGGGTTTCTGCAGCTCCTGTGTGCACAGCACAATGAGCAGTCTTAGGCCAAGTCACTTCACTACTACTTCACCTGTGTTTTTCTACAGAATGAAACATCTTTGTATATTGAGGGAGAAATGGGTTGTTTTCAGACTAACAAAAGCAATGGCTTTTCCATCCCACCTGGGGGGCCATGCTTCTTATTTATTTTTATTGACCCACTCTGCTTTTCCCATTTAAGTTACAATTTGACAATTGCCATTAACTGCACTTTTAACACTTTCTCCCGGCTGCTGTCAACACATGAAAGTTAAATATTGGGACAAGAAATTCATTGAAATCCATTGCATTTTTAAACCCTGGCAGGCTTTCTTTTGTGCAAGCCTACCAGGCTTCCATCATAACATTTTCACCTCTAGCAATTGATAAAAATGTATTTCCTTGCATGCTGTGCAGGGTTTGCTGTACAAGAGGTGAGAAGATAGGAAAGGCAGCAGAGCCCACCTGTGCTGCCTGCCTGGACACTGCTGGTGCTTCCTTGGGGCAGCACCAAGCCTTGGCTGTGCTCTGCACTGGGTGAAGCAGCAGGGGTGCAAAGGATCTCTCTATTCCCCAAGTGTGAACCAGCCAAGGTGTTGCATTTTAGGCTATAGGAGAGTGGCAAAAAGGATAATGCAGCATAGCTCCTTGTGTAATGGAGAAGCAAAAGAGAGAGAGGTTTATTTAAAGAAACTCTACACTTATGTAGGGTAGTATGTGCAAAACAGAATAGAAAAGACTCGTTGGTCCAAGAAGGCAACACCTCTAGGAAAACATACTTTCTACTAAATATCACAAGGCACTCACATGGCTCTGCAGGTGTATAATAATTGTTATAATTTCTTGTCCTTGTGCAGCCTGAGAAGCCCAAGGCTTCAAGGCTGCTTTTTCTCTGGTTCCCAGCAGTATCCAACAACACCAAGGGATCTCAGAAAACCCTGTACTACTGTCATTTTTGGATTCCAGCCTCTGAGGGGGTAAAACACTTGTGCTTCTGCTTGACAGCAGCCCACCTGTTCTGCTGCACACGGTGAATAACCAGGCACGTGATGCCCTCTCACTGCCAGGATTAATTCTCTGCAGTCACCTGAGCCCAGCTCAGCAGCCAGGTACAGCTGCTGCTCACCTGAGCTGTCATCACTGCTGACCAGGTAGGAAGTTCACAGGAAGTTCACCCAGCAAACTGTTTTTCCAGTGATGGTGGAGTTATCTTCTGGAGTTGCCATCTGGCTCTGCAGGTGCAGGGGGGCAGAAAGGAGCCCCTCACAGCACATAAGGACCCCAAAGTTCATCAGGGGAGGGACCTGCCTTTATATGGGACCCTGACCAACCTTCCAGATCCTTACCTCTGCCCCACAACTGCAGTGGGACAGAGGGGCAAGTCCACAAACCTTCTCCTAACTCCATCTAAAAGAAATGGACAGTCATCATCTGGCTCTGAAAAAGCCCAAATCCTAATATGATCAGAAAAGACTTCAAACATCACAGACACAGCTTTCCCAAGTCCAGCCTGAAGGTGTGAGATAGGCTTACCTGACTTAAAGTAGCCATTAATAGAAGGATTTTTTCTTATCTGAACTCAGACATGTCAAAATCAGATGTCTAATTTTAAGTTAGTCACCTCATATTATGTTTTCTTCTAGCCACAGGTGTCCACTTATCTTATTTTAGATGCCAATTTTGGGATGACATGAATCACCTGTTGAAGACACCTACTACTTTTCATAAACTCTAGGGAGACAGGAGGGTGAATACCCCAGAATTAGATGTCTAATTTTGAAGTGTCCTGAATTAGGGCAGGAAGATCACCTTCTGCCCTAATTGGCAGGGCTGAACTGCTTGGGCCAATGCTCAAGGGACATGAGCAGAGCCTAAGTGGGTGGTTTCTGCATGAAGGGAAGGACCTCACCCTGAATGAGGTGAAGGAGAATCAAACCTAAATAAATCATGGTGATGGAGTCAGACTACATAACCAAATATATTATATATGATATATAGTCAAATGGGGTGTACTAGTCCAATAAATGCAACCACAAGATGACAAGCACCAAGAGTGGATAATGAAGCAGAAGAGAAACCACTAGGGAAAATCTAAGTGCAGGGTCATGGTCTTTTATTTCTTTTCACCTGTTCTTATCAACTTTGCACCTATGTTGTCATCCTTTGGTTTTGTAAATAAATTATTTTATTTATTTGCAGGCTAAAAAATAGTGTTAAAGGCATTTTGGGGAAAATGGGTAAAAATACAGGAATTCATTACCTTGAGGTAGCATAATGGTATTCAAGGTTAGGATTAAGGCATGATTAGCCTTGTCTTTAGTATATTGTGACTTGTTTATAAAATAGATACATATTTCAGCCTCAGCTCCTTGGTGACCATCAGTGGCAGGTCAGTGGACAGCAGGGATCCCTGTCAGCCTGGCAATCTCTCCAGGGAGTGGGAAGAGTAGGGAACAAGCCTTAACACCCCTGTCTCACAAAGGGCTTGGCCACAGCCTGGAACAAGTGGCTGTATCATGAGCCAGAGTGAAGTGGGGCTCACAGGACTGCACTAATCTACTCTTTCCCAATCAATTGCTTCAGTGAGATTATCACAAACATGATGGATTGGATCACTTAATCCAGTTAGACAGGAGCTCAGGATGGGTAAATAAAGGGAGCCAGGAGTCGAGTGGCCTCCACTGACCCAGAGCAGCAGCTGGCCAAGCTCTCACTGCCCTCCTTGACCTGCTGCTTGGGGCTGACAGTGCTAACCAAACACATGCAAGTGACACAAGGGGTGTGCAATTGCAGGCAAAATATTTGCCATCAAAAGGGAAAAGGGTGGAAATGGCACCAGTGGCTACTTCTTCATTACCTTGTGCACCCTTAAGAATGAACAAAAGGTTTCTCATCCACAACAACAAGAACAAAGAGGGGAAAAAAATAAAGCTTGACAATGCATTTAGCTATTCCTGTGAGATTTCCAGGGTTTTGAATACTGGGTAAATGGCACATAAGGCTGGAAATGGCACCACTGGATTTTGGAGGGGGATGCAGCACAGCTGAGCTGTGTTTAATGAGGGTGCTCTCAGCAGTAGATCTGCACAGCAGCCACTCAACAAAATGCAGCCATTCCTGCCTTGTGTTATTTGATATTAACCAGCACAGTTGCTTAAAATTTAACACCTGAATTAGAAAGATTTTGATCACTAATGGCTGCATGCAATGCTACACTCAGCATGAGCCATCAGACAGGCATCTTCATTTTGTGTATGCAAATCCTGCTGCTGGAAAAGGCAGCATTTGGGTTATTTTATTAAAAAAGCTGAAATATTTCCACTCCTCACCCTTGATAACACCAACAAAAAGTCTGCTAAATTCCACCCCCCCCCCCTTCTAAGAAGGACAAGGAAAAATGATGCTCACAGTGAGATAAAAGCATGAGTGTGTTAACATAATATATGTGATTCATTATTGGCTGATCAATGATTAGATGTGGCATTCAACTCTAACCTCTTGCAAAGTTTTATTAGATGGGAGAATTAGTGCCTGGACTGGCAAATGGGGGAGGGCTGAGATATAGAATTCTGTGTATTTATACTGAGAAACCAGACATCAAAGGATTCTCATGCAGGCTGTGGGTGAGGATTTTGTTTTGGGAGGGTGAGAACAAATCTTCCTTCAAAAGCTTAAAAATGCAGAGAAAAATTATGCATTTTGCTGACACCAAGCATTGAACTGCTGCAGTCAGAAAATGCAACCAGAGCCAAAAAAGGGTAAGAAACAGCAGAAATGAGCAGCAGAAGTCCATTCTCCTTGAATAATCACCACATACATGGGCATGTTAATACAAAAATACATACTGAAATATATTTAGCTTACAGATGTTTTCAAAACTTTTAAAATAAATAACAGGTTTTTATAGTCTGGCAAACCTTGTATTTTGAGGTAATTAAGGCTGATTGCTTTCAGAGCAGCCTGTTAATATGTTTTCTTTATTTATCAAGGGTCATTTAACATTTGCAGTGTACAAAACATTCCTCCAAATCATCAAGCCGCTTTCCATGAGCAAGCCTGATTAAATACATGACATGATGGGTCTCACATTGGATCTCTCTGTGGCTCACTGTGCTCTATTTACCCAGCAGTTTCCATCCCAAACACAGAAGCAGCACCTCATTACTTTTCCCTCAAGCTGCCTTTCCCTTAAAGCTGCCCATATGGGGATTTTTCCCTTCTGAGATCTTCAAGACTGTTGCCTTACCCGTGTATAGAGATACTATAATTGCAGAGTCTTTGGGCAATATGAGCAAAAAACTCAGAGTCACTTCCAATGGCATGAAACAAAATTTGGGATTTCCCTGAGGACCTCTCTAAATTTTGCCTCCAAGCCATCTCAGAGGAGCAATACCACCTCTTCAGGATCTGAAGGAGAAGCCAGTAATCAACCACTGATCACACCCAAGGCTCATGGACCTCTCAGAGTATCCTTGGAAGATGTGCAAGAGCAAATTGCTGACCACTGGCAGAGCAGAGGTTGATCTGAACATAAAGAATTGCAAAATGTCCTGGTCCCTAGGGAGGTGAGGGGTAGATGCTGTGCTCAGATCCACTGGAGTGATGTGATCAGAGGGGGCTGCACTGTGTAGTGCCCCAAGAGCAGCCAGCCTGGAGGAAATAGGAAGCAGCTGCTTTGTGCAATTATTTCTTCACAATGCATGTATTGTAGGAG